>JAUPFV010000003.1:320828665-322258129 GCA_036936605.1 Limnanthes douglasii subsp. nivea
CTCGCCTCAGCCCTTTATTTGATTTTAAAAATCCTTTGGCCTCACCATTGACAATTACAAAGAAATGGCAATTGTCAATGGTGTTCTCAATCATCTTGATGAAATCCATACTAAACCCAAAATTCTTCAAAACACAGAGTAAAAATGTGTGATCCAACCTGTCGAAAGTTTTTCCATATCCAATTTTAGAATAGCATTGCCCCCTCTAGCATTTACGATTAAATCGAAAGCCAACTTTTTAGCAAATAACATATTTTTCCTGAATGTCCCTGCCCACAACAAAGGCTCCTTGAGCATCAGATATTAGGTTAGGAAATACCGTAGACAGTCTTTTATTAATCACTTTAGACACAATCCTACTATGCATATTAGTAAGACTAATATGACGAAAATCTTTCCAAGCTTTAGGATTCGTAGTTTTAGGAATAAGACAAATCGTTGTAGCATACACCCATTTAAGAACCAAAATATCTCTGAAAAACCCCCAATAGCATCCAAAAGGTCCTCAGATATAAAATCTCAACAGACTTGTTAAAACGTGCCGTTGAAACCACCAGGCCCATGGGTAGATTTAGGATTAAGAGATTTGATAATAGAAAAGATCTCCATCTTAGTAGGATAAGCCATCCACATTTGATTCTCCTGGTATTTCACAAGATTAGGGATAAAGTCATATAGAAGATTAAGATACCAAGGATTTGGAGTGTCATAAAGGATGTCTTTGAAATAAGAAACAGCAGAATCCCCAATCAAATTAGGATCATCAATCCACCCAGTACCATCCCAGATTCTATGAATTTTATTAGCCTTATGTCTTTTCTTTACTTGCATATGATAAAACGTAGTGTTCCTATCACTGTCTTTAAGCCATTGAACATGATTTTTTTTGTCCCAAAACAACTCTTCTTTAGTTAGCAGGCTTTGATGAGTAACTTTAGCTGCATCCAGAAGATCTTTGTCTTCCTTAGAGTTGGTGGACTGATAGATAACCTCTTTAATATTAATCACCTCTTCAATTTCTTTGATGAAGTCGAAAATATTACCAAAAACCTCCTTACTCCACAACTTAAGATCAACCTTTAGTCTCCTAAGCTTATTACAGATTTCTGAATAGGATTCCCGTAGGTTTGAACAGCCCAACTCGAAGAAACCCTGTTTAGAAAATCTTCATGTAAAGCCCACATGTTCATAAACTTAAATGAAGCCTTAAATTTGAGAGACTCAGAAGAAATAGTGACACTAAAGAAAAATCCAACCCTCTTTACTGTTATAACATCCAATATAATCCGACCCTATCATCTAGCCTCATTAGCTCTCTCAGAAGCACTTCAGGAGAGCTAATATGTTAATCGATTTCAGAACCCTTTCCGAAGGATATAACTCAAAAAAATTATTTCTCAAAGGTCACAAATTTAGTATGATTACCCTTTTAAGACACGTGTCAAGTAGTAATTGGACATACTGACCGGTTATGCTCTTGGTAATTGTATCTATCTAAAAGAAGAAAACGGCTACATTTACTGACCAGTTATGCCCTTGGTTTCTCTTTCCTGGTTAAAACACTCAAGCATTTCTTATCTACCTTTATAAGAGTAATATATTTATTGTTTCTATTTCTAGAGTGAGAGAGTTTAATCTATAAGTTTAGATAGAGAAAGAAATCAATTTTTTAAATTTGATTTCACCTTATTCTTCTATCTTGTTCATCATTAATTGCTTTTTTAGAATTTCCTAGAACTTGTATGTTTACATCCAGAACCGCACTAATCAAAGGAGGTTTGCTCAATTTATCCACGTTGGAAGAAGAGAAAAGACATGTCAGAGTCGCTGACAGATTATTTGCTTTACCAGATGGAGTAATTGTTACTCAAACTTCAGAATATGGTAAGGTTTATTCGTTTGACAAATATCAATTTTTCCTAAACCTAGCCCCACTACCCAATCTTCAGCATCTCCTTATCAATTTGCTCAATCAACTAACAAAATAGGTTATCAGTCGTAAACCTCCTTCAACCTTTATCGCCATGTGATTGGATATTGACGAAAGTAGTCCTCGCAGAGCCACCGGGCTTTCTAAGGATAAAAGAAAACCTTCCATATTGGATAAAACAACCAAAAAGTTAGCTGAAACTCCTGTTGATGCTAGCGATCCTCCAAAGAAAATTTTGATATTGGGAGAAGCTACCACAATCGAAATTCCTTCCGAACTTATTTAAGAAGCAAATCCTTCAATTTCATTAACTGAGCCCCCTCGAATCGAGGAAAAGAATATTGTATTCAGCCCAATGAACCTTTGGAACAAAGACCACAAGTGATGGAAGAAAATATGGATGATAATGGTGAAGATATCTCTTTAGAGGAATTAGGTCAAACTGGGGACACTCAGAAAGTGACACAAGAAAAAGAAGAAAAAGTTATCTTGCCCGAATCTAAACCACTTCTTGAGTGCCTCGTTAGGCGAGTTGGGTCAAAATTTACTAAGGTGAGTGTCAAGTATCTATTGGCTTTACAGATAATATCATACATTTACTTTCACGAGTATGAGCTGGAGGATTCAGAAAAAATGAGGATTCCTTGAATCAGACAAAGTGAGGTTGCCCAACCTGGAGATACTCTAATAGACAACAAAGTTGGAGAGTTGGTCATTTATACCGCTATTCTCAATTGGGGCCTTCAGTTTCCCATGGATCCAGAGATAGTGAGGTATTTTTATTTGATAAAATTAGGCCCAAGTCAATTAAGACATAATACATGATTCACACTGTTAGCTAGCATCATACCTTCCAAGTTATCCAAACTTTTGATTCCTATGGAACAAATAGCTGATGTTGCTAGTTTGTGTTGCGATGGCCATATCCCCTTTTATTATTTTAATATGGGTAATAACTTTAAGGTTGTATATGATCTTTTAGAAGCTAAGAAAACAGACCCGATTCCTTTTTGTCAGTGGCCCTGGGAAAAAAGGCATAAAAAATTATGTTTAAAGGAAATCTGAGTATGCTTACAAGATACTGGAAAAGCTAACATAAGTGTTTTTAAAGGTTTCTTTTGTTTCTATATTTTTATGTTATAATTTCTTACTTCGGATTTGTTTGATAGTATTATTGAAGCCCTTTGCATAACACATCCGAGTAAGGAGCCCGAGGAAGTGGTCATCTGAGTTTCACAACTTCTTTACTACGAGAAATATGACGAGATCCCACCTATGGAGAACAAATGCGATCCGTGAACTTTCATGGAAACAGTTCACCACTCCCCTCCGTCCTCTGAAAATTTCAAAAGGACTGAGGCAGCTGATGATAAAATTTATCTACCACTTATAAATAGGGCTCCCAGTCACGGTGACAAAAACAAGAAGAATAAGAAGCAGAAAAAGATGGGTTGTCTCAAGTTATTCCCAAACTAGGGAGTAGAGGGCCACCTGATATAATCAATGCAACACTGTTGGAAGTTGTTGCAGTTAATGTTTGAGAGACTAAAAATCCATTAGACTCTCCGACTTCTAAGAGGAAGAAATGAGAAAATAAGAGTAAATAGGGTAGTGATAAGAGAGAAATGAAGAAGAAGATTTCAGTTGGTTCAGAGATCATTCTTCAATCCGAAGTCCTCCCTTCAATCATTCCTATCAAGGTTCCTCATCACACAACTGACTCTACCGTTCCTCCTTCCCCACTACTTCCCACATATGACAGACCATCTTTTGAAGGTGGTGACAAAATGGATGACTTGGGAAACTTTAATTTCGACGACTTTGAACAAGCTTTCTCTGAGTCCACCAGCCATATGAACGGTGTGATATATGACGGGGTATACTTTGAAGTGTCTAAGAAGAATTATGAATTGTGATATGCTGTTCTGGTCTATGTCAGGCCCATTATTGATTTAGAAAGGCAAGTGAAAGAGCACGTCAAGGTGATTGGTTCTCTTCGGGATGAAAATCAAATGCTAAAGGATTCCGTTAAGGCGGAGAAAGGTAAAGTTGAAGGTTTAAGTGAGGAAATGAAAACCATCAATGACGAGTTAGTTCAAACAAAATCCGACCATGATAAACTGCAATCTGAATAAAAATATTTTCAGTCATCCAACTCCAAGGAAACCATTGCCTTAAAAAATCAATTGACTGAGGACAAGTCTACTTTTCAGCACTTGTCCGATGAGAAGAAAAAAGTTGAAGATCTCCTTAGTAAAAAAATATGAAATCACTTCAATTAAGGCAAAAATGGCTTAAGAGGTAGTCGATGCTGATGATGCATATGCTGACAAAATGTTAGAATGTTTGCAAGAGAATGGTGAATCGATTAAATCAGATATAGTGATGTTATTTCATAAAACGTTCCCCAAATTATTTGTTAGGGATCTATGGAGATATGTGCCAGCTGATTAGTTTCCTTATCACAACCTGGCTTTTGGTGGCAAGTTTAATATTTTTCATAATTAAGTTGAGTATGATTCCAATGAAGAGGATTCTGATGGTGAGAATCTAGAAGAAAAGAAAGAGAGGAAACCGATGGGAACGAGCCCTAAGGTTAACACGTTTTGATATGTATGTGTTTTTTTAAAGTTTATAAAGTAAAGTTCTTGACACATACAAGAAATTTTGTTATGTTTAGATCAGATACGTTTGTGTAAGTCCTTTCTTAAGACAAATACATTTTGTAACTCAACTTCAGATTTTATTTAAGCCTTAGATCACCCAAGGTACTTTATGTTATCTTTATTTTTATCAACTCTGTGTTCAAATATATTTTCACTTCTATTCATATCCGACCCTAATTAAGTATGCTTCATTCAAACATGACCAAAACTTAAAATAAATAAGCCTAGATTTTAACTTAACAAACCATTCGAAGGTAATTCATTCGAATGTAATAACATTTAACTCAGCCAAGCCATTCAAAGGTACTCCATTGGAAGGCAGCAAAAATTTAGTTCTACCAAGCCATTCGAAAGCAACAAAATTCTTAACTCAACCAAGCCATTCGAAGGTAATCCATTCGAAGGCAACGCGAATTTAGTTCAACCAAGCCATTCAAAGGAAACAAAATTATTAACTCGACCAAGCTATTCAAAGGTAATCCATTTGAAGGCAATACAACATATAGAAAACACACTTTTAAAGGCAAAATATGATAGATTAATTATGGTTCAGATACCTCATTAAAACGTCTCTGCACCACCAGGGTAGGAAAGAGTATGCCCCATAATATTTACATTGAATTGAAACAAAGTATATATTTACAAGATAAGATTATTCTAAATATAACCTTAGATGCTTAACATTCTATGGGTGCTTCAAAATATTTCCTTCTTGTTCCAAGAGCTTGTATGTTCCTTGCTTGAGCTTTTCATACATAGTGCACGGTCCTTCCAAGTTCGGAGCCAGTTTTATAAGAATTATTTTCTCTAGTGAATGGTCTCAAATGACCTTTAATCCTTCTTTCCTCAATCAGATCTAACTGGGCCCTTATTATAACCTCATTATTCTCTTTGGAATAATTTTGAACTCTGAAAGATGGAAGAGTAGCTTCTATATTTATTATTACATCCATTCCATCAACCAAAGAAAATTGAGACTCTTGAGTAGTTGTATGTGAAGTAGTTCGGTAAGCCCATAATATTTCTTGTAGATAGTTTGGTCATTTCTCGGATACTCCCTCTAAGTTGTTATTTAAACCCATTAAAATTGTTTGATTTGCTACCTCCGCTTGTCTATTGGCTTAAGGATGAAAAAGAGAAGAGAAACAATGATGAATTCCTCTTGATGCACAAAATACTTCCATGTATTTGTCTTCGAATTGAGGACCGCTGTCTGTAGTGATACATCTGGGAATGCCAAGTCTACAGTGTATGTTAGAAAGAATAAACTTTATTACTGCTTTGGATGTTGTTCTGGCTAGTGGTGCAACTTCTACCCACTTGGAAAAGTAATCGATTGCCAAAATAATAGTGCGAAACTCTTCAGAGGCAGAAATGGTCCGACCAAATCAAGTCCCCATCTATCAAAATGTACAGCTTTAGACACAGAATCCATGGGGATTGCCGGTACATGGATTGCATTTCCACATCTTTGGCAAGGGTCACATCTTCTCACCAAGTCTTTAAAATCTTCCATAATAGAGGGCCAATAGTACCCTGCAACCAATAACCTTTTAGTTAGAGCCTTGTAACCATAATATATCATTCCTTCCAATTATGTACTTTTGTTAGGAAAATTTGAGATTTGTTGAATCCGAGGCAATGCAACAAGGGCCTACTGAACGATCTTTTATAAAAAAAACCCCTCTTAAAACCATAAATCCATAAGTTTTGTATTTTAACTCTTTGGCATAAGCTTCGTCTTTAGGTAAAACTCTGTTACTGATAAACTCTTGAATATCGTTCCTCCGATCTTGAGAAGTGATGAAAGATATCTGAAAGTTCTCTTCCACATCATCCTTCATTGCAGAATTCATGACTATGGAAGGAGATTCTTGTACACAGATCCAAAGGCACGCCTCAAAATACGTTATACTGGCTAGAGAATCAGCCATTAAATTTTCTAATCTTGGCACATATTCATAATTAACATGTCTAAAACTGGTCGATATTTCTTTTAAAACCTTTAAGTACTTCACCAAATGATCTCTACTGGTGTCAGACTGTCCTGTGCTTGATGAATGACTAACTGTGAATCACTCAATAGTTGACCCTTTTGCCGCCACATATCTGAGCCAATCTTAATCCCGTTATTGCTGCCTCATATTTTAATTCATTGTTGGATGATTTAAAACCAAAACATATTGCTTGGTACATTGAATCTCCGAAGGGGAAATTAGGAAAATGCTAGCACCACATCCCATTGTACTAGATCCACCATCACATCGAATCACCCATTCCTTCTCGAGTTTATTAATTCGAGATTTCTCATGAGGTCTTTTGGAGTGAAATTCAACTAGAAAAGCAGCCAAAGCTTGAGCTTTAATTGCAGTTCGAGGCGCGAAGTCAATATTATAATCCCCTAGCTCAACTAAACACTTAGTCATTCGTCCCGATATATCTGATTTTTTGTAGCGCATTCTTCAGAGGAAAATAGGTTCTAACTGTAATATAGTGTGCTTGAAAATATGACCTAATATTTCTGGCTGTTATGACCAATGCCAAAGTTAGTTAGCCAATTTTAAGTATATTTTCTCACCTTCTAACAAAATTTTATTAATATAGTAAACAAGGCGGTGATAGTTATCAACTTCCCGTACCAATACAACACCCATAGTGTAATCCGACACTGCTAAGTACATATAAAGTCTTTCTTTATCCATGGTTTTGAATAAAGTTTTTGGTGAAGATAGGTGTCGTTTAATTTCAAGAAATTTTTTGTTACAATTTGGAGACCAACTGAAGTCTTTTGCATTTTTCAAGACTTGGAAAAATTGAGCACAATTATCTGATAATCTTGAAGTAAACCTCTTTAACGCTGCTAACCTCTAAGTCAAGACCTGAACCTCTTTAGTAGGCCGGGTGGATCCATGGCCAACAAAGCATTCAGTTGGTATGGGTCAGCTTGGATTCCTTTCTCACTTATGATGCATCCCATAAGTTTACCGGATCAGACATCGAAAGTACATTTTTGAGGATTTACTTTGAGGATGATGACTTCAAGTTTATAAAAAGTTTCTTAGAAGTCAGAAACGTGATCCTTCTCTTTAGGGATCTTAACCATCATGTCATCAATATAAACATCTACATTTCTTCCAATTTGGTTTGTAAATACTTTATTAACCAATCGTTGATAAGTAGCTCCAAAGTTCTTCAACCCAAAATGTATTACTTTTTTACAATAAAGCCCCCTATCAATGATGAAAGTAATGTGATCTCGATCGTTCAGATCCATTTGTATCTGATTATACCAAGAAAAAACATCCACGAAGGATAATAACTTATCCCCGATGTGGAATATACTAGCTGATCTATCCTAGGTACTGGAAATGGATCATTGGGACAAACTCTATTAAGATCAGTAAAGTCAATACATATACGCCATTTCTTTTTTTCTTCTTGACCAGATCCGGACTGGCAGTCCAAAAAGAATATTGGGATTATTTAATGTGCCCCACCTTGGTTAACCGATCCACTTCTTGGATTATAGTTTATGATTTTTCTTCAGAGAAAACTCTCCTTCTTTGCACCATCGGACCCACATAGGATCTGACAAACAGTTTGTGGCTAATAACACTTGCTGGTACTCTAGTTACATCCTCGTTGCACCAAGCAAACATATGTAAATTGCTAGATAAAAAGAATAATAATTTCTCATTCAATTCTAATGGTAATTTGGATCCGACCCAGATGCTCTTCCCTTCTGCTAGATGATGAATTTTAACCTCTTCGATTGGGATAACAACAATAGTAGCCTCCCTTGGATCATCTATTTCATTTGATTCTGTAGAAGGCTCTACTAATTGCTATTATTTTCCAGTTCCCACTGCTTCCAATGATTTTGGACCGAGAGCAGTGACGTAACATTCACTTGCAACCTTTTAGCTACTTCAGACAACCCTTACTTGATCTTCAACTTCATATTTCATAGATTGGTGAACAATCGATACTACAACATGGATCATAGATAACCAAGACCTACCAAATATCGCAATTTAAGACGTCAGACAATCAACTACTATGAATAACACTCTTGCCATTTTGTTGAATGAACTTTTCCCTAGCAAGGCTTCACCTTCAAATTCCCTTATTACATCAGCATAGTTTCCCGTAAATCCCACTATGGTCCTATTTGAACGTTGAATAACCAAAGTATTTTTCATTTGTTTATAGGCTGATATAAATAAAATATTTTCCAAACTACTTGTTTCAATCAAGATTCTTCATATTTCATTGCCTTCTATAGATGCTCCTATCACATAAGGGCCAATAATTGCCCTTAGGTTATCCTCATCGATAACAATGAAAGGATTAGGGTTCCGGTAGAGTTATGTAGACATTTTCCCTTCTAACTGAGTTATCAAACTGCTCATATATCTTTTTCTTGAGCACCTTGATAGCACTGTTACAATATCTTCCCAAAAAATAGTTGAAAATTCAAAGTAACGGCATATATATGATACTTTTATTGTTCTTATTGTTATCACACCCACTTGACTCTGATCTGGATAGAGGTCTAAATATTCTAAATTCACATCGAATCGTTTGAAAATTACCATCGCCTTTTCTTGTTTAGATGTGTCCATACTTTGTCTTTGAGAATTTCGTGATGTAACTTGGGTTGTACTTGTGCTAGGCTGAGCCATTGTGTTAGTTTTCCTGTTACCTCATTTTTTTTAACAAGAGTAGATAACTTCCCGCTTTCAATCAATGTTTGCACCTCTTGCTTCAGGGAAACACAATATTGGGTATCATGGCCCACATCATTGTAGTACCTACAAAAGCGCATGTTTTGATTTTATCGATATGATTGAATTGTGATGGCCTTTAGACATATACAAAATTATTGGTTCTATCATAAATAGTGGCTACATATTCACCTAATTCTGCAAACCATTCAGGTTGAACCCACTGATTTCTCCTTGGTCTAGATGGTTGACCGTGATTCTACTAACTTTGTATATGCCGATATGAGCTTTGTCCAGATTTCTTAGGACGGTAATTAACCGTAGCTTGAAATTGAATACTTGCTTTTGGGATAGAAATTATGGGAACAGATTTATTATGACGTGGTACTCTTGACTTCTTGGTTTCCTTGACTGTGATTTGTTTTCCGACCCGGTTAAATAATCCTCCCAAGTCATTGCTTTCTTCCTAGTAACTGAATCAGCCAAATTGCATGACATTAAACCATGTCTTTGATAAGCAATATCTACTTGCTCAAAATAATTAGTCAATCCATTCTTTGTATTAACAAAACGGCTGATTTAATCCTTTAAAGATTCATTTGGTTCTTCTGTGCAATGAATTATGATGTCACATTTTCCTTTGAGCTCTTTAATCTCTACAAACTGCCTTCAGAACACTATCCTGAACATGTCAAAGTTCTTTATAGATCCTTGCGGCAATCTGTTATACCATTTCAATCCAATTCTTTTGAAAATATGCAAAAATGCTAGACATAACAACTTATCATCGTTATTAAAATTCATCATAATTTTTTAAATTGTTCGAGGTGATTATTAGGATCTTGGCTTCCACCTTATTTCTCCATTTTCGAGCTATCAAAGTGCCTCGGTAGATGTTCAGAAATAATTTTTGAAACCAAGGGTGACTGTCTCTAATTATAACGTTGGCTAAACATAGGATCCTCATCAGGAGTGGAAAAGATACCCGATTCGGACTAGACAATGAAATTATCGCTTAGAAAATGGTCAATGTTGTGGTATGCCGGCCCTTTCACTTTGCCTTGATAACCTTTCTTTTCCCCCTTTGCCTTTTTATCCCTTTTTCTTCCCCTCTGAATTCGTTTTAGTCGATATTGTCTAAGAATGCTTTTTAGTTAATCTTTCTTTATTCCTTTGACGACCATGATCACTACTTAACGAGGAATAAGAGATATCGGATTTTGATTATGTGGTTGAGTTTCCAACATAATACGAAGTGTTTGATAATTGCTTAGCACGATGTTTTTTTCATTCCTGTACGAGCCTTTGGGAACTGATCATTTTCATCTTGCTTATGGTTGTTATCAGGCTCATCGGAACCGAGACATCCTAATGGATTCTTTCCCTTTAGCTCTTTTTCAGCCAGTCTTTAGGCTTTCAAAGCTTCAATCTATGCCCTAAACTAATCACACTCTTCTTACATGATATGTCTTTCTTCTGTATCGTGATTTACATAAGACGTGATAGCATGCTCATTATCACCTCTTATCCTCTCATTCTCAAGAGGGGGATCAATTTGCATGTCGATATTGATGCCTCAAAGAAATCCAAACCATGATTCACAAGTCTGGTTTTGAATTACGCTATTCAAGCACCTCACGCTCCCACTGTGGTCGCCAATTTGGTGGTGGTAAAAACTAATCGGAGGGTATTTTTGGAAAGTAGTGTAATAAATTCAGGAGAGTAGAGAGAGAATAAATGTGATGCATTTAATATGTAAATATAGAATATTAAACACATTTAATGATGTTTGTTGAACTATTTATAGTCTTTTTTTGATCCATGGGCTATTCAGATCAGATAATACATTCTAGATAACCTTGTGAGCCCTCATGCCCATAAATAAGTGAACTAGGCACTCAGTTGAAGGTTCAACCCATTTAATGATGTTTGTTGAACTATTTATAGTATGTTTGGATCCATGGGCTATTCAGATTGGGCCATACATTCGGGTTAGCCTTGTGAGCCCCCAGGCCCATAAATAAGTGTGGTAGGCACTCAGTTGAGTCACTAGGCATACTGCTTACTCATCATGATTTGATTTCTACGTCTGAAGTGCCTTTCTAAGAAAAATTTGACCCTCTTTACTGCTATAACCTCCAATATATTCTGATCCTATCAATAACTTCTAGGCTTTAGATCTTGGCTTCTCTCCAACCTGGATTTGGAAGAATTTTTTTTATGTCTTAGGCCTTTGACGAGTGAATTATATGAGGGTGACAATCAACAACAATATAAAAATTTCTTTCTGATATCATAATTGATTATAGGTAAAAAACCTCAAAGTTTTATACATTATCCACGTGGCTTTGGAACTAGCTAGCACATATCAGATCTATTAGTGTTAGTCACAACAAACTTTAGGATATTAGGAACCTCATAATCTCCACCTCTCTCCAATACCTATTTGATTTCTAAGATATGAATCACCATGTGCACAATCAAGGACACCTACAATTGCATTCGTACACCATACCCTGTTTTGGGTGTGCGAGCTTAGTATGACATAAATTTAATATTTCATGCCACTCTTTCATCCATTGGCTTGTTATCCAAGACAAGAAATCCACCCGCGATAAGCTTCTGAGATGGGGTTTAAATACTTCCAATCCAAATTTTATCTTATGCAACTCCGCTGCTGAAACTATCAATGAATCCTTTATAACTGTAGTTTCACTAAGGAGTTTTACAAGACATCATGCATTTTGCTAAGCCATGACCTACCAAGAATTACGTTGTACCAAAACATGGTAACTTTTTTTTTAATTAATACATCATACAACCGATTATGGTCCAAAAAACTTCATCGTCAATAATAAAATAATGGTGAATTTTTTAAAAAGTGTCTTGATGTATGATTCTGGTGCTGAAATCATAGGTTTGAGATGTGCCTTTTCGGGACTTGGTAGTTTGCGAAAGTGAATTCCCTCCACCAATGGTACAAACCACTTGATAGTCTAAGTTCAAATTCAAATAGTTATCTAGACCATATATAATTAGGTTATGTTTCTTCTTGCTTCGACTATGTTCCACTCATCAATCATTCATATCATCTTTGGCATGTGTTTTAAAAATTTGGATTAACATTCAAATTCAATTAACTTTTGAAATTACGTTTTTTATAATATTTGATGAACACTGAATGAATCACATTAAATATGGTGTGGTTTATTTCTGGCTGAGGGCAATTTTGTAAAGTGTTTTGGATGTTTTGTGGAATTTAATGTTTAGGGTAGTGAGTAGTAAGATAATTAAGGTGTGTGCTAGTAATAAATTCTGATTACCCTTATAATGAGAAATTTCCATCTGGTGTGGTTCATCCTCTTCAAAATTTTTTAAGGTTAGGAAATTGCCATTTGTAGCAAACCTTTCACCTCTTCCACCAGGTCCTCTGTCCAGGAGTCCCAAAATCCTTTACCTAAGGAGAAAGCTGTATCTAGTATAAGAAAGTCTTTGTCTTTTCTTGCAATGGGGTCAGATGCGGAGAAATCTCCAGATAAATTAACTCCACGTCGAGTCACGCGTCAATCCAAGTCAAAATCCACCCTACATCTTCAAAACCCTCCAGTTTGGAGGAAATAAAACCTGTACAAAATGATAAACCATCTGGGCAACAACCCATAGCAGAAATAAGACAATCTGAACTGCCATCTGTATAACCATCCAAACATCCATCTCTACAACCATCCGAACAGTCTTCCACAGTAATGGAAGAAAATGTGGAGGGAAATCATGAAGCCTCTTTTGAGGCGTCCGGTCAAACACAAGATACAACTGCAGATCGGAAGGGAAAGACCAAGGTGGGTATGGCTCATCCAGATGCGCTTCCGGAGAGTATGGAAGGTAGAGTGGGGCGATGCTTTAAGAAGGTTGACGTGAAGTATTTGATGTCCCTTCAAAACATAGCCTACGTATACACCCACACTGTTGAGCTGGGTCAGATTCGCACTAAGTGGGGAATTCCAGAAATCCCAATGGACTGCAAGCTCAATGAAATGGTGGTTTATAGAAAAGTGTTGAATTGGGGAATCCGGTTTCCTTTGGATCCGGAGATAGTCAGATACTCTACTGGCCTGTATAATGGCATCCAAACTGTCTAAGATTCCACTACCATTGGAACAGTTTGCTATTGTGGCAAGTTTGGGTAAAAATAATCACATCTCCTTCTACCACTACAACATGGGGAATGATTACAAGGTAGTGAACGATCTCCTGGAGTCCAAAAAATCGTGAAGGACGTAGTTTTTATTCATTAGTGGGGCTTGGGAGAATGGCAAGAATATCAAGGCTGACTCAAACCCAAGCCAGTTGACCAGTCGCTGGAAGCGTACTGATGAGTTTCTCTTATTTCTTCTTTTATTTTTTAAACGTTAAGTTTTTAATCCGAACTGACTCACACTTCTTTTTAGTGCTTCCGAAGGAGTTTTCAGATTATGGGGAGGCAGGTCAAGATACTTGTGCCAAACTGAACGCTTGGGCCTTAGAGAAGTGGGACGATGCTTTTCACAACTGCTTCACATCAGGAAACTACGTGAGGTCTCATCTGTGGAACACCACAGGGAGAAGAGACCTCTCATAGGAAGATCTAACCCCCCCATAGTATTTCTCCATCTTGAAGTTCTTGAACTATTCAAAATGGTTGTCCGGATCTCAACTCCCATAGTATTTCTCCATCTTGGAGCTATCAAACCTTTTAGGAAGATGTCTGGAGAGTATTTTTGCTGACAAAGGCGATTGTCTCCAATTCTTCATTAGGGGTTGCAAAAATACTCGGTTCGGAATGAAAGGCAAAAAAATCAATCAACAACCGATCATTATGCTTGTGAGCTGACCCATTACCCTTGCCATGGTGCTTCTTAAGCCTACCATATCTATCCATGTTTCTTGAATGTCTTTTTAGTCAGCCTCGTTTTCTTTTTAGATCTTCCCTCGTCACTACTTGAATAATGAATCTTCATATGCAGGCGAGAGCCGGTGTTAGAGAGATTCATTTTCTTCCGTTTAATCGAGTTGACAAGAGAATTGCCTTGACCTACATAGATTCTGATGGGATGTGGCACCGAGACAGCAAAGGAGCTCCTAAGCAGGTGTCTTTTCTATAAGAATAATAATACTTTACTCGTCGTTCACCTGTGGTGTTAATGCAATTGATAAGTGATATTGACAAACGTATGTGGAAGTTTTATTGATTAACAAGTTTTTTGAATAGATTGTAGCTCTTTGCAATTGTAAGGAGGATGTCAAGAGGAAGGTTCACTCAGTTGATTGACAAATATGCTGAACGCAGGCTTCGATATTTAGCTGTAGCCAGACAAGTATGCAATTATATTTTACTCTTGTTATATTTGGGTCTATATATTTTTTGAACAATTTATTGCTGCATAAAAAGATTTTGGACAAAATTGGTACAATTCATACTTTTATAGCTTTTTCTGCTTAACCAAACCTTTTAAACTGCCTACAAGGGAAAATCATCTATTTAAATGCATATATTTCACGATTAGAGACAGCAATTATTTTAACAACTTATATTTGCAAGCTTAACTACCAAACTTCAAATTATAATATAACATAGCTTCTTGTAAGTTTCTTACAAGAGTAAGCATACACTTTTATCATCTATAAGCTGTCAATATTTTCAACCGACCTTATGGTTTATCTCATATTACATAACTGCAGGAAGTACCTGAGACGACAAAGGTGAGTCCCGGGGCACCGTGACAGTTTGTAGGTTTATTGCCTCTTTTTGACCCCCTAGACATGACAGTGCTGAAACCATTAAAAGGGCTTTGAATCTTGGTGTGAACGTTAAGATGATTACCGGTAAGAATAACTTCAATATTTATAAATTTGATTTTGTTTTTGGATCATTGCTCCGATAAATTTCATACCTTTATGTTCTTTTAAAAATTCCAGGGGATCAGCTTGCCATTGCTAAAGAAACTGGCCGGAGGCTTGGAATGGGAACAAACATGTACCCATCTTCTTCATTGCTTGGACAAGACAAAGATTCTGCCATGGCATCCCTTCCCGTGGAGGAGTTAATTGAAAAGGCTGATGGATTTGCAGGAGTTTTTCCAGGTTATAATTCACCTAGGTTCTGTTTGGGTCATGGAAGGTTAATAAAATAAAGTTGCGAATAAGATAAAGAAAAGAGTGACAGAAAAAAAATGTCCGAAAGTTTAGGGGTAGAAGTTCCAACCTATTCAAAATAGTATAAAATAAATTTCTTTTTTAAAGCTACTCTAGATATATCATTGGACAAGTTACCCTCATTATTTATTAGCAACTATACTTCAATTTTCTGTCCCTAATTGTCTCTTCTGAACCAATACTTTTCTTTGTGTATTTCACCCTTCAAATTTCCCTAGCTTTGTCACAAATGGTAATTTTCCACCCATGTATCACGTGATATCTCCTATAAACTATCCAAGAGATCTTTTCATTTTTGTATCAAAGAATTGTTTTCTCTTGGGCTTATTGGAGCAGTTGCTGGTATTTATTTTTCCTTTTTGTTCTATCTGACAGAACACAAATATGAGATCGTCAAGAAGCTGCAACAAAGGAAACACATCTGTGGAATGACAGGAGATGGTGTGAATGACGCCCCTGCTTTAAAAAAGGCAGACATTGGAATTGCTGTTGCTGATGCTACAGATGCTGCTAGAGGTGCATCGGATATCGTACTCACTGAACCCGGTTTGAGTGTCATCATAAGCGCGGTTCTGACTAGCAGAGCTATTTTCCAAAGAATGAAGAATTACACTGTTAGTATAGTTCATATATTTTTCTAACCAAAATTTGGAATTATTGCTATCATGCTAATTTTCTCAACAGCTCACTCGTTTCTTTTTCTTTTAATTTTTCAGATATATGCAGTTTCGATCACCATCCGTATCGTAGTAAGTTATATGGGATTTAAAAGCTTCGTTCTTAGGCCCTGTTTGGCTGGGTGGCGTGATATCCTTTCAGAGCTAAAAGAACATTCTTAACTTTTTGTAACTTTCTCTTAAAAAGCACCAAGCCGAACAAGGCTTTGTTTCAATTACTTTGTTCCTAAATTATCTGTTGTTATTTTTTGCAGTTTGGCTTCATGTTTATCGCCTTGATATGGAAGTTTGACTTTTTACCTTTCATGGTTCTAATTATTGCCATTTTAAATGATGGTGAGAACATCAATTGGATGAAACCTTCATGTAGCCAAATTGCATCTTTTCATTATCTTAAATTGTGATTCTATAGGAACAATAATGACAATTTCAAAGGACCGAGTGAAGCCGTCTCCACTGCCTGATAGCTGGAAGCTGAAAGAGATTTTCTCTACTGGCATTGTTCTTGGAGGTTACATGGCACTGATGACTGTTATATTTTTCTGGGCAATGAGAAGCACCAACTTCTTCACGGTACAATTAAATTCTTGATTTCTTCGTAAGAAATGTCTTAAGTCACATTAGCTCAGTTTTAGTTACTATATGCACTTAGTTACACAAAGTGGATGGACTTGTATTATTGTATGTGAGGGGCAAGTCGAATGACATTTATTATTAAAGCAATATATTGAGCCAGGTCCTAAGCATTATAAGATGGTCTTCGGTACTCAAATTTATCTCTTATTGCAGGACAAGTTTGGTGTACGACCACTGAGCCATAATAATGAGGAGATGATGTCAGCTTTGTATCTTCAAGTCAGTATAGTAAGCCAGGCTCTTATTTTTGTTACAAGATCTCGAAGCTGGTCGTTTGTGGAACGCCCTGGATTTCTACTACTCGGGGCCTTCGTAATTGCTCAGTTGGTATGTATCCTATTTGCTGATGTATGATTTTTCATATAAAGTAAAGTTTCAGATTTCGATTTAAAAACCCAAAGATGTAGATCAAGGGCTTTGTATCTAAGCGGCTTTGATGCAATACCTTTCCTTTAACATTTCTCTTTTCATTTAGTTAAGTTTGTGTTAAACTTAATATACTGTTCCACTTTTTTACATCCAAACAGATAGCCACTGTCATTGCTGTTTATCCACACTGGGGTTTTGCTCGAATACAAGGAATTGGCTGGGGATGGGCCGGAGTTATATGGCTTTACAGTCTTGTCACATATTTCCCTCTCGATCTTCTGAAATTTTCAATTCGTTACATTTTAAGTGGAAGGGCGTGGCTTAGCCTCTACGAGAACAAGGTATGTAGTATTTTTATATTAACTAGTTAATCGAGTACCAGAGGACATGGCCCTGTAATGAGGCCATGTGGAAAATTTGAAATATTTGTTTGAATATTTGCTAATAGCTACATTCCTGGTAGCCACTGTAAGTATTATTTAATTGTTTTCTGATTTTGCTCGGCTCTGCTACTTGCCTTCTCGTTTGCAGACAGCATTTACTACGAAGAAAGACTATGGTAAAGGAGAAAGGGAAGCACAATGGGCTGCTGCACAAAGAACGCTTCATGGCCTTCAGCCACCTGAAACACAAAATCTCTTCAACGACAGAAGTAATAACTACAGAGAGCTAACCGAAATCGCAGAGCAAGCCAAACGTCGAGCTGAGGTTGCTAGGTAAGACCATCTCCAACCATGAGTCTGTTACAAAGTATATTTTGTGAACCATCTGTGTTTAATTCTATGAGGCACATAAATCTGGATTTGATTGGATAAATCCTTGTATGGAATTATTGTTTGTCAGATCCAGACCCAACAGGATTCTGGTCTGGAAAAAGCCTTGTAGTAAATCATCTCATGTGGAATCCAGACCCAACCAGCATTAAGTGTTGAAGTAAATAATAGTCTGTTAGGTCCAGATTTTGGACCAATACATATATTATTCGTATGCGAACCCATCTTAAGTCGTACAATCCGGAACCAACATGGTTTCAACCCATTTTTTCAAGTTTTTATGTCATTATTAAGGTGTAAAATTATATTCATTTTGTTTATCCGCGACCCAGATTGATCACTTTCAATACCAGAATCTAATTAGTTTTTCAGGATGTTTAAACCCAGAAACCCCTCTTTTTTTTTTTTACCTTTTACGGACCCAAATTTCTCATGTAAATATTTTACCTGACCAATTTAATATTTTATTTTATTATTCTTACTGATCTCACAACGGAATAAATAAACAATGACAGGTTGAGAGAGCTCCTGACTTTGAAGGGACATGTAGAATCCGTGGTAAAGCTTAAAGGGCTAGACATCGATACAATCCAACAACACTATACGGTTTGACCGAAATCATCAAGATTTTCCGTACAATCCTGAAAGCGTAGCTATCATTACGGAGAAAAAGAGAGCTTCTATGTCCTAGATTTTAGGATTATATTTGGCTTGATATGGATTCAACTCCATTGCATATTTAGTTCTTTAGTATTGGCTACTATTAGTGTTAGCAAGTTACTCCAGTCTATCCTTATGCAGAATAAAATCATGTACTTTTACTTTCCGCTTCATTATGGTTTTGATAAACATAATTTTCCATTATCCTGGCAAATTTTTTTTTTTGGTAAAAAAAGCTGTAAATTGCATTAAATGAAAAAATTTACAATACGTTCAAACGGTACTTTGCCAACATACAAAGAAGTAGTCATAGTACAAAAAGGCCAAATGGAAATAAGAAAAATTACAGCGGAAAAGTAATCTTAGTTCCATGAAAACGGTATCGGAGGTCTGAGAGGATACGATGGCCGATACTCGAGCTAAGAGTGAAAGTATTATTGAAAATCCGGGCATTCCTCTCCTGCCAGATATGATAGATGATGGCGCTGAAAGCGACACGCCAAATATAGGAGCAGTTGCTAGAGGAGTTCGACCAGCCGCAGGCCTCCTCAATCCAAGAAGTCCAGTCCACGGGTGTTGAAGGGATAAGAAGCCGCCTGCAAATGTTGTCCCAAATGGTTGTGGAAAAAGGGCAAAGGATGATAATATGCTCAAGGGTTTCCGGGCACGAGGAGCAAAGGACACAGTCAGGAGGGGTGTCCAGGCCCCAGCTGATGAGCTTGTCACGCGTAGTGAATTTATTTTGGATGGCCAACCAAGAGATAAAAGAGTGCCTTGGGATGGAGTACTTGTTCCAGATAAGCGAGGCCCAAGGGACCTTGGTACTTGAAGGACGAATAGCAGAGTAAGTGCTACTGATGGTGAAATGGGGCTTGGAATTGTTGGGAATCCATAAGAAGACGTCCTCCGAGCTGTTTGGGGGAGGGAAATTGGATAGGGCGTTTGTGATTTCCGAGAGATGAGAGCGCATGCGGCGGTTCTGGGCCCTGGCATGGTGAGGCCAGCACCAGGAGCCGTCGCGGATGAGGTCAGAGACAAGGGAGACATTACGCAGGCGGGTGAGAGAGGCAATGCCATTGCCGAAGCATCGGATGAGGGATGATGAGAATAACCAGGGGTCATGCCAGATGGAGGTATTAGCACCGTTGCCCACCCTGACCTTATAAAGATCCGAAGCGCGGGATCTGAGCTTGAGGATTTTGCGCCAACCCCAGCTAGCGGAGGAAGGGATGGGGATAGTCCAAAAGTTTTTGTTTTTAATCTTCTCATCAATAGTCCACCGGGTCCATATTGAACTGTGGTTTCTCGTTAATATGGACCAAAAAAACTTTAGGGCGGCCGCCTGATTCCAAATTTTTAGGTTTGGGATCCCAAGGCCGCCCTCCTCTTTGGGCAAGGTGAGCCTGTCCCAAGCTACTTTGGCACCCGAGATCTTTATTTCAGAGCCCGACCAGAGGAATCTACGGAGGAGCTGGGAAAGCTCCTTAAGAACACGGACCGGGAGGATGAAATTGGAGGACCAGTAGACTTGGCAAGCAAAGAGGACAGACTTGATCAGTTGAAGGCGTCCAGCGTACGAGAGATGCGTAGAAGTCCAAGAGTTGATACGTTTAGTGATCCTAGAGAAGAGGGGGCGACAGTCGTTGTACGTGAGTCTTGAAGAAATGAGAGGGACCCCCAAGTAGCGAACAGGGAGGGTCCCCTCGCGGAAGCCAAGGATGTTGAGGATGTCATGCTTTATATCTGGAGAAGTTCCCGAGAGGAAAATCTGGCTTTTAGCAGGATTGAGGCGGAGACCGGAAAGAGAGGCAAACTCCAATAAGCCCTCATGGATGAGGTTGACCGAGCTGGTGTTAGCACGACAACAAATCATAAGGTCATCGGCAAAGCAAAGGTTTATGATCTTGAGCGAGTGGCATTTCCAATGGAACCCAAAGCGGGGGTCTACGCTTTTTTCCTGGAGGATGCGGGAGAGAACCTGCATGATAATGACAAAAATATAAGGGGAGAGGGGGTCTCCTTGTCGGAGGCCTCTCCTCCCCTGGAAGAAGCTAGTAGGGCTTCCGTTAATACAAACGGCAAACGAGGGGGTGGTTATACAGTGAATGATCCACCCAATCATCTGGATGGGAAAATCCATCGCAAGGAGAGCATCAAGAACGAGCTCCCAACGGACGTTATCAAAAGCTTTCATAAGGTCTATCTTAAGGGCACATCTAGGGCCTTTCCTGTTAGTCTGGTATCCGTGCATGAGGTCTTGGGTAAGGAGGATGTTATCCGCTATAGAGCGGCCTGGGACGAAAGCCGATTGGGAAGGGTCAATGAGGTATGTAAGGGAGGGTTTGATTCTGTTCGCAAGGATCTTCGAGATAATCTTATAGATGACATTGCAGCAAGAGATGGGTCTGTAATCCGAGGGAGAAGAAGGGTTATCGACTTTAGGGATAAGGGCAATGAGGGTTTTGTTCCAATCTGGGTCCAATAGGCCTTGATGAAAGAAGTGCTTAACGGCCGAGCAGATATTAGGGCCAACGATAGTCCAGCAGGTCTTGAAGAACCCTGCACTAAAACCATCCGGCCCAGGGGCTTTGTCAATGTCGATGTCAAAAAGGGCAGCTTTGATCTCGTCATCCATGATGGGTTTAACCATTGAGATCTTGTCAGGGGGGGAGACGACTTTATTAATAAGGGATCTGACCCTATGGAGCCCCGGGTAGCCATCAGGGCTAGGAGAGCCTAAGTGGCTCATAAAGTGGGTGAGATAGGTAGTCGATATAATTCTGGGGTTCGAGCTGGTCCGACCATCACTGGTAGTGACAGAGAGGATTTTGTTACGGGCTATTCGGGATTTTATGCTGTTATGGAAGAACTTGGTGTTTTTGTCACCAAGTTTAAGCCAGTTCTCTCTCGATTTTTGCTTGAGGAAAGATTCCTCAGCACGGCTAAAGAAGATATAATTATTTGCAGCATCTCTTTCAACCCTTAAAAGCGAGGGATCCGTCGGGTTATTTGCTAAGGAAAGTTGGGCCTAGGCGAGAGTGGATTGGGCTTTCTCCACTCTCAGGCTGATCTCACTGAACTCTCTCTTGTTAAGGTTGCCAAGGGCGGGGGCAAGGCGCTCGAGCTTGATGACAATAGATTTAAGCGGATTTTCATGGCCGGGGGAAGACCAGCTGATGGTGACAATATCTAGAAAGCTCGGATGGAGCTTCCACATGTTAAAGTACTTGAAAGGCTTGGGCTTAGGAATGCGGGGAGAGGTGAGATAGAGGATGATCGGAGTGTGGTCAGAAGTGCGAGGAAGGTCAAGGTGGGCAAAAGAGTTTGGGAAGACGTCGTCCCAATGGTCATTGACGAGGGCCCTGTCAATGCGGGAGGAGATAGGGTTATCAATTTGGTGGTTGAACCACGAAAATTGGAAACCCGAGGTGCGAAGGTCATCCAAATTACAGTCTCGGCAGCAGTCGTTGAAATCAGTTATAGAGTTGTTCCAACGGGTGTCATTATTGGTTCTCTCATGGGGGTTACGGATTGCATTGAAATCCCCGATGACAATCCAAGGAGAGGAAGATAGGGTTTCGGATATGGAGGATAAATCCTTCCAAAGCGGGGATCGCTCAGAGGGATCATTGAATCCATAGATAACGGTCGCGAAAAAGCTAGCATTCGCGGAGGTCCAGGTAATATTGCAATGAATAAGCTGGGGAGAGTAATAGATAGGGATAATGCTAAAAACGCTTGGATTCCAAGCGATCCAAATACGGCCGTAATGGTGGCAAACATGATTGGTGAGGTATTTCCACCAGGGGAGCATGGTATTCATAATATAATTAACATTATTTATACTAACCTTGGTTTCAAGGAGGCAGATAATGTTGATACCGTTAGAGAAAACAAAGTCTCTAACGTCTTTTTGACGGACAGGATCATTAAGACCACGGACATTCCAACAAGATAATTTCATATTAAAGATAAAAGTTCGAATGAAAAGATGAGAAATTGCACATTAAGGGGTTAAACCCCATACATACTAACTGAAACAGAGGGTGGTCCTTGAAGAGTTCTAGATTAGGTGACATTACATTAGCACGAATAGAGTCTTTAGAGATTAATGGTCGCAAAAATATTTTCTTAAAAATTAAAAAAACATCCAAACAAACTAAAAAATTTGTCAATTCAATTAATAAAGAAGAATTAAAGGTTATAATAAATAATAAAAGTAGAGGGACCTTTATAATAAATACCGAAAATAGAGGGACCTTAGTGCAAAATTGCATAAGACTTATCTTATTCAATACTGCACTTTTCTCAGCCATACAAAATGACTTTCTCTTACCTCTGTTCCTAGAAGAATTGCGCTCATCAGCTCCCGGCTTGATGCAGCCACCCAGGAAATGGAGACGGGATGCAAGGTACCCTACCGAAAAAGGGTAGCGATGGTCGGAGGAGGTTGAATCCGGCGGTGGTAGCATGACGACCACTGCAAGGAGTTTGACGACTCCTAAGATGCAGCCAAGGCTTCCGGCAGCGCTCCGATTTACCAAAGACGGGTGGTAGGTCGAGATCGGCAAGCTAATATGCGAAGAACTAGAAGTCTGGTTTACCAAAGACGGGTGGTAGGTCGAGATCGGCAAGCTAATATGCGAAGAACTAGAAGTCTGGGCAGAATTGGTATCTACAGGGGAGCATGGCTTGACGGTGCAGGATCTGAAGCGCAAAATCATCCAGCCCATCTGCTTCACCGCAATCCGGATCTCAATGTTCGCCAAGCAATACCTCTCCGGCGTTGCTCCTCCCTTAGCCGGAAACCATTGTATTGATGTGTACGGCAACCGAGTCCAATATACAGACAAGGACGGTGCCGAAAACGTCGACCATATGACATCGTCACTGGCATACTTGCTCTGCCGGAGGAGAAACACAGGCTGGATCTTCGTGAGCCAAATTGAGAGGACACACCATTCCGCAAAGAAAACAAAGGCTAGGCAGATAGCTGCTTGAAAGGAGAAATATTTACAGGTGAAGAAATTTACTCCTCCTTCAAGCCATAAAGCTTGAAGGAGGAGGTTCAAAAGGTAAGAGGTTGAAAGCAGTGGAGCTTTGGGAAGAAATGAATCTACAGCGACGGATTGGGGTGGTTTGAAATTTTAGAGAGAGAGGAGAGCTTCTCTCTCTAAAGAGCCGTTCCTCCTGGCAATTTTCATATATATAAATATAGTTCATGTGTAAATTTCCAGATTTTGAAGATTTGACAAATTTATTACAAAAACGTTAAAATTAAGCATTTTAAAATCTAAATATTTTGGAAGGTTATATATATATTTATTTATTAAAGAAATGGTCAAATTAGATCCACCGAATAGGGTCTAGTCCCGTCCAATTATAATTTCATTATTAGTGGTGAGGATAAGATTTGGATCTCGGAGTGAAAGTAGAACTGTTTTTTTTTAGAAAAAGAACGAACAAGAATTTAAGAAGTATACTTTTTCTTTTAAAAATGTTAATATAAACGTTAGCTTCTACCTTTATATGCGTTAAGACTTAATTGTCACGAATTAGTGTATTTTTTATACTTATAATTTTCGGTTATAAATATTAGACATACAAAAGATCCGTAAAGAAGTAGAAACTTTCTCAACTATTAAATGATAAATAGTGAAAGTTATATTAAGAAGTTTGAGAGTCTCAAATCATTAAGTAATGTTAGTGGGTAGTGAGAATCATATTTTCTATAAGTACCGAACTTTTTTGTTTCATTTCTTGAAGTAATAAAATCAACTTTTGTGTGTTCTTATTGTTTCAGTTCTTGTATCTGTTCAATTTGTTTCATGGTATCAGAGTGAGGTCTTGTGCATATCAAGTGTTTGATTTTATTACCCCGAGAAATCCTTGTCAAGTGTTATTACTTCTAAATCAATATGAATGAAAGTAATTCAGCTTCTCTTATGTCTACAGAGAAGCTTGTTGGAACCAATTACCAATATCGACGGTTGTGTATGGAGGCCTTCATTCAAGGACAATATTTATGGGATCTTTTTTCCGGTACCGAGATACTTCCTAGTGATACTCCGGAAAACACTCAGTTAAGGAGGAAATGGAAAGTAAGGTGCGGAAATGCTTTATTCGCATTGAGAACTTCGACCGGTAAGGAACTTATTGATTATGTTCGTGCATTGGATTCTCCAAAGGATATCTGAGATACTCTTGACATGTTATTTACCCAGAAAAATACTATGCGGCTTTAATACCTTGAGAAGGAGCTTGCTTCATTAATCCAAGGTTATATGTCGATCTCTAATTACTTTCTTAAGGTTAAGAATGTATGTTCGAAAATTTCAGGTTTGGATAGTAATGAACCTATCAGTGATGCAAGGCTAAGACATTATTTGATTCGTAGATTACGATCTGACTTCATACCGTTTATATCATCAATACAAGGATGGGTCAACCAACCATCAATTGTTGAGTTAGATAACACTATCTAACCAGGAAGCATTGGTTAAACAAATGCCTGGTAAGTATTCTGCTGATGTTGAAGATACATTGTTTACTAAAGACAGGTCCATGTGGAAAAACACACAAAGTCATTTTCAAAATGGTGGTAAGCAGATAAGGATTGAGGGGGAGTCAACAAACCAATTTAAATGGACATGTTTTAGATGCGCAAGGACTGGACACATGAAGTCGGATTGTCGTGCAAAGCTTATTTGCAAGAAGTGTGGAATACCAGGCCACATTGAACCAAATTGTTATTCGAAAATTGTCGAATCAGATGCAAATATTACATATGATGCTGAAGATAGAAATGAGCTACAGTGGGAAAATTGTTTCTCAATTGAAGTTATTAATCAACCAGTTGCCCTTCGTGCGTCAACTGTCCGTGGTGCACCGATTCCTACACTCGGGCCTTGTCTACATGCAAGCCTCCCACCGAAGAAGGTACAAAATGGTTTGACTGTGTTGTCTGGTGGTAATAATAAGGCAGAGAAGCCACAAAGTGGTATCGTGACTAAAAATGGTCTGCGTGAAAGCAAAAGAAAATCGTCCAAGGTTATGTTGAAGGTTTTGCAAGGCTCTTCTAAAAGTGGTATTAGTACGACAACATGCCATGATGGTCAAGTTGAAGCGGGTTTATCTCAGTCAAATTCGGTATCGGTTCGTAACCAGCTAGCAGAGATGGCTGCTCAAATCAAGTGGAGAAAACTGAGGCTTGCTTATGGGCATGATATAAGGCTTAGTCAGATGCCCGTTAACTGTAATTTTAAGGTTTTGAGGGAGATTGTGAGTACAAAAATTTCAGCGTTAAAGTCGGTTTTGATCAAGTAGAAGGATAACGATGGACTGTTAACTGTAATTTAAAGTTTTTGAGAGAGATTGTGAGTACAAAAATTTCAGCGTTAAAGTCCGTTTTGATCAAGTAGAAGGATAACGATGGATATTTTGTGACAATAACGTGTACGGACGAGCTCAGATTAGCAGAGCTATTTGTGGAGAGTAAACTTGAATCAAATGTAGCTGAGTCGGTTCCAATGTTGAGGTTGATCCAAAACAAGAACCTCACTTGGTGGAGGAAGAAGAGAAGAAGCCTCATGAGATTCTAGAAATTAAAGTGAATGAAAGTGGATCCTCTTCTCTCGGTGGTTGTATTTCGGAATCTGAGATTATATATTTCGATAAACTGGACAAAAATATTCAAAAGAAATCAGAAGAACCAAATGTTTGGCTTCGATACATTCGACTTGACATCATAATGGAGGTGAATTCTCTCCTTGCGAAAATAAGTTCGAGCAAAGAAATTCTATGGCCATCATCTGTTGTTTCTGGTATCTTAGTGTACTTAATTATATATAAGGTAACTGGTTTCATAAGTCGTTTGTGCTTCAAAGCGTATGTAAACCTTATTGCAGTTTTCATGACATTGGCTTCACTCTATTTATTTCTTTTAACAGACTAGTTCAAAGAGAATTCTGATGATGATCTAATAATTAATAAAACATCAACTACATCAGAGACAATACTTACGGCTTCAATTAGTTATTTCCTGTCTGATATGGAAATGATCCTTTGGAATTATCCAGCTTTAGGCAGTTGAGAATATTTTCTATATTATGGGCTGATGTATCAAAGGAATACAAAGTTCCGCTTACTTGGGTTTATTGATGCTGATTGGGTAGACACTTTGAATGTCAGGTAGTCCACTTCATGCTATTGTTTCGATACTGGTTTAACAACTTTCTCTCGGTCTAGCTGATCGAAAGAATGCACTAAGGAGGAGTGTCAAAAATTAGTGCATTCTTTACTCCTATAATTTTCAGTTACAAGTAGCAGACAGACAAAAGACCCGCAAAGGACCCACAAAGAAGTAGACAACTCCAAATCAATTCTCAACTATTAAATGACTTAGTGAAGTAGTGTGAGTTATATTAAGAAGTCTAAAAGTCTCAAATCATTAAGTGATGTTAGTGGGTAGTGAGAATCATATTTTTCTATAAGTACTGAACTCTTTTGTTTCATTTCTTCAAGTTGATGAGAGAATAAATGACTAGGGAGTATATAGGATCTTGAATCTGATGTGACTAGAGAGAGAGTGTAGAGAGAGAGAGAGTAAAGAGAATATTATAATGTGGAATGTCCCACCTACCAAGAATAATGGGTCTCCTTTTATAGTAAAGAAGGATGGACCCATTAATGTCCTTGGTGGGCTTGCTTTATTTCTATTTTAGTCCTTCACCAAATACAATGTTTACAAATTAATCCTTAATGAACTGTAAATGCTATTATCATCACATCATTTTCCTTCTGTTTACAATTAACCCTTTATTATTAATTCTGGCGAATTATTCCCTTATCAATAGCCCCCCAGTCTTCGAGAGCAATGAGAACGAAGACTCGTAAAAGTGTCAAGTCAGGACGCTGCTGTCCCCGACCCTTTGAGCTGATGGAGTGTCTGTCCAGGCCAGACCCCTTCTTTCCAACATGTCCGACCTTCTAGGTGCCTGTCAACCGGTCGGGCGTGGAGACTTTTTTCCATCTGCCGTTCGCTTCCCCAACTCTTACTTGTGGGATAGGTTCGGATGTTTCCCCTACTTGGCTCGCGAATCTCCTTGGGTCGACCTTCGAGCGGTACGAGCGGTTTTCTATGGGCTTAGGCCGGTAAGCCTGCTTCGAGGGGTGAATCAGGTCAGTGTGGCCCATCTAGTGCCTTAGTCTGAGTAGGCTAACATAGGGTTGGCTTGTGTCAGAAGAGACGTGACACGTGTCGACTACTGACTCGAAGCGTGCTCGCCTGCACAGTTTCTTATGGAGTCTTTTCGACTTCCCGCTGCTTTTTGTCGCTTGGCCTTCTCCGGTCATAAAACGGCTGGGCGAGGTTGCCTATAAATACCTCAGACCTGCAGATCCCTCTCAGAGGAAATCTAGAGAGAGAAAGAGCTGTCCGAAGTTTTCTAGAGAGGGAATGCTTGTTTTATGAGACCCAGATACCCGAAGCGAAAACCCAAGAAGAAGAAGAAAGGTCCGGTTTTTGTTTTGTGGATTGGGCTAGTATTGGCGACCGTGCTGAAGAATACCGACGCGCTGGATTGATTTGGAGTTCCGATACCAAGCCGTTCACGCCTGTACTGCAGCCCCACGATCCTGTTCTCGCCGACCCGATCCCTGCTGAGTCCTTTACATTGCCCGATCTTCCCTGCGCTCTGACCCCCGAGCCCGTCGTCATCACTTCAACCAGTAGTTCTACTCACTCTCCAAGTGCACACTCTCCAAGTGCTCGATTAAACCTCCGGACACCTTCGTCGGTCAATTCCTACGCCGCCCCGCTCCCTTTTCCACCTCGACGATTCGACAAAGGAAAATTCTTGTCCATGGGTGAAACCAGCTCTCCAAGTTCTCCAAATGGAGGTACTTCTCCTGAGATGGTTCAGCTCACTCCCTCCATACGAGGGTACCAAACCGGTTCTAACACTGCTGTGACTTTTTTAGGTCTTAACCAATGGTGACTGACGCCAGCAGAGTTGGATCCTGAACGGGCTCGTCGGCAACAAGACGAAGCTCATCTGGTGCAAACTGGCAGCACTTGTGGCCCTACAGACCCTTGCGTTCGAACATCCGACCTGGGCGCCGCCACCAACCGTAGCTCTGACAAAATTCCGGTAACAAATACCGAAGAATCAGAGGCAGATGATTTGCCCGCAGAGGTCGGTATTGCTGCTGCTGGCAATGCCGTTGGCCCTACTGAGGAGCCGCTTCCCGAGGAGATAGAGGCGGTCATAACCACCAGATACCATCGCTGGCTACCTGCGAACAACGTGATTTCTCTTTTTGAGGGCAAGTACCTCTACTTCCCTGCTGCTGAGCAGGAAAAGCTGCTAGTCCGTTGGGGCATCCCGGAGTGCGTCACTGTTCGGTTTCCCATCCCTGGGGAGACTCCTGTACACGTTCGGTCACGAGAGATTGTGGTCTTTAACGAACTGTTCAACTGGGGCCTCAGGTTCCCTCTGGACCCTGAAATCGCTCTATACTTCCGAACCCTCCAAATCTGTCCCTCTCAGCTGACGCCTAATGCATGATACACACTGATGTCTTACATAATGGCCTCGCGTCTGTTTGGTCGGCTAATGCCCATGGAAGAGTACATAGCCATGTCCGGGCTGTCGAAGTCCCCCAAGTCCCCATTTTTCTACTCTTCACTGGCAAACACTTGGAAGATAGTCAAAAACTTCCTTGAGGGTGA
Source organism: Limnanthes douglasii subsp. nivea (assembly GCA_036936605.1). Lineage (NCBI taxonomy): Eukaryota > Viridiplantae > Streptophyta > Magnoliopsida > Brassicales > Limnanthaceae > Limnanthes > Limnanthes douglasii. The sequence continues at coordinate 320,858,028 of JAUPFV010000003.1, forward strand.
TAAGGGTTGGAAGCATCGCTTCGTCTTCCTCAGCGGCTGTTGGGAAAATGGCCGCCCTTACAGCAAAGAGAACCCGAGGCAATTGCTCCGGACCTGGGTTCATGATGGTAAGCCCGTGGTGTTTTTTATTTATTTATAAAGTGTGCCGTCCTTGTGTGCAGTGTCGAAGGATTTCGTACAGGGGCTGAAGAAGGACCACTTCAAATCGGCCAAGGTCACCTTCCAGGTGCTGAAGGACTATGCCAGGAAACATTGGGGTCGGGCAATGCATCAGGCCTTTAAGAACACCAAACTCATTATGAGCAACCTCTGGCGTTGCTCGTTAGAGGTGCTCACTTTTGAGCAGCTGCGTCAGCCCCCGAGCATGGAGGACATGATTGCGAAAACGGAAGCGCCCGACGCCCATCTTTTCCTTCCAAAGCGCAACAAGGCGCCTAGTAAGCGCCCCAAACCCGAAGATGATGTCGAGGAGAACAATGCCGTTGCTGAGGAGGCGGGGCGGAGGCGCATCAAAATGAAGGAGTTGCTGAAGGTGGGGAGGAGGACCGGCCCCAGGCCCTGGTGCAGAAAAGGAAGGGTCGGGCCGACGTAGAGGTGGTTCAGGCGAAGAAGTCTAAGCGCTCCAAAAAGGAGGGCGGGTCGTCTGCTGGTGCTGACAATGCCACCGTTCCGGAGCTGTTTGACCATTATGGGGGAGCTAAGGGTGGTTTGACGATGGATCCCATGGTGGTGATCCCGGATGATGTTAGCCCCCCGAAGGCTCCTTCCAATGCCGCGGCATCGTCGAGTGGCACAAAGCTTCCGGTGTTGTCAGTGCCTGGGAGTCCGCACACGTTCTCTTTGCAGATTACCGACGGTCTGGCCCTTTCTCTGTATAACATGGTTGTGCCCTTGGCCCTGAAGGAATGTCGGGCAGGGGAGCTGAGTCAGCGGCTGTCGGGTGCGGAGGCGAGGCTTACTGTTCTGCAAGAGGATGTGCAGAAGGCCCAAGCAGCTCAGGATGCGGCCGAGAAAAAGCTGAAGGAGGTCGAGGTGGCTTTGGAACAGGAAAAGAAAGCCGGGGAAGATCGTGCCGCGGTCCTGACGCGTGATATCACCGATTTGAAGGCAGCCAACACACTTTTTGCTGAAAAATGCAAGAAGTGGATGGAGAAAGAGACGGCCGATGCCAAGGCCGCATACGTGCTGTCTTTCCACCACCGCTTCCCTTACCTTTCCCTTGGGTCAATGTGGTTGGATGTTCCAGAAAGCGACCGCCCCTCCGGAGTTATTCTTGATGATGATGAATCGGACGACCCCGAGTCAGAGGGGGAGGATTGATTCCCGATGTCCTTATCTTTTGTGTTTTCGTATTTTATTGTTTTAAGTCTTCTTTTGTATTTTGGGGACTGCGGAGTCCCCTATAAACTTCTTTTGTAAGCAGTTTTTTGATAATCTATTATTGTACCCGTCCTTTATGTTTTTATGAATGTTATAGTATTGCGGGGGTCGGAACATAATGGGCGGTATTTTAGGAAGTAGATCAGTTCGAGAACTGAAAAACCAATGAAGGTTCGCTAGATTAATGAAATATTGAAAATTTCCCTTAGGGTCGGGAATTTTAAGATATAGATCAGTTCGAAAACTGAAAAACCAATGAAGGTTCTGTAGATCAATGTAACATTGAAAATTTCCCTTAGGGTCGGGAATTTTAAGATGTAGATCAGTTCGAAAACTGAAAAACCAATGAAGGTTCTGTAGATAAATGTAATATCGAAAATTTCCCTTAGGGTCGGGAATTGTAAGATGTAGATCAATTCGAGAATTGAAAAACCAATGAAGGTTCTGTAGATCAATGTAACATTGAAAATTTCCCTTAGGGTCGGGAATTTTAAGATGTAGATCAGTTCGAAAACTGAAAAACCAATGAAGGTTTTGTAGATCAATCAAGATTAGTAAGAACAAGCGTCGACCAGCTCGTCAGCTGACAAAGTTTGTAATTCTCTCTAGATTGGAAGGCAAAAAGTTTGGATTAAAACTAGCGAAGGGGGGTTAGGCGTTAACGATGCCTCATTAAAACCTTCTCGCGCCACCGAGGTAGGAAAGAGTGCATCCCCGACCAATAAGTTCTTACACAAAAAAGCTTAAGGAATTACAGGAATGTAAAATTAATCTAAATACAATTTCAAATGTTCAATATTCCATGGCAGTCTCAACGAGTGCCCGAGCTTGTTTTGCAAACGATATGTCCCGCTCTTAATTTTCTCTATTACTTTGTATGGTCCTTCCCAGTTCGTGGCGAGCTTGCCGAGGTTTTTGTCTTTGGTTTGCAGAAACACGCGTCTCAAAACCTTGTCACCGACTTTAAACTCCCGACGGCGTACTTTAGACGCATACCGATTCCTCATTAGGGTCTAATAGTATAAAGAATTGAGTTGAGCGCGACTCCGTTTTTCTTCAAGGAGGTCGAGGGCAAGCCGTTTGTCGCCTTCATTTGTGTTTTCATCATAGGAACCGATCCTGAAAGACGGAATAATGGATTCTGCCAGGGGGACCGCGTCCATCCCATATACCAGAGCATAAGGTGACTCCTGAGTCGCCGTTCGAGGGGTGGTTCGGTAAGCCCATAACACTTCTTGTAGATAGTCCGACCATTTGCGAGCCTTTCCTTCGAGGTTCTTTTTGAGCCCGTCCAGAATGGTTCGGTTGGTGACTTCGACTTGTCCGTTCGCTTGGGGATGGAATGGAGCGGAGAAACATTGTCTGATCCTATGAGTTGTGCAAAAAGACTTCATTTCGCTGTTGTCGAATTGCGGTCCGTTATCCATGGTAAGCCTCTAGGGTACCCCAAACCGACAACAGATGTTGGACTAAATAAATTTGATGATATCTTTAGTCTTAGTGGCGGATAATGGCTCAGCTTCAACCCATTTTGAAAAATAGTCCACCGCCACCACAATAGTCTGTCTCCAGCCAGATGCCATTGGTAGCGGTCCTACAAGGTCGATCCCCCATCGGTCGAAGGGCAATCCTTCTGATATGGATTCTAAAAGAGCTACGGGTATATTTATCGCATTCGCGAATCTTTGACAAGTATCGCAAGTTTTTACTATTTGCCGTGCGTCCGCTGTTATCGTCGGCCAATAAAATCCGGTGAGAAAAATTCTCCTAATTAGGGCTTTGTAACCACAATGAACCGCACCTTCTCCATCATGTAGTTCAGATACAATTATCTGCGATTCGTGGACCCCCAGACACCTCAGCAATGGGCGACTGAATGACTTTTTGTATAATATGTCGCCCAATAAAACGTAACCTCGGGCCTTGTTGCGAACCTTCCGGGCCGATGCGCCATCGCCTGGTAATTGACCTTCGGCTAGGAAGGCTATGATGTCACGTCGCCAATCTAAAATAGTTACCGAGGATACCTGGCAAGCAATTTCAGGTCGGTTATCAAGCTCCTGCCTTTTTATGATGGATGGATTTTCTTGCTCGGTTACCCAGGGGTAATTTCTTGAGCAGGAAGCTGATGCTAAGGAGTCTGCCACCATGTTCTCGCTTCTCAGGACGTGTTCGTACGTGATTTTGACAAATGAGGCGGCTAGTATTCTTAGCGCTGCTAAATACTGAACCAGATGCTCTTTCCTGGCTTCCGAAGCTCCCGAGGCTTGGTTTATCAGGAGCTGGGAATCGCTAACGAGGCGTACTTGCCTTGCTCCACATACCTGTGCTAGCCGCAGTCCGGCCAGGGCGGCTTCATATTCGGCCTCGTTGTTGGAGGTAGGAAAACCGAATCGGATGGTCTGGTGCATACTGATGCCTGTTGGGGTGACGATCTGCACGTCCGCTCCGCAGCCACTGTCATTTGCCCCCCCCCCCCCCCCCCCCCCCGTCGGTGCGGATGATCCACTCATTTGGTTCGGCCCCTCCAGATGGTGCATCCTGATCCGGGCGCTCGGAATGGAATTCTACTAAAAAATCGGCCAGAACTTGGCCTTTGACGGCCGTCCGAGGTTCAAAGTGGATGTCGAAATCGCCTAACTCGACCGACCATTTGGACATTCTCTCCGACATGTCTGGTCGCTGGAGGACGTACTTGAGCGGACATTCTCCCCGACATGTCTGGTCGCTGGAGGACGTACTTGGTCGTCAGAGGTTTCGTTAAGAGGTTCGGGGACGATAGATATCGCTTAATCCCTAAGAAAGCTTCGTTACATTCGGGTGTCCACACAAAATTCTTGGCATTTCTCAAGACCTGAAAAAATGGAGCGCACTTGTCAGACGAACAAGAGATAAAACGATTTAGAGCAGCCAGACGCCCAGTTAGTATCTGGACTTCCTTGATGTTCTTAGGTGGGGTCATGTCCGTAAGAGCTCGGAGCTGGATGGGGTCGACTTCAATCCCCTTTTTGCTAACAAAGAAACCCAGGAATTTGCCCGACCTTACCCCGAAAGAGCACTTTTTGGGGTTGAGCTTGAGGTTTATACCTCTGAGGTTGTCAAAAGTTTCTTGCAAATCGGCGAGATGGTCCTCGTCTGTGCTGTTTTTTACTAACATGTCGTCGATGTAGACCTCCATATTCCTCCCAATTTGGCCATCGAACGTTTTATTAACTAGCCTCTGATACGTTGCACTGACATTTTTTAGTCCGAACGGCATAACCTTGTAGCTATACAGGCCTCGGCCCGTTATAAACGTTGTGCTTTCCTGATCTGCTGAATGCAACTTGATCTGATTATAGCCGGCGTACGCATCCATGAACGATAGCAGCCTGTTTCCCGAGGTCGAATCTACCAATTGATCAATCCTCGGCATCGGGAAGGGGTCCTTTGGGCACGCCCGATTGAGGTCGGTGAAGTCCACACACATCCTCCACTTCCCGTTTTTCTTCCTTACCAGGACGGGATTAGAGGTCCAGAGCGGGTAACTTGACTCCTTTATATGCCCGACGCTGATCATTCTTTCAACTTCTTGTAGGATAATTTCTGCCTTTTCCGGGGAGAAAGCCCGACGCTTTTGAGAGACGGGTCTAACATTTTTGTTGACAGTTAGCTTGTGAATCACACAAGAATCTGGGACTCCTGTTACGTCCCTCGAGCACCATGCGAATAAATCCAAATTCTCCCGTAGTAGAGACAACAACTGTTCTCTGAAGACCGGCGACAAACGGATCCCGATCTGCAGAACTTAACCTTCGGCAAACGGGTGTTGTTCATATTCTTCGTCGGTAGTTAAATAGCTAGGAGCTTCCTTAGGATCATCAACGGGTAATGACCCCAGGGGGAGCCCCTTTAACTGCTATTCTTGCGCCTGATCCATCTCTTGATCCTTTTTGGGTGCAAGTGCCGCTCAGTAACATTCCCGTGCCGCTTTCTGACTGCTTCAGACTATGCCCATGTTGTTTCTGATTACGTATTTCAGACACTGATGGACCATGGATGATACTGCATGCATTCGCGATATCCATGATCTTCCGAAAATTGCATTATGAGAAGCCGGTGCGTCTACCACCACGAATAAAACGGTGACCTCCTTCTTAAACGGGCCGCGGCCTAACTGAACGACGCCCTCAAATTCTCCGACCACGTCAGCCGCTGACCCCATAAATCCTACAATGGTACGATCCGACTGTGTGATGACCGGAGGTGTCCTAAATTTGGCGAAAGTGGATGCGAAGATTATGTTGGCTGAGCTACCGGTATCCACCAAGATTCGTCGGACCTCTTCCCCCGCAATGGCCGCACCAATCACGATGGCGTCCTCATGAGGGCCGGCTACATCTCTCATGTCGTCGTCGTCAAATTACATGATCGGTGATGGGATGCTTTTGGAGTGAGGGTATGTCCGAGCTTCCAATTGGGTAGTCAGATTCACGATATGCCTTTTTCTGGAAGAGTGTGTGGTACCTGCCATAGAATCTCCACCGAAGATAGTCAGAGATTCAAAGAATTTGCAAAGGTTTTTCACATTACCAAGGCTTTCCTCGGCTTCTTCTTCGATGATCCCGATGATGTTTCGATTTGCCTCGGGGTCGAGGTACTCAATGGAAACATCAAAAGGGTCGGTGACCTCGGAAATGGTCATGGTGGTTTCGGGCTTCGGTATCATCACCACTTCTGTCGAAGTTGTGCTCTGTTTACTTTTCTTTTTTACGTATTCCAGGAGGTTTCCGTGTTCAATGAGCATATGTATTTCTTTTTTGAGGGCGATGCAGTCCTTAGTATCATGCCCCACGTCTTCGTGGTAGTGACAATAACGGTTATTCCCCTGCTCCGAGGCGTGGGTTATAGGGAAAGTCCTTCGATACATCCCGTTTTTCTTAGTTTTTCCGTAGATTGATGATACACACTCGGTCAGGTCGGCGAAGTAAGCAGGTCGGATCCATTTGTTAGATATGGGTCGCGAAACCGCTTGACTTGTCTGCTTGGTTTTTTGGCTCGGGGGAGCCGATGGCTTGATAGGCAAGGACTGGGTCGGGGGTATAGTGCTAATCGGCTGGGCTGCCTGAGCGTAACCGGACTAAGTCCCGTGTCTTATTACGACCGCTGCTTGCGTGCTCTGTTGAATTTGTGCAGCCAGTTCGGACGCCTCTGTTTCTTCGATCAATATTTGTTTTTCTATTTGAGCCAGAAGGGCGGAAAATGTGAACGCTTGCTTCTTAGTGACCGCTTGCTTCATCGGTCCTGGGAGCAAGCCCAATCGATACACGGTTAGCGCCACGTTTTCCTCGCAATGGTCCAGGTCGGTTTTAGCGTCAATAAAATGCCTGGTATATTCCCTCAGGCTCTATCCTAGCCTCTGCTTACAATTCATAATGGTGTCTCCGTTGGCTCGGAAACTCTTGCTTCCGACGAAATGCTGTCTAAACATTATCCAAAACATCCCGAAGTTTTTGATGCAGCCTTGTGGTAATCGGTTGTACCATTTGGATGCCCGGTCCCGGAAAGTCATCGAAAATGCCCTACACAGGAGTTTATCGTCATTGTCGAAACTCAGCATGAAGTTCTTGAAGGCTTCCAGGTGGTTGTCCGGGTCCTTCTTTCCATCGTATTTTTCCAATTTCGATATATCAAACCTTTTCGGGAGTTGCCCCGCTAATATCTCATCGGACAATGGTGAAGCTCTCCAATTCATCCCGTACCCGAAAGCTCCGCCCCCGAGTCCTTCTGTCTGAACTCCGTAGAGTCCCTCATCCCCCAGGTTGATAAATTGGCTGCTAGTTCGGTACCCTTGGTTCTGGCTGTTCGAAGGTTGCCATTGTACTTGAGGTAGGGCTACCCGCTCTTCCCTGCTGCCCGCTGGCATTCCTTCCTTCTCGAATGACACTGGTGTTTGTTTTTCGGTGCTATCTTTTTTGTACTTCGGAGAGTTTGATCGGGGTCCCCTATGACGTCGGGAACGATTTTTCTGTGCACGTTTGCTCATCCTTTCCCGCCGAAGGTACTCCCTTCCCGACGAGTCATCCGAGGTGTAATCGATGGAGATGCCGCGGTTATCCTGCGGGTACCGCTGCTTTCTGGTGTTTTGCCCATCCTCGGGACGAGGCTCCCGATAATATCTGACAGGTCGGGCCTCGATGCGAGGTCCCGCCGTCGGGTTGCCTCCGCTGCGGCTATCCATGAATGGTTCTTTGCCTTTTCCGTCCCGAACCCTTTTCTCGTCTAACGCCCGCTCTCTTTCATCGTTCAGTCTGGCAATATCGTCCAGGAGCTGTCTTGTGGTTATGATAAGGGTTGAACGTTTGTCCCGACCCTGGGCATAGCGCTCCCGACCCGGGGCGCCTTCGCCCTCGGACAACGAAACGGCTCGGGCTACCTCTCTTCCGACCCTCTCTCCGACAGCCTCGTCATTCATCTTTTCAGTCGCGATTTTCAAAGAAAAAAGATTTCTTTTTAGTATCACAGATTCCCACAGACGGCGCCAATGATGAGAGAATAAATGACTAGGAAGAATATAGAATCTTGAATCTGATGTGACTAGAGAGAGAGAGAGTGTAGAGAGAGAGAGTAAAGAGAATATTATAATGTGGAATGTCCCACCTACCAAAAATAATGGGTCTCCTTTTATAGTAAAGAAGGGTGGACCCATTAATGTCTTTGGTGGGCTTGTTTTATTTCTATTTTAGTCCTTCACCAAATACAATGTTTACAAATTAATCCTTAATGAATTGTAAATGCTATTATCATCACATCATTTTCCTTCTGTTTACAATTAACCCTTTATTATTAATTCTGGCGAATTATTCCCTTATCACAAGTAATAAAATCAACTCTTGTGTGTTCTTATTGTTTTAGTTCTTATGTCTGTTCAATTTGTTTAATTAGTAACATAATCAGTTACATCTTTGAGATAATTGTACATTAGTCCTTCATTTTTATGTAAGACTTTAAATCTGTTTCTAAACTATATAAAAACATCATACAAATCTATTTATTACACATAAACCCTTCAATTTACTATACCTTATCAGTAGATCCCTAGTTCTTATAAGAGACAATAGATGAGAACTAGAAGTCTTCGAAAATCTGCACCTGTGGATAAACTTCTCTTGTCGAAATTTGATGGGAACTAGACATGCTGTTTCCAAATCATTTAGTTACACTATGTGTCCTCGAATAATTACCCGATGAGTATATGCTCGAAATCAATTAATTTTTTGATCACACTTCGAACTGGTTCATAAGAACTTCTTGAGCTAGTTTTCCTCCAACAGTCGGTATAATTCGAAGTAAAGCTAGGAAACGTGATGATTCAATAGGTGCTAGGTCTGCCCCTAGGCCTGACATACAGGTGGAAAGTTTATTTTTCCAAGCAACCGCTTGATATTCCAACTAATAGACTCCTCCACCTCTTTCACTTCTCAAAGTTCCTTTTTCCATCCTATAAATGCTTTTGTAAACTACTGTTTGCCTCACATACTCAGTTTTAGAGAGAGAAATCATATTAAACCGAGTTTCCTTGGCTACTTTCACGTGAATCTTCAACCTATTGGCTACCTTCACTGGAAAACCCAAACATCCATTCAATCTTCAAACTAGTTCATGATGAAGCATCAAAAGACCAGAAGATCAAAATCTAGAATTCCCAGAAAACCCACTTCTCAAAAATCTGGTAACAAGGTTTTTGGTGCCTATGATTACTTTTGCATCAGTGAGAGAGCCAAAGAGTACAAAGCAACTGGATTGATAAGCAACACTCCTCATTTATCTACTAGTACAATTCATTATGGTAATTTTGATCCTAACCTTAGCTCTCCAACAATTTCACATTCAACCAACCTAAAAAATACTGAACCTAATTCACCTCAAACTTCATTACCTCAAATCTCTTCCACAATACCCATCCTTTGAAGCCATCAAAAAATAACCCAAGCTACAACATCTTTAAGGAAACCATAAGAAGTATCTCCCCTAGACTTTGAGCCTCCTTGACAATTACACAAAGAGGCCCACAAGTACTACCAACCACTCGCCTCCACCGAAAAAGAACCTTTCTAGCCATATGAGACGATGCTGAGAACACTTCACCCTTTACTACCCAAAATAATTTTACCAACCCAATAAAATTTTCTCCTCCCTTGAGGAATATTGTTGAGACAACCACTTTGTCTCAACAAACTCAAATATAGAACAAGGGCTATATATGCGTATATTTTCCAAAGAATGAAGAATTACACTGTTAGTATAGTTCATATATTTTTCTAACCAAAATTTGGAATTATTGGTATCATGCTAATTTGCTCAACAGCTCACTCGTTTCTTTTTCTTTTATTTTGCAGATATATGCGGTTTCGATCACCATCCGTATCGTGGTAAGTAATATGGGATTTAAAAGCTTCTTTCTTGGGCCTTGTTTGGCTGAGTGGTGTGATATCCTTTCGAAGCTAAAAGAAAAAGACCATTCTTAACTTTTTGCAATTTTCAATTAAAAAGCACTAAGAGTCATGCGAACATGGCTTTGTTTCAATTACTTTGTTCCTAAATTATCTTTTTTTTTTTATTTGCAGTTTGGCTTCATGTTTATTGCCTTGATATGGAAGTTTGACTTCTCACCTTTCATGGTTCTAATTATTGCCATTTTAAATGATGGTGAGAACATCAATTGGATGAAACCTTCATGTAGCCAAATTGCATCTTTTCATTATCTTAAATTGTGATTCTATAGGAACAATAATGACAATTTCAAAGGACCGAGTGAAGCCGTCTCCACTGCCTGATAGCTGGAAGCTGAAAGAGATTTTCTCTACTGGCATTGTTCTTGGAGGTTACATGGCACTGATGACTGTTATATTTTTCTGGGCAATGAGAAGCACCAACTTCTTCACGGTACAATTAAATTCTTGATTTCTTCGTAAGAAATGTCTTAAGTCACTTTAGCTCAGTTTTAGTTACTATATGCACTTAGTTACACAAAGTGGATGGACTTGTATTATTGTATGTGAGGGGCAAGTCGAATGACATTTATTATTAAAGCAATATATTGAGCCAGGTCCTAAGCATTATAAGATGGTCTTCGGTACTCAAATTTATCTCTTATTGCAGGACAAGTTTGGTGTACGACCACTGAGCCATAATAATGAGGAGATGATGTCAGCTTTGTATCTTCAAGTCAGTATAGTAAGCCAGGCTCTTATTTTTGTTACAAGATCTCGAAGCTGGTCATTTGTGGAACGCCCTGGATTACTATTACTCGGGCCCTTCGTAATTGCTCAGTTGGTATGTATCCTATTTGCTGATGTATGATTTTTCATATAAAGTAAAGTTTCAGATTTCGATTTAAAAACTTAAAAAAGTAGATCTCGATACTTTTGACAAGCATATCATCGATATAGGCTTCGACATTCCTACCAATTTGCCCTTCGAAGGTTTTGTTGACCAAGCGCTCATAAGTTGTCGCTGCATTCTTTAGGCCAAATGGCATAAATTTGTAGCAATATAATCCTCTCCCGGTAATAAATGGCGTGCTCTCTTCATCTTTTGCATCTAACCGGATTTGATTATACCCTGAATATGCGTCCATGAAAGACAACAATCGATTGCCCGAAGTCGAATCCACTAACTGATCAATGCGGGGCACCAGAAAAGGATCTTTAGGACAAGCTCTATTCAGGTCCGTGAAATCCACGCACATCCTCCACTTGCCATTCTTTTTCCTGACCAAGACTGGATTTGAGGCCCATACGGGATACTGTGACTCTCGAATATGACCTATGCTTAATAACCTTTCCACTTCCAAAAGAATAACTGCTGACTTCTCCTGAGAAACTGGTCTCTTTTTCTGGACAATGGGTCGAACATCAAGCCGTACTGCAAGTTTATGACATATTATCTCTGATGGTACTCCCGTCACATCCTGTGCACACCAAGCAAACATGTCGAGCTTGTTAGACAAAAACGCAATCAATCTTTCTATGAACTCAAAAGAAAGTTTTACTCCGATCTTCAAAAAATTTCCATCTCCAAATTTATGCTCCTCGGAATCCTCTTATGGGACCAGAAATCCGGGGGTCTCCCTCGAATCATCACATGGAATGATTTCCGAGGAAGGCCCTTTAATTGCTATGCCTTGTCCGATACGTCTCCCCGAACTCCCTTCGAGGATAAAGCTATCTGGTAACATTCTCAGGCCATCTTCTGACTGCTCCTGATTGTCCCGATGTTGTTTCCTACCACATATTTTAGCTACTCGTGCACCTTCGAGATCACATCATGCATTCGGGACAGCCAAGAGCGACCCAAAATTGCATTATATGAAGTTGGTGCGTCTACAACAATAAATAGCACTTCCACTTCCTTCTTGAACGGCCCACGACCTAACTCGACCACGCATTGAAATTCTCCAACAACCACTGTTGTGGCACCGGTAAACCCCACTATGGTTCTGTCGGACCGTCGTATAACAGGTGGGTTAGAAATTCTCCTGTAGGTGCTCATAAACAAGATGTTCGCTGAACTTCCTGTCAATAAGTATCTTCTGAACTTGATCTCTGGCAATACCCGGAACAATTACTACCGCATCTTCATGCGGGCCCACGACATTTCGCATATCATCATCATCAAAACATATGATGGGGGAAGGTAAGCGATGCATTTGTGTTGACACCCCTACTTCAATCTGAGTGGTCAAATTGACCATATTCTTTTTCCGCGAGCTATTAGAATTCCCTACGATGGTATCTCCGCGAGCTATTCCCTACCATATATATACACGTAGTTCGTGTGTAAATTTCCAGATTTTGAAGATTTGACAAATTTATTACAAAAATTTAAAATTAAGCATTTTAAAATCTAAATATTTTGGGGAGGTTATATATATATATATTTATTGAAGAAATGGTCAAATTAGATCCACTGAATAGGGTTTAGGCCCATCTAATTATAATTTCATTCTTAGTGGTGAGGATAACTTTCGGATATGGAGAGAAAGTATAACTGATTTTTAGAAAAAAAAAAGACAGAACAAGAGATTAAGAAGTATATTTGTTTTAAAAAAATATTCTTAGTGTAAACTTTAGCTTTGACCTTTATATATAGGCACCAAGAGAAAAAAGAGAACAAGATATTAAGAAATATATTTATCTTAAAAAAAATGTTTTTAGAATAAATGTTAGCTTTGACTTTTATATATAGGCACCAAGACTTAATAATTACAGTTTTGTTATAATTGTACATTAGTTTTTTTATTTTTATGCAAGATCTTAAATCTGTCCCTAAGCTATATAAAACATCATACATATCTATTTATTACATATAAATCTTTCAATTATTTATATTTTTATAAATCTTTCAATTTTTTATATTCTTATCATTAGCTCCCTAGTTCTTATGAGATACAATGAATGAGAACTAGAAGACTTCAAAAATCTACACCTTTGGATAAACTTCTCTTGTCAAAATTCGATGACATACTGTTTGTTAAATCATTTAGTTACACTATGTGTCCTCGAATAATCACCTGAGGAGTATTCACCTCGAAATCAATTAATTCTTTGATCACACTTTGAACTGGTTCATAAGAACTTTTTGAGCTAGTTTTCCTCCAACACTCGGTATAATTCGAAATAAAGTTAGGAAACGTGATGATTCAGTAGGTGCTAGGTCTACCCTTAGGCCTGACATACATCAGGTGTCAAGTTTCTTTTTCCAAGCAACCTCTTGATATTCCAACCAATAGACTCCTCCACCTCTTCCACTTCTCAAACTTCCTTTTTCCGTCCTATAAATACTTCTGTGAAATACTGTTTGCCTCACATACTCAATTTTATCAAGGAGAAAGCATATTCATCAGAGTTTCCTTGGCTACTTTCACCTGAATCTTCAACATGTTGGCTACCTTCACTATAAAACCCAAATCTCCATTCAATCTTCAAACCGATTTATGAGAAAACATCTCAAAGACCAGAAGATCAAAAGCTAGAATTCCCAGAAAACCCACTTCTTTAAAATTTGATAACAAGGTGTTTGGTGCCTATGATTACTTTTGCATCTGTGAGAGAGCCGAAGAGTACAAAGCAGATGGATTGATAAGCAACACTCCTCATTCTCCACTAAGACAATTCATTAAAGTAATTTTGATCCTAACCTTAGCTCTCCAACATTTGCACATTCAACCAACCCAAAAAATACTAAACCTAATTCACCTCAAACTTCATCACCTCAAATATCTTCCACAACACCCATCCTTCGAAGCTATCGCAAAATAACCTAAGCCATAACATCTTTAAGGAAACTAGAAGAAGTATCTCCTCTAAACTCTGAGCCTCATTGAAAATTACACAAATAGGTCCACAAGTACTAGTAACCACTCGCCTCCTCTAAAAAAGAACCTTCCTAGCCATGTGAGACGATGCTGAGAACACTTCACCCTTTACTACCCAAAATACTTACACCGAACCAATAAAATATTCTACTCCCATGAGGGAGATTCTTGAGACAACCACTTTGTCTCAACAAAAACCTCAAATATAGAGAAAGGGGAACCAACCTCGACATCAAACATGCCTTAACTAAGAGATGAAGATTCTGAAGAAGAGGTTGATTCAGAAGCTACTCACTCCAATGCCGAAGATGAAACTGAATAAGATGTTTCAAAGGATACTGGAGCTGACATCGAAGAAACAGCCTCTAAAGAGGTTAATATTAAGGGTGCCTTGAAAACAAGAGCACCAAAGGGAAGAAAAAATAATACTCTTTTCAAACTCCCCAAGGAGCTTGCTGCTTCAATAGGGCCAAACTTGAAACCACTCCTGCTAGAATACATCATGGCATTAAAGAATGTCTCATATATCTATTATCCAAAGGCCCAAGCTACTGAGTTGAAAAAACAATAGGGAATGGCAGACAACATCACGCTTTGTCTGCCAAAAGAAGGAGAAACTCCACTAGATTGTGGAGAGAATGAATTGGTGGTCTATCCAGAGATCATCAATTGAGGACTTTTTTTTCCACTAGATCCAATGATCGTGGAATACTTCAATATTCTGGATCTGTGCCTTACCCAAGCTACTCCCAACCAATGGTTCACCATTCTGTCTGTGGTGATGGCCTCCAGATTAAGCCAAATCCCCCTCTACATCGAAGATTTTATCTCCCTCACTAAACTTTCAAAGGGACCAATGCTTCTCTTCTACTTCCTGACGTTGAAAGATGATCTGAAGGTTATCGATGACCTACTCGAGGCTCACAAATTTTGGAAGCAAAAATTTGTCTTCATATTAGGGGCTTGAGAGAATGGGAATGACATATCTAAAGCCAACCTTTCAAAGTTAAACCTCGTCTGGAGGAGTAACAGTAAGTTCCTTATCCCTCTATTTGTATTTTTTGTAAAATAACTTGTGCTTATTTTTTATTAATTTCTATGACGTTTTCAAAAATTTTAAGGCGATACAAGCTTTGTCGAAAAGATGCAAAGGATATCTTTGCCAAACTGGTTGCTTAAGCTGAAAAGGAGTGGGGCAATGGGTTCCACTCAACTTTTCAACCTATTAACTTTATTAATAGCCATCTATTAAGGATAACCTTAGGAGTTGACTTCCTTGAAAACCCGATGGAACCTTCAAATGTATATCATACAGTCAAGAGGCTTGTAACACCTGATGGCAAGGTGTATCTTATGGTGCGGAACATATTAGATAGCCACCTCCCTTTAAAGAAGAAAGGGAAAACGAATAAAAAAAAGTATCTAGCACATATGGTGCTAGCCCTTCAGAATGTCCAGTGCCAAAAGCAAAGAGGAAGCTAACAGAACGAAGCCTTCTTATTATCGAAGAAGTAGAAGAGACTGAGCCCTCTTTGAAGAGAAAAAAAAATTATGCTCCAAAGAAAAAGAATAGCAAATCTAAAACACACACTCCTAAAAATCGAAGAATAAGGATGTTGAGATGTTGTTTGAAGAGCCCGCGTCCGAGGTAAATATCAAGGTTGTTGTTGTGGAGGATCAAAAAATGGGAGTTTCAGCGGAGGGCAACCAATTAGATTACCGTTTTGATGTGGATGACTTGATCAAACTAAGAGATTTTCAAGATGCTGAAAAGATATGGATCCAGGTCCAAGAAATTCAAGATCATATGCAACAACTTGGTTGTCGTACAACTGCTCATACTTTGCCCAAGGTGGTGAGAATAGAGGTTCCACCATAGTTGTCACGTGGCGGCCAAGGGGAGGCGAGGTGATATCGCCTCATGGTGGGGCGTGGCCAGGACCTTAGCGTGGCGCTCGCCATGGCGCCCGTGGCGAACGTAGCGGTTGTGGCGAAACGATAAGCACGGTATGATTTTTTTTTGAACTAAAAAAATAAAAAACTAAAACTAAGTTTTGGAAAGATGAAGATGTTTTAGAAGGAGTTGATGTTGGAGCTGTTGAGGTTGATGAAGTAGACTACAATATTCTGTATAAGAATATATCGCCTTCAACGGCTCGCATAATAGATGAGATGCTTGTTGATGAAGACTCTTAAAAAGAATATACTGTATTATGGGATATAAATGGAGAACATGGTAGAGATGAGAGGTGTAAAGATGTTGTCTCGGACGATGATGTATTAAAATGTTTGTTATTTGACTCGAATGTTTTAAGAATTATGTGATTTGATGTTTTATAATTGGATATTTTAGTCTGTGTTTGTCATTTGATTCAGATATTCTACGAATTATGTAATTGGATGTTTAAGTTGTTATTGTTAGTTTAAATTTCTAAATAATACTATTTAAATTACAGTAATGTGATATAAACATATTATTCAGGTAATGGATCGTCGCATGTCATGTGGTCATCGCCTCGCCGCTCGCCTCGCCGTTGTGGTGTTTTTAGCCCTCTTCGCCACGGACCGCCGCACACCGCTGATAAGTATGGGGTCCACTGTCACCCTTAACCTACGCTGTCATGCCATTTAGTGGCCAAATGATGGCACTTGCTAAACCATCTGAAGAGGTTACTGCTGCACTGCAACCTTTTGCTAACCTTAGAGCTGCTGCACAAAACTTATGCAAAAAAGTGGAGTCTACCCGAAGCCAATTAGAGACCATGGAAAAAGAGATGGTTCAGTATAAGAACGATACTGTGGCAGAAAAGAAACTAAGGAATATATTTGGCCAAATCATCATAGACCAATTCCATGGATTTCAAGCTGGGAGGTCAGAATTCCTCAGGGGCATTATCCATGTGAAAAAGCATGTCAAGGGAGCGCATGAGGACAACATAGCTCAAAGCCTTCCATGAATTTGAAATATTAAAGCTCAAGGCTGAGGATGCAAGAGAGTTGTCCGAAGAGAAACAGAGATATTCTACCCTTCAAAAAACTTTAAACAAAATTGAAAAGGAAAAAAGAGATCTAGTAACTCTTCAAGCTAAGCTCAAAGAAGAGAAAAAGACTGTTGTGGAGGCTGCTGAAGCTGAATGTGGCAAAGATATGCTGACTACTATCAAAAATGTCAAATAGCAAAGAACTATAAATTTGCTTCATGAAGTCTATGCTACATTTTCGAAGGTCAACGTTTCCAGTTTTTGGGAAAACATTCCTGTGAGGAGTCGCCCTAGTGAAGCTTTCAAAGTTGCGTCTTGCGAAACTTCCAAAGAGGTAGAAACAAGAGAAAGCGCCTCAGAGCATGGAGAGTCTTCAGAAGAAAATTCTCAAGAAAAATAATTTATGTATGTATGGCTTTGTTTTTGTTTATGTCCACCCTTTGTATAAGGTGAACTATTTTGGTGAATGTGTATCCACTTCACATTCACATTGCTCTTTTGTAACCATCAATTTTTATTCAATGTTGAATCACTTTTTTCCCCTTATTCTCCATATTATAGCTTTTATATTACCAAGGTACATTTACTTCGAAATGAAACATATTTCATATAATACTTCAAATATAAAAAGCGTATTTATTGAACATTGCACGTCAGATAGTGCAAATGTATTTATTAAACGTAACACTTCGAAAAATAATAGTGTATTTATTGAACGTAGCACTTCAAATAATACAAGTGCATATTGAACGTATCACTTCAAATAATATCAGTGCATTTATTGAACGTAGCACTTCGAATAATATAAGTGCATTTATTGAACATAGCACTTCAAATAATATCAGTGCATTTATTGAACGTAACACTTCGAATAATACAAGTGCATTTATTGAACTTAGCACTTCAAATATGGTTATTTCTTCGAAACGTGTTAAAAGTACACGCGTAACACTTCAGAAATATTACTCTTGGTCAACTTCAATGATGATCAGTCTTTGACTAGTTACCAAAATAATTCAAATACTCCTACTTAAACAACCATTGGCCAAAAAATATTTTATTATAGACTTTGAATATTTAAATGACACCTCATTAAAACCTCATTGGGCTAACAAGGTAGGAAAGAGTGTGTCAATTATTCACAAAAAATTCTAAAAAGATAAAATCACTCCCAGTACAATCTCAGGTGTTCTATATTCCAAAGGTGTTGAAGCATCCTCCCTTGCTCATCATAAATATGATAAGAACCCGGTTCTACCTTCTGTGTGATCATATAAGAACCCTCCCACTTTTCTTCAAACTTTATTGCCAACCTTTAAATCTCTTCTTTTCACCTTCGAATTATACCGACTCCGCATCAGAGTTTGATAATGAATCATATTTAAATATGCTCTGACTCTTTTCTCCTCGATTAGATCCAACTTTGTTCTTTATTGCTTCTTCATTTAGGTCCTCGGAATAGTGTGAATCTCTATAAGAAGGCAACGTAGATTCAGGAGGGCTTACAATATCTATACCATACACCAAAGCAAAATGAGTCTCCTGAATAGCCTCTCTTGGAGTTTTTCTATAAGCCCATAACACCTCATGCAAGTAATTAGGCCATTTCCCTGCAACCCTTGTTATTCTTCTTCAAGCCTTCTAAAATAGATATGTTTGTCACTTCCACTTGACCATTTGCTAAGGGTGAAAATGTGTAGAAAAAAGTTGTGTTATTCTTCTCGAAGCACAAAAAGAAGCTATCTCTATATTGTCAAATTGAAGACCATTATCTGTGGTGATTTTTTGAAAAACTCCAAAGTGGAAACAAATATTATCCACAATGAATCGTATAACATCCTTGGCTTTTGTTCCAGAAAATGGTTCAGCTTCTGTCCACTTCAAAAAATAATCCACTGCCACAATAATCATTTGATGTCCTCCAGAAGCCATAGGTTGTGGTCTTACTAAGTCTATTCCCCAACTGTCAAAATGAATAGCTTCAGAAATAGACATGAGTGGTACTGCTAGTTTATGAATAGAATTGGAAAAACGTTGACAAGTATCACAACCTCGGAGTAAAACTTTGGCATCATTCGCTATTGAAAGCTAATAATACCCTGCCAACAAAACCCGTCGTGTTAAGGACTTAGACTCACAGTGAACTGAACCTTCCCCATCGTGCAACTCAGATAAAATCTCCCGACTTTCTTGCTTACTCAAACAATGCAATAGTGGCATACTCAAATATTTCTTATATAATATCCCATCTAATACCACATATCGATGAGCCTTATACCTTAATTTTCTGGCCAACTATAGTTTTTTCGAGGCAACATTCCTCTTAGCAAGAAATTCAGGATATCAGCTCCATAATGACTTCGAATTGCATCTGGTGTCACAAATATCTCCTTTGCATATTCACATTGCTCTGATTGTGTTAAAATTGAGGGGCTCTCTTGCAATAATATCAAAGGATATTCTTCTGTGTAAGCAATTGTTGCTAAAGAATCAACCACAGTATTAGCTTCTCGGTTAATATGCTCTAGAATTACTTTATCAAATGAAAGAGCTAAATTCCAAAGCTCTCGTAGATACAAAATTATATATTTCTTCGCCTAAAAAACACTTGCCATATGATTTGCCGCCACTTGCGAATCCGTCTCCAAATAACCTGAAGTTGCCCCACAATTTTTTGCAAGCTTGAACCCAACCAATGTAGCTTCTTATTCAGCATCGTTATTCGAAGCATGGAAACCAAGTAACTTTTTTCTACTGCCAACAAACTTTTACTAACATAGTAAACTGGCTTTAAAATTATCGAATTTCCACTTATCAAAACTGTACTTACAGCAAAATCTGACACTGCTATGTATGGAAATAACTGCTCTCCAATTCGAGGTTTTAACAAATATCTGGTGAAAATAAAAGTTCCTTAATAATTGAGAATTATTTTTCATAATCCGATGTCCATTCGAACTCCTTTGGTCTTCGTAACACTTGGAAAAAAAGAAATACTTGTAAAAAAACCTTGAAATAAATCTGTTAAGAGCAACTAGCCTTCCTATAAAACATTGCACTTTCTTGATGGTTCGAGGCAATGTCATTGACACCAAAGCTTTTAACTATTCTGGATCAGCCTTTATTCCCTTCTCACTGATGACATAGCCCAAAGACTTCCTTGATCGAACTCTAAAGATTCATTTTTCAGGCTTTGGCTTCAATTAAATAGCCTTTAGGTTAAAAAATGTCTCTTCTAAATCCTTCAAGTGTGTATCATCAGTTGTGCTTTTCACTAATATATCATCAGTATATATCTCTATATTTCTTCCGATCTGAGAAGCAAAAGCTTTATTCATTAATCTTTGATATGTTGCTCCAACATTTTTTAACCCAAAAGACAGAACCCTATAGCAATGTAAGCCTTGATTCGTGATAAATGTGGTGCTCTCTTGATCCTTTGGATCCATCTGAATTTGATTATACCTTGCAAAAGGTTCTATGAAAGACAAAATTTTATTTCCTGAAGTAGAATCAACCAACTGATCTATTCGAGGAACATGGAATGGATTTTTGGGACAAGCTCGATTCAGATTTGTGAAGTCAATGCAATTCCTCCATTTTTAATTTTTCTTTTTAACCACCACTGGATTTGTTGGCCATAAAAGATACTGTGCCTCCTTTATATGTCCGACGCTGGACAAACGATCTACCTCAGCTACAAGGGCCTATGACTTTTCAAGAGAAAAAGCTCGTCTATTCTTAATAACATGTTTGATCTTAAGATTAATGGATAAGCTGTTACATATCACTTCCATTAGGTCCCCACCACATCTTTTGTTTTTCAAGCGAAAACATCCAAATTAGCAAACAAGAACAATTGATGGCGCAAAGTCGGTGATAGCAATGTTCCTATTTGAAGAGCCTTCTTATTGGGAAAAACATATTTTTCTATATTTTCACTCACTATTAAAGAACCCAAGGTTTCCCTCGGGTCATCAAATCCTTATTCTTCTTCCGAGGGCAACCCCCAGATTGCTATTCAGCCATTCGAGCCTCACTAGTTGATCATTGAACACGTAGTGCTGTTGCATAATATTCTCTAGCCACTTTCTGATCACTTTGGACTACACTAACACGATCCTCAATAGCATATTTGAAACACTGATGTACAATAGAAACAACTGCATACATCCTCGAAAGCAACGATCTCTTAAAAATAGCATTGTAACTGGTCGGACAGTCCACTACCATGAACAAAACTTGAACTTTCTTTTTGAAAGGGCCTTTTTCTAAACAGACTTCCCCCTCGAATTCTCTAATAATCGGAGCTGTAACACATGTAACTCCAATTATTGTACGATTTGAATGAAAGATTTGAGGTGGATTACACATCCTATCATAAGTTGTCTTGAACAACAATTACCACTGCATATTCATGTGGCCATGCAATGCCTCTCAAATCATCCTTATCGAAATGAATAAAAATGATATATTTTTTACCATATAGATTTGTGGACATCTTCCTCTCAATTTGATTAGTCAAACTGACCACATGCCTTTTCCTTGAATTGATAGTATTACTATTCATTGAATCTCCCCAAAAAGTGGCTAAGGATTCAAAATATGCACATAACCATTGAACTCGTCCCTGCACAACTGGTTCATCAATAGACATCAAAATTAACTGATCTGGATGAGGATCTAAATATTTCAAGACTGCATCAAAATCATTACATTTAGAATCTAAAATTATTAGTGAACTTTCCTTCTTCAAATTAGGATTAACCATCTTTTGTGCCGATGTACTTAGTATCTTCAATCTATTCCCCTGGCTCTTAACAAAATCAGCTAATTTTCCATTTTCTATCAGAATTTGCACCTATTTCTTTAAAGCAATACAATAAGCAGTATCATGTCCAATATCATTATGATACTTGCAGAATTTATTATTACGCTATTCTCTTGGTCTTTTATTGGGGGTAGCTTTTTAAAACTCACTGAGCCTTTGGATTTTTCATAAATCAAAATAACACTTTATGCTAAATTTTCATGGTACTCTGGTATTACCCACACATACAATATTGGCTAAAAAGCACCCGCGGTCCCCCATATTTACCACTTGTATCAACTTGGTCCCCTTCCTTTAATCATGTATAGAACTCATCCCCATCATTTTTTTAAGTTTCATTTTCAGTATTCCCGCACATGTGAAGCCTGTGAGCTTGACACGTGGCATCAGTTTTTGTTGCAAGAATGGTCTCCCAATTGTTTTTCCAAAAATGCCCCTAAGCAATCCATGTCAGCAGCCATGTCACCTTCCATGTCAGTTTTACCATTTACCTTCAAATTTTACCATTTACCTTCAAATTTACCATTTACCCATTAACTTAATAAACGGACCGGGTCGAACCCTAATTTAATTAAAAAAACCTGAAACCCAATATAACCCAGCCCAGCCCGTATAAATATAACCCGACCCGTTTCCCTTTACCCAAATCAGACCCGTCGTTCTTGTTATTCTCTTTACCTACCTCTCTCCTCTTCTATGGCGTCTCCTTCTCTCTCCTCTCTCTTTCCTCTCTTTTCTCGAAATCCGTCTCTATGGTGGTGAAGTATCGTCCAAACTTGTATATGACCACTGGTATTTGAACCCAAATCTAAATATTGTTTGAACCTTTACTAATAAATTTATTATTCCTGAGGTAGCAAAATTGTCCGATCTAGAAAGCAATGTAATTATTCATTTTATCAAATACAGACTTAATGGAAACAAATGGCCCAACCCTTTCTCATTCTCATTTTATCAAATACCGACATGTGCTGACGTATCACAGACTCCTTTCTCATTTTCTCTAAAACTAGCAGATCTCGTCGTATCGATCTCTTCTTCTTCGTTTTCTCTTGATCTGGTTCGTATCTCTCTTTCCCTTCTTCTTCTTCAACTCTTTATGCCTTCGATTCTGACGATTTAACCTTTTTTTGCGTTTGATCTTATTTGAGAATGAATTTATTTTTGTTTTCCTTAGGGTTTGCTGTTTTTCTCTCTCGACTTTTTTGGTTTTTAAAAAATGGCTACTCCACCTGCTAGAGCTCGAGCCGATTACGATTACCTCATAATCCTCCTTTTGATCGGCGATAGCGGTACATTATGATTTATTAACTTTTGTGTTGTTTTGGTTGATTTTCGTGAAAATCAAGGTATCTTACCTTAGTTTATGTTTACAGGAAGAAATTAAAAGGTCTGTTTGATGCATTTCAATCCAGAGGATTTCTTTGGAGGTTTGGTTAACCTTTGGCATTTACAGAAGTTGTGCTTGCTTTCATGTAGCTTATTAGTACATTGTCTTCAAGTAGGCAGATTCAGAGTATTCAGTCCTCTCTCATTTTTCCGATTTCGATTTCGATTTCTAGTGACACACACATAGTGGTTCCATATGGAAGCAGTTGATATTATTATTATCGATAACCAACTGGGTTTTCTCTGGATTTCGAGAAAAAGAGAGGAAAGAGAGAGGAGAGAGAAGGAGATGCCATGGAAGAGGAGAGAGGTAGGTAGAGAGAAAAATGAGAACGACGGGTCTGATTTGGGTAAAGGGAAACAAGTCAGGTTATATTGTTACGGGCTGGGCTATGTTATATTGGGTTTTAGGTTTTTTTAATTAAATTAGGGTTGGACCTGGTCCGTTTATTAAGTTAATGGGCAAATGGTAAAATTTGAAGGTAAATGGTAAAATTTGAAGGTAAATGGTAAAACTGACATGGAAGGTGACATGGCTGCTGACATGGAATGCTAAAGGGCATTTTTGGAAAAACATTTGGGGGACCATTCTTGCAACAAAAACTGATGCCATGTGTCAAGCTCACAGGCTTCACATGTGCAGGGGGACTGAAAATGCAACTTAAAAAAAGGATGGGGATAAGTTCTATGCATGATCGAAGAAAAGGGACCAAGTTGATACAAGTGGTAAACATGGGGGTCCACTTGTGCTTTTTAACCTACAATATTGGTCTATTATTTTGAATGGATGACCCTCCTTAAAAGGTAGTTACGCCTCTTCGAGGAGGTAGGTTATGATTGGGCTTTGGAAGCGGTTGTTTATAATTCGAAGTGTTTCCTTGATTATTTGTCACTTGTCCATAAGTCGTTTGGCTAGATCCACTTCCTCCTCGAACCCGAGTTGAATATTCCATTTTAATCCGATCCTCGACTTGTGTCATGAGACCCCTAAAAGTTAGTGCCCTTCTCCTTATTGTCTCATTAGCTAAATCTCCTGATAATAATCCATGACTGAAAGCTACCGTTGCTACTAATACCTCACAATCATCTAGCCCCACTTTTGTTAAAACGAAGCGCATTATAAAATCCTTCAATTTTTCTCCTATAGTCTGCTTACACTGTATTATAGTATCACAATTAGCTCTCATCTCTTTACTACCAAAAATTATTGTCAGGAAGTAGTATAGAAATCCTTGAAGTTAGCAATTGACCCATTCAAAATTTTGTTATACCACTTCAATGCAGTTTCCTTGAAGGTTTAAGAAAATGCTCTACAAACCAGCATGTCGTCATCTTCGAAGTTCATCACGTAGTTATAAATTGTTCGATGTGGTCATCGGGATCTTGAGTCCCATAGAAATTTTCAACCTTTAAAATTCCAAAGTGCTTCAGAAGTGGGACATACCTAATTTCAGCAATAAAAAGAGAATTTCTCCAATATACTCCTTGTACATACTGATCGTCTCCTTCCATTCCCATAACAACGTAAACATTTCGATCATTTGCTTCTGTATAATAATTAGACGTGTTTCTCTTGTACCATGCTGATTCTTTTAAACAATATAGTATATTTTCCCTTCTAGATTTTCTTTCCTTACACCATTTTCGAGGCCGACTTTTTTCTTCTTTAGAAAATCCTCGATATCACTTTTGCCTATATGATCTATCAGAATCCGAACTACCAAACTCATCATCACTAGACTAAACATACTTATGCTTAATTTTTTATCCTTTTTTTAGAGTACGACGCTCGTTATCAGATTCAAAATGTATTTTTTTATCATCTAGAATTTGCTGAGCTGTATAAGATCGATCTGATTGGATTTCTAACTCATATTTATCCTATATTCTTCGCACCTCAAATTTGAGCCTACCAGAATGAATTTCATGTTCTTGTTGAACATATTTCTCATTAAATACTATGATCTTATCTAACAACACATTCATTCGAGGTTCAATTGTCTGAATGAGTTTGTCAAACCAGAGTTGAATCATCCTCTCTAACTTCTCGTCTTTGTAGATCAGATTTTTAACACTTCAATTTCCTTTAGAACTAGAGGATCATTTTCATTCTTTGGTTTCATTCTCGATCTAAAATAATAACGAAAGATCGATTAAGAACAATAAAAAGAGAACAATAACTCAACTGTTTCTTGTTTTTTATTACGATAATCAAGGTACCGATTAAAGAGCTCCCACTATGGTCGCCAGTTTGGCGAGGATAAGATTTGGATCTAGAAAGAGAAAGTAGAACTATTATTTTAGAGAAAAAGAGAGAGGGAGAGAGAGAGAAAGAGTTTAAGAAGTATATTTATCTTAAGAAAATGTCCCTAGTGTAAACGTTAGCCTTGACCTTTATATATAGGCGCCACAACTTAGTAACAGAATTAGATACAGCTTTGGGATAATTGTACATTAGTCTCCGCTTTTTATATAAGACATTAAATATATCCATAAACTATATAAAATATCATATAAATATATTTATTATATATAAGCCCTTCAATTTCCTATATCCTTATCACTTAGTACAATTCCATCTATTTTCGGACCTAAATACCTTTTACCTAGTGTATAAATTGTTTTTTAATCATTATCCATTCATTTTTAAGTTTTAAAAACAATTCCCGTGCTTCGATTTTTCATATATTTATCTTATTTTTATCCACTTTTCTCTCTAAAATCCGGCGAGAGATGACGACAAAAATTTAAGCGACCTTCCGACGTCTGTGGGTCTTGTACCTCCACCGGCATCATTCCCTCCACAATGGCAAAGAAAGCCGACATTCCTTTCTTTCATAAAGGTCAGCGTGCTTTTTTTCCATTTCTATTTTGTTTCTTTAGTTTTCAGTTTTTTTTTTATTTTAAGTTTATTATCGTTGATTTGGGTTGATGTTTTTGAATTTGATGGGTTAGTTTGAAGGTTAAATTTAAGATTTTGAGTTGATTTTTGGTGGCCAAGCATAAATTCATTGGGCCATCCCCCTCGCCGGAACCGGAAGGATAATGACCAACATCGATGATGCAGGTCTTATGCACCATCTCTGAGGGCTGTTTTTTTTGAAATTTTGTCTGTAAATTTTGTATAAAATATTTCTGAAAAATATACCGAACTTTTATTTTTTTTTATTTTCCAACATATTAACCTAGTTTTTTTAAAGTTTATTTAGTTATTAATATTTATCTTTTATGTAATTTAGTTACTAATAAGTGTTTTCGTGCTTATTTTAGTACACGGGCGGACGACCTCCGGAAGGACGGTCTCCTATGGTCTAGAGTTTTGCAAAAAATATTTTCCCTCGTAAAATCCATAGTGGCAGAAAAAGCTCGCAAAAACCATTGGAGGAACAAACATGAAAAAAAAAGGCTTGGAGGAGCATACTCAAAGTTCTTTGCGCCGTATTCACAAGATTTCAAAGAATGCTCAAAACATGGATAAAATAGTTGATCCTCTGAATGGTGGATCATCTAGCCATACTGCACCATCACCACCACCATCACCACCTTCAGGTCACCGTTCGCCTCACTTGCGCATCGATTACCACTACCACAATTTATAGATCACCGTTCGCCACCACCAGCACATCATCCACCACATTCAGATGTGGCTAGCTTTATGATGTAGCGAAGATTGCGGACAAACTGGTTTCTTGGTCAGGTAACGGAATTAGGTGAAATAGGTACTCAAATCGAAGATTTCGACGAGACCGTAAGATTTCAAAACTAGAGTTTAATACCCAAATTCGACCTCTAAAACCTTCAAAAATCAGTTTTCATATTTAGACGTTATTTTATTTATTTCTTTTATTTTCTAGACATTTATGTAATTTTCTTTATTTGATATTAGGGTTTTGGATAGATGCTATATAAAGCATCCTATACCTTATTTTATCGTCAGACTTTGATGAATAAAAATTGAGAATTTTCTCTTAGTCTCTTATACTCTAACTTAGGGTTAGGGTTTATATATCCTTGTTTTGCCTTCTTCTCTTTGTGTTTGCCGTCATTTATTCTATCTCGTAGCTTGACGCTACCATATTGGTATCAGAGCCAGAGTTCCTCCGACGTGGGTAACAAAGGTATGCTGCCAAAGCGATCCTTGCGAGGGAAGTCCACTCTTCCGATCGCAGAATTGGTCGACCGTGATGAATTCGAACAGTTCCGATCGCAGATAGATGAATGGATGAATTCGCTGCGACATCAAATGAAGAAAGCGATAGGAGATATTGAAAGGTTGACCACCACCGGATTTCAAACTCCAACCATAAATTCAAAGGCGGAAGTCTTTTTCACAAGATCCAACCACAACTACAATTTGGAAAAACCAAAGGGGAAGGAGATCCATCAAGTAGCTGTTGGTGACATGGAGGGTTCGCCGATACTCGACCATCCACTTTTTGCTGAGTATGAGGCTGACTACGAGGGTGAAATTTATGATGAAACTTGGTCGGAATTAGGAGATCCGATTTATGATGTATACGGTGATGAAGAAGAAGACGATCCGATTTATAATGTATACGATGATATTTGGATAACACCAGAAAAAATCGCATCTTCTTTCGACAAGGTAAACAATAATTCTTTCTCTAATCCTAGAAGAAAATCAAAAATTAAGATTAAAAACCTTTGAAACAAATTTTTTGGTCCACTGAAAAAGACAAATTTGGAATCCAAATTTTCAACGAGAGCGGATAATTTTGGAGATTATTCAACACTGTTCTTGCCGCCATCCAGACCTCCTGACAACACTCACTCAGTCGTTATCTTGCCACGGATAACCACTGCCGAAATTTTAGTCCGTGTTGCATCCTTTGAGTTACTGGATAGAATATTTATGGAATTCGCGACGATTTAGGTGAAAATGAAAGATCAAGTTCGTGCTTTAGAAAGGAATTGGCCTGAGGAGCTGTCGGTGAAACGGCTTCACGGAATCGCGGAAGGAGCCGCTGCCGAACCTATTGGACCTGGCGTTGCTGCATCGTCTCTGAAAACGAGTTGCTTGAACGAGCGGTACAACGGAACAAGTTTCGGGCCTCTAAGCACCGGAGCAAAGAATTTAAGAGCTTTAAAGCTTTTCAGATGCTCTGGCGATTGGGATAGGCTTCTTCAAGTGATGGGGGATCGTGTGGTAGGCATGGTCGAGATTCATCTAGCGAGGATTCTGGTTATTGATTCAGGCCTATCCGCTATATCAAATTGCTTACCTCTTGAGATTCTTCATCTTGTTAAAATCCTAGAATGTACCAATGTCGGTCTTGCTTCGGTAGCCGAACGTTGTAAGCTTCTAAGGAAGCTTCACAGTGATGGATGAAAAGCTAATAGGATAGGAGATGAAGGGTTAATAGCTATAGCGAAATATTTCCCTAATCTCCAAGAACTAGTTCTTATCAATGTGAACCCAACAAAGCTGAGTTTGGAAATGTTAGCCTCTAATTGCCAAAACCTAGAACGATTAGCATTATGCGGCAGTGATACAGTTGGGGACCCTGAGCTTTCATGTATTGCTTCTGAATACTTGGCTTTAAAGAAGTTATGTCTTCAGTTGTTAAAGTTTGTCGATCTTGAGCTTGAGAAAGTTCTCGGAGATATGCCACAGAAAACTTTCGAATTCAACCAGGTTGAGGATGCAGGAGAGCCTCTTCATATAGCTTCGGGGATCACAGTTTTGGATTCTCTGCAGAGAAGATTGAGACTTTCTTCGGTTTGCTCGAAATGCTTTTTGACGCCCAAAGTAGATAGATGTGTGACAGGGCTCGTTGCACAGCAGCAAACTGTAGGCTCCTTACAGATTCCTCTTGCTGATGTTGCTGTTATTACGCAGACCTATACCGACTTCAGTGGAGGAGCTTGTGCCATTGGGGAGCAGCCAATCAAAGGCTTGCTTGACCCTAAAGCCATGACAAGATTGGCGGTTGGAGAAGCTTTAACGAATCTTGTCTGGGCGAAGGTTGCATTCCTTTCTGATGTGAAAGCAAGTGGTAACTGGATGTACGCTGCGAAGCTTGATGGAGAAGGAGCAGCTATGTACGATGCAGCCATGGCTCTTTCAGAAGCTATGATCGAACTCGGTATCGCCATTGATGGAGGAAAGGACAGTCTTTCAATGGCAGCCCATGTAGCCGGTGAGGTTGTTAAGGCTCCTGGAAATCTTGTAATCAGCGCCTATGTTACTTGTCCTGATATACCAAAGACAGTGACACCAGATTTGAAGTTAGGAGATACTGATGTTTTGCTTCACGTTGATTTGGCAAAGGAGAAGCGGTGCTTACGTGGATCTGCCCTGGCTCACGCTTATGACCAAATCGGTAATGACTGTCCAGATCTCGAGGACGTTTTGTACCTGAAAACAATCTTTGATGGAATTCAAGATCTTCTTGGAACCGCACTTGCATTTTCTGATAGTTTGGAGAATTCAAAGAGTACAGATGTAGTTACTCAGACAAAGCGAGCCAAGGTTATCTTGCAAACTTTTAAGCAGCTGAAAGAGTTGTTGGAAGCGGAAACTTGCATCAGTGAAGAACTTAAATGTGGGAAAGAAGCCTGCCCAACAGTGGTAAATATTGTTGAGAACTTCGATGGGATTACACTTCACGCGTCTAACCTGGATATAAAAATCGAATCTGACGACTTAGATCTAGGTAAGGAGTTGCCAGCAGAATATGACGAACTCAAACTAGACAGTTTAAAGATGGCTGAAAAAGACGAGCTTGAAACGAAACAATTACTTCTAGATGAAGCGGGTGACTTTGATGCATTCCGAAGGGGACTTAGAATCCGGGATGTGTATTGTTATGCAAGAGAACAGCCAGGTGAAGGAAAATATGGAAAGTTTGTTCAAAGAAGGTGCCAATAGTTCTTATAGTTTAGATGATTGGACGATTGAAATAGCACGAATGAAAAGCTCTAAACATGAAATGGAAGTTCATGTGTCTGAACTAGAAGATGAAAGCGTTCATTTATCAGAAAGAGTATGGAGCCTAGAAGCACAGGTGAGGTATCTGACTGACGAGAGGGAGTCTACCCGTTTTGAATTACAGAAGTCAGAATTACTTGCTAGGAATTTCCAGGATGACGTAATAAGACTGGAAGCTGAAAGGGAGAAGCAGAAATTTGAACACTTCAACAAGGTTTATTGGGAAATTGATGAAGAATTTGAATTCCGTTGGGCCAAGTTTCTTATCAAGCTTTATGGTAACTCTTTCGATGCTGACTTGGATGCTATAACTCGGGGTTTCCATAGCATGGGAGTTGAGTCAGTCACTTCCGAATGTTGTAGTGCAGTTCGTCCAATGTTTCCACGTTTTGAATTCGAGGTCGAATTCTTTCCAACCGGGGAAGGATGATGTAGCGAAGATTGCGGACAAACTGGTTTCTTGGTCAGGTATCGGAATTAGGTGAAATAGGTACTCAAATCGAAGATTTCGACGAGACCGTAAGATTTCAAAACTGTGACTTGTCACAAAGTTTAATACCCAAATTCGACCTCTAAAACCTTCAAAAATCAGTTTTCATATTTAGACGTTATTTTATTTATTTCTTTTATTTTCTAGACATTTATGTAATTTTCTTTATTTGATATTAGGGTTTTGGATAGATGCTATATAAAGCATCCTATACCTTATTTTATCGTCAGACTTTGATGAATAAAAATTGAGAATTTTCTCTTAGTCTCTTATACTCTAACTTAGGGTTAGGGTTTATATATCCTTGTTTTGCCTTCTTCTCTTTGTGTTTGCCGCCATTTATTCTATCTCGTAGCTTGACGCTACCACTTTAGTGCCAACATAATAGGTGATCCTGATCAGGAAATAGTGGATGAGTTGGCGGATGCTGCAGTTCATAAGGAGGAGTAAATAAAGTTATTCGCATTCTTAGAATGCGATAAAATACAATTTTTTCCAGACTACAAGGAACATGAAGCGTTCAACAATTTTTTCGGCTATGTAAATTTTAGTTAGTAAAGTAAAAGCTTAACTAATATTTGTTTTTTTATTTAGTATTTTTTTGTTACTTAATGTAATTGTTTACAGCCACAGTTTTCGCAGCATACATGCATATTATAATTTGCTACGCATATGAGACGTGATATCACAATCCAAGGTAGATAGTCATCTAGCTCGTACTCTTTTTGCACCTCTTATAGATCACCTGCCTAATTCTTTCACTTATTCGGTATTGGATGAGAGTTTTGTTGAGCGTTGGCACCAGGAGACCAACATGTTTCAGTTCAACTTTCGAGAGATGAAAATCACTCTTCCCCATAGTTGGTAGGAAACTTGACGTGGTTAGTGCCCCGAAAGATACGACATATGTGTTTTATGCAGGGTTATTGAAAATTACCATTGATGAGTTCTGTAGAGAGTCTGAATCCGCAGGAGAAGTGAGGTTTAAACTAAAATGGCTATACGAGACATTTATTATGGACTTTTTTTTTCATTCGACTAACCACGCGACTATCAACCAAGTATCACGAACATACCTTAAGTTTTTATTTGGGTGCACTATATTCACGCATGTTAGTCAGAAAAACGTGAAAGCTGACTATCTCTTTGGTTTGGAGAACATAGAGTCATGGTTGCGGGATATAACTTGGAGGACTAGTGTGTTGGCTTTTCTTCAAAGCACAACCTGTACGGTTTTATAGCCATGTTAGACTGTTGGGTATATAATCTCTATCCAACTTTAAAATCTTCACAAAACCCAACTTATGTGCTAAGGAACCCAAACAATTCTAAATGGTTACCTAAGAAAATTGTGGGAGGAAACATGTGCCATAAATCCACAATATATGCACTTCACGCAGATCAAAGGGAAAAAGATGTAAGCAAGAAAATATACTAATTAATATATGCTTTACAAAATTTTGCATGTTATACTTAACTTATTTATTTTAATAACATGTTTTACTATTATTTTACATGTCATTTTTGAGTCGTACGAGCACATGCTATCCATGATATCCGCTCTACTTGCTTATCCAATCCGAATGATGAGTACAATAGAGGTATATATGCCTGACAGAGTCATGCGATAGTTTGGACGGAAGATTTTTCTTGTTACACTTGGTGTGAGACTTGGTAAGATTGGCTTCAACACTTACTTCCTGAGGATCGCTTGACAGTTACGATTACTATGTATGAGAGATCGATGGCGACTAGATATCATGATTATATTTCTCACTTTGCCTGGTACGTCGCCACACCACCGGAGCAGTTGGCGATGAGAGACTGCTTGGGGTAGTTTAATCACTCAACACCATGTATACAAGAGATAGTTTGGATGGTTTGAGGTTTTTCAAATGACAAGTACTGTAATTGTTTTCTTCTCGGCTCGTTGTTTTAGTTATTAAACTTTTTTTTATGTTTGGTTGATGTATGTTTATGGTTTGTATCGAACGAGGAATGATTTGATTATGTATTGTCGTATTACGTTTACGTTTAGTTTTATTTACTCGAACGCTTATGTTTATTCCATTATTCATTACGTAAGATTAAAACTTAGTCAAACATTAAAAAGGATAAGGCTATAAACATTAAAAATTAGAAGGACATAAACTTAATAAATCCAATCACCGATGTTATAATAATCCAACATATATTTTTTTATAATAATTTTAGAAATAATTACAAGTAGAATGCACCATAGGTGCCAAGTCTGGCACTTATGGTGCATACTGCTTAGCACCGATGGAGCATATGAGCAACATCATCGAAGAGACGTACCATCGGTGCATGTAGGCTACACCGATGTTTTAGTGCAGCGATGGTACCTCATGCTTTGCACCATCGGTGCTATTTTCCATTAAAGAAACTCCATCTCAAATCAACCCACCAAATGAATGTCCCACTCAAAATCACCCACCAAAATATAGTTCTGCTTAAATATACCCGCCAAATTTTAGATTCACGTCTTTATATAAATCTCTTGACTAACACAACTCCAAACAAACAACTTCAATTATCTAATTATAAATTTCAGTGATATGGAATGAAGTGTGCTTGAAAATGCTCATCTACTCAAATCTGTCCAACATGTAAAGTTGACCAAAGAGTGCTACGTTATGTGGATGAGAAAATCATTGAAACAGAGGAAGCATTGAAGATTGCTACTTATAACGAATGATATGATTTTGAATAATTATAAATGCTATGTTAGTTTAAGTTATCCTTGTTTCATTTTAGTGTATTTGCAATTTTTAACGCATTAATAGAATGTGAATACATTAAAAATAAGTTTGCATTACATATTCAATACAATAACTTAAAGACATTACATAGACCAAGTACAATATACGATTACCTTATTACATAAATTTATCTAAATCGGTTATTTCTTGGAATGAGATGATAGGCTTTCGACCTTGAAGATCTTCATATATTTTGCAAATACTAAGTAATGGTAATTTTTAAGTTGCTACATCATCATATATTTTAAGTTTCTACCTTGAAGATCTTCATATATTTTTGAAGTAACTAAGTAATCGGTTATCCATGTAGGATGTATCCGTGCACATGAACAGTCAACGACACTGACAAACTGTATACAAAGGTTAAATAATTAGGATGCCGATATATAATTAGTATAATAAAAAACATCAAATTAAGATGTAGTACTTATGTTTATAAAATTATTATTATCAACAAAAACAAAGTCGATTTCCACGCTTTTAGATATTGGAGGGGGTGCACCTCGAGTGGCAGAAAAGTGGAACTGTAATTCATCAACCGTGATTGTTGATAAGGAAAGATATTTTACGAGGGCCTAAATGTAATTAGTAAGGACTAGATTGATAAGTTCTGCAAATATAAGGTAAGATTAAACCTATACAAGAAATAGAGGGACTAAGTTGTAAACATTCACTGATGTAACCGCTTTTGTAACTGATTCACCTGGCCTATTTATAGAGGCTGAAGGAGACGGTTACACTTATGAAATAATCAGAAGTGCAATACTATTTTCACTACTAAAAACTCTCTTTGTGAGGACTTTTGTTCTTGATTCTCTTAACCCAACTTTAATTCACACCAAATTGGCGCTAGAAGGAGGGGGGCGAAGATACCTTGATCGACAGATCAGAAATCGACTCTCGAGTTTTCGTCTTGTGAAGTTTTTTGTTCGAATCTTCGTTTTTTGTTTAGTTTTTTGCTAATTGAAGATGAATTCAGAGGAAGGTGACAATCCGTCTGTTCGGAAGGCTATGGGAACATTGAAGTCCGATCTGCAAGAGGCAGGTAAATCAATTCCAGCTCAATCAAACCAATTCGATTTCGAAGGTAAAATGAATGAGATGATAAGGAAGGTGGCAGAGCTTGATGAATTGGTAAAAAAGAAGGGAAATAATGATGGTGCTAGACTTAGGTCTAAAATAGCGAAGGGCGACCACGATGATGAATCGGATCAGTCAATGGACGATGGTGACATTCGATATGAGCAACGTAAATCACGTTTTGAGCAAAAAGGTGGAATAAAGAGGAAAGAAAAGTTACAGAAGCGACATTATGTGAACTCTAGTGATGAAGAGGATTTCGAAAATTCGGAGTCAGATGAAACACCGAGGTACGAATATTCTCGAGGCCATTCGAGAGGAGCAGAGCGTGAGCTCAGGTCAGCTAAGGTGAATAAGGAAGGGAGACAAAAGAAAGAAATGCGAGTATATTCACCTCGAAAATATTCTCCTCGGAAGTATTCACCTCGAAGATATGAAGGTGAGTCAAGCTTATATGCTACTGTGGGGATGAGAAACGAGGACCAATATGTTCAAGGAGTCGACTGGAGGGACTCGCCGTTGATCAGGGATATTAGATCAGTGCCGCTTCCGAGGAGGTTTGACATTTCCAAAATTGACAAGTTTGATGAGACTCAAGATCCTGATGATCATATAGAACAATTCAAAAACTACATGACTAATTTCGAAGACGACGATAAATTGGTGTGTAGAGCGTTCTCTCAGACATTCAAGGGAACTGCACTAAAGTGGTACAACAAGATTCCTAAGGAGTCAATTGCAAATTTTAGAGGCTTCTACACAGCATTCCGAAGACAGTTTGTGGGAAGCAAAGAAATGAGAGCTAATGGAGATACAATAATACAATGCAAGCAGGCCGTGGGAGAGAAGTTAAAGGATTACACTAAGAGATTTGTGTCAACAAAGGCTGAATTAGATGATTGTGAAGAAAGTGTGGCTATGGCAGCTTTTAGACAAGGACTGTTGTCCGGGGATTTAGCAGATGAGACTACAAGGCGTAGGGCGTTAATGTTTGGAGCTCTCATGGCTCAGGTCGAGGACCAGATCAAGGTCGAAGAATCGACGCGGGTTCGAGGACGAACCAGTGCTATTCAGAAGGGGAATGGACAATCTAACACTTCGAATAATAACCCCTCGCGTCCGAGGAGTAATCAAAATGTTTCTAACCGAGGAGCTTCAAGCTCGTATCAAGGGGGATATAATCAACACAATTCTAATAATCAGCAACAGTTTAGATCCAGATCGAATGTGTGGGTAAGGCCAGATTATTATGCGGATCTGAGTGAAAGTGTGGCTTCGATATATGAGAAAACAAGGGGAACAATAAATTTTAGAAAGCCACCAGCGATTAACAAGCCAAGAGAGGAGCGCAATAATAAGTTCTGCAGGTATCATGATGATATTGGCCATGATACAAATGATTGTATTGCTCTAAAGAAGGAGATGCAAATTTTGATAGAAAATGGAAAGTTGCTGGAATATGTCAGGAAGAATGCTAAAGCTGCAGCTCCGAAAATTGGTAATCCTAATTCTAAGCAGGAAACTGCACTGATGATTTTAGAT
Source organism: Limnanthes douglasii subsp. nivea (assembly GCA_036936605.1). NCBI lineage: Eukaryota > Viridiplantae > Streptophyta > Magnoliopsida > Brassicales > Limnanthaceae > Limnanthes > Limnanthes douglasii. The sequence goes on from JAUPFV010000003.1 coordinate 320,893,814, forward strand.
GCTGCAGGTGACGAGTTTGATGTGGCTTCGGAATATGTCGACCCAGACCCTAGTCGATTATTGTTAATGTCAATAGATGAGCCGATGCGTCAAGGACGTGTTAGAGATTTGTGTGCCTTCTTTGAATCACTGACAATATTTGGGGGAGATTCGATGACTAACAACACTAATAATTCGAGGAAGAGACATATAGTGAATTTAACTCGTCAAATTGAAGGAGGAGCATCGACACACCTAAGCAACAGGAAGGATGTGCCCATTATAATTTTCAATGGGGATGATTTGAGGGGGAAAACTGGGCCACATGAAGATGCATTGGTCATAGGAGCAGAAGTGTGCGGGGTGGAGATTCGACGAGTGTTGATTGATACCGGGAGCTCTGCCAATGTACTTTTCAAGTCAACATATGATAGATTAACCACTCCACCTCGGATAGAAAGGTCAGAGAGGACTATCATTGGGTTTACTGGTGCAACGGCAAATGTGATAGGAGAGTTCGAGGGACAGATTTCTTTGGGAAAGGGGCCTTTCAAAAAGAAAGTACAAGTGCTTTTTGTGGTGGTGGATTGCCCATCGAGTTACAATGCTATTTTTGGAAGGTCGTGGCTGGCTAAAATGTATGCTGTAGTCTCTACAGTCCATCAATGTTTGAAGTATGTGATCGAGGATCGGGTCGGTGTAGTTCGAAGTGATCAAAAGGTGGCAAGAGAGTGTTATGCTGCTGCGTTTAGATTACGAGGCAAAAATACTGATGATCCGATGGAGAACTAGCACTTTGGGGGGTTGTCTTCTGGTGGCACAGATGAGGGAATTGATGATCCGAGGTCAACCCCGAGTTCTGTGGTGGTAAATGAAGAAATAGAAGAATATGTTTTCAGTAATGGCATGGTACTTCGAATCGGGACTCTGTTATCTTTATCAATGCGAGAAAAATTATTGAAATTTTTGTCTGAGAATTTGGAGGTATTTTCTTGGAGGTCCGAAGACGTAGTGGGGGTCCCAAGTGATATCATATGTCATAGTTTGGCGGTGGATCCGAAGATCAAACCGGTAATTCAAAAAAGAAGAGCTTTTTCGTTGGAAAAATCCGAGGCTATAGTTGCTGAGGTGGATCGACTATATAAAATGGGGCATATCAGGGAAGCCAATTATCCGAGGTGGACGGCTAACCCTGTGGTGGTGAAAAAGAAGAGCGGGAAATGGCGAATGTGCGTGGACTTCACAGATCTGAATAGAGCCTGTCCAAAAGATCCTTTTCCAGTGCCTCGGATCGATCAGTTAGTGGATTCCACTTCGGGAAATAAAATCTTGACATTTATGGATGCATTTTCGGGGTATAATCAGATTCGAATGAATCCAGATGATGAAGAAAGTACGACTTTTATCACTGACAGAGGTTTGCACTGCTATAGAGTGATGCCGTTCGGATTAAAAAATGTTGGGTCAACATATCAGAGGCTGATGAATAAGGCGTTTGCTTCACAAATAGGGAGAAATATCGAAGTATACATCGATGATATGCTTGTTAAAAGCAAAAGTGATGATGAACACATTGATGATTTAGAAGAGACGTTTTTGAATCTCAGAGCCATACAATTGAAGTTGAACCCAGAAAAATGTACTTTTGGAGTTCGATCTGGCAAATTTCTGGGGTACATGATTAGTGAAAGAGGAATCGAAGTGGATCCAGAACAATTGGAGGCTTTGATATCGATGTCTTCACCTCGGAATATCAAAGAAGTGCAAATGTTAACAGGCAGGTTAGCAGCTTTGAACAGATTCATTTCTCGTTTTTCAGATAAGTGCTTGCCTTTTTTCCAGGTGCTACGTAGACCTAATAATTTTGAGTGGACTTCGGATTGTGAAGAAGCTTTTATGAAGATAAAAAAACTTTTGTCCTCTCCTGAAATATTGTCAAAGCCTCGAAAGGGTGAGTAGTTATTTTTGTATATAGCAGTATCGGATTATGCAGTGAGTGCAGTTCTGGTCAGTGAGGATACGAGAATTTCGAAGCCTGTCTACTATGTCAGCAAAAGTTTGGTTGATGCTGAGAAACGCTATTTGAAGCTCGAAAAATTGGCACTGTGTATAATAGTGGCAGCGAGAAAAATGTGCCCTTACTTCCAGGCACATACGATTGTGGTTCGAACTTCATATCCATTAAAAAACGTGTTGCAAAAGCCAGACATCTCAGGAAGGATGACTAAGTGGTCTGTAGAATTAGGATATTTCGATGTGTTATTCACTCCTCGAACAACTATCAAAGCTCAAGCCTTAGCAGATTTCTTGGTTGAATTTCACTCAAGCAGATCCGAAGAGAAAGGTGGTGAAAAGGTGAACGTGAATCCGACGTGGACGATACGAACTGATGGGGGATCCAGTAATAAAGGGTCGAGTGCAGGAGTTGATTTGGTGGCACCAATAGGGGAATTTATGTTTCAAGCTATAAAATTTGGATTTCATGCTTCGAATAACGAAGCTGAATACGAAGCTGTGTTAGCAGGATTACGGTTAGCAAATATTTGTGGAGCAATATTTGTGCGCTTGGAAACAGATTCGCAGTTGGTAGTTAACCATGTTAAAGGAGTATCAGAAGCTAAAAAGGAACGTTTGGTTTTATACTTACAAGAGTTACGAGGAATGATGGCACAGTTTGAAAATGTCGAAGTGGAGCATATTCGAAGAGGTAGCAACACAATGGTTGATTCTTTGGCAACAATGGCTTACTCTGAAGAATATCCATGGATCATGACACAACCATCGCCCTCGATCATATCGAATTCTGAGCAGTGTGAAGTTGTTAATGAGGTAGTAAATGATCCGATGTGCACTCGAGGAGATTGGAGGTTTGACTTGTTAAACTTTATTTCAAAGGGAATATTACCTCTTGATAAACACTTACTCAAGAAGATAAAGTATAAAGCTCTTGGCTATGTGGTATTGGATGGGGTATTGTACAAAAGGTCTGCGTCGAAACCTTTGCTACGATGTTTAAGCAAGCAAGAGTCTCAAAACATTCTATCCGAACTGCATGATGGAGATGGATCAGCTCATTGTGGATTCAAAGCTTTAACGCGTAGGGTATTGTTGGCAGGGTATTATTGGCCTACCATTTTGCAAGATGCCAAGTTTTTAGTTCGAAGCTGTGATACTTGCCAAAGGTATGCAAATTTAATACACAAACCAGCAGTACCCTTAATGAACATTTCAGAGGCGGTTCCTTTCGATAGATGGGGGATTGATTTAGTAGGACCATTACCTATGGCTTCTGGTGGAAGACAGATGATTATTGTTGCGGTTGATTATTTTTCGAAGTGGGCAGAAGCAGAACCCTTAGCTGGGACAAAAGCTAAGGATGTAATCAAGTTTATTCAAAGTAACATCTGCTACCGTTTTGGCGTTCCTCGAAACATAATGACGGACAATGGTCCTCAATTTAATAACAAGGAAATGGACTCTTTTTTCTCTTCGAAAGGGATACAGCAATGCTTTTCTACTCCTTTCCACCCCCAAGCAAATGGACAGGTGGAAGTTACAAATAGATCTATTTTGGATGGCTTGAAGAAAAATTTGGCAGGAGCAGCAGGAAAATGGCCAAATTATCTTCAAGAAGTATTGTGGGCATATAGAACAACCCCAAGAGAAGCTACAAAGGAGACTCCTTTTTCTTTGGTATATGGAATGGACGCTGTGTGCCCTGCTGAATCTACATTGCCTTCTTACAGATTACTACGATATTCCGATGTGGATAACGATGAAGCTAGAAGGGTTGAGCTTGATTTGTTAGAAGAAAAAAGGGTCAAAGCACATTTGAATGTGGTCCATTATCAAACATTAATGAGAAGCAGGTACGATGCTAAAGTTATGAGGAGAGAATTCAAAATTGGCGATCGAGTGTTACGAAAAGTATTTCTTCATACTAAGGACAAGCACCTCGGAAAATTGGCTCCGAATTGGGAAGGTCCTTACGAAGTTAAAATGAAGGTCAAGCCGGGTTCCTACAGGTTGTCTGATCGAGAAGGGAGGATGCTCAAACATCCCTGGAATATAGAGCATTTGAAATTGTACTGTGAGTAAAACCAAACTTCGAATTTTTGTAAAACAGACATACTCTTTCCTTATCTGTTAGCCCAGAAAGGTTTTAACGAGGTGTCTGGTTAATATTGAATTTTTTAACAAAATTTATTTTGGCCATTGGTTGTTTACTATGATGAGTGATTTATTATTTTGGTGACTTGGCAAAGATTGATCATCTTTGAAAGTTAACCAAGAATAATTTTCCGAAGCAATAGCTTTGAAGAAACAACCAAATTTTCGAGGTGCCACGTTTTATGAGTGCATCTAATTTTCGAGGTGCCACGTCTTATGAGTGCATCTAATTTTCGAGGTGCCACGTCTTATGAGTGCATCTAATTTTCGAGGTGCCACGTCTTATGAGTGCATCTAATTTGCGAGGTGCCACGTTTTATGAGTGCATCTAATTTTCGAGGTGCCACGTCCTAAGTGCATCTAATTTTCGAGGTGCCACGATTTATAAGTGCATCTATTTTTCGAAACGACAAATTTAAATAAGCACACCAGAATTTAAAAATATTAAAAAAAGTTGCTTGTTCGTCGAATAAAACATGAGGCTTACAAAAGGGATAAAACTACTTAGCCAAATACACAAAAAACAAGCATAACATACTTAGTCTATTAAGCATCTACTTCTTCCGATGACTCTTCTGAAGCATCTTCTTCTTCTGAGGAGCTTGGTGGCACCTCGAATGCTTCCCTTGGGCGACTTTCTTCTGGAACTTGTTTCCAGAGATCCGTTAAATCCAGCCTTGGACAGGCAGCATGAACCTCTCGAAGAATTTGAATGGTTGTATCAGTTTGAGCTTTCTTGATACCTTCAAGCATTAAAGAACCAACAGCGGTTTCGGCCTTTTTGACGGCAGCATTCTTTTCTTCCTCGAATCCTGTTCGAAGCGTGGTCAACTGAGTTTGGCAATTCTCCAGTTTCACCTGAGTTTCTTTAACAAGTTTCTCAGCATCGGAAGATTTTTTCTTTGCTTCGGAGATAGCAGTGGAATGTCGAGAATTTAGGTCTTCAAGAGCTAGTCGATGAGAAGTCTCCAGAGCTTCGACTTTTTCTTTGTGTTCTTTAAGAAGCTTTTCTTTCTCAGCTTCGAATTTCTGAAGTGCATCATTTTTCGAAGTCTTTTCAGACTCTATTTCTTTTTTGCTCTTGATTAATTTTTGTGCAAGAAGCTCCAAGTGTGCATGTGAGTTTTTTGTTTCTTCACATAATTTATTGACTGCAGCATTTAAACTATCAAAAGGACGAAGGATCGAAGCTACCTCATCGGATTTGTCTGAATTAGGAAAGATTGTTGGGTGGTGATGAACAGGAACGATGGCGTTAGATGTCGAAGCCATAGCAGCCCCAGTAGAAGTTGGTGGAATAATATTGGTAGGTTGGGAGCCATTGCCAGTAAATGCAAAATCCCCGCTTGAATTGAAATCTTCGAGGTTAAGGTAATCGTCTACTTGATTATCTCCTAGTGTCAGTCCTCCTTCAGGGTTTTCTTCAATAAAAGTTTTCCCGTGCACCTCGGAAGCTAGTACCTCCTCTAGTATATCAGCCTCGTTCTTTTTCTTTGGCGTGCTGGACTTGCTCTTTTTCTTTTGTGGAGAATTGTCCTTTTTCTTTTTCAGAACAGGTTCGTCTTCTTCGGATATGGGGGGAAGTTGAGATGTAGATGCTTTTTGCTTTCCTGCAGTCTTCGAATGGTTGGAAGGCTTAGCCTTAGTTGTTTTGGGTTTTTTGAGGGTTTGCTTTCCCTTCTTTTTCAATGGTAGGTGGCTTTCACTTCGATTCCGGGTGGGAAGGTAGCATTTCCCATCTGGTGCAAGTATCCTCTGAACTGCTAGGATAGGATCCGGGAGGGTCATCGGATCTTCAGGGAAGTCAGCCCCTAAGGATATACGCCAGAGATGGCTGTTGACAAAGTTGATCGGTTCAAAGGCTGAGTGAAAGCCATTTCCCCAGGACTTTTCTGCCCACTCAGCCATTTGTTGGAAGATGACCTTGGCTTCTTTTCGACGACTCTTAAATCGCCTCGGAATTTCTAAGAAAAGGGGGGATAAACAGTTAGATAAATAAACTTGATTAACTTGGCTAAGTTTTAAAAGTATGGGGGGAAGTGTTACTTACTGCTATCTCTCCAAGTAAGGGTGAGTTTTGAGGGATTGGCATCGGAAATTTCTTTGCCGTTTTCCCAAGCTCCTGATAAGAAGACAAATCTTTGCTTCCAGAACTTATCAGCTTCGAGGAGGTCGTCGACAATTTTTAAATCATCCTCTAGAGTTAGGTAATAAAACGGCAAAACTGGCCCATTAGAAACCTTGGTTACTGCAATGAAGTCTTCGATTTCGAGGGGAATGCCTCCCAGCCTCGACACCATGATTGCTGAGAATAAAGTAAAAAGTTGGTTGGGAGTGACTTGCGTTGGACACAATCTATGGATTTCGAAGTACTTCACTATCATCGGGTCGAGGGGAAACCGAAGTCCCCAATTGAAGAGCTCAGGGTAGACTACCAGCTCGTCTTTCTGACAGTTCAGAGGTGTCTCTCCCTCTACTGGTAGTCGAAGAGTCATGTTATCGGTTAATCCCCATAGTTTTTTGAGCTTCTCTTTCTCTGACTCGAGGTAGTAAGTATAAGGTACATTCTTTAAGGCAAGAATGTACCGAGGAGAAAGCGATTTAAGATTTTCTTGAACCAAGGCAGCAACGTCCTCGGGGAGCGTGATGAGAGGTTTCTTCCCTCGAATCTTCTTTGGAGGAACCACGCCGTCAGCCTCGGATTCCTCTTCAGCATCAGATTCAGTAGCTTCAGAATCATCCTTGTTGTTATCTTCATCAGTGACTTCATTAGAGCGACTTCGAATTTGAGTTTCTGCTTGAGTCACAAGAATTGGCTGACTACTTTCTGGTGTAGTGTCACCCACTTCTTGTGGGGGAGGAGAAGAGGTTTCTGCTTCTTCACCCATTGCTAGAAAGGTTGATTTTTTGGAACGTTTAACTTTGATAGCCTCGAATTGAGGAGGAAGTGAATTGGGTTGAAAACTTTTAGTCGCTTCGAGTTGAAGGACAGGTGATTTGGGATGTGGTTTTTTATCAGTTGATGGTTTGTCTAAAGTAACAACTTTAGATTTTCGATGAGGTTTTAGCAATGGAGAAGTAGGTTGATTTCGAGGAGGAAAAGTTTCTTCTTTAGTTTATGGGTTTGAAGCTAAGGGTGAAGACGAAGTGGCAAGATTGGGGTCGAAGTTACTATATTTATAAGTGGTAGAAGAATAATGAGGACCGTTGTAGATCAACCCAGCAGCCTTGTATTCTTTGGCTCTTTGAGAAATACAAAGATAATCGTAGGCACCAAATACTTGATTGCTAGAACCAGGAAAGAGAGGTTTCTTTGATTATACTGGTTTTCTGGGTTTAGATCTTTTGTATTTAGGATATCTTCTCATACAATGGGTATTTGATCTGAGAGGTTGCTTTGGTGAGTGAAAAAAGATGAAGGGATTTAAAGGTTTATGAAGAACAGGTTGAAGATGGCTTGAAGAATAGGATGAAGATGAAGAAGAGGTTGAAGATGGTTCAAGAAGTGATTTCTCTAAAAGTTATTAATGAATGAAGAGCTGGGTATTTATAGGTTAAAGAAGTGACGTTGAGAATATGGAGAGGCAAAACCAGTGAGTTGCTCTCATTGGGTAGAATGTGAAACGAAAAGAGAACATGTAGTGTCATAGGTCTACCATTAAAGGTCTAATCAATCTATCAAGTAGGGATCAGAAATTTCGAGGTATCAGCAAAACTATGTTTTTAGTAATAATATTCGAAGTAGAGGCGAGGCTATACTTCAAGTTGGCAAATTCGAAGCGATTGGGAAATTTGTTTGCACTTACTAATAAATTCGAAGAGAAGTCACAGATCATTGAGTTTAATCATAATGAAGAGATAAAGTGAATAAAGTTATATTTACTCGAAGTAAAGTTCGAGGAGCGAATAGTTCTTATAAATTGTTTGTATAAGAACTAGGGGGGCTACTGATAAGGAAAGATATTTTACGAGGGCCTAAATGTAATTAGTAAGGACTAGATTGATAAGTTCTGCAAATATAAGGTAAGATTAAACTTATACAAGAAATAGAGGGACTAAGTTGTAAACATTCACTGATGTAACCGCTTTTGTAACTGATTCACCTGGCCTATTTATAGAGGCTGAAGGAGACGGTTACACTTATGAAATAATCAGAAGTGCAATACTACTTTCACTACTAAAAACTCTCTTTGTGAGGACTTTTGTTCTTGATTCTCTTAACCCAACTTTAATTCACACCAATTGTGATACAAAATATACAATGCACTGAAACCTTGTTGTGATTACTATCCTCATCTTCGACATTGTCACCCAATATGATATGTCACATGGTACTTTGTAATAGTGTATACTTTCAACGATTTTCAAATACTCTTCTTTACCGTTGTATATCTTGGTATAAACGTCAATGTTATCCATAAGTTCATCATAAATGCCTTTTCTAGTCAACCCCAACCCTCTTGTTGGCCAAAAAACCCATATGATACTGCACGATATCCACAATGGCCATCAGATCTAACATTTTTTTATAATAGTTATAAATGGTTTGAAGTGAGAGAGAAATCATCACAAATAGAATTTTGGATCATTAATCATTTATTTTGATCCGGTAATGGAGCTTGGTATGCAATTACTAGATAGAAACGTCAACGAAATAGTTTGAAGTATAGTAGGTTTATCTGCCCTAACGGTATGACCACTCAGAATTCCTTTACGGACGGTAACTTTTGGAGTTTTAAAAGAGTTTGGCACCAAAGCTTCAATAACTTTACTAGCGTCATCTACATGTTCTCAATATGATTTATCTCGTTTAGTGGATGATGCATTAATGACTAATTTTTGTTTGGCATGTGGATGATCACGATAGTTTTGTTTCTCTAATGGTTCGAAATGGGAGGATGTCTCTGGATAAACAACTTCAAACCATTTATTGTAAATATATTTTATGCGTCTTTCATCATTGGTTAACATAACATCACTTACAAGTTTATCTATTTTTTCTTTCAAAAGCTCCATCATGGTTAGATTTGTACATATCATTATTTCTAACATCTTCCAATGATCATTAAAAGCTCTAAAAGTGTAACTGTACCATTATATAGCCACTCGCGAATCTGGTGCCAACGTGGTATACGATGGGTAGATCTTATCGCATAAGTGCAAATTTCATCTGTTATATTATGTTTAACTTCCATTCCAATGTTATTGGATTTTTCACGTTATTTACCACTTTCTATTTCAATATGAAAGAATTTTAAATCAGTGTTGAAGATCTTACATATGATTTGGAATAATACTTTGTCTCCAAGTTTATGTTGTGGTATATAACGATTTTTTTTAAAAAAGAAGATCTAATTTCACAACGCTGGAGTTCAGAAAGTGAATGCACCTTAACCTAAAATAACTTGAAGTTAAGGTTGCTCATACGTATATAATGCTTCAGGTTAGAATGAGCAATATTATCCCGGTTATTTATGGCATGTCCAAAATGCATGAACTTGTTAGTTTTTGAAAAACAACTTTATCATTGTATCGGTCAAGCCAAGAATTTTTAGTGTATTTGATTACAAGAGGATAGTTTTTGCAATCACGTTTCATCTTAATCCTATCGTGATCGAATTCAACTTGTGATGTCGTGTACGCTATCTTTTTCCACGTAGACACAAACAAAGCATGATCCATTTTCTCATTAAAGTACTTCTATGTATTCTCTTGAAAATTTTGGGTTATGAGCCATTGACATAGCATGTTCGTTGTTGTACAAATTCTAACACTTTTTTTTATCCAAACATCATGCATATGAATGATCGTCCAAGTGTTTAGAATTTGGATGGTTGTGAATATCGATTATAACTTTTAACGACCATTGATATGAAGTTACTACGGTGTCTTTAAGCTCGAAGTGACAACCATAATTGTTTGTTCATGACGATTTTGCTTTCAGATCTTTTTCGGGTACCACCCGAGTATACCACCCAGATTCTCGCATTCAAAGAATATTCGAGGATTATATCTACTATTTATCTTAACGCGACGTTTTATATTGATAACCAAACCGTTTTTTGTACCGGTCTTCTTAATCCACTCAATCAATCCGTTTTGGGTATAATACTCGGTTGTGAAAAAGATATGAGTGTAGTCAGTACTAAAATCTTAAGCGTATCGATCTGTAGCATCGACGCCATGCAATACCAGAATTCAAAACAAAAATCAAAGTAAGCTAGTAAAAAAAAATCACTAAAACCGGCGGAAATAGAGGTTCGAACGAATAGACAAGTTATTTTGTGGCCATGCACCACCAGTTCGGACATTCTGAACCAGTGGTGCATGATAACAAAACCGGTGGTTCCAAGCCCTTGCACCATCGATTTAAGGATCCTGCACCAGCGGTCCAATGATCTTGCACCGATGATGCGTATGTACACCATTGCCATTTTTATTATTATAAAGAAACCTCGTACCTTTTCCGGAGAGTGTAGTTCTTTCTCCGTCAAACATAGCTCTTTATAGCTCTTTCATAAGAATCTCATATTCTCGTAGCTCTTTCATAAGAATCTCATCTTCTCGTTTAATTATGTTTTAGTTATATTTTCTAAAACAAGTTTATAAATTTTTAAAAAACAAGCTTTGATGTTGAAGAACTGCTAAATTTTTTAATAACAATTATTTAAAAAAAAAAAAATTAAAAGAGAAAAATATTTTTATTAATAACATTAATAAACACGATGAAATTTAAATTTGGGTGAACATATAATATATTTAATATTATTTTTTATTTATAACATTTTTGTAAACAAATTCGAATAAAACTAAATTTAATATTTTATAAAAGGGTGAAGCTATTTCTCCCATAAAATTTATTATTTCCACCATCATTCATAAAAAACTCCATCTTTTTATTTTCTCCATAAAGGAAAATTCTAATTTATCCTTGATTTAATTTTACACCAAAAACCAAATTTCTCAAGTTTCCATCCACCTTCACCTCTTCTCTTCTAACCCTAAAAAACCCTAGCCACCAAACAATTTTGAAAAAGTTTCTAGAGTTCGAAAGATAAAAATCTATCGTTAATCTTATTTTTATTTTAAATATACGGGTTGGCATATCGAATAAAATATCTTCTTAAATCTATATTTTGTTTTGCATAATGAGTTACATGAACTCTATATGCAGAAAAAAAACTCGTTCATCGTTAAACCGAATTCTTGCATATCGAGTTACTAGTTTAATCGTTTTTAATATCGATTTTTGGTTTAATTGTTTCTTTCCTGTATATTGAATTCAAAATATAGATTTTTGTGGTTTGATTAGTGTCTGCTGATTGAGTTCTTTTTAAAAAAATATTATATGTAATTCTGAGTTCCTAACTCAGAATCACATACTTTTTTTTTAAAACATGTCTCAGAGTGGTTGTCTCGAAACTACATGTTTTCTTTTTAAAAAATACGTAATTCTTTGACTAATCTTAAAAATAATTGAGTTTTCTTTTAGAATTTAATTTTAGAAGTTAAATATATTGTTTGGCTGTGATTTATCTCAAGGATGTGTTTGTTGTAATAAGGGTTTGATAGTGGATAATGACATCATATTATAAATTATAAAATAAATAAAAGGCAAGAAGGTAAAAGCAAGTGTTTTGTTAAAAATTTGAAATTTAAAATGGAAAAAATAATAAATCTCATAATAGCTCCACCCTTTATAAAATGTTAAACCTAATTCTTGGATGAAGTTAGATTAAAATTAAATAAATTTTGTTTGACCTTTGAAAAAATTGGCCGACAAAATTGGTAAAATTAAAGACAAAACGTCTATCCTTTATTTCCCCATATTTTATGGGTTTTCATCTTATTATTTTTTTCACTTAAAAAAAATAGTTTTATATAAATATAGATAAAAAGATTATGTATTAAGAGTTAGGCTTAAATCAGGAAATAGTCCCTCGACTATCACGTTTTCTTTCATTTAGTCCTTCGACTAAAAAATCACCGGTGAGGGTCCCTCGACTATCCCATTTTCTTTCATTTAGTTCTTCGACTTTAAAATCACCGGTGAGGGTCCCTAGATTTTGAAAAATCTATAAATTTAGTCCATGATTTGGGGTTTTTTTCTTAGATTCAGGGAGTAAATTTATAGATTTTTCAAAGTCCAGAGACCCTCTCCGATGATTTTAAAGTCGAAGGACTAAATGAAAGAAAATAGGATAGTCGAAGGACCCTGAACAGTGATTTTTTAGTCGAGGGACTAAATGACAAAAAACGTGATAGTCGAGGAACTAGACAGCGATTTAAGCCTCTCAATTATCTTACCTTAACTATATTTCACTCCCTTTTATTCCCTTTTACTCTCACACTTTCAAATTCTGTCCACATGTGAGAACGGTTCAGTGGTTGTTTGACAGCTCGCTTTAAGGGTTGTTTAGCAGCTCAAACCTCAAATTTGACACTTTCACCATTTTCTTTCGAGTTCTATCCCCATGAAAATGTTTTAGGGGTTGTTTGATTGCTTAAACTTCGAATTTGGCCTTTCCCGCGTTCAACATTCTTTAATCGCTAAGATTTTTTTTGGTATAAAAAGATGTAAATTAATAAAAAAATATTCGCGACATAGAACTTGGGGCATACCCCCTAGATAACACAAATAAACATAGAGACATAAATCGAGACTTTTCTTGAATACAAAACAATACAAAGTGGATACATTTAAATTACACAACAAAAGATAAAAAAGATGAATACTAATTAGTTTGGGTAAAAGACTAGATAACATCTACCAAGCCAAACACAAGTAACAGAGAAGATATCCTTGTTCCGTTGTCTAGGGTAAGTTAACGTCAATGGCATCTGATTTATAGGTTTGACAGGAAAGCCCAAATCTTCAAAGCAGCTGCTCCAAATTAGACAAATCTTCAAAACAGTCGAAGTAGGGTTTTATAGAAAACAAACGAAGCAATGGAAAACAGTGGCCATACCCACTAAGTAAAAACCACCATAACTATAGCAAATATCCGAAACCAAAAAACCAAAACCGTTGCCGTTTACGGAAAAATCATGCCGGATGCTAACCACCATTGAGGATCTGATCCATATCACAAGATTATTCAAAGAGTACGGAGTCGCGTCCTTCAAAGATCTGTAAATTGATAAAAAATGCAATGCCCTATTTTTTGGATTTTACATAGTGTAAGACCCTGTATTCGGTCAGGATACAAGCACGGGTTGTTGAGGCAAAGTGCTAGATTCGCTAGAGCTAAAGAATGATTTGTAAGACATGCACACAAAAGGAAAAAAAAAGAAATGTGTTTCACCATATATAAACTTACTCAGAATGGAATAGGAGTAACATTAGGAGCCAATAGGATCAACAAACTGAAATTTTCAATGCCAATAGGTTCAACAAACTGAAATTTCCAATGTTGGCTAGGAAAGTCTTCAAGGCAGAAAACACCGTTAAACATCGTCATCCGGCGAACAATAAATACAGAGCCATCGTCATCCGAAACCGTGAAAGTCGGCAGGAATCCATCCGCCATAAGCTACGAGATTGAACAGGTGGCTGAAAAATCAGAGAAAGAAGACGAACAATAGAAGATGGATAGCTCTAACCCTATCTCAGAGTTATTGAGACTTTAAAGAAAATCAAAATTCTATTCAAAAAAGTCTGAGGCAAAACTAGGGTTTGAGAGCCTTTTATAAAAGTGCTCGAAACCCTAGCCCAAAATTACAGATTTTTTCCTTATGCAATAAAATAAAACGCAACCCAATTTCAAAGCGATTGGATCTGGTTAAGTATTTTAATAAAATCCAACAAAAATAGGAAAATGTAGAAAATTTACTAAAACAGAAAAATGAGGGTTTAAACGATTAGATTTAAGGCTTGGACTTCATCACGCCGTGATGTTTTCGAAAATCGTTGGGCTTCTCGACGCGTTCAATTTAAGTGGTCGCATTGCCTAATTCTGATATCTGGGCCCCAAATAAAGTCTGTTTCTGTTTGTCCAAAAGGGCCATATAGTCATGGGCTTGTGTAACTACATCATCCTCTCCTTCTTCGGAAGAATTCGCCCACGAATTCTCAGCTACATCATCCTTAGCAGCAGCGGTAAATGGAACCAGGTGCTCCACGTTGAAAACGTTATGGGTCTTCACGTGGTTGGGTAGCTTCAACATGTATGCATTGGGATTAATCTTTTCAATAATTTCAAACGGACCCACCTTCCTTGCAGCCAACTTGTTGTACTCGTGTGCAGGATAGCGATCCCTGGTCAAAACAACCCATACAAAGTCTCCCACTGCAAACTCCACCTAGCGGTGGTTCTTATCTGCGGAAATCTTGTACTTTTGTGTTGTTCCTCCAGGTGTTTGCGGGTGTTCTCATGAAACTCCCATAAATTACATTTGAAGAGGTACCCGTTGCTCACTGCAAAATCTTTTCTCAAACCTGTGCTGACGTCCTCTAGAATAGGACCAAAATATGGATCGATAGCCAGTAGATCCTTCATCATCTCGAATCCCACAAATTCTCCTTCCATACAAATCATCATGCTGCGTCGGCTCTAAAGAATTTGGAAACAGCTTTAGGGTAATTTTGTGATACGAGAATCTTTTAGTGTTGAAATAGTATTAAGTTCTTTGTTAAAGGACCCTTTTAGAGAGAGAAAGTAAGAACGAGACTAAGTAGAAAGAGAAAGTAATCTTTTATTAATCATCCAGCTTATCCACTCGTGTGGGATCCTTTTATAGTACAATAATGGGCCCCACACACAACTTAATTTCTACCTTATTACACATTTAGTCCCCACATTTCCTCAGTTATTCATAATAACTACTTCTATTATTGTCTTTTTACAATACTTCCCTAATAAAAACACATTCTTACTATTTTCCCCTACATCTTTTATTCTCCCTCATCAGTAGCCCCCCAGTCCTAGTAAAAATATTTTTACTGGGACTGTAAAGATATCTCCAAATTTCGTCTTATGGCTTCAATTCTCTTCGAAAATTCACTTCCTCGAATATTCCTTCTTCGAATAGCCTGCCTTTTTGAACAGCTTTCCTCTTCGAATATCTTTTATTCCTTAATTCTTCAAAAAACTTCTCTTCGAAAAATACCTCTTTAAGAAATACTTCATCAAGAAACTGTTCTTTGAAAAGGAGAAAATCTCTTCGAAAAATATCTCTTCAAGAAACTGCTCTTCGAAAACTATCTCCTCAAGAAATACCTCTAAGAAACTGCTCTCTGATAAGGAAAAAATGTCTTCAAAAATATAATCTCTTAAAAAACTATCTCTCATGCTATTACCAGTAGCCCCCCCCCGCCCCCCCCAATACTTGCAATATCTTAGCAAAGCTTTTAAGCAAACCTCTCTTTAATTGTGTTCATCGGAATTGACTCTCTCAACATTATAGAGTTTCCCACAATAGGCTAATGAATTGCAAGGAATTTATCAGTACTAAATGGTAGGCCTTTATCATGAAGCAAACCTCTCTTTAATGCCCCTAGGCAAACAAGAGAAAAAGTCCCCAGGCCTTATTTACCCTAAAAGCCCATCTCTCTCTATAAATACTGACCCCCTTCCTTAGCATTCCAAACTTTTCACTCTAAACATTTCTAGAGAGAGAAAGTTGGCTTATAAACCTCGTCGGATTCCAGAGTGGCTTCTAATTAGTAAAAAATTCCAAGAGAGAGTTGCTGCTGCTGAATACGTTGAGCCTCAACCCCAACCTTCTGTCACTATATTCTACGGCTCCTGGCCTCCACCAGAAAATTGCGCTGCTATCATACCCCTCAAAATTTCACAACAGAGTCTAATTTCCGATCTCAACACTGTCGATCTCATGGGTAAAGATAAACATCACAAACACTCATCTGGGAAGAGGAAAAGGCACCATAAGAACAAAATCTGAGGAGCGCAAGCGTGCTAAAGGGACTCCTTCAGAAACCCCGAATCCTCTTTTGGCTGTAACAATTGAAAATCCTCCTCTAAAAACCGACAACTCATGATCGAGCCTTCCAGCCACTCCTTCAATAACAGTAACTGGGAGCCCTCGATTTTCTTCAGGAAGGAACACCATAACTGAAGACGAGCTTCGAGAAATGAGAAACAAAGCCTTGGTTGCTAAAGGGAAAAGAATTGCCTCGGATATTCCTGAGCCATAAGTCCAACCAATGTCTACTACAGAACAAAGTAAGACCATTAACCTTACCTTAGAATCTTCTAGTGAAGCGATTACTACTCACCCAACAATGTCCGAAGAGCAAGCTCGTCGGATTGCCCCTAAGTCTAAGGGAGACATCACTCTTCCCTTGGAACTTGTTGCCATCGCAGGAAAAATATTCGAGGAATCGAAAACAAGCATATGGTGGCGCTGAACAACATATAGTACAAGTATTCTTTACCCTCAGAAGAGCCCATGCTGAGGACCCGGTGGTGCATTCCTTCGTATATAGACATTAGGTTCCCCTCGGAAGGTGAGACTCCTTTATCAGTGAGGGATAATGAATTAGTTGTTTATAATGAAATTATGAATTGGGGGTTAAGGTTTCCTTTAGACCCATTTTTTATTGAGTACTTTGCCAAGATTGACCTCTACCCTTCACAAGTCGGTCCAAACATGTGGTTCACGCTTATGGCATGCATCATGGCTTCGAGGATTTTGGGCATTGAATTTTCCTTAGAAGAGCTCATCGGATTATCTGGCTTAGCAAGGAATCCGTTTTTCCCATTTTATTCACTGACTTTTGGCCGACGACAAAAGATTTTAAAAGACTTGCGAGAAGCTGATAAGAAATGGAGGCAACAATTCATCAACTTTTCAGGTCACTGGGAGACAGGGTCAGAATCGACTCCTTCAAATCCTCACAAGCTATCCCTCTTGTGGACCAACAAATGTGAGTTTACTAACTTCTTCACTTACCTTTCCGTCTCGGATAATGATGTACTGACTTAAAATTCTTGTAGCTATGACAGGTATTTCAAAACCATACTCAGATTATGTGGAGAGTGCCACCACTTTCTTCACCAAACTTAGCGAGTGGGCCAAAGAACATTGGGAAAACAGATTCCGCTTGTGCTTTATGAATAACAACTTAGCCATGAGCCGATTGTGGAGGTTGGACCCCCTTGACCGATTGACCCTGAAAGAGCTAATGACCCCTCCCCCACAACAAGAAGTTCTAGATCGAGTGACTAAAAACGATGTAGTCATCTATCTTCCGAAGCGCTCTCGTGCCAAAAGTCACCTTGGTGAATCCGACGAGGAAGTTTCCACAAAAGACCGTCAGTCAGACACCGAAGGATTAATCACCAATCATGAACCATCCTCCTCGGCCAACATTGTGACACCCAGTTCAAGTTCTCCTCCAAATAAGTCTGGCCATCCTCACAAGAAGAAAGATACCAAGACAAAAGAAAGAAAGAAAAAAGCTGTCCTGGAGCCCATCCAAGAATTATCCGAGGACGGAAAAACACAAGATGATGTTCAAGAAACTGCCCAAGGCATTGAGCTCCAAGAGATATCAAGTGAGCCTGAAAAAGAAGTTAGAGATAATTCACCCAAGGAAAACTCAAGCCACACACCCAACTCTCCTCTTACCCAGGCTTCAAGTCCTGCTCCAATCGAAAATTCCTCTACATTGGCACCACTCTCCATTCCTCGAAACGATCCTCCTCAACATGTTGATCTTAATATTCTAACGGGTGAGTCGTTGGATTTTGACCCCACAGCACTAGGCTCACCCACCATCTCATTTGAAGTTCCTCCGCGTGATGAATTCTCACTAAGTCTTCGCAACCTTCTTTATACCTCTGTCAGCATGGGAAGAAGAATGCAGCCTCTAGAAGATCGAAAAAAATCATTATAAATTCAAGGCATCTCTGGTCTCCTCGCAACATGAAGAGGCAAAGAAACAATACGCCATTGTGGAGAGTCAAGTAGATGCACTTTATGAAAAAACTGTCTGCCTCTGAGAATTATGTCATTATGCTCGAAAGATGCTGCCAGGAAGAAAGAGACCTCTACCAAAAGAAAACGGGGGCTCAAGAAAAACTTCTGACAGAACTTCAAAAATCTCACGAACTGGCATGCATAGGATTTAAAGACTGCTGTGATGAATATGAAAAGGTTACGAAGGACGGAGAAAAATTGGTGAAAAGAATTGAAGACTTTCCTAAGCAAGTTGAGAAAGAGAAAGAAAAAGCCGTGAATGCCTATGGGGCTAAGTGCACAAACAACCTCAACGCTCGAGATGCTACAATCCGAGCAGGCCTAATCACCCAAATTCATGCAGAGCACCCCGAGTATGACTTAGGAAGCTTTTTGAAGCTCGTCTCCCCTGACCTTCGTCCTCCTAACATTGTGGTGACTCATAGTGAGGCATCGGATTCTGAGGAAAGTCACTCCTCCGACAATTCTGATTAGTTAAGAAAAAATGTGAGCATGTTTAGTAGTTTTTGTGTATAAGTCCTTTTAAGGCAATTTTGTAACCCATCTGAATTTATTCGAGGAGATGGACTCCTCAGATTTTTGTGTATGTCACTTCTTGAAATGACAATCGTATAACTTGTTAATTTTCATATTTTTCATAAGTGTTTACCAACTTGCGTTGAATGGTTATTCTTATACCGACTTGCATCGTAATATTCATTATAAACAGTGCTAAGGCTAGCTTAGAAAAAATAGTTCGAGGCACCAAAAAATTGTGTCTCCAAAAGAAGTATGTGAGACAAAAAATAATATTCGAGGCACAAGGTCCTGTCTCAGAGAGAAAAATTTGAGGCACAAAATATTTTGTCCAAAATAATAGTTCGAGGCAAAAAATGCGGTTGTATTAATTAGCTCATAGTGGCACCTTGTTAAAACCTTCCTGTGCCTAACAGGGTAGGAAAGAGTATGCCCTCGCTGTTTGTGGTAAACCTGAAAAATACACAAAAAACAAATATTACACGCTAACTTGTTCCTCATTCCAGATACAATTTTAAATGTTCGATGTTCCATGGAAGCCTCAGATATCGCACTTCCTTGTCTTTTAATCTATATGTTCCATGCTTTACTTTCTCTGTTACTTCATAAGGGCCCTCCCAATTCGGTCCCAACTTTCCAAGACTCTTCTCTTTAGTGTGCATAAAAACTTTGCGTAATACTTTGTCCCCCACCTTAAAATCTATGTGTTTTACTTTAGAAGAATATATACTCCTCGTTAATGTTTGATAATGCAAAGACTTCAACTGTGCGCGTTGTCTTTTCTCTTCAACCAAATCTAATTCCAAGGCTCTGCTTTGGTCGTTCAAATTTTCTATATAAGCTGCCACATGATATGATAGGAAGACAATCTCCGAAGGGACGACTGCATCCATACCATACACTAAGGAAAATGGAGATGTAGCAGTTGCAGTTCGAGGCGTTGTCCTATAAGCCCACAATACTTCTTGTAAATAATCAGGCCATATTCCTGCCTTTCCTTCCAAATTCTTTTTCAACCCATCCAAAATAGTTCGATTGGTTACTTCCACCTGACCGTTAGCCTGGGGATGAAATGGGGCAGAAAAGTATTATCGTATGCCCCTAGAAAGGCAAAAGCTTTTAAATTCTTTGTTATCGAATTGAAGTCCATTATCCGTTGTGATTTGTATTGGTACCCCAAAACGACAGCAAATATTTGAAACAACGAATTTGATAACATCTTTTGCTTTTGTCCCTGCTAAAGGTTCCGCTTCCACCCACTTAGAAAAATAATCCACTGCTACGATTATAGTCTGTCTTCCACCAGTCGCCATTGGTAGAGGCCCAACTAGGTCAATGCCCCACCTATCAAATGGAACTACTTCTGAAATACTCTCCAAGAATACCCAAGGCTTGTGCATTATGTTTGCATAACGCTGACACGTATCACACCACTTTACCATATATTTCGCATCAGAAGAGATAGGCGGACAATAATAACCAGCCAAAAACACCCGTCGAATTAACGACTTATACCCACAATGGGCCGAACCTTCCCCATCGTGCAATTCTGATAGGACAAACTGCGACTCGTACTTGGCTAGATACCTCAGTAACGGTCTGCTCAAAGATTTCTTATATAAAACTCCTCCCAATATGATATAACTGTGATACTTGAACCTGATCCTCCTAGCCTCATACTTTTCGTTGGGTAAGCTATCTTTTTCCAAAAAGTTAATAATTTATGTCCTCCAATCATTTGTGACCACATTGCTTACTTCTTTAATGTTCATTGAATGCTCTGTATCGATCATGTCGTTTCTTTCTAAGTGGAATTCGACCAAAAAATCAGCTAAGACCTGAGATTTTATTGCCGTTCGAGGCTCGAATGTTATGTCAAAATCTCCCAGTTCGACTGACTATTTAGTCATTCTCCCAGATATATCGGGCCTCTATAACAAACCTTTCAGGGGGAATGACGTTCGAACAACAATAGGATGTGCCTGGAAGTAAGGTCTCATTTTTCGGGCAGTTGTTACCAAAGCCAAAGCTACCTTTTCTAACTTAAGATATCGTTTCTCAGCATCCAACAAAATTTTGCTGACGTAGTAAATGGGTTTCAAAATATTGACCTCTTCCGGAGTAAAACAGCACTGACTGCACAATCTGATATCGCCACGTAGACAATTAATCTCTCCCCCACCAATGGTTTAGACTGTATATCCGAGGACGTCAAATATTCTTCAATTTGGCGAAAAGCTGCTGAACACTCCTCGGTCCAATTAAATTATTTAGCATTCCGCAATACCTTGAAGAAAAGTGCACATTTGTCCGATGATCGAGAAATGAACCTATTCAATGCTGCCAATCTCCCTATCAAGATATGGACTTCCTTGATATTCCGAGGTGGGGTCATGGTTGTTAAAGCTTTTATCTGTTCCGGGTCAGCTTCTATACCCTTTTCACTTATCATATAGCCAAGGAACTTACCCGATTGTACCCCAAAAAATGCACTTTTCCGGATTCAATTTCAAATTGACTTTACTTAGATTGTTAAAAGGTTCCTCCAAGTCAGAAAGATGATCTTCGTTCCGCAAAATTTTGACAAGCATATCATCGATGTAGGCTTCGACATTCCTACCAATCTGCCCCTCAAAGGTTTTCTTGATCAAACACTAATAAGTTGCCCCTTTAATTGCTATGCCTTGTCTCATACTTCTCCCCGAACTCCTTTCGAGGATAAAGCTATCTGATAACACTCCCGAGCCATCTTCTGGCTGCTCCTGATTGTCCCTATGTTGTTTCCTACCACATACTTCAGACATTGGTGTACCTTCGAAATCACACCATGCATTCGGGACAGCCAAGAGCGACCCAGAATCGCGTTATACGATGTGGGTGCGTCAACAACGATAAACAACACTTCCACCTCCTTTCTAAACGGCCCACGACCTAACTCTACCACACACTGAAAATCTCCAACAACTACCGCTGTTGCACCAGTAAATCCTACTACAGTTCTATCAGATCGTCGTATAACAGGCGGGTCGGAAATTCTGTTGTAAGTACTCATAAACAAAATATTCGCCGAACTTCCCGTGTCAATAAGTATCTTCTGAAATTGGTCTCCGGCTATACCCGCAGCGATAACCACCGCATCCTCGTGCGGGCCCGCGACATTTCGTATATCATCATCATCGAAACATATGATGGGGGAAGATAAGCGATGCATTTGTGCTGACACCCCTGCTTCAATCGGTGTGGTCAAATTCACCATGTATATTTTCCACGAACTATTAGAATTCCCTGCTATGGTA
Source organism: Limnanthes douglasii subsp. nivea (assembly GCA_036936605.1). Lineage (NCBI taxonomy): Eukaryota > Viridiplantae > Streptophyta > Magnoliopsida > Brassicales > Limnanthaceae > Limnanthes > Limnanthes douglasii. Next base: position 320,915,719 of record JAUPFV010000003.1, read on the forward strand.
TCTCCTCCAAAGATAGCTAGTGACTCAAAAAAAGCACACATGTCGTTTGCACCTTTCAAAGTTTGAAAAAACGGGGCACACCTGTCCGAAGACCTTGAAATAAATCTATTTAATGCAGCCAGCCTCCCAGTCAATCGTTGTACTTCTTTAATATTCCGAGGAGGCTCCATTTGTAGTAAAGCATATAGCTGGTCCGGATCAAGATGTATCCCTTGCTCACTTATCACATATCCCAAGAATTTCCCGGACTGCACTCCAAAGACACACTTTTCTGGGTTTAATTTCAAATTCACTTTTACTAAGTTAGTAAAAGTTTCTTGGAGATCTACCAAGTGTAGCTCTTCGTCCACACTTTTCACCATCATGTCGTCGATGTAAACTTCCATGTTTCTTCCAATTTGATCAGCAAAAGCTTTGTTTACCAACCTCTGATAAGTAGCCCCATCATTTTTTAACCCAAATGGCATCACCTTATAACAATGAAGGCCCCTATCAGTAACAAATGTAGTATGTTCCTGATCCTTTGGATCCACTTGAATCAGATTATACCCGGAGAAGGCATCCATAAAGGATAGCAGCTTGTTTCCAGATGTGGAGTCCACCAACTGATCAATTCGAGGGACCGAGTATAAATTCTTTGGGCAAGCTCTGTTGAGATCTGTAAAATCGATGCACATACGCCACTTACCATTTTTCTTTTTTACCAACACCGGATTGGCCGTCCATAAAGGGTATTGAGACTCCTTTATATGCCCCATTTTAGTAAGCCGGTCGACCTCTTGAATTATGACATCAGCCTTTTCCCCAGAAAAGGCTCTTCTTTTTTGTACCACAGACGCTACGTCTCTTCGGATGGAAAATTGGTGTGATATAATATCTGCTGGTATTCCGGTAACATCAGCATTGCACCAAGCAAAGACATGCTGATGGTCTTTCAAGAATTTTAACATTTTATCTTTTAACTCTGATGTCATTTTGGATCCTATCTTGACACTTTTTCGTTCAGCCAGAGAGTGAGTTTCGACTTCTTCAATTGGTATTAAAACACCAGTGGTCTCTTTGGGGTCATCTATTTCACCCTCTCCCCAGAGGGCCCCTCAAACTGTTATTCCTGATTGATCTTAACTGCCCCCAATGTCCGAGGGGCTAGTACAGTTGTATAACATTCTCTTGCTACCTTTTGGCTTCGCCGAACAACTCCCACTTGTCCTTGCACAGCATAATTCAAGCACTGGTGGACTGTTGAGGCCACAACATGCAGCCTAGAGAGCCAAGATCTCCCTAGAATAGCATTATAGCAAGTGGGACAATCCACCACAACGAATAGTATTCTAACCATCTTTTTGAAAGGGCCTTTGCCCAACAACACCTCCTCCTCGAACTTCCCGATCACATCTGCTGAGCTTCCAGTGAAACCCACAATTGATCTGTTCGAATGCTGAATCACTGCTGGATTCTTCATTTTTTATAAGAAGTTAAAAAAAAAGAATATTGGTCGAACTTCCGGTATCCACCAAAATCTGCCTTATATCATTGCCTCCAATGGATGCTCCTATGACCACAACATCTTCATGTGGACCGGCAATATCCCTCAGATCATCCTCGTCAAAAACAATAAAAGGAAAAGGAATTTGTGATTGATAGAAGGTCATGCCTCCTTCAAGCTGGGTAGCTAAAGTATGAACGTGCCTCTTTCTTGAAAATACAGTTGGTGCAATCATGGTGTCCCCTCTAAATATTGTAAGTGATTCAAAAAAGTTAATAAGTCCGGAAACTGTCTTGCAATGCTCCTTGATAACACCCACTTTATTCCGGGTCGGATCAGGGTCCAAGTATTCTGACCCTACATCGAACCTCTTGATTATCACCATAGCCCCATCCGGAGCCGATGTGCCTGCGTTATTTGGACCAGCCCGATGAGTACTATCAGGCCTATTTCCACCTCTTCTTTTAACATATGCCCCCAACTTAACTCTTTCAATCAAGTTCAATACTTCTTGTTTCAACGCAGTACAATCTTAAGTAGTATGACCAGTATCATGGTGATACTGGCAAAAACAATTATTATGGCTCTCCATAGGAGACTGTAATGCAGCCAACCTTCTGTAGTGTACTTCGTCTTTTGTTTTGTCCTAAATGATGGCTACATTTTCTTTCAACTCAACAAACAACTCCGGTTGAACCCAAGGCTCTCGTTTATTCCTAGATTGTTGACTCTGGGCTGGTGCAGCTGGCTGAGACTGAGCTTTGGCTCTGTTATGACCCTGCTCGGCTTCCCTAACCTTGTTTCTGGACTGGTTTTAGTTTGGATTTGGTGTAGCCGGAGCATACCTCACCTGCCTGTGCACCCTAGTTTTCTTTGTTTCATCGACATTAATCTTCTTTTCGACTTGGTTCAGCAGACCTCCCCATGTCATGGCCTTTTTCCTAGTTACTGAATCAGCCAAGTTTCCAGGGTTTAAGCCCTGCCTCAGAGAAGCTATTGCTACTTGCTCGAAGCAATCAACCAATCCATTTTTGGTATTCACAAAACGAATTATGTATTCTTTTAAATATTCGTTTGGTTCTTGGGTACAATGGATAATCGTGTCTCCATTGCCCTTCACTTCCTTACTTCCAACAAACTGCCTCCTTAAGGCTACCCAAAAAGTGTCAAAATTCCTGATACAGCCCTGCGGTAAGCTATTAGACCACTTCAGAGCACACCCCGTAAAAGATTGGGAGAATGCCCTACAAAGTAATTTGTCGTCATCATCAAAATTCATCATAAATTTTTTGAATTGTTCTAAGTGATTATCCGGGTCTTTACTGCCATCGTATTTTTCTATTTTTGTACTATTAAACCTCTTAGGAAGGTTCCCAGATAATATTTTGGAGGACAATGGAGATTGTCTCCAATTTCGGCCACGACTGAAAACCGTATCTTCGTTAGGAGTTGCAAAGATACCTGGTTCATCATGGAAGGCAAAAGGATCCATCACCATCCGATCTACGTGTCTCCGGCTATGAGACGACCCTTTGCCTATATGCCTCTTTAACCTTCCGTGCCTATCCATTTTTCTTGAATACTTTTTAACCAATTTTTGTTTCTTTTTAGAACGGCCCTCATCACTACTGGATGACAAGGACTCTTCAATTCCATCTTCATTTGAGGAGCTGCTGGAAGATTATGATTCTGAATAAGAACTCTCCACCAGTTTGGACCGGTGAGACTTTTTTGAGCCAGCATGAGTCTTTTTCGTACTCACATGGGTTTTTGAGGGCTCATATTATCTTGGGTTGTTAGTATGATGAGCAACTGACGCCTTTGATTTCTCTTTTATACCCATATTTGCCCTCTCTGTCCTCAGAGCTTCTATTTCAACTTTTAATCTATCTCGCTCCTCAATCGTGTATTCATCATTTTCACCCACCACTTCGGCCAAAGCTGGTGGTACTTCATGCTCGTCCGGATTCATCCGAATTGGTTTTTCCTGATGGTTTTGAATGCTAGATTCAGGAACCTTTAAAAAATTTGCTAAGGCTTGAGACTTTATTGTTGTTCGTGGAGCGAAATTTATATCAAAGTCCCCCAACTAAAGTGACCATTTAGTTATTCTACCAGAAATATCTGGTCCTCGTAGCACATTCTTTAGTGGAAAACAAGTTTGAAAAATGATTGTGTGAGCTTAACAGTAAGGGAAATTTTTTCTAGCAGCCACCACTAAAGCCAGGGCTAATTTTTCAAGCCTCAAATATCTTTTCTCTAATACCAACAAACTTTTTCTCACATAATAAACCAGCTTAGACGTTCCCCTTTCCTCTCTTATTCAATGAACACTAACAACAATATCTTACACTGCTATATACAAAAATAGTTATTCTCCTATTCAATGCTTGGACAAAATTTTAGGCGACAACAAATATGCTTTAATCTTTGAAAATGCCACCTCACTCTCTCGTGTCCACATAAACTCTTTTGATCTTAGTAAAACTTGGAAAAAAGAGCATACTTGTCAGAAAACCGGGAGATAAATCGGTTAAGAGAAGCTAACCTTCCTGTCAAAATTTTCACCTCTTTGATTTTTGAGGTGATGTTATTAATACCATAACTTTTAACTGATCATGATCAGCCTCTATTACCTTTTCACTTATAAATATACCCATAAAATTTCATGACCTTACACCAAATGTCCACTTTTATGGATTCAACTTTAATTGAATGGTTCTTAAATTTGAAAACGTTTCCTCTAAATCTTTTACATGTTCACCATTTGTTGGACTTTTAATGAGCATATCATTATGTAAACGTCCATGTTTCTCCCAATCTGAGAAGGAAATGCCTTATTCACCAATTTTTGATATGTCGCCCCTGCATTCTTGAGACCAAAGACATAACTCTATAACAATGTAATCCTTGATCAATAATAAACGTAGTACTCTCCTGATATTTTAGATCCATCTGAATCTGTTATAACCTATGAATGCATCCATAAACAAGAAAATTTTATTCCCTCAAGTTGAATCGATCAGTTGTTCAATGCCAGGAATATGAAATAGGTCTCTGGGACATGCATGATTTGAATCTGTGAAATCAACACACATTCACCATCTTCCATTCTTCTTTTTAACTAATACTAGGTTAGCGGCTTAAATCGCTGTCTAGTCCCTCGACTATCACGGTTCTTTCATTTAGTCCCTCGACTAAAAAATCACTGGTGAGGGTCCCTCGATTATCCCATTTTCTTTCATTTAGTCCTTCCACTTTAAAATCACCGGTGAGGGTCCCTAGAATTTGAAAAATCTATAAATTTAGTCCTTGAATCTAAGAATAAACCCCAAATCAGGGATATTGTGCATAGTGGATATTGTGCCTCCCGAATATGTTCGACCCTGGAAAAATGATCCAAGTCTGCCACAATGGCCTCAGAGTTTTCAATAGAAAAATATCGCCTTTTCTGAATAATAAGCCTGACCTTCGGATTTAAAGATAAGCTATGATCGCTTCGAACCACCCCAACACTATCCCCAATGACATACTCAAACACTGATGGACAATGGAGACAACATCATACATTCTTGATAGCCAAGTTTTCCTAACAATAGCATTGTAGTTAGTTGGGAATTCGACCACCATAAACAAAACTTGGACCTTATTTTTAAAAGGGAATTTTCCCAAACATACTTCCTCTTTGAATTCGCGGATCACCTGAGAAGTCACTCCCGTAAACCCAATTATGGTACGATCAATTAAAAGAATCTTAGGTGGATTACATATCCTATCATACACAGAATTGAACATCACATTTACTGAGCTTTATCTATCTATCAAAATACGTTGAATTTCAACCTCAACAATGTCTGCCCCTATAACAATTGCATCTTAATGGGGTCCTCTTATTCCCCTTAGATCATCCTCTTCAAACAAAATAAAAGGAGTTTATATCTTTCTATATATATGAGCAGACATTCTAATTTCTAATTGAGTAGTCAAACTCACTACATACCTTTTATTGAAGCTTTTTATATTTCCAGCCATACTGTCTCCCCCAAAGATCGCTAGAGATTCAAAATATTTAAACAAGCTTTAAACTTGTCCATAAACAATTGGTTTATCCACTGATAACAAACAAACAATCTCGGTCTGAATCCAAATATTCTGAGGCTGCATCAAACTTATCAAATTTTGAATCAATGATCATCAATGTATTTTCTTGCTTCGAACTCGTATGAATAATCTATTGTGCCGATGTGCTCGGATGTTTGAGCCCATTGTTTTGTCCTTTAACAAAAGTTGTTAATTTTCCATTCTCTATCAAAATCTGTATCTCTTTCCTTAACTCTATATGATCTGTAGTGTCATGACCAATGTCATTGTGATACTTGCAAAACCTATTATTGCACTCTTCCCTTGGTCTATTTATATTAGTTGGTTTTCTAAAGTTCACATGACCTTTAGATTTCTCAAAAATAACAGCAACTTGAGTAGGAGCCCCTCTTGTTCGAGGAGGTAAATTATTGTTCATCCTTGGACGAGATGGTGCTTGGTAATTTGATGTGTTGCCTTGATTCCCTTGGCTAGAAAATGCATTCCCCGAACTCTTTTGTATACAAACTAGACCCTCCTCGAACTCTAGATGACTCCTCCACTTTAATATGTTCTTTAACCTGAGGTATCAGAGCTCCAAACGTCAAAGCTCTTCTTCTAGTAGTCTCATTTTTAAAATCTCTTGGAAGAAATCCTTGTCTCAAAGCTTCCATAACAACAAGTTCTTCACAATCTTCCAATTCTATTTCCGTTAATACAAACCACATAGTATAGTCTTTTAACTTTCCCCCCACTGTTGATTTGCACTATATGATCTTATAGCCATTGGCACATATCTCCTTCATTCTTACAAATTGTCTTAAGAAAGCAGTGTAAAAATGCTAAAATTGGTAATAGATCCTCTCAAAATACGATTACACCACTTCAAAGTAGTACCCTTAAAAGTATGAGAAAATACTCTGCAAACCAATTTATCATCATCCTCGAAATTCATCATATAGTTTTTGAATTATTCAATATGATCATCACGGTCTTGCATTTTATGAAACTTTTCTACCTTTAGAATATCAAAGCTCTTTGGAAGTGGTATTGACTTAATGTTAGTAGACAAAGGAGAATTTCTCCAATCTACACCTTGCATATACTGATCATCCCCCTTTTTTCCCATAATTGCATACAAGTTTTGGTCTACTGTATTAATGTACTGATTGGATGTATTTCCATCATACCAGAAGTTGTCCCTCACATTTCAAGGTCTACTTTTCTTCTTTGATCTATATTATTTGCATGGTTTTTTATCCCGATTTCCTTCTCCTTTCGAAGCATTTCAGTACCTCCCTTGTTTAAACAAATTGCCTTTAGAATTCGAGCTAGTAAATTCTCTATCACTGGATGAAATATATCAATGTTTATCCTTCTTGTCTTTTCACGAATAACGATGTTCTCTATATGATTGAAAATCCATTTTCTTACGATCACTTCAAATTCGACGAGTTGTGTTAGACTTATCAAGCTGGTCTCCCAATTTATATTTTTCCTCAATTGGACGTACTTTGGATTTCAATCTACCAGACTAGATATGTTGCTTTCTTTAAACATATTTGATGAGGGAGAATAAAAGATATAGGGGAAAATTGTAAGAATGTGTTTTTATTAGGGAAGTATTGTAAAAAAGAATATTAGAAGTGGTTATTATGAATAAGTGAGGAAATGTGGGGACTAAATGTGTAATAAGGTAGAAATTAAGTTGTGTGTGGGGCCCATTATTGTACTATAAAAGGACCTCATACGAGTGGATAAGCTGGATGATTAATATATTACTTTCTCTCTCTACTTAGCCTTGCTCTTACTTTCTCTCTCTAAAAAGGCTCCTAACAAAGAACTTAATTCTATTTTGACACTAAAAGATTCTCGTAAAACAAAATTACCCTAGAGCTGTTCTTAAACTCTTCAGTGGCGCCGTCTGTGGGAAACGAAGATTGTTTTAAACGACAATCACTTTCTGGAAATAATTCGTAATCCGAGCAGAATTATGGAAGAGCAAGGGGACGATTTTGTTAATAATTGCGAGGAGAATCTAGTGGGTGACGATTATCAGAATGATATGGAGTATGAGGCGCATGGGGGCGGGCGCGTCGGAGATACCTTTGATGACTCAGATCTGTTGGCTCGAAGGAATGAGTTGTTGTTGGAGATTGAAACACTGAAGGCGAAAAAAGACACTATTCAGGAAAATCTTCGCTCCGAGGTGAGAAGGGAGCCAGACATTGGGAAAGAGGAGCGCGAAGCCGATTATCGTCCTAAAACCAGGGATGATAGATATAGAGGATATGAACGACGATCTTCGAGGAGGAAAGAAAAACACCTTCTGGAGTCTTCTGACTCGAGCGATTATTCTCGTTACAGCTCGTCGGAATCATCTCCTAGGAAAAATCACAGAAAGAAAAGACACGGTCGAAGACATGTGGAACACCGAAGGGGAAGGAGCTCGGAGAGGAAATATCTGAGGGAGAAGAGTTATCATACTCGAGTTAATGAACGGGGTTACGGCCAAATGAACTTTCCTGCTGGGAACCAAAACGTTGACCCGCGAAATTCGGAATGGCAGCATCAATACACTCTGTCGTCCGAGGAGGGATTATATTTTCCGAGCAATGAAAACTTGAGATCTAACGCTTATCAGACGGGTCATAATTAGAGAGTTTCTCCTTTGTCCTCGGAAATTTTAGTGGGCAATCTCCCAAAGCATTTCGATATCTCGAAGTTAGAAAAGTTCGATGGAACGCAAGACCCTGATAACCATATCGAGCAATTCAAGAACTTCATGATTAATTTTGATGACGATGATAAATTTTTGTGTAGAGCGTTTTATCAGACTTTCAAGGGGGTAGCTTCCAAGTGGTATAATCAGCTTCCGCAGGGCTCGATAAAGAATTTCGACATGTTCTGAAAAATCTTTAGACTGTATTTTGTGGGTGGTGTGGATAAGTTTTGAACGAGTGTAATTTTATCTGAAATTTTGTGGTGTTTCAAAGATATTTAATGTTTTGTAGATTGTAGTGAGAGAATTGAGCTGCCTGGTTGTATTTAATTTTCATTACCCTCATTAAATGAAAGTGGTTAGGTATTTATACCCTTAATTGTGGGCCACGTGGGCTTTCGGGTTGACTTATGAATTCGGGTCGAGTTCAAAGACCCATTAGTTTTAAGCAGGTAGATAATTAGCTTAGTTATGAAGTGATTAAGGTTTTAGTACATTTAGTTCAGTTCGGATAGTTCATTGGGTGGGCTTTATCCGAATTGCCCCTGTTCGGTCCCCATAGTGAGTGGTGATAAAATCCGGACTCATCAGTAACCCCTTTTTTAGGTTGTGTTCTAAGGCCTTTGGCAAGACCTAAAAAATAGTCCACAAGCACGTGTAACTATGTCTGGACAGATTTCAAGTTTGTGTGATGATTTTACCCGGACTGATAAAGCTCTCAGAAACTGAACAGTTTCACCAGAGATCATGGGATACGTGTCCTTCCCTAGTTCGCCACACCGGCCGTTTTTCTCCTAGAATAGCGCTCCTACTTGCTTCGAAAAGCAACTCCTTCATTTAATGCGGGTGACATGAGTGCTGCCTTTAATCATTGCATCCACCCTTTCGAATTCTCCTAGGTATCGAAGCATCGTTTATCTGTTTAGTATAAACCAGTTCACTTTTCACTATTTAATCATCTTCATTATCTCTAATCTGTCAAACTTCAAAGCTTTCATCTCTCAAAAAACCTTTCTTTTGGTTGTGAGTTTATGTTCACAGCAAGAAACGGTTTGGTAAAAGGTGGGTGGCTCAATTTGTCTGAGTTGGAAAAAGCTCAAAAGGTCGAACGAGAAAGGCGCATCGCTGCAGGCCTCTCTATTTCCCCCATTGATAAACCGAAAATATCAAGCTCAGAGCCTGACCAGGGTTCTTCTTCAACTAAGAGTGCTAAACCTAGGAGGCTGTTCCAGTCCAATCTTTCACCAATCGTCTCGGGCTCATCGGTTCAAGAGTCAGAGCCTGTCGTTGAATCAAGCCAGGTAGTCACAAGCTTTAAGAAACCTTCCCCATTCATTGCTATGGGGTCAGATGCTGATATTTCCCCGGAAAAACTGGTAAACAGACGAATGGGTCGTCTGGTAAAAGGGCAGGCTGCTGGCACACAGCCTAAACCAAAATCCACGCCTTCAAAATCCGGGGCAAAAAGTAAAACCACATGGTCAGAAGCACCCATCAAACTTCCCAAGACAAGCTGTCCGATCCGGAGGCGACTAGCTCAAGTCTTCGAAAAGATATCTCAGGGTCCGAGCCCCAACCGGACTCTAGACCACAAGACGGAAATGATGCTCAACAATCCGGAGGACCTACTGAGCCAACCACCAACCCTTCTCTTCGTAAAACAGCTGACAACCCCTCCATGGTGATGGAGGGTGTAATGGAAGACAGCATTGACTAATCTCCTTTTGAGACTGATGTCTCTGGGAAAACTATGGAGACTGCCATCACTAGGAAGAGCAAAGGCAAGGAAAAAGTGTGTCTAAAGCATCCGGACCTGCCGGAGTGCCTTGTAGGAAAAGTGGGGCCTTATTTCCACAAATTGAGTGTTAAATATTTGCTGGCTATGCAGAAAGTCAAGTACGCTTTCATTCACACAGCTGAACTTGGCTGGATGAGGACGAAGTGGGGAATTCCAGAGAATGTAAAAATAAGGATTCCAATCGATCCGGAGACGCCCATGGACTGTAAGCTCAACGAGACTATCTTCTATACTGAGCTATTCAAATGGGGACTAAGGTTTCCCTTGGACCCAGAAATAGTCAGATATTTCCATCTGATTAAGCTGTGCCCAAGCCAGCTAAGCCCCAATGCATGGTTCACCCTTATGGCATGTATCATGGCTTCAAGGCTCTCCGGAATTCCTCTTCCGATGGAGCAATTTGCTGCTGTGGCAAACCTCTGCAGAAATCATGTCATCCCTTTCTATCACTTCAACATGGGTGACAACTACAAGGTGGTGGATGACTTGCTTGAGTCAGAGAAAGGCTGGAAGACTCAATTTTTGTTCGTCAGCGGTGCTTGGGAGAACGGGAAGAAAATTAAAGCTGGTGTCAACCCAAGCATACTTACCAGCAGATGGCGTAGTGATGGTAATAATCTCACCACATATTTCTACTTTTACTTATGCCAAATTTTTTACCTAATTCTTCTTCTTTTGCTTTTTGGTAGTGCTGCCCAAGGACTTCAACGATTACTTAGAGGCCGGGCAGAGTACCTGTGCCAAGCTTAATGCTTGGGCTGCTGAAACATGGGGAAATCGCTTCCACAACTGCTTTACCGGAGGCAATCTTAACAGATGTTCTCTTTGGAATACCACCGACCGGAGGGATCTGTCTTGGGAGGAACTAACCACTCCACCCCCTTCGAAGGTGATTCTCCAGAAAACAGAGGGAAATGATGGGAAATTGGTCTTGCCGGGCAGAGCTAAAGCCCCAAGCAAGATGAAGGGAAAAAAAAGCTAAGACCAAGCAAGATGTGGTGGAGGCTAATCCAACCGAGATGGAGGAAGCTGTCCCACCAAATGCAGAGGGGCAAGGTCAAGGGCAAATCGATGATGCCTTACTACAAGTGGTGGAACACGAGAGCACCAAAGAAGCAGATGGGTCACCAAAATCTCAAAAGGTCTCCAAAAAGATCAGAAAATGGGGAACGTAAGGTGAAGACCGGGATGCCAAGAAAAAAAAGACTTCCAAGGGAGATGAGGTTTCTCTCCGGGCTCCGGAGCCACTTCCTCCAGTTGACCCTACTGATCCTACTCAAGCAGAAAAGATCCCCAACGACTTTCAAACCGGAGAGGTTGGAGGAGGGGATATCAGTATTGATGGTGTCGACATCACTGGGCTTGAGGGGATTGGTCTCTATTTTGAAAACCTCCCCAGAGATGATTTTGTTGGGCCCTACCTTCCCCAAGTTCTTCGAACACCGTCACATTCAATGGTAAGTCTTTTTCTGTCTCAAGTGAAAGAGATGTTATTGCTCACTCTTTATTGAGCAATGTCCAACCAGTGCTTATCTTGGAGAAGCAAGTGCGCAATCAGACAACCATCATCAATACCCTCAATACTGACAAGGAGAAACTGTCTAGCAATCTTCTTAGTGCCAACCAAAATACTGAGGTATTGAGGAAAGAGAATGAGGAGTTGAATAAAATTCTGGAGGACTTGGCCAAAACGTTGGCCTCTTCGGATGAAGTTGTTAAAGAATTCCAGTCAAAGAAATCCAATCTGGTAAAAGACCTTTTTTCTTCAAAAGAAGAGGTGAAGGCCAAGGATAACATCATTCAGGCCTTAAGTAATGACAAGATCTCCCTTGAAAATAATGTGTCCAAGGTTGTGCAAGAAAAAGCTGACTTGTTAAGGGAGCAAGAAAAAACAATCCAGGCTAGGATTGATGCTTATACCAATGAGGTTATAGATTCTCAAGAGGAAAGGTATGCTGGAGTCAAGTCAGATATGGTCCTGCTCTTTCATGAAAAATTTCCGAAGAGGAAATTAGGAGATTTATGGTGATTTGTGGAGTACGAAGACATTCCCCACCATACTATGACAGAGGGTGATAGGCATGGCTACTCCAGTGGCTGGGATGACACCACTGATGAAGAAGAAGAGACTGGGGAGAGCCCGGATGACGACCCAAAGAAGAAGAAACCAACTGAGGCTGAGCCATCTACAAAGCCTCAGTCTTAGAATATCAATTATCTTTTTAATTTTGTTGTGATTGAACCAAATTCCTTGGATGACAAAGGCATTTTTTGTAACCGTGTCCGGTCCTTGTCCGGATAAACCTTTCTTGTTTTGACAACTTAAAGTCCTTGGATGGCCAAGGCATTCTGTATGTTTTAATGAGCAGTTTTATTTTGCACAACTCATGCATCGTTTTGTGATTTTTTTCAATTTTAGTGGCTAATGTTCAAACAGCCCTTAGTTATTTCACAAGTATTTTAAAGTGAGAGTGTTTAAATTCTCTGATGACCAATGTTTAAGTAGTCATCACTCCACCAATTTAATCCGGTCTGTTGCTAATTCAAAAATTTCAGAGAAAACTTTTAATTTAAATACTCCGAATCTTGTAAGAAGGCATCAAATTTTATAAAAAAGCCCAGACACCTCATTAAAACCTCCCCGCGCCACCAGGGTAGGAAAGAGTATGCCCCCTAATATTTACATGAACTTTTAAACAAGTAAATATTTACATAGTTTTTATTCCAAGTCCAACCGGAGGTGTTCAATGTTCCAGGGGTGATTCAAAATCTTTCCATCTTTGTCTTGGAGCCGGTATGTCCCAGGCTTAAGCTTTTCAATGACCACATAGGGTCCTTCCCAAGTTGGAGCCAACTTCCCAAACTGCTTTTCTTTAGTATGTAGGAAACTATTCTCAATACCTTAGCCCCTGGTTGAAAATCCCTTCTCTTAACTTTGGAAGCAAACGTGCTTCTCATCAAACCATGATAGTGCGCAACTTTAAGGTGAGCCTTAACCCTTCTTTCTTCTATTAAATCAAGCTGGCCTCTGATTGCCACTTCGTTAGCATGTTTGGAAAAATTATGAACTCAAAATGAAGGGAGAGTAGCTTCTATGGGAGCTATGGCATCCATTCCATATGCTAAGGCAAATGGAGACTCTTGTGTTGCAGCCCCGGGAGTGGTCCGGTAAGCCCATAAAACTTCTTGCAAGTAACTTGGCCATTTTCCAACAGCCCCTTCTAAATTCTTCTTTAGTCCGGACAGTATTGTATTGTTAGCCACTTCGACCTAGCCATTTTCTTGTGGGTGGAAAGGAGAAGAGAAGCAATGTTGTATGCCTTTAGAGGCACAGAAATTCTCCATTTCTTTGTTGTCGAATTGTGGCCCATTGTCTGTGGTTATTTTTTGTGGAATTCCAAATCTGCAACATATATTGGATAAGATGAATTTTATAACAGCTTTTGATGTTGTACCTGCTAATGGAGCTGCTTCTATCCACTTGGAGAAGTAATCAATAGCAACGATTATAGTTATGCACCCTCCGATGCCATAGGTAGAGGCCCAACCAAATCCAACCCTCAACGAGCAAAAGGTATTGGCTCAGAAATCGACTTCAAAAGGATAGCTGGGGTATGGATTTCATTTCTATATCTTTGGCATGGACCACACTTTTTTACCAATTCCTTAGCATCTTGTATTATGGAGGGCAAGTAGTACCCAGCTAATAAAACTCTTCTTGTTAGGGCCCTGAATCCACAGTGAGCTGATCCCTCACCATCATGTAACTCGGAGAGCACTATTTGAGACTCATCGACCCCCAAACATCGTAAGAGGGGTTTACTGTAAGACTTCTTATAAAGAACATCGCTTAGGATGACAAAACGACGAGCCTTGTACTTTACTTTTCTTGCTATTGCTTTTACCGGAGGCAAGATGCCATCTGAGAGATATTGAAGGAGAGGAAATCTCCAATCTTGAGGCTGCTTTATCTGAATATTTAAACTTTCTTCTTCCTTATCCGAATGGGGTTGAATTGATGGGCATTCTTGCACATGTATCCAACGGTAGGACTCAGAATAGGCTATGGTTGCCAGAGAGTCTGCTAGCGTATTTTCTGTTCGGGGTATGTGCTCATATGTGATGTTTGTAAATTAAGTGCCACTTCTTTGAGAACAACTAAGTATTTAACCAGTTGCTCCTTTTTGGCCTCGGATTGGCCTTGTGCATGATGGATTAGAAGTTGGGAATCACTCATCAACCTTACTCTTTTGGGTCCACAAATGAGAGCCAACTTTAAACCAGCTATAGCAGCCTCATATTTGGACTCATTATTGGAAGCCCTGAATGTAAAGCATATAGCCTGGTACATTCTGTCACCGTACGGAGAGGTTAAACATATCCCAACACCACAACCCATGGTACTTGATCCACCATCAGTCTGGACGACCCAGACTTTTTTGTCTTTCACACCAGTTTCTTGCTCAGTTCCCGATCTCAATGGAATTCAACTAAGAAATCAGCCACAGCTTGGACTTTGACTGCTGTTCGAGGAGCAAAATCAATATCATAGTCTCCCAGCTCTACCGACCATTTGGTCATTCTACTTGAAACGTCAGCTTTTTGGAGAACATTTTTCAAAGGGAAAGAAGTCCAGACGATGATGGAATGAGCCTGGAAATAGGGTCTCATTTTACTAAGTTAGTAAAAGTTTCTTGGAGATCTACCAAGTGTAGCTCTTCGTCCATATTTTCACCATCATGTCGTCGATGTAAACTTCCATGTTTCTTCCAATTTGATCAGCAAAAGCTTTGTTTACCAACCTCTGATAAGTAGCCCCATCATTTTTAAACCCAAATGGCATCACCTTATAACAATGAAGGCCCCTATCAGTAACAAATGTAGTATATTCTTGATCCTTCGGATCCACTTGAATCTGATTATACCCGGAGAAGGCATCCATAAAGGATAACAGCTTGTTTCCAGATGTGGAGTCCACCAACTGATCAATTCGGGGGACCGGGTATAAATTCTTTGGGCAAGCTCTGTTGAGATCTGTAAAATCGATGCACATACGCCACTTGCCATTTTTATTTTTTACCAACACCGGATTGGCCGTCCATAAAGGGTATTGAGAATCCTTTATATGCCCCATTTTAGTAAGCCGATCGACCTCTTGAACTATGACATCAGCCTTTTCCCTAGAAAAGGCTCTTCTTTTTTGTACTAAAAACGCTACGTCTCTTCGGATGGACAATTGGTATGATATAATATCTGTTGGTACTCCGGTAACATTAGCATTGCACCAAGCAAAGACATGCTGATGGTCTTTCAAGAATTTTAACATTTTATCTTTTAACTCCGATGTCATTTTGGATCCTATCTTGACACTTTTTCCTTCAGCCAGAGAGTGAGTTTCGACTTCTTCAATTGGTATTAAAACACCAGGGGTCTCTCTGGGGTCATCTATTTCAACCTCTCCCCCAGAGGGCCCCTCAAACTGCTATTCCTCATTGATCCAAACTGCCCTCGATGTCCGAGGGGCCAGTGCAGTTGTATAACATTCTCTTGCTACCTTTTGGCTGCTCCGAACAACTCCCACTTGTCCTTGCACATCATACTTCAAGCACTGGTGGACTGTTGAGGCCATAACATGCATCCTAGAGAGCCAAGATCTCCCTAGAATAGCATTATAGCAAGTGGGACAATCCACCACAACGAATAGTATTCTAAACATTTTTTTGAAAGGGCCTTTGCCCAACAACACCTCCTCCTCGAACTCCCCGATCACATCTGCTGAGCTTCCAGTGAAACCCACAATTGATCTGTTTGAACGCTGAATCACTGCTGGATTCTTCATTTTTTTATAAGAAGTTAAAAAGAGAATATTGGCCGAACTTCCCGTATCCACCAAAATCCGCCTTATATTATTGCCTCCAATGGATGCTTCTATGACCACAACATCTTCATGTGGACCGACAATATCCCTCAGATCATCCTCGTCAAAAACAATAAAAAGAAAAGGAATTTGTGATTGATAGGAGGTCATGCCTCCTTCAAGTTGGGTAGCTAAAGTATGAACGTGCCTCTTTCTTGAAGATACAGTTGGTGCAGTAATGATGTCCCCTCTGAATATTGTAAGTGATTCAAAAAAGTTAATAAGTCCGGAAACTGTCTTGCAATGCTCCATAATAACACCCACTTTATTTTGGGTCGGATCAGGGTCCAAGTATTCTGACCCTACATCGAACCTCTCGATTATCACCATAGCCCCATCCGGAGCCGATGTGCCTGCGTTATTTGGACCAGCCCGATGAGTACTATCAGGCCTATTTCCACCTCTTTTTTTAATATATGCCCCCAACTTGCCTCTTTCAATCAAGTTCAATACTTCTTGTTTCAACGCAATACAATCTTCAATGGTATTAACAGTATCATGGTGATACTGGCAAAAATAATTATTACGGCTCTCCCTAGGAGACTGTAATGCAGCCGGCCTTTTGTAGTGTACTTCGTCTTTTGTTTTGTCATAAATGATGGCTACATTTTCTTTCAACTCAGCAAACCACTCGAGTTGAACCCAAGGCCCTCGTTTATTCCTAGATTGTTGACTCTGGGCTGGTGCAGCTGGCTGAGACTGAGTTTTGGCCTTGTTATGACCCTGCCCGGCTTCCTCAACCTTGTTTCTTGACTGGTTTTGGTTTGGATTTGGTGCAGCCGGAGCAGACCTCACCTGCCTGTGCATCCTAGTTTTCTTTGTTTCATCGACATTAATCTACTTTTCGACCTGGTTCAGCAGACCTCCCCATGTCATGGCCTTTTTCCTGGTTACTGAATCAGCCAAGTTTCCAGGGTTTAAGCCCTGCCTCAGAGAAGCTATTGCTACTTGCTCGAAGTAATCAGCCAATCCATTTTTGGTATTCACAAAACGACTTATGTATTCTTTTAAAGATTCGTTTGGTTCTTGGGTACAATGGATAATCGTGTCTCCATTTCCCTTCACTTCCTTACTTCCAACAAACTGCCTCCTAAAGGCTACCCAAAAAGTGTCAAAATTCCTGTTACAGCTCTGCGGTAAGCTATTATACCACTTCAGAGCACACCCCGTAAAAGATTGGTAGAATGCCCTATAAAGTAATTTGTCGTCATCATCAAAATTCATCATAATTTTTTTGAATTGTTCTAAGTGATTATCCGGGTCTTTAGTGCAATCGTATATTTCCATTTTTATACTATTAAACCTCTTAGGAAGGTTCCCGGATAGTATTTTGGAAGACAATGGAGATTGTCTCCAATTTCGGCCACGACTGAAAACCGTATCTTCGTTAGGAGTTGCAAAGATACCTGGTTCATCATGGAAGACAAAAGGATCCATCACCATCCGATCTACGTGTCTCCGGCTATGAGACGACCCTTTGCCTATATGCCTCTTTAACCTTGCGTGCCTATCCCTTTTTCTTGAATACTTCTTAACCAATTTTTGTTTCTTTTTAGAACGGCCCTCATCACTGCTGGATGACAAGGACTCTTCAACTCCATCTTCATTTGAGGAGCTACTAGAAGATTCTAGTATGAGTCTTTTTCGAGCTAGCATGAGTCTTTTTCGTACTCACATGGTTTTTGAGGGCTCATGTTATCTTGGGTTGTCAGTATGATAAGCAACTGACGCCTTTGATTTCTCTTTTATGCCCATATTTTCCATCTCCGCCCTCAGAGCTTCTATTTCAACTTTTAATCTATCTCGCTCCTCAATCGTGTATTCATCATTTTCACCCACCACTTCGGCCAAAGCTGGTGGTACTTCCTGCTCGTCTGGATTCATCCAAATTGGCTTTTCCTGATGGTTTTAAATGCTAGATTCAGGCACCTTCGTCTTCCACTATGCTTGCCAATTTGGTGTGGATAAGTTTTGAACGACGGTAATTTCGTCTGAAGTTTTATGGTGTTTCAAAGATATTTAATGTTTTGTAGATTGTAGTGAGAGAATTGAGCTGCCTGGTTGTATTTAATTTTCATTACCCTCATTAAATGAAAGTGGTTGGGTATTTATACCCTTAATTGTGGGCCACGTGGGGTTTCGGGTTGACTTATGGATTCAGGTCGAGTTCAAAGGCCCATTAGTTTTAAGCAGGTAGATAATTAGCTTAGTCATGAAGTGATTAAGGTTTTAGTACATTTAGTTCAGTTCGGATAGTTCAGTGGGTGGGCTTTATCCGAATTGCCTCTGTTGGGTCCCACAGCACTATGGCATTCAGCAAAATTATAATCAAGGGGCGAGACCAATTTCGAACAAGTGGGTTCGACCGGACTATTTCGCGGAGTTAACGGAAAATGTTGTCACGATATTTGATAAGGTAAGATCAACGGTGCAGTTCAGAAAACCTTTTCCTATTCAGACTCTGAAGGAAAGCAGAAGTCTTAGTAAGTATTGTAAGTATCATGGGGATATTGGGCACGATACTAAGGATTGCATTGCTTTGAAAAAAGAAGTGCAAGCTTTGATCGAAAACGGAATGTTGTTAGAGTTTGTGAAAAAACACTCCTAGGAGAATACGACGACAAAGGCTGTCCCGAAAATTGCTGATACAACAATGGTGATTTCCGAAGATATTGATGTTTTCGATATTAAACAAGAGTATCTAGATCCTCATCCGGGGAGGAACAACGTGAACATGGTAGAGGAAATTATTCCAAGGGGGAAAGTAGATGACCTATATGCTTTTTTCGAGTCACTTGCAATCTTTGGAGGAGATACCATCGCGGGTAATTCTAATAGTTCGCGGAAGAGACATATGGTGAATTTGACCACATAGATTGAAGCAGAGGTCTCAGCCCAAATGCATCGTTTGCCTTCTCCCATCATATGTTTCGACGATGATGATATGCGGAATGTCGCGGCCCACACCAAGATACAGTAGTTATCGCTGCGGGTATAGCTGGAGACCAAGTTCAGAAGATACTTATTGACACGGGAAGTTCAGCGAACATCTTGTTTATGAGCACGTACAAGAGAATTTCTGACCCACCTGTTATACGACGGTCCGACAGAGCCATAGTGGGATTTACCGGTGCGACAGCAGTGGTTGTAGGAGAGTTTCAGTGCGTGGTCGAGTTTGGTTGTGGGCCGTTTAAAAAGGAAGTGGAAGTACTGTTTATTGTTGTTGACGCACCAACATCGTATAATGCGATTTTGGGTCGCTCTTGGCTGTCCCGAATGCATGGTGTGATTTCGACGGTACACTAGTGTCTGAAATATGTGGTAGGAAACAATATCGGGACCATTAGGAGCAGCCAGAAGATGGCCCGAGAATGTTACCAGGTAGCTTTATCTTCGAAAGGAGTTTGGGGAGACGTATCAGAAAAGGCATAGGAATTAAAAGGGCCTTCCTCAGAAATCATTCCATGTGATGATCCGAGGGAGATCCCTGGATTTCTGGTCCCAAAAGAGGATTCCGAGGAGCAAAAGTTTGGAGATGGAAATTTTTTAAAGATCGGAGTAAAACTTTCTTTTGAGTTCAGAGAAAGATTGATTGTGTTTTTATCTAACAAGCTAGATATGTTTGCTTGGTGTGCACAGGATGTGACGGGAGTACCATCAGAGATAATATGTCATAAACTTGCAGTACAGCTTGATGTTCGACCCATTGTTCTTGGAAATGAGACCGGTTTCTCAGGAGAAGTGTGCAGCTATTCTTTCGGAAGTGGAAAGGTTATTAAGCATAGGCCACATTCGAGAGTCACAGTATCCCGTATGGGCCTTGAATCTAGTCTTGGTCAGGAAAAAGAATGGCATGTGGAGGATGTGTGTGGATTTCACACACCTGAATGGAGCTTTCCCTAAGGATCCTTTTCTGGGGCCCCGAATTGTTCAGTTAGTGGATTCGACTTTTGGCAACCGATTGTTGTCTTTCATGGACGCTTACTCAGGGTATAATCAAATCCGGTTAGATGCAAAAGATGAAGAGAGCACGTCGTTTATCACCGGGAGAAGATTATATTGCTACAAGGTTATGTCATTTGGCCTGAAGAATGCAGGGGCAACTTATCAGCGTTTGGTCAACAAAACCTTTGAGGGGTAAATTGGTAGGAATGTCGAAGCTTATATCGACGATATGCTTGTCAAGAGTTTGCGGGACGAAGAGCATCTTTCTGACTTGGAGGAAACTTTTAATAATTTGAATAAGGTCAATTTGAAATTGAATCCTGAAAAGTGCGTTTTGGGGTACGATCAGGTAAGTTCCTTGGCTATATGATAAGTAAAAAGGGTATAGAAGCTGACCCGGAACAGATAAAAGCTTTAACAACCATGACCCCACCTCGGAGTATCAAGGAAGTCTAGATCCTGACAGGGAGATTGGCAACACTGAATATATTCATTTCTCGATCGTCGGACAAATGTGTACCTTTCTTCAAGGTATTGCGGAATGCGAAACAATTTAATTAGACCGAGGAGTGTTCAACATCTTTTCGCCAAATTCAAGAATATTTGACGTCCCCTGATGTACTGTCTAAACCATTAGTGGGGAAGATATTAATTGTCTACGTGGCGGTATCAGATTGTGCAGTTAGTTCCGTTTTACTCCGGGAAGAGGCCACTCTTTTGAAACCCATTTACTATGTCAGTAAAAGTATGTTGGATGCTGAGAAACGATATCTTAAGTTGGAAAAGGTAGCTTTGTCTTTGGTAACAGCTGCCCGAAAAGTGAGACCTTACTTCCAGGCACATCCTATTATTGTTCGAACGACATTCCCCCCGAAAGGTTTGTTACAAAGGCCCGATATATCTGGGAGAATAACGAAATGGTCAGTCGAACTGGGAGATTTTGACATAACATTCGAGCCTCGGACGACAATAAAAGCTCAGGTTTTTTAGTAGGAGCCCCTCTTGTTCGAGGAGGTAAATTATTGTTCATCCTTGGACGAGATGATGCTTGGTAATTTGATGTGTTTCCTTGGTTCCCTTGGCTAGAAAATGCATTCCCCGAACTCTTTTGAATACAGACTAAACCCTCCTCGAACTCTAGATGACTCCTCTACTTTAAAATGTTCTTCAACCTGACGCATCAGAGCTCCAAACGTCAAAGCTCTTCTTCTAGTAGTCTCATTTTCAAAATCTCTTGGAAGAAATCCTTGTCTCAAAGCTTCCATAACAACAAGTTCTTCACAATCTTCCAATTCTATTTCCATTAATACAAACCACATAGTATAGTCTTTTAACTTTCCCCCCACTGTCGGTTTGCACTATATGATCTTATCGCTACTGGCACATATCTCCTTCATTCTTATAAATTGTCTTAAGAAAGCAGTGTAGAAAAATGCTAAAATTGGTAATAGATCCTCTCAAAATACGATTACACCACTTCAAAGTAGTACTCTTAAAAGTATGAGAAAATGCTCTGCAAACCAATTTATCATCATCCTCAAAATTCATCATATAGTTTTTGAGTTGTTCAATATGATCATCACGGTCTTGCATTCTATCAAACTTTTCTACCTTTAGAATATCAGAGCTCTTTGGAAGTGGTATTGACTTAATGTTAGTAGACAAAGGATAATTTCTCCAATCTACTCCTTTCATATACTGATCATCCCCCTTTTTTCCTATAATTGCATACAATTTTTGGTCTGCTGTATTAATGTACTGATTGGATGTATTTCCTTCATACCAGAAGTTGTCCCTCACATTTCAAGGTCTACTTTTCTTATTTGATCTATATTATTTGCATGCTTTTTTATGCCGATTTCCTTCTCCTTTCGAAGAATTTCAGTACGTCCCTTGTTTAAACAAACTGCCTTCAGAATTTGAGCTAGTAAATTCGTTATCACTGGATGAAATATATCAATGTGTATCCTTCTTGTCTTTTCGCGAAGAACGATGTTCTCTATATGATTGAAAACGCATTTTCTTATAATCACTTCAAATTCGACGAGTTGTGTTAGACTCATCAAGTTGGTATCCTAATTTATCTTTTTCTTCAACTGGACGCACTTTGGATTTCAATGTACCAGACTAGATATGTTGCTTTCTTTAAACATATTCATCATTTAAAACAGTTATCTTTTCCAACAACTAATTCAGTCGATTTTATCAGATTTATCACATTGGTCTAGAATTGGACTAAAACCTCGACTTTCTTCCCTGTACAAATCCGATTTAATAACCTCATTTTCTTCGTGAACTGTTGGATTAGTTCTTTGTTTCTCTGGTTCCATTATGATCAATATTACTAGCTATGAACTTTGTATTTTCTGGTTTTAGATTTGTAATCTAGGTACCTTGCTAGCTCCCACTATGGTCGCCAATGTTAAGTGTAAGATATATTTAATATCAGAGTTGAATTATATTTGTAATTCTAGAGAGAGAATAAAAGTTATTAACTTGTAGTGAGCGAAACAAAAGATAAGAGTCAAACCGAGAATCAAACTTTGGATCTCTTTATTCATGGTCTCCAACTTTATTTATAGAAATGCGGGGAGATTAACCGAAAGAGTTACAAGAATGGATAAGTTGTATTATATTCCTTTATATTTATAGTTAATATAAATATCCTCTGATAACTTTACAAGAATACTTATGACAACATTTCCCTAATAATTTGTATCCTTATCATAGCCCATAGATGGATTTCTTAAGCCTGCGGACCAGATCTTTTGAGTTACTTTCCACAATGTCATGGTTGTACCATATAGATTGTTTCCTCAACATTACCATTGAGAAAACTGGTCTCAACATCCATCTGATGAAGTTCAATGTCAAAAATATACAACTAATTCCATGATTGTTCTAAATGAATCTTTCGTTGATATCGTAGTGAAGATGTATTTAAAATCTATCCCTTCATGCTAAATATAACCTTTCGCTACAAAACGTGCTTTATGTCTTTCCAAATTACCTAGGGAATCACGTTTTGTTTTGTAAAACAATATTGACAACCAATTTCCTTTTTTCCTTTCAGAAAATAGAGCTTTCCATGGCTTGTTTGAAAGATGAGGAATCATCTACAGTTCCAACACATAGCTCATCATACTCCCGAAGATATACTATAAATTTAAGATATATAGTACTCTTCATTTCTCTCGTGGACCTTCTTAAAGGAACTATTTCCTCTTATTGAACTTCCTAAGGAAGTAGAGTTTGCTAATTATGAATGATGTCATTTTGATTCCCTTGTGGAAGATTATCTTGAGATTTCTCTTGTTCTACCTAAACCATATATGTATCCTGGTTAGAACCCTTAAGTGGAGGATCAATGTTAATTTGAGGATTATCTTGTTCTAATGGGACCGAAATGATTGACATTACATCACAATCTTCGAATACCTAAGTATCCCCATAAAAACCTTCATGAAGCTCTATGGATTCTTCCTCAAAATTAACATATGTTCCCTTATTCTCCCCCAAACTCAACATTAGAAACTTGGTCGTTCGTTTCTCAAATATTGTACCAATGAGAGAATCCTAAAATTTAAACCCTCTGAAATATATGGAATAACTTATAAAAAACAACTAAATATTTTTGGATATAGTTTCTTTTCTTGAGGTTTGTAAGACCTCTACTCAGCTACACAATCTCACACATGCAGATGCTTTAAATTGGATCTATGCTCGTTATAAATCTCATATGGGGTCCTAACAGTAGCCTTAGTAAGTACTGGGTTGAGTATATAAGCAACTTATTTGATGACTTTCCCCCAGAGAGATAATAGTAGAGATGAGTGACTTATAATGCTTCTAATCATATCTTTTTATGTTCAGTTCCGTCTCTTAGATACACCATTCATACGAGGTGAAACCGGCCTAGTATATTGAGGGACTATTCCATACTTCTCGAGGTTACTGTGCAAAGGGTCCTGATCGTTGTTCACCCGATCCGTCATATCTACCATAGTATTCACAACCACAAT
The DNA here is from genome assembly GCA_036936605.1 of Limnanthes douglasii subsp. nivea. NCBI lineage: Eukaryota > Viridiplantae > Streptophyta > Magnoliopsida > Brassicales > Limnanthaceae > Limnanthes > Limnanthes douglasii. The sequence continues at coordinate 320,939,689 of JAUPFV010000003.1, forward strand.
TGGATCTAACAGTCTTAATGTTTCCATCTGCTGTCTAATAGAACATACATTGCATTCTCTAAAAATAATACATGTCCAATGGAAAGTTTGAAAGAAAATCATAAATAGCTAAAACACCATACGAGTTTCCTTCTATTGTGAAAATAGATCTTTCATCCTCACTTAGCATCCTTCTTTTTTACGAGCATCATTCTCCCGCTTAGGCCCTGTCCTATTTGCAGACGTAATTACATTAACCTCAAATGTTATGCCCTTAATTTTCTCCTCCTCTTGTGCAACATGGGAAATAAACTCATTGATATTCCACTTTTCCCGCATGCAGTTATAGATGGACTGGAAAAACTTAACCTGGTCTGGTAGCAAATGAAATTTAAATTCCACTATGCACTCTTCAAGAAGGTTTAATCTCATTATCTTTAAATTTTGGCCAATCATCGACATTTCCAGAATGTGCTACCGGAGTTTACCTTTTCTAGTATATATCTTTTGTCAGCTAGCTCGATGAGTAGACGTTGCATCTCGACCTTCTCAGTTTTGGTAAAGGCTTTCTCGACCTCTGCGAGAAAGACTAAGGCAGTGGTAACACCTTTAGGGACATCCCCATGGAATGCTACTGGAATCTCCTACCTTTCATCTGCCTTAGTTTCCTCCGGTGTACTTTTCAGACTAATGGGGGATGGTATGAGAGTTGACAGTGCATGGTCATAATCTAGTACAGATAAGAACAACAACATATTTTCCTTCCACAGTTGGAAGTCAAAATAATCCAACATGGGTGGATGATTCCCTCATATATTCTAACCAACGAACACTATAATAAGAACAAACAATTTTAACCTCTTTATTATTATTAATTTACTGTTTTTTATTAATAAAAAAAACAACTTACCACCTATGTCAAATTCAGTTCAAGTACAGTAAAAGCTATTTTAGTTTAAGTTTCTTTATATAGTGATGTTATAAATCAATTTTTTTAAAAAATTATTTGAAGTAGTAAAATTAGAATACATTTGAATATTTTTGAACAACTAAAAAAAAGTGGAATCAAGATGACAAATTTTGGAAGAATGTGAAGATGAACTATGATAAATATGGATTTTCTTAGCTTTTTGAACTTGCATACTGCGTATTTGAAAAAAAAAGTTTTTTTAAAAAATTAAATTTTGGATTGTTGGAACGGATAAAAACTCAAAGTTGTTTTATATTACGCTTAAAATAAAAATATTCATGAGAATTTTTTTTTAATAATTATTTTGTTTTGTTATATTTACACGATTTAGATCGTCAAAGGGTTAAGTGATCAAATCCACTTGCTGTGTTTTCAGAAGTATATTCAACTTATATTAATTTTTCACGCATATAAAATTTAGGAAACAATTAAATCTATGAAGGCATCTATTCTTTTGGCTCGAGTGGCTTTACCGTGTTCTTATATTATAAGTGTTGGTTGTTGGTTAGAGATGATCTTATGATTGTTGTTCATAAAGCCATCTTTGGATCTACATGGACAGGAGTTATACGTCGTCGGTTCTCACTTTGATAACTAAGAAAAAAAATCCATCCTCATTCAAAGATATTCTTCATATAAGTTTGTGTAATATTTCTTAAAAGATTATATCTGAAATAGTGAATGATACGTTTTGATTGTTGCTTTCTAAAATTATTGGTTAAGAACAATTCGACTTTATCAAAGATATGAGATAAATGAATGTATTTTCTTAGCTCATAAAATGACATGTGATTTCAAAAAAAAAAGTTAAAGGTGAGAATTTTATAATAAAATTAGATATGAAGAAGGCCTATGACATGTCATAGTGGGAGTTCTTATATGTTTTTCTTCAAAACTATGGCTTCCGCAACTAGGAAATCTGATTGATTTCCAAATATATTTATAATTGTTAGTGTTTATTAGACGTGAAAGGTAATGCATATAGTTTTTACACGTTGATGAGAGAGGTTAGATAAGTAAAGACCATTTTTACTTTGTTCTTCGGGTGTTCTTTCTTTTAAAGGGGTGGAGGATTTCTTACTTTTAGCCTCTTGTCACAGAGGTACAAGATAGATCGGAGGGTTTGGGCTATATATTTTCTTTCCCTAGTAGGTAAAGTTGTTCTCTTTATTATTTTATATCCTGCATATATTTTCATACTCTTTATGTGCTTTTGGTACCTAAAAGAATTTCGAGAATTCTTGAGACACATATGCAAAATTTTCATTGAAGTCCAGGTAATAATAGGCACAATTGGCCTCATGAGATAACATTACAACACCTAGAAAAATGAGAGTATTGCTAATACTATTTTATTAGCCACTTATGAGGTCGCTACTATATCTAAAGATACTATCAGGAAAGATATGGCCACGAGGACACAGACTGAGAGGCATGCACATTCAAAGAAATCACTATAACATGTTAGGAAATGGATCTCACGCTATACTGAGATCGCCTATAAATAAGTAATACACAAGTATTATAACCGAGACCTAACCAAAGTTTACTTGTGACACATGACCGAAAAGGTCCTGATCATAAAGACTGGTGGTGTCTGAACCATTAACACAATCGTTCTTAAACTGCTAATAGAACGTCAAAACCGACACGACTTGACTGAGCGCTAATCGATCAATAAAACTGACGCGAATTGATTAAGCGCCAACCACCGACACGAGTTGAACGAAGCCTACCGAAGTGGTTTTGTATTCTACCAAGGATGCATGTGAGAAATGGTATCCAAATAGGATAAGCGTTGTTGATATGAAATGAAGTGATATTAAATGAAGGTAATGAGAATTAAAGACAGTCTATGATCAACACTCCAATGTAATTGACCACGACTGAGTTAATGGTCATCGATATTAGTTCACGATTGTCATTAGTGGAGTAATTTACTCAATGAGAGAGAGAAAACACATAATAAATTTTATAAAGAAGATTACAATTATGTAAAATACATATTCTTTTCTTGGATAAATAAAGTTACTATTTGTCATATATTTATGAGAATTTCCTCTCAACAACCACTATAGAATCTTTATATTACAACATGGCTTGAAAATTCATAAAACTACTTCGTTTTTATGTTAATTTTATGTGAAGTAAATAGGGAATATATAACATGTCTCCTTATTCATGAGTCTCTAAACACAATAAAATTATTCTTAAGCATTTTTAAATGGTATCTAATTCTTTTTAATTGAAATGTTGATACGAGAGAGTTTTATTTTTGGAAATCGTGATGGCTTTCAGAAAAACTTGAGTGAGAGAATGACATTCCTCATAAAATGGCTTTGGCAAGGGATATTTTAGGAGACCATTCAAAAGTTTGGAAGTTTTTGGTTCATATTTTTCTGCAGATGGATCATAAGGTTTAGGACTGTAAATCTCAACCTAAATCCGATATAGATGACATTTAATTTAAATTTTGGGATCTTTCAAAGAATCTAAACGACCTCAATCAAAACCATGCTTCATACTTCTAGATTGATCTCAAATTATGATAGGATATTGAAGAATTATCTTCCTCCCAAAGTTCATTTCTTTTACTAGAAAATTTTATATTCAAGAATTGTTATCGATGATCAAATTCAATCCTTGGATATTTTTTTGTAAATCTGGTAAACATCTTCATCAGGGGACGTTAGATCATATTTTTCTTTATAATAACCTTGCTCGAACCCTTTGGGGTAAGTTTTATCTTAATTTTCTCGTATGTTGTTCTCATATGCATCACATTTATTTAATTGTTATTGTGATAAAAATCAATACTTATAGTTAGATTGGCTCAACTAATCGTGTCATTCATCATGTCATAGTTTCCTATATTTTTAGAAATTGAGGAACCGAGCTAGAAATCGTACGATATGCATTTAATAATCAACATATTTATCAATCTGAATCAAATAATATTGATTGGAATATGTGACAAAATTAAATTTAAGGTCCATCCTAATTTTAATACTATATTTACTCTTCAATTTCTTTATTAACCTATGACTCAACCATATAGTAACATAAGCAAATAGATAGGCTGAATAAAGCCTCTATAAGGAAAACTAAAATTCATATATGATATGTCATACTTTAAAGATAAATTCTTTGTATGTCGAATAATTTATGATGAGAATGAAATCATTATGGTTGGTTTTATTTTATGCATTAGGATTGATGATTCTCTATATTTAGTGGTTCACATCATAAAAGAAAAGTCTTAACTAGTGATTAATACAATCAAAATTATTTCAAGTTTGTGGGCTCCTCGGAATAATATTTTGGATATTAATGAGCATTGTTTTGGAGCTACGTTTGAACATGATTGTACAGAGGCTAACAATATTTTTTATTGACTTGTTAACTGGAGACATGGAATTAAAGATGATATAATTATTTTTGAGCCAGACGATACATATTTTGAATAATATTTTACGACATGATTCGTGCAGGCTGAATACTTTTTGAAAGGCTTGATAATAAGATTTTTTCCGTTTGGCTTTTTGGACAAGAACCTGTGATATGAGTTTAAAGACTAATGATTTGATAAGTTTTTATATTCTATGCATGTTATTTTTGGGGTTATTTATTACTAATTTGAAGATTATTTTGACATTTTTGGGATGTTATGTTATAAGTTTGGTAGGTTGTGCATGCTACTTTGGTTGTTTGTCTATTTATTTTAAGGTTGTTTTTGAACTGTTTTTAGATTGTCTTTTGTGTTATCTTTTAGTAGATTGGATATAGTTTGATGGGTTGTGTATGTTGTTTTAGGTTATTTTTCCACTGATATCCACATTTTAAGTCTTAATTGGATATTTTTTAGGTTGTTTCGGTTAAGTTTTTGTAGGCTACAACTATTAAACCTACAAACTATCATTTTTTAGGTTGTTTGGATATTAATTCTAAGGTTATTTTTGGTCTATTTTTATTATATCTTTTAGGATCTATATGGGTTGATTGGATTCATTTATGGTGGTATGTACATATTGTATTTTGGTTATGTAAGTTGCTTTATTGTTGTAATATATTTTGGATGCGTCTAGTGAACGGTTTTGTTAGAGTTGTGTTGTGGCATGTACTTTATAGGGTTTTTTATAGTTGATTTTATGTTTGTTGTTTTATTTTTTGTGGTTATCTCTTTTTTTTTTTTTTTTTTTCGGAGGGAACCCGCAGCCGCTACTCAGAGTGCAATGATTGCGCACAGGGTAAACCCTCAGTCTGACGCGATAGCCTGCAAACCAACGCCAGAAGGTAAACCACACAAGGTGACAGGCTCAGCCGAGAAAGCGTATGCAGAGGGACTCGAACTCATAACCTTTTGGTTATAAGAATGCCATGCTCAACCAACTCGGCTACCCCTTGGGGGCATGGTTATCTCTTTTAGTTTTAATATTTATTTGTTATAGGTTTTATACAATACTGTTTGTTATGTAGGATGTTAACTGATTATCTATAAGATATTTGTTTTGTAGGATTTTGTAAAATATTGTTAGAAGTGTGGTTATATGCTTTATTTATTGTAGGTTATTAGATTTGAAGATTCATTTTTTCATTTAGCATGGATAACAACAATTAACAATAGTTTTTGTTACTCAGTTTTAGTTTTAGTTTTTATTTAATCTCACCGCAACGGCTGCGGTCGCCTCACTCTCCTTTAGACCCTCAAAACGTTTAGTAAGGCAAAAATGGCTGAAGTCGACATAATTCACTCTCGCTCTCCGACAAGAAGAAGAGCAAGAAGAAATCTATGGAAGCAGAAATCGAGGATTTCACGATGAAGCCGTAGAGCTTCACTCCTTCAGTCGACACATCAGAGTGGACACTTATGCTCAAGAACTACACTCGCCTCAATATCTGTTTCAGGCACTTCACTCATCTCCTTGCGGGTTGCTCCCCACTAAACCATCCTTTAGCCGAATATGTTATATATTATCCGAAATCGCATCAAATAATATATAACAAATCGCGGAAAAAATAATAAAACCCTTTTGTTAGATTCATCTATAGAAGAAACAAAAGGTCAAGAATACTTACGGGTTTGCCTGCTGCTATCCATCTAGTATTCTCTAGCGTTTTTTTGCGTTCTTTAGCGATTCCACGTTCTCCGGCGATTCCGTTTATGAAACTAAGAGACCTGCAGAATCAGATTAGAGAAGAAGGAAAAGTTTCCAGACACTAAGGAAGCGGCCGTATTTCTGATTAAGGTTTTAGAGTGATGAAATACCTAAACCTAGCCCCTTATTTATAGATTTTACAATGTGAAGCCCAACATTGTAAAGCCCATCCTATGTTACTTCCTTGTGTCCGGGACCATAACCCAATATAAATTGATAATTCAATTTATATCCCTGATTTATTAATTCAGGCTTAAGTGTTGAGATTTGGGCCCTCTTCATCACAGTGCCCAAATTCAACCCGGTTACCACACTTGAGCCCATAACGCCTTTTTACCCATAAGTCCAATTTAGTTAATTAAATAATTAACTCGACTACTTTTAATTTGGACTTCCTTAAGACAATAACCGAATATGTTTATTTAGCATATCGGTCCAAATTATTATTAGTCTATAAATATATTAAATAAATATATTCCAACAATCTCCCACTTGGACCGTCATATGCTACTCAAGAATACATATTCAACTTTAATGGGATCCCTATATTCATTGTCAATGGGCAAACGGTACAACCCCGTACATGATTGATAATAATAAAGGACTAAAGACCTCTTTCTCGTAATGTGAACAATAGGATGCAACAGTAATCACATTACCATAATCAATCAATTACTTGGGCCAATTATGGAGGGTGGTCTAAGAGTAATATGGCTTGTAATCGTACATATCTACTCTTAAATGGTTCCTACTTTTGGAGATCCAATACAGTACAGATATCAATAAATATTTCCAAGCATATATATTGCAATAAACTTTAATGTGCACAATACTGCAAAATACAACATCAGATCCTATTACAAACTCTCCCACTGAAACTAAAAATCCTCTAAATCAACTACACCCATACTGATGGTGTGTCCCTGGAAAACCTTAGGCAAAATCGCCTTTGTTAGAGGATCTGCTATCATGGAGTTTGTTCTGATGTGCTCTATACTTATCTGACCCATCTGTACTCTTTCTTTAACAAACAGAAACTTTATGTCTATGTGTTTGGATTTAGATGCGCTCCTGTTGATGTTAGAGTACTGCACTGCGGAATTGTTATCGCAATATAACCTCATAGGGATTTCTATCCCTTATACAATGCGTAATCCAGTAACAAAATTCCGCAGCCATAGTGCCTGGTTTGATGCCTTAAAGCATGCAACAAATTCTGCTGCCATGGTGGGCGATGCAATAAGTGTTTGCTTTACACTTTTCCAGGATATTGCACCTCCAGCCAATAAGAATATGTTGCCTGACATACTTTTAATGTGTCTGCGCATCCACCAAAATCTGAGTCGGAATACCCGATGATCTCCAGTTTATCCGACTTCCTATATGTCAACATGTGCCCCTTTGTTCCTTGCAGATATCGGAGTACTCTTTTAACTGCTTTCCAGTAATCCATTCCTGGTTACTAACATATCTCCCCAACATGTTTACAGCAAAGAAAATGTCTGGCCTAGTACAAACTTGAGCATACATTAAACTCCCAACTGCAGAAGCATAAGGGACCGTTTTCATTTCCTCAATCTCAAGTTTTGTCTTAGGACATTGACTCGGACTAAGTCTGTCACCCTTTGCTATAGGGGTACTTAGGGGTTTGCAATCTGCCAATCCGTAACGTTGTAACACACTTTTAATGTATGCTTTTTGTGATAATCCAAGAATACCACGAGACCGATCTCGATGTATCTGGATTCCTAACACAAAACTGGCATCACCAAGATCCTGCATATCAAACTTGTCTGATAGAAATCTTTTTGTAGTGTGTAACAATTCCTTATTGTTCGAGGCAAGCAATATGTCATCCACATATAATATAAGAAATATGAAATTACTCCCACTGAAATTGTGATAAACACAATCCTCAACCGAGTTGATCTCAAAGTCATAACCGACTATCACCTCAAGGAATTTGTGACACCATTGACGAGAAGCTTGTTTAAGCCCATAAATGGATTTCTTAAGTCTGCAAACCAGATCTTTTGAGTTACTTTCTACAAAGTTTTCTGGTTGCATCATGTAGATCGTTTCCTCAATATTACCATTGAGAAAAGCGGTCTTAACATCCATCTAATGAAGCTCAAGGTCAAAATGTGCAACTAATGCCATGATTGTTCTAAAGGAATCCTTCGTCGATACTGGAGCGAAAGTTTCTTTAAAATCAATCCCTTCACGCTGAGTATAACCTTTCGCTACAAGACGTGCTTTATGTCTTTCCACATTACCCAGGGAATCGCGTTTGGTTTTGTAAACCCATTTACAACCAATTACCTTTTTTTCCTTCAGGTAATGGGACAAGATCCCATACCGCATTATCCTGCATTGATTTATACTCTTCTTTCATAGCGTCAATCCACTTTTGAGATTCAGAGCTTGCCATGGCCTGTTTGTAGGATGAGGGATCATCTACAGTTCCAGCACATAACTCATCATGCTCCTGAAGATATACTATAAATTCTGGACCTATAGTACTCTTCCTTTCTCTAGTGGACCTTCTTAATGGCACTATTTCCTCTTGTTGCACTTCTTGAGGAGGTAGAGTTTGATCATTATGAACGATGTCATTTTGATTCCCTTGTGGAAGATTATCTTGAGGTTCCTCTTGTTCTACCTGAATCTCTGTATCCTGGTTAGAACCCTCAAGTGGAGCATCAGTGTTAATCTGAGGATTACCTTGTTCTAATGGGATTGAAATGATTGGCATTACCGCCCAATCTTCAGATATCTCAGTATCCCTATTAAACCTTCATGAATCTTTATGGATTCTTCCTCAAAATCAACATATGTTCCCTTATTCTTCCCCCCAAACTCAACATCCTCTAGAAACTTGGCCATTCCTGTCTCAAATATTGTATCAGTGAGAGAATCATAAAACTTAAACCCTCTAGAATGTTCGGAATAACCTATGAAGAAACAACTAACTGTTTTTGGGTCCAGTTTATTTTCTTGAGGTTTGTAAGGCCTCGCTTCAGCTGGACAACCCCACACATGCAGATGCTTTAAATTAGGTTTACGCCCGTTCCAAAGCTCATATGGAGTCCTAACAATAGCCTTTGTGGGTACTCGATTGAGTATATAAGCGGCACATTTGATGGCTTCCCCCCAGAGAGATAATGGTAGAGATGAGTGACTTATCATGCTTATAACCATATCTTTTAGTGTTCGGTTCCGTCTCTCAGATACACCGTTCATGCGAGGTGAACCAGGCATAGTGTATTGATGGACTATTCCACACTTCTCTAGGTACTGTGCAAAGGAACCTGGACGTTGTTCACCCGATCCGTCATATGTACCATAGTATTCACCACCACGGTCAGATCTAACGGTCTTAATGCTTTTACCAAGTTGTTTCTCAACCTCGGTCTTAAAAGTTATGAACTTGTCCAGGGCCTTATACCTTTCTTGTTGACCGAACCTTGACCTGGTCCTTTGCCATATGCCTTCCGCTTAGGTCCTGCCTTATTTGGTGATGTAATCACATTAGCCTCAAGCGCTGTGCCTTTAAGTCTTTCCTCCTCCTGTGCAGCGTGGGAAATCAATTCATTGATATTCCACTTTTCTCGCATGCAGTTATAGGTGGACTGGAAATACTTAAACCGGTCTGGCAGCGAATGAAATGTGAATCCCACTATGCATTCCTCAGGTAAGTCTAAACCGATTGCCTTTAACTTTTGGCAAATCATCAACATTCCCAGAATGTGCTCCCGGATTTTACCTTTGCCATTATACTTTTTTTTTTGGTAGCTAGCTCGATGAGCAAACGCTGCATCTCTACCTATTCATTTTCATTTTTTTTTGGCAAAGGCTTTCTCAATCTCCGTGAGAAAGACCGAGGCAGTGGTAACACCTTTAGGGACAGCCCCACGCAATACTACTGCTATTCCCTGTAACAAGAGCGCCATGCATAACTTATTTGACCTTTCTCACTTTTCATCAGCCTTAGTTTCATCCGGTGTACTTTCCGGACTAAGGGGAGATGGTTTGGGAGTTAACAATGCATAGTCGTAATCATGTACAGATTAAAAACAGCAACATTTCTTCTTTCCACCATTGGAAGTCCGAACAATCCAACGTTGGTGGACGATTCCCCAACAAATTGTAACCCATGGATACTATAATAAGAACAAACAACACAAAGCACATCTAGCATTTTGACATATAACTGAAAACATGTGCATAAACATGACAAATACATGTAAAACATAAAATTCATTGATAATAGATACCGGAGGGCAAATCAAATTAACATGAAATTTTATGAGTTTGAGAAAAATACTATGATCATTATTTTAATTTTCTAATTGTCAATGAGACCTTCCGGAGGGCCGATGTCATTTACATATATTAAAATAACCATAATTTGATTTTCTTAAGTACCGGTGAAACCTTCCGGAGGGCCGATTTCACCTACTTAAAATCAAAAATTGTAAGGCTGAATTTAATTTATCCTAAGTACCGATGAAACCTTCCGGAGGGCCGATTTCATCTAATTAAAATTAAAATCAGCACAAAGACCATTTTCAATAATTTTCTCCCGTTCATAATTAATTTAAACCCAAACGTGAACCTTCCGGAGGGCCGATAATATTTGAATTTAAATTAATCCCCGAACATTTCGAAGCCTAGGATCCTTAAGAAAATTAATTTTAACCTTCCGGAGGGCCGATTAAATTAATTTCTTAATTTCACCTACCGGTCTACGAAACCTTAGTCATGCATCGTCATTTCATCATTCACACACATCCAATTTAATTCACAAATAAACATACAATAAAAAGTATCAAAGTATCATTTTTGTGAAATATATTGTTCAAATATTTTCAAATTAATAACTTTTTTTTTTAAAAAAAAATAAATAAATTATTATTTAACTTAATATTTGCAGCAGCCTGCACGTGCAGCAGGCTGCTGCAAATATTAAGCCCTGCTACAATTTGCAGCAGGCTATCGCAGCAGTCTACCGGTGCTGCAAATTGCAGCAGCTTACCTGCCTGCTGCAATTTGTAGTAGGCTGCAGGACCTAAACGGGCCCACCCTACAAATTTATTTGTAGTAATGCTGTGGGTTTTGGGTGGGTCCAGCCTGTATTCATCATGCTGTTATTACTGTTTGAGTATTTTTTGCTGTCCCTATTCTTTTGGCGGTTACGGTGTTTATCGCCGGACAGCCTTCGGTCAGCGTTAACATCAGGGGTTAAGCTGTCGATGAGCCACTGTCCCAATAATTTTGATTTTATTCGTTATTTTAGGGTTGATTTGATGCTAATTTTGGGAGAAAAATTCCAGACATCAATAAACCCTAATTTTACCCGAAATAAAAAAAAATCTCCAAACTATAAAAATTGCAATTTACTGTGTTTCAATACAATAAATCACATAACATGCTGTTCATACAATCCCTAAATCCATGCCCTACCAATTCAATTAACACATAATCCCAATGACATGGATTCTTTACGATGAAGAAAAACATGCGTTTTTATCTATCAATACTCAATTTGATTATTCTACTGAATCCAAAAAGGGTTTATTTGGCTCTGATACCAATTGTTATATATTATCCGAAATCGCATCAAATAATATATAACAAATCGCGGAAAAAATAATAAAACCCTTTTGTTAGATTCATCTATAGAAGAAACAAAAGGTCAAGAATACTTACGGGTTTGCCTGCTGCTATCCATCTAGTATTCTCTAGCGTTTTTTTGCGTTCTTTAGCGATTCCACGTTCTCCGGCGATTCCGTTTATGAAACTAAGAGACCTGCAGAATCAGATTAGAGAAGAAGGAAAAGTTTCCAGACACTAAGGAAGCGGCCGTATTTCTGATTAAGGTTTTAGAGTGATGAAATACCTAAACCTAGCCCCTTATTTATAGATTTTACAATGTGAAGCCCAACATTGTAAAGCCCATCCTATGTTACTTCCTTGTGTCCGGGACCATAACCCAATATAAATTGATAATTCAATTTATATCCCTGATTTATTAATTCAGGCTTAAGTGTTGAGATTTGGGCCCTCTTCATCACAGTGCCCAAATTCAACCCGGTTACCACACTTGAGCCCATAACGCCTTTTTACCCATAAGTCCAATTTAGTTAATTAAATAATTAACTCGACTACTTTTAATTTGGACTTCCTTAAGACAATAACCGAATATGTTTATTTAGCATATCGGTCCAAATTATTATTAGTCTATAAATATATTAAATAAATATATTCCAACAGAATACATTAGGTACAGTGTCATTAATCTCAAATAAACCTGCTAAGGCTTCCTCTCATGAGCTTGCTGAGTGGATCAAACGAATCCTCAGGGTGGAGAAAACCGGTCACACCGGTACTCTCGATCCTAAAGTGACGGGAAACCTTATCGCTTGTGTGAAACGAGCCACACGATTCGTCAAATAACAACAATGTGCAGGTAAAGAGTAGGTTTGCGTTGCTTGTTTACACTCTGATATCTCTGACGTTGCTAATGTAGCTAGAGCTCTAGAAAGCATAACAGGTGCTGCCTTTCAAAGACCCCTTTGATTTCAACTGTTCAAAGACAGCTCAGTATTATAAGTATTTACAAAATCAAACTTCTTGAGTACCAGGTAGATAAGGCTTTAGTTGTTTTCTGGATTTCTTGCAAGACGCAGATAAGGCTTTAGTTGTTTTCTGGATTTCTTGCGAGGCTGGTACTTATGTTAGCACTCTGTGTATTCATTTGGGGTTGATTCAAGGGGTTGGTGGTCATTTGTAGAAATTAAAAAGAGTAAGATCTGGTATTTTAGGTGAGAAAGATAATATGGTTAGCATGCATGATACAACGGATGCACAATGGTTGTATGGTAACTATAGAGATGAGACTTACTTGAGGAGGGTTCTCACCGTCGCCATGCCTATGTTTAGTGTTGTAATTTCTTAATCTGGGTTTGAGAGAACCTTAGTTTATGGTATTTTAGTTCTTTGATGGATAAAGGGTTTATATACCTGTTTTTTATATATTTTTGTGGTAGTTCTTTTTACTCGTTCTTTTATCACACAATTTTGGCTACATGGAGGCCCTTCAATGTATTAGCATGAGAGATACCGTCTTCTACAGGCTTTATCAACATACTGTCTTCAGGTTCGGCTCATTATTGTTGATTTTGATTTTTTCATTTAGCTCTCCGTGTAGTATTTTATAGAATTGGCATTTATTGTTCAACATGTTGTAGGTTGATTTGGTTTCAAAAATACATATTGCCAATAAAGAGTTAATCTTCCTTCTTTAGAGTTTTTGTTATCTCCTTTTTTTTATGGTATGCAATGAAATATTGTTCATTTGTTGCTTACTCTTTCTACATAGCTTATCTGTTGGTTCTAAATTAATTCTTTATCAATATAATTTATAAACATCCATAAGGAACTTAAAAGCTATGATTGTGTCTTGTTTGAGATATTGACGAACATGGAATCTTTTTTAAAACTAAAAGATATCATTGTTGCTGTAGTTGTTACTACAAAAAACCTTAAGGTTTCATGTTAAAAGTCTTTAACATTATAAGTTGTATTCAATAGAAAATGTGGTGGTTCTTACCCTTGATTTTCAGTTGGACTACCTTAATTATCAAGCTTATAATTGCTATCATGCTCATCTTAACTTCCATTCATTTACATTGCTTCTGGTTATATATTACTCTGTTTTTCTCCCAGAATTAGTGTCATTAGGAAGAATCATACTCATGTGGCAGTAGCTATACTATACTGTTTCTCTAGGAGTAGTGCTAATGTTCAGGTAAGAATATAAACACTATCCAGTATAAGTGATTTTCTGTGCATTCTTAGATATAAGTTTATGCTAGCTTTGATCATGGAACATTTCTTAGATTTAGATGTACAGGGGTTACGTTTATGAGTCAAATCAAATATTAGTAAAAAATAGTACTAATATGGCCATACCGCTTTAAACTAGTTTTTTTACTTCCCATAGTATATAGTCTTATTTCTTTTATCATACCCACCCATTGCTGACTATAACCTTTAATTAATTACTTTGTTGCACATATTTGATGTAAGAGATTTAATTTGTTGAAGGATAACTAAATTATATATCTGACGATTATCCTGATTATCCTGTAATTTCAATTCAACGTGAGAAAAGTGAAAGATTTGTGTCGTTTGTGAAATATATGATTATTAGATCAACAAAAGCGAGACTGCAACAGACTTCTGTTCCAGCATTCGCTGCTAAAGATCTCTTCATCAGCGTTATCGGTCCTTATTAAGACAAAAATATTCTGGTGTATCTAGATGTTCACTTGTCGCCAACATCCTCTGGAAACCCTCGATGTGGATGTAACAACTAGCTCATCGAAATATTGACGTCGCGTGAATTCATCATCCGAGAAATGGTACGGCTAAACCGAGCTCACACGATCGGGTTTTCTTACTGCAAAGAGTTTGTAGGTATTTTTTAGAACACCTTTAATACTACTAACTTAGTAGAAAATAAACTGTGAACCATGCTCATCCTTGTTCAGGCAAGGCTAGAAAAGGATGTGATCAGTAACCATATAAACATCCAAATCTCTCTTCTCTTTATTTTTTTTGTTTGTCAAAATAGCCAACATGGTGGCAAGCTCGCTTGCCCTTATATTTTCACCGTCTCCATTTTCTTCTAATTCGAAAATCGCACACTCAGTTTCCACCTCCTCCACTTATCCTCTTTGGCATATAACGAATTCTAGATTCCTAAACTCAAGACCTAAAGACTCAAAAACCTTGTCGATCAAGGTCTTTTATGCTTCATGTTTTTCGGACGAATTCACCGAAGATGGCTCCGAGTTTATGCAGAACCAATCGATTACAGATTTCATGAGATTCAAGAGAGATGACGATAATAAATGCGGTAATATAAAGATTATCTAATATAAATTTAAGCCTGTCTCGAAACCGTCGATGTCGATGTCGCAACTCATTCAAATCTCCACGCTATGATTACTGTTATTTTATAATATAATTATTGTTATCATCATTTGTAGTTTCCACTTTGCTGGTCTGCTATAATTTGGGAAACCTGATTTTAGTGTCCATTTTGTGTGAGAATTTCTTTTAATTGAAAGGTTATTCAAATGTAATTGGGTTTTCCATTTGTTTAGAGTCTTCAAAATATCCGAAACCGGTGATATATTTGTAGGTTTTGAAGCCATGACTAGTGCGCAGAAGCAATATGTCAGACACTCTAGTTTCTACTAGTTATATTCATGTATATATTCAATTTGTTTCTAAAATATCGTACCGGTATAAGTGGAAGAAAACTAAGTGTGTGGTATGAAGTTTCGTTACTTGTTTTAAGATTTATTATTTCTGTAAACGTTAGTTTGTAACATGATTAACTTAATTTTTTGCGTGAATGGATTTGATTTATATATATATATATATATATTTATTTAAGCTTCACTTTTTATCTTATTTTTTAAATTTAGTAATATATAGTTATAACAAGATATAAAAACTAAAAAAGTCAAATTTATATGTTAATTGATTAATTAAAATAATTAAATTGATTAAATAAAAAAATCAGATCATGTGTTTTATATGTTGTTGCATAAAATTATATTTAACAAAAATAAATTTCATTGCTACATGAGCCTATTGCAACCAAACTTTTTTGTTGCTAAATACAATGTTATTCCAACCAATTTTCTTATTGCAATTAATTTTTTTTTAAATGATAAAAAGTTATCGTAGTTAATAGTTTTTTCCAACGATAAAGAAACTTATTACAATATACATTTTTTACAACGACAAGTACATTAGTCGTTGCTAAGAACTTTAAGCGTCCAACCTAAAGCAACAGAACTTTTGCAATTAAGTTTTTGTTGCTAAAACCTTTTAGCAACGAATTAAAATCTTTTGCAATGAATATTTTTCATTGCGTATACCAATAATTCTTGTAACTCTAATATAAATAGAAAATAAAAATATAATAATACTAGCTAATCCTAATTATCTTATTTTCTGATTCTATTTTCTCTAATTTTCATCTTTTCTTTAGCATTCTTTCACAAAGCGATGTGTAGATACACACATGTCCAACTTGTCTAAAAACTTGTAGAAAACTCGACATGAAACTGCATATATAATAAAAATCAACCATTTGATAATTAAAACAAATTTAAGGTAATTGAACAATTTCTCATCCAATTTATTTTTAATAAATAATATGTGCGATCATGTTGTATCGAATTATGAACAATGTATATGTTTCTTTGTTATTATAATACATACAAATTGGTTGCTTAGATGGTTAATCTATATCCATTAAGATAAGTCTTATCTAACTTTTATCGTCCTATTTTATTTGTTTAATCAATGCTTAAATAAATAATATTTATTTAAATTAAAGAAAATAATTCATTGTTTATTTGTTTATCCGTAAAATGTGAGCTTTATGCTATTAGTTGAACTAAAATCCTTCAAATTTTGGCTCGATTTTATATCTAGATAAAATCTAGTTTGGTTAAAACGTTTATTTATGTTTATATTTGTTAATGAATAATCTAGTTAACAAAAAATAAAAATAAAATGGTAAAAATATAACCAATATTTAATAACCGGAAGACTAAAAAGTAATATTATAATGTATAATAATAAATTTATAAAAAAAATATTTGTATATACTTTTTTCAATAAATTTGGGTATCAATCCATAATTTAAGAGTAAATCAGCTACCATCTATAAAGCAAAACATTTCATATTATATATGCAAATACAATAAATATTTTTGTACAAATTTGTGCAAAAGTTAATTTTTTGGTATTTTGGTTTTATTTGATGTTGTTATATTTAGTTATGTATATATTTAAATAGTTAAATTTATAAAATTAGTGATACCATATGTTTTATAACTTAGATACATATATTATTCGTTATAGAGTTATCAACCAAAAAAATCTTATTTTTATATATAATAAAATAACTGCACATATACCAATTGGACTGAGTGATATGTATATAATCATATTATAAACTTTATTGAGGAGGATTCACAACATTTTGCTGTATGAATTTTAGTATGATATTCCAATTTAAAATATCTCATACGTTTTAAAGTATATAAGCTATTGTAAAATCGAATTGGTGAATATAATCACTAATAAATATTTAAATAATTAGACCTACAAATTATAATATAATAGTAAATTATTAAATACAAATTAAGTTAATAAGAGAGTTTTGTTACCCAACACTTAAGCTATAATAATCTATCAACCCAATACAAGTTATGATAATGAATGAGAAGTAATAATTGTTTAATTGTATCATTAAACTCAGTTGACCGATGCGAGATTAGAAAACATATACACTAAGAGTTTCATAGTTATAGGGCTTATCTTTTGGTGCTATTTTAGACACCTTTGATCCGGAGGGCTTATCTTTTGATGTTGCCTTAGAAGACTATGATCTGGACGGTTTTGATAGTGAGGTAGTTGCTTGGGATTTCACCAGACGAGTCGTCCGACTCAGAGTTGATTTTTCTCGGGACTTTTCAATATCTGAACCCATGGCTAAGAAATGGGAGGGTTTTCTAACACTCGAGACTGCTTTTTCCTTGGTAGTGGAGGGTTGGGACTCCTGAACAGAATAACCTGAGGAAAGTAGAGAGAGGCTTGGTTTGAACAACTGTTTGGGTTTTGGATTTCTGGATGAGGATGACCCTTGGTCAGTTTCTTGAGGTGGTTCACTAGACTTTTCGCTTGGGGAGACTGAGAGACCAGCAACAATACGATTCTCCCTTTCGACTCTTCTTGCTTTTTCTAACTCTAACAAGTTCAACCAGCCGCCTTTCACAAGAGCTTTTCTAGCCATGAACATAAAACTATTCAAGAACAGGTTTGAAAGTGAGGGTGGAGAGCTCTCTAGAAGGTGTTTGAGTGATGAAGACAATGGAATAGTGAAAAGGTGATTTATATATTAGTAGAAAAAAGTAACTGTTACCTACGAGGAGTTGAAGAGGTTTTGCAATGATTAAAGACGTCGCAGACGTGAGAAAATTAAATTCTTGGGTTACTTTCCAGGTTTAGTGGGAGCGCTGATCTAGGTCAAAACAGCTGGTAGGTCGAATCGAATTATGACACGTGTTCCACGATCCAAGAAGAAGACTTTTAGAATTTTGTGAAGAGAAGTCAGTTCGGACAAACTTTGAACTAAGTGAATAGGCTAGTCGGACAACATCGTCACTGGCTAAGTAAATTTTTTAGCCCTACCAAAGATATTTGACAAGGCCTAAAAAAGGGGCTACAGATGAGTTTGAATTATCCAATCACAGCTCACTGGGTTATCCGGACAAGAGAAATTCGGACATAAACTTACCACTGAACTATTCGGACATGACAAAACTAAAGAATCACCTAAACACCTTTTGACTAAGCTATGTGCTAATCAACTTAATAAGTAAATGAGTCCTTAAACTTGACCCGGTTTCATAACTTGATCCGAAAGCCCATGGCTCCTTAATTAAGGGTATAAATACCCCAACCACTTTCATTATTGAGGATAATGAACATTTAATACAACCAGACTACTCAAATCTCTCACTACTTTATACCAAAATATTCAATACTAAAAACATTTTACGAAATTATCCTCAACCCAAAATAAACCACACCAATAGCCATCAGCAAGAGAAAAATACATTTGATCTTCTTCTTTCTTGCTTAAGAGCATTTATGACTTCACATCAATTTATATCTTTAATTTTTTTATCCCATCAAGAGTCCAAATCTGTCAAGTTTATATTTTAAAGAGAATACCTCATGTGGTTACTTAAAAACTCTAAAAAAAACCTATAATTGAGCAACCAAAACTTTACTGTCTTAAATCAAGATAAATTCAGGTAATCCACAAACCTATCTTGATTTAGATACTTTTTAATACAAATTCATACATCATATAATACGTGATATGTATATATATACATATATCTCGAAGATTGGGAAATGGATCTCCAATTGTTCTAGAAACTACATTTTCTCATTCAAAGAACTTTCAGTAGTGTATTACTATGCAAAATATATCATATAAGAAATCATATATAATTTGAATCTGAAATAGAAAAAACATCAGACAATGTTCACTTCCGATGAAAATCTACCATATAATATTGCGATTATTTTTGAAGAAACACTATTTTTATGTCGCATGTTTCTACCATAAATATAAAATATACAAGAAGTGCAAGACCTAGATAATGTATTTTAAGGATATGCATGTATACTAAAATGATATTTTTGGATTTTTACGTAATATGATATATAAATAATATGCCCGAACTAAGTCGAGTTAGGACTAATCAATTAGTTTATGTCATGTGCATTTGATTCGTTTGAATAAAATTTATTTGATTAACTGGTCTAATTATTTGACTTTGATTAATTAGTTTATGTGGTATATTATATAAATGATACAGCTAAGTTTTTTTTTACTCAAATTGATAAGTTTTCGTATTATATGTGATGAGATTCATTCTTATGGGTCTGTCTATTCACGAGAATAAAATATTTAGAGAGAGAAAATAATAATAAAATGATGTAAAATTTTGAAAAATAAATCAAATCTTTCACTTATTTGTGGGGTGATAAGTCTGTTTATACTAATATTTTTGACATTAACAAACATATGACTAATACATATATATATATATATAATCTTTATTAAACATAGTCTAAAAGTATGTCTTACAAGATTGATTGTCGATCCAAAGGCAGATGAAGACCCCACTAATAATCCTCTTATCAGTAGATGTAGTCCTCACAATCTTATTGATGGATGAGTAGAATGTTTCCTTGCCCACCTATACACGACTTGATCTTGAATATAAAAATTCTATCTAGCTTGCAAGACTCACCCATAGGTCAGTGTTCCTAACTTACCTAATTAAAACCTCTTCTAGCCAAAAACTCATTTAAAATACTATATATTTTCAAGGGAAAATATTTCAAACATGTAGTGTTTTGTATTAGAGTAACAACCGAATTAGCTGTAGTTTCTCATATGGAAAAACCCAATGATAGGAATCTATATAGGACAAAGAGGTTAAAGAGGTTAAGGATTTGGGTATAGCATTTTCAACTCTTAATACATGTTCACAATTGATAGAATCAAAATATTGTATTAGTACTTTTAAATGTTGAATAAGATTATTTTTATGTGTCTCCTCTTGTCGATGGCGTGATTTATTAATAACTATAAATCACTAAGTAGTTTAATTCTCCATGCCCCACAACATGTTACAAGGCGAAGCCTATTGATTGTATCTTAATGATCTATCTCATTTTTTTAAGGCTTGAAACCTAAATTGGATAACCTGATACATTCATATAAGGAAATTTTAATTGTTTTTCTTTATCTCACTCTCTAAATGATTCGACACTTGATCTTTCCGGAACACCAATTCAAAAGGTTAGACGTTATTGAGAAGGGTTATTCCACATAAACTTTTACCAAATAAATCTTCCAAGGGTTGTATATTGATTGATTTTGTAGGCTTAAAGTTTATGTTTATATCTTCCAACTTCAATTAGAATAGATTTAAGCTTCGAAAGATATTTGGCTTTTGGAGTTTACTTTACAAAGGAAATACGTATATAATGTTATTGAATGCGCCTGAAAGTATGGTTGATATACTTTGTTACGAGAACCAAAGTGAGCGCCATTTTATCTAATCTTACTTACATAGTATAAGAGGTAAAGGCTTCAAACTTCCTCCCGCATAAAAACAGTGATAACAGTGTGGTTAAATATAAATAGGTAAAAATATATTTTTTCACCCAAGAAAAAACTTCAATAACACCTTAAGAGAGGACAGGTATTCTTTTATCTTGTCCAAATATTGTTCACACTCTAAAAATTGATTTTTTTTACCTATTTCAACACTTGAAATAAATGAAAATACATATCTAAATAAAAATATATAAATCGATTTAAAGCTATGAGCCTACCTGGAAACAACTGAAATTATTTTATTGAACTTAGAGGAACATGGTAGCCAAAACCTCTGATTGAGTAAGGTTGGCCTCTTTTTCCTTTTTCATGACCATATAAAGTTTCCAGAACGCACGTTGAAAACACATTTTTATGGATTTATCTTTAATTTAATGACCCATAAATTTTAACAGTCTTGATAAGGTCGGTAACATAGACTGCATTGCAAACACTTTTCACCAGCATATTATGTAGGTCTCCATGTTTAAGTATGCTTTATTGACTAACCTCTTATATGTTGGCTTTGTACTTTTTCATATAAAAAACACATCTCCTTGTAACAGTATCGAACATGCTCGATAATGAAGGTTGTACTCTATTGGTAATCTTGGTGTATTTATATTTGATTATAACCTTAATAGAATCCATAAAAGAGAGTAAACAACTACTTAAAATTGCACCAACTAACTAAACAATACTTGAGACAAAAATATATCTTTAAGGAAATATTTGTATGTCTGTTAATTTGATACATACTCTCTATTTTTTAAAATATTTGCGGAAGGTAAAAAAATATTTTATCCAAAACAGGGTAATGAACTTTGTGGAATTTATGCCTTTTTTAGAAGAAAAAAAATCTATTTTGTTGAATGGGCTAGACCTTTGGGTAAACCAATAACTTATGGCATATATCGGTACAGTTACAAATTGGTTTTCAAAGAAAAAAATATAAATTATTAGATAATTCTAGTGAAATAAAACTCACATTACTTGATAAATACATATTTGTCGCTTTTCAAATATTAGCTACCTTCCGATTCCAAAACAATAATATCCTTACTTGCTTCTACAAAATACGGAATATTTTGAGGATTGTTTATGTTATCAATTTCAACCAAGTTTTCGTCTAAATAACATTTTATAAGACGGAAAATGTATATGTAACAATGACGCTTGACTTGTCGGTTGCTTTAGGTGATTGTGATCTTGTTTTTACCTAACGTAAAATTAATGGAGAAGGGAGAAAACATCATACATTTTGCTAAACCATGACATACCACTAATGAAATTATACCAATATGTGGTAGTTTTTGTTCTAATTGGTACATCATCCAACCGATTATGGCCCTAAAACCATCATCGTAAATAATAAAAGGTAGAGATTCTTAAAGAAATAGCTTGATGTATGATTTTGGTGCTGAAATTATAGGTGTGAGACGTGTCTTTTGGGATTTAGTAGTTCGCGACAGTGAATCCTCTCCAGCAATGGTACAAAGCACTTGGAAGTCTAAGTTCAAATTCAAATAGTTATCTAGACCATAAAAAATCGGTTCCATTTTTTCTTGCTTCAGCTCTACTGCCATGGTTTCTATTATCAAAATTTCATTTTTTCGACTTAACTATGTTCCATTTATTTCTAATCCTTATCATCGTTGACACGATTAAATGATTTTATTAACTTTGAAATTTCAATTAACTTTTTAGTTTACACATTTAGTTGTCTGCAATCCCGAGTATGATGACCTACATTTCTATAATATTTGATGAATACTGAACGAATAACATCAAATCAGCTAGATACTCAGTTGGACATTCTCATATATGTAGATGCTTTATACCGAGCCTACACTTATCTAAAGCTCATATGGGGTCCTAACAGTTACCTTAGTGGGTGCTTTGTTGAGTTTGTAAAGGACACATTTGATTGTTTACCCCTCAAGAGATAGCGATAAAGATGTGCTACTTATCATACTTATAACCATAGCTTTTAGTATATGGTTTAGTCTCTCAGATACATCATTCATCCAGGTGAACCAGACATTGTATATTTAGGGACTATGCTCCACTCTTCTAGCTATTTTGAAAAGTGTCCTTAACATTGTTCCCCTTATCTGTCATATCTACCATAGTATTTACCACCACAGTTAGACATAATAGTTTGAATTCTCTTACTAAGTTGCTTTTCAACTTTGGGCCTAAAAATGTTGGACTTGTCTAGGGCCTAACATTTTTCATGAAACAGATATATGAACCTAAACTGAGAGAAGTCATGAAATAATTATATGAAGTACCTCTACCCATTCCATGATTCTTGGGGAAACGGTCTACAAGTATTAGCATGTATCAATTATAAGACTTTAGTAGCTTTATATGCTCATACACTTTTAGTTTTGTTTTGTTTCCCTTTGATACTCTCAATACATGCACCGAAATCATAGTAATCTAAGGCCCCAATAAACCTTTAGCTACAAACTTGTTCATCATAGATTTAGATATATATGACCTAAACGATTGTGCCATAATTTAGAGGGTTTTTTTAACTTAGTAATTTTATTTGGTATACATTATGTATTTATCAAAATTTTGTGATTATAAACAGTAACATATACTAATTATATTGTTTTATCAAACTTACATGCCTAACAATAAAATTATTTAAAGAGAGAGTAAACTTGTTCTTTCTCATAAGACAAGAATATCCATACAAGTCTAAAACCAGAAATAAAATTAAGTTTCTTCAAAAAACAGTGAACAAATATTACATTTCTCAAAACTAAAACATGTCGAGTAGAAAGTTCTAAATGTAAATCACAAATTTTTAGCACATGGAATGAGATTATGTGTACGATGAAGATGGATATTTCATCCAAACTTAGTATCTTGGTCTTTAACGTACCTTACAAATAATTACACACATGAGTTGTTTAGCCAAATTATCCCACCAAGTTTTATTTCCCACAAAAATAAGATTACTTTATGAAACAACCAAAGTTTTGAGAGTATATTTTCTTAAGATGTAATCCTTACGCTTCTCATAATCCTCATTTGGATCTCCTTGCAGAAAAAGAATCGACCAACCATTGATTTCTCACTTTTTTTCCTAGTCGAAACTTGACCCGGTCATTTACTATCAACTTTTCTCTTAGGCTTAATCCTCGCCTTAGATGTTATCATGTTCATTTCAACCTTTCCTCCTCTAGTGTTTCATGGGAAACTAACGCATTGGTATTCCAATTGCCCCACATACAATTATAGATGGACTAAAAATGTTTAAACTTTTCCGATAATGACTGAAAAGTGAATCATACCACATACTTCTCACGTAAATCTATGCCAACTACCTTTAAATTTTAAAGAATCATAGATATTTCTAGTATATGCTCACATATTTTAACTTTGACGGTGTATTTCTCGGTAGAGCGATCATTAATAAGACGTTATATATCTACCTTGTCATTATTAGCAATTTCATTATGGACTTTTGCGAGGAAATGCGTAGCTATGTTAGCATCTAGACAACCCCACAAAATGGAAATTATATTCTTTGTAACATTACGATCATGCATAACCTGTTAGATTTTTCCCATTTTGCATGCTCTTTAGTTTTTTCAAGTGTACTTTCATGAAAAAAGAGCAGATGGTTTGGGGTTCATTATTGCATAGTCATATTCATCATAAACAATGACATTATTGTATCTTTTTCATATAGCTAAATATAAGCCATCCAACTTGAAGGGTTTATTCCCCAACGGATGGTAATCCAAGTATCCTAGAAATAATAAATAACACACAACATATTTAAATTCATGATATATAAAAATAAACATACGTGAACAAGATATATACATGTAAAATATAAAATACTATGATAATAGATACCGAATGGAAAATCATACAAGCATGTATTTATGAGTTTGGGAGAAATACCATTTCATTATTTTAATTTTACTAAGTACCAGTGAAATAGTTTAGAGAGCTAATTTCACTTATTTAAATTAAAATAACCCTAATTTAATTTTCCCAAGTAACGATGAAACCTTTCGGATAACCGATTTCACCTACTTAACATTAAAAATTGCAATGATTAATTTAATTTTCCTAAATACCAATGAAACCCTTAGGAGGACTCATTTTACGTACATAGAATTAAATTATCTCAATTACATTTTTACAGTGAATTATATCCATTTCATGGTTAATCAAACCTAAATATTAACCTTCCAGAGGGTCGACTAAATTTAAATTAACCCTTTGATCCTTTCGAAGCCTATGATCATCAAAGTGATCAATTTAAGCGTCTGGAGGGCCGATGAAATTAATATTAAGGTTCACCTACCAGAATTCAAAACCTTTATCATGCATGTCCACTTAATATTTAAGTATATAACAATTTTTTTTACAAAAAACCAATATGCCAAAATACACACGTATGTGAAACAAATCATAAAAAATATAAAAATTAATTAAAAAATATTTTTTGGATTTTTTTAAAATTTACATCCTACTAGTGTTGTCGATGGGCGAGTCTAGCCAACAGTTGATATTGCTCTCATTAGGGGACGCCCAGTCAATAGAAATGGCTGCTATCAGTGGGTATTTGCCCAACTAACAGTCGCCCACTGATGTCATCGCAACAGTAGTAGATTTGTGAGTTACCTCGCAAGTCCCAACGTTCATCTCCAATGTCAGTAGTTCGTTGACCACATTCAACGTCATCGGTCAACCTTTGATCAGTGTTAACATCAATGAACAGCTGCCCCAATAGTTTTGAATTGATTTGCTAAATCATAGATTGTTTGATACTAATTTTGGAAGATAATTCCAGCCATCAAACAAACCTTAAATTTATCGAAAAATAAAAAAATTATCACATACACTAATTTATAAAATAATATAGTTCTTCTTTCTATTACTATCTATTATCCCAGTCTTCGGTATCTATATTTCTTCAATCGACTTCAATACTTGCTCTAGGGACACCTTAAACAAGTCGTTAACGCTTAAAATCATAAAGAAATTGGTTATCTATTTATTTAGGTTTTGGTTGAAGGAATACAAGACCTAAGTCATTCTTATATAGACGGTTACAACTTGAAACCCTAGGTTGTACAATCCCATTACCATATATCGTCTTGTGATCAGGGACCACAACCTAGTAAATTGAATATATCAATTTATTCCGTTATTTATTAGTTCACGCTCAAGTGTTGAGATTTTTCCCACTCCTTCACAATGCGCAAATTTAACCCAGTTACCACACTAATAAGTTCATAACGTTTTGTTCACTTATAGGTCCAATATAAAATTATATAAAATAATTAGTAAATTCACTTTTATTATTAGACTACCTTATACAATGACTAAATATATATATTTAAGCATACGGGTCTATAAATATTCCAACAATATTTATAATATATATTTTTCTTGTTATATTTCCAAAAGACGTACACCAAAAAACATTTACGGAAAAAAACATTACACGATAAATTGTAGCTACACTTCCAGTTAGAACTATCCTTATAACCTATTTGGTCGTTCTGATAGATAGAGGTGATAAATGGCACGTGGCACTGCACGATTTAGCGTGTTCACGACAGCCTGCCACGATACGCATGACAAGCAGTCACGACAAAACACAGTGTGACTCACTAACACGGTTGTCACAACCAAAGCTGTAACAATCACGACGCACAATGCACACGTGGTAAAATTATTGTCACAGTCGTATATTATATAAGTTATTAATGATAAGGAAATGAAACTTCGAGGACTGAAATGTAAAGAATATAACTTCTTATGACAGATTGTAAAATTAGAGGACATAATTAGAACTTTGTATTTTAGTTAAGGAGCAGCGTGTAATTATCTCTTTTATGTAACTGTTTGAGTTAAGAGTTAAGTCCTTGTGCATCCATATAAAGTCTAAGGGTGATCTAATAAAGGGATTGACTTTTTGAGATAGACCACTTTGGAAATTCAACTTTCTCTCTAAAAACCTATTTTTATCTCTACATTCTGAGTTCTCTCAATTTACTTAGACAATCCAAGTATCAAATCATCAATTAATATAGTTTTATTATTATACTTTGATTATTAGTATGATAACATGTATGCATGATACAAGTGTTGTTATATAATATATTAGTTTTGTAACAAAATAGAATAAATCAAAGTGTTATTACTTTTATACTTTGACTATTTATTATGTTTTGTTTGTTATTTATGATGTGATACAAGTTTTATTATTATTATTATTATATTATTATTATTATAGTTTTATTATAATAATTTTTTAGTTTGTAAATTATTATTTTAAATTAGTATAAGTTTAATAAGTTGATTTATTTTTAGTATTATATGTTGATTATTGTACTTTAATTTAGCTTATAAGTGGTAAACAATTATGATAAGTTGTTATGATATGGGATTGAACCATTAGAGAATAAAAAATTAAATTGTATTTATTTTAGTCGTTCACAATTTTAACTCTTGCGGGGAGGAGTTATACAATGTTATCAAATTGAACTATCCTATTACAAAATATAATTTAAATATGAAATGTCATTTAGAAATCCCAATTTACCTCGTCCTCAGTAATATATTCATCATCAAAATCCGCAGAAGTTTGAGCTATAAGATCTTGTTCAAGTATATTGTCCATATCTTCTGGATAATCATCAAAGACGTCTTTTAGATGTTCTTCATTGTTATACTTTTTATCTTGCATCTTATGATACGCCGCATTCCAATATTTAATTACAACAAGCACTACAAGTACCCTTACTGGTTAATCTTGTTCGTTTAGTCATGTATTGAAGTTTGGCATAATTAAACGCATATTCACTTGCCACTGAAGACATAGGTATTGTAAAACTCTCCCTTGCTAACCTGCAAAGAATAGGAAACTCGCATTATTTCAATTTCCACCACCTTAAGATATCAAGTGCGTCACTCTCCTCATATTGTCCCAAATCAATTGCAGTATTCAAATATTTTATCATTTCATTATCAGCTTGTGGAGTTTTTGTTGACACCCAAAGATTAAGTATTATCATTCTTACATAGTTAGGGGGATTTTTTTACCTTTTACATTATTACCATTACCAATACCTTTAAATTTGAAGATGATAAATTATTCTCATGTTTTTCAACATACATATTATGCATTGTATAAACATAAGTGTTAATTTCTTGAATAAATGCATCACAATTATACTCATCAACATGAATTTTTAGCTCGTCATAATAGCAATTAACTAAAAAATAAAAACTCGTCATTTTCTAAAAGGATAAAAAAAATATACCCAATAGCATAAGCATGTGGGATGGGATGCAAATACTTTAAAAAAAATTCTTGCATATCCAGTACCATTTTGTGGCATACATTATGTGACCTATATGTATCTAAATACATTGCAAGATTAGTAATTTCATGAAGGACCAAGTGAATGTTAGAATTATATTACATAGAAAGGTTTTTAGTTTCATCATTAAACAACCTAAAAAAACTTAAAGTATAAGCACAATAAATCCAAATTTGATCTTCAAGGGGTGTGACAGGATTATGTCTATTATAAAGCACAATAATATCATCTTTATACTTATAGACGCGTGCAAGAACATAATATGTAGAGTTTCATCTAGTATCGGCATCTAAAACTAGTTTTTTTAATGGCTTACCACTATCTGTAATAATTTGTTTAAACGTTTTTTAGATTCGAGGTGGAGTATAGTAGGACCGTTTATTTGCTAGGCTTGATATAATATTTAGTTATACTTATTACATCTTGGGTAACCAATTAAATGATATGATATAAATATTTATGTGATTTCTTTTAGGAAATGCATGGATGTAATCACTTTTAAGATAATCAAAGGCTTTATTATTCGCGGATACATTAACGAAAGAAATAGAAGTAATTTTATTTTTAATTTGAAAATCATTTATACACTATAACATGCATTCTCTAATTATAGGTGTGGTGGGCTTGCCAATAGATTGAAAATAAACTATTCTTTTTTATTGGATCCATCCAATGTAAAGTAATGCACATCATATCAAAGTCAGTAAAAGTGGTTATATCACTAGTCAAAGAAATTTTCCATAGCAAAGCTAAGATTATATCGAGAATGATTTATTTTCTAGATGCATGATATTTCAAAATTTAAGATCTCGTAGATAATCATGGGATACATGTGGCTCTTGGGTTTACCCAATTACACATCCAATTTTCATATCTCTAACTATCACCAAAACTAATCGGTATTGGAGTACCAACAACATATATTATAGTTTCTTCCCTATATGTATTTTGGTTAAAAATAAATGCATTACCGGTTTGATGATCTATAGATGGATTCCCTTTGTTATATATTTTCATAGGATTATTAATTTTATGTGTGGCTAAGTGTCTCAACGTACCCCCGGTGCCATAATTTGATTTTCCAGATTTATATGTATACGTTTTCTCACAATAATTACACTTGCATAATTTTCAATCTTTAACTTTATTCCCAATTTTGTTTAACAAGGAATCATAATTACTTTTGTTGTTATTAGTGTTTAATGTGATACCTAAATAACTAGTAAGCATAAAAGAATTTAAGAAACCAGAAAGGCTAACCATTTTAAAAAATTTGCTAATATGAAGATTGGAGGTAGTAATAATTTTAGTTTTATCCTTGTTAATTTCCTCGCCCGAGATATTGTGATACTTATGAAGGAAGCTACCTAGTTTAGTGATTGTAGAATGCTTCCTATTTGTAAAAATTATGATATCATCAACAAAAACTGAACTAAGAATAACAATACTGCTTCTTAAAGAATGTTACATACTTTTGTTAATATAAAAAAGTTTATTTAGACCTCTAACCAACACTTCTTTAGAAATAATAAATAAACTATGGGACAAATGGTCTCACTGCCCAATTCCTCTAGTGGGTTTAAAATATCATTTGGCTTCACCATTAATAATGATAATACATATCCGTCTATGATTAACTTATCAATGATGTTAATAAAATTTTGACCTAAACCAAATACCTGCAAGACTTTAGATATGAAGTTATGTGACATCCTGTCAAAAGCCTTAAACATGTCTACCATAATTAGGATGTAGTCTGCCTTAGTCTTTCTGTTTAATTCATATATTAACTCATTGGCAATAATAATGTTGTCTTGAATTAACCTGTCATATACATAAGTAACTTACCATTAGAAATAATTTTAGAAAGAAGATTTACCAACCTATTTTTGATGATTTCGGATATGATTCGATTCATCTGAGAGCATAAACTAATAGGAATGTATTCTTTCCATGTTATAGGCTTGCTTGATTTAAGGATGAAGCAGATCTCAGTAGCTAAGATGCCATAAAGAATCTTATGGTCTTGAATAACTAATACCATAGCACCACAAAAATCTTTTTTATGATTTGTCAGCAGGTGATATAAAAATGTTTGTTGAAACCTATTTTAGGATTATGTTAAAAATATTTTCATTAAGGCATCTATTCTCTTCATCTTTGTTTGGATAAAGGAGGTCAGTTAGAATCCTTTTGAAATAATTTTATGCAAAATTTCCCAATAGATGAGAATGAGTAATCAAAACCAGACCCTCTTTGATACCTTGAATAGTGTTTCTTCTTTTCTTTTTCTTGACATAGTTATGATAGAAATTTGAGTTCCTATCATCATCTTTTAACCAAATGGAATAACATTTTTTTTGCCAATAGGATTCATCAGAGGCCAAAGCTTTCCAATAAATTGCATTAGCCTTAGAAAGCTTAATTTTATTTTCCAAACTATTAGAATCCTGCAGCTTATCATATAACCTTTTAATCAGCACTTCAGATTCTAATACTTTGTCAAATATGTTACCAGAGCACTTTCTAATCCATGCTTTAAGACATTCTTTAAGTCTTTTAAGTTTGTTCCAGAAAATAAACATAGGGTAGTTATTGAGATTCTGATTTCAATTGAGTTCCACAGTCTTCATAAAATCCTTGTATAAAGACCACATATTAAGAAATCTCAAAACAAACTTATGAAGAGACCTTTCTACGGATAGAGAGATGCAACTGGGGCAATGGTCAGAACAAGTTATGGACATATAAAGAATCTTAGTAGAGCCAAAAAATAAGGTTAATCAGAGTTGAAAATAACTCGATCTAGATGTTCCTATTTTGATTTATTAGACCAAGTAAACTTTGAACCAGCATAACCAACATCTTTTAAATAACTATCCGCAATGACTTCATTAAAATCATCAGTTCTTTTAGAGCAAAAAGAAAAACAACCAAGTTTCTCATAAGAGGAGGTGATTGCGTTGAAATCCCCTAAAACCAACCATTCTTTTATAGAGGTAAATATAGTTCTCAGATTATCCCATAGATCAATTATTTCCCTTCTTTGGCATTTGGCATAAACAACTCTAATATAGAACAATTTGTTTGTAGAATAATTCATAATATCAGCATAAATTAATTGATTGTGCTCCAACAGAATATTTATAGTAAAATCATCACTCCACATCAACCATATTTTGTTACAAAATTGTTCTTGAGTCCTAACTTGATACCAATGACTCCAAGTTGTTAGTCTTAATAAGAGGTTCTTGAATAGCCAGTAGGTTGATCTTTTCTTTCTTGATGATTGATTTCAACCTTCTCATAGAAGTTTTGTTGCCTATACCACGAATATTCCAGTTGATGAGCTTAATTATTGGTATAAGCATGGTTGGATGATTTGATGGTCCCAAACAAGGACTTAATAACTAGGTATTATGTTTTTATGCTATTTTCTTCTTTCAGTTTTTCTCAAGCAAGTCTTGAAATTCTATACTGACTTTTTTATTTTTGGAATAGGTGGAAGGATTCCAATACTTTCTTGGTTTGAAGTACGGGATTTTGATGCGAGCTTTTCATAATCAAGAGAAGCAAAGAGAGTATAGCCAAATTCAGGATTCTGAATGGGTTCAATAATATTAGTTTCATTTGAAGTTCTGTTTTACTTTTGTAAGGTATTATTACTATCTTTTTATTTATCTTTGTTAGCTTTACTTTACTAAAAGTTCTTAGAATATTTACAAGACTGTTGATTTAAGCACTGTTTTTATTCTCCTTCGCCATCAATTGAGTTTTCTTTCAACTGATTTGTAACAATTAAAGACTTTAGTTTCAGAGGTGCAGGGATAGTTGAATTTGGAACAATCTTATTAAAGATATCATTGTTGTTATCTCTTTGATTATGTTTGATGAGGGAGAATAAAAGACGTACGGAAAAATTGTAACGAAATGTTTTTATTTGGGAAATATTGTAAAAAGTACAATAGAAGTAGTTATTATGAATAAGTGGAGAAATATATGGACTAAATATGTAATAAGTTAAAATTGTAAAGAAATGTTTTTATTTGGGAAATATTGTAAAAAGTACAATAGAAGTAGTTATTATGAATAAATGGAGAAATATATGGACTAAATATGTAATAAGTGGGAATTAAAGCATGTGGGCCCCATTATTGTACTATAATAGGACCTCACATGAGTTGATAGATTTGGTTGATTATGATAATATTACTTTCTCTCTCTACTTGGATTAGCTCTCACTTTCTCTCTCTAAAAAGACTCCATAACAAAGAATTTAATACAGTTTGGACCCCCATATATTCGCCTAACGTAAAATTACCCCTGAGCTATTTCTTAATTCATCAGTGGCGCCATCTGTGGGAAACGAAGATTGTTCTTATAACAATCTCTTTCTAGAAATTGTTCCTAAACCGAGCGGAACCATGGAAGAGCAAGGGGATGATTTTGTTAACGACTGCGAGGAGAATCTTGTGGGGAACACTTATCGGAACGATATGGAATATGAGACGCATGGTGGCCAGCGCGTCGGAGAAACCTTTGATGACTCGGATCTGCTGGCTCGAATGAATGAGTTATTACTGGAGATTGAAAAATTGAGGGCGGAAAAAGAAACTGTTCAGACAAATCTTCGTTCCGAGGTGAGAAGAGAGCCCGACAGTAGAAAAGAAGAGCGTTAAGCCGACTTTCATCCTCAAAATAAAGATGATAGATATAGAGGCCATGAACGCCATTCTTCGAGGAGCAAAGGAAAGCGTCATTTGGAATCTTCCCATTCAAGTGATTATTCTCGCTACAGTTTGCCAGAATCGTCTTCGAGGAGGAGTCACAGAAAGAAAAGATATGGTTGAAGGCATGTGGACCACCGGATGGGAAGGAGTTTGGAGAGAAAATATCTGAAGGAAAAGAATTATCACGCTCATGCTAATGAGCAGGGTTATGACCAAATGAATTTTTGTTCTGGGAACCAATATGTCGACCAGCGGAATTTGGAGTGGCAGCATCAGTATACTCTACCGTCCCAGGAGAGACTCTATTTTCCGAACCATGAAAATTTGAGAGCTAATGTCTATAGGACGAGTCATAATTGGAGACCTCCCAAAACATTTTAATATTTCAAAGCTAGAAAGGTTTAACGGGACGCAGGATCCTCATAATCACATCGAGCAATTCAAGAATTTCATGATTAATTTTGACGACGATGATAAATTGATGTGTAGAGCGTTTTCTTAGACTTTCAAAGGGGTAGCTTCCAAGTGGTATAACAGCCTTCCGTAGGGCTCGATAAAGAATTTTGACATCTTCTAGAATATCTTCAGACATCATTTTGTGGGGAGCAAGAAGTTCCGAGCTAATGGAGACACGATAATCTATTGTAGGCAAACAGTTGGGGAAAGTTTAAAGAATTACACCAATCGATTCGTTAAAACAAAAACCAATATAGAGTATTGTAAATATTCTGTGGCACTTGCGGAGTTCAGGATGGGGCTTCTCCCCAGACTATTAAAGGATATGGCAGCGGAAAGTCAGGCAACTTTTGGGGCATTATTGGATCAAGTTGAGAAAATAATTTTAGTGGAAGAGACTCAGGCATCCGAGAAAGGATCAAATGATCAGCTAGAGCAGAACCAATTTCAAAGGACTGAGTCTAGTAATCAAGGGCACATGCTAGTGTTCCAGCCAAGGGTGCGGGTCAGTATCCGTCGAGGCTAAGAACAAACCAGCAGAACTATAGTAACCAACAAAACTATAACCAAGGAACGAGGCCAATTTCGAACAAATGGATTCGTCCGGACTATATTGCGGAGTTAACGGAAAATATGGCTACGATATTTGATAGGGCAAGATCAACAGTGCAGTTTAGAAAACCTTTTCCAATTCAAACTCCAAGGGAAATCAGAAATGCTAACAGGTTCTGTAAATACCATGAGGACATTGGACATGACACTAAGGAATGCATCGCTTTGAAAAAAATAAGTGCAAGCTTTGATTGAGAATGGAATGTTACTAGAATTCGTAAAGAAGCATACCCAGAAAAATGTTGCAGTAAAGGCTGTCCCAAAGAACGCTGATACAACAATGGTGATTTTCGAAGGGGTTGACGTTTTCGATATTGAATAAGAGTATTTGGATCCCAAGGAAGGGATAAATAACGTGAACATGGTAGAGGAGATTATTCCAAGGGGGAAAGTAAATGACCTATGTTCTTTTTTCGAATCACTGGTTATCTTCGGAGGAGATACCATTGCAGGGAATTCTAATAGTTCGCGGAAAAGACACGTGGTGAACTTAACCACACAAACTGAAGCAGGGGTTTCAGCGCAGATGCATCGCTTTCCCTTCCAAATTATATGTTTTGACGATGATGATATGAGCAATATAGCGGGCCCTCATGAAGATGCGGTGGTTATTACTGCGGGTATAGCCGGAGACCAAGTTCAGAAGATACTTATTGACGCGGGGAGTTTTGCGAATATTTTGTTTATGAGTACCTACAGGAGAATTTCTGACCCGCCTGTTATACGACGATTTGACAGACCTATAGTGGGCTTTACAGGAGCAACAACGATAGTCGTTGGAGAGTTTCAATGTGTGGTGGAGTTAGGTCGTGGGCCATTTAAGAAGGAAATTGAAGTGTTGTTCATAGTTGTAGACGCACCAACTTCGTACAATGCAATTCTGGGTCGCTCTTGGCTGTCCAGGATGCATGGTGTTATCTCAACGGTACACTAGTGTCTAAAATATGTGGTAGGGAACAATATAGGGACGATCAGGAGCAGCCAGAAGATGGCTCAAGAATGTTATCAGATAACTCTATCCTCGAAAGGAGTTCGGGGAGAAGTATCAGAAAAGGCATAGCAATTAAAGGGGACTTCCTCGGAAATCACTCCCTGTGATGATCCGAGGGAGGCCCCCGGATTTATGGTTCCGGATGAAGATCACGAGGAGCATAAGTTTGAAGCAGGACAATTTTTGAAGATTGGAGTAAAACTTTATTTTGAGTTCAGAGAAAAGTTGATTGCATTTTTGTCAACGAAGTTAAATATGTTTGCTTGGTATGCACAGGATGTTACGGGAGTACCGCCAGAGATAATATGTCATAAACTCACAGTACGGCAGGATGTTCGACCGATTGTACAGAAAAGAATGCCAATTTCTTAGGAAAAGTCTGCAGCTATTCTCTTAGAGGTGGAACGGCTATTAAACATAGGCCACATTCGAGAGTCGCAGTACCCTGTATGGGCCTCGAATCCGGTCTTGGTCAAGAAAAAGAATGGAAAGTGGAGGATGTGCGTGGATTTCACGGACCTGAACAGAGCTTGTCCCAAGGATCCTTTTCCGGTCCCCCCAATTGATCAGTTAGTGGATTCTACTTCGGGTAATCGGTTATTGTCTTTCATGGATGCTTATTCAGGATATAATCAAATCAGATTAGATGCAAAAGATGAAAAAGTACATCATTTATCACTGGGAGAGGATTATACTGCTATAAGGTCATGTCATTTGGCATGAAAAATGCAAGGGCGACCAGCGTTTGGTCAACAAAACCTTTGAGGAGAAAATTGGCCGAAATGTAGAAGCTTACATCGATGATATGATGGTAAAAAGTTTGCAGGACGAAGATCATTTCTCTGACTTGGATGAAACTTTTAATAATCTGAGTAAAGTCAATTTGAAATTAAATCCAGACAAGTACATTTTTGGGGTACGATCGGGGAAGTTCTATGGTTACATGATAAGTGAAAGGGGCATCGAAGCTGATCTAGAACAGATAAAGGCTTTGAAAACTATGACGCCACCTTATAAATTTAAGGATATCCAGATTCTTACAGGGAGATTGGCAGCATTAAATAGGTTTATTTCTCGGTCATCGGATAAATGTTCGCCTTACTTTAAGGTACTAAGAAATGCCAGACAGTTTAGTTGGACCGAGGAATGTTCAGCCGTTTTTCGCCGGATTTAAGAATATTTGATGTCCCCGGAGATACATTCCAAGCCTTTGGTGGGGGAGAAGTTGATCATCTATGTGTCGGTATCAGATTGTGCACTCAGTGTCGTTTTACTCCGGGAAGAGGTCGATATGTTAAAGCCAATTTATTACGTCAGCAAAAGTTTGCTAGATGCTCAGAAACGGTATCTTAAGTTGGAAAAGTTAGCTTTGGCCCTGGTAACAGCTGCTCGGAAAATGCGGCCATACTTCCAAGCCCACCCTATTATGGTTCGAACAGCATTCCCCTAAAAAGGTTTTATACAGAGGCCGGATATATCTGAGAGGATGACAAAATGGTCAGTTGAACTAGGATATTTCGACATAACATTCGAGCCTCAGAGTGCAATAAAAGCTCAGGTTTTGGCTAATTTCGTGGTCGAATTCCACTCAGAGAGGGACGACATGGAAATTGTTGACCACTCAGGTAAGACAGAATGTTTGGTTCGAACTGATGGGGGTCGAATAGTTCTAGATGTGGTGTAGGAGTCCAATTAATTTCCCCTAAGGGGATAGCCATGTTTCAGGCTATTCGCTTCAGTTTTAAGGCAACTAATAACGAGGCATAGTATGAGGCAGCATTGGCAGGGTTACGATTGGCTCAAATATGTGGAGCCAGAAAGGTTAAATTGATCAGTGATTCACAGTTGGTGATTAATCAAGCTTTGGGAGGGTCTGAGGCGAGAAAAGATAAGTTGGTCAAGTATTTGAAAGTGTTGAAGGACTTGGCTTCCGAATTTGATTAGGTTTAGTATGAGCATGTTCGAAGGGAGGCAAATGTCATCCCTAATTCATTAACAGTGGCTTCGCGATTGGAAGGTCATCCATGGGTCCTAATTTAGGAGCGTCCTTCGATTACAGGCAGTACAGAACACTCAATGAATATGGAGGAAGTATGCAATGTGATCACAAATGATTGGAGGTCAGAAATCGTGGACTTCCTGGAAAATGATAGTTTACCCACAGAGAAGTCTGAGGCAAGGAGGGCCAGGTTTAAGTCTCATGGTTACATTCTGTTAGGAGGAGTCTTATATACGAAATCCCTGAGCAAACCGTTACTTAGATGTTTGGCTAAGGACGAGTCGCAGTTTGCCCTATCAGAACTGCACGACGGGGAAGGATCGGCCCATTGTGGGTATAAAGCGTTAATTCGATGGGTGTTTTTGGCTGGTTATTATTGGCCGACCATCTCTTCTGATGCGAAAGATTTGGTGAAGCGGTGTGATACATGTCAACGATATGCCAACATAATACACAAGCCATGGGTGCTCCTAGAGAGTATTTCAGAAGCAGTATCGTTTGATAGGCGGGGCATTGACCTAGTTTGGCCCCTACCAATGGCATCTGGTGGACGGCAAACGATAATAGTAGCAGTGGATTATTTTTTCAAGTGGGTGGAAGCAGAACCTTTAGCAGGAACAAAAGCAGAAGATGTTATCAAGTTCTTTGTCTCGAATATTTGCTATCGTTTTGGGGTGCCGATAAAAATCACAATGGATAATGGGCCTCAATTCGATAACAAGGAGTTTAAGAGCTTTTGCCTTTCCATGGGGCATAGAATAATATTTTTCCGCTCCGTTCCATCCCCAGGCTAATGGTCAAGTGAAAGTGACCAATCGAATGATTTTGGATGGATTGAAAAAGAATTTGGAAGGAAAGGCTGGAAAATTGCCCGATTATTTACAAGAAGTATTGTGGGCCTATAAAACGACGCCTCGAATTTCCACTGCTACATCTCCATTTGCCTTAGTATACGGTATGGATGCGATTGTCCCCTCGGAAATTGTTTTCCCATCGTACCGTGTGGCAGCTTATACAGAAGATTTGAACGATCAAAGCAGAGCCCTAGAATTAGACTTAGTGGAAGAAAAAAGACGAAGAGTGCAGTTAAAGTCCTTGCATTATCAAACATTGATGAGGAGTTGGTATGCTTCGAGAGTAAAGCAAAGAGATTTCAAGGTGGGGGACAAAGTGTTACGAAATTTTTTTCTGCACACCAAAGAGAAAAGTCTTGGAATGATGGGGCCGAATTGGGAGGGCCCTTATGAAGTAACGGGAGAAAGTAAAGCAAGGAACGTATAGATTAAAATATAAGGTAGGGCAATATCTTAAGCATCCTTGGAATATCGAACATTTAAAATTGTACCTGGTATGAGGAATAAGTTAGTATGTAACGATTATCTTTTGTGTGTATTTTCAGGTTTACAAAAACAGCGAGGGCATACTCTTTCATACCCTATTAGGCACATGAAGGGTTTAACAAGGTGTCATTATGAGCTGATCAATACAATTGAATTTTTTACTCGAATTATTCTTTCTGAGATAACACTTGTGGTTGAGCTATTAGAATTAATAATTATGAAATTTTATAAGCTTGCCTTAGCGCATCATACAACGATTATTATGATCAAAGTTGGCATAAAGTAACTATTCAACGCAAGTTGGCATACAATTATTTTTTCACATAAAAATGTGAAGTTAAAAAGTTATAAAACTGGCATTTCAAAAAGTAGCATACTAGAAAATTCAAGGAAGATGTTCTTCGGACCATGAAGAGACTATTACAAAAATTGTCTTACAATGACATATACAAAACTTGTCCAAACATGTTGACATTATTATTACAAGTCTATCTAGTCCGAATGTTCCGGGAAGTCGCTCTTCTCGGAATCTAATGACTCAATATCACTAACAAAAATGTTAGGAGGACGAAGGTCGGGGGAGACGAGCTTCCAAAAACTTCCCAAGTCGTACTCAGGGTATTCTGCATGAGTTTGGGTGATCAGCCCTGCTCAGGTTGTAGCATCTCGAGTGTTGAGATTGTTCACACATTTGGCCGCATATGCATTCACTGTTGTTTCTTTTTCAGCTTCAACTTGTTTAGGAAAATCTTCAATTCTCTTCAGTGAGTTTTTCCTTTCCTCCATAACAACCTTGTAATCAGCAAGACAATCCTTAAATCCCTTGCATGCAATTTGGTGAGCTTTCTTGAATTCTGTCAGAAGTTTTTCTTAAGCCCCCGTCTTCTTTTGGTAGAGATCCCTCTCTTCCTGGCAGCATTTTTCAAGGATAAGGACGTAATTTTCAGAGGCAGACAATCTTTCAAAAATTACATCCGCCTGACTCTCTAAAATTGAGTGTTGTTTCTTTGTCTCTTCAAGTTGAGTGAAAGCAAGGGAAGCCTTTAACTTGTAATGGTTTTTCCGGTCTTCCAGATGTTGCATTTTTCTTCCCATATTGACAGAAGCATGCAGGAGGTTGCGAACACTTAGCGAAAACTCATCATTGTGAGGAATCTCAAAGGAGCTGGTAGGAGAGCCTATTGCTGTGGGGTCAAAATCCGAAGAATCACCAGTTAGTATATCGGGGTCAACATTTTGAGAAGGATCGCTTCGCGAAACTGGGAGCGGTGCTAATATGGGAGAATTGTCAGTTGGAAAGGGACTTGAAGTTTGGGTAAGAGGAGAATCGGGTGTTTTACCTGACTTTTCTCTAGCCTCTTTTTGAGGGTCAGTCGCCACATCTTGGGTCGCAGTGCCCTCGAAGACTTCCTGGACATCATCTTGTGTTTTAATGTCCTCAGATATTTCTTGGATGGGTTCCAAAACAACCTGTTTCTTGGTTTCTCTTGTCTTGGCATCTTTTTTCTTGATGGGGAGGATAGATCTTTTCGGAGGAGAAATTGTAATGTGTGATACAATGTTTGCCGAAGAGGTTGGCTCCTGGTTAGCGGTTAATCCTTTAGAGTCTGACTGAAGGTCTTTAGTGGACACTTCCTCGTCGGAGTCATCAAGCTGACTTTTGGCACGAGAGCGCTTCAGAAGATAAATGACTATATCTTTCTTATTCACTCGATCAAGGATTTCTTGTTGAGAGGGAGGGGTCATTAATTCTCTCAGGGTCAGCCGGCCAAGGGGATTCAGCCTCCAGAGTCGACTTTTGGCCAAGTTATTATTCATAAAGCACAGGTGGAATTTGTTGTCCCAATTTTCTTTGGCCCACTCGCTGAGTTTGGTGAAGACGATGGTGGCACTCTCTACATAGTCTGCGTATGGTTTTGAAACTCCGGTCATAGCTACAATCATTATCTGAGGAAAGATAAAAGAAGAGGTTAACAGACTTACATTTGTTGGTCAACAAGAGAGACAGCTTGTGTGGATTCGAAGGAGTTGATTCACATCTTGTCTCCCAATATCCAGAAAAGTAGACAAATTGTTGCCTCCACTTCTTGTCAGCTTCTAGCAAGTATTTTAATACGTTTTTCCCTCGACCAAAAGTTAATGAGTAAAACAGAAAAAACAGATTCTTTGTCAGGCCAGATATTCCGATGAGCGCCTCTAAGGAAAATTCATTGCCCAAAATCCTTGAAGCCATGATACATGCCATGAGTGTGAACCACATGTTTAGACCAGCTTGTGAAGGACATAGGTCGATTTTGGCAAAGTATTCAATAAAAAATGGATCTAAGGGATACCTTAACCCCCAGTTCATAATTTCTGTATAAACAACTAACTCATTATCCCTAACTGATAAAGGAGTCTCACCTTCCGAGGGGAATCTAATGTTGATGTACGAGGGGATGCACCACCGGGTCCTCAACATGGTCTCTTCCGAAAGTGAAAAGTATTTATAGGAAATATTGTGAAGTGCAACCATATGCTTGTTTTCGATTCCTCGAATGTTGTTGCCCGCAATGGCATCAAGTTCCAGGGGAAGAACGATGTCACCTTTAGATTTTGGGGTGATCCGACGAGCCTGTTCTTCGGACGTTGTTGGGGGAGCGGTGAACATTTGACTCGAAGAGGCCAAGTAAAGGCCACTGGATTTGCTCTATTCTGCAATAGAAATTCGTAGAGTTTCTGGCTCAGGATTATCCGAGGAAATTGCTTTCCCCTTATTCGCCACAGATTTATTTCGCACTACTTGAAGATCGTCTTCAGTAATAGTAGTTCTTGAGGGATATAATTGAGGGCTTTCGCTTCCCGTTATCGAAGGGGTGGCTGGAAGACTTGACCCAGAAGTGTCAATTTTCAGAGTAGGATTGCCAACTACTAAAGTCAAACTTGGATCTGGGTTTCCGAGGGAGTTTCTTTGGCACGTTTGCGTTCTTGAGAGTTCCTTTTATCTTTGTAATTTCTTTTCCTCTTACCAGAAGAATGCTTATGGTGTCTGTCTTTGCTCATGGATTCGAGGGGCCTGAGATCGGAAGTTTGGTTTTGGTGAGAAATTTCGAGGGATATGATAGCAGGAGAGTTTTTCGATTGAGGCCAAGAACCGTAGAAAGTGGTGACAGAAGGTTGGGGCTGAGGTTCAACGTATTCACCAGCAGCAACTTTTTCTTGGAATTTTTTACTGATTAATAGCCACTCTGGAATCCGACGAGGTTTATAAGCCAACTTTCTCTCTCTAGAAAGTTTAGAGCAAAACGTTTGGAATGTAAATGAAGAAGGTGAGTATTTATAGAAGTAGATGGGA
This sequence comes from Limnanthes douglasii subsp. nivea, assembly GCA_036936605.1. NCBI lineage: Eukaryota > Viridiplantae > Streptophyta > Magnoliopsida > Brassicales > Limnanthaceae > Limnanthes > Limnanthes douglasii. Next base: position 320,981,408 of record JAUPFV010000003.1, read on the forward strand.
TTTTAGGGTAACATATGCATGGGGACATTTTCCCTTGTTTGCCTAGGGGCATTATGGGTAACATAGGCACATTTATATTGATTCGAGAAATGAGGGAGAAGACGAAGAGACAATCTAATGATGAAAAGTGTTGGGAAGCGTGATAACATCTCTAAACAGAGTTGGTGACAAGGAATTACGACTAATGACGTCATAAAAAACGCGGAAGATTGTTGATTGGGATATGCGAGTTGATGCTGAAAAATTCGATGAGTCCAATCTTTGCAATTTATTAGCCAAGTCTGGGAGGCTATATTATATTGAGACGATTAATTTCGAAGACGACATTTTAAAAAAATTGGGATATCCATATAAATGTTTTCGATGAGAGTTATGGTTCAAGATTTGCTAAGACATTGCAAGGATTGGGGGGCTACTGATTAGTGTTACCCATGAGAATAACAGGATATTCGAAGAAACATTTTTTCAGCTAGAGGATATTCGAAGAGACATTTTTTCAGCTAAAGGATATTTGAAGAGGCATTTTTTCAGCTAAAGGAAATTTGAAGAGGCATTTTTTATTCAAAGAGGATCTTTTTTTATGAGAATTGAAACGAATAAGATGAAGTTCGAAGATGTCATCACAGTCCTAGTAAAAATATTTTTACTAGGACTCGGGGGCTACTGATGAGAGGATAATAAAAGACGTATGGAAAAATTGTAAGGAAGTGTTTTTATTGGGGAAATATTGTGAAAAGTACAATAGAAGTAGTTATTATGAATAGGTGGATAAATATAGGGACTAAATATGTAATAAGTGGGAATTAAAGCGTGTCGGGCCCATTATTTTACTATAAAAGGACATCACACGAGTTGATAGATTCGGTTGATTATCATAATATTACTTTCTCTCTCTACTTGGATTAGCTCTCACTTTCTCTCTCTAAAAAGACTCCTTAACAAAGAATTTAATACAGTTTGGACCCCCATATATTCGCCTAACGCAAAATTACCCCTGAGCTATTTTTTAATTCATCAATGTTGAGTTGTTGTTTTTTTCTTGCATGACTCATGAGAATGACCCATATGAATGTAGTGAGATCAATACTTAAGAAAATATTTATAATGAAGTTTCTTAGTCAGGTCTAATTCCAGACACGCATAACATGCATTTTGCATATCCCAATATTTCTCAGGAACCCATATCTTGAGAGGATATCCAATAGATGAGGAAATATATTGCATCATTTCCTCATTGAACATATATTTAGGAACATTAGAGATTCTGGTCCAAAGTGGAGTGATATGACATTCAACTTTAGAATTGAAGTGTGGTGTCCATTAACTTTTCCATAAGAGTGTATTTTTTTGTTGAGATATGTTTTTCTTTATCTTGTTTAGTGTATTGCAAAGATATGTGATCAGATTTTTCCTTAACTTTAACAGGGATCAATGCTTTAACAAGCTTAAAAATATCGACAAAGGATTTAGAACAATTATTGGTAACTCAATCAGAGCTATCTTTTGTTTGATTGAATCTTAAGATGTAGTCTATTTTGTTGTGGATCAAAGTATTCCTTTCTTGATGCAACGATAGGAAATGCTCATCAAGAGCGGCTGTTTTCTTGCTTGGTGGAGAGTTGATATAATTCTTTTGATTCTGAGTCATTTTGATTGCTCAATAGAGAGTCAACACCCCTCGCAAGTAGCCAGATAATGTCGAGATCACATGAGGACGCCGCCGGAGAGAGCAGCCGAAAAAGATAAACTAGGGTTTTGATGTTCTTGGAGAAAATAGAGGACATTCCCGACAATTTATCATTCCATAAGTTGAGATCCAAAGATTTAATAACAAACTTATTAGTTACAACATTTAAACTATTAATTTAAATATCTAATATTTAAAAAACATAAATATATAAAGATTGAAAACATATACTCTAAATATCTAATATACTTGAAAAATCTAATAAACTATTTATAATATACAATGGTTGAAAACATTTGAAAACTTCAACAAATTTAAAAATATCCTTTTCAAAATCACATAAACTAATTATAATAAACTATTTATATATCTAAATAAAAATATCAAATAATAACATCGATAATTATGATATATATATATATAAAAATAATTCGAATAAATTTACCCATGCAAATTAACTTTTAATAATGTATTAAAAATTTTGGAAAAATGTTAAGCGTGATATAGTAAAAAACTATCACGGCGTTCGAATCACATGCCATGCCGTAGTCATAGCACGGGAACAATCACGACATATGGACTATCATAGCGTAAATGAGACGAAAGAAAGATGTCACATTTGCAACAGGAGGATCATAGATCGTTTTGTATCCTATAAGAAAACTTTTAAATCTAAGGGGTTTAACGTACCTTACAAATAATTATATATATGAGTTGTTGTAGCCGAATCAACCCACCAAGTCGTATTTCCCACAGAAATAAGATTACTTTATAAAACAACCAAAGTTTTGAGAGTATATTTTGTTAACATGTAATCCATACACTTCTCCTAATCCTGCTCTGGATCTCCTTGCAGAAAAAGAATCGAGCAACCATTGATTCCTCACCTTTTTCTTTCTTAGTCGAACCTTGACCCTGTCTTTACCATCAACCTTCCTCTTAGGCTTAATCCTCTTCTTAGATGTTATCATGTTCATTTCAACCTTTCCTCCTCTTGTGTGGCATGGAAAACTAACTCATTGGTATTCTAATTTCCCCGCATACAATTATAGATGGATTGGAAATGTTTAAAGATTATCGATAATGACTGAAAAGTGTATCATACCATACTTCTCACGTAAGTCTACGCCAACTACCTTTAAATTTGAAGGAATCATAGATATTTCCAGTAGTTGTCACATATTTTACCTTTGGCAGTGTATTTCTTGGTACATCGATCATTAATAAGACGTTGTATCTCTACCTTGCCATTATTAGCAATTTCTTTATGGACTTTCGCGAGGAAATCTATAGCTATGGTAGCATCTATTGAGACAACCCCGCGAAATGGAACTTGTATTCTTTGTAATATTATGATCATGCATAACCTGATAGATTTTTCCATTTTTCATGCTCTTTAGTTTCCTCATGTGTACTTTAATGAAAAAGAGCATATGGTTTGGGGTTCATTATTGCATATTTATATTCATCAACAAATAATGACATTACCGTATCTTTTTTTCATATAGCTAAATCTGCGCCATCCAACTTGAAGGGTTTATTCCCCAACGGATTGTATCCCGAGTATGATAGAGATAATAAATAACACACAACATATTAAAATTCATGACATATAATAATGAACATGCATGAACATGATATATACATGTAAAATATAAAATACTATGATAATAGATACCGAATGACAAATCATACAAGCATGTATTTATGAATTTGAGAGAAATACCATCTTTATTATTTTAATTTTACTAAGTATCAGTGAAATATTTTAGAGAGCTAATTTCACTTACTTCAATTAAAATAACCTTAATTCAATTTTCCCAAATAACGATGAAAGCTTTCGGATAGCCGATTTCACCTACTTAAAATTATAAAATTGAAATGATTAATTTAATTTTCTTAAATACCAATAAAACCCTCACGAGGACTGATTTTACCAACATAGAATTAAATTATCTCAATGACCTTTTTCAGCAACTTTTTCTCCATTTCATGGTTAATCAAACCTAAATATTAACCTTTCCGGAGGGTCGACTAAATTTAAATTAACCCTTTGAACCTTTTGAAGCCTATAATCCTCAAAGTGATCAATTTAACCAGCCAGAGGCCGATGAAATTAATATCCAGATTCACCTACTAGAATTCAAAACCTTCATCACATGTACACTTAATATTTAAGTATATAACAATTTATTTTACAAAAAAACAATATGCCAAAATAAACACGTATGTGAAACAAATCGTAAAAAATATACAAATTAATTAAAAAAATATTTTTTGGGTTTTTTTTTTTAAATTTCCAGCCTACTAGTGTTGTCGATGGGCGAGTCTAGCCAACAGTTGATATTGCTCTCATTAGGCGACACCTGGTGTTTGCCCAGCTAACAATGCCCCACTGATGTCATCACAACAATAATAGGTTTGTGAAGTACCTCGCAAGTCGCGACATTCATCTGCAATATCAGTAGTTCGTTGACCACAGTCAATGTCGTCGGTCAGCCTTCAATCAGTGTTAACATCAATGTTAAGCCATCGATGAGCCGCTGCCCTAATAGTTTTGAATTGATTCGCTAAATGATGGATTGTTTTATACTAATTTTGGAAGATAATTCCAGCCATCAAACAAACCCGAAATTTATCGAAAAAACAAAAAAAATATCACATACATTAATTTATCAAAAAATGTAGTTATTCTTTCTATTACTATATATTATCCTAGTCTTCGGATTCTATAGTTCTTCAATCGACTTCAATACTTATTCTAGAGACACCTTAAAGAAGTCGTTAACCCTTACAATCACAAACATATTGGCTATCTATTTGTTTAGGTTTTGGTTGAAGGGATACAAGACCTAAATCATTATGATATAGATGGTTACAACTTGAAACCCTAGGTTGTAAAAGCCCATTACCATATATCGTCTTGTGATCAGGGACCACAACCCAGTAAATTGAATACATCAGTTTATTCCGTGATTTATTAGTTCACGCTGAAGTGTTGATATTTTGGCCCAATCCTTCACAATGCCCAAATTTAACCCGATTACCACACTTATAAGTTCATAACGCTCTGTTCACTTATAGGGCTGATATAAAATTAATTATATAAAATAATTAATCAGTTTACTTTTATGATATGAATACCTTATACAATGACTAAATATATATATATATTTAAATATATTGGTCTATTATATGTTGATTATTATACTTTAATTTAGCTTATAAGTGGTAAACAATTATGATAAGTTGTTATGATATAGGATTGAATTATTAGAGAATAAAAAATACATTGTATTTATTTTAGTCGTTCCCAATTTATATTTTTGCCGGCGGGAGTTGTATAATGTTATCAAATTGAACTATCTTATTACAAAATATAATTTAAATGTGAAATGTCATTTAGAAATCCCAATTACCTCATCCTCACTAATATATTCATCATCAAAATCTGCAGAAGCTTCAGTTATAAGATCTTGTTTAAGTATACTGTCCATATCTTCTGGATAATCATCGAAGACGTCTCTTAGATTTTCTTCATTGTTATACTTTTATCTTGGATCTTGTGATACGTCGCATTCTAATATTCAATTGTAACAATCACTCCAAGTGCCCTCACTCGTTAATCTTCTTTGTTTAGTCATGTATTGAAGTCTGGCCTGATTAAACGCATATTCACTTGCCACTGTAGATATAGGTATTATAAAACTCTCCCTCGCTAACCTGCAAAGAATAGGAAAATCATATTATTTCGATTGCCACCACCTTAAGATATCAAGTTTGTCGCTTTCCTCATATTGTCCTAAATCAATTGGAGTGTTCAAATATTTTTTCATTTCATTATCAACTTGTGGATTTTATGTTGACATCCCAAGATTAAGCTTTATCATTCTTATATAGTTATGGGGATTTTTGTTACCTTTCACATTATTAACACTACCAATATCCTTAAATTTGAAGATGATAAATTATTCTCATGTTTTTCAACATACGTATTATACATTGTATAAACATAAGCGTTAATTTCTTGAATAAATATGTCACGATTATACTCATCAACATGAATTTTTAGTGCGTCATTAAAAAGGAAAAACTCGTCATCTTTCTAAGAGGATAAAAAAATATACCAAACAGCATAAGCGTGTCGGATGTGATGCAAATACTTTAAAAACTTTGCTTGCATATCGGGAACCGTTTTGTGACATACATTATGTGACCTATATGTATCTAGATGCGTTACAAGATTAGTAATTTTATGAAGGTACAAGTAATGTTAGAAGTATATTACGTAGAAAGGATTTTAGTTGCATCATTAAACAACATTAAAAAAACTTAAAGTATAAGCACAATAAATCCAAATTTAATTTTCAAGGGGTGTGACAGGATTATGTCTATTATAAAGCACAGTAATATCATCTTTATACTTATAGACACGTGCAAGCAGATAATATGTAGAGTTCCATCTAGTATCGACATCTAAAACTAGTTTTCTTAATGGCTTACCACTATCTGTAACAATTTGTTTAAACGTTCTTTAGCAGTCGAGGTGGAGCATAGTAGGACCGTTTGTTTGCTAGGCTTGATATAATATTTAACTATACTTATTCCATCTTTGATAACCAATTAAATAATATGACTTAAACATTTCTGTGATTTCTTTTAGGAAATACAGGGTTGAAATCACTTTTTAGATAGTCAAAGGTTTTATTATTTGCGGATGCATTATCGAAAAAAATAGACATAATTTATTTTTAATTTAAAAATCATTTATACACTCTAACATGCATTCTCTAATTATAGGTGCGGTGTGCTTGCCAATAGATTGAAAATAAACTATTCTTCTTTATATCACCCATTCAGGACCCATCCAGTGTAAAGTAATGCACATCATATCAAAGTCAATAAAAGTGGCTATATCACTAGTGAAAGAAATTTTCCATGGCAAAGCTAAAATTATATCAAGAATGATTTGTTTTCTAGATGCATAATATTTAAAAATTTCAGATCTCATAGATAATCATGAGATATGTGTGGCTCTTGGGTTTACCCCATTACACATCCAATTTTAATATCTCCAACTATCACCAAAACTAGTCGGTATTGAAGTACCAACAACATATATTATAGTTTCTTCCCTATATGTATTTTGGTTAAATGCATTACCGGTTTGAGGATCTATAGATTTATTGCCTTCTTCATATATTTTTCTAAGATCAATAATTTTATGTATGGCTAAGTGTTTCACCATACCCCCGGTGCCATAATTTGATTTTCCAGATTTATATGTATACGTTTTCTCACAATAATTACACTTGCATAATTTTCCGCAAGATTCTCAGTAAGTGTTCCCATGGCCACGATGTTTTTTTCATACTCTTATTACCGACGGTAGTACTACCAGATATATCTATGCTATATTGGGAATAATTTATTTCAAATATTTGGTTTTCTACGGGTTCGTTAAAAACATGCAAAGTATCTAGGTCAATTGGTATAAATGAATGTTCGACATTAGTATTAGGACCACGACCACGACCATGGTTAATAAAGATATTTTTTCTCAGGTGCCATTTAAAAAATATTTTAAAAAAAATTAAATAGCAAAATAATGTAAAATTGATTTTTTTAATTATAAAAAGTAAACAATTTAAACAAATATAAAATATTAGATTAGAGAAATAATAAGAAAGTGTATACCAAACTCTAATATCAACAATTATCTTCCTCCAACAAACAAACTTGAATGACTTGATCGATGTGAAAAGATGATCGGAGATTCAAGAAGAAGACTATTGCAACTTGATCGACAAACAAACCTGCAATAAAAAAATATTCATCGAAATATAAATGTATTTTGAAAGATTTAGGAAAATGATATATGTGTGAGAAATCATTTGAGAGATGAGTGAGGATTACTTTAGTTATTAGGGTATTTATAGTTAAAAAAATTGAAAAAAGAAAAAAATTAATAAATCCAAATCGGATATCTGATGGGCAAAAAACCAAAAAATGAAAACTCCTATAAATCAGGGTTTTCTCATCTAATATCACCACACCTCTCAAAGTATCTCTATAATATTTAAAATATCTCAAAAAAAATTAGATTATTGCTCATAAAGTTAGAAATTCGTAAAAACCTCGAGTGAAAGTTGTCAAAGAATATGAAACTTCAACTAGATTAAGATCAAGATCGGAGAGGGATTCATTGGATCATCTACAAGTATCCAAGAGTGTTGAAATAAGGAACGAAAGCAAGGTTCGGGTTCACAACTTCCTAGTGCCACAAGGTATCAATATTTACACTTAAATGTATTTAGATTATGAAGAACTTCATGATGTAGATGGTATGATATCGATTTAGATATTTTTAGTGAGAAGAATTGTATAGGTTGGTTGGAATTTTTGAAATTTAATTGTTTTTGGTCTATTGAATTAGTGCAACAGTTTTATAAAACTAGAAGTTTAATTGAGAATGATCCACAAGCTTTGGAAATGAAATGACCAATAAATGGTAGATAATATAGTTTTTTTTAAACCGACTTCGTAGAAAAGTTTCGTTTTACTAGGTTTGAATTAATTGGTACTCATTTGCGGTCTCAAAGTTATCCTATAATAAGATAGCCTCAATATTGGACTCTAACGTTGGATGAAGCCATAGACATACTGAGTTCTAATAGAGAGCAACCAAATGTTAACAGTAGACGCAAAGCTAGTAGAAGTAATCTTAATGGGTACAAAAAAAATAGGTTTAAAATTAGTTAGATAATAGCAATAATACAAACTTGTCGTTAATTCAAATTAATTTACCTAGTTTGATAATTGGACATATGAATAATAAAGTTTGTGGTACGAGGTTACTTTATTGGAAGATAATTACTCGACTGCTTATAATACAAATGGTAGATACTTCTGGGTGGACTCCGCGTCATGTTTGACTAGTGCAACCTAACAAAGCAGTCATTGAGCTTACATGGGATATATTCTTGGGAAAGAATCATTTGGTCGAAATGGAAAGTATATGACGGACATACAGATGTGTTGACACAAATCTGGAGAGTTAATGGTGTTAGCAACACACCTGCTCCATCTGCTAGTTTTCAGATTCAAGTCACGCACACTATGATGCAGCCTCAACCGGTCACTTCCAATACAGATAGTTCTTCTAATTAACAACAAAGGATGTTTGAGTGACAATATATGGAATGGATGCATTCTAAGCATATCACCATGTATAATAGAAATGAGGAGCGTTGGGTTCGAAATGAGCAACATTGGGAGGACGTCAACAGTTCGAATTATGCATCACCCAAATAGCTAAAGAAATGACATACAACTAATGCTAACGAGGGTTAATTTGCAACTTTGCGTAAAGCCTCGTCAACAGTCAGATAATGAAGATTGATTTAGTTTTTTTTTTGGATTTGTATTTGTATTTGATTTTATTAAACAATTTAAATTTGATCTTGTTATGTTTTTATTTTATTGTATCAAACATCATTATTATTTTCAATTTATTTTCATTTCAAAATATTGTTATACTTTTATTTTTTGTTTATTTAATTGAAGTTTTAAAATATCTAAAGATATTACTTAAAAATCCAATAAACTTGAAAAAATATATTATTCGAAAAGATCTAAATATATAAACATTGTAACAATTTAAAATATATATTATAAATATCTAATAATAAACTTTTTTATATAAAAAAACAAAACTTTTTATTAAATATCAAAATTGAAAACGCACGAACATAAGCTTCACTTTGAACCCGACTAAAACTTGACACCATCTTTTTTCCTAAGAACCAACCAAAGAACAAAATCTGCAGAACAAAACAATCCTCGACTTTTTATGGAATAATCAACACAAAAAGAGATTAACTTCAGCGACAGAACAACTGAGACTACCAGAGTATCACCAATCACCCAATCTGCTTCAAATAAAGAATTCTGATAATTTCAATTCCTAAGGAGCTCAAGATTTCGAGATTCATAAGCAACAATCAATATACAAAGGAGGAAGATATTATCCAAGAAACATCAACATCTTGAGAAGAATTGAATAGCCAAATATAAATGGTAATCATAGCAACGGGAAAGTCATCAACAAAAGGCGTACCAACTGCTCGATGAAATGTGAAGGCTGATTCTAGCTTGAGGAAGATAGGAGATTCATGGAAGTATCAGAGATTTGAATCTCACATTAATGTATCTTAAAATTCCAAGAATAAAAATAATCCACCAAAGAATTTCACAGGGCACTAGAAACAGAAGATTTGGGCAGAGGACATCTTGTAAGATGTAAATCTTACACATAAATATTTAAGAAGATAACAGCTGACCAACTGTGTTTTTGCAAAACAAATGAGAAGCTACAAAACAGAAAGAGGTAAGTAGCATTTGTTAATTAAGATTAACCATAACAGAGGTAATTGTCATTTCTAACCTAACCTAGCCCTAAACTTTAAAGTAGAGGTGATATCACTTAGCTGATTTAGGGTTTGATTATTGTTAAACAAAATTTTCATTTTGCATTTCATGGTCCATTTAGAAAGCCAATCGACTGCTTTATTTTGGTCCTTACTAATGTGAGTAATCTTCATTCATGAATGCGTGAGATATCTACAACATGTTAGGATTTTCTTAAGAGGCCATGAGTAGTTGTCTGAAGATAGAAAATTTACTAATATTAATGAGTCCAGCTCTATATCAATATTGAGAAAATTATTATTCTTACAGATTTGAAGACCATTCATAAATGCTTTGGCTTCAGCCATAAGAGGAGTGAGTTTACCATAAAGATTACCACAACCCTAGACAATGTCCCATTTCTTGTTTCTCAAAATCGGACCACCATTTGCAAGACTAGATCCATCTGTGTTCAACTTGTATCTATTTATGTGATAAAGAGACCATTTAAGTAAGGTAAACTTGTTCTTTGCTTTAAGATGGTTATGGCATCCTAGAGAAGAAACAACTTATTCATCTTTACACCAATATCTTTTTTAAGAAGATTAGCTTGACCAATACTAGACAGAATGTGAAAAATATATTTAATAGTAGAGGAAGATGATTATATATTACCCTTGATTTGAAGACCAAAACCAGTTTCTAGTTAAGTGAATAATAGTCATATGAGCACCAATATTAACCTTGAATAAACCTGCAAAATGTGACCAGATATCCCAAGAATACTTGCATGCAATAAATAGATGATTAGAAGATTCAATATTCTTACAGAATTGACGATTATGAGATTCAATAGTCATATACCTTTTATGAATTATAGAATCTCGTATGGAAGTAGGATTTTGAGGATTAAATTGTGAATGATGTAAATTTAATGATTAAATGTAAATAATATAAGTTCGGTCCTTCAATTATATATATATTGTAAGTTTTGGAGAACATTTGTAATTATGAATAATTGTTAAGGACTAAAGAGTAATTTGTCCTCTTTTGTAATTGGCTCCTCTATATAAAGGGCAAGACTAACCAAATAAAGGAGTTGAACACTTTTTTTCTTGAACTCAATTGTACTTGAATTTTCTCTCTTTAAAAACTCTTTAACTCTTTCTCTCTCTAGACTTATCTTATAACAATTAACTAAGATGAAATATTAACTCATTAAAATAAATAGGAAGCCAGTCGTGGAGAATTCTCCAATGTAAAAATAAATATTTCTTAGGATTGATTGAGTTCCATAACTTGTTGAATAGGTTGGAGTAGTTATGCTTGATTCTAAGGAAGTTCTGAGTGTCTTTAAAGTTGTGAGTTCCACCCTTAGAAAGAAGCCATATGACTGAATCTTCATTGTTTTCTTTAATCTAATGTTATTGCATATTAAGAACTTCTTGAGTAGATAAAGTGCTAGATAATCTGTTTAGGTTCCATGTATTGTTTGAGCAATTTTTTTTAACTTTCTCAGACATGTACCACCCATTGGCATCATTGTCATCAAGCTTAATAAGAGGTTTCTTTCTGTACCAGTTATCCATCCAGAAGTCCACGTCACTCTTACCAATATCTCATCCGATTTTAGGCTCATCAATAGTCTTTATTTTAGCTAACCTTTGCCATATTTGAGAACCTTTAGCATAGAACTTAGCTTGAAGATTATGCATATTTTGAAAAAAAATGTTATGCAAAACATTAGCCCATAGAGGTTTATTTTCTCTAAATCTAAGCCAAAGTTTACAATAGTATGAGTCATAAATATGATTTAGATCTCTAATATTCAGCCCACCTCACTAAAAGGTTTACAAACCGTGAACCAACTAGCCTAATGAATCTTATGAATTTCATTAGAAGAACCCCGTAAGAACTTGTTAAAAAAAAATCAATTCTGGTGATAATGCTTTTAGGAAGGTTACAAGACTGCATCCAGTAGATAGGGATATCAGCAAGGACACAACTAATTAGAGTTAGTCCCAACCTCCAAAAGATAAATTCTTCCTTTCCCAATCTTTAACTTTATTCCCAATTTTGTTTAACAAGGAATCATAGTTACTTTTGTTGTTATTAGTGTTTAATGTGATACATAAATAAGTAGTAGAAAGAAAAGAATTTAAGGAACCAGAAAGGCTAACCAATTATAGAAATTTTGCTAATATGAAGATTGGTTGCAGTAATAATTTTAGTTTTATCCTTGTTAATTGTCTGGTCCGGGATACTTTGATACTTATGAAGGAAGCTACCTAGTTTAGTGATTGTAGAATGATTCCCATTTGTAAAAATTATGATATCATCAACAAAAACTAAACTAAGAATAATAGTATTTCTTCCTAAAACGAATATTATATAGTTTTGTTAATATAAAAAAATTTATTTAGACCTCTAACCAGCACTTCTTCAGAAATAATAAACAAACTAGGGGAAAAATGGTCTCATTGCCTGATTCCTCTAGTGGTTTTAAAATATCATTTGGTTTCACCATTAATAATGATAATACATACATGCTTCTGATTAACTTATCAATGATGTTAATAGAATTTTGACCAAAACCAAATACCTACAAGACTTTAGATATAAAGCTATGTGACATCCTTTCAAAAGCCTTAGACATGTCTACCTTAATTAGGATGTTGCCTGCCTTAGTATTTCTGTTTAATTCATATATTAACTCATTGACAAATAAGAATGTTGTCTTGAATTAACCTGTCATATACATAAGTAATTTGCCATTAGAAATAATTTTAAAAAGAAGATTTACCAGCCTATTTTTGATTATTTTGGACATGATTCTATTCATCTGAGAGAACAAACTAATAGGCATGTATTCTTCCAATGTTGTAGGCTTGCTTGATTTAAGGATGAGGAGGATCCCAATAGAAAAGATTCCACAAGGAATCTTTTGGCCTTGAATAAAGAAGACCATAACACCACAAAAATATTTTTTATGATTTGCCAGCAGGTGATATAAAAATGGCTATTGAAACCATCCATACCAGCACCACTGGTGATGTTCAGATTTTTTATGATGGAGAAATTTCTTATCAGTAGGGGGAACCAGCAATAAGTTATTCTCTAATAGTGATCAAATTAAGGTTTGTGTTAAAAATATTTTCATTAAGCATCTATTCTCTTCATCTTTGTTTCGATCAGGGAGGTCAGTTAGAATCCATTGGAAATAATTTTATGCAAAATTTTCAAATAGATGAGAATCAGTATTCCAAACCAGACCCTCTTTGATACCTTGAATAGTGTTCTTTCTTTTCTTTTTCTTGACATAATTATGATAGAACTTTGAGTTCTTATCACCATCCTTTAACCAAATGGAATAACATTTTTTATGCCAATAGGATTCATGAGAGGCCAAAGCTTGCAAATAAAGTGCATTTTCCTTAGAAAGCTTAATTTTGTTTTCCAAACTATTAGAATCCTGCAGCTTATCATATAACCTTTTAATCAGCACTTCAGATTCTAATATATTGTCAAATATGTTACCAAAACACTGTTTAATCCATGTTTTAAATACTCTTTAAGCTTTTTAAGTTTGTTCCAGAAAACAAACATAGGGTAGCGATTGAGATCCTGATTCCAATTGAGTTCCCCAATCTTCATAAAATCCTTGTGTAAAGACCACATATTAATAAATCTGAAACCATACTTAGGAAGAGACTTTTCCACATATAGAGAGAAGCAAATGAGGGAATGGTGAGAACAAGTTCTGGCCACATAGAAAACCTTAATAGAGCCAAATATTTTTAGCCCAATCAGAGTTGAAAATAACTCGATCTAGATGTTTCAATTTTGATTTATTACACCAAGTAAACTTCAAACCAGTATAACCAACATCTTTTAAACAACAATCCCCAATAACTTTATTAAATTCATCAGTTCTTTTCGAACAAAATGAAAAACAACCAAGTTGCTCATCATCAGAGGTGATTGCGTTGAAATCCCCTATAACCAACCATTGTTTTGTAGAGGTAGTTATAGTTCTCAGAGTATCCCATAGATCAATTCTTTCCCTTCTTTGGCATTTGGCATAAACAACTATAAGGCTTTGAACAGTACATCGTCCCTCGACTATCGCGTTTGGTGACAAATAGTCCCTTGACTTTCAAATGTCCGTTGACAGTCCCTGGACTATCACGTTTGGATAAAGTTAGTCCACCAGATCCTCCAATCCATGAGAGGCTGCCACCTGTTACCATAGTCCCTAGATTTTTGTATCACCACTAGTCCTTTGAGTTTAGTTTTCTGTAATATTCTACATCTTGGGTTTGACCTAAACTCGAGGGACTAGTGGTGATACACAAATCTGGGGACTATGGTGACATGTGGCAGCCTCTGATGGATCAGAGGATCTGATGGACTAACTTTATCCAAACGCGATAGTCGAGGGACTGTCAACGGACATTTGAAAGTCAAGGGACTATCTGCCTCCAAACGCGATAGTGGAGGGACGATTTACTGTTCAATGCCCAACTATAACATAGAACACTTTGTTTGTAGAATAATACATAATATCAGCATAAATTAATTGATTGTGCTCCAACAGAATATTTATAGTAAAATCATCACTCCACATCAACCATATTTTGTTTTTGGAATTAACAAACTGGATCTTGAGTCCTAACTTGATACCAATGACTTCCAAGTTGTTAATCTTCATAAGAGGTTCTTGAATAGCCAGCATGTTGATCTTTTCTTTTTTGATGATTGATTTCAGCCTTCTAATATAAGCTTTGTTTCATATACTGCGAATATTCCAGTTGATGAGCTTACTCATTGGTATGAGCATGGTTGGATGATTTGCTGGTCCCAAACAAGTACTTACTAACCAGGTTTTCCTTTTTACGCTATTTGCTTCTTTCAGTTTTTTCTCAAGCAAGTCTTAAAAAAATTTATTGACTTTTTGTCTTTTTAATAAAAGAATAGGTGGAAGGCTGCCAATACTTTCTTGGTTTGGAGTGTGGAATTTTGATGCGAGTTTTTCATAATCAAGAAAAGAAAAGACAATATAGTGAAATTCAAGATTCTGAATGGCTTAAATCATCTTAGTTTCATGTGGAGTTAGTTGTACTTTTGTAAGTTATTATCACTATCTTTGTGTTTCTCTCTGTTGGCCTTACTTTACTAGGAGTTCTTAGAATATTTACAAGACTGTTGATCTGAGCTCTGTTTTTATTCTCCTTCACCATCAATTAAGTTTTCTTCCAACTAATGTGTAACAATTAAAGACTTTAGTTTGGGAGGTGCATGGAAAGTTGAATTGGGAACTATCTTATCAAACACATCATTGTTGTTATCTCTTTGCTTATGTTGAGTTCTTTTCTGTTTTTTCTTGCATGACTCATGAGAATGACCCATATGAAGGTAGTGAGAACAATACTTAATAAAAATCTTTATAATGAAGTTTCTTGGTTAGGTGTAATTCTAGACATGCATGACATACATTTCGATATAATTTTTTTGATTTTAAGTCATTTTATTCTTTAATCAAGAGTCAACACCCCTCGCAAGTAGCGAGAGAATGTCGAGTTCCCAGGAGGACACCGCCAGAAAAGATAACCTAGAGCCTTGATGTTCTTGGAGAAAACGGAAGACCTTCCTCACAATTTATCATTCCTTAAGTCGAGATCCAAATATTTAATAATTAACTTATTGGTTACAAGGTTTAAACTATTAATTTAAATATCTAATATTTGAAAAACATAAATATATGAAAATCGAAGACATATACTTTAAATATCTAATATACTTGAAAATCTAATAAACTATTCCTAATATATATCGGTCGAAAACATTTGAAAATTTCAACAAATTTAAAAATATTTTTTTAAAATCTCATAAACTAATTATAATATTTATATATCTAAATAAAATTATCAAATAATAATCTTAACAATAATCGTACTAAAGTTTTTTAAAAATTGTTATCACTGCGGCGTGCGAATCACGGCACGGGAACAATCACGGCATACGGACAATCATAGCGTAAATGAGACGAAAGAAACGTGTCACATTTGCAACAGGAGGATCATAGATGGTTTTGTACCCTATTAGAGAACTTCTGAATCAAGGGGTTTAGCGAAAGATCCTAGTCGAGAATATTGTAGGTGGGGCTTTCATTTACTTTAATTTGTGTTGCATCAGTCAACGATACGAATACACAGGTAAAAGATTGTATATTCTTTACATAGATAATTAAAATGAAAAGATATAAATCAACAACGATAAAAGGAATAAAAGGAATTGAACGAAAAAATCAGCCTCCTAACCTTGTTCAAACTTTTAATATTCTTCCGCTCCACTTTTTTTCTTTCAAGATTCAACCCATTCATCCATACCAACAACTGTAATTTGGCAGTTCGAGGGCGTTAGAACTTTTATTCTCTCCAAAAAAGCGGGAGATTTCTGGTAGTCTGTACAATACCCCAATTTTAGGGTGACGAGTTCAGTGAAAAATGCAATCGACGATAGATCTTCTTCCATTAAAGCCCCATCAACAATTAAAGATCTTATATTCTTTGACAAGTATGGGAATTTAGTAATTTTGGGGCAGCCAAACAAGCTCAGATGCGTTAGAGAAATACAGTTGATATCATCCGGAATTCCTTCAAGATTTCTGCAACCACTCAAATCTAAATTGGTGAGGTTTTTCAGATGCTGTATGGAGGATGGTATCTTCTTCAAACCACTACAACTGAGATTTAAGTGTGTGAGGTTGTTCAGATATTGTATGGAGGATGGTATCTCCACCAAACTACTACAACTTCGGATCCAAAGTTCTTCCAGATTCCTTGCTAGTGAGAGATCCGGAATTTCAGTCAGATGAGAGCAGCGTTCAAGACGGAAAACTTTCAAGTTAGAAAGATCCTGCAACAATTTCACTAAGTCTGTATGATGGTTGATAAAATCGCTATAACAAAATTATTCTAATAACGTAGAAAATGCAATAGTATGCTAATAACTGGGAGTCTCCCTAGTTAGGACTAAGAAGCAAATGCATAATTGGGACTCTAATTAGGACGAATGCTACAAGTATTCTATTTAAACATTTGGCAAAACAAATGCACATTATAAAGCTATAACACTTGCATCAGCACCGATATTTTTATTATAATTATAAATTTAATACAACCTATATAAAGGTGTTTCCATTTAGTTTAGAATCTCCATTCACATCGTTATTCGGAAAGTCGTAATCAACTACAACTTGAGTGTTTGACTTTTGTTTATGTGAAATTAAAATCATGATGCACTTACCAATTCGAATTGATTAAATTAAATATTATGATCCAGAGAGCTGAAATATGAAATGAGTATAAAAACGCAAATTCCTCAAAAACTGTCATAAAAAAAAACAAATAGATCGTAAATCTTACTTGTTTCCCGGTCCATAGTCGTTTGAGAGGGCTATTAGTTATGTGTAGTTCAACGAGATGGATTGGATGAAAAGTAGGTGGCAAATACTCCAATGGGTAGTTTTCCCAATAAAGATACCTTAGTCCCTCAGGAAGTGACTTAAGGCCACTGGGAAATTGAATATAAGAATCAACATTTGAATCCATAATTTTGAGGAATTTAAGATTGTACATCTTTTCGAAAGTTTCAGGAGCTAAACTCATCTCGTTTACGAATTTAGTATCGAATAGTATAGCTTTGACGTTCTCTGTCCCCTGATAACAATATAATAGCAAATTAGTATATAAATAAAAAATGGAAGAAAGAAAATTGATAGACATGATTCTTACTGTGTTTCTTGTCAATACATCACACACATCCTCATAACGCCATAGCCTGCTCCGTGATCCAACTTTTAAAGATTCTCCATCGACAATATTCCATCCAATTTCCTGTACCAAATCATGCATTTCTACCACATCTGCAGTCATATACCACCTTTTTGCATAACTAATAAGAGACTTGTCAAGCAGAACATCCATCCCCAAACGTCCAGAATAATAACAACCATCAAGTACATTTCTAACTGTATTAATATTTTCATGTCTAAAGAGACATGCAATATCCAAAAAAATATTCTTCTCTTCATCTTGTAGGCTATCATAACTTATTTTTAAGACATTTAAGATATTCATATCAGCAATATTCCTCAACCTTCTCAATGCACCTTCCCAATGTCGAAGGTCGGTCTTCCCACGTAAGGATGAGCCAAGTACTTTAAGTGCAAGAGGGACACCTTTTGCGTAGTCTACAATCTTCTCTGAAAACATTCGATAATGCTCCACGGGTTGGTTTTGAGGAAAGGCATGATAACTGAATAGCTGCAAGTCTTGATCGTCATCTAGTATATGCATATCATAAACATGTTCATCTTTTATGTCATGAGCTCTAAGAATTTGTTTATCCCTGGTAGTTACGATAACTCTACTTCCTGGGCCAAACTGATCCGTTCCACGCCCCCAAATCAATCCTTCAAGCTGTAATATTTGATCAACGTCGTCAAGAACGATAAGCACTCTTGTACGCCTAAGCCTATCGCTAGTGTAAGGTACACCATAAGAACTGTTTTCAAATTTTAACAGTTGAGAAATAAGATGATTTCTCATACTAGATAGACCTTCTGTTTTTGCTATTTCCCTAACATTTTCCAGAAAACAGCAGCTTTCGAATTTGCACGCTATTTTGTTGAAAACTGCTTGAGCGATGGTAGTCTTACCAATTCCACCCATTCCCCATATTCCTACCATTCTAAATCCCGATGGTGGCGATTCAATGCGTAATAATCCAACGATTGACTCCGCTCGTGAATTTATTCCCACTAATCCCCTATCATCATAGGCCTTAATGTAACCCATTTCCATTTTTTCCATAGCAATGGTAGTCTTACCCATTCCACTTACTCTTACGAATTTGATATTCTTTGACAGGTATGTGAATTTAGTAATTTTGGGGCAGCCATAAAAGTTCAGATGTGTTAGAGAAATACCGTTGATATCATTCGGAATCCTTTCAAGTTTGCTGCAATTACTTATATCTAATTTTACGAGGTTTTTGAGAAGTTGTATAGATGATGGGAGCTCCACCAAACTCTCACAAGAGGTTATGCGCAGTTCCTCGAGATTCTTTGCTAGTGAGAGATCTGGAATTTCAATCAGTTTTGTGCAGAAGCGAAGACAGAGAACTTTCAAGTTATCAAGATTCTGCAACAATTTATCAAGTTACAAAGATTCTGCAGCAATTTAACTAAATCTGTATGAGAGTTGATAAAATCACTATAACACAATTATTCTCAGAAAGAAGACAATAGGGACTCTAATTAGGACTAAGAAGCAAAGGCATTAGTATGTTTATAATAGGGACTCTAATTAAACTTAATTTTACATGTACTTGTATTTAAACATTTGAGAAAAGAATGTGTATTACATCTATAACACTTGAATAACATCGGCCAAGTTATTTATAATATTCCAAAATGATCATTTTGGTAAGTCATAATGAACTACCGACTTTACTGTTTGAAATAAATTTCATGATGAACTTAGAACTCGGAATTGAATAAATGAAATATTATGATTGAGAAAGCTGAAACATGAAATGAATATAAAAAAGTAAACACTCATGAACTTATGATAGAAACAAACCAAATAGATCATAAATCTTACTTGTGTTCCACTCCAAAGTTGTTTGAGAGGACTGTCAATGAGGTGTAGTTCAACCAGGTTGGTTGGCTTAAAAGTAGGTGGCAAACACTCCAATGGGTAGTTTTGCCAATAAAGATACTTGAGTCCATTAGGAAGTGACTTAAGGCCACTGGGAAATTGAATTTTGGATTCGGAACTCAATGAATTGTCAAAGTCCATTTCGGAATCCGTACTTGAGTCCTCCGTATAAGTAGTGCTTGAATCCATAATTTTCAGGAAATTCAGATTGTACATCTTTTCCAAAGTTTGAGGAGCCAAAGTCATCTTGTTTACTTCTGACATATCAAAGAGTATACCTTTGATCTTCCCTGTCCCCTGATAACAATACAATAAATTGTTAGAAAATTATTATATACACCAAACATGGAAGAAAGAAGTTGATAGACATGATTCTTACTGTGTTTGTTGTCAATACATCACGCACTTCCTTAGGACACCATAGCCTACTTCGTGATCCAGCATCTTCAAATTCTCCACTGACGATATTCCGCCCCATTTCTTGTACCAAATCATGCATTTCTACCACATCAATGCTATCATCTCCAGCCAAACTCCAAATCGTTATGTTTCTATGACTAATATTCATAAGAGATTTGTTGATGAGAGCTCTGATTCCCAAATGCACAGAGCAATAACAACCATCAAGTA
The DNA here is from genome assembly GCA_036936605.1 of Limnanthes douglasii subsp. nivea. Lineage (NCBI taxonomy): Eukaryota > Viridiplantae > Streptophyta > Magnoliopsida > Brassicales > Limnanthaceae > Limnanthes > Limnanthes douglasii. Next base: position 321,001,859 of record JAUPFV010000003.1, read on the forward strand.
CATTTCTAACCGTATCAATACTTTTACCATTGAAGAAACATGCAATATCGAGAAATATATTCTTCTCTTCGTCATCTAGGCTATCATAACTTATTCTTAACACATCTAAAATTCTTGTTTTCGGTTTTTTCTTTAACATTTTCGATTCATTCTCCCAATATTGAAGGTCGATCTCTCCACATAAGGATGAGCCAAGTTCTTTAAGTGCTAGAGGTACCCCTTTTGCGTATTCTACAAACTTCTTTGAAATCTCTAGGTAATGATCGGCGGATTGGCCGTAGCGTAAGGCATGATAATGGAAAAGTTCTAAAGAATCATTGCCATGCAACATCTCCATTTTATAAACATCTGTGATGTCATGAGCATTAAGAACTTGTTTATCCCTTGTAGTTACGATAACTCTACTTCCTGGGCCAAATTGCTCCATCCCACGCTCTCCAATCAGAACTTCAAGTTGTAATGAATGTTCAACGTCGTCAAGAACCACAAGCACTCTTGTACTCCTTAGACTATCCTTTATGAATGCATCTCCGATATGAGTTGTGTGTATCTCCAATTTTTCCTTTATGGATGCATCTCCGGTATGAGGCACGCCTATCTCCAATTTTTTGTCTTTTAACAGTTTAGAAAGAAGAACGTCTCTCATACTAATTACACCATATTTTTTTGCTTTTTCCCTAACATTACCTAGAAAACAACAGCTTTCGAATTTGCACGATATTTTTTTGAAAACTGCTTCAGCAATGGTAGTCTTACCAATTCCTCCCATTCCCCAAATTCCTACCACACCAAACTCTGGCCATCCAATGCGTAATAAAGAAATGATTTGCTTAGCTCTTGAATTTATTCCCACTAATCCCCCATCATCATATGCATTACTGGAGTCAATTTCTAACTTTTCCAAAACATACGCTATAATTCTGTCTACCAGAGTGACCTGGGATCTACAAAGCATGGAGTTGTAGAAGGCAATAATAAGTAAAAGAAAGGAACACAAATATATTTCAAACTGAAACTTTGAACATAGGAATTTACCGAATCCCGGATGAAACCAAACCAGGTAGTTGGCCTGCATAGTTCAGAGCCCTTCTCCATATCTGCTCCTTGGTGGAAAATTTGGAAAGAGGAATATTCTCTAGGAGTCTATCCAATGCAGTTCCGAATTTCCCAGTCTGATTTATAACATGAGTGGGTTCTACATTGTAAAAGACAGGTATAACAATCTGATGTCGTGCATCCTTGCACTCGAGAATCTTCATGAGCTCATCCAAGCACCATTCTGAATCCCCATAGTTTTCAGAGAAAATTATGAGCGAAATTTTCGATTCTTCGATTTCTTTGATGAGATTTTGAGAAATTTTGTCCCCTATGAGGAGTTCATCGTTATGGATGACAGTCTGGATCTTTATAGTTTTCAAAGCGTGGTCGAGATGGCTGACGATGTCGTGAGTGTCTTTGCCTCTGAAACTGAGGAAGATATCGTGTTTTGTAGACAAAATTGAAGAAGAAGAAGACAAAACTTGCAAAAACTCATTCTCCATAAACATCTCCATCTCATCAACATCTTCATCTGCTGTGTCATGAGCTCTAAAAATTTGTTTATCCCTGGCCGTTACGATCACTCTACTTCGGGGGCCGAATTGATCGGACAAACGCCCTCCAACCAAATCTTGAAGCTGTAATGAATCATGAACGTCGTCAAGAACGATAAGCACTCTTGTACGCCTAAGCCTTTCCCTGGTGTAAGGTAAATCACAAGCACTCTTTTCAACTTTTAACAGTTCACAAATAAGATCTTTTCTCATACTAACTAGACTTTCTGTTTTTGCTTTTACCCTAACATTGTCCAAAAAACAACAGCTTTCGAATTGGCATGATATTTTTCTGAAAACTGATTGAGCAACGGTAGTCTTAGCAATTCCACCCATTCCCCAAATTCCTACCATACGAATTTCAGGTGATTCAATGTCTAATAAATGTATGATTTTCTCAACACGCGAGTTTATTCCCACTAATCCCATGTCATCATACGAATTCTCGGAAACTGTTTCCAACTTTTTCAAAAGATTCTCTATAATGTTTTCTACGAGAGTAGCCTCCGATCTACAAATCACGGAGGTGTAAAAGGAAATAATAAGTAAACGAAAACAATACAAATATTTTTGACAAACTTTAGAGTTTAGGAATTTACCCATACATCAATGAATCCCAACCAGATATACTGCCTGCATCTCTCAGAGAATTTCTCCATTCCTGCTCCTTGCCTGATTTCGAAGCAGCAATATTTTTTTGGAATGCTTTTCCGAATTTCCCAGTCTGATTCCGTACATCAGTGGGTTTTACTTTGTAGAAAACAGGTATAACAATCTGATTCAGTTCTTCTCTGCACTCTAGAATCTTCAGGAGCTCATCTAAGCACCATCTAGATTCAGCATAGTTTTTGGAGAAAATTATGACTGAAATCTTGGATAGCTCGATTACTCTGATAAGTGCAGGAGAAATTTCGTCGCCTCTATAGATGTCATAATCCATGAACGCCTGAATTTTGCAAGTCTGCATAGCTTTCGAAAGATGGCTGACGAAGTTACCAAGAGTGTCTTCCGGTCTGAAACTGAGGAAGACATCGTATTTATACAAAATAGATGAAGAAGAGGAGGCCATATTATATGAGTAGGTAAATCTAAGAAGCTCAAAAGGATTGGTTAATTAAAATCAAACTTTGGAGCTCAAAAAGCTTTACTTAGAAACAAGATCTTAAAGCTAAAGGGTGAGCAGGTACAAGAATTTCTTCGATATTATGATTGAAGGATGAGTTTTACTTTAGTGACCTTCATAGATATTTCTTGAACAGTACCATCGTTTAATTTAGTGTCAGAAAATTTATTACATAGAGACCCCTTGTTTGAATATTTCATACGATGACAGGAAATTTATTACATGCAGACGCCTTGTTTGAATATCAATTTGGGGTAAATAAAAAACTGATCCTCTCTGCATTTACTTTACTTTATTACAAATTAGGTCTTTTGATATTTTTCAAATTATAAGATGTTTAAAATAGTTAACTTCTTCCTCATCCGGATGAAAGAATGTAATTTCTAAAAAGATATCGAGTGTAAACCATAACCAAAAAGTATGCTAATTAAACAAAAGATATAGTACATACATCAGGAAATCTACTAAAATAATGGATTTTAGTATGGATCCTCGATTTAACATCAAATGCGGTCAAGCAGTATAAATTGGATATTGGCATGTAAGGCATTCATTTATCATATGACTAGACATTTAGAAAAAGTTAACCACAATAGACCGGGCTAATAGTTCCATCACCGATTATTTATCATGTAAAAACTGTACTGAATCATATATCACCTTTCGAAATGTCCATTTTTCTGTCAATTTTGGGAGGTTTTGAGTTCAAAAATGCACTTCCCTTCACCATTTCTGATTGGCCCTCACGGTTATAAGTAGCTAGTTGTTAGACACTTTCCTCTTCGACGCTCGAGATTCTGTGTCGTAGTTGTTAGACACTATTCCATTTTGGTCATTTAGCAAAACAAGTTGAGAGGGATTTGTATATTGTATTCAATTGTTTGTTTATTTTTAACTTGTTTGTTTACATGTTACAGATATATTTATAGGGCTGAGAGTTTCTTATTGCAAGAATGGTGGAATAAATCTTTTCTAGAGGGTACTGCACGTCACTATTCATACTGTAATAACTTGTATAACTGTATCACAGTGAATTCAAAGCTGTAAATTTGTCTTTGCTTTTAACTTTTTAACGTTTGAAGTTGTAATATAAATGGGCTAAGTTTTGTTGGGTTCCGGACTGAAGGTAGGCTCATGTTTGTTGTGGGCTGATGTTTGTTTTTGTCCAATGTATATAACTGTTGGTTTCACTAAAAGATGAACCCTTCTCACTCCCCCGCAGACGAAGGATGGACTCAGACTATCCAAGTTTCTTTCTGAGAAAAAAGAACCAACTTTGAGAAAGAGGCTTCGTCAGAAGATCAACAATCTGGTTATGGTGGTGGTGGGAAAGAACGTATCGAATGTCAAGTTTTCTTTGAAACACTTGATCTCAAACGAAATGTATGTCCATCTTGTTGTGTTTTGTTCGAGCATGAAAAATAGGTTTGAAGCAAGGGAGCTGACTCCCAGATTATCACACCAGAGAATATGAGATCGAGAGAGGGGAAATTTCAGTTCTTGCAGAAGTGAAGAACGACTCGAAGCCAAATGAACTCAACAGAGAGATTCGCAAGGACACAATATTCAGACTTAGTGATAGATTGTGCTACAACCTGTTATTTCTTCAAAGACCAAGTCAAAAGAGTATTTACAAAGTACACACAACAGTCACCCACAGAGCATCTGTCATCAGGAGAGCAAGCCTAGTCAGCATTTGTGAATCCACTAAGATGAAGATCAAGGTTGGGTTTAATGTGAAGACCAATTTTTGAACTTTCAGACAAGTATCGTAGAACTCTTTTTACTGCTTGTAGATGTATATATGTTGGATTTTGTTGAAATTGGCTGAGTTTGTTGACATAAAATGCAATATATGCCCTTGTATGGAGAAGGTATTGTAAATATCCTAATAAGCTTTGATATTTCTTTGGGTGCACGAGAGGAGTACATGAGTAGTGCATGAGTTTACTAAGGTAAGTCATTCGTTGTCTAGTAGACTCCTAATGTATATTTGTTGTTACGTAGAAACCCGAGAAATAGATATGCCTAGGAAATAGTGCAGATCTCGCAAGTACTTTAGAGCAAACACTAAGTTGAGATTCTTGATAAAATATTTTAGATGACCATGATTGTTTCCACTGATGATAATGCCATCCACACACACAAATAGAATAAAGATAACCTTCTTGGACACAAGAAAAAACATAGAGTTGTCAGCCTTAGAGTTTGTGAAACCCCATAGAGTCAGAGTGTCCCTTAGCTTAGAATACCAAGCTAATGGGGCTTGTTTGAGGCCATACAAGGCCTTATGAAGTCTGCAGACATGAGACAAGTTCTTTGGGCTCTCAAAACCTTCAGGTTAACCCATGCATAGATTCTCAGTGACCTATCCTTTCGGAAGGCGTTGTTAATGTCTAGTTGTCAAACGACTGAATCCTTTGAGACTGTTAGAGTCACTACAAACTATTGTAGAAGTCTTAATCATAGTACTAAAATTTTCTGTAAAATCAACACGTGGAGTCTGATGGAAACCCTTGGCGTGCTTTATATTTCTAAATAGACCCATCAGAGTTCTAGTTGATCTCATAGACCCATTACAACCTACTCTGTTCATGTTGGACTTCATAGGAACAGAAGTCCAAGTGTTGTTCTTGACAAGAGCCGCATTCTCCGTTTGCATAACTTGAGCCCATTAGGATCTTTGATAGAACCAAAAAACTTTATAGATTCTGATAAGAGTACTGCAGGAGGAGTAGTCTGGCCAGTGTAGGGTTATTTTGGTTTGTAAATGCCATGTTTTGCTCTAATGATCATGTTGTGTGTATTGTCAGTTTGTTTGTGTTGTGTGGTTTGTGGTAACTTTAAGTTAATGACTATGGTAGGTGTGTTGTATGTGGGTGATGTTTGAAGTGTATTGGTGTGAGGCAAAATGTGAGTTTTGTGGTATATCTTGGTAGTTGTTAGAAATAGGACTGTCTGGTTGTTGGCTGTAGTGTCAGTTTGGTGTTTGTTGCGACTTATTTTATGTGTTGTTTGTCGTATGTAGAGCAGAAATTTTAGGTGTCAGTAACTTACTAGAAACATAGGCTGAACCTGCATTAGAAGTAATGCTAGTGGATGTTGACAGTCTAAGAAACATAGGTAGCGAATCAATAACACACCTAGACTTAGGATTTTTAGTGTTTATGAAACTTATAAGCCAAAGAAAATCCCATAGAGACTTTTCATTTCTAGAAATGTGGTATTTCTATGTTATAGTGTCACACACAAAGGCTAAAAATGATTAAGCACCACATGGAGACTTTTCATTTCTAGAAATGTGGTATTTAATGAAAGGGATTTTTAGTGTTTATGAAACTTATAAGCCAAAGAAAATCCCTTTCATTAAATACCACATTTCTAGAAATGAAAAGTCTCCATGTGGTGCTTAATCATCTTTAGCCTTTGTGTGTGACACTATAACATAGGAAGAAACACTTTATTGAATAAAATTGAAAGTTGTCTGTTTGATATGGCCTTAGACACGACAAACATAAACATCCAAAAACTTTTAGATAAGAGTAGTCTTGTTTTGTTTGAAAGATTTTTTCAAAGTGGTATTAAGTTGTGTAAGACTGAGGTAAGAAGTCTGTTTATAAAGTAGGTAGCAGTTAGGAAAGCCTCTGGCTAGAAATTGTAAGGAAGAGATGCATGAGTTAGAAGTGTGAGACCTATTTCAAAAATATGTCTATGTTTCCTTTCACTTCTGCCATTTTGGATAGAGGTGTGAGGACAAAAGGTACAAAGCAGTATGCCACACTCCTTTGCTAGAGGTTCAAAATCCTGAAAATCCGCTCCCCAATCAGACTGAAAACTCTTGATTTTTCTTCCAAATTGATTCTCAACAAACAGTTTAAAGTCCTTAAGAGTTTTAAGAGCATGGCCTTTGTGTTTTAAATGATATAACCATATGAACCTAGTACAATCATCAACAAGAAAAATTTAGAATTTAAAGCCCTTTTTAGAAAGAACTAGGGTTGGTCCCCATATATCTGAATGTATTAAATCCAAAGCATAGTCAGACTGTTTCTCGTACGTAGTAGACGAAGAGTATGAGACTTTCCATGTTGACATGATCACATAAATTTTCATTGAAACTTTAAAAAGAAGGATTACACTGCTTAATTACTAAAGAGAGTATTCTATCAGAAGGATACCTAGATGCATATGCCAGTCTTCTCCTATAAAAACTATATTTTGGATCGAAAGACCTTATCCTTAGGGAAAGTAATGATGAGAGTGTTAGAGTAAAGGCTTGGACCCAATTTCCTGGACTGATTTGCATGTAATGCATCTTCCAGCTTGTATAGACCATCTCTAGTTGTCCTTGTGAGAAAAACTGTCCCTGTGAGCTTGTCCTTAACAAAACAACCATTAGGATGAAATTTAACAAAAATAGGGGTAGACAAGGTAAGTTGATGGACAAATAACAAGTTTTTATTAATGTTTGGTACAAGAAGAATATTGTTTTGAGTTAGGGTGTTATTATCAAGTATTTTGTTGGTAAATATTCTGAAGTGTTGTATGTTTAGTTTGTGACCACTGCCCACAATGATAGTATTCTTACTAGAGTACTCTTTCTTCTGATCTAACATGTTTAGAGCTCCCGTGACATGATGAGTTGCTCCGTTGTCTAGATACCATTCATCATATGTTTGTGGATCTTGTGTAGCCATAAAATCGTTTGGTTCGTTCTCTATGTTGTTTTTATTGTTGTTTTGGTTACCCGTTACAATCAGGTCTTCCCTATAGTAACAATAGGCTCATGAGTATCCATATCTTCCACACATCTGGCAAGTAGGTTCGTTAGCAGTTGTGTATCTGTCACCTCTTCCTCCTCTATAGATAGCTCTGCTTCTAATAGTATTTAACCTGCCCAAAATGGTCATAGTGGTGTTTAACCAGCCTAAAAGCAGATGGTCTTTTCCTACATATACTTTGTAATCACGGTTTTTAATGATATTTCTAGTGGATTCATTAATTAACTTAGGAGGACATGATTTCTCACATGTGATGAAGTCACCGAGCTGATTTCCTCGAATGACTGATAATACCATTGTCTTCCATAATAATTAATTGTTTCTATCTAGCCTTACTGAGTAGAAGGCACACATATGGTTCTTCTTCAGGTCACTATTTCTGCTATTGAGGATGATAGTGGTGAATGTAGCATTTGTTTCTAATACTAACTTAACAAAAAAACACAAATCTGTATATTGTATTCAATTGTTTGTATTATTTCTCACTGTTTGTTTACATGTGGACACACACATATATATGTCTAGTGGTGGCAAACAGGTAGACCCACGACCCACCGGACCCATTTAAAATTTTTAAAGAGGTTGCATGTTTGGCAGGTTGCATGTCTGGCAGGTTACTGCTTATGCAGGTCTAACAGGTAAACATGTCTGGCAGGTTGCAGGTCTGGCAGGTAAACTCATGCATGTTATCCACCAGAAGACCCATTTAAGGCACTACTTATCAAGTATTTTATAATATTATTTAAAATTAATTTGAATGTGTTAATTAAATCGAATTTTAATAATTGAGATATGTACAATATAGACTAAATAATTATTTTATTTACTCTATTTTAATTTAAATATTATATTATTTAAATCGAAATTCTATAATCAAGGCATGCATATCGTAAACAATATAATTGTAATATGATTTTGATATTGCTTGATTACATTTAGATATTTAAGATATTTTATTTAATATTAGGTAGATATTAAATAATATATACCTATTACACATCTAATTGTATTTTGATTTTAAATTATTATATTATAAAAAATATTTTTACAACTTTATTTATCACATATAGGCCATCAATATTCTATATCATTATCAGTAGCCTCCTAGATCTTACGAAAGACACTGAATGAGAATTAGTTGTCATCGAAAATCTTCATAAGTGTAAAAATCCCTCTTGCCAAAGTCCAACTTTCTTCGAGTTATCTCATCTCTTTTCCTCGTCAAAATAATTTTTAACAACATATCTTGTCCTCAAATCAATGCAATTCGCAATATTGCTTCAATTGTATATTTTTTCAGGATTATTTAACTACATACTTTGCATACTCGAATAGACCTATAGGTACAACCAGCTCGAAATCAACTCAAAATTTTGTTGGTGCTTCAAATATTTTAATGTGGAAACATGAGCTCGTTTTCTCTCAACATTCAAAAATGTTCGAAGTGAAGTGGAAAGTGTGAGGATTCACTATGCACTAGGTCTGCCACTAGGCCTGACATTTACCAGGTGTCAAGCTCTCCTCTTCACGCAACTGTTTGGTACTCTACCGAATTTCTCATTCCACCTCTTCCACTTCTCTCACTTGTCTATCTCTTCTTTCCCCTCTATAAATATTTATGTGAGCCATTGTTTGTTTCACAAACGCCTTTTTAGAGAGAGAAAGTCTATTTAAATCAGAAATTTCTTAGGTACCTTCATCTGAACCTCTAATTTCTTGGCTACCACTACCGAAAAACTCATATTCTTCATCCAATCTTCAAGTTAGTATATGACAAAGCATCAAAAAACCAAAAAAACCACAAAAGTGATCTCCCGGAAACCAAGAAACCACTTTTTGGTGCTTACAATTATATCTGCATAAGTGAAAGGGCTGAAGAGTACCGAGCAGCAGGACTGATAAGCAACACTCTTGTTGTTAATATTCTTTCTAATCAACACCTTGCTGCAACCCACCATCATGCAACAAAAAAGTTAAATGTTAATACACGACACCAATCTATTAACAAACAATAAACCACTATAAACTGAAAGAAAATATACATATCGAATCAAACTGAACAAAAACTAATATACAACAAAATTAAAACTTACGCTAGAACGGTACACTGGTTTAAAGAGGAGAAAATGGAGAAACAGAAAGGGATTGGGCATAAATCAAACTTAATTAACAATATAGAGAAAGAATTCATACCTCTGAACGACTGTTAGGACCACAACCGAAAGATGAGAGAGGCGAGAGATGGAATCATGGTTTTCGAGAGAACATAAAAAGAGTTCAAAGGGTTTCCAAGATGAGAGAGGGTAGATTTAATTTTGGTTTGCTGGAAAACTAGAGAGAGAGAGAGAGAGAAAGAGAGAGAGAGAGAGTAAAGAGAGAGAGAGAGAGAGAGAGGTCAAGGGGTCGTCAAGTTGTTAATTTTAGGGCGGACTAAAATAATTGGCTAAAATTGATGGTAAAAAATAGGCGGGGTTCATTTGGGGTAAATATTGCGCGTAGTCTAAAAAATTAGTTAGCGGGATAAATGTTGTAATGGCCCATGGCGACGAAATCGAACCCGATTTCGTATATTAATTATAAAAAAACATTAAAATAACAGCGTTGCAAATCCGTATCCACCGAGAAAGTTCTTCAACAAAATAAAAGCCTGTTGAAATCCCGTGGTAATAAAAAAACCCGCTTTTCATTAAATGGGTCAAAACAGACAGTGGTGTAAAAATGCTTGTATTTACAACATATTTGCAACCGTAAAAGCGGAGGTGTTGTAAAAAAGCAGTTTATCTAGTAGTGTTTTACTATTTTTTCTTTATACTTTCAATTATTTGTCACTATATATTTTCATCCTTTCATCACTAGTGGTAGTTGTATTTTTCGTTCACCGTCAACCGCTTGCGGTGCTGGTGTGCTTTCTTTCATATAAACGTTTGGTTGGTCCCCCTTGGTGGTTACAGATCTGGTATATGTTGTTGTAAAGATGTCATTTTAGTATTTTGTATTTCTCTAAAATATGGGCTCTTTCTCCCCTCTCCTATCTCGCTTATTTTGCTGGAGTCGTGATGGGCTTCTGCTGACCGACGATGGCTCCTATGCTGGCCGGTTCGTGTTGCTGTCGTGGTCGTGTTTCTTGTAAGGTGTGTGCCAGTGTTCTTATAAGCTAAGGAACTTGTATCGCTTCCTAAACTATTGCGTCCTACCAATGTATTGAAGCCAACGCAATGTTGTTGCTCATGCAAATATTTATCAACGGCTCAAATTAAGATAATTTATGGGCTCAAATTAAGATAATTTATGGTAATTGGGAGTTGTGCATGGCGTGTGTGAATTTGACCATGTACACTCTTGTCTTGAAGTCCATTATCTCACTTTTGTATTTTCAAGTGGGGTGATTCATCATCTTTCTTTTTTTTTGGTATAAAAAGCTTGTAAATTAAATTAAATAAATGGTACAAAAGTTCATGGGGTGGGGCACCCTTTACAAGATTTCAAGATCCCAGATGGGTAAAACTAAGACAGAACAAAAAGTAGAAATACATAGAGATTAGCCTAGGTATGGGTATTTTGTTCCTTTGAATCTGTAGCGAAGGTCGGAGAGGACCAGATGAAAGGTGCTAGTGAAGCGGGATTGCTTGTCATTCTAAATCCTGTTGTTCCTTTCTTTCCAGATGTAGTATACTGTGGCGCAGAATGCAGAGTTCCAGTGCAGTCGACGACTCTTATTAGAGGGGGCCCAGGAGCTTGTAGTCTCATACCATTGATTCCATGATGACGCCGGAGGAGGAAGGAGGATCTTTTGGGCTAAGGCCTCCCAAATGGCGGAAGAATAAGGGCAGAGGATGAGGAGATGATCCAGGGTTTCGGGAGCGTTATTACAGAGGACACAGGCGGCAGGGCATTCAAAGCCCCAAGATATAATTCTTTATCGGGTTGAGAGCTTGTTTAGGATAGCTAGCCAGATGATGAAGATATGTCTGGGAATAGAGAATTTATTCCAGATGAGGTTGGCCCATCAGACATTGCATTTGGGGGGTTTAAGAGCAAAGTAAGTGTTGCTGATTGTGAATTCAGGTTTGGAGTTATTCGGGATCCAGATGAAGGTATCAGGTTCCGGAGAGGCGGGGGGGGGGGGGGGGGGGGGAGGTCATTTAGGGCTGAGGATATTTCTCGCAGGTGGTCTCGGAGATGGCGGTCGGGTGCTCTGGCATGGGGGGGGGGGGGCAGGACCAAGCCCCATTGGTGCAAATGTCTTTCACTGTCTTTAGGTTTCGGAGGCAGGAGAGATTCAGAATTTGAGGGCCAAAGCGATTGACAAGAGACGTTGGAAATAACCAGGGGTCATGCCAAATGGAGGTGTGGGCTCCATTTCCAATTATTACGCGATAGAGATTTTCCGCTTTGCTTCTAAGGTTCAGGATTTTCTTCAAACTCCAGCTTGCTGAAGACGGGAGAAGGAGAGACCAGAAACAGTTTGATTTAATTTTTTCCGATAGAGTCCATTGAGTTCAAAGAGAGTTTTTGTTCCTTGTGAGGATGGACCAGATGAGCTTCAGGGCGGCCGCCTGATTCCAGATTTTTAAGTCTGGGATCCCAAGGCCGCCCTCATCTTTGGACACAGTCAGTCTCTTCCAGGCTATCTTTGCTCCAGTAAACTTCATTTTTGGTCCCGACTAGAGAAAGCGACGAAGTAACTGAGAAAGATCTTTGAGTACACGAGCAGGGAGGATGAAGATGGAAGACCAGTAGACCTGGCTGGCAAAGAGCACTGAGTTGATGAGTTGGAGTCTGCCAGCGTAAGAGAGGTGCTTGGAGGTCCAAGAGTTGATACGGTTGGTGATATTTTGGAAAATAGGGTGCCAGTCATTATATGAGAGGCGAGAAGAAATGAGAGGCACACCTAGGGATTTGACGGGGAGGGAGCCCTCCGTGAAGTTGAGATATTGAAGGATGCTGAGCTTGACACAAGAGGAGGTGCCCGAGAAGAAGATGAAGATTTTGGCAGGGTTTAGATGGAGGCCAGAGATAGCAGCAAATTCAGTCAATCCTTCTAGGATTAGCTTGATTTACGGGAGGTTGGCCCTGCAGAGGATCATCAGGTCGTCCGCGAAGCAGAGGTTGATAATCTTGAGTTTGTGGCATTTCCAGTGGAATCCGAAAATGGGGCTTTGGCTTTTCTCCTGAAGGATTCTAGAGAGTACCTGCATAACAATAACAAAAAGATACGGGGAAAGAGAGTCACCCTAATGAAGCCCATTTTTACCAGGGAAATGGCTCATCGGCTTTCCGTTAATGCAAATAGAATATGAGACAGAGGTGATGCATTAGATAATCCAATTAATCATAGGCATAGGGAAGCGCATGGCTAAGAGGATATCCAAGATTACTTACCATCTGATATTGTCAAAAGCCTTCATAAGGTCGATTTTGAGGGCATATCTTGGGCCTTTGCGGTTGGTTTGGTAGCCATGCAAGAGGTTTTGGGTGAGTAAAATATTGTCAACGATAGAGCGACCCGGGACAAAAGCGGATTGCGAGGGATCAATGAGGGTCGGCAGAGCCGGCTTAATTCTGGTAGCAATGATTTTGGAGATGATTTTATAAAATAACATTGCAACAGGCAATAGGCCGAAAGTCAGAGGGGAGGGATGGGGAGTCCGTTTTTGGAATGAGGGCGAGCAGGGTTTTGTTCCAGTCAGGGTCCATCTGACCCTTCTCTAAGAAATGCTTGATTCCCAGGCAAATGTCATCACCGATAAGGGGTCAGCTGGATTTAAAAAACCCGTGCTAAAGCCGTCAGGGACCGGGCTTTGTCGCTATTGATATCAAATAGAGCATTCTTGATTTCAGCATTAGAGATGGGCTTTATCATCTTGGTACCGATATCAGAGGGTAAAGTGGAGTGGATTAAAGCCTTAATCCTATCCGGGCTGGGGTAGTTTGCTTTGCTGGGGGAGCCTAAATGCTTAAGGAAGAAGTTTTGAAAGGTGGAAGATATGGTATAGGGGTTTGAGGAGGGGCCCTCAGAGGTTGAGATTGAGGAAGGATTCCTCCGCATGACTAAAAAAGATGAACGAGGAGGAAGCTTCCTTCTCGGCAATAATAAGGGTCTTATTTGAAGGGTCCGAGAAAATATTTTCTTGGGCCGAAGCGAGTGAGGATCTAGTGATTTTGGGCATATACGTCTTTAATAGTGATTTTGAAAACGCTTGGATTCAAAGCAATCCAAATTCTACCACAAGGGTGACTATAATGGTTCGAGACACAATGCGAAAAAGGAAGCATAGAAGATATAATATGCATAACATTTTCAAACTTAACCTTAGTTTCAAGCAAGCAGATAACGTTGATACCGTTCGAAGAGACAAAGTTCTTAACATCCTTTTGACGGATAGGGTTATTCAACCCTCTAACATTCCAACTAGCTAGTTTCATAGGAGTTCTAAGACAAATAGTAAGGAAAAAAGAGAACTAAAAAGTCATTGGGGTGTCCTCATACATACTTGCATTGACTGCATTATTTGCGGTTTTAGGACCTGGGGAGGTAATTTCGGAGGTGGAGGGATCACCCATGTTCTGGTCAATCTGGGCAGTGGCGGGGTAGTTACTTGCCTTCAGGAAGCTGTGGGTCCAAGTGCTTTGAGTGGTAAGCCGACGCAGGGCTTCGGGGGACACAGGTTCGTTGTTGCTGGAGTTTGATAGCGTGCGCGATGGAGCAGGGTCTGTAATGGGTTGTTTGCCGGGTCTGTGAGCAGGGGAGTTTGAACGTAGAGGTTTCGGTGGAAGATGGCAAGCAACGACAGCGTGTCCAAAGGAGAGACATCGTTTACAAATAGTTGGGAGCCCTTGGTATTCTACTTGGATGGTGTGTTCCTTTCCAAAGCATCGAATTGAGATGGAGGACGGGAAGTGGGACGAGGCTTGCCTGACGATACAAATTCTTGTGTAGCTGAGGCGGGATCTGTCGGCGGTTTGGCTGTCCACATAAAGAGGCGTCCCTAAATAGATTCCGAGGATTCCCAGGCCCTTTTCCGACCAGAGTTCATGAGGTATTCCATGAAACTTGACCGATAAAGGAATGGCCTTTAAGGCTTCCTTGGTCAGCGTTTCCATGGGAGCCCATCTCTTGAGAAATACCGGGTGGCTACTGAAGAACCAAGGGGCTTTTTCTAGGACTTCTATGGCGATGTCTGCGGAGGAGAACTTGAAGAAGTAGAGGCCAGAAGGGGTTGGCCTGCACTCTTGAAGGCCAAATGGACTCCAGATCTGGCTGGCAAGTGCTTGAACATGGGAAACAACCCTTTTCTTGGAAAGGAAATAGCCCGAAAGGCACTTGGTCCATTCTTCTTCACCGCCGGTAAGCGCGTCATCAAGGAAGACAAGAACTCCGTTATCAATTTCCAAGGACTCGGTCTTTTCAAGGTTCATCGATGATTTCGTACCAGGGTTTGAGACTACTTGGGCCCAGGATCTGTGGAGAGTGGGAGTCGGGAGGAGAGGGCCTTGCTTAGGGAAATTCACCATAGAGGCAGACTCAGCGATGTGGTGAGGCTGAATGGTACTCTGGTTTGGTCTAGAGCTTTTGAAGGAGCTGAAGGGTTTCAAGGGAGAGAGGAGATCAGTTCGATTACCAAAGGTTTTGTGGGCTTTCAAGGGGCGAGAGAAGGCATATCTAATACTGTTTCTACCAGGGAAGGATTCCGCGAACGGATAGGAAGAAGGGATGAGGTTGAGCTTGGGGGTTTGAACCGAAGGGTGGCTAGAGGAGTGAATGCCAGTGGAGTATTGGTGTTGGTTGCTAGGGAGGGTGTCATGGCTTGCTTCGATAGCTTGTTGAATGGTTAAGACGGCGGTTGAAAGGATGCTAAAGTTGGGTAGGGTAGAGGGGAGAGTAGACGAAAAAGAGTTTCTGAAGAAGTATCGACTAGAGATCGAGGTGAACAAAGGGTTAGGTTGGGAGGGAGAGAAGGTTTGCTGAGTACTAGGGGTTTGCATGTCATTAAGGTTTAGGGGGCCATGCAAAGAAGAGGTAACAAGGTTTACATGCATGAATGCAAACGAAACAGGAGGCTGGGATGAGGAGGTAATAGGTGAGGCTTCGGAGTTTTCACTTTCGGGAGGGAAAAGGGAACCAATTTGGGGAGGGGAGGAAGAATCAGGCAGATTGGACCGATTCACGCCTGGGATAGACGCTGAGTCAGAGCCATGCAGGGAGGTTTTGAATCCCGAGTTTGGGGATCGACTCGGGAGGTCTTCAAGTGAGGACATGGCAAGGAGAAGCTTGTCGTTTCCATCCAGGATGACCTTGAGCTGCTTCTCGCTGGCTGGGGTGGGCGTAGCTTCTATCTCTAATGGGTCTTCCTCCTCTGAGTGGAGGTGCATGTCGGTTCTTGAGCCCGGTGGTGAGAGGGAGAGATGGGAAGTCTCTCTGTCGCTTCTGGGGGAGCCAAGGGAGCCAAGGAAGAGGCTTCGAGGGGGGAGCTGGTGATCTTTAGCGAAGGGCGGAGGCGAACCATGGACTGAAAGTGGTAAGCCCGACATTCTAGAGGATCTGGGGGGGATGAGGGTGGCGATGATGATCGAGTTTCGAGGGAGAAGGTGGTACTAGGGCTCGATGGGACGATGATCGGGTCTGAAGGGGAAGAGATGATTTTTTTCATTGAAACGCGGTGTTATTTTTCTCTTGTTTCGACGGGCAGAGGAGCTCCGGCGAGTTTCAACCATTTTGAATAAAGGAGGGGATGGAGTTGTGATAAGGAAAAGGGGGAGAGGAAGTTCCAAGCGGTTATCAGAGGTGAGGGGAGGCGGTTGAGGGGGTGGTAGTTATCAGGAGGTTTTAAAAGGCAGAGGGGCAGTTTTTGAGGGTGGAGGAGATTTTGGAAGAAAGTTAACAGAGGGGATGACTAGGTTTTGTATATAAAGGAGAAGAGGGGGAGGGAAAAGGACTTAAGTGAGGTCGAGAGAGAGAGGATGACGAGTGGGTGAGTTCCTGGGGAAGATCGAGGGATTTTTTGCACGGATGGAAGATGCATTAATGAAGAGAGAGGCTTCATTAATGCATGCACACCATCCTAGGCGAGATCATTGGGCAGATTTTTGAAAATGAAAAGGCAGCAAAAAGAATTTTGAAGCTGACCAGTAGAGAGAAGGGAGAGGATGTTAGATTTGCGGAGAGATAAATCTGGGCAAGAGGACGGGGGAGAGGGCTTCAGAGAGACTGACTGGCTAAGAAGATCCGCCATTAATGGGGCAGATATTGTGGCCATAGAGGTGGGAGAGGAAGGGTCAGAGCAATGATGAGTGTGAGTGAGTCTTGGGAGTGCAAACAACTTTAATGGAAGAGAGAGAAAGTAGGCGTAAAGCTTCATTAATGGAGGCAAGAGGAGAGCCATTAATGGCGATAGATTCGAGAGAGGAGACTGGTTATCTTGATGAACCTGATAATGCAAGGTCCCGAGCGACTTTGGGGTCGCAGGAAGCTTTAGGCATGGTGGAGGTCTGATGCCATGCAGGGGGGAGGGCTGGCTGCTCCGACGGACGAGAAGACTATCCATGGATTCCCCATCGACAAGCTTGGAAGCTTGTGATGGGGTGCTAGGACTAGAGAGGATTAGAAACAGGCTTTGGGACGAAGAAAATGAAGATTTTGGAAAACGAGAGAGAGTTTTTCTCTCTAGTAACAGCTAGTTTTGTTTTGCGATACAAATTTGGTTCATCATCTTTCTTTTCTGATGTCTACAATGTTCATTTTTGTCCAAATCGTTCTCAGGTGGTTTTCCTAAATCTGTATGCCTGCATTGGTGTGTAAACGGCTAATCCAAGAGTGTTAGCTATGTGTGGTTACACATTGCTCTTTTGTAGCCCAATTATCCTTGTGAACTTTCAAAGTCGGCTAATCCAAGAGTGTTAGCTATGTGTGGTTACACATTGCTCTTTTGTAGTCCAATTATCCTTGTGAACTTTCAAAGTCTGGCGAACAATTTTTTTAATTCAAATAATTTAATGAGTTACAATTTTGGTTGTTTAATGATCGTGAACACTCGACATTAGAGTTATTAGAATTGTTTTGATTTACTCTTAGTATTTCCCTATATTCTTTTAGTTAAAATGCAATAGCCATATGGGTAACAAATTGTATTTAGGTATTTTCGAACATGCTAATTTTATTCAATATATATTTAATATTTTTTTTAAAACAAAATACGCAATCAAGCTTACATCCAATACATCTATCTACCTACATACTTACGGGACAATACATATCAATTGATATAAAAGGAATTTTATACTGAAATAGAAGTTAACTTCAAATCTATTTTTATTTCATGTAGTTTTTTGGATTGTATTTATTTTATTGTAATTTATTTTTGTAATATTTTGTTTTAGTTATATTAAATTTAGATTATTTAATTTGAATTATTATTATTTATTTTAGTTATAAGACAAATCAACAGAAAATTTATGTGGTTTGGACAAAAACAATTCTAGAACCGCGCTGACAAAGCTGAGGAAGACCAGCTTTAAAAACAAGTAATATCCAAACTAGCACTAAAATTGTCGTAATTGATTGTTAGATAAGCTCTTAGAGTATATTACTACTAAATAGTCAAGGCCTGATCGCGAAGATCTTATGTTTTGATAGAGGCTGACGTAACATGAGCAACAAGTATATCCGCTAAAGCAGTAATAGTCGCAGTGGTAGCAATTTAGATTCAGACATATTTTCGTTTCCTTCCACATACCAAAAGTAAAATAATAAAAACTATTTAAATTCATGAAAGACAACGGCCCCTGCCTATTCTTTAGTTACGTGGAGAATAATGTATATTACGTAGAGTGTTAAAATGTAGAAGAGAAATTAGTGTATGTCTAATGGAAAATGAGTAATCTTTTATTCGTCGCCTCTTTTTTTATGGTTATAGGTGTGTCAGGATTCTGCAACTGATTTTGTTATACAAGTGAATAAATTGCAAAGCGGTCTTTTATATTTACAACTAATTTTAATATCATATGACCACTATACAATTCATCATATATATATATATATATAACTTTACTTTTTTTTATATTTAGGTTTTCAATATTTTATATCTTTATTACTTATATTTAGTTAATACATTATTAGCAAAACGCGAGATGTTTAAAGAAATGACAATACAGTTGTATTTGGAGAGTATTTTTTGGATCACTTGTGTCAAGTCAACATGACCGAGACTTTAGCGGAAGCTTCCATAGAGAGATGGCACAAAAAGATAATTGTTTATCACACTCATTGATATTTACGTCATGATAAACGTATCGATTGAGCGCCAATTGCAAGGATCAACACTCCACAATAGCAGAGATAAGATGTATAAAGAGTATTCCTGGTTATTGGAGTCCATTAGCAAGAGATCCATTGCGAGATGAAGAAAAAAAACGGGACGAGTTTAGGTTTGACTTGGCTCCGAAATAATTTTACTATTGTTGAGTAGGATATAAATCCAACTAGAGAGAGGGACCAAATCTATCAAGCAGGCGGTGCATATCTTTTGTATTTTATTAGGATACACGATATTCACCAATACTAACCAGAAACTCGTGAACAAAAATCTATTGTTAGGTTTAGACAACATAGGTAATAAAATGGACGAGTAGGCTTGGAGAACCAATGCATTGGTCTACCTATACTACAAATCGAGAGATGCCTCGAAGTCAAAATCCAAAACGTTTTATGGTTTTTTACGGTATGTTGATAGTTTAATGTATGGTCACTTTCCATACATCGTAGTTGTTAGGGTGGCGACCAAAGTTTCACATCCCAGGTTAAACATTGGAAGGATCAAGTGGTATATAAATAAAAAGATATCTCAACTATTATGAGATTTTTTGGTAGCGGACCAAATGCAAAGCCGTGACAATACCATACTAGTGATTTGAGGCGGAACTTTGTGCTGATTAGAGTGAGAGTCTTCCAAAAAGCCACTTTCATAACACTCTTATTTGATTTAGGGTTGTTTACGGTATCTATAATGTTTATTAATAGATTTGTATAGTATATTTTATTTGTTTTGTTTTACGGTCTTCTGGTAATTTAAACCTTATCTTCCAATTTATGAGATTCGTCTATATGATTATATGATTCAGATGATGGAATACGTTGAAGATGGTATGCTGCGAGGTTTATATTGTAGTTTGGAATGGTCTAACATATATTGTTACTACCGCCACAAAACAAATAAGATACGAGGAATGAAAATGACCACAACCAATCAACTAGAGGCAATCTGGTCGAATGACATAAGCTAAATGACAGGTAGCATTACATCATGTCCTCTCTTCATTACACACGTATACCAAGAGTTCGGGGGTAATGATATATCATTACCCCGAAAGATATTAAAGATGGTAAACTGGTGACGGGTATGCGAAAGATCAACAAAATCGGTCCAATTGACAAGATTGTCGAAGAGTGGAGGATTTTACGGGGCTAGTGTTGCAGATAAGTTCTCATTGGTTAATTATTTATTCTTATGACTTATTTATCTTTTCATTTCTCGGCTAAAAAGCACCCGTAGTCCCTCATGTTTACCATTTGTATCAACTTGGTCCCCTTCCTTCAATCATGCATAGAACTCATCCCCATCTTTTTTTTAATTTGCATTTTTAGTCCTTCCGCACATGTAAAGCCTGTGAGCTTGACACGTGGCATCAGTTTTTGTTGCAAGAATGGTCCCCCAATTCTTTTTTCCAAAATTGCCCCTTCCCATTCCATCTCAGCAGCCTTGTCAGCTTCCACGTCACCTTCACCATTTACCTTCAGTTTTTACCGTTTAACTAAAAAACTTACCATGTACTTTAACTTAACAAACGGACCGGGTCGAACCCTAACTTAATTAACCAAACCCAAAACCCTATATAACCCAGTCCAGCCCATAGCAATATAACCCGACCCAACCCTATATGGATCGATATCTATATCAATCTCACCTTCCTCTAATTCTCCTTCCTCTTTCTCATCATCCTCACTAATATCAATCACGATTCTACTACCGTCTTTGCTGCTATTCACTGAAGCAGCCGACTCCGAATCATCAACATCCAACACAAGAAACTTATCTAGCGGTTTATTCTGCACAGCTTGAGCCCATGCAATGTTGTTCAGTCCGGTCGTCGCTGCACTACGACAACCTGGAAACTTATGCAACAGATCACGCAGAGTCCAAACCTTAGGACCCTTAAAGTTCTTTCCACCATCCCCGACCCCAACAACTGATATAATTTTCGAGCCATCAAAACTCGTTTCCACTCTCTTTCTCAAATCGTCTTCAACGATCCCTTTCGCCGAAGCTGGATTGGGAATTTCACCACCTTCTACATATCGCCGATTCAAATTATCATCTGTTACCATCCTATCTAGGGCTTGATTATACCTATCAATCGGATCACAAGCTATATCCGCTACAGTGACAAAAATCTCATTCTTTTCTCGATGAATTTATAAGAAATGAAACGTGTAAGAATTAACCTAGGTTGAAAATTAGATTCAATTTGTTTACTTGTTCTTCAATTAATAACCCTAAATGAAAACAATTAACACAAGAATCAAGAAATTAAATATTATGAGGATTGGGATATTGTATGATTAGAAGAAATTCGAAGAAGGAGATTGGGAATCTAAGATCTAAAAACCGGAACTTACGAAGAAGGGGACTGGGATGTTTGTTTCTCTGCCTTGAAATTCTGATTTTCTCTCATGGTAGAAATTAATGATAGAATTTAACAGAAGAGCTTAAAATTTAGTGATGAATTGAAAAAGTTAGAGAAATTAGGGTTAGTGTAAATTGGGGTAATTGGGGTTTTGGGTAAGTGTAAACGGGTTGGGTCGGGTTATATTGCTATGGGCTGGGCTGGGTTATAGACGGTTTCGGGTTTGGTTAATTAAGTTAGGGTTCGATCCGATCCGTTTGTTAAGTTAGGGTAAATGGTAAGTTTTTTAGTTAAACGGTAAAAACTGAAGGTAAATGGTGAAGGTGACGTGGAAGCTGACAAGGCTGCTGAGATGGAATGGGAAGGGGCAATTTTGAAAAAAAAATTGGAGGACCATTTTTGCAACAAAAACTGATGCCACGTGTCAAGCTCACAGGCTTCACATGTGCGGAAGGACTAAAAATGCAAATTAAAAAAAGATGGGGATGAGTTCTATGCATGATTGAAAGAAGGGGACCAAATTAATACAAGTGGTAAACATGAAAGACTACGGGTGCTTTTTAGCCTCATTTCTCATATGTTGTTGGATTGAGTTTCAGACGATGTCGTTTTGTTTCTAATAATATCATACACAGATTTAGATTTGTTTAGTTAATTATGATCTATACAATTATAAAAAAGAAATCGTAAAAAATATATTAAATACTAGTCCTCGTGTATCTTTTTAAATGTTTATTGATAATGAGAAATCAAAATGATTGAACAACTCAATAAAGAAAATAAATATTTACTTTATATTAGATGTCACTTAAGATTACAAATTGCATGACATTTTATAATGAGGTCACTTTTATAGTCTTAGTTTCAATTATATGAATGTCATTACCGGAAAACAGTCGTTTAAAACACACTGAAAAATATCCAAAATGTCTCATCCACTAGTAGTTACGACACTATTGCAACAAGTACTTTTGGTTACTACCTAATAGCTAACGTGAATAGATGATGACCAATTTACCACGAAATATAATTGTTACGAATAAGTTAAAAATCTTCGTTTGTAAGTTGACTCGAATGAAAGTGTTATGTAATTCATCCGTAATATTTACAACTCTATTCATAATTTGAAACTACTTCATATAATATTATATATAAATTTTACTTGAACACTATCTTCATTTTTTATCTGGTTGAACTTTATATTAATCTTTTTACACTTGAAAGTTCCACATGAGTACAAAATAATAATAAAAAACTTAAAACCTTAAATAAGTCTTTAATGGGTTGAAAATATATGTTGAAGAGTCAAACCATTCACCTTGATACTCATTTTCTCGAAAATCATATAATCTTGCTTGTTATGAAAGGTAATACTTCATATTTTGAATCTCTAACATTAAATAATCTAAATCATAAATAGGATAAAGCGTAAAATATAGAGAAACTAAAAATTTTTAATAGAACAAAAGGACCGTTAATTTAATAAAATCTCTCTGTGTGAACTGCTTGTGAAATAAAGAACAAAAGAAACAAACCGCAAGACGGCTAGAGTTTTTTGTATTATTTAGAAGTCACTATCACATAGAACATATGCTTATATTTATAGATAAAATAAAAGATTAATGGGCTTGGACACTTATATCTCTAACACCCTCTCTCAAACTCACAATGCAATAGTAATAAACATTGAGAGTTTGTCACAAAGAAAACGAAACCGCGATGACTGAGCCTTTGTGAAAATATCAGCAACCTCCGAAGCTGATGGAACATATGGAAGCGAGATAGTGCCAATCTGAAGATGATATCGAGTGAAATGACAATCTATTTCAATGTGCGTCGTCCTCTTATGAAAAACAGAATTCTTTGCTATCTGCATGGCGCTTTTGTTATCACTATGTAAGGAGGTAGGTTTAGTAACATTAACCCCCATATCTGCAAGAAGCCATCGTAACCAAACAATCTCACAAGTGGTCACGACCATAGTACGATACTCAGCTTCAGTAGACGATCTAGAGGCAACATTTTGTTTCTTACTTTTCCATGAGATTAATGAATCTCCAAGGAAAATATAAAAAACAGTAGTAGATTTTCAGTCATGAGGATCACTATCCCACTCAGCATCGCTATAAGCACGCAGTTCAAGTGAAGAGGTCGAAGGAAACAAAATGCTCTGGAACTGAGTGCCACGAAGATATCTCAATATACGAAGAACAGCTCCCCAATGGACGGATGTGGGAGAAGTAACAAACTGACTAACCACATGCACAACATACGCTATATCTGGTCGAGTAACTGTAAGATAAACCAAGCTCCCTACGAGAGTTCGATATAGAGTTGGGTCTGACAAAGGAACACCATCAGTCGGAGAATACAGAGCATTGGTTTCAAGAGGGGTATCTACCGTCCTATTATCAGAAAGTCGCGCTCGCTCGAATAAATCAGATATATATTTTGTCTGAGAGAGAATATAACCTTTTCAAGAGTGAGCCACCTCAATGCCTAAAAAAAAACGGCAATAGTCCCAAGTCCTTCATCGTAAAGCGCTGAGCCAAATCACGTTTTAGTGCCTCAATTCCATTAATATCATCACTTGTAATGATCATATCATCTATATATAGGGATAAAATAATTCTTCCCGCACTCGTACATTTGATAAATAAGGCTGAATCATAATTACTAGCAAGAAAACCAAGTGAAGTAATAACCATAGAGAATTTTCCAAACCAAGCACGATGAGCTTGTTTAAGACCATATAAATCTTTCCTAAGTCGACAAACTTCACCTGGTTGGTGAGCAACACCAGGAGGAGGAGTCATGTAAACCTCCTCATGAAGATCACCATTCAAAAAAGCATTTTTGACATCTAGTTGGAAGATCTTCCATTGGCGAACGGATGCAACCGCAATAAGAGTATGAACTGTCGTCATTTTTACCACTGGGCCAAATGTCTCATCATAATCTATACCATACTTTTGTGAA
This sequence comes from Limnanthes douglasii subsp. nivea, assembly GCA_036936605.1. NCBI lineage: Eukaryota > Viridiplantae > Streptophyta > Magnoliopsida > Brassicales > Limnanthaceae > Limnanthes > Limnanthes douglasii. Next base: position 321,026,014 of record JAUPFV010000003.1, read on the forward strand.
TAGCCTTTTGCTACAAGACGAGCCTTATATCTTTCAACAGACCCATCAGACTTTGTTTTAATTTTAAAAAACCCATCGAGAACCGATTATATGCTTACCGGATGGAGGTTTAACTATATCCCATATATGAGTGTGATAAAAAGCGGTAGGCTCTTTGACAATTGCATTTTGCCAACGAGGATCAGAAACAGCTTCTTTAAACGACTGAGGTTCATATAAATCATGTATTTTTGCTATGAAAGAGGCAAAAGGAGCTGAGTAAGAAGAATACGCAAAATCTGGTAGTTTGGTAGACTTACTTGTACGAGTAGATCTTCTAAGGGGTGAAGCTAGTGGTTCACTAAAAGAAGAAGCTGAATGAGGACTTGATGGAGCAGAAGTAGTATCAGTTGTAGTCGATGTCTCAGGAGCTGGCACATATTACGGATTTAGGACCCAATTTGTTGTGTTCTACAGGAGGACGAATGACAAAATATGTACATCCAAACACTCGTAAGGAAGAATAATCTGGAAGTTGTCCATATAATTTCTGAAAAGGAGACATCCCTGCATTATGAGCAGTGGGAATTCGAATAATCACATATACAGCAGTATGAATTGCTTCTCCCCAAAAAATAGTAGGAACCTCAGCAGATAAAAGTAAAGAACGAGCAGTCTCAATAAGATGACGATGCTTTCATTCTGCAACACCATTCTGCTGAGGGGTGTCAGTGCAAGAAGACTGATGCATGGTACCATCAGATGTAAGTAACTGAGTAAAATTATTGGATGTATATTCACCCCCTAAGTCACACCTGGAGCATTTTATCACATCATAATGTTGAGTCTTAACAAGTGCCCGAAATCCTCTATAAATTCTAAGGAAATCTAATCTCCGTTTCATAAAGTAAACCCAAGTATATCGAGTATCATCGATGAAAGAAACATAGTAGGATGAACCACCCTTTGTGGAGACAGGAGATGGACCCCAGACATCAGAATGAATAATATCAAACGGAGCAATAGAGGAAGAAATACTGTCATTAAATGGTAACGCCAAATTTTTTGCAAGTTTACAACCACTGCAATTCGAGATATTACAAGTGTTTAGCTGACCTAAAGTACCTGTAAAGACTAAAAACTTTAAACGCGATGCAGATACATGTCCAAGACGAGAATGCCAAAGATAAAACTTAGACGATGAAGGATTCAAACGAAACGAAGACAAATCAACACCAGAGGCAGCAATATCAGTCAAGTATGTTTTTTTCACTATCAACACCATAGACATCCATATCTGTTACTTCGAGTTTCTCCAAAACATAGACTTCCCTTATTTTACGACTTGTCCCAATCACTCTATGGGTCTGTTGATTTTGTATAGCACAAATAGAATCGGAAAATAAGACACAATAACCAGATTTACACAATTGATTAACCGAAACAAGATTCAAAGCAAGGGTTGGAACGTAGTAAACATCGGATAACGATATATGAGGAGTACAAATAGAGCCAGTACCCTCTACTGACATTGGTGTAGCACTAGCAAATAAAACAGATATGGGTGAAACATGAGACAGCGAAACAAAGTTCGACATGTGAGGTGACATATGATGAGACGCACCCGAATCCAAAATCCACAATGATGAATCAATACCTGAAGTAAAAGACGAGGACATACCCGAATGGTATGCAGATGTAACAAAGTTGTTCTTATTCAGTTTGTTACTAGTAGACTGTAGAAAATCATCTTTTCCTATCATGTTCGCAATAAGATCCACAATCTCTAATCGAACACAATCAATCAATCAAGAAATACCAAATCCAAATCAAATCAAACCCAAAATCAAAAAAATCAAACCAAGTCCGAATTCCAAATCTCAGTGGTCCAGCAAAATCAAATCTAAATCCAAATCTAAATACCAAACTAAATTCAATTTTCAATTTCCAAAATCAAAATCAAAATCAATTTGAATTCACTATTTTACCAACAAAACTGCTGCACTGTTCCAGTTGCGATTTCTCCCAAACTATAGCACCGAATCAAAATAAGACCGGTCATATTGAAGGTTCGGATGTTCCGAACATGCTCTCCAAAATTCAGAAAAAACAGACTTCGTTTGCTTTTTGATCGGACGCTTTATTGGAGCTGCACACAACAGATCCGAAAACCGAAAAAACTATATCTATTTATTAGATTTTTTTACTAATAACTCAATAATAACTCTTCTGAAATTTTTTCGGACTTTTGTGCAATTTTACCACTACTTCAATAAACCAAATTTATCGGACATAACTTTTCTTTGCCGAACAATAATTTTGTGCAATTTTACCAGAAATTTATCCAGTGCAATTTTACCAATCTTTCTTAATTCAATTCTAATGGTTTCCCGATACGCAACTTTACCAATAAGTTAACAATGCAATTTTACCAAAAATATTATTAACCAATACTTTTAAAATTTTGATTTCTTATAATCCCAAATTTCACCGATAAATTCAACTTACAATTTCATCAATCGGAACTAATACGAAATCAAATACCTGATACTTTTATCAATCAGATCTAATACGAAATCAAATACATGATAATTCTACGAAATAGAAGATTGTTACGTTTCCGCGATCAGTTTACTTATGGCTCTGATACCATGTAAAATAAAGAACAAAAGAAACAAACCACAAGACGGTTAGGGTTTTTTATATTATTCAGAAGTCAGTATCATATAGAACATATGCTTATATTTATAGATAAAATAAAAGACTAATGGGCTTGGACCCTTATATCTCTAACACTGCTAACATCTAAAACATATCTTCTTTGTTCGCGTCATTTGTTCCTGTCATCCTTTCAAAAAAAACATATCGAGCATCATGCAACAGTATGCAAATAAAAATTTGTACAATGGAAGAAATTAGAAAGCAAAAATTCGGCTTTGACATAAGACATCCACTTCTACTTTCAGTTTAGATTCGTCGGGATAAAATTAACATTTTCAAAATAATCGTACAAAATTTACAAAATACTTACATAATAGACATAAATTAAATCCGATGAGTCCAGATTCTGTTACCTCTACGGACAGGGACAGTTCGGACCAAGACGACCAAACCGGACAGGACAGTTCGAACACCTCATCAGTTGGACTGTTCGGGCAAGAACTAAAGTACTTAAAAACCTAATCACTTCTTGACTAAGGTGCCTGCTCTCCTACTAAGAGCTCATGGGTCCTTGAACTTGACCCGGGTCCATTAAACATGACCCGAAAACCCATAAAGCCCAGATGTAAGGGTATAAATACCCAACCACCAACATTAAATGAGGGTAATGAAAATTAAATACAACCAGGCTGCTTAATTCTCCCTCTACTCTCTACTCAAAAATTAAATACGTACAAACTTCCATAAAACTCTAAATAAAAGTTACGATCTTACCCTCAGACGAAAATAAACCACACCAAAATCTACATTAAACTCGTAAAAAAAAGAATTTAAAAAGTAAAATAAAAATACTTATATGAATGCACATATAATTTTTCTTATAATAATGCAAACAATATCCTACGTTCCGACTTAATGAACCCTGAAAATTTCTTAGAATATTTTTTAATTAAAGAAATACAAGAGTAAATCGAATTCTCTATATTAAAAAACTAACGATGAACTTAAAAGTTATGTTACTTTAAATTCAACGATCAACTTAAAAATTGTGCTACTTTAAATTCTAAAATCTAAAGAAGAAAATAAAGATGACACATATTCAAACCCTAACCTATTAATATAATTATTCAATAATTTCACTTGTTTAGTATCCTCTTCGAAAAAATAGATAACATAAGTGCATTAGGAAAACGTTATGCATCACCAATTTGTTATTTTGACATAATTGTTCAGCTTTTTTCAACATTTATGTTATTATTGGATAGAAGAGATGTTAGATGAAAAGACAGTGAAGATGAGGCAAGTGCTAAACACATTAAAGAGAGCTGTAGTGAATTGAAAATACAGTGTAATTTTAGTGGGTCATAAATTACACATTAAGGATCGTAAATGTTTTCCCCTTTTAAGTGTTACAATCTCTATAAAACCAAGCGCTAGGGTTATTGTGTATGTATCGAAAACGGCAGAATCACTGTGTCATTCTAAAAAAATCGATCTGCAGCAGGTCCGGAGACGTATGCATAATTTGCTGAACTTCGTTAACAATTAGGTGTTTGATTTCAATTTTGTTTTTGTGCTGTCCCTTTTTTCTTTTGATCTGATTTGACAGGAAATTAGCATATTTCCCTTACAACTGGTATCAGAGCTAAACTAGTAGCGATCCAAAGGAAATCAGATTTGAGTGGGAGCAATGGCTACAGACGAAGGAAAGGTGAGACTCGAAAAATTCGATGGTGTAGATTTTGGGTTCTGGAAGATGCAGATTGAAGATTATCTATACCAGAAAAAGCTTTATCAACCTCTCTCAGAAAAGAAACCAGAGGGTATGAAAGATGAAGAATGGACCCTTCTTGATAGACAAGCTCTTGGAGTCAGCCGATTGACACTATCCCGCAATGTTGCTTTTAACATCATAAAAGAAACAACCACGACAGGTCTTATGAAGGCTCTTTCCAGTATGTATGAGAAGCCATCAGCGTCTAACAAAGTTCACTTGATGAGGCGTTTATTCAATTTGCGAAAGATGGAAGGCGCTTCGGTAGCTCAACACCTCAATGAAATCAATACAATCACAACCTAGTTGAGTTCAGTTGAAATTGATTTTGATGAAAAAATACGAGCATTGATACTGTTGTCTTCACTACCAGATAGTTGGAATGCTATCGTCACTGCAGTGAATAGCTCGTCAGGAAGCAATAAGTTGAAATTTGATGATGTTCGTGACCTAGTTCTCAGTGAAGAGATTTGAAGGAGAGAATCAGGTGAGTCATTAATCTCCTCACTCTTACATACAGAATCGAGACAAAGAAATTAAACGAGAGTATATGGACGCGGTAAAATCGAACTACCAAGGAAAATCAAGAGACTGGAGGTCCAAGTCTATGAATCCTAAAAATTCTCAAGGGTTGAGAAACAGGGAGTGTTGGAATTGTGGGAAGACCGGGGACTATAAATTTCAGTGCAAGAGAGAACCAAAGGACCAGGAGAAGAAGACAGAGGTAAATATCACTTTAGAAAGAGACGATGCGTTAATATGCTCCTTAGAAAGCAGGGAACAGTCTTGGGTATTAGACTCTGGAGCATCATTTCACGCGACTTCGAAGACAGAATTCTTTGAGAGGTATGCCCCTGGTAACTTTGGAAAAGTATATCTTGGTGATGATCAACCTTGTGATAGTATTGGTAAAGGTACTGTGAAGATTAAGTTGAATGAGTCTGTATGGGAACTGAAAGATGTCACGCATATCCCCAGTCTGAGAAAGAACTTAATCTCAGTAGGGCAGTTGGCTAGCGAAGGCTATAATACGATCTTCCATGGTGACAATTGGAAAATTTCAAAGGGAGCAATGGCGGTTGCTCGTGGAAAGAAGAGTGGTACTCTTTACAAGACAGCAGAGATGAGCTGTTCAATTACAATAGCATCAGGAAACGAAAATCTAAATGTTTGGCACCAGAGGCTTGGCCATATGAGTGTGAAGGGTATGAAAATTATGTACTCGAATGGGAAGCTTCTAGGTCTAAAGTCAGTCGATATAGACATGTGTGAAGATTGCATACTTGGAAAACATAAAAGGGTCAGTTTTCAGACGAGTGGTAGAACCCCAAAGAAAGAAAGGCTGGAGTTTGTTCACTTTGACATTTGGGGGCTAACAATTGTTTCATCAATAGGAGGGAAACACTATTTCATGACCTTTATCGATGATCATTCTCGAAAGGTATGGGTTTATTTTCTGAACCATAAATCTAAAGTGTTTGATGTTTTTAGGAGATGGAAATCTATGGTTGAGAATGAGACAGGTCTGAAGATTAAAAAGCTAAGAACTGATAATGGTGGTGAATATGAAGACACCAAATTCAAGAACTTTTGCTATCATCATGGTATAAGGATGGAGAGAACCGTTCCATGTACGCCTCAACACAATGGTATTGCCGAACGTATGAATAAAACGTTGACAGAAAGAGGCAGAGGCATTCGAATACAGTCTGGTTTACCGAAGCAGTTCTGAGCAGAAGCAATCAACACATCGACTTACCTGGTTAACCGAGGCCCGTCGGTTTCCTTAGAACATCGAATACGCGATGAGGTATGGAGTGGTAAGGATATAAAATTATCACATATAAGAGTTTTTTGTTGTACAATATATGTTCATATAAGTGATTAAGGCAGGAACAAGCTTGATCCAAAATCGAAAAAATGTTTCATGATCGGATATGGCAAAGATGAGTTCGATTATCGTGTTTGGGATCAGGAAAACAGGAAGATGATACGAAGCAGAGATGTGATCTTCAATGAAACAGTGATGTACAAAGACATACATAAAACTGAAGCAAATGACTCAAAGCCGTATGAATCAGTATTTGCAAATATCGAGGGAGTCCCAGATAGTGAAGAAATGGAGCCGATCAGATTAACCCCTCAACAAGGATAGTCCATTGGACAGACTGATCGACAGCAATCTGATACCCTATAGCCGACCGAGATAGTTCCTGATTTGAGAAGATCTTCCCGACCCCATGTACCCAACAGGAGATACTTGAACTATCTGTTACTTACCGATGGAGGGGAACCTGGATGCTATGATAAACCTTGCCAAACCAGTGATGCTAGTAAGTGGGATTTTGCCATGAAAAATGAGATGAAGTCTTTAATCTCAAATGATACATGGGACCTAACTGAGTTACCAATGGGTAAGAAAGCACTTCATAACAAATGGGTGTATCGGGTGAAAGATGAGCATGATGGCTCTAAGAGATACAAAGCCCGACTAGTTGTCAAAGGGTTCTAGCAAAAGGAAGGAATTGATTACACCGATATTTTTGCTCCAGTTGTGAAGCTCAATACTATTAGATCAGTGTTGAGTATTGTTGCCATTGAAGACCTTTATCTTGAACAGTTAGATGTGAAGACTGAATTTCTTCACGGGGATTTGGATGAGAATATATACATGTATCAACCAGAAGGTTTCTTAAAAGAAGGGAAATAAAACATGGTATGCAAACTTAAGAAACATTTTATGGTTTAAAACAAGCTCCAAGACAGTGCTACAAGAAATTTGACGGTTTTATGCACAAAGAGAGTTTTCAGAAGTGTAATGCGGACCACTATTGCTATTTTAAAAGATGCAAGTCCAGTTATATCATTTTGCTAATCTATGTTGATGATATGTTAGTAGTAGGTTCTTGGGGCCGACGAAGAAGATTCTTGGAATACAAATCATAAGAGATAAGCATTAGAAATGTTTTGCAGTTATCTTAGTCAGAGTACGTCGATTGCACTTTGAAGAGATTTAACACGTGTGATGCAAAGCCAATTAGTACACCATTGGCAGGTCACTTTCGTTTATCCAAGGATCAATCCCCTAAGACAGATGAAGAAAAATACTTCATGGCTAAGGTTCCTTACGCCTCAGCTATTGGAAGTTTGATGTATGCAATGGTCTGTACGAGACCAGACATTAGTCATGCAGTGGGAGTTGTGAGTAGGTTTATGTCAAACCTAGGGAAAATTCATTGGGAAGCTGGCTAATGCAATTTGAGGTACCTACTAGGTACCACAGAAAAGTGTTTGTATTTTGGTAAGGGTGAGTTAAAGTTACAAGGCTACGTAGATGCAGATTTTGGAGGTAAAGTTACTACTGCTGTTGCTGCTCGCATGCTCTTTATAGTGTCTAGCAATGTTTACATATATGGTAGTCGTATCACGTAGTCATGCAATGTGTCTTTTTTTGTATACGCACTGTGTACTCTAATTCTACGTCAATCACATTTTGTGGTGGTTGTGGTGTTATAAAACACAATCAAGCGTGTTTTTTAGCTAAAATGCAAATGCAATTTATGTGTTATATTTGATATGCAAATGCATCATAAATTACAATATTGTTTTGTCCATGCAACATGACTGCCAAAGGGGTATCCCATAGGTTTGTTCAAGTGAATATCATAAACCTCCTTCGACAAAATATTGTTAAGGCAAAAAATTTAGAAGCGACTAGAGACACGCCATTCTATACATTTTAAAAAGCATCGTTAGACCTCCGGAGCGAGGATTTGAAGCTGAAGAAGTTCCATAAACTGATCGAGAAAATTGTGAGTACTTAATCGGTAGAGGAACATGCTTTCAAAATATGAGGTAAGTTTGTGAAGCTAACTACAACCGACGTGAAGGCCATTTTTGGGCTGAAATACAGACTTAGGAGATGTCTTTGAATAAAGATGGAGCCATCCATGGTCGGTTCGCTGAAGGGGGTGAGAATGATTCTAGGTTAATGCATAAGTATTTTTTGAGTCCATACGCTCAGAAAAGCAGGCCGACGAATGAAAAATCTGTATCAAATGTTTTGATAAAGGTGTTTGGGAAGCCCCTAATTAAGTACACAAATCAGATTTATAGAATAAAAAAGAATCCCATTGGGTAAAAAAGGATTGAACTTCCCCTGTCTAGCAAACATAATATAACCTATCTGGCATTGTTGTTTGTATCAAATAAATCGCAAATTATATTCTAGTTAAATATAAAACAAGGTACCCATATTTATCATAGCATATAATTAAGTGGAAAACATATTAAATGTATAAATCAGAAATATAATATCACCTATCTTGCATTGTGTTCAACCATATACTAAAATCGCAAGTAAGAATACACATATCTACCAAGATGTAGAAACAGTGTTGGACTAACTAACCATTGTTGCGAGCTTTTACTACAACAAATATCAATACACCACAATGCTTCCCGGTTAAATGGGTTCCGTCGACGTAGAACAATGGTCGGCATGAATGAAAACCTTGAAGACACGCTTCAAATGCTATAAAACAACATCGGAAAACGTTCCCAACCGCTAAGTCCAAGGCAGTCCGTCGTAATATCACGACTCTTAAATCATTTAAAGTATCCACTTAACAAACTAAAAGAAGTATTATTATCTTCGAAAACTCCCCTCTTTGCCTTCTCTAAAGAATTCCACGACAGAAAGTAAGAGATGCCTAAACCATAGTCTTGTTTCATAGAAGATTGTATACTTTTCGCAGTTAGCGAATCGCAGGTCCTAATTGAGTCATGAATTTCATCCGCAATCAAATCAGATGTCAAATTCCTACTTTTTTTTGTTAAGAGAAGACGGGACTGCATGTATGCGTGTCAACAAAACGTTTTATCGTCATTAAATTAGTACTGCAATCAATTGACGCATAAAGTCTCCATTTACAGCCGCCTGAATCTTTGTTGACACAATAAGCAGAGATCTTACTAAATGTATTATGCATGTACTTGAAAGCAAAACCATTCTCTAATGCATATCTGCATAAGGATAACTATAGACCTGCAACACCTCCATCAAACGAGTGACCAACACATGTGATAGCATTAGCCCATCCAATTGTACCAAAATGCTTTTTTTGGTGTTAAAGTAAGAAAATCATTACTACTATCTCCACTAGTTAGTTGGTTATGGGAGGCTTCTGCAAAACTTAGGCTATGCTGTTTACGCTTAACTGCAGAACGTTTATCAACTAGTTGTTCTTTAATAACATAGCTAAAGCTTCTTAGACATTATATCAAGATATACTTCTAAACCCATAAAATCCTTTTCGTTATTAGACAAACAATTCTTGCGAGCACCATAAAAGTAGCTAATAGTGTAGTTACCTCTAACCATCTTCTACCATCTGGTCTCAGCGTAGTCTTGAAGACTTTGAAATTTTTCAAACTCTGACAAATGAACAATTGCAGTTTGGTGACCATATTTGAAAATACAAACTTTTTGATTCAACGTATATTACCGTGCATTGTAGAAACTTGATTGAGTAAGTTGTAGTGGCAGCCACAAAGCAGCAACGTGTTACATAGGATATCGATTTATAAATACTACACCAAATCTAGCAACATGTTGCATATAAAATCGCATTCTCAATCATTGTCATATCTAGAGGTGTTATGTTATGAACTACAATCTATCAAACAAACAAATACCATTATCTATCAAACAAACAATTATATTAAAATCACAATGTCTTAAACCAATCTAGCAACTACTACAAATGATGATCAATCATGGTCATATCTAGCAATGTCACCAAGTTGGTAACCGCATTATCGATAATATACCTAATCTAGCAATATGCTGAATAGAAAATCAGATTAACAGACTAGAACATTACAACCTAGCAAACCAACAAGTTCATTAGAATCGCAATGTTATTCATCGAATCTAGCAAAATATTATCAATCGTGATCAATATCAGGCACATCTAACAAATGTTTAAAAGACTAGAATAACAATGACAGTTTACCCATGAATCTAGTACCCTTATCTAGCAATCAAGACCAAGCACAATCGCAATGACACTAAACAAATTAATAGAGTATCTGGCAACGTTATTATGGGCATATAAATCACAATATCTTGTTCCTACTCAAAAAATACTTCCTCTCCATCAAAAATTGCATCCTGATTCTGCAACTCTAACATCTGTAATCAAGCTACTGGAACGCGTACAAAACCAGGAAAATACATTAAAATCAAGTATAGACATGCTTAAACCTCTTTTAACTTATAAATCCAGTTAAATACATGAAATTGTGATGTTATGAATTCAGTTGAGGAGAAATATAAAATGAAGAAAGAGACACTTGCCGTATCACCAAAAATAACAAGCTTACCTCCAAAGTCACCTTCCAAACTGAAAATTGGCAATGAAACTAGCTGTGGACATGAAAAACTAGTCACAAAACATGTTATGCACGAACCGCGAAAGTATGGCCGTCTGAAAAATGTTATGCACGTACCTCAGTCGATCAGAAAGTAGGATGTAACTATCGATTAAAGGTGGTAGACCGGTAGCTACCAGACTGATCACCGGAATAATATTTTTTGGAAATCAGCTTTTCTTTGGAAACGGGTATTTGGTTATGGTAAGAGAGGGATGTGGCTAGTTAGAAATTCAAATTTTAAAATATCTGATTGGGTAAAAATATCAGCATTTTCTTAAAAAAGAGCCTTATATAGTTGGTTGAGAGTAATTAGGGTATTAATAAAAATTGAGTACTGAATGAGAGTTATTTTAATGAAATGGGTCTTAACTAAGCATAAACCCATTTTTAAGTACTAAATGACAGTATATTTGGTGAGTAGGTACTTAAAATGTTATTTCCTTATCATTATCTCTAGTAAAGTATTATTAACTTACACTTAATTAATATTCCTATGAAGAAAATGTAAAAAAACTATTAACATTTCATCTACTTGGTTTTTGGTTTATGCTTTTGTTTTTAACTTAAAAGCTAAACAAAAACTTAAAACTAATTAACTAGCTTTTAGTCTCTTATAGCTTAATGAATATAAATAGTTTCTTTTACAACACCGACCAGAAGAAGATGTTTGCTTAAAAACAACACCACATAATAAATCCTTACTCCACACTATATAGTATTACATAGGATATAAAAGATGGGAATTGCTAAAAAAGCCATTTTTACTTCGTGAAGTCATTTGTTTTTAATTTTAAAAATTACTTCGTGAAGTTATTTTTTGACGATTTTGTCATTCACGAAATTGTATAAATAGAAGAAATTACTCTGTGAAGTTATTATAATTTCCAAAAAAATACAATTTCTCTACCTTCTCTCTACTTTCTCTCTCTAAACATAAAGAACTAAAACTAAAACTAAAGAAGTTAATACTATTATTATCAATTAAAATGTTACTCATTGCCTTCAAAACCACTTAGTCATATATCCTAACACTTAAATGACTTATTTGCAAAAAAAACATCTTTGCATCTTAGTTATTAGAAAGGTTTCTCAAACCATACTGGGTATTTTGTTTTACTGTAAATTGATATTGTTTTTAGTTAGTATAAATCTTTAGTAAGTAATAACCTACTAAAAAAATTACAAAAAGGGACAAAATTAAAAGATAAATTTTCTTTTTAAATTTTTTAAAAAAAACAGAAAGATAGAATGGTCCATGTTCATGTTGGTTTTTAGATTTTACAAAGTTGAAAAAGAAAGAATTTTGGTTAGTTTAAGTTTTGAGTTTTTATGATTTTAGTGAGTTTCAAGAAGTAAAATGTTAGGTTATGGTAGATTTTCTGTTTTGCAACTTCATGAAGCAAATAATGGCATAAAACGTAATTAAATGAACTTTTAAGGATTTTTTGGGTTTTTTGTAAATATTGAAAAACTGAAAAATCGACTTCACGGAGTTATTTCGGCTTTTTTTTAGCAATTCCCATAAAAAATTGGGGAAAATACTTCAAACAAGTAGTTGATACCGGTATTGGTTATTACCCTTTTGCTTATCCAATATGTATTCTTACCTTTTTGTGATCTACGTGATGCAGCAAGAAGATGCAGAGGATACAACCTAGACCAGATTTTTATTAGGGGTTATTTCCAAATATCAAACTAGTTATTAAAGAAAAAAGAACGAACGTTTGTTTTATACAAACAAGAGAGCAATGCATCTCGCACATGATATTCCATACCCAACCACATGATTTGTATAGCCAAGGTTTAAAATTCTCTACACATAAGCACCAAAAAAAGCAACCACAGTTGCCTCATCAAATGTTAGGAATGATACAGGTTCTCTGTTTCTGAGTATATGTTACGGTTGCAAGTCAAAACACCATCAATGTCCTTTCATACCTACAATATGTTAATAATTTTCTTGGAGAATAATTTTGTTTCAAATAGAACATGCAAGAAATGTAATAATAATAACTTCAAATAAGTATGAAGCATAATAAAACACAATGAACTAAATTGCAAGAGTAGTTTAAAAGTTGTTATGGTGGCGACCAAAATACCACATCCCACATCGGTTAAACATGAGAATGATCAGTGGTATGTAAGTAAGAAAAATATTCAACTAGTGCAAGGTCTTTTGGAAGTGGACCAAAGACAAAATCGTGCGGACCTTCGGATACCAAAGCGGACAATATCATACTCGTGTGGAAATCGAATTGTTCTTACTTATATACGGAAATGATTTATGCGGTACCCATATTCCTAACAGAAGATTACGATTTATGTTGTCTCTTGTAAAGCAATGTTGATATACCAAACTTATTGATATTACAAAAAAATAGAGTTGCCACTTCCCCACATAACCATAACCAAATTATCTGAAAATGCAAAATTCATAATGCCACGGATCTGAATCTCTCTCGCTTCAAAAGCTTTTCCATGTGTTGTGCCAGTCAAATCACTACCACCCCTGCCTAATATAGTAATTGCACAAGATCTGTAGGCCCTATAATCAACCATTTTACAAGTTTATATGAATAAAAGTACAAGTTGAAATTAAATGTTAGGGTGGAATGTAGCAGAGCCTAAATTATCCTAAGAAAGATGCTATGCAGCGTAAACACATAAGAAAGACCTTTCTTAGGAAGCGAGTAACAATGGGAATTGTAGACTCAAGGTTCAAGTCTCCAAATAACTTCTAGAGAGATACTCCAAAACAAGTATATATATGCTATATTACTCGATCTTAACATCCATTACGTGTAAGAATCTCTGAAAAATTATTATCCCAATATAAATTATTATTAGGAACCTCTCTCTTCCGTTCTGTAGAGGCCACTGAGGAGCCACCAAACTTCATCATATAATTCGATTTCTTGTCATATTCACTTAAACTCTTAACATCGATTTCTTTCCTTTCAAGCACATCCACAACTTCTCTTTTGCAAGTGACCGTATAAAATAGTGTTTTGATTCCGTATAATTTCTGAAATCTTGTAAACAATTTCTTATTGAAATATTTTGGGGTTCTCCGAAAATTTCAACCAGATAAAATTAGAGATATTCTATTAGAAGAGAGAGTATGAATTGATGTAAATGTCATTTTTCAACACAATTCATCTTTTATAAATTCGACCAATTTGGCAGTTAGAGTAGTTAAAGTCTTTAAGAGGGATTTGTAATAAAACGGCTTCAAATTTGAAATTTGAATAAAACGGTCAAATTTTCAATTTTGAAATTTTGTTTACTTGCAACAATAGTCGATTTAACCAAAATAACCATTTAAACCCTGCAAGGGGATATGCCCCTTGACCTTGTTAATCATGATATAATCTAAGAAGCGTGCACTTCGCACTCTACGACTTGTTTAATAATTTATCATGATTAAATTGGTCGACTAGTCGATCCACTTACACTAAAAAATCTAACAATCTTCTACCATTTTAGTGTAATTCATGATCTACTAAACACAATCACAACAATTAACAAATTTATGCATAAATGAAATATCGTCACGATTGAATTTCACATTAGTATATTACACATTCCAAATATTCGAATATCAAGGTATCACTAAGGATTGAGCCTTTACTATTCACAATGAATACATGCAAATAATTTACACATAAATTTATATACTCACTTGTTCTTACTTAACACTATTTTTACTAGCCTTGTGTCCTTATCCTTCTTAAGCGAAAGCCAAGTCCTAGCTTCTCGGCTAAACTTCATGCTCAAATAGGTAGTTCTTTTCTTCTTGCACCTGCATATGAAATTTTCCAAAAGAACTATTAAGAAGATAACCTTCAACCTTCACAACTTGCAAGTCTGAACACATACCTTGGAATGATATACAAATGTGTTCTAGTCTCTATATGTTAAGCTTTCCATATTGAATTCAGCACCTAATGTCATATTAGATGAGAATTGGGTATCTCAACATGAGAGATTTTTATGGACTTTAATCCCATCCCTATAGCCGATTTGTGCACAAGATCTCTACTTAACCCTTTGGTTAAATGATCGGCTAAATTATATTGAGTTCTCACAAACTCTACTGAGATAACATCATGCGTGATGCGCTCACGATTCATACTGTGTCTAACACCTAAATGTCTAGACCTGCCTTTGTAAACTTGTCTATAGACATTAGCCAATGAAGCTTCACTATCACATCTAATAGATATAGGTGATATCGGTTTGGGACACAACAGAATTTTATACATTAAATTTCTTAGCCACTCAGCTTCTTTACTCGCTCCTGCTAATGCCACAAACTCTGATTCCATTATTGAACCAGTAATACAATTTTGTTTCATAGACGCCCAAGAGATAGCACCTCCCCTAAGTATAAATACCCATCCACTTGAGGAAGAATGATCTTCCATATTGGAAATGTAACTCGCATCTAAATATCCTTCAAGTACAGAAGGAAATACGGTATAAGTTTAACCATAATTCATGGTTTCTTTTAAATACTTGAATACTCGATTTAAAGCTTGCCAATGATGCGAACTAGGATTGCTAGTATACCTACTAAGTTTTCCAACAGCAAAGGCAATATCCGTCCTAGTGCTAGTCATAGCATACATAAGACACCCGATGGCTCTCGAGTATTCAAGTTGAGATATAGCAATACCTTTATTAGGTAGAAGCTTAAGCTAGGATCTATAGGTGTGCTTACCGGAGAAAAATCTTTAAAATTAAATTTATTTAATATCTTCTCAATATAGTGAGATTGAGAAATCGATATACTATTGTTCTTTCGCTTGATTCTTATACCAAGAATCATTTCAACTTCCCCAAATCCTTCATCTCAAAATTAGATGATAAGAATTTCTTCGTTTCATCATCCTCATTTTGGTCAATACCAAAAATTAACATATCATCCACATATAGACAAATCATAACTCCTTTACCAGAATGATCAAATTTACTATATACACACTTGTCTACTTAATTAAGAATAAATCCATTAGATAATATCACATTATCAAAAAAAATATGCCAATCTTTTGGTGCTTGTTTCAAACCATACAAAGATTTTTTCAACTTACATACCTTGTTTTCACAACCAGGTATGATAAACCCTTCCGGTTGTTTCATATAAATCTCCTCATCCAAATCACCATTCAAGAATGCAGTTTTAACATCCATTTGATGAATTACAAGATTGTATACAGATGTAAGTGCAATCAACAATCTAATGGTGGAAATCCTAGCAACCGGAGCATAAGTATCAAAAAAGTCAATTCCTTCTCTTTGTCTAAATCCTTGTATAACCAATCTAGCTTTATACCTTTCAATAGTACCATCTACTTTCATTTTTCGTTTAAAAATCCATCTATTTCCCAATGATTTGCACCTAGGAGGTAAATCAGCCAATTCCCATGTATTGTTATGCATGATAGACTCTATCTCATCTTGGATAGCTTCTTTCCAGAATGCAACATCCCTTGATGTCATAGCATCCCGTGATATTGATAGTCAATATTATCTCTTGACCCTTCAACTAAATAAAATTGAAAATCAGATCCGAACGACTTAACATTTCTGACTCTAGTACTTCTTCTTGGTTTAGAAGGTTCAGGTACACAATTGGTACCACTTGATATATTTTCAATTTTACTTGAGTTCCTATTCAAAGAGTTTTGAATCAAATCTCTAGGTCTCGGTATAGAAGTAAATCTCTCTTCATCAAATATTGCATCTCTTGACTCGATAAATGTGTTTACCGACACATAATCATTGGATTCTAACACATAAAACCTATATGCAATGGAATGCTCAGCATACCCAATGAAGATACAATTTATACCTCTTTCACCCAAATTTTTCCTTTTAGGTTCAGTGAGTCTTACAACTTCTCTGCAACCCCAAACTCTCAGATAATTCAGTGTTGGAGGCTTCTTAAACCAAAGATCATACGGGGTCATCTTATTCCTTTTAGTAGGAACACGACTCAATAAATAACAGGCTGTTAACATAGCCTCACCCCAGAATCCTTCACTCAAACCCGAATAGGACAACATTGAATTGACTATTTATTTCAAATTCCTATTCTTTCTCTCATCTATACCATTTTGTTGTGGTGTATAAGGAGCCGTGGTTTGATGAATTATACCCGTAGAATGAAAATATATAGGATCATAATATTCACCTCATCTATCCGTACGTAGATTTTTAATCAAATCATTCTTATGTAGCTCTACTTCTTCCTTATATATTTTAAACTTATCAAGAGCTTCATTTTTAGCAAACAACAAATAAATGTAGCAATATCTAGATGCATCATCAATAAAAGTAATAACATACTTTTTATTTCCTAACAAAGGTGTAGCATGGAAATCACATAAGTCACTATGTACTAGTTCCAATATTTTGGAAACTTGGTTAACATTATTGAAAGGCTTTCTAGTTATCTTAGTTAACATGCAAGTTTTTCATTTTTGATTGTTTGCATCAACAGGAGGAATAAGGCTCATTTTTTACATGTCTTTTATTCTTCCATAATGAACATGTCCTAATCTAGCATGTCATAATTCTGTTTTATTCAAATTTCTACACATACTAGTAGAAGTCATACAAACAGAATCATTTTGGAACGAAACATTAATATTTAATATAAACATACCATTATACAAATATCTGAATCCTGTAAAAACACCATGTTTTGACAATACATATTTGCCACTTTCGTTTTAAACAACACGAGACAAAAGATTCGTTCGAATCCCAAGAACATACGATACATTATTTAATAATATGTATTTTCCAGAAGTAAATAGTAATTTAACATTTCCTAGTCATTTAATTGGTTCGGTTATAACATTTCCCATCTTAAGTGAGGATCCATCTTCAATTAGTTGAAAGTTATTGAACCATCGAAGCTCCTTACATACATGACTTGTTGCTCCCGAATTAACCCACCAAGCAACATCGTCATCCTGCACATAAAATGCCTCAGATATTAGAGATATATAATTCTGACCAGAATTAAAATTCTGAATTAAATTCTGACCTTGTTGCTTTTCAGGATCCTTAAATCCACTTGAACCAGCAATGTTTCCACTTGAACCAGCATTGTTCCCACTTGGACCAACACAATTTTCTCCTTTCCAACTCGACAATCCCTCCTAATGTGACCAGGTTTGCCACATTTCCAGCATGCCATTTTAGGCTTTTTGTTGGAAAAATTGTTGTTTTTATTGTTCCCTTTAAACTTTCGTTTATTCCCCTTAGCTGTATTTCCATTCTTAAAGAATCCGCTGCTTTCAGCCATATTTAGAGATAAGTTTCCCATTTGGTTTTTACCCTTAGGATTACTTATTTCATCTTGAGCCCTTAGAGACTCTTCAATCTTAAAATGACTACCAAGTTCGACTGAAGTCATTTCTTCTTTGGTGTGTTTCAGTGTGTGTTTAAAATCCTTCCATGAAGGAGGCAACTTGTCAATAACAGAAGACACTGAAATACATTCGTCCATTTACATATTCTGTTGAACGAATTGACCCAAAATTCTTAGCAGTTCATTATACCGTTCCATTACAGGTCTAGAGTCAACCATTTTGTAATTTATGAAATTACTAACCAGGAACTTCCTACTAGAAGCATCTTCTGCCATGTATTTTGATTCAATAGAATCCCATAACTCTTTTGTAGATTCGACATTTTGGTATATATCAAACAAAGTATCAGACATACCGTTTAATATGTGGCCACGACAAATGTAGTCATCATTCTCCCACTTCCTGCACCTCCTTGTTTGTTCCAGCGTTTCATTCTCCATGATCTCGGGACATGGGGTATTCAGAATATACACAACCTTGAGGGTAGTCAACATAAAATGCATTTTTTTCTGCCAGCGTCTGAAATCATGTCCTTCAAACTTGTCAAGTTTAGAAAATTTTCTTGTCATCTCCTTCGCTGATTCTCCTCCGTTCGTCATTTCTATCTTCATCAACAAGACCAGAGTATTTCAATAATTTGTAGAAAACAGCGTTTTGATTCCGGATAATCTCTGAAGTCTTGTAAACAATTTCTTATTGAAATATTTTTGGGGTTCTCAAAAAATTTCAATTGGATAAAATCAGAGATATTATAGTTGAACAGAGAATATGAATCGATGTAAATGTCATTTTTCAACCGAACCCATCTTTTATTAATTCGACCAATGTGACCAATTTGGCAGTTAAGGTATTTAAGGTCTTTAAACAGGATTTGTAACAAAACGACTTCAAATATGAAATTTGAATAAAACGATCAAATTTCCAATTTCAAAATTTTGTTTACTTCCAACAATAGCCGAGTTAACCAAAACAAAAGTAACCCCGCAAGGGGCTCTGCTATTTAAACCCCGCAAGGGGCTACACCCCTTGACCCTGTTAATCATGATATAATCTAACAAGCGTAAACTCAGCACTCTATGACTTGTTTGATAACTTATCGTGATTAAATTGGTCGACTAATCGATTCAATTACACTAAAATATCTAACAGTGACTCGCAAAACCCTACTCTTACATGAATATCCCATATTTATACAAAACTGAGAGCAGATACGGAAGCGGGAAAACTAAACAATTGGCCGCTCGAATGCAACCCAAAGCTTGCATTGGGTTAAAGGACCTCATATTTATACATAACACCATAGAAGAGAGTGACAACCATGTTCAAGGACCTCATTAAAACTTCCAAAAGTCTCTTAAATGGTTACAGTTGATTGGTCTACGTGAATGCAACCCAAAGCTTGCTCTATTTTTTTTATTTTCCAAATACAATTGATCAAAGATGGTAATTTCTCTAAAGATCAACAAAGAAAAAACACACAAGTAATATTTGAAGAAAGAATCAATTAGCCCAACACTCTACGAGGTAAAACTTGAGACATACAGTTTTCGCAAAACCTGATGTCGAAATTTATTGGATTGATAGATACTTTAAAAACTTGGAAATAACAAACACATAAAAGCTCATCGTGTTCGCTTCAAACTCAATGCTAGCTTTAACATATTAAATAGAATCTCTTATGGCCGATTTATCCATTCCAAACAAATCATGTAGTATGTAATCGTCAAAAGTAGAAAAATTACTCAGATAATCCGCTATAAAACTAAATTTCACGCCTTAAGAACTAGTTAATCACACTAGTAAGCCTATTAAGCTAAAATTCAGTACAGTTCTAAAACGTTATGTCATACACGCAACAATTTTTTTTTATCAAAGATAAGCTTCTCGTCAACAGACTCACGATAAAATATAAACTAATCCTTAAAAATTCGAGTTATATGATGGCATACAATATAATCATTCGCATGTGAAACCATGGAAAAAAATAAATCAATACCTTCAATTAATAATCAACGCATCCAAATAATTGGTTTAAAGAGAGAAAGAATGAACCATTTCGAAGCTCTTCAGCTAACAAGATTGTCCTTTGATCTCCTGATAACGCAAAAGGGTGTCCGATAGATTCCACTACTTC
Source organism: Limnanthes douglasii subsp. nivea (assembly GCA_036936605.1). Taxonomy (NCBI): domain Eukaryota; kingdom Viridiplantae; phylum Streptophyta; class Magnoliopsida; order Brassicales; family Limnanthaceae; genus Limnanthes; species Limnanthes douglasii. Next base: position 321,046,388 of record JAUPFV010000003.1, read on the forward strand.
CTCACAATAGATCACTTCTAATCCTAACCCTAAATAAGCAGTATTCGGATCAACATAGATAAACAAATATTATGTACATAAAACATTGCACTCTAACCACAAGAATATTTTATAAAAGAAACTAACTTCCAAGGTAATAACTACAAAAGTGCAAATGATGTTGCACCGTAATCAATAAACGGTTCAATCAGATCTTAATCAATATGGTCTCCCCATTCAAGCTCCTTCACTATTGCAGAGCAACAAACATTATGTCCGTGCAGGTTGGCTTCGATATTCCTCTTTAATAGCTTGATTCTATTAGGAATCCTGGACTTAGGAGGGTTTGGGTAATCTTAGGTCACACATACAAAACATGAGAGGATGATATATGAGATAAGAGGTAAAGCGCACTAAGGATTTTTAAAGATGAGAATGTCACAAATTAGTGCATTTTCACTCCTATAATTTAAGTTACAAAGAAATAGACAGTTCTCCATAAAGTTTCCACAGAGTCCCCGCACAGTTCCCACAGAGTTCCCGCTCTTATGTCTGTAGAGAAGCTTGTTGGAAGCAATTACCAATATTGGCGGTTGTGTATGGAGGCCTTTCTTCAAGGGCAAGATTCATGGGATCTTGTTTTCAGTACGGAGATACTTCCTAGTGATACTACGGAAAACACTGAGTTGAGGAGGGAATGGAAAGTAAGGTGCAGAAAGGCTTTATTCGCGTTAAGAACTTCGATCGGTAAGGAATTTATTGATCATGTTCATGCATTGTATTCTCCAAAGGATATCTGAGATACTCTTGACAGGTTATTTACCCAAAAAAATCTATGCGTCTTCAATACCTTGAGAATGACCTTTCTTCGTTAACCCAAGGTAATATGTCAATATCTGATTACTTTTTTAAGGTTAAGAATGTGTGTTCGGAAATTTAAGGTTTGGATAGTGATGAACCTATAAGTGATGCAAGGCTAAGATGCTATTTGATTCGTGGATTACGATCTGAATTCATACCGTTTATATCATCAATACAAGGATGTGTTAACCAACCATCAATTGTTGAGTTAGAGAACCTACTCTTTAACCTGAAAGCATTGGTTGAACAAATGCTTGGTAAGTATTTTATTGATGTTGAAGATACACTTTTTACTAAAGACACGTCAAGATGGAAAAACACACAAAGTCATTTTCAAAATTATGGTAAGCAGATAAGGAATGAGGGGGAGTTAGCAAACCACTCTAAACTGACGTGTTTTAGATGTGGAAGGATTGGACACATAAAGTCGGATTGAGCAAAGTTTGTTTGTAAAAGGTGTGGAAAACCAGACCACATTAAACCAAATTGTTATTCAAAAATCATCAACTAAATGCAAATGTTGCACATGATGTTGAAGAGAGCAGTAAGCGACAGTGGGAAAATTGTTTCTCGATTGAGGTTGTTAATGAACCGGACAACATGAATTCAGTTATTAATCAACCAATTGTCCTTGTCTATCTGCACGCCTCACACCGAAGAAGGTACAAAATGGTTCGGCTGTGTTTTCTGGTGGTAATTATAAGGTAGAGAAGCCACATAGTGGTAACCTAACTGAAAATGATCCGCCTGAGAGCAAAATCAAATCGTCCAAGATTATCTTAAAGGTTTTGCAGGGCTCTTCTAAAAGCGGTATTAGTAAGGCAACATGCCATGATGGTCAAGTTGAAGCGGGTTGATCTGAGTCGAATGCGGTATCGGTTCGTAAGCAGCTAGCAAAAATGGTTGTTCCAATCAAGTGGAGAAAATTCAATCTTGTTTATGGGCATGATATAAGGCTTAGTCATATTCCTGTTACTTGTAACTTTAAGGTTTTGAGAGAGAATTTGAGTGAAAAAATCAGTGTTAAATTTGGTTTTGATCAAGTATAAGGATAACGATGGAGGTTTGGTGACAATAACGTGTACGGACGAGCTCAGATTAGCAGAGTTGTCTGTGGATAGTAAACTTGAATCAAATATAGCCGAGTCGGTTATAATGTTGAGATCGCATATCGTTGAGGTTGATCCTAAACAATAACCTCATTTGTTGGAGGAAGAAGAGGAGAAGCCTCTTGAGAATCTGGAAATAAAAGTAAATGAAAATGGATCCTCTTCTCTTGGTGGTTCTATTTCAGAATCTGAGATTAAATATTTCGATAAACTGGATAAAAAGGCTCAAAAGAAATCCGAAGAATCAGAGAATAAGGAAATTAAAATTGATTATTGTTGGTTCGATCTTTCACAACTGGATTAAAATTGCTTATGTTGATTTGCATGATCTAGAAATGGAATTATGTTCGGAAGCACTCAAAGAAACCATTACAAGTGAAGAAGCTCAAACTCAGTTTCACAAAGCCGTTACAAATTTTGTTTATGTGGGTTTGTTGATACTGATTGGACTGACAATGTGAATGACAGATGGTCCACTTTAAGTTATTGCTTCGATACTGGTTCAAAAACTTTCTCTCGGTCTAGTTGATCGAAAGAATGCACTAAGGACAAGTGTCACAAATTAGTGCATTCTTCACTCCTATAATCTCAGTTACAAAGAAGCAGACAGTTCCCCACAAAGTTTCCGCAGAGTCCCCGCACAGTTCACTCAGTTCCCACAGTTCCCACAAAATCCTCAAAAGAAGCAGACAACTCCAAATCAATTCCCAACTTTTAAATGATGTTAGTTGAGTAGTGGGAGTTATCTTAAAAAGTCTGAAAGTCTCAAATTCCTAAGTGGTGTTTGTGAGTAGTGAGAATCATATTTTCCATAAGTATCAAACTCTTTTGTTTCATTTCTTCAAGTAATAAAATCAACTCTTGTGTGTTCTTATTGTTTCAGTTCGTGTGTCTGTTCAATTTGTTTCAGAAAAGAAAAATGATTCCAAATTTATATGGATATGAGTATTATTTGATAATTCGTAAGTTTGGGTTAGATTTTGTATTTTGGTGGGTTTTAGATTGGTAGTAAAAATTGAATTAAAAAAAGCTACATTATTTTTTGGTAATATATTTGGATGGAAATTATATGGTCGATTAAATATTAAGTAGGGCAAATCATAAAAACTAGAATTGATTAATTTAATATTTTAAAAATAAATTAAAATAAGTGTGTCGTTAATATGTGCAACATAATAAATGGTGCAACCAAACAATACGCTGGTTGCAAATTTTTTCTAAAAACTGATATAAATTTCATTTAATGGGTCAAAACAGTCGTGTTGCACAATATGTTGGTACAGATAAACCATTAACAACAGGAAAAATGAGAATTGTAAAAAGAAGTTTATCTACTACTAAACATCCGCAACATGCCAACATGTGTATTCGCTGGTCGCAGTAATAGTGATTGAGATTCGGAAAGATCCTCGTTTTCTTACGAGAGAGAACAAAAGAAAAACTACTTGAAAACACGAAGTCCAATAACACTGGACTCTTCTCTAATTACATGAGTTATACTATGTATAACACGTATTTTAGGAGGGTAACCCTTTTAATACTTATATTTAGTTAATACTTAAGTTATATTTATATTTCATAAGTTAAAAAAGAAATCATAGGATTCTCTAATTAGACAAAAAAAAAAAAAGAATAATTTAATGTTGACCCATGAATACGTTGATGTTATTGTTAAGAGATGCGAAAAAGAACTAACAAGAACTGAGAAGACAAAGACATGAAAAAAAAAACAAAAGTTGTAGAAATTTTTAGCATTAAGGTCACACAGAAGACAGAGTATTGGAGCGATGCATAAGACATTTAACATATCATATATAAGTTTTGATTTTCGCAAATTAAGCAAATACAATCTCTAAGTTATGATTTTATGTTATTAAATAATATTTATTTTTTCAACCTGTATAACTTAATTCTATTATCAGAAAAAGTTCTTTCATATCAGATCCCTCCACAGCCATTCTCCTTTATACTTTACATTAATTTTGTAAAATAACCCGAAACATAATTTTTTTTACATGAGGTTATATTAATTAGATTTCTTACCGTGATTAAATTTTTATATTAATTAGATATTCTATATTATTAGATTTTTATATTAATTAAATCTTATATTAATTTGGAGGTCTATATTAATTAGATTACTTAATAATTTGGTATTATATATTAATTAGATTGTTTAATGTATGAATTAAGATTTATAATAGCAAGCCTATAAATAGAAGAAGATGTTGCTTTGCAATTTGTGGTGAGAAGAGACGTGATCTCCATGTTTCCTCACATAACGGTTTTATGAGAGATAATGAGTGAGTTCTAGCTTTAGATTTTTTTAGAGATAAGTTAGGTGAGAGATAAACACTAAAGAGATGGTTGGGTGAATCACGTTATATTTTGTTACAAAGAGTGAGTAAGTCCTTTTTATGTTTGATAGTATTTCATATACTTATTCATAAAAAGAGTTTTTGCTGTCTGTGGATGTAGAATTTTTTTATGATTCGAACCATGTTAAATCTTTTGTTGTGCGGTGGATTTACACGTATTACCTCATACGGCGTCTCGTAGGCAGTAATGTAGTCATGACCAAAACACTATGGTATCGTGACTAACAGACATTTTTAGATTTGCTAGGGTGACAATTGTAGAATAATTTATTTATTCTAATAGAGAAATAAACGTTTAGATAAAATTATAGATTTGTGTTTATTTGAAGTTATGTTTACATATAATCATGTAATAATCTCAGTTTCGAATAATAATTTTATTCAATCTAATAATATGCAATTATATTTGGTATAATAATATTTTATCATTTCAATTAACAAGACTGGTAATAATTACATATCATCCTCTATAATTATAGTTTTCTATAATAATTAGATGTTATTCTCTCTGTCTCATAATATATTGCATATTATTCAATTAAATTAATTGGGATGAAACTTCTTCCTATTAATTTGGATCTTTTATACAAACCAAATGAAGATATTAGTGTCTTTTAAATTAATATTTATATATAAATGATATATATGATATCACATGACTACATATTATTAAATATTATATTTGAGCAAGGCTAGAAAAAATAATATTTTGTTGGATCTCTCACTTTACCCCTTATTTTTTGAAATTCAAAATTGAAAATCTTAAAAAAATCATTTTCAATCTTTCTATTTACAAAGATACCATTAGTTTACAAATTAACCAAAAATATATAAACTCCCAAAATTAACTTTAAACCTTAACATTTTATTACTTTTACACTAACATTTTTTTCTCTTTTAGTGTATATAAGCAAACATCATTTTCTTAGACAACTTTATTTGGTTTTATAAATGACAAAGAATCTTGGTATTATTAGAAAATTGGATCACAATTTTCAAAGGACAACTTTTAAAAATATTTATATATAATTCTTACAAATTACAAATAAAAAGAAAACCAATTTTGACTTGTTTTCATGTTCTTGTTAATTAGTATTTTTATTGACGGTAAAAAGTACAAAATGCCTTACATTTGCTTTGCTTAAAGTTCTCTCTTCACACCTATCTCTTCTTGGAAGCGTGCATGGCCATATTAGGCTAAATATGTGAGATAAGTTAAGCTTTATACATAAACAACAAACAGTGACGGAACCACGAACCCAGGTCAGGAGAGGCTGAAGTATTACATAAACTAGACATGTTTCAATTTTTTTTTTCATTTACCTTGTATTTTTAATTGATTTTTTAATAATTTGTCTGGAAATATTAAAAAAAATTAATCCTGACATTTTTATTGATTAAGAAAATCATGAATATTTATTGAAATTAAATATATATAAAAAAATTCTACATTTGATTTATGGGGCATATATCTAAATAATTTTAAGTTTATATATGAGTTAGTACCAGTTATAGCATTTATGTATAAAATCAAAAGGCTTAATACTAGTTGAGATATATTCTTACTTATTTGTCATTGATCCTTCTCACACCTATCCGATGTGGAAATTTGGTCGCACATAAAAAATTCTACCACTTTTACCTCCCCTCACCCCTCAGTTGACTTACCTAATGCTCACTCTAATTAGGTTGTTTCATGATTCATATCTAAGTCATAAAATTTTACAATGGATATATTTGTTCACAATTACTAGAGCATCTTAGAAGTTCCTTAGCGTCACTTCAATTAATCAAGTCACACTATCCTTATACACTCTAATAAAGTCACTCTGTTTAATGAGCATGACTGGTGGTTCATCATCTTTGACATCCAAGAATTTCATCCATATCACGTTTTCGTCTAGTATAGAGCTTTAATACCAAATATTATACCCAAATAATAGTATATCAACCATACATGAGATTAAACTTCAAAACAACCAACCAAATAATAAAACAACCTATTTATTAATAAAAAAAACCACAAACCTAATCACTAAAAAATAATCAGCGGTAAAATAAATCAACAACCAAAACATTTATATGAAAAGTCCACTTCGTTGTGAAGAGTAAAAGACCATGAGACTTATGAAGTTTCCACCAAAAACACTTATACTATTTGAAGGTAAAAGTATATCCAATTCAATATAATAAATATCTACAACCCACCAACAATTTTAAATATAATAAACTAACAAAAAAGGAAACAAAAATGAATAATATTACAAAAACTACTCCACTATTCCAAAGGTTATTTCTCCCGAACCGTGGCATCAAATAACAATCCAACCGGACATATTGAAGCTTTATATGTCCCAAACACGCTGTCCAAATTTCAGCCAAAACCGACACTGTTTGACCATTGATCAAACATTTTAAACATGACTTCTTTAAAAATTCTGAAAATAAAAATTTCTCCAATACTAAGCTACCTTGATGCTCGCGCCCCCTAACCCCATAGTAAATCCGTCCCTGACAACAAATATATAAGGCTGATTAATTATAAAAGTACTTAAATTTATTTTGTGCAAGTTTAGGAATTGATACAAGTAATATAATATAAAAAAAATGTTATAGAATCGCATAAAGATACGGAGAGGGACAACAATTTTCCAAACAAAATAATAATTAGTCACTAGAATTCTTGATAATAAATTGAGTAATGTAAAGTAATTAGTAGAACAACAAACAAACTGGTCCAGTATCACTGTTTGATTCTTTTGTCATGGTTGTTTTTTTGAAATTTGGGTTCTCCCTATAATACTATTTCTTGATCAATAGATTAGATATGACTGTTTTAATGGCTTCCGTAGTTGTTGACAATATCCTGTTCACACGATATATGTCACTAACACTAATCTGCTCACATATGTCGTGCTGCGAACACCTAGCGAATACTAAAATCCTAGACTTCTAATTATTGCATCATTCTGTTCAAAATCAAAAACAAAACACAGATCCACATCTAACAAACAATCCTACGCTATCAATTTAACATAACAACAACTATAATCATACCAAAATCTAAGTTTTTAAAACTGAATATAAAATCTAATATTCTACAACATATAGACAACAAAATCAAGAAAAAAAATAAAATAGAAGGGTTCTATGACATACCTCTATCTTGTTGTGAGTTTGGAATGTTGAAATAAGTTGTTTTGAATTTCGCGCGATTTAGGGTTGGTGAGATGTTTTGAATGTTTAAGAGAGAATGTGAAAAACGGTAAGAGATATATCAACTAGCTTATATACTTTGTTTTCGGCGAGGGTTAAATTTGTCCAAATGTAGAATAAAGATCGATCTATCCATTATATATATATAATAAATGAATATTATATATAAAAAATAATATTTATATTATATATTCAAAAATAAATAATAAATAATATTGTTGTCTTTTCCATCAATGTTTATATATAAATGATGTATGATATCTTTAGATTTGTTTAGAAATAAATATTATATAATAAATGAATATTATTATATTTTGTATATATATAATTCTATTTTATTGTTTTTAAATTAATATATATATATATATATTTATTATAATTCAAAAATAAATTATATATGATATTATTATCTTTTAAACTAATATTTATATATAGATAATATCTACTATATCAATATATATATATATATATATATATATTATATAAATCTATATTATTGTTTTTTTAAATAATTTTTTATATTATATATATTCATAAATAAATGGTATATATATATATATATATATCAAATGATATAAATAATGTGTGGGTTTTTCGTTTTCATGTTAAACTCTACTACATAGGAACCACTGGTTGCAGTCCTGGCGGGTTGAACCAGCACCAACCCGCACCGTTTAAATCAGAACCACAGGTTGCGGTCCTGGCGGGTTGCGGTCCTGCCAGGTTGCGGTTATGCGGTCCTGACGGTCTGGCGGTCCTGCCAGGTTGCAGGCCAGTTTCACAGTTAAACCGCCAGTTCAAACCACCAGACGAACCATTTATGTACCGTTTACCAGTTCAAACCATCGGCCAAACCATTTAACTATTTAAGAACCGTTTATCAGAATATTTTATAATGTTATTTAAAATTAATTTGTAAGTCTTAATTGAATCTAATTTCAATAATTGAGTTAATTATTCTATTTCATGTATTTTAATTTAAATATGTTATCATTTTAATCGAAATTTTATAATCATCAATTACATTCTAAAAAAATAATTGTAATTTGATTTTGATACGTTTTCTTTTCTAATTATATTTATGTATTTAAGATATTTTATTTAATATTATGTAGATATTAAATAAAATAAGTACATCTACTTGTATTTCGATTACAAATTTACAACATTTGAAGTATAAATTTAATATTTGAAGTATTTAATTTTTGAAGTATAAATTTAAAGTTTTAAAAATTGTATAAATTTGGATTATGTTCCAATTGCATAAACACATGTAATTTGGTTGTGAAATAAATTCAAAAATACCAAATGTGTTTCAATTAACTATCTGTAATTTGGTTCCTAAAAAGAAATTATACTATGATGGCATAATTAAATATAATTAATTAAATATATTTATTTAGGAGATTAACATCATCTACAATATAAACTATCTATTATGTTCCAAATTAACTTGTTAATAATATAAAATTTCTTTCAATAAACTAGAAAAAATGAAGGGTTTATAATATAAAATTTCTTTCATTAATCTAGAGAATTTAATATATATTTTTTTCATAAAAGTACTAAAATTATTAAAAAACTAATAGTTGGAAAAATCTATTTATAGATTTTTATTTTTTTTTAAATAATAGTTCGAATTTCCTATTTATATAATTTTTTTTAATTTTTTTTAAAATATTAGTGCGCGAAATCCTATATATAGAGTTTTGATTATTTTTAATAGTTTAAAGTGCTTACATTTTAAAAAAAATTAAATTTTTTATAAAAAAAAATATTTTTTTAAAAAAAATCAGTCACGGATGACGTCAGCAAGTGACATCATCCGTGACGTCATCAAGCGGACCATCCGGCCAATCATCCGGATGGTCCGCGCGTGGCCATAGGGTGCGTCCGGATGCCCCGGTTACAACCGGACCATCCGGATCGATATCCGGATGGTCCGATTTGCCTGTCCGGGCGTCCGGGCGAAACCGTCCGGATGGTCCGGACGAAAAAAAAAATTCGTTTTTTTCAAAAAATAATAATATGGGTCTCCCCTATAAATAGAGGAGACCCCAACTCCAACCTCACACACTCTCTAAATCTACTATAAACTCTCTAAATCTCTCAACTTGTTCTAGATTTTGTTATTAAGCTTAACTTTTGTATTTTACATATCGTAGTTCTGTTTTCGAAATAGTTAGATTTTTTTTTCGAAAAAAAATTGTTATTAGTTTGTATTAGTTATTATTTGTGCTTATTTCCTATTTCCAATGTCGTCTTGTGGCTTCAACAACAGGTTAGGACAAGCAACTCCGAAAACTGATTTTTCGGAATTTTCTTCTTTTATGATGTCTCCTCCACCCGAGAGGGATCCGATCACACGACGCATCAAATGTGCCACTGAACCTACAAATATGAGTAAGACTCTCAAACAAAATTTTAGTTTGAAAATTTCTGATAAGGAGAGACGAAACTTCAAACTTGTTAGTACTACACGTACGACTGTTAGTAAGACCGCCAAACCAAATTTTAGTTCTAAAATGGTCGACAAGGTGACACGAAGTGTCAAACACCCAACTATAACCAAGACTAAGAGTAAGACCGTTGTTCCTAAACAAAGTCTTAGTACGAAGACGAAGATGGTCGATTTGATTGCTGCTGCGTTAAGTAAGGTTAATCGTGAGACTCGAGGACAAGTTTTGGGAGATCCATTACAAATTGCAGCTACCGTTGAGAAAGTTTTGCGACTTAAAAAAGTGGTTAGCGACAAGAGACTAAAAAATGTATTTTAGCAATTGTAATATTAAATATTTTAATATAACTTGTAATATTTTAGCATTTGTAATATTAGATATTTTAATATGACTTGTAATATTTTAGCATTTGTAATATTAAATATTTTAATATGACTTGTAATATTTTAGCATTTGTAATATTAAATATTTTAATATAACTTGTAATATTTTAGCATGATAAAATATGATTTTGGTTTAAAAAATAATAAATAACACTTGTTATATTTAAAACCAAATCACAATAATAAAATTCAAAATGTAATATTAAAATTACAACAATATAACTTAAAAATAATAAATAACACTTGTAATATTTAAAACCAAATCACAATAATAAAATTCAAAATGTAATATTAAAATTATAACAATATAACTTAAAAATAATAAATAACAGTTGTAATATTTAAAACCAAATCACAATAATAAAATTCAAAATGTAATATTATAATTACTACCATATAACTTAAAAATAATAAATAACACTTGTAATATTTAAAAACAAATCATAGTAATAAAATTCAAAATGTAATATTAAAATTATAACCATAAATTTTGTAATTTTTTAACATGATAAGATATAGTTTTGGTTTGTAATATTAAATCTAAAAACATAATAATAATATTGAAAATGTGATAATAACATAAGTAATATTTTTGAAATTTTGGACTATATAATAATTGCAACACTTAAAATATTTTAATCTCAATATGTTTTAAATATAACATTTTGGTTATAAAATAAATAAAATCAGCATAATATTTACCAATAAACCGCCGGTTTATTACAAATAAACCGTGGTTTCGCAGTCCTGCCAGGTTGCGGTCCTGTCGGGTTGCAGTCCTGCCGGGTTGCAGTCCTGCCAGCGGGTTGTTCCTTATGCGGTCCTGGCGGGTTGCGGTCCTGCCAGGTTGTTCCTTATGCGGTCCTGGCGGGTTGCGGTCCTGCCAGGTTGCAGTCCTAATGGGCCAGTTTCGCAGGTAAACCGCCAGTTCTTAAGCAGGTTGTCAGCTTTGAACCGTGATTCCTGAACCATTAGACACCTCTAGGAACCAGATAGTTTGTAGGTGTTTGTTTACTGTTGGTCATTATTTACGTTGAGTTTTATGATTTGGCCTTTCGAGTTTTGTTAGGGTTGGGTCAAATCTTGTTCGGATAATGATAATTTCTCTAGCAAGTGCTGCGGTAAACGTGAAGATCAAAATAGAACCACGGATCAGTAAAAACAAACACAGTCATAATGATATGTACTAGACTAGAAAATTATCCATAATAGAATGGACGTCTGGTCTGAATTATGGATAAGCTAGGATTTGGCTAGAGACGGTTAGTGGCTTGTCGAAACTTGTGAAAATTCAACTTGATTTTGAAAATAAACAAAAACCTTAATCATGATTCACTCATTTTATTTACTCATTTTTTTTTCATTAATTTAAAAACATTTAAATTTCGGAGAATAAAGTAGCTCAAAGAGAATCAAAGATTGAAAAAAGAGAGACTAATTAATGGTTGAAAATTACAAAAAATAATAACGTAAAATATAAAAGATTGTATACTCTACCAAAGAGACTTCGAAAATGAAAAGGATAACGATAAACACAGTAGATTTATTCAAGATTAATATTCTTTTACAAGGATCTCATTCAGTTTTGAGATTTGAGGCAAAAAGCATTTAAAACTTGTTCCACTCCTCCACTCCACTGCAAGATTCAATCAAGATCATCTCCCTCCCTTCGTCGGAAGTATCCTCGGTACGAATAAAAAATTTGCAACCTCTAGGTGTTACTCTATTTATTTCCCTTAAAAAGTTTGGAAACTTTTCGTAGTCTATACAACTCCACAAAACTAGCTTCACAAGGTCAGGAGGAAAACTGATTGTGTTGGAATATATTTATTTAATATATTTATAGACTAATAATAATTTGGACCGATATGCTAAATAAACATATTCGGTTATTGTCTTAAGGAAGTCCAAATTAAAAGTAGTCGAGTTAATTATTTAATTAACTAAATTGGACCTATGGGTAAAAAAGGCGTTATGGGCTCAAGTGTGGTAACCGGGTTGAATTTGGGCACTGTGATGAAGAGGGCCCAAATCTCAACACTTAAGCCTGAATTAATAAATCAGGGATATAAATTGAATTATCAATTTATTGGGTTATGGTCCCGGACACAAGGAAGTAACAAAGGATGGGCTTTACAATGTTGGGCTTCACATTGTAAAATCTATAAATAAGGGGCTAGGTTTAGGTATTTCATCACTCTAAACCCTAATCAGAAATACGGCCGCTTCCTTAGTGTCTGGAAACTTTTCTCTCTTATCTATTCTGATTCTGCAGGTCTCTTAGTTTCATAAACGGAATCGCCGGAGAACGTGGAATCGCTAAAGAACGCTAGAGAATACTAGATGGATAGCAGCAGGCAAACCCGTAAGTATTCTTGATCTTCTGTTTATTCTATAGATGAATCTAACAAAAAGGGTTTTATTATTTTTTTTTTCCGCGATTTGTTATATATTATCTGATGCGATTTCGGATAATATATAGCAATTGGTATCAGAGCCAGATAAACCCTTTTTGGATTCAGTAGAATAATCAAATTGAGTATTGATAGACAAAGATGCATATTTTTCTTAATCGTAAAGAATCCATGTCATTGGGATTATGTGTTAATTGAATTGGTAGGGCATGGATTTAGGGATTGTATGAAAAGCATGTTATGTGATTTATTGTATTGAAACACATGTTCTATTATCAGGAAATTGCAATTTTTATAGTTTGGGGATTTTTTTTTATTTCGGGTAAAATTAGGGTTTATTGATGTCTAGAATTTTTATCCCAAAATTAGCATCAAATCAACCCTAAATAACGAATAAAATCAAAATTATTGGGACAGTGGCTCATCGACAGCTTAACCCCTGATGTTAACGCTGACCGAAGGCTGTCCGGCGATAAACACAGTAGCCCCAAAAGAATAGGGACAACAAAAAAAAAAATACCCAAACGATAATAACAGCATATAAATACAGGCTGGACCCACCCAAAACAATTGGTGGGCCCGTTTAGGACCTGCAGCCTACTGCAAATTGCAGCAGGTAGGTAAGCTGCTGCAATTTGCAGCAGCGGTAGACTGCTGCGCCTGCTGCAAATTGCAGCAGGGCTTAATATTTGCAGCAGCCTGCTGCACGTGCAGGCTGCTGCAAATATTAAGTTAAATAATAAAAAATAATTTTTTTTTTTTTTTTTTTTTTTTTTTTTTTTTTTTTTAAAAAAAAAAAAAAAAAATTATTATTAATTTGAAAATATTTGAACAATATATTTCACAAAAATGATACTTTGATATTATTTTGTATGAGTATTTGTGAATTAAATTGTATATGTGTGAATGATTAAATGACGATGCATGACTAAGGTTTCGTAGCCGGTAGGTGAAATTAAGAAATTAATTTAATCGGCCCTCCGGAAGGTTAAAATTAATTTTCTTAAGGATCCTAGGTTTCGAAAGGTTCGGGGATTAATTTAAATTCAAATATTATCGGCCCTCCGGAAGGTTCACGTTTGGGTTTAAATTAATCATGAACAGGAGAAAATAACAGAAAATAGTTGTTGTGTTGATTTTAATTTTAAGTAAATGACATCGGCCCTCCGGAAGGTCTCATTGGTACTTAGAAAATTAAAATAATGATCATGCTATTTTTTTTTCTCAAACTCATAAAATTGCATGTTAGTATGATTTGCCCTCCGGTATCTATTATCAATGAATTTTATGTTTTACATGTATTTGTCATATTCATGCATATGTTATCAGAAATATGTCAATATGCTAAATGTGTTTTGTGTTGATTGTTCTTATTATAGTATCCATGGGTTACAATTTTTTGGGGAATCGTCCACCGACGTTGGATTGTTCGGACTTCCAATTGTGGAAGGAAGAAATGTTGCTGTTTTTATCTGTACATGATTACGACTATGCACTGATAACTCCCAAACCATCTCCCCTTAGTCCGGAAAGTACACCGGATGAAACTAAGGCTGATGAAAAGTGGGAAAGGTCAAATAAGTTATGCATGGCGCTCATGTTACAGGGTATACCAGTAGCATTGCGTGGGGCTGTCCCTAAAGGTGTTACCACTGCCTCGGTCTTTCTCACGGAGATTGAGAAAGCCTTTGCCAAAAATGAAAAGGTAGAGATGCAGCGTTTGCTCATCGAGCTAGCTACCAAAAAGTATAATGGCAAAGGTAAAATCCGGGAGCACATTCTGGGAATGTCGATGATTGGCCAAAAGTTAAAGGCAATCGGTTTAGACTTACCTGAGGAATGCATAGTGGGATTCACATTTCATTCGCTGCCAGACCGGTTTAAGTATTTCCAGTCCACCTATAACTGCATGCGAGAAAAGTGGAATATCAATGAGTTGATTTCCCACGCTGCACAGGAGGAGGAAAGACTTAAAGGCACAGCGCCTGAGGCTAATGTGATTACATCACCTAATAAGGCAGGACCTAAGCGGAAAGCAGATGGCAAAGGACCAGGTCAAGGTCCGGTAAAGAAGAAAAAGCCTGAGGAATCGACTGTAGGTCGATGCTTTTTCTGCAAAGAGAAAGGACATCTGAAGAAGGATTGTGAGAAACGCCGGGCTTACATGATAAGCAAAGGTACTCCCACATCTTTGGTTGTTTCAAAAAGTAATATAGTTTCTGTGAAAAGGAATACTTGGTGGGTTGATTCGGCTGCAACAACTCATGTTTGTGTTTCTTTGCAGGGTACGTCAAAGAGCAGGATGCTAAGTGATGATGAAAGATCCATTTTCACAGCAAACGGGAGCTCATGTGATGTTTTAGCTATTTGTGATTTTTCTTTAAAACTTTCCACTGGACATGTATTATTTTTAGAGGATGTAATGTATGTTCCCACTTTTCGAAGGAACTTAATTTCTTTTCCAGTTTTAGACTTGCAAGGTTACTCTTGTCTGATGGGAAACAATTGTTTTACACTCTCTCTAAATAATATGATTGTTGGAAATGGAAATTTGATTAAAGAGGATAATTTGTATTTGTTGAATACTATTAATAATCACAATATTTCTATGAATACACAACGTACACCAAACAATATTACTAAATCTGAAAGATCTTCTAAACTGTGGCACAAGCGGTTAGGTCATATATCCAAAGTTAGGATGGACAAGCTTGTTGCTGAAGGTTTATTAGGCCCCCTTGATTACTCTGACTTCGGTATATGTGTCGAGTGTATCAAAGGGAAACAAACCAAAGTTAAAAGGAAAGGAGCATATAGAGCGAAAGAAGTCTTAGAGTTGATACATACCGACATCTGTGGACCGTTTCCACAGGAATCGTGGAACGGGCAGCGGTACTTTATATCATTCATCGACGACTACTCTCGTTTTGGTTACCTGTATCTTCTTCATGAAAAGTCTGAGGCCTTGGACAAGTTCATAACTTTTAAGACCGAGGTTGAGAAACAACTTGGTAAAAGCATTAAGACCGTTAGATCTGACCGTGGTGGTGAATACTATGGTAGATATGACGGATCGGGTGAACAACATCCAGGACCCTTTGCACAGTACCTAGAGAAGTATGGAATAGTCCCTCAATACACTATGCCCGGTTCACCTCGCATGAACGGTGTATCTGAGAGACGGAACCGAACACTAAAAGATATGGTTAGAAGCATGATAAGTCACTCATCTCTACCATTATCTCTCTGGGGGGAAGCCATCAAATGTGCCGCTTATATACTCAATCGAGTACCCACAAAGGCTACTGTTAGCACTCCATATGAGCTTTGGAATGGGCGTAAACCTAATTTAAAGCATCTGCATGTGTGGGGTTGTCCAGCTGAGGCGAGGCCTTACAAACCTCAAGAAAAGAAACTGGACCCAAAAACAGTTAGTTGTTTCTTCATAGGTTATTCTGAACATTCTAGAGGGTTTAAGTTTTATGATTCTCTCACTGGTACAATATTTGAGACAGGAACGGCCAAGTTTCTAGAGGATGTTGAGTTTGGGGGGAAGAATAAGGGAACATATGTTGATTTTGAGGAAGAATCCATAAAGATTCATGAAGGTTTTAATAGGGATATTGAGATATCTGAAGATTGGGCGGTAATGCCAATCATTTCGATCCCATTAGAACAAGGTAATCCTCAGATTAACACTGATGCTCCACTTGAGGGTTCTAACCAGGATACAGAGATTCAGGTAGAACAAGAGGAACCTCAAGATAATCTTCCACAAGGGAATCAAAATGACATCGTTCATAATGATCAAACTCTACCTCCTCAAGAAGTGCAACAAGAGGAAATAGTGCCATTAAGAAGGTCCACTAGAGAAAGGAAGAGTACTATAGGTCCAGAATTTATAGTATATCTTCAGGAGCATGATGAGTTATGTGCTGGAACTGTAGATGATCCCTCATCCTACAAACAGGCCATGGCAAGCTCTGAATCTCAAAAGTGGATTGACGCTATGAAAGAAGAGTATAAATCAATGCAGGATAATGCGGTATGGGATCTTGTCCCATTACCTGAAGGGAAAAAGGCAATTGGTTGTAAATGGGTTTACAAAACCAAACGCGATTCCCTGGGTAATGTGGAAAGACATAAAGCACGTCTTGTAGCGAAAGGTTATACTCAGCGTGAAGGGATTGATTTTAAAGAAACTTTCGCTCCAGTATCGACGAAGGATTCCTTTAGAACAATCATGGCATTAGTTGCACATTTTGACCTTGAGCTTCATCAGATGGATGTTAAGACCGCTTTTCTCAATGGTAATATTGAGGAAACGATCTACATGATGCAACCAGAACACTTTGTAGAAAGTAACTCAAAAGATCTGGTTTGCAGACTTAAGAAATCCATTTATGGGCTTAAACAAGCTTCTCGTCAATGGTATCACAAATTCCTTGAGGTGATAGTCGGTTATGACTTTGAGATCAACTCGGTTGAGGATTGTGTTTATCACAAGTTCAGTGGGAGTAATTTCATATTTCTTATATTATATGTGGATGACATATTGCTTGCCTCGAACAATAAGGAATTGTTACACACTACAAAAAGATTTCTATCAGACAAGTTTGATATGAAGGATCTTGGTGATGCCAGTTTTGTGTTAGGAATCCAGATACATCGAGATCGTTCTCGTGGTATTCTTGGATTATCACAAAAAGCATACATTAAAAGTGTGTTACAACGTTACGGATTGGCAGATTGCAAACCCCTAAGTACCCCTATAGCAAAGGGTGACAGACTTAGTCTGAGTCAATGTCCTAAGACAAAACTTGAGATTGAGGAAATGAAAACGGTCCCTTATGCTTCTGCAGTTGGGAGTTTAATGTATGCTCAAGTTTGTACTAGGCCGGACATTGCCTTTGCTGTAAACATGTTGGGGAGATATGTTAGTAACCCAGGAATGGATCACTGGAAAGCAGTTAAAAGAGTACTCCGATATCTGCAAGGAACAAAGGGGCACATGTTGACATATAGGAAGTCGGATAAACTGGAGATCATCGGGTATTCCGACTCAGATTTTGGTGGATGCGCAGACACATTAAAAAGCACGTCAGGCAACATATTCTTATTGGCTGGAGGTGCAATATCCTGGAAAAGTGTAAAGCAAACACTTATTGCATCGTCCACCATGGCAGCAGAATTTGTTGCATGCTTTGAGGCATCAAACCAGGCACTATGGCTGCGGAATTTTGTTACTGGATTACGCATTGTACAAGGGATAGAAGGCCCTATGAGGTTATATTGCGATAACAATTCCGCAGTGCAGTACTCTAACAGTAACAGGAGCGCGTCTAAATCCAAACACATAGACATAAAGTTTCTGTCTGTTAAAGAAAGAGTACAGATGGGTCAGATAAGTATAGAGCACATTGGAACAAATTCCATGATAGCAGATCCCCTAACAAAGGCGGTTTTGCCTAAGGTTTTCCAGGGACACACCATCAGTATGGGTGTAGTTGATTTAGAGGATTGTTAGTTTCAGTGGGAGAGTTTGTAATAGGATCTGATGTTATATTTTGCAGTATTGTGCACATTAAAGTTTATTGCAATATATATATGCTTGGAAATATTTATTGATATTTGTACTGTATTGGATCTCCAAAAGTAGGAACCATTTAAGAGTAGATATGTACGATTACAAGCCATATTACTCTTAGACCACCCTCCATAATTGGCCCAAGTAATTGATTGATTATGGTAATGTGATTACTGTTGCATCCTATTGTTCACATTACGAGAAAGAGGTCTTTAGTCCTTTATTATTATCAATCATGTACGGGGTTGTACCGTTTGCCCATTGACAATGAATATAGGGATCCCATTAAAGTTGAATATGTATTCTTGAGTAGCATATGACGGTCCAAGTGGGAGATTGTTGGAATATATTTATTTAATATATTTATAGACTAATAATAATTTGGACCGATATGCTAAATAAACATATTCGGTTATTGTCTTAAGGAAGTCCAAATTAAAAGTAGTCGAGTTAATTATTTAATTAACTAAATTGGACCTATGGGTAAAAAAGGCGTTATGGGCTCAAGTGTGGTAACCGGGTTGAATTTGGGCACTGTGATGAAGAGGGCCCAAATCTCAACACTTAAGCCTGAATTAATAAATCAGGGATATAAATTGAATTATCAATTTATTGGGTTATGGTCCCGGACACAAGGAAGTAACAAAGGATGGGCTTTACAATGTTGGGCTTCACATTGTAAAATCTATAAATAAGGGGCTAGGTTTAGGTATTTCATCACTCTAAACCCTAATCAGAAATACGGCCGCTTCCTTAGTGTCTGGAAACTTTTCTCTCTTATCTATTCTGATTCTGCAGGTCTCTTAGTTTCATAAACGGAATCGCCGGAGAACGTGGAATCGCTAAAGAACGCTAGAGAATACTAGATGGATAGCAGCAGGCAAACCCGTAAGTATTCTTGATCTTCTGTTTATTCTATAGATGAATCTAACAAAAAGGGTTTTATTATTTTTTTTTTCCGCGATTTGTTATATATTATCTGATGCGATTTCGGATAATATATAACAGATTGACGATAGATCATTCTCTAATAAAATCCCATCTACTTCTAGGATTTTGATTTTTTTTGACAAGTTTGGGAATTTCACCAAACTCGAACACTCTGTGAGATTCAGATATATGAGTGTCTTGAGATGTATGGATGATGGAATCTTCTTCAATTTCTCACAGTTTTCTAGATTCAGATGCGTGAGATTTTTCAGATATCGTATGGAAGATGGGATCTCTTTCAACTTCTTACAATCTTCTAGATTCAAATGTGTGAGGTTGTTGAGATGTTGTGCAGAAAATGTGATGTTCTCCAAACTTTCACAGCCGGTGAGATCCAATTTTTCGAGATTCTTTGCTAGAGAGAGATCTGGGATTTCAGTCAATTGGTAGCAGTAGGTAAGACCGAGGACTTTCAGGCTTGCAAGACTCTGCAGCAATTTAACAAGTCTGTATGAGAGTGGATAAAATTCACTTTAACACAATTCATCTAATCAGGACTACTGTTTTATGTATTCCATTTAAATAATGTAAGTCATATAATTATAAGACTTGAATGATCACAGCTAAAATACTTAACATTTCTAATTGGTTAGTTATTGCATATTTTAATTTGAAAAATTATTTTTATTGCTTTCACCAGGTTATAAAAATGAGTTAGTTAAACTTTTTTTTAGTTATTATATTTATGAATTTATTACAAGCACTAAACATATACAATTGGACTATGATTTACAAACTTTATGTAGGTTTTAGTGAGCTTCTAATTATACACCAATTCAAAACAAGGTTTTCCTTTCGGTTAAAATCTTTGCTTAAATGATCGATTTGGAAAGTGGTAATGAAATATGACTTGAGTGTTTGAATTTGCTTATATGAAATAAATCTTAGTAATCACTTAGCAATCCAAATTGATTCAATTAAATATTATAATTGAAAAAGCTGAAACATGCAATTAATATAAGAAAGCAAACTATATATTGATAAATACTCATGTAATTAGTCGCATAAACAAACCATATAGATCATAAATCTTACTTGTCTTCCACTCCAAAGTTTTTTGAATATGCCGAAAGTTATGCGTACTTCAACAAGATTGTTAGAACTAGATAGACCATCCAATGGGTATCCATGCCAATCAAAATACTTGAGTCCATCGGGCAATGATTCAATGCCACCGGAAAAGCAAATTTTGGAGCCATCAGAATGTGACAAATTGGAATCCATAATTCTGAGAAACTTAAGATTGCACATCTTTGCGAAAGTTTTAGAATCTAAATTCATCGTGATATCTTCTGACATATCAAAATTTATACATCTAATCTTCTTGATCCCCTAATAAGAAGATAAAAAATTATTAGCAACTTAGTGTATAAACCAAACATGAAAGGACGAAAGTTGATAGGCATGATTTCTTACTGTGTTTCTTGTCAATACATCACACACTTCCTTATGGCGCCATAGCCTCCTTAGTGATCCAGCTTTTTCAGATTCGCTAATGGCAGTCTTACCCATCACTTGTACCAAATCATGCATTTCTACCGCATCAACGTTAGCCTTTGCAGTCATGCCCGTGATAGATTTGGTTATGGGAATAATATATATAAGAGACTTGTCAATGAGAGCGTTGATTCCCAAAGGCACGGAGTTATAACAACTATGAAGTACATTTCTAACCGTATAATTACTTATACCTTTAAAGCAACATACGATATCAAGAAATATTTCCTTCACTTCTTCATCTAGGCTATTATAACTCATGTTGAACTTTTCTGAAATTATTTTAGAAGGAACTTTATTTGACTTTTTCGATGCACCGTCCCAGTATACACGCTCGGTATTCCCACGTAAGGCTTCGCCAAGCTCTCTAAGTACCAGTGGCACACCTTTTGCTTTTTCTACTATTTCTTTTGAAATCACTGGGTAGGGATCGACGGATTGGTCTTTCTTTAAGGCATGATACCTGAAAAGCTCCAAAGCTTCATTGTCATCTAACAACTCCATATCATAAACATGTTTTATGTCATGAGCATTAAGAACTTGTTTATCCCTAGTAGTTACGATAACTCTACTTCCTCGGCCAAATTGATTGTTCCAATGCTCTCCAATCAAACCTACAAGGTGGGATGAATCATCAACGTCGTCAAGAACCACGAGCACTTTTCTACGCCTTAGCCTACGGTTTATGGAGGAATCTCCAAAATAAGGTGTAGGTTTGTTCAATTTCTCATCATTTAGCAGGTTAGAAATAAGATTAGCTCTCATACTAGGCAGACCTTCTTTTTTTATTTTTTCCCTAACATCTTGTAGAAAACAATGGCTGTCGAATTTGGGGGATATTTTGTTGAAAACTGCTTCTGCAATGGCAGTCTTACCGGCACCAACCATTCCCCAAATTCCAACTATAATAAATTTTTCTTGTGATGATTCAATGCGTAATAACCCCATGATTTTAGCAATTCGCGACTTTCCTCCTATTAATCGCCTATAATTAGAGTTATTATTGGAATCCTTTTCCAACTTTTCCGAAACATACTTTACGATGCTGTCTACCAGATCAGACTCTATGCTGGAGGTGGAAAAAGCAATAATTGGTAACAAAATAAAGAACAAAATAATCTTCTACAAACTGAGAAATTAGTAATTTACCTAAATTTGGATGACTCCCAACCAGATAGTTTGCCTGCACCTTTTAAAGCAGTTCTCCATCCCTCCTTCTTGCTCTCATATTGATTTGGGAGTCTATTGAATGAACTTCCAAATTGTCCAATCTGATTTCGTACATCTGTTGGTTTTACTTCATCGTAAAAGACCGGTATAACAATCTGTTTCAATGTCTCCCGGCACTCAAGAATCTTCACGAGCTCATCCAAGCACCATTTTGAATCCGCATAGTTTTTAGAGAAAATTATGACAGAAATTCTCGATTCTTCCATTGCTGTGATGAGTGCGGGAGAAATCTCTTCTCCTCTCTGGAGTTCATCGTCATCCAAGAACGTCTTAATCTGCTTACTACGCAAATCTTTGACGAGATGACTTGTGAACTTCGCACGAGTGTCTGTCCCTCTGAAACTGACGAAGACATCGTACTTAGAGTCAGACAAAGGTGATGAAGAAGAAGACACCATAAAATATGAGTAGGTAAATTTAGTAGTTCAAAAGGATTGGTTAATTAAAATCAAACTTTGGAGCTCAAAACGCTTTCCTTAGAAACAAGATCTTACAGCTAAAGGGTGAGCAGGTATAACAATTTCTTGGATATTATGATTGAAGAATGAGTTTTACTTTGGTGACCTTTCTTAGAAATTCCTTGAACAGTACCATCATTTAATTTAGTGCCAGGATATTTATTACACGCAGACGCCTTGTTTGAATACTTCATACAATTTCGGGTAAATAACAAATTGAGCCTCTATACATTTATTTTTGGGAAGTTTATTACATGCACACCTGTTGAGACGTTACCTTAATTAGTGGCTATTGTTTAGGAGTGTTTAATGTAACTCCGTAATTAGTGGCTATTGTTTAGGAGTCGTTTCGTTTATTTAGGAAACGTTACCTTAATTAGATTGGTGTAAGTTATTATATAAACACAGGAAGTGAATCAATCGAGGCATCTCATTGCTTTGCAATCTAGTTCACTCCAATTTTCTGTTAGGGTTTCTCTTTGAGCCATGTCTTTTCATGGTATCAGAGCCTGACATACACACACAATAAAACAATGGCCGGCGACGATGAAAAATCACCATCGTCACCAAGAAGGGAGATGAATTCACCATTTTTTCTCGGCACGAGAGACCGACCAGGCGACTTCATCACACCCACTCGTCTATGCGGAGACAATTACGATGATTGGGCTTCAGATATTCAATTAGCATTAGAGGCACGCCGCAAGTTCGATTTTCTGGACGGTACCATCACTAAACCGACGCCTCCATATACCCAATCTGATTGGAACACCATCAATGCCATGTTGGTTTCTTGGATTACCAACACAATCGATCCTACGGTAAAGAGTACCCTATCTAAATTTCGTGATGCGAAACGTTTATGGGAGCATCTTAAGCAACGATATGCTATGGTTAATGGTCCAAGAATTCAACAGTTAAAGACTTCAATTGCAAAGTGTGAGCAACCAAAATCTATGTCGGTTACAACTTACTACGGGAAACTGAATGTATTGTGGGAAGAATTGTTTAAGCATGAACCACTAATTACTTGCAGCTGTTGTCAGTCTTGTACTGCCGCATCTTTGCACCAAGCAAGACGAGAACAAGGTAAATACATGACTTCTTGATGGGACTCAACACTGACTTGTATGCTCAATTACGTACCAATATTCTTTCTCAAGATCCTTTACCTTCGCTTGATCGAGCGTACCAACTGGCGATACAAGATGAACGTGTGCGGCTTGCCAAGTCAGTGACAGAAGACAACCCAACAGAGGTTCTTGGTTTCGCTGTTCGTACTGGCTTTACTGGCACAGGAAGAGGCCGCGGAAAAACGGACAGGCCTGTGTGTAGCCACTGCAAGAAGACGGGGCATGAGTCTTCGAATTGTTGGTCTCTCGTTGCTTGTCCTCACTGTCACAAGCATGGTCATGACAAAAATAATTGCTATGAAATAGTTGGATATCCCCAGGGGTGGTTGGATCAAAACAAGGCTGATGTGGGTGCTGGTCGTGGTCGTCAGCAGGCTGGTCGTGGGCGTGGTTCCGCTCGTGCTAATGCAACAAGCAGTACAATTGGAGTATCCTCTACTAAAAGCGCCACCGATCAACTCTTCACACCAGAACAATGGAAAGCTCTTGCAGGCTTAATTGGTAATGCTCCTGTTCAGGATGACAGGTTGAGTGGTAAGTTTGACACGAAGTCATGGATCATTGACACTGGGGCAACTCATCATGTTACCGGTGATTTGTCTTGGTTATTTGACACTGTGGCATTATTTGACTGTCCAGTTGGACTTCCTAATGGTGAATCTGTCGTTGCAACAAAATCTGGTTCAGTTCGATTATCAGATAAATTAACTCTTAATAATGTTCTATATGTGCCGAAACTCAATTGCAATTTACTTTCGGTTTCACAATTGAATGATGACTTACATTGTATTGTCCAATTCAATTCTTATATGTGTGCTATACAGGACCACACCAGGGAGCTGATTGGGACGGGAGTTAGGCGAGATGGACTTTACTACTTCTTTAGAGATGAAGGTGATTCAGTACAACATGTGTCTGTCAACAAAGCAGAATCGACTTTGGAGTTGTGGCACAAAAGGATGGGACACCCTTCAGCAAAAATAGTAAAGTTACTTCCTCCGGTTGGTAGTCTTAAGGGTAGTTTAAATAAAGCTTGTGAAATATGTTTCCGTGCTAAGCATCCAAGAGACAAATTTACATTAAGTGACAATAAAGCAACTAGAATTTTTGAGAAAATACATTGTGATTTGTGGGGACCTTATAAACATGTCTCTTCTTGTGGAGCTCGGTATTTTTTAACTATTGTTGATGATTTCTCAAGAGCTGTATGGATTTATTTGTTGGTTGATAAAACAGAGGTTTTTCGTATGTTCATGTTTTTTATTGCAATGGTAGATCGACAATTTTCTCAAACAGTGAAAGTCGTTCAAAGTGATAACGGTACAGAATTTAAATGCTTGCTTGACTACTTTTCTGCAACTGGTATTTTGTTCCAAACTTCCTGTGTGGGGACCCCACAACAAAATGGGAGGGTTGAACGAAAACACAAACATATTTTAAATGTCGGGAGGGCATTACGCTTTCAAGCAAATTTGCCTATTTATTTTTGGGGAGAAAGTGTTCTGGCTGCTGCTCATTTAATAAACTACACTCCTTCTCCTCTTTTACACAATAAAACACCTTTTGAAATTCTATTTGGTACCCCTCCTTCATATGAGGAAATACGCACCTTTGGTTGCCTTAGCTTTGCTCATAATCAAAAATCCAGTGATGACAAATTTGCAAGTAGAAGTAGAAAATGTGTTTTTTTGGGTTACCCGTTTGGAAAGAAGGGGTGGAAATTGTTTGATTTGGATAGAAAGGAATCGTTTGTTTCTCGAGATGTCAAGTTCTTTGAGGATATTTTTCCGTTTAATAACCCAGGTGCTGCAAATATTATTCCAGAAAATATTATGCCTACGGCACATGTTGAAGTTGATCATGATTTTGCTGATTTTGTTAATGCTGATTTGCCTAACCCACAAGTCCGAACACAACCCCACCAAGATCAAGCATCCCATTTTGATGCAGATCGGGACCCAGGTTTCAGGGAGGGTGGGCAGGTCCATACCGAGACTTCATCAGCAGCACAAACAGAGGCCCCTTCTCAGTCACAAGTTGTTTTGCCTGATAGGCCCGAGTCACCAGGACCTGATAATACACGCAATGGGCAGTCCGTTCCTATGAGAAGGGGGATGAGGAATAAAATTCCTTCAGTTCTATTACGAGACTTCGTTACTCATACTGTTATAGCTGAAAGTCCATCTTCCGCCACTCCGTCTCCACAGCATCCCTCAGGTACCCCTTATCCCATAGCACATTATATAAATTGTGACCATTATTCTGTGAATTATCAGAAGTTTCTTGCATCTATTATTTCGAGCAATGATCCCAAGTCGTTCAAAGAAGCTATGAAAGATGTAGGTTGGCAAAAGTCAATGCAGGAGGAGATTCGGGCTTTGGAGGAAAATGGTACGTGGACGCTTGAACCTCTTCCAAAGGGTAAGCGTGCTTTGGGAAGTCAGTGGGTTTACAAAACCAAGTATTCCTCAAGCGGTGATATTGAAAGGCTCAAATCCAGATTAGTAGTTTTGGGAAATCATCAAAAAGCAGGTATTGATTATAATGAGACTTTTGCTCCGGTTGCCAAAATGACTACGGTACGCGCTTTCTTGGCTATTGCAGCTTCGAAAAATTGGGAACTTCATCAAATGGATGTTCACAATGCCTTTTTGCATGGAGATCTTGAGGAAGAGGTTTATATGAAACTTCCCCCTGGATTTGAGAGTTCTTATCCAAACTTGGTCTGCAGGTTACGAAAATCTCTTTATGGGTTGAGACAGTCTCCGAGATGTTGGTTTGCAAAGTTGGTCACGGCTCTTAAAGGATACGGTTTCTTGCAATCCTACTCTGATTATTCCCTTTTTACTTACACTAAGGGCAATGTTCAAATAAATGTGCTAGTGTACGTCGACGATCTTATTATTTCTGGGACTGATTCCGCTGCACTTAAGGCATTTAAAGCCTATCTCAGTGACTGTTTTAAGATGAAAGATCTTGGCAATTTGAAATATTTTCTCGGAATCGAGGTGGCAAGGAGTTCAGCTGGTTTGTTCTTGTGTCAACGCAAGTACACGCTTGACATTATTTCGGAGGCTGGATTATTGGGAGCCAAGCCGTGTGGCTTCCCGATTGAGCAAAATCACAAATTGGGTCTCGCAAACGGGGTGCTTTTATCGAACCCTGAATCATATCGTAGATTAGTGGGTCGGCTCATTTATCTGGCAGTGACCCGTCCAGATTTGGCCTACTCGATTCATATATTATCTCAGTTTATGCAGGAGCCCAAAATTGAGCATTGGGAGGCAGCTTTGAGAGTCGTTCGTTATTTGAAAGGTACTCCGGGTAAGGGTATTTTGTTACGTGCAGATAGTAATCTATCTCTGCAGGGTTGGTGTGACTCTGATTGGGCAGCATGTCCAATAACTAGACGCTCTTTGTCCGGATGGCTTGTGTTTCTTGGACAATCTCCTATTTCTTGGAAGACCAAGAAGCAATACACAGTTTCTCGCTCGTCTGCAGAAGCGGAGTACCGAGCTATGGCAGCCATTACTTGTGAGCTCAAATGGTTGAAGGGGTTGCTTCTGAGCTTGGGCGTGCACCACCCTCAGGCAATCCAGCTTTTTTGTGATAGTCAGTCAGCCCTCCATATGGCCAAAAATCCGGTATTTCATGAACGCACCAAACACATTGAGGTTGATTGTCACTTTGTTCGGGATGCAGTAGTCGATGGTTTGATTGCTCCGTCATATGTTCCTACTGGTGCACAATTGGCGGATATTTTTACAAAGGCCCTTGGAAAGAAACAATTTGATTATCTTCTTGGCAAGCTGGGCATTTTTGAACCTCATGCTCCACCTTGAGGGAGGGTGTTGAGACGTTACCTTAATTAGTGGCTATTGTTTAGGAGTGTTTAATGTAACTCCGTAATTAGTGGCTATTGTTTAGGAGTCGTTTCGTTTATTTAGGAAACGTTACCTTAATTAGATTGGTGTAAGTTATTATATAAACACAGGAAGTGAATCAATCGAGGCATCTCATTGCTTTGCAATCTAGTTCACTCCAATTTTCTGTTAGGGTTTCTCTTTGAGCCATGTCTTTTCATTGTTTAAACAATTTTTATTATATAAAATGTTTATATTTTATTTTATGATGAATTGACGATTTCCTTCAAATTATATGATTTTCTTTTTTCTGATATCTTGCTTAGATTTATAAAAGAAGGTTTTAATATAAATGATACCTAAAGAACATGTTTTCTTAATAGGTTTTCTTAATACAACAAACTACACGCGTATGGAACATTCTCCTAAACTAATTTCTGGTAAAATAATTTGAATTCCCTACATTTCTATTTATAGATTAATTTTGGGGTAAAAGACTAGGTTGGGAGAAAGAGATGGAAAATATGCATTTTTATTTTACCATAATTTTTTTTTTTGTAATTTGTTGGTTAAGAACTTTGGTTAGTCACTGGATTTTGTCATCTGTATAAAAAATGCTACCGATGTCTTTTTTGAATCAAAACAGTCATTTTTGTTGGTTTCATTTTGCATATGTGGTCACTTTTGTTTGTCTTGGTTTGCATTTGTGGTCACCCGTGAGTGACCACGGATGTAACAAAAAGCCAACAAAAGTGACCGTTTTGATACAAAAAAACATCAATGGCATATTTGATACATGACAAAGTCTGGTGACTAAACAAGATTCTTAGCCTACGTTATTATTTGGTGAGAAATTGAGTCACACTTTCAAAGAAAATAAAAAAGACCTCCTCTCTTCATTGAGAAGATTTTTTGTTCTCTCATATCACACTTCATCTTCGAAGTCTTGTTTTGTTTTTCCAGAGAGACTAAGTTAAAAAGGATTCGCGCTCCCCATTCATCCAGAAGAATATCACGACCAGTTTTTCATTGGTCATAAAATCAAGTTCTAGAGTTAAAGATTCTAGATTAGACAAGAGGTGGGGATCCATTCCAATACCAAAATATTTTTATTTGGAAAGATGGATCGAGAGATCAAAGAGTCCATACAGTCTTGAAGAGCTCAAGGTTTCAATTTGGTTTCCCCCTCGTTAAGTTTATTCGAGGACCTGATAGGAAGCTACTTCTAGGGTGAAAATTATATAAGAGAAACAACAAAGTTACAAGCTCAATGACAACAAGGAAATTTCTCAAAATACGACTAGAAATCAAGAACAGACGACTGAAGAGGCAAATACAACTTCTGAATTTGAACTCCATTTCCTACCCCTCAGCAACAAGACCTTACAATCCCAGTTCTTCCCTCCCCAAATTTCATACAAAGAGGTCGTTCAACCAAATCCTACCATCAAGGCGGTCAATTATGACAAAGTTACCTGTGAAAACAAAGAAGGCTTCAAGTTTGTAATTTTTGCATAAAAGGATAAGTCTATCCTACTCAACTCTACTGCATACACTATGGTAGTGAAATTTTTTGTAGGTAGACCATCTTTGTCTGTAATTAATAAATTTCTAAACAAACTTAGGCCTAAAGGCATAAGAAACTTGTTTGTTTCTGATAAATGGAACGTTTTCATAGAGTTAACCTTAATAAATGACTTAAAAAGTCTATGGAAAAGGAATGTTTGGTCTTTTGACCAGCATTCCATGAGATTAATCAAATGGGAACCGACTTTCAATACCAAAAAAGAATGCCGAGTTAGCTCTGTGTGAGTAACTTTCCAAAAACTCCATACTTATCTTTACAACAGAGACACTGTTAAACATATAGCCAATGATATAGGAAACCCCCTTGATATCTAGAATCCTTTCAAAAATCTTGCCAGACACAACTATTGTCAGGCTTGGATCAAACTTGATGTATCCAATCCTATCAATACGAAACTTTGGATTGAATTTGGCAACTAGAATGGTAATTAGATATACATTACATATAGGGATACCCTTGTATATTATATAAACTATCACCACCTGGGCCACAGTAGCCCAAACTAAAAAAAAACTACAAAAAAATTGAAGTTACAAAAATAACAGTCAAGACAACCATGTTATTCATAAGGTTGATGAATATTTAACAAATAAAAATATAATTATTCCTCCTATGATGAAATCAATAATAGTCAAAGACCCTCTAATTTGGTCTAACATGTCTAGTATATCACCAAAGAGATCTATCAATAATAATTTTACTCAAGATAAGGTTATTTCTAAATACCACACCACCCTCCAAACTCATGCTACCAATAACCTTCGTACAAAGCTAAACTCTGTAATAATTTAATGATATGCAATTTATAGACAAAATCAATAGATTCCAATACATCATTTTATCATCTGATGATGAGATAACCTCAAACTCCCCACTATACCATGAGTGGAAGCCTTCCAATTTTACTTAATAAATAAATAAAAATGGATACAGAGCTTAATGTCATAAATCAGAAAGCTAAAATGCTTAAATATAAAAAACTATGTTATTCCAATACTGTAATTGACTCTAAGGAGTCAATTTTCTACTCTTCTCATATTAATGATAATTTAAATCTTAAATTGGAATGTAAGAGGGTTAGGAAATAAAAATTCAATTAGAAGACTAAAACATTTACCAAATTCTAAGAAAATTGAGTTCCTCGCCATCCGGGAACCCATGATTTCTGTTAATAACCTTGACCAAATCATGAAAAATCTTAAATTCAATCAGAGTATTGCTAACTCTAGCAATAAAATTTGGATCATGTGGAAGAGTCACTTTAAGGTGAACACTATATGTGATGAAGAACATATAATTCACCTTAAAGTTTCCCTTTATAATCTAAACAAAGAATTATATGTCTCTATCATATATGCCAAATATTCTAGAGTTAATATACTCCCTCTTTCGGTGACTTTGAGAAACTTATCCAACAATCCACTAGAGTGAATTGTCATGGATAATTTTAACTGCATCACTAATGTTGTAGAGCAATTCTCATTTTCAACCCCGTGTCTTCAAAGTCTTGATAACTTCAATAACACTATATTTGAATGCTCCCTTGAAGATCCTGTATTTACAGGATCTCCATATACATGGACCAATAATAGGAATTGGAGAAGGTTTGATATGGTTCTTATTAATGACAAAAGGAGAATGTATTTTGATAACATACAAATCAAACACTATACTAAAATCTGCTCAGATCATGCCCCTCTGCTGATTACTTTAGCCAATAACTCTTTGAAGCCCAAATAATCTTTTTAAATTTGTAACATGTGGAATTAACACTCTGACTTATTTAAAACTACTAAAAATTCTTGTGGGTTCTCATGTCCATGGTCCCCCATTACAAGTTATCTAAAATAAGCTCAAAAGACTTAAGTTAACGCTTAAGTCTTGGAATTATGTTGTGTTGGGAAACATCTTTAATGTTTTTGCCAAAGTAGATGAAAGTCAATTTTTTATGATAACAAATTCCAATATTCTCAAAATATAGATGATAAATCTAGTCTTAATAAAGCTAAATCCAATCACCTTCTTCTCTTGGCAAGAGAAGAAGCTTATTGAGAGAAAAAACGTTGTATGAGCTGGTTCAAGCAAGGAGATAAAAATACTGCATTATCTCATAATTTTGTTAAGAAAAAGAACATAAACAATATAATTAATGGTATTTATCATAATAATTCTTGGATTGATGATCAAAATCAAATGAGTAATAAAAACTTGCTTACTAGTAATAACTCCACCAATTAGTATGATACTTCTCTTGAAAATATTCCTAACATTATCTCTGAATCTCATTACAACAATCTATTAGCCAATCCTACTATTAATGAAATCCACAATGCTGTTAAATCATTAAAAACTAACTCTATGCTGGCCTTGATGGTTTTAACACCATCTTTTATCAATTTTTTGGGACCATTATCAAATATGACCTCATTTCTGCAATCACATATTACTTTAAGGGTAATATTTCCCCTAAAGGTATCTTTGTTACAACATTGTCCCTGATTCCGAAAATTTATTTTTATAACTAGTGGAAAGACTTTAGACCTATAAGTTTTTGTACTATTTTTAACATAATTCTCTTCAGAGTAATCAATAACAGGCTTAACTTAATGCTTCCTAAAATTGTCTTCCTTGAACAAGGTGATTTTGTTCATGGGAGTAATATTCATGACCAAATCTTGATTTCCAATAAAATTATCCGTGACATTAACAAAAAAGCTCGGGGTAAAAATATTGTCCTTAAGATTGATATGAACAAAACCCTTGACAACATATCCCATAACTTTATCGTGGATGTTATGAAATCTTTTGGCTTTCATACTAATTCATTAATCTTATAAAAATTGTATCCATTTAGTGTACTCTTCCATTATGATTAATGGAGAATTAAATGGTTTATTCAAAGGTCTAAATAGCATCAGGCAGGGGGATCCAATTTTGCCCCAACTATTTAGCCTATGTTGATGACTTTGTCATCTTTACTAATGGATCCAAAAGTAATATTATCAGCCCCAATAAGTTCCTAACTACTTATCAAAACTCATCTGACCAAAGCATAAACAAAGACAAATCATGCCTCATCGCTTCTCCCAAACTTAATCCCCATAAAATCAAATCTATTGACAAATTTTATGGCTTTAAATACAAAGTCTTACCTATGAAATATCTTTGTATACACATTGATAATTATATTATGATTAATAAATATGATGAGTTAGTCCATTAAATCAGACTCAAATCAGTGAATGAGACTCAATCCTCGTGTCCTTTGGGAGCAGATTAGTACTGATTCAATGATTATTAATGGCCCTTCCAAATTATTATATCCAAGGCTGCATCCTTCCCTAAAATTTAATCAACCTAATAAACAACCTTATGAATTGATTCCTTTTGGGGCTCTAAAGAGCTTATCAAACCAATTTTACTATCCAATTAGTAGTCTATTTTCCTTCTTTATTGGAGTGGTCTTAATATTTGGAAAATAAGAGATTTACAAGATAAATATGCTTGTAAACTCTGGTGTAACTTCAAAGAAAACATTTATTTATGGGCTAATTACATAAACTCTATGTACTGCAAATAGACATTTAATTCACCTAAATAACTTTACTAGAGACTCTCACACCTAGAGAATATTAACTAAAATTAAAAGTATTGATGAGCCCAATATTCTTTGGATTTGAAGTAATAGTAAGATTGATTTTTGGTTGGATATGTGGTTTAAAAAGACCCTTTTGTTTGAGAATAATAATTGGTACACCCTTGAAAATGTGGATAACTATTGGGATAATAACAATTGGAACATTAACAAGCTGGCTGGCTTAATACCCTTGATAAGATTAACAAAATCTTACCTCAAGACTAGTGATTTAACCTAAAATGGTCTTATAAACCCCCATTTTATTTCTAGATAAGGAGAAGAATTTTCCGAACATAGATGATATGTATAAGCCGCAAATATAGGAATCTAATTCCTTCAAAGTTTTATTTTGAAATTAATTCGAGGTTTTGGAGATGGTGGATTATCATTAGCAATAGTTTGCTTAGATATTTAATCGAATCCCATCCTTATAGCTGAAACTAAAGCCTTATATTCCAACGTGTATGAGAGTTTTGCTAGTTAGAGAAATAACCTTGATTTTCCTTCAGAGGTCTTAAATCATATTTAGGTTAGGATCTTTCTTTATTTCGAGTTTGGTCTAATTTTTTTCATGATATACTAATTCTCTGCCTTATAGACGATTTTTTTTTAAATTAAGACCTTGAAGGTGCAGTTTGCTTAGATGAAAACCTCAAAAATTATGATTAAGATCCATTTTATTTTTGGACCAACACCACTAGTCTCCTTATTGGACCAACATGCACCATTTGTATTGAGCTTTAATTTATTATCGTTTAGATGTTCCATTTAAGAGAAAACGTCTATCTTGGATTGTTTATATGATGTATACAAATCAGATTTATTGTTGTCTTAGAGCCTTGACTCAAGTGAATTCTTGAAGAAGGTTTGCACTATCCAAACTAGTTAGAATGTAATTTATATGTTCAACCATTGATTTGTTATTGATTTCATGCCCTTGATTCGTGACTTTGTTCCTACTAGACCATATTCCCTAACAAATAATTGGATGAAGAAGAGTTCTATGTGTACCACTTTTTTAGAAGACGAGAACCAGGACCTAAGAATATATGGTAAAAATATATGACATTTTATGAAGATACCAAACAGCCTTGTATAGTGACTTTAAACTTCCTAAGCTGATTTACACTGAATAAATAAAGGTTGAATTGATTCAACATTTTCACAAAAATGAAAACTTAAAGCCATACATCAGTTTTTAGATTAAATGATAAAATCAACTAGTAACCAATTGTATAGGATCCTCCAGAGTAAAATTGAACATTTTTATGAAGTCATAGACTTGCTTCCTTTAAGTCTAATACTGTTTCAAGTATCCTTTATGTTGTAGCTCCTGATAGGAGATAATAACCATTAGATGGTATCATCTGTTATGTTGTCCAGCTTTGTTTTTCTAATTTTTGAAATTATAGAAGGTATAATTGTACCTTTTAGCTTGTCTAAGTTCCAGTCCCCATCAATCTAGTAATTCTTTATTCTCTCAATTGTCTTCTTCATTGCCAAATTAGATTAGAGGATTGGGGTTACACCACCTCTCGAGCAAAAAAATCCATATTTTATTTCCCTATTTTCTAGTAGATGAAGTTTTATGCAAGATCTCTAACACTTAATAGTTTATTCTATATTTTAGATCATCTTGAATTAGCTTGTACAAAGATATGATGTTTGTTTTGACAATAAAGTAAATACAAATATTGGGCACATAATGTATCTTGAGTTAGCTTGTACAAAGATATGATCTCACCCTTCTTTTGGTAGAGGTCCATTACCGAGTTACGCTCACGTTTAAGCTTCTTGTTGCCTAAAAACCTTTTCATTGAAGTTTCGCCACAATCATGCAAAGTCATGAATAGATGTTTTAGGAAAACTACTAAACTAGTCCATCGTATTACCTTTGGGGTTCATAACTAATCCCCGACAGATCATAGGATTGTCGGGATTGTAAGCTATCATCATATTACAGAATTTTCTAAATGTTTTTCTGAATCTCTCGTGTCGTCATATGCCTCTATTATGAAGCGGTTGAATTTACGAGGCAGTTGTGCTTGAAGAATTGTTTCGAAAAATGGAGAATCTTTGAGAATACACATCGAAAGTTTAAGCCATACTTGATTGTACTAAACAACCTCGACCTCCTTAGCTTTTTTCGACACCTCAAATTCTTCCTCCGGCAAGTGGTTACGCTTCTTAGAGTGTCTTTCACTTCCACTTTCACCTTATCCTTCTCTTCTTTCCCCACACTTGGAGGATCCATCTCTACGGTTTGAGCGGCCATCTTGTGGTCCTGTTTGAAAATGCGTCATGACCGGGCGTTGGGCCTTAGCCTTAAATTCCTTTATCGCATCGTTTAGTCCAACGATTGTATCATGCGTAACTTTATCTCTAGTATCACGCTCACGGGCTACCTTAAGTTGCTCTTCTTATAAAGGTTGAAGTTGTTGTTCAAGTCGATGCGCCCTGGCCAACACGTCTTCAAATTTTGAATCATGTAGGGCTGGGTTGAAAATAACCTCAGACACACGCGTTGCTAGCTCTGGCCCCGCTTCGGGTATATTTTCAACAGGCGTTACCACTGCTGCCTTATTGATAGCTTCCGTCACTGGGGGTTGCTGACCTAGCCCCTCAGTTAGTGGATTCATCACCTCTCTTCTTCGATCCATCGTGTCGTTCGGTTCCCGCATATCTCTTTGGATCCCTAACCTTGTTATAAGCATGATTTTAAGCTCAAATAGTTCTCAGAAATCCCTTTAATGTTTTATGCAAAATACAACAAACTATGATAAGAACAAAGTTTATTTTGATTATGTAAAAAAGATACAAATTTTTGGGTTTAGCGCCCTTTTTATACACTCTCTCCTCTCTAAATAATATTCATTATCTTTATTTAAGGAGCGAACTAACATTTACGAAGAAATCCCTAAATTTTCAATCATAAATTAGGTCCCCTATCATTAATGATGTTGGCTTATTAATTCCTTGGAGTTTCTATTCACCTCATAGATTTCCTCTTCCGTTACCATCGCTTGAGCTTGGTTTGGACTTCTCTGCTTGCCTCTAACCGAGCTATACTTTTCAGCAGCCCCTTTTTCTCTTTATTCAGTCCACGATGATGGAGCCCTGCTCGGCAAGGGAGCTCCCACCGTCTTAGGCAGTCCTCAGAGATGGATCTCTGTTCTACTTGAAGCCCTAGGGAAGCTTTGCTATCATGATTCTCATGGTTGGTTTGCATTGATGGAGCTCTGATCTATCGGGAGCCTTTAAGCCTCTTGTTTAGACTTGCTATCTTGATCGTCTTTGTCGGCCATCAGTTATGGAGCTAGAGTTATGCTTTGTTTAGAACCTTTAAGATATTTTCACGTGCTATTCATCTTGTGAGTTGCTTAGTTTAGGTTAATACCCATCTCCTTTTATTTCTCATCAGTTCGACCATGTAAGGCGATGAGGACCCTCTAATCAAGGTACCCCCCTAGTTCAAGGATTATGTGTAAAATTACACAGAATGTATGAATGAAAGAAATATTTCTAATTGAAAAATATCATAATAGAGAGGTTTGTAAAAACAAATAATGGTATGATGTAAGATGCGTAATTATGATTATACTGACGAATCAATTGCGGAAGGACACATGGCTGTTTTATAGCAGCTAACTCTGACAACAAATCCATTTAATATTTTGAAATGATGCTTTGTGAACAAAGAAAACGTGTCAATTTGTATATTAAAAATTGACAAGGGCTATCCCATCATGCGTGAAGCATATTTTATTTTTAAGAGTGAAACTAAATTACCAGATAAAGGTTTAAACAAAGAGTAGTAATTGAAAAGAAAGTATCATACCATTTGGCTTGAAGAAGTATCTGTGTGTGAATGAATAAGGTTCTTACTCCATTGTTAAAGTTGTATCTTGTGTAAAAAAGGTAATTCCTGTTTCCTTTATATTTTTGCTTCCCTTTTACATACTGTCATATTACTGGTCGATGCTAACCCTAGTTTCTTAGTTTTGAGAGATTGAACCCTAAGTTATTGCATTGGAGATACACTACTTGGTTTTCTATCGTGATTGTACCAGAAGTATCTATCCAAATGCTTTAATCTTACCCCTTATTTTGGCTAATTGCAGTTGAGGTGGCCCCTAAAAAGGTTGTAAAGAAGCCTAAAAAATCGATAAAAGCTGTGGAAAACGAGTTTAAAGATTATTTGGTTTTGAAAAGTTATTTTAATCAACTAGCACTCAAATATGGGTATTTGGATGAACCAGGGTTGTTGAGTTTGAGGACTACGTATGGTATCCCTAGAGACGTAACGATTAGGATTCCAGAGGTTGGAGAACATCCATACCAGGAAAAGGAAAATAAAACTTGCCTCTATACAACATTGTTTGATTGGGGTTTGCGGTTGCCCTTGCCACTAGTGATACGTGACTTCTTTATTTTCATAGGTCTATGCCCTACTCAATTGGAAGCCAATAGGTGAAGAGTATTGCTCGGTGTTGTGTTGAGCGCAAAAATCCTAGGCATCTCGATTTGTTTAGCAGACTTACTAGCTGTAGTGGATGTGACAAGGTCGGCGAAATCCATTTTCTTCTACCTGCAACTGAACGGGTGTCGAAAGATAGTGGAGATTCCAAACGCAGATAAAAATTGGAATAATTCCTTCGTATTGGTATCGGGGAACTGGGAACATGAAAATTCGTTCATGAACCTGCAGTTGGAGCGTCAGTGAAAGGCTAAGTGTAAGAAGGATGCTCATGACCTTAATGCATGATAATTTTGTTAGTGTGTATTAACTGATTTATTTTGCTTGATGTAGGTGAAGAGAGACATCCGGAGTGCTATAAGAAGGGTTAAGTTGATGGTGCAAAGAATCCCGTAATCCAACTTGCTAACCTAGCGAGCCGGACTTGGCTTCAAGAGCAGGTTAAACTATTCATGCAGATCATATTCTTGAAAGCAGGGTTGTGGCCTATTCCTGATCTTGTTATCTCGAAGGACGACAAAGTCACAATGGAAAGAAGCGGAGTAGAAGCTACAACTGAATGTCTGCGGGCACAAATGGAGCAAAGGTACAGAGATCGAAATAGTTCAGGGGTGTGACTATTAGTGCCCTAACGTCGCAAAACAAAGGAGGTCGGGAGCTCATCATATGTGTCCTTCCAAAATGAGAATGAAAGCGAGACAGGAACACAACAGGATGTGAGGGAAGTTAATCAAGGGTTTAGGGATGATGCACCCCCAGAGAGGACGTGGACAAAGATGAGGAGGATATAGAGGACCAATTGACTCCATTATAGAATAAGGCACACGGGGTGGTGGATGTGGTTCCACTATCCGTGAGGAAGCTTCATTTGACAAAGAGATTGATGGAGCTCGAGGTAGGGAGAATCAAGAGGATATAACGTTATCCCCAAATGTTGATAAAGATCGCGGTAAAGCTAATGAAGTGATAATATTGGATGACACACGTGCAGAGGTGCAAACAAACAAAGATACTGAAAGAGAAGATGGAAGACAAAAGAAGTATATCCATAGGAGATAACAAAAATGATGGAGAATTGGGTCCAAATAACGACTATTCGGCATCCAACATCAGTAGTGCAAGAGGTGGGGTCCGGCTCGGCCACAATAATTGTGGTGATCTCCGGAGTCACAATCTTTGAAGGGAAAGGAAGCAGAAGCGCAGAAATGGGGAGTTGCAACTGAAGAGTTTCTTCCTCCTGGTATAGTCATGCCGCCGTCGATGTTTATGTCTGAACAACTGAAACGCATCCTAGAACTGTCATTCTATGACCACCTGCCTATGAGTAAAATTCTCCAGAGGCAAGTGAGGCTAGCTATTGAGGTATGTTTGTTTAGATAAATATGTCTTTATATAAATTGGATAAGATGAATATCCCATCTCTTATTGTTTACGCTTGGCAACATAGATGCGTCATAATTCAGTAGTGCTATCTTATTAGAGGATGTCAAAGGTGGATTATCTGGTGATGGAGAGTGGAGACCGTAGCCCATGTTTTTAGGTCTGTGAAAGGTCTAACGATCGAGCTGGCTAGGTTCAAGAATTCATATGGTACCGCCAAAGTGAAGAAGGATAAATCAATTGAAGAGAGCCGAAGACTTGCGCCAAAAGTTGACCATAGTCCATGATTTTTAAAGGGCATGTGAGTCGACATGGAATTCCACATTGTTAGCGTATAAAAAATGAGCTTATCAAAAGAAATGATATGGTAATGACTCAAATTAGCACACTGCTAGCTGAGAACGTGGCTCATGCAAAAAGAGTTGAGGATCAACCAGAGCACATCGTTGAACTGACTTTGGAGAATGGGAACTTAACCACTACATAAGGGGAGCTAAAGGAAAAAGTAGAACAAGAGTGAAGCAGTTACCACGGAAGATTGTGGCTGACTTGAACAAGAGAGAAGCTCGGGTCATGGAGGTAGTTATGGCAATGGTGGTGCAGAATATGAAAGAGATGGTAGAGGAGCTGATATTATTAAACATGAGGATGAAATAAGGATCATTGGAGAAATTGGAAAATGGAGAAAATCAGCATGTATGGGGTGGTCTCCCATCTGTCAGACCGGCTCGGCCTAAAGGAGATTTAGTAACGAATGCGTCAACCGTGGTGGTGGTGACTGAAGCTGCACATGTAGGTGCGGAGCACAAAAAAGACGCGCCAATTAAAATCCCAAGCCTAATACAGGATGCCTAACTGAAGGCTGATTCATATGTTTTATGATGGTGTTATGTTTGTAGAATTTAATCTTATGACTTGTTATTGTAAAAAAAATTGGACTCTGTTGATTGGCCTTTCCAGTAATAGTATGTACAGAATTGCCATGATGGAAGGAGGTGTGTGTGTTTAAATATAATGATCATGAAGTAGTTCCTTACCCTGTCGAGCCTTAGTAAGCTCTTTGCGTAAGTCAGTAAGATTTTATATTGCGACGAGGTCGGTTAAACCCTATTGCATTACGTAGCCCGTAGGCGTTGCGTGTAGCCCGTTCGTGGCGAGTTTGTAACAACCAACTTGCGTGGCTTTGAGGGGGAATTGACACTAGGTCAGCTCGCATTACATAGCCCATATGTGTAGCACATAGCCCATTCGTACATAGCCCTTTGTGTAACCCATATGCGTGGTGTAAGACTTGCCTCGCTAGAGTAAGGATGGGGAGAAATAAATAAACACGCATTGGCGAAAACAAGAAAATGTTATTTGTAGAAAATAAAAAGTTTAATGTCGCGTGTAAAAAGCTTCTGACGCTATCAGGAAGGAAAAATAGTGCATCAGATAGATTACATTTCATGGCGGTACACCATTAAATGGTGAATATTCAATGGGTACTTAAGAGCATTACCCTCATCGTCGATGAGGCGATACGCTCCATTATGCCCCTTATAGCTGATTGTAAACGGACCTTCCCAATTGTGTCGTAGTTTGCTTGATGTCTTGTCACCTGAGCCTTGGGATAAATTTTTCATTACTTTATCGCCCACTTGTAAATTTCGAGGCTTTAGATGAGCATTGAAGCGTGCACGCATAAGACTTCTGTAATGCTTTGCTCGGACATGAGCTTGATCTCGTCGTTCTTTAATGAGGTCAATACTGACTGTACCAGCAGTCATGGTAACTTGGGATAATAATATCAGGTGCGACCACTCCTTCACTACCATAGACCAATGAGAATGGGATGTTTCCCGTCATGGTTCGTCGTGTTGTTTTATATGCCCAAAACACCTTGGTTAACTTGTCTAGGCAGTTACTGTCAGCTCCTTCCAGTTTATTCTTGAGGCTTCCAAAATAGTACGGTTTGTGACTTCAACCTGCCCGTTCTCCTGTGGATAGTAGGGTGTGAAGAAGTGTTGATTGATGGAGAAACGCTTACAAAACGAGGTACGACAAATCAAGATAATATTTGTTGAAAAAGGAAATCACATGTGTCTGCTGCTTTGGTTCTTGAGAGAGCTCCAGCTTCAACCCATTTAGTAAAATAATCTACAACCACTACCAAAACTTCTCGTTTACCTATCTTCATTGGTAGCGGTCCCACAAGGTCAATTCCCTATTTTTTAAAAGAGCAAGGCACAATAACGACCTGCATCGGCTCACTAGGTAGGTGATTAGAATTGGCATATTGTTGACATTTGACGCTTTGTTGAACTAATTTTCAGCGTCGACCACCAAAGATGGCCAGTAGTAGCCGACTAGTAAGAAGTGACGAATGAGGCTACGATATTCACAATGTGCGCCAGCCTCAAGAGAATGGAGATCTTCTAAAATCGAGTTGGCCTCGGATAAATCCAAGCAACAGAGTAGAGGCTGAGGAAAACGTCTTATGTATAGAATATCGTCCAGAACACAATATTTAGTTGATTTCAATTGGAGATCTTAAGAAGCTGCTTTGTCGTTCGGTAAGACACCTGATTGAAGATGGAGGAGATATAGTTTTTTCCAGTCGTCCGTGGGGGCGATGATGCAGACCTCGTCGCTCTAGTATAAGATTTTAGTCGTTGGTAATTGTGGTCGTAAGGTAAGAGGATGTTCACCCACATCCGCTACCTTGGTTAGGGTGTCAGCATCAGAATTGTTAACAAATTTGGATTCAAATTAATTGAAAGCTGCTAAATAACTGTGAATATCTTCTTTTTTAAGATCATATGAACCGTTGTCCTGATTAATGACTAATTGAGAATCCGACCAGATCCATAGATTATGAGTGCCAAATATTAGTACCAATTTCATCTTGAAAATAATAACCTCATATTCGGCAATGTTATTTTTCACCGGAAAGTTGAATTGGATCGCTTGCCGGATCTCCTCTCCGGTTGGTGGCCTTATAATAATACCTGCCCCACCCCTAGACGCATTGGAGGCTCCATCCGCTTCAATGATCAACTCTAACTACTCAGTTTCACCCTCGACTTTGGTGTACAAAGGTTTACTACGGGGTGTGGAAAATTTTATGATGAAATCAGCGATGGCCTGTCCCTTGATAGTAGTGCAAGGTTCAAATTTGATG
The DNA here is from genome assembly GCA_036936605.1 of Limnanthes douglasii subsp. nivea. Taxonomy (NCBI): domain Eukaryota; kingdom Viridiplantae; phylum Streptophyta; class Magnoliopsida; order Brassicales; family Limnanthaceae; genus Limnanthes; species Limnanthes douglasii. The sequence continues at coordinate 321,088,190 of JAUPFV010000003.1, forward strand.
TCGTGCTCTCCTAACTTGATGCTCCATTTTTTGAGGTGCCTCAAAGCATATGGTTTTTAATACAGTTATTAGTGGGAAAGAAGTTCGAACAACTACCGTGTGTCCTTGGAAATAGGGGCGCATTTTTCGTGCCGCTACTACTAAAGCAAGTGCGAGTTTCTCCAGATTGAGACAGTGGGTCTCAACGTCAATCAAAGTTTTACTCGTGTAATAGATTGGGTGTTGCACAACATGAGGTTCCCTAATTAGAACTGCACTGACCGCACAAAATAAAACAGACAACTATATAAAAATAATTTCACCTACTATAGTTGCGGAAAGTATCTCAGGCGAGGTGATGTATTGTTTTAAAGCATGGAAAGATTTGTGGCACTCCTCTGTCCATGCAATTTTTTTTGCACCTTATATAATTTCGAAGAAAGGGTGACTCTTATCCGATGCTCGAGAAATAAAACGTGATAGCGCTGCTAAAAGGCATGTTAGACATTGAACCTCTTTCACATTTGAATGTGGTGCCATCTTGATCAAGGATTTTAATTGAGTTGGGTCAGCCTTAATCCCTTTCTTGCTGACCATATAACCGAGGAACTTACCACTCTGAACGCGAAAGGAATACTTTACCAATGATTGGAGTACCTCAAGCTAGGTGTCTGGAGAATGTGTTTTAACTAGCATGTCGTTAATTTATGCTTCCATATGTTTATCAAGGAGATTCTTGAAAATATGATTGACCAATTGTTTGTACGTAGAACATTCATTTTTTAGAGCGAATGACATTATAGTGTAGCAATAAAACCGTGATGGGTCTGAAACATCGTGTGCTCTTCATCGGATGGGCTGGGTCGAATTGGATTGTAACCGGAATAGGTTTCCATGAAGGAGAGGTATTCACAGCAGGAAGTGGAATCCATCAACTAGTCAATACGAGGTAGAGGAAATGCATCATTCGGGCATGCCTGATTCAAGTCGATGAAGTCTACGCACATTCGTCATTCACCCTCTTTATGTTTTACAAGTACAGGGTTGACTATCCACACTGGATATCGAGCTTACCGTATGTGACCGATGCGTAGTAACTTATCCACCTCGGTTCGAATTGCCTCTTGCTTCTCAAGGTAAGATGAGCGGCGCTTCTGTCGCACCGGTTTGGCGTGTGGATCTATTGCTAATTCGTGGTATATGACAGAAGGCTTGACCCCAGACACGTAACAAGCATCCTAGGAAAACATATCTAAGGTTATGCACAATAATTCAAGTGTGATTGTTTAGTCCAAGTTTTGACCGATTCGTAGACTATGGCCCTAGGACACTATTTCTTCGGTTGAATCAACTTGGTCTGCATCAGATGGTTTTTTCTCCTGTTGATCGTCAACACGGTCCGGTTGGGGTGGTGCCTGCGTAGAATCTTCATGCACCACCCGCCCTGTAATTTCTATTTGATGGGGTTTGTGGATACGACGTAGCATGTTCTAGCCGTCCACTAACTACCTCTGATAACGCCGACTACATTCCCGACCCAATATTTGAGAATTACTTAAATGTGCAAGGGGTAGCCTCTATTTTGTGAAGCCAAGGGCCGCCGATGATTGTATAGTAAGGGCTTGGGGCGTATGAAATCATAAATAACGACTTCATTTCCTTCTTTGTAGCGTCGTATCCAACCGTAACCAGCGGCTCATCTTCACCTATACAGTAAGAGGCCTTCCATAAATATTTGTAGGGTTATTCATTCGGTCATAGCTGGCCTTGAATATAATGTTTGCGGAACTTCCTCTATCGACTAGCTGTCGTCGGGGCTAACTCTTCGTTGTTTGCCAATTTATTGTGCTCGGTTATATCTAAATGTTCTACCAAAATGGTGAACAACCATTGTTGCTTTCCCTTATCGGTGTTCTTGTCTTCATTGGGTTTGTCCTCATGTATCTGGCGAATTTCCTCCATATGCTCAAGTCGACGACGGTGATCATGTCGCTTTATTAATTGGATGAGCTATCCGTTATCGATCAATCTCTGAATCTCTTCCTTTAATTTCCAGGACTCATCCGTAGGGTGACTGTGGTCGTTGTCATAAGTACATAAATATTTGTTGGACGTCATTCTTCCCTTTGTTCGGTCGTAGATCGCGGGTGTAGATTCAGTCAACGGAGTGAAACATCGACAATGATTATTCAGATGTGTGGTGCACCGAGAATGATCTCTATGAGGCCTTTCTTCACTGCACGCACTAATGTTTATGCAGCACCAACAATCCCATGAGTCAATTGATGCACCAATGTATGATGTTTTCGCGATAATTTACTCATGCGATGCATTAATAATTCTTGTTGACTGGAAAATGCTGAGTTGTGGTATCGAAATTCCTCACTATAACTTGGAACAATATGTGCGTCTTGAGGGTTTTTCTTTCGGAGTTGAACCATGGTTTATGTTTGGAATTTAGTATTTTTTGTGCGTGGTTGTTCATTTTTTATATGACATATGGATTTTGTCACTATTATTAAATTAATAAGTGAGTCATGAAGCCAACAAATATCTTTTTCATTGTCAAACTTGCGTTTCGTTTGGTCTGATGCTCTGATACTAGTTGTTAAGAAAATACACAATTTTCCTTTAACGATATCAACGGGTAAAACACAAAAACAACGGTAAAATAAAAAAAAACAAAAATTGTTAAAGGAGTTTAGCAAAATATGTTTACGTCTCTAGACCTGCTGCATATCGATTTTATTAGAAAAGGTTTTGTGACTTTTTCTTTCCGATGCATTCACAAAACCTAGCTATTGGTTTTATATAGAATTTAACACATACAAAAAACAACGATTGCAAGAGTAACTTTGCTTAATAAACCATTAAGAGATACAAAATATATGTCAACCATCATCTAACAAGTGGAATGGATCACCAATATACTGTGTCTATCGAAACTATAACCCAATACATTAGTGTACCCTACAATATAAATACTACGTGAATCCTAACATAACACAAATATTTATTTTTAAAACATTCCATCTGATCATATTATAGGTAAATCTGCGAGCTTGAAAAGACTACTAAATTAAAATCCAACTCCGGTGTTTGTCGCTAAAGGGTGAAGAAGACATACAGGTTTCGTGGAAATACTTGTTGAAGGTTGAGGTTGAGTTTGGTTACCTTCACACAAATTTCTGGTATAATGCAGTCATTTAATTTGGTGTCGGGAAATTTATGAATTGCACATGCCTGCTTTGAATATTTCATACTACAGTTTAGGGAAAATAACAAACTGAGCCTCCATATATCTATTTATACCATAAGTATTTATACCACAGTTATTCATAATATATTTTTAAATACACAAAATAACTCACATATGAGCTTTTCTATAAGGACCAAAATGATTTCTTCTTATTTGTTGGGTTCAAAATTTCAAATAACTTATTTGAAAAATTGATGTTTTCATATTTTAAGATAATAAAACAAATATGATAGGTTTTGAATATTTTTTAGTTATTTTTTATAAAAAAAAAATTTATTTTTTGTAAATTATTTTACATATTTTGGCAAATGTTAATTTTACGATTGTTATCTTCGTGGTACCTAATTTTATCAAGTGTTTTTTTTATTAAATTGTAAAGTATGTTCTAACCTATATTTGTAATTATTTTGTATTTATTTTCGCAAAATAAATGCTATTTGCGTAAGTGATTTTTATTTATTCTTCGCAAGTGATTTGTATTTAGTTTTGAAATTTTTTTTTGGCATAATTTTGCAAGTATTTTGCATCTATTTCGGAATTCAAATCCATACCCACTCAAAATATTGTTTTGAATCGTGCATAGTTATTAGATAAAATTATGTATTTATTGAGAATTCGTTAGTATTCCATAAGTATTCATGTCATCGTCTAAAATTTCATCACAAAGATCTTCTAATTGCGTATGTTTTTATATTGTTAAATCGAATAAAATAAAAAGGATATGATTCGTACTTTTTTAGTTATTTATTATAAAAATTGTATTTATTTTCGCAAATTATTTGTACATATTTTTACGAATGCTATTTGTTATTTTCGTAAGTAATTACGTTAATTTTTTATTTATTTTTTGTTCAATTTTTATAAATATTTTTCGAATTTACTTTTGTAATTGTTTTGTACCTATTTTCGCAACAAATTGATAGTAATTATCGCAAATGATATTTATATGTTTCTTAAGTTTTTTTCTTCTAAATTTCACTCATATTTTTTAACTTGTAGTTGTATATTTTTTTACTACTTTTATTATGGGTGTTTCACACCTCCTCTTGCAAGTATTATTTTTTAAATATTTTTTTTATTTATTTTTTGTAAGTTTTATTATTTTCGCTAGTACGATTTCAGAACTCCACAAAAACGAGTTTTTATCACTTTAAATACTAATTTTTTAGGTATGATTCTTATAATAAGAGACAAAAGTCGTGAATCGTTAAAAAATCGTAGTTCTTCATAAATTATATATGCTCATCAATCAAACTATCAAATTGACCAACATAGTGGTTCGTATGAGAATTTAAATAACAAGTCAACTAATTCATCTAATAGTGATTTTGGCTCATACTCATCTTAGAAAAAAGTCTCCTCTTAGACAACATATTTTATTTTCGAACCCATCTTATTCCAATAAAAATTATATCACCATTGACGAATCAAAACAAATAAGAAAATATGGAATGGAAACTTGTTTGATTCAAACTCTAAAATTGATCATTATTTTATCATCCAATCAAAACAAAATTATATGTTGTCAAATGTTGTTTTGAAGGGTGTATAAGTAGATTATACCTTTCTTGAAAAAAAAATTGGACACAAGCTAAACAATATTTATATATTGTTGAATGTGAATTAAATAGCATAAAATATTATTGGGAACGAGTCGAATAATATATTGACAATGTACTGTGTTCGGCAATACAGTTTTTTTGTTATGACAGTATCATTGTTAGTCTTGTGGTATGAACCCATTAGGCCCATTATCTAGTAAGTTCTATTTATTCTCTATCTATAGACTACTAGGATTACACAGAAACACAATTTGAAATCTGTAACCCTTTTCAATCATAGTGAAATACTTTTCTCTGACGACGCTCATGGACGTAGGCAATTGTCAAACCACGTTAAATTTTATGTTCTTTTATTTTGTGTTCTTTATTTTTATTCTGTGCTTGAGCCATTTGTGATAAACTGCATAGTGATTTATAACAATATTGGTATCATAACCACGTTGTGAAAGTATGGTTTTCAATTAGGGTTTCACAATGGCATCTACAACAACAAAATACAAGATTGGGAAATTCGATGGGGGATCCAACTTTGCATTATAGAATATTAAATTGCAATCATCATTAGTAATGCAAAGGTTGTGGAAGGCGACGAAGAATAAATTACCCGAAGAGATGAAAGAAGAGAAGAAGGAAGATCTTCAAGAAAGGGCTTTGTGGTGGATTTTAATGAGTGTGCAAGATAATCTTCTTCGTGAGATTAGTGGTGAGAAGGTTGTTGCCGACGCATGGAAGAAGCTAGAATATCTTTACTCAGATTAATCAGTAGTAAACAGATTTCACTTGAAGAAGCGCTTGTGCGATTTCAGAATGAAAACATGTATTATGGACTTAGAGAACATAGATGTCATCATTGATGATGAGGATCAAGCTTTATTTCTCTTGATATCATTATCATCTCCTTATAAAAACTTCGTAGATACCATAATGTATGGTCAGAAAACGTTATCGTTAGAAGACGTCAAAGGAGAGCTGAAATTAGAGGATTTGAGACACTTACAACCAGACAATCAGGTTGGAGGGGAAATTCTTATGACTAGAGGAAGATCTAGAAGCAAAACGAGTTCTTCAAGAAGGAAGAATTTGAGGTCCTAATCAAAGGTAAAGAACTCAAAATGTTATGAATGCGGTGAGAAGGGTCATTATAGGAGAGATTGCCCGAAATTGATTGGTAAGAAGGGAAGTCAAAAGGAAAATGCTGCAAACCTTGTAAAAAGTATGAACGATTCTAAAGACAGTGAAAATAGTGGTAGAGGAGATATATTGTCCGTGAGTTCAGACTGTGGTAAAAAATCTTGTGTACTCGATATTGACGCTACATATCACATGTGTCAGTTCAAGCAGTGGTTCGATACTTACAAGCTAATGTAGGGAAATGTCTATTTAGAGAACAATCATTCATTGACTGTTGGTGGTATCGCTAACGTCAAAATCAGAATGTTTAATGGGGTTGTTAGAATCTTGAAGTACTGGCATGTTACTGGGTTAAAAAGAAACCTGATTTCTCTTGGGACACTAGACTTTTGGGATTGCAAGTTTTGTGCATATGACGGTGTCATCAAAGTGACAGAAGGCTCAGTGGTGTGCATGAAAAGTAGTTTTACAAAACGGTCTTTACATTCTCCAAAGGAGTGTTGTTATGGACGATGCTATTGTAACATCATCAGGGAGTAATAACCAAAGTATGTAGGATCAAAATAAGTTGTGGCATTGTCGTCTCGATCATGTGAGTGACAGAAGATTAGTTGTTTTGAGAAATAGAGATTTTTTTGGAAGGGTATAAAGCCGAATTATTTGGATTTTGTGAGCATTGTAGTTGCTAAACAAACTATAGTCAAATTCAGTAAATCGGCTGTAAGAAAGACTAAATGGACAATGGACTACATTCACTCAGATCTTTGGGGCCCAAACAAAATTCAATCAAAGAACAAAGCCAGATACTATATGAATTTGATCGATGATTATTGAAGGATGGTGTGGGTTTACTTTCTGAAAATGATATATGTGGCATATTCAACCTTTGCTCAAAGGAAGAAGATGATTGAGAAGCAAAGAAGAAGAAAATAATGGGTTAGAATATTGCAGTCGTGAGTTCAACGAGTTCTGTGAAGCTGAGTGAATAGTGCACGATCGCACTTGTTCTAGATCACCACAACAGAATGGGGTCATACAAAGAATGACATAACACTTTGTGATAAGGAACAAAGCATACTCTCGCATTCCGGTGTGGGAAATGATTTTTGGGCTGAAGCTATGAATACATCGTGTTACTTGGTGAATCGATCTCCATCAACGCCTATTGATTGTAAAAATCCTTTTGAGATTTCGTCTAGATCGTCGGCTAATTACGAACAGTTGAGCCTGTTCGGTTGTTTCACGTATGCTCATATAAGAAATGGTAAGCTTGAGTCGAGGGTAAAGGGGGTGTATATTTCTAGGATATGCTACTAGAGTGAAGGGATATAGGTTATGGTGTACCTCTCCAGAGTCTCTAGGTTTTATCATTAGTAGGGACGCGACTTTTAACGAGCTTGCTTTGATAGATAATCAGAAGGAAGTAGGAGAAATGGTCGAATCACGATCGGTTGTGAGTAAAGAAATGGATATTTAGTAGAATCGGTTCGTAGCATGTTCAATAATTCGAGTGGTTCTGAGGTAGATCGAGAATTGGAAGGTGAAGTGTCAGCATAAGATAATAGGGATGATAACGCGCCCAAACCAGAACACCAACCTTATAGCATAACATTGGGAAGAGAAAGAAGATATATTAGACTTCCAAAAAGGTACTAGTTGCATATGCTCTGTGAGTTGGAGAAGAAATTGAGGTGCAGGAACCTAGTAGCTATAGAGAAGTTATATCGAGTTTAGAGGGAGATCGATGGATTAGTGCTATAGGGGAAGAGATTGTATCTCTTCACAAGAATAAACATGGAAGCTTTTTAATTTTCCTAAAGGACATAAAGTAGTAGGGAGGAAATGAGTGTTAAAAAAAAGGAACGAATCCAGGGGTTGAGGCTTATCGATTCAAGGCAAGACTGGTCACTAAGGGTTTTACTCAAAGGGAAAAAAGAATATACATGACACAACTAGAGGGATTTATCGAACCTAATATGGAGAACAAAGTTTGTCTGCTGAAAAAATCACTGTATGGTTTGAAACAGTCACGTAGGAAATGGTACAAACATTTTGGTACATTCATGGTGTCAAAAGGGTTCACAAGGAGTCCATATGACAGTTGTGTGTATCATTAAAAGATGCGAGATAATTCTTATGTTTACTTGTTTTTGTATGCGGATGATATGTCACACATTGTGCACATAAAGAAGCAACTTAGTATTGAGTTTGTGATGAAGGATCTTGATAGAAGAAAAAAATATAATTGGTATGGAGATCATTAGGAACAGAAGTGTAGGATCATTACACTTGTCTCAGCATAGCTATATTGAGAAAGTTCTATAACGATTCAACATGTTTGATGCTAAGGCAGTTAGCATCCCGTTTGCTACTCATTTCAAGTTGTTTGGAGCAGGAGCGACCAAGGACGATGATGATTTGGAACAAATGTCGAAGGTTCCATATTCAAGTGCAGTTGGTAGTATCATGTATGTTATGGTATGCAAATATCCTGATATCACATACGGTTAGTGTAGTTAGCAAGTACATGAGATGTCATGGGAAAGAACACTGGCAAGCAGTAGAATGAATACTTTGGTATCTTAAGAATACTACGAACCTTGGCTTAACTTTTAACAAGACCGATATTGGTGGATCGCTGAATGATGTTGCAGGATCAGTGGTTGGTTTTGTTGATTATGATTTTGCAGGTGATATGGATAAAAGGAGATCTCTGACACGATATGTATTTACTCTAGCTGGGAGTGTAATCAGATGGAAAGCACAGTTGCAAGCTACTATAGCTTTGTCTACAACAGAGGCAGAGTACATGAAGGTAACATAAGCAGTTAAAGAGGCAATATGATTGCAAGTTTGGTGTCAGATTTGGGCTTGGATAGGACTACTAAAAAAAAATTGTGACAGCCAAATTGTCATAACCCTTATTGAGAACCAGATGTACCATGAACATACAAAGCACATAACATTTTGTTCGTGATATAATATCAAATGGAATTGTTTATGTGAAGAAAGTGTCTACACACGATAATCCAGTAGATATAGTTACCAAGACATTATCAGTTTAAAAGTTTAGGGAGTGCCTTAACTAGATTGGTGTTCACGGTATGGAGTTAATGCCTTAGTTTCATTTGGTGAGTCACAAAAAGAGAAGTTTATTTGTTGATAGTGAAAAAAAGATATTAGCCTTAAGGGAAAGATTTGTTGTGAATGATTCGAATAATGCATTGACAGTGTATTGTGTTCGGAAGTACAATTTTGTGTTGTGACAATATCATTGTTAGTCTTGTTGTATGAGCCCCTTAGGCCTATTATCTAGTAATTTCTATTTATTCTCTATAAATAGACCACTAGGACTACAGAAAAACACAATATGAAATATGTAACCTTTTTCTATCACAGTGAAACACTTTTCTCTGGCGGTGCCTGTGGACGTAGACAATTATCGAACCATGTTAAATCATGTATTCTTTTCTTTTATGTTCTTTATTGGTGTTCTGTGCTTGAGCAATTTGTGATAAATTGCATAGTGATTTATACCAGATATAAACGGAAAATTCTTGACAAAGTATTCAGTCGTTTGTATAAATCATGAGAACTTCCACATCACATTGTCCTATCACATTGAGAACAATGAAGTTTTTATTTTTGAGAATTAACTAAACAGGAGACTTATATTTCATTTTTACCCTTTAATAACACATTTTTTTGACTTTATCCGTATTTTCCCATCATAATGTACCGCTAACGTATGGAATACTAACTCCTGTAATTTTTACTAGTGTTATCATCAAAACTTCCTATCATTGTTTTCGATATCGCAATCTATTTTGATTATCTAGCATGGGATAGAGAACAACGTATTGTAATACCTGAAGACTCATTAAATTCAAAATTTAAATAATTATCAATAATTTTTTTTCAAATACATTAAATTAAATAGTTATTGACAAGTCAGCTAAAATGTATTATTTCTCTTTAAGTTTCTAAGAACGATCCTTGTACGATATTCGTATTGCTGATTTGGTATCTCACTAAGCCATATGATATAGGTTGGAAATTCTTTTACAAGATTTTATAGCTAAAGGGTGAGCCAATCAAAATAGCCCAAAGAGATGACCTTGACTTAGGGGACCTTCGTAGATATTTTTTAAATAGTTGTAGGGCTAGTAATGTCACGTAACTTGGTGTCAGTGAAGTTAATGCATGTAGTTGTAGACGCTGGTGTTAGTGAACTTAATACATGTAGTTGTAGACGCCTTGTTTGAATGTTTCAGACAATTCAGGGTAGATAACAAACTGAGCCTATATACATTTATTTTAGGAACGTTGATTAAATGCAGAACCCTTGTTTATACTATTTTTACTATAGAAATGATTATACTTTTGTTTACGACATACTGGTGTTTCCTTCGAATTATAAGATGTTTACGCTAGTAATACGTTGCTCACTTTGATAAAAGAAGGTAATTTATTAAAGGTCCTGAAACATAGGATCTACCTAGTAATATTATTTAAATTTTAATAAAGTACGAAATAACCATTTCATCTTGCATAGAAAATGCTGAGAATCACCTAGCCGACGACATACTTTTAATTTTTTTTGTGTTTTTTTTATATTTTTAAATATTAGTTTTCAAATTATAGTTAAAAAAATATTAAAAAATAACAATTGTTATATGGTTGGAAAACGAATAAAATTAGATTCACGAACGATATATTTTTTATTTTTTTACTTGCATATATTGTGTTATTAGAGAATTACCTGCTAAATTTAATAAGTGATTATGTATTCGTGACATTGTTGATAGTTCCATAGATTTTTTGGGTTCATTATAAGTCTAAGATATGTTAGGAAAATAGTATTTTAAAGAGAGAAACACGGAAAAACTAGAGAGAAATTGACAAAAATATTCATTAAGTAATAAATATTTACCATTCATCCGACTATTTTACTAATCTTAACCATAATTGTACAAATGATGGGTTTCATATATTACATTTTTAACCACTTGAGGCCATTTCACGCCACTATTTTACTAATCTTAAACATAATTGTTATTAATTACACAAAGCTCCTTCAACATTACAATTTGGTTAGATTTCTCTTACACGACTTTTGTTATGCCAAATTACCCCTATATTTTAGCCGGTCTCATAATTAACCCAAAGAATTCTTTCCTTATCAGTATCCCCCTCGTCCTTGTGAATATTTTCAAGCCATGACTATAGTTGGAGAAATTGTCAAAATCAGATTATCAGCTCAAGATATTCATGAATGACTTTGTGTCAGTAATTTATTGATATTCTCACTTAATACGTCTCAATAGGTTTCTAGCAAAAACAGGGCATGTCTTCCAACATGATTCAGAGCTGACGTCAGGTAATTTCTGACACAGGCGGCGTATGCCCATCCAACATGATTTGAGGGTGATGTCAGGTGATCTCTTACATAGGCAGCATATGCCCATTCATCATGATTTAGGGGTGACATTAGGTGATCTCTAACACAGGCGGTGCACGTCCATCCACCATGATTTAGGGGTGACATAAGGTAATCTCTGACATAGGCAGCACATGCCCATCCAACATGATTTAGGGTGACATAAGGTGATCTCTAACAAAGGTCGTGCACGGCTATCCAACATGATTTGAGGGTGACATCAGGTGATCTCTGACACATGCGGTGCAAGCCTATTCAACATAATTTAGAGGGAAAGTTAGGTGAACTCTGACACAGGTGGTGCCTGCATCTTCTAGGCATTCATTGCCTATTAAGAAAATAGCACCTTCAATTTCTTTTGCCTTTATGACTATTTGAAGCCCAAATCTTCATCTATAAATACCCTAATGCTCTTGATAATTTGGTGTCATAGATTTTTAGAGAGAGAAATACCTTATATATAGAGAGAAAATTGCTTGCAATTTTTTGAAGTGCTCATCCAAACTTTCCTTCCACAGTTCATGCGTAAAGGTTACTCTATTCTAGATTGGTTTTCTATAAGTAAAAGAGCATACGAGGGAAAAACTACTTGGTTAGATACCGAGCCAAAAGTTTTACAAATTCCTACAACTACATGTTGTGGTACGTGAGTTTGGATACGTGTACTTCATCGACCTCTGGTACTTCACCGCCCCCAGTCATACTTGTTTGACAGATCGTAAGGGTTACTTTAATCCTTTGAAAAAATCCATATCTGAATCCCTATTTGTTTCAATAAGTGAAAAACAAAAAGATGTTGAGTCGTCGAAAGATAACGATTTGAAGAGGGAACGATCATCCAAACCCGTGGGAAATAAGTATTGAAAAGTTATAACTTCCCAATACAATCCTCTAAGTACTCCACAAAATACACCCAAAAGTATGCCTTAAACTACTCCTCAACCAATCCATTGGAAACCAAAACATGTTACTCCAATAGTGGCTCATACAATGAAAAGACCCCTCGAACGCTGCCAAGAACTTTCACCAATGAGCCTGACGGAAATCAGAGCCGGTCTCTCATGACGAGTTTGAGACAACTAGAGAAAAGGTTGTGCCCCGTTCTTGGATAATTGAAGTGGGTTCTTTCTCAAAAAAATAGAAGTCTAAATCAAACAAGAAAGATGATATTGAGCTTTCTTCGAACATTGAAGCTCTTCTCGGAATTAATCTATGAGTTGTGAAAAACAAACATATTTTCGCTCTATACAAGGTAAAATATTGGTACTATGAAGCTTGCAAAGAGGTTAAGTTATGGGACCGGTGGGGGATTCCAGACTCAATCACAATCCAATTTCCCAATATTAGAGATACTCGTTTATTCGTTCTAATTTACGAGTACATTGTTTATCCATCAATTTTGAACTGGGTTCTTCGGTTCCTTTAGACCCTCATTTGGTTAGATATTTTGAGCCGATCAACCTATGTAACACTGAATCAGGTCCAAATATTTTACTTTACTTTGATGGCTTGTATAATGGATTCCATAATATACGCGGTTAGATTTGAAATGATGATGTTTGTAGGACTAACTGGGGTGACAAGGGAATCCTTACTTTCTCTTCAATTCCTTGACTCTTGGAAATAGATTTAAAATATTGGATGACATCCTTGAAGCTGACAAGAAGTTGAAGCAAAGAATTTTCTTTATCTCAGGGCTCTGAGAAACTGGGTTTTAAATGTCGGTCAAAAATGTTAAATGTATTATCAAAGAAGAGAAAAGTTAAACCGATTAGGGTTCTACCCCTTTATGTATACCCTATATGACCGTTATCTCTCATTAATCCACTCTTTGACTCCATGAAATGTATGTTTTAACTATATTTACATCATGTGGCCTAATTTAACGACCATTGCATTAATCGTTTGACTAATTCCGCTAACGTTGCTCGAAACCGCTAATCTGATTATCACTTATTATGCAAGGTGCTCGGTCAGTTTCATGTGCTTGGTTTGCCTTACTTGTTTAATATCCAGAACACATCTCTAGTCCTTCGTGCAAGAAACCAAATCTTGTCCAATCATTTCCCATATGCTCGGTGCGCTCCGTGTCCATCACTCCCCTTGCCTCGCAAGGGTCAGATTATCTTCTCGTGACTTCGCCCTTCCCTTTCCACGTTCGGCGAAGTCCATCGAACGACTGGTTCATCTATGTCTATACTTCCTTCCTACTTTGCAACCAACTCGGCCTATAACATTTTGTGTTGTGCTCCTTGTTCGGCTATTTATGTTTATTCTCTTTGTGTGGTGATTATCCACTCATCAGGGCACCCTCTTAGCTTAGAGATTACATGGTGAAGATATAAAATTCCTGAAATAAATCCCTAATTTTGAACGAAGAGAATCTCCTTAAGAATTGAAATATGTAACGTAAAGATATATGATGTCAGGTTAGGAATGATGATTCTTTGAATTAATTAACAGGAAACTGCCACGTGTCGATAGTTATAAGCGTGTGGGTGCGAGTGGCTTGACGTTTAGGTCCATTTTTTTAAAAAAAAATAGATGCTTTAGTTTCTGTTGGTGACGTGTAAGGCTAGATTTCACCAGCATTAACCACGCGTGCAGTTAATAACCAGTTAGACATCTATGTTTCTTGATTTTGCAAACTTTAACTCTTTTAAGTAAACTTTGAAGCGATATTTCAGGCATTATCAAAGTTTTTTCATTAACTTTAACCACACTTTCAGTAGATTCCTATTATTAATATAGGTATTCTACTAATTTCTTCTTGTTGTTCTGTTTATAACAAGCACCTTGATACTAGATCCTCCTGGTGCGGCTACAGGACCCAAATAACCCCCATTAGTGGTAACAATGTTCAAGTGTAAGTTGTTCCACGAATTGCATATTATTACTCTTCCTATTGACTCATTTTAGTCGCCATAGACACATGATAGGTCCAAAAAAGATTGTAAAGAAGAAGGAGAAAACGACGAAGACCGTAGAATCATAGTTTGAAGATCTTGTATTTTTAGAAAGCTACTTTTCCCGATTAACCGATAACTATGGATATATAGACCCCACTGCGCTTTTTAGTTTTAGGCCCCGATATGGTATACCCAATGATGTTACTATTAAGGTTCTAGATGTTGGGGAGCATCCCTTCCAAGCAAGGGAGAATGAAACTTACTTATTTACTATTATATTTGACTGGGGTCTACGTCGTCCATTCACGGGTGATCTGTGATTTCTTTGGCTTTTTGGGCATATGCCCAACTCAATTAGTGGCAAATGGGTAGAGAACCCTGCTCAGTATACTCCTAAGTTCGTGATTAATAGACATCTCAATCTGCTCAGCAGATTTATTAGCTGTAATAGATATGGACAAATTAGCTAAGTCTTCCTTCTTTTATTCCCAAGTTGTTGGTATTAGAAAAATAGTAGAATTGCCGAGCTCCGACAAGAACTAGAAAATTTATTCGTGTTTGTATCTGGTAACTGGGAGCATGAAAATTCATTTCTAAATTTGGAGCTTAACGAAAGTGTAAAACGAAATATAATGAATATACCAGCTGAATTATGTGCTGTTATTGGCTTTGTATCACCACTAATTCAATTATGTGTTGCATCGCTTTGAAACAAGAGGTTTAAAATTTGATTGAAAGAGGAAAATTGGGTGCTTACGTTAAAAGAAGAAGTGGGAATAGGCATGATAATGCTCATCGGACCGGCCCAACAAGCAATGCAGGGACATCGGCTCTGGACGGGGCCATGGTGATTATTGAAAGATTCGATGTGGAGTCAGAGTGTTTGGATCCTGATCCAGCCCGGAATAAGGTGGGCGTTATCACAGAACGCACCAAGTCGGTGTTCGGGCTCATAAGATTTTTTGAGTCACTTACCATATTTGGGGGGGACACCATGACTGCACCAACTACTTCTTCAAGGAAAAGGCATGTTCACACCTTGGCTACTCAAATAGAAGGAGGCATGACTTCCTATCAATCGCAAATTGCTTTTCCCTTCATTTTTTTTATGAAAATGATTTGAGATACATAGTTGGTCACCATGAAGATGTTGTGGTGATAGGAGCATCTATTGGGGGCAATGACATTAGACGAATTTCGGTAGACACTGGCAGCTCAGCCAACATTCTCTTTCTAACTTCCTAAAACCAAATGAAGAATCCAGCAGTAATTCAACGTTCGAACAGGTCTATTGTGGGTTTCACTGGAAGCTCTGCGGACGTAATTGGGAAGTTCAATTAGGAGGTTTTGTTGGGAAATGGCCCTTTTAAAAATATGGTCATAGTACTTTTTGTTGTGGTGGATTGTCCCACATGTTACAATGCCATTTTGGGAAAGTCTTGGCTCTCCAGAATGCATGTTGTGGCTTCAACAGTTCACCAATGTTTAAAATACGCTGTGTAAGGACAGGTGGGAGTTTTCAGGAGTAGTCAGAAGATAGCAAGGAAATGTTATGCAACAGCACTGGCCCCTAGAACTTTGGAGACAGTTCGGATCAGTGAAGATTAGAAGTTGGAGGGGCCCTCTGGGGAGAGGGTGAAATTGATGACCCCAGAGAGACCCCCGGTGTTTTAATACAAATTGAAGAGGTTGAAACTCACTCTCTGGCTGAAGGAAGAAGTGTCAAGATCGGATCTAAGATGACATCAGAACTAAAGAGCAAAATGTTATCTTTTTTAACAAACCATCAACATGTTTTTGTTTGGTGTAATATTGATGTAACCGGAGTACCAGCAAATGTTATATCACACCAGCTATCCATCTGAAGAGATGTAGCACCTGTTGTGCAGAAGATAAGAGCTATTTCTAAGGATAAAGCTGATGTTATAGTTCAAGAGGTTGACTGGCTTAATAAGATGGAGCACATAAAGGACTCTCAGTACCCTTTATGGACAACCAATCCGGTGTTAGTAAAAAAAAATAATAGGAAGTGGCGTATGTGCATCGACTTTACAGACCTTAATAGGGCTTGCCCAAAAGACCTATATCCGGTCCCCCGGATCGATCAGTTAATGGACTCCACATTTGGGAACAAGTTGTTGTCCTTCATGGATGCCTTCTCCGGGTATAATCAGATTCAATTGGATCTGAAGGACCAATAACACATTACTTTTGTTACCGATAGGGGCCGTCATTGTTACAAGGTGATTCCTTTTGGGTTAAAAAATGACGGGGCTACTTATCAGAGGTTGGTAAACAAAGCTTTCGCTGATCAGATTGGAAGAAACATGGAAGTCTACATTGATGACATGATGGTAAAGAGTGTCGAAGAAGAGTTACACTTGGCAGATCTGCAAGAGACTTTTGCCAATTTGGTAAAAGTTGATTTAAAGTTGAATCCAGAAAAGTGTGTGTTCGGAGTGCAGTCCGGGAAGTTTTTGGGGTAAGTGATAAGTGAGAAAGGGATACAGCCTGATCCAGACAACCTTAATCCTTTATTGCAGATGGATCTTCCTCGGAATGTTAAAGAAGTATAAAGATTGACATGGAGGTTAGCTTCTCTAAACTATTTTATCTCAAGGTCTTCGGATATGTGTGCCCCGTTTTCCCAAACTTTAAACGGTGCCAAAAAATTCAACTGGTCTCCACAGTGTGATCAGGCCTTTGATAAAATAAAAAAAACATTTATCCTCCCCCAAAACTGTTTATAAACCTGTTGAGGAGAAACATTGTATATATATTTAGCAGTCGCTGAATGTGCCATAAGTGTGGTGCTAGTAAGAGAGGTGGACAATTATCCTCGTCTGGTGTACTATATCAGCAAAAGCCTGATGGATGCTGAAAAAAGGTATTTAAAACTTGAAAAGCTAGCACTGGCATTAGTAATTGCTGCTAGAAATATGAGGCCTTACTTTCAGTCTTATTCTATTGTTGTCCGAACGTCTTTTCCTTTGAAAAATATTCTTCAAAAGGCATACATATCAAGCAGAATGACCAAATGGTCAGTAGAATTGGGAGCCTATGACATTGAGTTTGCCCCTCGAACTGCAATCAAGGCTCAGTCTGTTGTTGATTTCTTAGTTGAGTTCCATTTGGACAGGAGTACTAAACAAGCTACATGTGAAAAGACGAAGAAGTTATAGGTTGTCCGGACTGATGGTGGATCAAGTACCATGAGTTGTGGTACTGGGATATGTTTGACCTCTCCGTACGGCGACAAGCTATATCAGGCTATATGTTTTGCTTTCAGGGCCTCTAAGAATGAGTCTGAATATGAAGCTGTTATAGCTGGTTTGAAGTTAGTCCTGATTTGTGGAGCCAAAAAGGTCATGTTAATGAGTGATTCTCAGCTTCTTATCCATCATGCACAAGGTCAATCTGAGTCCAAGAAGGAGCAGTTAATTAAATATTCATTCATTATTAAAAAGGTGGCAGTTAACTTCAAAGACATCACCTATGAGCACATACCCCGAACAGAGAATACACTAGCATACTCCTTGGCAACCATAGCATATTCTGAGTCCTACCCATGGATTTATGCGCAAGAATTCCCATCCATTCAACTGAATCAGAGCAAGGAAGAGGAAGAAAGTTTAAATATACAAGTGAGTCAACCTAAAGACTGGAGGTATCCTCTTCTTCAATATATTTCAGATGGCATCTTGTCTCCGAAAAAAGTAGTAGCAAGAAAAATGAAGTAAGGGCTCGTGGATTTTTTATCATAAGAGACATCCTTTACAAGAAGTCTTTTAGTAGACCTCTCTTGCCATGTTTGGGATTGAAGAGTCCCAAATAGTGTTGTCTGAACTACATGATGGTGAAGGATCAGCACACTGTGGTTATAGAGCTTTAACCCGAAGAGTCTTGTTGGCCAGATACTACTGGCCCTCCATAATGGAAGATGCCAAGGAATTGGTGAAGAAGTGTGATCCATGGAAAAGATATGGTAATGAAATTCATATCCCAGCTGTCCCTTTGGATTCAATTTCAGAGCCAATACCTTTTGCTCGTTGGGGACTGGATCTGGTGGGACCTCTACCTATTGCGTCCGGAGGGTGAAGAACTATCATTGTAGCCATTGATTATTTTTCAAAGTGGATGGAAGCTGCCCCCTTAGCAGGAACTACTTCAAAATCTGTTATAAAATTCATTTTATCTAATCTTTGCTGCAGATTTGGGGTTCCACAGAAGATAACCACAGACAATGGGCCACAATTTGATAACAAGGATATGGAGAATTTATGTGCCTCTAGACGCATTCAACATTGCTTCTCTTCTCATTGCCACCCACATGAGAATGGTGAGGTTGAAGTAGCAAAAAGAACCATCATGTCTTGTCTTAAAGAGAATTTAGAAGGGACTGCAGGAAAGTGGCCAAGTTACCTACAAGAAGTGTTATGGGCCTACCGAACTACTCTTCGTTTTCCTTAGTATATGGTATAGATGCAATTGGTCCTATAGAGGCAACTATTCCATCATACAGAGTCCACAATTTTTCTAAACATGCTAATGAAGTGGCAATCAGAAGTCAACTCGACTTGATAGAAGATAAAAGAGTTAAAGCTCACCTTAGAGCCACCCATTATCAGGGATTGATGAGAAGCATGTTTGCTTCAAAAGTCAGAAGAAGGTATTTTCAACTAGGGGAAACAGTTCAGCAAGCTAGCTCCAAATTGGGAAGGACCCTATGTGGTCATCGAAAAGCTTAAGCATGGGACATACAAGCTTCAAGATAAAGATGGAAGGATCTTAAATCACCCTTGGAACATTGAACACCTCCGGTTGTATCTAGAATGAAAGTTATGTAAATATTTACTTGTTTAAAGTCCATGTATATATTATGGGGCATACTCTTTCCTACACTGGTGGCGCGGGGAGGTTTTAATGAGGTGTCCGAGCTTTTTAATAAAATTTGATGCCTTCTTAAAAAATTCGGAGTGGTTTGATTGATAGCTTCTTGAAAGCCTTCTAAGTTTCGTTGACAGATCGGATTGATCTGGTGGAATGATGACCATTTAAACATTTGTCATCGGAGAATTTAAACACTCTCACCTTAAAATACTTGTAAAATAACTAGAGGCTATTTAAACATTAGCCATCAAAATTGGGCAAACATAAAACAAAGCAAGAATTGTGTAAAGTAAAACTGCCCGGCTAGCACCGGGGAATGATATTAAAATATGTAAGAATGCCTTGGCCATTCAAGGACTTTGAATTATAAAATGAAAAGGTTTATCCGGACAAGAGCCGAACACGGTTACAAAAATTCCTTGGCCATCCAAAGACTTTAGTCTGGCATAAGAATAAAAGAAAAACGAAAAATAGTTAAAATTTTAGGGCTAGACTCCCTTAGATGTTCCTTCTTCGCCTTGTTTTTTCTTTGGGTCTTTGGGTTCATCATTGGGGCTCTCTCCGGTCCCTTCTTCTTCATCAGTGGTATCATTGTAACCACTGGAATAGTTGTGCCTATCACCATCAACCATAGTGTGGAATGGGAGGTCTTCGTATTCCACATACTGCCATAGAGAACCAAGCGTCCTCTTCGGGAATGTTCGATGAAAGATCAAGACCATGTCAGATTTGACCTCATCATACCTCTCTTCTTGAAAATCTATCACCTTGTTGGTGTATGCATCAATCTTGTCCTGGATTGTCTTCTCCTGCTCATTTATCAAATCATCTTTCTCCTTGGTGACTTTAAATACAACATCTTCGAGAGACGTTTTGTCACTGGTTAGGGTTTGGATGACATTGTCCATGGCCTTCACCTCCTCATTCGAAGCGGAGAGATCCTTCTGCAAGACAGAACACTTAGTTTGGAGTCTTGTGTTAACCATCTCCGAAGTGGCCAGCTTGGTGGCCAAGTCCTCTTTCCTCTTCTTCAACTCCTCGATCTCTCTCCTTAATGCCTCAACACTCTGATTGGCGTTAAGGAGGCTGCTAGATAAGCTCTCTTTCTCTGCATTGAGTGTGTTAATAAGGGTAGACTGGCTTCGCACTTGTCTCTCCATGTTGAGCACCAACTGAATGTTGCTCAGCAAGGAGTGAGTCACCATGTAATTCTCCCCTGAAACAGAAAAAAGACTTACCATTGAAAGTAACCATGTTTGAGGAGCTTGGAGGAAGGTAAGGGCCAGCAAAGTCGTCTTTTTCAAGGTCTCCAAAGGAAAGGCCAATGTTTTGAAGGCCACTGATGTCTACTCCATCAATGTTGATATCCCCTCCGGTACCCTCTCTGGTGTGTAAATCACTTGGAATTTGCTCTGGCAATGTGAGGTCTGTTGGGTCGGCCAGAGGAAGAGACTCCGGAGGCCAGAGAGCGACTTCATCCCCCGAGGAGATTTTCTTCTTCTTGGATTCCCTGTCTCCACCATCTGCTCCCCATTTTCGACCCTTCTTGGGAGCCTTTAAAGGATTTGGAGGTCCACCTGTCTCTTTGATACTCTCATCTTCAACCACTTAAAGTAAAGTAGCATCGATTCCTCCTTGGCCTTGCACTTCCTGATTTGCTGGGACCATCTCCTCAACACCACCTTGAGCAACCTCAGTTGCATCTTGTTTCTTCTTGCCTTTCTTGCGCTTCATTTTACTTGGGGATTTTGCTCTGGAAGGCAAGGCCAGCTTCCCATCCTTCTCCTCTGTCCTCTGCAGGATGACACCCGGAGGGGGTCTCTTCGGCCAGTTGTGTTCCAGAGATGGGACCTCACTAAATTTCCGGCAGTAAAGCAATTGTGAAAACGATTTCCCCATTTGTCAGCAGTCCAAAAATTCAGCTTGGCACAAGTTGTCTTCCCCTCCTCCACATAGTCGGAGAACTCCTTCGGCAACATTACCCAAAGAAAACGAAGAGAAGTTTAGAAACATATTTTTTATAAAGAAAGAAAGACAAGCATTATTAAATATTTACCATAACTTTTCCATCTACTGGTGAGCATGCTAGGGTTGACACCAACTTTGATTTTCCTCCTGTTTTCCCAAGCTCCATTGATGAATAAGAATTGGGTCTTCCAATTCTTCTCCGATTCAAGCAAATCATCCACCACTTTGAGTTATCTCTCATATTTTAGTGGTAGAAAGGGATGACGTGGTTCTTGCAGCGGCTGGCCACATCAGCAAATTGATTCATTGGAAGCGGTATTCAGGAGAGTCTAGAGGCTATAATGTAGGCCATGAGGGTGTACCAAGCATTGGAACTCAGCTGGCTTGGACAGAGCTTTATCAGATGAAAGTATCTGATAATCTTTGGGTCCAAGGGAAATCTGAACCCCCAGTTGAACAGCTCCATATAGATAACTATCTTGCTCACCTTACAGTCCATTGGGGTCTCCGGAGTGACCGGTATCCTCACCTTGACAGACTCAGGGATCCCCCACTTCGTTCGGATCCGGCGTAACTCAGCAGCGTGAGTGTAGACATAGTTGATGTTCTGCATGGCCAGCAGATACTTCACGCTCACCTTGTGGAAGTAGGTTCCCACCTTTCCTTCTAGGGACTCCCGCAGGTCCGGATGTTTCAAACACAACTTATCTTTAACCTTGCCTTTTTTGTGAGTGCCAACTTCCCCTGTTTGACCGGAGACGTCGGTCTCGAATGGGGCTTCTTCTATGCTGTCCTCCATCACCTCTTCCATCACCGTGGAAGGTTTGTCAGTTGTTGCTGGTGGGGGAGTGCTGGTGGTAGGCTCTGTAAATTGTCCAGACTATTGAGTATCACCCTCTCCTAAGGGTCTGATGTCCGGTTGGGGCTCGGGTCCGGAGGGCTCATTTCGAGAGATAGTTCCAGTGGCCTCCGGACCGGAGGATTTATCCTTTGAGACTCTGATAGATACCCCTGATTCTGTAGCTTTGTCCTTGGCCCCATACTTAGAAGGCCCTGGTTTCGGGGACTTAGATTGTGAAACGACAGCTTGGCCCTTCACTAAGCGGCCTGTTCGGCGAAGTGTAACCTTTTCTGGGGATTTTTCAGCATCTCACCCCATGGCTATAAATGGAGAGGGTCTCCTTGTGCTTGATACGACTTTTTCCCATTCAACAGTGGGTTGTGACTCCTGAATCGAGGAGCCTGATACAATGGGCGAAAGACTTGGTTTAAATAACCTCCTGGGTTTGGAACTTCTAGCAGAAGATGAACCTCGATCAGCCTCTGAAGATGGTATTTCAGGCTTGTCGTTTGGAGAAACTGGAAGACCTGCAGCAATGCGCCTTTCTCGCTCAACCCTTTGCCCTTTTTCTAACTCCGAAAGATTAAGCCACCATCCTTTTACCAATGCGTTTCTTGTCATGAACATAAACCTACACCAAAAGAATTTTGAGAGCAGAAGTGAAAACTTTGAGATGAAGAAATGAGAGAGTAATGAAGATGGTAAAACAGTGAAAAGAAGCAATTTATACTAGTAAGACAAAAAGAGTTACCAAATACCTAGGAGAATACGAAAAAACAAAAGTAATTATTAAAGGCGGCGCTGACGTCATGGGTATTAAATGAAGAGGTTTCTTTTTGGGATTAGTGGGAGCGCTGTTCTAGGAGAAAAATAGCTAGTGAGGCAAATCAAAAGTTGACACGTGTCCCACAATCCATAGCAGAACTTTTGAACTTCTAAGAAGTATTCAGTCCGGATAAATCCTGAGCAGAACACTTAAACAGTCCGGAGAATGTTATTAGTACCTAAGAATATTTTTTAGGTCTTACCAAAGGCCTTCGACAAAACCTAAAAAATGGGCTACTGATGAGTCCGAAAATATTCGCCACTCATTGTAGAAACTGGACAGGGGCAATTCGGACAATAATCACCCACTGACCATCCGAACGGGACAAAAGTACTAAATAACTAATCACCTTTTGACTAAGCTATTTGCTAATCTACTTAATAAACTAATGAGTTTTTGAACTCAACCCGGTTTCATAAGTTTGACCCGAAAGCCCATATGGCCCATAATCAAGGGTATAAATACCCAACCACTTTTATTAATGAGGGTAATGAACATTTAATACAACCAAGCAGCTTAAATCTCTCACTACAAAACACTTAATCATTTAAAACCTTTGAAACACCACAAAACATCTGACCAAATTACCCTTAGTCGAAAATAATCCACACCAATATCGATTATAATGGTAATAAAAAGCAGTCCATGCAGGATGAACGTGATCAACTAAGGGTTGAGATTGAGATTTTGAGGGCTTAGAAGAAAAGCTGAAAAAAGAATAAAAGAGAAGAATGGTGCATCTGTACTCCACCCTACTGATAATCTTGGTGAAAATGAACAGTCCATAAAGATGCATGTCAACTCTAAGAAAACACATCGGTCTAAACGAGTTGTGAGCACGACATTGGAATCTTTTAATAGTTCATCCAATGATTTGGACCTTGAAGAATTATTCTCATCCAATAGTGATGGTGGCCGTCTAAATACGAAATTAAGACTATCCAAGATATATTTAAAAAAAAGGGAGAGACAAGGCATAATTAAAAAGTATCAAGGAAAAATAAAGGGTTCAGCTGATAACCAAATTGACCAATTGCTGATCGATCAATTTTCCTTTCAATCCAAACCATGTATTTTTACTACTCCCAATGAAGATTCCGTATTTAGCTGTAGCCAAAATTATAGACAGTCACCCTTGACTTCGAAATACCTTTCCGTACATCTCCCCAAATGAATTTACAGTTCAAAAATGGAGAAGTATGATGGAAGCAAAGATCCATACAATCATCTCGAGCAATTTAAAAAAAATTATGACTAATTTTGATGATTATGAGAAGTTGTTATATCAGTTAGGTTATAGAACACTAGAGCTACCTATCGGTGATTGGTAAATAAAACATTTCCTAGCTAGATTGGCAGGAATATGGAAGTATATATATATATGATATGATGGTGAAGAGCCTTGAGGAGGAACGACACATATCCGATCTTTAAGAAATATTTTCTGACTTCGAATCCATCAACCTGAAATTAAATCCAAAGAAATGTGTTTTTGAGGTCCGATTTGGCAAGTTTCTAGATAGAGGTCGATCCGGATAAACTAAATGCTTTATTGGCTATGGATCCTCCAATAAGTATTAGAAGTCCAGAGACTGACCGGGCGGTTGACTGCGTTGAATAGGTTTATTTCAAGATCATCAGACAAGTGTGCTCAATTTTTTCAAGTTTTGAAGAATGCTAAAGACTTCAATTGGTCTCCGCAGTGTGATGAAACTTCTCTTGAAATTAAAAACATTTGTCTTCACCCAAGACATTGTTCAAATCTATTTAAGGAGAGAAACTTTATATGAACTTAGCGGTATCAGAGTATGTTATGAGTGCTGTATTAGGAAGGGAAGTGGATCATTACCCTCGTCCGATGTATTACATAACCAAGAGTTTTCTGGAAGCAGAAAAAATGTATTTAAAGTTAGAAAAAATTAGCCTTGGAATTGTTAATAGCAACGAAAAAAATGAGGCCATACTTTCAAGTACACTTAAGTACAGTTTGAATATATTTTTCTTTAAAGAATGTTCTAGAAAAAGATAACATATGGATAGAATGACTTAGTGGTCAGTTGAGCTTGGAGACTATGATATTGATTTTGTGCCTCAGACCACGATCAAGACTCAAGTTATAGTTGATTTCTTAGTGAAGTTTCATACTAAAAGTCGTTACGAATAAGAACTGGAAAATACGTCTAAGAAAGAATGGCTAATCCAAACAGACGGTGGGTCTAGTACGATGAGTTGTGGGGCTGGAATGGGCTACGTTATTGAGAATCACAGGATGAATCCCCTTACAGCAGTTCAAACAATTGAATTTCAGAGTCATAATAAACAAACAATCATATCTGTAGTGAACCACCATTTGCAAGTCCGATGAGTAGTCCCCATCGAATCAATGGACAAACCTTTCGCAAAGATCCGACACAAGTGAGATAAAAGCGGAGGTTGAGTTAATTTCTTAGATTTCTTTCTTGTAAAATTTATTCACTGATTGATTAAATGAATGTGTAGCGTAGCTGTAGGGAATCTTATTATTATAGGACAATATAACAAAACCTAACAAGTAAGGTATTATTTTCTTGGTAAAAAAAATATACAATTTTTCACACCTGGGAATTTATTTATACCCCTTTTGGTCATATTAAACAGTTAAATAGTACATATTCTTCTTAATATTCTTCTTATTCAGTGTAGACTGATATTTACGAGAGAAACCCTAATTTTTACAGTCATTACTCTAGTTACCTTTCATTAATATCGTTGATCAATTAATTTTATGGGGCCTTTCTTTAACACCCTTGATTATCTTATTCGTTACAATGCGCTTAGCTCGATCTTGTGGCTCTGCTCATCCTTCATTTACTTAGGTAAATGCATGAATGTTTCCTTTAACATTGGAAACCTAATATACATTAAGTTTATAAGTTTTTGGAATAATATATTTTATATTTGTGAAAATTTAAGTCTTTATTACCCGTGAATTAGTCTTTGTTACCTTTGGATTAGGGTTTCATTAGGTTATCCTTAAATTATGATTTCATCTATAGTTAATTCTTAACCTATTTGTATCGCGTCATGAGACCTCATCCAATTTGTGACCCTGTTTAAATTTCAATTCTTCAAAATTCGTTGCTAGTGAAAGATCTGAAATTTCGATCATACAATAACAAAAAACGAAGTACGCATCTTTCAAGTCATAAAGATTCTGCAAAGATTGAAAGAATCTGCGTAAGAGTCTATAATATCGCTACAACACATTTGACACGTTGAGAATGCTCGACGATACGACTGATGGTTTTTTTGACCGAGTGTTATGTAGTATGTTTCTTTATTACGGTCGGTTTGGAGTGCCAAATCCTTCACCACATAGTCGTGAAAATGTCAAAAACAGGTTCAATAATGTTAAATCTGAACCACTCCGGCGTCTATTGTAAATGCCATAAAAATTTAAGCAAGAAGTTGAACAAGCGTGGAACATGAAATTTTATGATTTAATTACCAAAGATATGGTAGCATATCTCGAGGATAACATTGCGCAAAAGGAGGATGCTCTTGCAAACTCATCACATGTTGAAGACAATATGGCATACGACTCCAACTACTAAGTTGTAGTTGTATTTCCTCAATGCTTCTAAGTTTTATTGAACTGTTTTGTTATTCTTGGTATTTAATTTCTTATGTGTCATTAGACTATTGTTGAATTAAAGGTTATTTTCTCTTTTTTCGATTTGCACAAAGTAGGTGAATATTGAAAGTGGTCACATGCTTCCGTCTAAGGCGAAGTCACTTATTATTTTGGCTGATATTTTTGGACAGAGGATATGCTATCGCATGTAGTTTGTGATACAGTCTCATGCGAACGCGTCTGGCGGATTCGTATGCAACCTCTTCGTATTTGCGAGAATGGCGTATGTGACCGGATTTGGCAATGTTGTTGTGGGTGCAAATTTTTCAAAAAACAAGCTTCGCTTTTCGGTGAAAATTGGACGCTTGAAAAGTTTGGTGAAAAACTAGGAGGAAAAATAGATATAAAGTTATATGAAGTGTCTATAATATTTCTTTATACCTAGTTTTTCTGAAGAACAAATTTATCTAAAATTTGATAAAAATATATCAATCACATATAAAATCCAGTCGTTTAAAATTCATAAAAAAAACATAGTTCTTGCGTGCCCTAAAATTCAAAGTTAGTCCCATGAATTACCATCACATCTCAATCAACCATCATGATCTAGGCAAAGACAGAAACAGGCGAGATGAGTCTTTAATACTCCCTCTGTCTCATAATATGTGTCTTTCTAGAAGAGATTTTTTGTCTCATAATATATGTCGTTCTCGTTTTCCAATGCAGCATTATTACATGTATTCCACTTTGAACCAATAAAATAACCAATAAAATAGTTAACTTTCTGCATAAGTTATTAACTCCACCAATCAAATTTATTTTCTTTTATTCTTTCAAAGTCATTATTACTTTTCTTAATATTGATGAAGAAACCTTAAACGACTAATATTATGAGACGGAGGGAGTAATACATTACAAACTCCACATTCATGAACCACTTTACAGCTGGACAGCCAACCACAACTCAATAACATAAATAGCATTTATGGTTTCTATCTACTCACTTTTGACAAAATTATTTACGACTCCTTCAATCTTTTATTTGATAGAAAATAAAAATCCAAACGACCGAACTTATATGATGCTCGGCTTTTATTGCTATATTTAAATAATCCAAAGTGATTTAATATTGATGCCCTAAAATAATAATCTCAAAATTTGAAACAAAGCAAAATACATAACTAGAGTAAAGATATTATTTTTATCAGTAGAATTTTTAATATTCAAAATTACATGCCATGAAAATGGACAGTTTAGTGATTGCGAGTAGATTTTCAAAAGTCTATTTTCTTTTACTTAAAGTCAATAATTTATGAACGAATTAAAGTTCAAAATTTCGAATCGTTAATAATAAATGATGATTTTACGGTCGTTTTTGGACTATTAAATTTAAAGACATGTAGTTCATGTAGTTTCAAAAGTCCGTTGGTAGTCCATGGATTATCAAGTTTGGAGAAAATTAGTTCTCTTAGTGTCGAGAAAGTTAGTTCTATAGTGTGTCGACTATTAATTTTTGTGACAAATACTCCATCAACTATTCATTTTCAATAAAGTTAATTATTTGACTTTCTATTTTTTTGATAAACTTAGTTTCTTTAATAAACATACGCATAAAACTAAATTTGTCCAAGATAAATACACCGAAAATTTAATAAACATGCGCATGAAAATAAATTTATCCAAAATAAACCGTCCAAAAACTATCAACCCGATTCTAAAAGGCCGAAAATTATATTTACGTAAGTAAATGAACTAGAAACTGCAAACGAGCTCTTAAAAATTATCTCACTAAATTGAATAGTCGGAGATTTACTATTCAAATCTTGACTTTTTACATTACAAGTAACCATTCAACAACTTTACAGCTAGACAGTCAGCCACAACCTAGTAACCTAAAGAGGAAAGTACCCATAAATACCTACTCAACTATCAAATACCAAAATGGTACCCGCTTTTAGACTAGTTTCATAAAAGGGGGTTTTTTGTTTGAAACCCACTTTTTTTACCTTCTAATCTGACTTTAGGTTCCAATTCCTCCCACTTTCAGATTTCTAAATTCGAGGAGAGAGAAACACGTAAAACGAGAGGGAACCCAAAAGAAGATTTTGAACCCAAACTAGAACCTTTCAACCGTCGACCGTAACCGGCGAGCCGATTCCGATCAATCAATCATACCGGCGTCAAACAGTGTCCGAACACCGTCTTCCTCTACTGCATCGTACTCTGTCGAACACAGTCGAACATGTACGTTTTTTTACTCGAACAATGACTTTCGAACACTGACTGTCTGTGTGCTATATGGTTCGACTTATAACCGTCGCCGGAGTACGGTTAATCAGCCGGTAGTTAGAATGTCTAAGGGTCTCGTTACTCCGGTAAGATATAGTACTTTTTTAACGGTTTAAGTAGATAGTGTTAACACAGTAACATTCTTGTTCGTAGTGTTCATTCAGTCGATGGTTTTAACACAGTATAGTCGATGGTGTGAACAAAAACATGGGTCGATGTTAGGTGTTAGTTGTGTTGATAGTGCCATCAAACGGAATCGAAGAGAAACTGTTTAGAACATGTCCTGGTTGAAGTCGCAATGTGTAGCATCGTCTATCAGACTTACAGACTTGTGGTTGATGTTTGTTAATATACTTAGATGTATTAATGATTTAGCAATGTAGTTAGGCCGTATCTAGCACTGTCAGCGACTACTTTACTGTCAACAGTTCACGTCTATCAAAGTAGTAGATGAATTTGGCCACGTCTAGTACTGTTGCTATGAAGTTATTTGTACGATGTTGTGGAGTAAGTTGGACCGGTGGTGTCTTTAAAAGTTAATGTATATACTGGCTGCTTATCTTTATTGTTTTATTGTTAAAAGGGATAAATGACTAAAACCGGAGTATTCTACAGGTCCGGGTTGGTTAGCATAATGAACCTACTAAAACGGGATATTATTAAATCTGAACACATAGAGGTTGCTAGAGGAACACCATTCTATACCTTCCTGAAAACCTCGTTCAACGTAAGGAACGAGGTTCTGAAGCTTAAAAAGTTTCACTACTTGATCGAGGCGATTTGTAGTTTGTATGATGTGAGATGGAAGTCATTCCAGATAGGACGTAAGCATGTAAGGCTGACGCGGAAAGATGTGAAGGCGATATTTGGTCTGAAACACGGTAACGAAAAGATGCCGATGAGCAAATCAGGCGCATTTATCGCTCGGTACGCTGATGGAGCCGAGTTAGATTCCATTCTAATGCAGAAATATTTCTTGAGCCCACGGACGAGGAGGAACGGGCCAACAAACGACAAATCAGTGTCTAATGCGTTGATAAAGGTAAATCTAGTTTGTTAAAATGTATTTGTTTTTAGTTTATGATGCACGCATATGAGGATGATACCAAAATCAGGATATGTATGGAGGTATCTAGAGATGTAGTATACTATATCTAGCAGTTTTGTTGCTGTATAATAGTATGTCGGTGTTTGGGAATATGCATCCAGAAGTGTCTTGGTTCATATCTATCAATGTTGTAGTAGGGGTAACTGCTTTAATTCTTGGTATGATGTTGTTCATTATGTAGGAAGTGATCGAGAAAGCAATAAGAAAAGGAGGGGAGGATGAAGCAAAGGATGTTGCTCGGCTACTGATACTTTTCATATGCTCGACACTTTTCTTTTCAGTGTCAGGCGATGTCGTCGGGTGGACAGCAATATTCTACGTGGAGAATCTTGAAAAAATAAACGACTATGACTGGTCTGGAGCCATCTTGGAGAAGCTGCATAAATCACTGGACAAATGTATTAAGGCCGGGAAGCTTGCAAGAGTCATCAGATGCGTTGCTCTGCTATTTGTAAGTACAAATAGTTATGATCAGCAAGTTTGTTTCGAAATCGTTTTTATAATGTTGAGTTATATTCTGTGCAGCCATCTTTGATGGAGCATATTTCGATAAACGTCGAAATACCAAGACCAAACATAATCCCTAGATGTTACAAGTGGTGGGGACTAGAGGCGAAGGAGTCGACATTCGAAATGATCAGGATGGTCAGTCAACTCAGGGACGACCAGGTATTTAAAGCATCTATAAATGTCAAAATTGTAAAATCGAACAAATCTGATACCCATGAATCCAACAACAATAGTGTAGCGACCGATACTGCAGGTGAAAAATAAATCAACATATCTATCAACCAAAATGTCACACAAATCGCATCAAATAAATTTCTCTTCTGGCAGTGTAACTAATTACTATCTATCAGACGTAAACTGTGTGGTTTACTTTCTAATATCGAATATCTAGCAGTGTGTTACAGTCATAAATCACAAATGCAGTATTCATGGGCGAACAAATATATTATTGGACTGGAGGGCAGTGTGACACAACATATCTATCAAACAAAATATCAAATAAATCGCATCCCAATGCAACATAACACCTTAACATGAACATGTCTATGAATCACAATTGTTTGTAATTCGTAGTAATGATACTTATATTGTTTTGCTGAATGTATATTATACTGAATTTCTTAGGTTATGGCCGATGAGTTACTGTTGGCAGCGGCTGAATGTTTTGCTTATGGAGAAATTGATTCGCGGAGTAATGCGAAGCTGCTGGGGAAACAAGTGAACCGAGGAGTAGGAAAAGAAAGAAATCTGTTGCGAACAGAACTATAAGTAGGAAGCTAAAAAAAGAACAAGGAATAGAAGGAGTTCGAACACTGGTGTTGAAAACAACACTGAGGTAGATGGCGATGTTACATTGGGGGAATTCATTCGGGGGAAGAAGTCGAGGGTTGGTACAACAGAAGGGGAGAGGTTGAAAAAAACAATAACCGTAGGTCTAGTATTCGAAGTTTTGGAGGGCTGTCACGGTCTGTGATGCGTGACAACAAGAAGCTGAAAAAACGAAGGCGGTTGCAACGGTTGAAAGTTGAAAACAAAAGGCTGAAAACGTCGCTTGAGGAGAAAACTGAACAAGTGAGTATTCACATATTTGTAAAGGATCATTATGTAAGTTGGTTACGCTTTAAGTTGTCTATCAACGTAAATCTGCCTAATCTAGCAAACATAATTGTAAGTTGTCTATCAACGTTAATCTGCCTAATCTAGCAAACATAATTGTAAGTTGTCTATCAACGTTAATCTGCCTAATTTAGCAAACAGAATTGTAAGTTGTCTATCAACGTAAACCTGCCTAATCTAGCAAACATAATTGTAAGTTGTCTATCAACGTAAATCTGCCTAATCTAGCAATGTAAAAATAATGCATCTAGCAATGTAAATACGATGTATCCCGTAATGGATGTTGTCTAAACTATTTCGTATGCTCGTTTGATTCAGGTTGAAAAATTGAAAAAAGACTTGAATGAGCTGAAACAGAAGCTCGAGGTCGAAGAGGAAAGAGTGGATAGTGAGGATGAGGATCTGGTGAACACCTTATCAATGCTATTTTGCCGTGAAGATGAGGACGATGTTGAAACTGTGGATGCCAATATTAATGAGAAGGTGGTTAAGGAAACTTTGGTTTACAAATCTCGGAGGCATGGATTTGTTCCCAAGAGGAACCAACAAGTTTCTGTGGATGTTGAGGACGAATGCCCAGCAGAAGAAGAGGCGCTTGAGACAGCTGAGGCAAAAGAAATTGAAGTATCTGAGAAGGAGAAGTTAGAATGAGATGGAGGGTGTGTTCAATCCGAAACACCTGTTGAACCGATGAGAGAAGCTACTACACCGGAAGCTGCTGCTGTTGATGTCGCTGGGAAGCATAAAGGGACTACTTTACTTGGTTGTGACGCTGGGAATGAGAAAGGGGATGCGTGAGCAGACTTATCACTCCTAACTCATGCTGTCGGTGCCCAAAATGAAGCTTTTATAGCTGAACAGAGACACGGAGTTGGAAACGAGGTTGACGGACAGGAGCTGATAGTGGACAGAATATATTCGTTGGACAAATGGTGCACCGAAGGAAATAAAACACCAAAACAATAGTTGGAGAACACTGAAAAAGCATTAGGGGAAGGACACAATACGGAGACAGATGAGGAGAAGAAAAAAGCTAACAAGCAGGCAGATACAACCAAAGAGACTGAAGAAGCACCTACTGGGGTGGAAAACGCAACCACAGAACTCCTGGGCCCAGGACATGTCTCTGAGAATGTGGTGGAGACTTTGGCTGAAGATGTAAGTGGATCTTAAACTCGTTAAGATTCATAAATATTTAGTAATTATTTTTTGGCTGGTTTTGAAATGTTCAAACTCTAGGTTGGATTTTGTATGAAAATGGTTGTTTGACAGTGTAGTTTAAGAATTGATTTCAATGATTGTCTTAATGAGAATTAGTAGATAAAATATGTATGTAGTCTGATAGATATTATGTATGTAGTCTGATAGATACCATGTTGAAAAAATCGCATACACAATAGGTATGTAGTCTCATAGATACATAAGTTTAAGAATACAGTTTTACTACTATATAAATCGCAATATAATAGACGTAACGCCCGTAGCTTGACTGATAGCTACTCTATCAATGGAAATTGTAGTAGAATCACAATGTAGGTTGATGATATAGTTATATTCTGTTGTGTTCTGTTATTAGGAAGTGGAAACAACGGCGCCTGAAGATACGCGGCAGTCTAATGTGAAGACATCGGGGTACACTGGGATTGGAGAAGCAGCCAAGTGCGAAAAACTACCGCAAGCTGTCTCTCCTTTAAAGATAATTCCAATTATCAACAGAGAAGAGCAATCCGAAACGAAGATTGAAAAAGTGTCACAAGTCGAGCCATCTTCGTATGCAACCCCAGTACAAGATAAAGCAGCATATAACGATCTGATTGTCAGATCGGTTACACTTTTGGCTGAAGATAGCTTTGTAGACTGCACTCAATCATTCTACGCAGAAGTTGACAAGGCTGTTGAACATTCAAACGAGAAGAGACGTACACTGGACTTCATCGAGGAAGAACAAACAGACGTTGACGTAAGTAGATCTGTTGTATTATCAATAAACCTTCAAAAAGTAATGTTAACAGTTTAATTTGATGCTTTATTATAGGTCCCCGTTGGTGACATGCCTACGTTTCACTTACTTACTCCGACGCAGAAAAAACAACAACAGATTGCGGTCGTAGATTGGCCGTTCCCGACAGAGACAACAACACTAATCAATATCAGTGAGTACAAGAAGGTGGTGAAACTTGGCAAGGAAGAAGAACAAGAAGATCCAGAAGTATGGTACTTGCCTACAACGGAGTTCTCGTATAGGCTTTCCATTAGTGTGACCGAGATAATGGAACTGCCTAACGAAACTCAAGTTGACTTCAAGGTTATAAGTTTCCGGTTGTATCTATCAGAGTAGATTTGTAAGTCTAGCAATGTGTCTATGTAAGACTAGCAATATTAATATTCAACATCTAGCAATGTGTTAGTTGTCAACCTATAAATTTGCTCTTCTTTTCAGTAATTGTAATTTATCTGATTTGAACTTGTAATTGTGTTTTGATAGATAATATATGCTTGGATATATAAGTTGTTAAAGGATTCAGATTGGAAAGTCCCTGTGAGAGGGTTTGATGATGAGTATTCATATATGGTCAGCGCCATTCAAATAATTGGAATCGTAACTGTAAGTTCACGATGAATTATTTGTGTTATATTGGAAACATCTAGTTCCTATAGTAATGAAACAAACTTGCAAGGAACACTGGCTATCAAGGGGGATTTGTCTATCATTGTGGATAAAGTTTTTGAAACAATGAAACCAGACACATACGTTGCCTTTGTTCCTCTTTGCACCGTTAACCCGTCTGGCGTGAACCACTGGACGCTCCTGGTTATAGATATGGAGAATGGGGATGCCAGTAGCTACAACCCACTGTTGCCGTCGAGCAAACACATTGTAGATAAGACGAAAAACACAGCCGATGCTCTGGTATTAAATTTAATGCTAATAATATATTGAAAGTGTATCTGGCCATATCTAGCAACACCATATAACATATCTAGCAACGTCTTATCAGATTAGCTCTTAAGGTCTTTGATCACCTATCTAGCAATGTATCATACTATATCTATCAATGTATACAGTAGCACATAGCAATGACATGGCGTAGTAAATCGCAATGTAACGATGGTTTACTTAATTTTGCAGCTGGCCTATTGCATGAAGAAAAAATACATACCTTATGTAAAAGGTGGATACAAAATTAAGACAATGAGAGATATCCCACAGCAAGAGAAGGACAGTCTCGACTGCGGTGTTTTTGTTTGTAAGTACGCAAAGGTAAACAAATAGGAACTAATCTAAACAACTATAACAAGCAAATAACTTGATAAATTATACAAAGTTATTAATTCAACTAGTATAATGTTACCACAATGTTATTTGAGTGTTTTTATCGAAGAAAAAAAAAGTGAAAAAAATATATAGAAGTTATTCCGAAAGTAGAACTAGAGTTTCTAAAAGAAGTAACTAATGCTTTCGTAGAATTTGTAGAGGAAGTAGAGAGATTTAGATTAGTATTGAGGGATGACGAATTTAGGATTGGGTTTCTCCCTTATTTATAAAGGAGATTAAAAAAAATTGGACTCAATTCGTATATCCGGATCAAAATATCCGATAGTTGGGTAGTATGTTGGTCACATTTCTAGGGTCGAGGGTTCGAGCCTCCCTCAACAATATTTGTTTTTGGCTTTTTTTTTTGTCTTTTTTGTTTTATTTACAATATATATTTTATTTTATATATATATATATATATATATATATATATTATTTATAATTATATATTATTGTCTATTTATAATACAAGCTTAATTATTTATATATATTTTTTAGAATAAAAAAAATGAACTAACATGTAAATAATATAGATATATATATATATATATATATATATATATATATATATATATATATATATATATATATAATTTATCAATTAAAAGATCGATATGATTAGAATATATCAAAATACAATTAGATGTCTAATTTTTAAATATTTTTTAATACTTAACTAATATTAAATAAACTATCTATAATATCTAAATATAATCAAACAATATTAAAATAATATTACGATTATCTTGTTTACCATATATATATATATATATATATATATATATATATATATATATATTTTAATTATAGAATTTCGATTTACATTTTTTGTTTATAATTATACAAATATTTTACAAATATTATATTCTAAAATCAAAATACAATTAAATATTTAATGTGTATGTATTATTTAATATCTACCTAATATTAAATAAAATATCTATAATATCTAAATATAATCAAACTACATCAAAATAATAAGAAATATTAGAAGAAACTCGAGATATATTTAAAACATGAGACATACATACACTTGAATCGAGCTCTAATACCAAGAATCATTGATAACAATCTACTGGAGGTAACGAGTCTGCATAAGAACACTCTAATCGTAAATATTGACATTTATGTGATCGACATGAAGAGAGTAATAATTGGCACATAGATCTTGGAAAACTTCATCTATAGAAGCAAATATAAAAAAATGGTTGGACTTACAATATACTAGAATTCCAAAACTAATTCAATAGGATTATAGAGTCGCTCTAACAATTCTTTGGGTAAAATTAAATAACTTATCACGATTAGCAGCAAAAATAACATAGAATACGGTTAGAACCGTGTTAATGGTGGATATGCCAAACTAGTATATCCCCATACTCGAATGATCATGGCATTACAAGATGGAAGATATAGATTCGTCTTTCTTCAATTGCGTTCAATATATCAAAAGAGGCCAAGTAACGATCCTATATAGTAGTAGCAGGTCCAAATAAATTCTACACAATGTCCCTTGATGCCAAAAACACTATCTTATAACAATTACAAAGTCCATTAAATAAGAAATTCATTACGCAGAACAATCCCCTAATAAATTTTAAATAATGAGAAATTGATGATTAAATAGACATCTTCTTACGTAACCATTGGATGGTAATTTTTTATTTAGATCCAACAAAATGAAATAAGTAGATATATGAAATCATCTTGGCGAGGAGTTCAGACATAGATTGTGTTTTTCTTATAACTGTGATGTTTTTATATGGAATTATTTTTACGTTATAAGAGTTAACGAGTTAATGATTTACCACCACATCGCAATCGATAAGAGACTCCGACCGATAAGACAAAAAATAACTTTCGTAAAAAAAGTCGAGGATATTCTCAAAAGTATATAGAATATGGAAGGTTTGACTTAAAAGAAAATCAAAGTACCAAATTTGTTTGGAAAATCTTATATTTTTCAAAAACAAAAAACCTGATAGTGGAAGATGTGTGTCTATTTTGTAAATCATAATTGCGCATTCTGAGAGAGCATATACCCACTCCTAAGAGTTAGTCAGTTGGTTAACCTGAAGACCAAACATAAACTACTGTTTTTCATGAATGTATAATAGGTTCACAACCAAATCACGATAAAGTCAGACGACAAGGACAGACTGCGGTCCTAAGCTAGGTGTGCACAATTATAATGTTATGTAACAAACATGTGTAACATCCTCAAATATTTAATCAGGGTGTGTAAAACAAAATCATTATGTAATGCTAAGTCTAAAGGGCTTTATTGTGTATGGGTTGAAGAATTAGTGTGTTTGGACTTAGGGTTGGGTATATGGGCTTGTACTTGGTCTGGCCTACAATATATATAAGTCTGGGATCTTTGGAGAAGTCATTTGAGGGTTTTTCTCACTTTATTTGGTCAGCACACATCAGTAAGAAAATAAAACTAGTAGAATACTTCATGATACAACATATATTTGAAGATGAAACAACTATAAATAAATCTTACCCCTAATCCAAGGGAAAAGAGATACAACCCTAATCCAATGAAAACAAGAACTAAAAAGTTCAATTGATGAAATGTCTTATTTTAATTTCACTAAAACACCGGCCTTAACATGAGGATATTAGACAATTTATATATAAACATCCAAAACCATAATAAAATATTCTAAAAAATAAAATAAAGATAGAAAAAATAAAAATCAAATTAAATCTGAATGTAATCAGATGTGATACAATAATTAAAAAAATCTAAAATAAAATAAATAAAATGAGAAAAAAGTAATATAAGGTTTTCAAACGCTAAATAGTATAATTTGATGTCCAAATTATGTGACAATCATTGTCACGTTTTTGAGAATGGTTGGGCTTGTCGAGTCGTTCAATTTTGAGTACCAATATTGTCAAGTTCTGATATCCGAGTGAAAAAAAAGTGCCTTTGCGTTTGTCTAAAATAGCTACATAATTGTGGATCGTCTGGCCTATATCATTCTCTCCCGGTTGGGAAGAATTCTCCCTCGCATTCGCAATATGATCGTCATTACATGGCTCTTCAACTTCTTCACTAAATCTTGCTTTTGTTTGTGCATCAATTTCTGATGGTAGTTATAGCCATACATAATAAACAATTGGTCATATTACAATGATCATCGGTGAATGTATGTCAAACTGCCATGATGATATGGGTGGCGGTGGTTTTGGAGGCTTCAAACCATGAATAACAAGAAGCTCTAATCCACTCATTTGCAATTTAAAACCACGGATCCTTGGGATCATCTCTTCCTCATATCGTTTTTTTTCTACCAACAAATTCAAAACACTGCAATCTTCCACTTTTGACTTTTTTCCTCGTTTTCTTCCCCAACCATCAACGCAATCTCTTCGAGGTTCTATTACAAAACGTAACCTTTTATTCATCAAAACACTACTATTTTGTTATATCAATCTCTTCATAATATTAAACACAAAAATACCATTTATATTTTCCCAATACGACAACATATATCCATATAGAACCAAAACAATAGTTCATTTTAATATGTACCACATCCGGAAAAATTCAATGTCAGTGGATCCTTAGACTTTTATAAAACATGTTATTAATATGATTTTTGTTTATTTAGATGATTATTAGTTTTAGTGAGAATTCCTACTAAGTTATCAAATGTATATTTAGCTTCATTAATGAATATATATATATATATATATATATATATATATATATATATATTGTTTTTAAGTAACTTCTTATTGTCCCCATTATAAGTAAATCTCCAAATAAATAAGGCTAGTTAAAAATATATGAATGATTACATTATATGATATTCTTATTATATGCACTACGACACATCGATATAGTTTATTGATGGGGGATGGTGTGATTATTAATGCCTCAGTTTGTGTATTTTAATACAATATAGGCTTATGTCATTAACTGAAATTTACGTGATTGTTAAGTTTATCTATGTGATGATAGAAATTAAGAGTGCTGATTTGGTGAATGCATCTTATAGTAGAATATCACAATCATAGTGGAAAATTGTATCCATTAGGTTAAACCATCGAATATTTTATAGATGCATTTGATTATTGTCACAATTTAATTTAAAAAATAATCAAATACTGAATAATAGATTAATATATAAAATATGTAACATAAGATATATCGATACCAAATTATATTAAATACCTATAAATGATGGTATGCTTGGTGTATAAGGATGGACTTCTCTTGGACGGAAAATGTGGATATCAGTCCATCCGCATTCAATATACCTTAATGAGGATAGATATGAATATGTTAGACGCGATTTGTTGAATGAGTTGAATGATAATCGTGCATCTTGGTTGGAGGTGTATGGTTCGTCTGATATTTTAGATGATATGGTACGTAGGTTGGATTACTTCAAGCCCAACCCTACTAACCGTTATTAAAGGACAATTCCGGACATAAGACTAGTCATTGCGACAAGGTATCAGTGCATAGTATACCATATCTTGCAAGCAACATCATTATCGTCTTTATCTATTCGTGGGCGTCCACCCGTGAACGCTTCAATGATTATAGAAGTTAGAATTTTTTTCGTACATGGATGCCACTTCGTTAGTGTAAGTATATAATTTTTTCACTATTTTGACATTTGTTTTTGTAGATTACTACTCCGCCGGATAGACTCTTGCCGCCATTATACTCTTTATGGGGTGCCTACGCCACCGAAAAAGCAAGTCAATTGACGCATCCGTACTACCGTAGGCTCAAAAAAATTACACAAGTTATGACGGTTTAGAAAGTCAATTTGTAAGATACACCACGTATTACCGATTTGACTAACGATGATAATTTATGTTATGTTGGTTCAATATTTTTTATTTTTTTTACCACGCACGTAACTTATAGATTGGTTATTACTTAAAGAATTGATAGTGTTTATTAGGAATTGTAAACTTGTAGTGATTTATTTTTCAATCATTTATTACATTATTTTTATTCATTCGCGCCAAATAATGATTTTGGACATAATTTCCCGCAAATGTTTCCCGCTAAAGATTGTCGTCTAAATAATATTTCCGCCAAAAGTGATAGTCTAATTCTCTATATAAAGGAATCTAAATCATTTAATAATGCTTCATTTACCAAACCTCCTTAAACATGAAAAAACACATTAGAATTTTGAAAAATGGATTTTAATGTTGATGAAGACTATCATATGCTTCATGCGGTGAAGTTTGTCACGTTGACAATGCTCGACGATACGACCGATGATTTTTTTACCGAGTGTTGTGTAGGATGTTTATTAATTACGGTCGGTTTGGAGTGTCAAATCCTCCACCACGTAGTCGTGAAGAAATAAAAAACAGGATCAATAATTTTAAATCTGAACCGCTATAGCGTCTACTGTAAATGTCATACAAAATTAAGCAAGAAGCTGAACAACGTATTATTTTAGTTGGTGTTTTTCGAGAGATGACATATTGTCACAACATGTGTTTGCGACAATGGCACATATGACCAAATTTAGCAATGTCGCATGGGACCTCTTCATATAATTTTGGCCACAGATTTTGGACAGAAGAGTTCATCCTTATACACCAAGCATAGCAGCATAATTGGAGCACCTAAATGTCTCGTCATCCACCGTTAAAACTTAGAAAGGTATACCTACGACTTCTCTGTCTCATCATCTATAATATCTTTTTATACCTAATTTTTTTTAGAAGAACAAATCTATCTAAAATTATTTGATAAAAAATATATCAATCAGACGTAAAATCCAGGCTAAGAATCTTGGTTAGTTACCAGACTTTGTCATATGTATCAAATATGTCATTGATGTTTTTTTTATCAAAACGGTCACTTTTGTTGGCTTTTTGTTACATATGTGGTCACTCAGAGGTGACCACGGATGCAAATTAAGACAAACAAAAGTGACCACATATGCAAAATGAAACCAACAAAAATGACTATTTTGATACAAAAAAAACATCAATGACATTTTTGAAACACGTGACAAAGTCCGGTGACTAACCAAAATTTTTAACCTAAAATCCATCAAAACATGGTTCTTGCGTGCCCTAAAATTCAAGGTGAGTCCCATGAATTACAACCAAAGTTCAATCAACCATCATGGTCTAGGCAAAGACAGAAACAGGCGAGATGGGTCGTTAATAATACATTACAAAGTCCACATTCATGAACCACTTTACAGCTAGACAGCCAACTCAATAACATAAATAGCATTTATGATTTCTATCTTCTCTTTTAACAAAATTATCTATTACTCCTTCAAAATTTTAATAGATAAAAAATGAAAATGTAAACTATAAAGAAGATCAGCTTTTGTTGCTAGATTTAAATAATTGAAAGTAATTGAATAACGATACTCCAAAATAATTGCAGGAAAAATAATAGTTTCACAAAATTTGAAACAATAGAAAATAAATTAAAATAAGTAGAGCGAACCTTTTGCTATTCACCGAAAAGAGCATGTTAGGGTGGTAAATGGTTTGTAGTAAGTTAAAAATAAATGGGAATTTATAGAATTTAAATGGGGCTAGGGCTACGTAGAATTGATACGTTTAATCTGTTATCTGCCAAACACGTTAATTTATTTATCCGTATAAATAGGTATCTGTCAGACACGATTATCTGTCATATACAATTTTTCTGTTTACACGCTTAAACAGTTACCCTCCAGTAATACTAAAAAAAATATCGTTTATAAATTTATTATTATAAAAAAAATATATTTTATTTTTAGATATTGTATGAAATATTATTATGATTTTATTTTTAAATTTTGAATATGATTATTATAATTTGAAACTAAATATTATTATTGTTATTATTTTATTAATTTTAATTTTAATTTATAATTATAAGTTATATAATTTTAATTTTATTATTATATTTTGATTATTATTATTATTATTATTATTATAATATGGTTATAAATAGTATGTGTTATTAATTATATTCATATTTATTATTATTATTATTATTATTATTATTATTATTATTATTATTATTATTATAATATGGTTATAAATAGTATGTGTTATTAATTATATTCATATTTCACCATTTTTATCTCTTTAATCAGATTTGTTTTATGGTAAAGACCGTATGACCAGGAAATCTGAAGCGGCGACTGGATGCCTGAAGTATTTTATTCTCTTTATTAAGTTTCTTCATTTGAGAAACTTGGTCTATTTATAAAATCCTTGCGAAAGATATCGCGGATACAGTTATTTTAGTGGTCATATTTTAATCCTATTCATTGTTGTCCTGCCGTCCTTAGGTATAGCTCCTGACTGCTTAATTAGGACTTACATATTAATTTATAGTTGTTCAACTAAAAGTTACATATTAATTATTGAATTAATACAGCTAAAGGAAAATGTTTTAATATTATTTGCAATAATTAGATTTGTTTAATGAGTATTGTTTTTAGTTTTATTCTATTGGGTGATTTTTTTTTATTTAATTTCGACTGACGGTTTTTTTTTACTGGTAAAAAGGAATTGTTTCTCGACAGGACTACCCTCTGATACTCTTAAGATTGTATTTTATTATTTTGGAATTTCTTCAAAATTTAATTTTCTAGATCTATGGGATGAGATCAAAGTTCTAGGAAACAATAAAAATGAGGACTCACCTCTTAAAAGATTTTGATTTTTTAGCATCGCCGTTTACGGTAATATGGATTTGTCTTTCGACAGGACCATCGTCTGATGCATTGTAAGTTTTTTCTTGCTTCTTGGAATGTGCTAGGTCTTAATGATTTCATTAGGCAAAAGATATTACTGATTTCATAATAAGTAATAGTATCTCATTCATAATCGGTTATTTACCAGTTTTTTGTTTCGGTTTCTTATCGGTTTTCGGTTTTTAGAATAAAACCGCGAACCAGACTATTAAAGTTCGGTCCGATCCTTATCGATTCGGTTCCGATCTGATTCTCGGTTCCGGAAAACTGTTGACAGCCCTAGTCACTAAAGGTTGGTTATGTGTTCAAAATACTATTCAAATCATATTATTATATTAATATATATTTTGAGTGGAATCCAAAAAGCTTAGATGCGAAATATAAAAGAAAATGTTAGAGAATGTATTTAACCTATTATATATTTATTTTTAGACAAAGTAAACAATAGTTACGTAGAATTGCAAGTTTACTTCA
This sequence comes from Limnanthes douglasii subsp. nivea, assembly GCA_036936605.1. Classification (NCBI taxonomy): domain Eukaryota; kingdom Viridiplantae; phylum Streptophyta; class Magnoliopsida; order Brassicales; family Limnanthaceae; genus Limnanthes; species Limnanthes douglasii. The sequence goes on from JAUPFV010000003.1 coordinate 321,131,130, forward strand.
CGTTTTCTTTATATATAGTTCTTTGTATATAATGTAGATGGTTTTGGAATGAAGTTATCAATTTATATACAATTTTTTTATATTACAATTTTGTTTTTCTTAAAAAAAATTAATAAATTAATAATTCGGGCTTTATTATTTTTTAATAAAAGTAAGTAACAAACTAATTTTTTCCAGTTTGATCATAGTCAGTTGAAAAAATATTTTGAGTTTATTATTATAATTATTTTTACCTACTTACAAAAAAAAACCTATAATAATAATAATAATAATAATAATAATAATAATAATAATAATAATAATAATAATAATAATAATAGATATTAACTTTTTAAAATATAGTAGATGTCTAAATACCAGGAGCAGATAATATTGAGATTTAGAAAAAAAGGAAGAAGCTGATTTATAACTTTCTAATATAGTAGTTTGTCCGTTCTTTGTAATCACTTTCCGGTTCTTCCGGTGTCTCTCTTCCTCTTCGTCTCTCTCTTCTCGTTCTTTTATAAATTGTTGCCCCCGGTTCCTCGTCTTTTCTATAATATTGCAGCCAGGAGGTGTGAGACGTTTAATTTCCTCCAGAAGAATTGAAGATATCTGATTGTCTGTACAATTCCACAACACTAGCTGCACCAGGTCAGGAAGAAGTGCAATCCGTGATGGATCTTGTCCTATTAAAATCCCATCTGCTTCTAAAGATTTAATCTTCATTGGAAGGTTTGGAAGCTTCGTAATCTTAATGCATTCCCTTAAATAAAAATGTGTTAGAGAGTTGAGATATTGAATGGATGATGGGATACACTCGTTGAGATCTAAATATGTGAGCTTACTAAAATGTTCTATAGATGGTGAGACTTGTTAGATTTTGTATCCATGATGGGATCGTCTTAAAACGGTAACAAGAAACGAGATATAAATGTGTAAGGCTTCTTAGATGTTGTATGGCTCCTAGGTATTCGGTCAAACTAAAGCAATTGCTTAGATTTAAATATATGAGGTTTTTTAAATTTTGTACGAATGATGGAATTTTAGTCAAACGAATACAATGGGAGAGATTTACATGTGTGAGGCTTGTGAGATGTTGTAAAGATAATGGCATCTCGGCCAAATCAAAAAAATAACTGAGATCTAAATGTGTGAGGTTTGTGAGATGTTTCATGAACGGTGGGATCCCGGTCAAACTATTACAAAATACGACTTTTAAACTTATAAGCCCTCGGAGATGTTGTATGAACGATGGGAGCTCAACCAAACCGTGACAAGCTATGAGATCCAAATGTTTCAGGTTTTTAAGATGTTGTATGGAGGATGGTACCTCATCGAACTGAGGACAATGAATAAGATTCAATTTTTCAACTTTGGTTGCTAGGGAGAGATCTGGGATTTCAATCAGATCTTTGCAAAAACGAAGACTTGGACTTTCAATTTATGAAGATTCTGCAAAAATTAAACGAGTCTGTATGAGAGTTGATAAAATCACTAACACATATTTGCTCTCGTAATAAAATGAAATGCATTAGTATGTTTCGAATTGGGATTCTAATTAGGACTAATATTAAAAGTATTTTATGTAGTACTAAGAATATATATTTCAAAAAGAATATACGTCACAATTAGAATCTTGAATACGGACAGCTAAAATACGTATAAGTAATGCATAAGTTTTTATTTTTTAAAATTTTAAATGGGTTAGTGTTAAAAAACAAAGAGAGAAGTAGCCGCAGGAAGCGGCTTAAAGAGATAGAGACACAGTGGAGGCATAATCAGTTACTAAGAAACATCAATCCTTTTTGTACCTTTTATTTTTTATAATGCAAACTCAAGTAAGGCTCTCAATATATAGAGAACTTAGAGGCCTATACAAGGAAACTTAATACACTGAATATTCTAACATTTATACACTGAATAATCTAACACTCCTCCTCAAGTTGTGTAGTGGGATCACCAATACCCAACTTGGATAAAACTGATTCGAATGTTCTTGCAGCAACCGGTTTCGTCAGTATGTTTGTCAGTTGGTCTTCGGATCTAAAAAACAGAAGTTCGACTGTCCCATCTTCAATCTTTTCTTTTATGAGTTGCCTATCTATTTCAACGTGCTTTGTTCTATCGTGTTGTACCGGGTTCTCTGAAATCTTAATCGCAACTTTATTATCGCACATTAACTGAGTTGGACACTTCAGGGGGGATCCGATTTCTTTCATTATCTTCTTTAACCAAAGTATCTCGGTAATCCTCTTAACAATTCCTCTAAATTATGATTCAGCACTTGACAGTGATACTACTTTCTGTTTCTTACTCCTCCAAGTCACCAAGTTACCTCCAAGAAGAGTAAAATTGCCAACAGTTGATCGCTTGTCGTTCGGATTCCCTCGCCAATCAGCATCTGTGAATACTTCAACATCAAGGTGTCCATTTTTCTTAAAAATTATGCCTCTTCCTGGTGTGCCTTTGAGATATCGAATAATCCTCATTACTGCCTCCATATGGTGTTCCTGACGATGATGCATGAACTAGCTAACTACTCCCACCGCGTATGCAATATCGGGTCGAGTGTGAGCCAGGTAAATCAATTTTCCCACCAACCTTTGGTACATTTCTTTACTCGCTGGTCTGGCCCCTTCAATTATCTTTAATTTGTGATTCACAACCATAGGAGTGTGATTTGGTTTGCAATCCACCATGCTAACTTCAGCTAATAAATCCAATATATATTTCCGTTGGGAGATATAAATCCCTCATCTTGGCCTAAGAACCTCAATTCCTAGGAAATACTTCAATCCCCCAAGGTCTTTCATTTCGAACTCCTTGAAGAGGTTTTTCCTAAGACAGTTAATTTCTTCTTCGTTATTCCCCGTTATAATCATATCGTCGACATATATTATAAGACAAGTGACTAATTCTCCTCTCTTTTTGTAAAACAAGGTATGATCCCCATTACTATGTTTGTAGCTATACTGCTTCATTGCCACTGTAAATCTTCCAAACCAAGCACGAGGAGACTGTTTAAGCCCATATAAAATGCATTTTTCAGTTTACATACCTCATTTTCTTGAAAACCATCAGAGAACCCTGGTAGGGGTTCTATATATACCTCTTCTTCCAAGTCTCCATGTAAGAAATCATTCTTTACATCAAATTGATGAAGAGGCCAATCTTTGTTCGCGGCTATTGAAAGTAAAACTCTGAAGTTCAAACTTAGCATAAAAAGATAAGATAATTATTAAAAGCATGTAAAACTAGTCCATATAATACATTCTAATTAACCATGTTTTTGGGAAAATCTTAGTTTGTATGAGGCAATAACTGAGTTGTAATATTAATTATGAACTACCTTTGTTTATTAAGATTAATAATGCTTTTATCGCTCGCATGTACTACCTTTATATGCTACAGTTTAACTTAATCTCCCTCTACGATAGACACACTCTCAGTCACTATAGATCCTTCAAGAACTAACATAATGTTAGTCATATAGGATTTTATAACAACAAGTTAGTCATGTAAGACCTTAAGTCTGCCGCCACGTACACCCTTATTTGTAAACATTTCCTCATCTTACGTATCGATCTTAAAAAACGTTTAGTTTAACAAAGAGCACATACTTCACATTTATAATCACTTTATCAAATTTTGTAGACAATTTGAGCCTAACATTTCTCATCCTATTTACAAGAAATATTGCGCCACTCTCGAGGATGATTTTACCATAATAAAATATTTAGCATTTTCAAACCAATATTTCTTATAAATTTTATGGAATGAAGCTCATGAGTCCAACACCCACGTGTCATTGTACATGCAAATAGAAGCCATTAAAGCATCATTATCTTCATAGTCATTCGATACCATTGCATTATATATGTCAACCTTTTTTGGAGAACTATCATCCTTCCTCCTATTCGGGTTATGTGTCAGTAGCTATTGAAGTTATTCAAGTATCTTTAGATTTCTTTGTTACTTTCAATTGTCGAGCATATACAATTATTTCTTGAAATACAATATATTTGCTAGAGAATTCTTTATGTAAATGACTTCTATTTGATTTCATATGTCACGGGCTCTTCAGCTACCTCTTGAAGCACTGCATCCCCCAAACTCAAGATCAGAGCATTATGAGCCTTGGACTGTTCTTCGACATCAACCAGTTTTGTGACATCTTCATCAGTGGTAGTAGATAACCCTTCATATAATCAATTTTTTTTAAACTTAATTCTCTATAGGTTAAAATCATTCTCTATGTTGAATTGTTTTAGGTCGAAATTCATGGAGCTTATCTTGGTGACTTTACTTGGTTAATTGATGAGACTAAAATCTCTAGCCTCAAAAACTGAAATGACCTTATTTTTATTCTTTGTATATATTACCACAAAAAAATATTGTTACCAGATTATCCAAGCTCAACAGACCACTTGTTATAAAAATCATAATATTCTCAAATTCAACAATAGTCAAAACTAATGAATAATTAGCCAAATCTTGAGCACTAGCAACTTAGAATTGAATGAATGGAGAATCTCATGCTCGTTTGATAACATGGAAGTTAAGATATTTGACTTTTAACTTTATAATTCAGTTAAAAAATAGAAAGATAATACATATAAACCAATCAAACAATATGAATTTAACATGGTTAGGATTGTGAAGAAATCCTACCTTTATGAACAAGGGATACATATTTTCTATAGGAGAAGGTTGCACGAAGAATCTCTTAAACACAAATAACTCAACCACACTGTCAACTTATGAAAGTAACTATAGATCTCAGAGTTTCTCTCGGTGTTTATTTTATATCCCATATCTATCTCTAAAGCCACACAAGTAAGAAATGTCCTCTCTTTATAAAGAAATGATTGTTGTCACATCTATATATGGCTAACATTTCGAATAATGGAAACATATATGATGCTTATACAATTGTATTGTTTGTCCTTTTAAAAAATAGATTAACCCTCACAATCAACGATAGAGATTTTATCATTTATTTCAAAATCTTTCATAAAAGTGATCATACTTCTTTCACGAACTTAGAAAAATATCAAAAAGCCTTTAGAAATATATTCCTGCCCCTATGGTCAACAAGGAACTCACCTTATTAGAAACACTACACTTGTCTTCAATAAGTTTATTTGGCCAACAGACATCTTTTGACCTAAGTCTTCAGTTTGATTTTTGTCCAAACTATTTAAAACTTCGATATTCTTGCCTTATATTACTCCATAATTCACTTTTAGTCTTTAAATTTGACAGTAATATAAATGAGATAATTCTTAGTCTAGCCTTAAATAACAATTCAATAGATTTTATGACCAATATAAGATAACAAGGTGAGATCTAGTGGTCCTATTTAATATATTAGTCGTATCAACTAAAAGGAATTGAAAGTTCAATCGTGATTGTTGAGCTTGAATTATGATTCTAGAGAGAGAAAAAACATATGTAAAGTAAGATTGTAGAGAGATAAAGAATTCAAAGTATTAGAATGTGATTTAGAAAATAGTGGTCCTTTTATTTATCGTCTCACGCTCTATTTAAACGCGTATAAGATTTCATTCAATTGCATCAGTTATAATATAGGATAAATTGCATTGTAATCCCTTATATTCACAAGTAATTCAAACATCTTCGTATAAATTTACAATTCATCATAATTGGTGGGGTTTATTTTGGGCTGAGGGTAATTTTATAAAGTGTTTTTTTAAGTACTATGAGTATTAAATGTTTAATGTATAAAGTAGTGAGAGAGTTGATCATCCTGGTTAAATTTGGTTAATTTTTTTCATCCCCTCATTAATGAGAGTAGTTGGGTATTATACTTTTTGATTAAGGACCGATGGGCTTACGGGTCAAGTTATAAAACCGGGTCAAGTTTAAGGACCCATTAGTCTGTTAAGATAATTAGCAAATAGCTTAGTCAGAAGGTATTAAGTGTTTTTACTTTTGTCCTGTTCGGATAATTTAGTGGCATATAATTTTCCGAATTACCCTTGACCGGATTATGCAGTAAGTTGTGTCTCAATATTCCAAACTCATTAGTAGCCCATTTTTAGGTCTTGTCAAAAAAAATTGGTAGGAATAAAAAATTCACTAAGCCAGTAACGACTTCGTCCGACCTTCCCGTGCAGTTCGTATTAACGAGTTTATTTTCATCATTAACTTAGTTTGGAGTCTGTCCAAACTGATTTCTCTTCCTAGAATTCTAAGAATTTTCTTCTGGGATCGTGGGACACGTGTCAAGTTCTGGTTCGACCTTCCAGCCGTTATTCTTCCTAGATCGGCACACCTACTAAGTCTAGAAAGTTACCTATGCATTTAATCCTTGACACGTTTGCACAACCTTTAATCATTGCCAAAGCCTCTTCAACTTCTCCCATGTAACAATTACTTTTTTACTGTTTATATAAATCTTCTTTCACTATTTCATTGTTTTCATCACTCAAAACTTTTCTAGAGAGATTTTTGTTCTTTCCTTTACGTGTTCTTGAGGGGTTTTATGTTCACAGCCATAAACGCACTTGTTAAAGGTGGCTGGTTAAACTTATCAGAGTTAGAAAAGGCGAAAAAAGTTTTTATGGGAGAATCGCATTATTGCAGGCCTCTCAATTTCTCCAAGTGAGAAATCTAGTGAACGGACTCAAGAAGCTGATCAAGGTTCATCCTCTTCCAAAACCCCAGGCCCATACAGTTATTCAAACCCAGCCTTTCACCTATTCCCTCAGGCTCTTCTGTTCAAGAGTCTCGACATTCTGTTGTTAAAGAAAAAAGCTGTTTCAAGTATAAAAAAACCTTTCCCTTTATAGCCATGGGTTCTGACACTGAGAAGTCTCAGGAGAAAACAACCCATCTCTAGATGACCCGTATAACTAAATATCAATCTACTGCTTCACTGCCAAAGCCCTCCGGATCGGTGACATCTAAAGTAATTTCAAAAGATAAGCCCGCCGGATCGGAGGCATCTAAAGTAGCCTCAAGGGCCAAGCCCTCCAGATCCCAACCTCAACCGGACACAAGGCCTTAAGAGGTAATAGGTACTCAAGCATCCGAACAGGCTTCGGTACCATAAACTGACCCTCATCCATCCAAGGCAGTTGATAAATCTTCCACAATGATGGAATAAGTAATGGAAGATAGCATTGAGGAGGCTCCCTTTGAAACTAAAGCATCAGCTCAAACGGGGGATGGTGATTCTGATAAAAAGAGAAAAAGTAAGGTCAAGGTCTGTTTGATGCATCCGGACCTTCCGGAGTGCTTAGTGAACAAGGTAGGCCTTTGCTTTAAAAATGTTAGTGTTAAGTACTTGTTGGCTTTACAAAATATAAGATACATCTACACCCACACAGCTGAGTTGGGCCGTATTCGGACAAAATAGGGAATTCAGGAATCAGTGAAGGTAAGGATACCTATCACTCCGGAGACTCCTATGGACTGGAAACTTAACGAGGTGGTGATTTTCACCAAAGTTCTAAATTGGGGACTTCGGTTTCCACTAGACCCAGAAATTACCAGGTACTTCCACCTAGTTAAACTCTGCCCAAGCCAGCTAAGCCCAAATGCCTGGTATTCCCTCATTTCTTCCATTAAACATGACCCGAAAGCCCATAAGGCCCAGATGTAAGGGTATAAATACCCAACCACCAACATTAAATGAGGGTAATGAAAATTAAATACAACCAGGCTGCTTAATTCTCCCTCTACACCTTATCCAAATATTAAATACTTACAAACTTCCACAAAACTCTAAATAAAGATTACGAACGTACCCTCAGACAAAAATAAACCACACCGGAGTTTACCAACTGATCTATCCGGGGGACTGGATAAAGATCTTTTGGGTAAACCTTGTTGAGATCAGTAAAATCAATAGACATACGCCATTTCCTGTTATTTTTCTTCACCAAAACCGGATTGGCAGTCCATAAAGGTTAATGGGATTCCTTTATGTGCCCTATCTTGGCAAGCCGATCAACTTCTTGGACTATTACCTCAGCTTTCTTCTTAGAGAAGGCTCTCATTTTCTGCACAATAGGTGCAACATCGCTTCAGATTGACAGTTTGTGTGAGATAACGGTTGCAGGTACTCCGGTTACATCACCATTGCACCAAGCAAACACATACTGATTGTCTGATAAAAAGGACAATAATTTCTTTTTCAATTATGGAGCCATCTTGGAGCCAACTTTGATATTTCTAACCTCTGCCAAAGAGTGGGTTTCAATTTTTTTCACTGGTATTATAACACTAGGGGCCTCTATGGGATCATCAATTTCACCTTCAACCTCAGAATGCTCCAGTAATTGCTAATCTTCATCCACCCGAAACTTCTCCCAAAGTTTAGAAGCAAGTGCAGTTCCATAGCATTCCTTTGATATCTTTTAACTACTTCGAACAACACCCACCTGCCATTGAACTGCATATTTCAAACAATGGTGTATTGTTGAGGCTATATCATACATTCTAGAGAGCCAGGACCTTCCAAAGATTGCATTATAATATGTGGGGCAATCTACTACAACAAACAACACCCTGACTTGTTTTTTAAAAGGCCCCTTACCCAACAGTACCTCTTCCTCAAACTCCCCGATTACATCTGTAGAGCTCCATGTGAAGCCTACAATGGTTTTGTTTGATCGTTGAATAACGGCCAGATTTTTCATCTGTTTGTAAGAGCTTAAGAAGATGATGTGTGCCGAACTGGTTGTGTCTATAATAATTCGTCAGATATTATTACCCCCAATAAAGGCTCCTATTACCACAATATCCTCATGAGTCCCAGCAATATTTCTTAAATCATCCTCATCGAAAACTATAAATGGGAAAGGGATTAGGAACTGATAAGAAGACATGCCTCCCTCCAACTGAGTAGCCATAATATAAACATGCCTCTTTCTTGAGGAAGGAGTGGGCGTTGTCATGGTATCTCCTCCAAAGATGGCGAGTGAGTTGAAGAAACTAATCAATCCGGAAACCGTCTCGGCCTGCTTTGTTATGACCCCTACTTTATTCCGAGTTGAATTAGGATCCAAATACTCAGAATCAATATCAGATATTTCAAGGATCACCATGGCCCCTTCTTGGGTAGATATTCCTACATTGTTTGTAAGACCTGTCCGAGGAGAATTGCCAGGCCTGTTTCCACTTCTTCTTTTGACATAAGCCCCCAGTTTGCCTCTTTCTATAAGATTATGTACTTCTTGTTTCAAGGCTATGCATTCTGGAGTATTGTGGCCTATATCATTATGATATTAACAAAAGCAAGTACTTCGACTCTCTCTAGGAGACTGCAGTGCTGCTGGTTTATGGAATTGAACTTCCTCATTGGTTTTATCATATATTATGGCTACATTTTCTTTCAATTCTGCAAACGAGTCCGGTTGAATCCAATGACCTCTTTTACTCATTGATTGCTAGAACTGAGATTGATTCTGGTTAGACTGAGTCGGTTTAGCCCTGTAGGACCCTTATCCAGTCTCCTTAGTCTTGTATCTCGATTGGTTTTGAGCTGTTGTGGTGGACCTCACCTGACGGTGCACCCTGGTTTTCTTGGTTTCATCCACATTAATTTGCTTTCCCACTTGATTTAATAAGCCACCCCAAGTCATAAATTTCTTCCTGGTCACCGAATCGGCCAGATTCCCAAGGTTCAACCCTTGTCTCAAGCAAGCAATTGCCACCTATTCAAAGCAATCTGCCAACCCGTTATTGGTATTTACGAACCGACTTATGTAATCTTTTAAGGACTCATTTTGCTTTTGGGTAAAATGGATAATAGTATCTCCATTTCCCTTCACCTCCTTACTTCCCACAAATTGCCTTCGAAAGGCAACCTAGAATGTATCAAAGTTCTGATACACCCCTGGGGTAAGCTGTTGTACCACTTAAGAGAACTTCCCGTAAATGATTAAGAGAAGGCTCTACACAGAATTTTGTCATCATCATCAAAATTCATCATGAAGTTTTTAAACTGCTCCAGATGGTTGTCTAGATCCTTACTTCCATAAAACTTCTCCATTTTGGAGCTGTCAAACCTTTTGGGTAGGTTTCTGGACAATACTTTGGCAGAAAAAGGTGATTGTCTCCAATTCCTATTACAACTGAAGACTATGTCTTGATTAGGCATTGCAAAAATACTTGGTTCGGTTTGAAAAGCAAAAGGATCGATCAACAACTAATTAACATGCCTGTGGCTGTGGCTGTGAGACCCTTTGCCCAGATTCCTTTTAAGCCTCCCATGCCTATCTCTCTTTCTTGAATATTTTTTTAATTAGTTTCTGTCTCTTTCTAGATCTTCCTTCATCGCTTCTTGATGACAAAGACTCCTCAAGCTCAGCCTCATTCAAAGAGCTGATGTAGGACTCAGAATATGAGCTTTCAACCGGCTTAGACTGGTGAGTCTTCTTAGAACTAACAAGGGTCTTTGTTGAACTCAAATGAGTCTTTGTTGATGATAAATAGCTGGCGCCCCTGACTTTTCTCTTATACCATTTTCTGCTTATTTTATGGCTCTTAACGCCTCTATTTCTGCCCTTAACTTGTCTCGCTCTTCGATAGTGTATTCCTTGTTTTCCTCAACTACCTCCACCATAAGGGGTGCAACTCCATGCTCGTTCGGATCCATCCGAACTAGTCTTTTATACTGATTTTGAATGCAAGATTCAGACACCCTCTGGAACCCCTCCTTCTAATGCCAATTTGGTGGGGTTAATTTTAGGCTAAGGGTAATTTTGTAAAGTGTTCTTTTGAAGTATTCTGAGTATTAAGTGTTTTATGTATAAAGTAGTGAGAGAGTTGATCAGCCTGGTTAAATTTAGTTTATTTTTCATCCCCTCATTAATGAGAGTAGTTAGGGTATTTATTCTTTTTAATTAAGGACCGATGGGCTTACAGGTCAAGTTATAAAACCAGGTCAAGTTTAAGGACCCATTAGTTTTTTAAGCTAATTAACAAATAGCTTAGTCAAAAGGTATTAAGTGTTTTACTTTTGTCCTGTTCAGATAATTTAGTGGCATATCATTGTCCGAATTAGCCCTATCCGGATTATGTAGTAAATTGTGTCTGAATATTCCGAACTCATCACTAACCTTGTAATTAATAAATTAAGTTCATAATTTTTCATATCCTTATCAGTACCACCCTAGTTCTTATAAAGAACAATGGAATATATGTGATACCCCTAGAATTGTAAAAACGAAGTCATTTCTCTATTGTTAAATTGAGGACCATTATCTGTGGTAATTTTTCGAGGAACTCCAAAGCGACAATAAATATAAATTATAATGAATTTAATAACATCCTTGGCTTTCGTACCGAATAATGGTTCAGCTTCAGCCCACTTTGACAAATAATCCACCGCCACAATAATCATTTAACCCCCTCTAGAGGCCATAGACAATGACCCTACTAATTATATTCTCCATCTATAAAAAAGAATAACCTTGGAAATATAAGTAAGCAGTAATGTTGGTTTGTGAATAGAATTGGCAAAGCGTTGTCAACTATCACAAATTGAACTAAAACTTTAGCATCATTCATAATCGAAGGCCAATAATCACCTGCCAACAAAAGTCTTCGTGTCAAAGAATTAAACCCACGGTGAGCTGAACATTCACTATCATGCAACCTTGATATAATCTCCTGAGATTCATGTTTACCCAAATTTTGAAGCTCGCGTAAATACAAAATTAACTAATCTTTCGTAGCCTCGGATACGCCTGCCATATGATTTTCCACTAACTCTGAATCTGTCTCCAAACGGACTATTGTCGGTCCATAAATATTTGGAAGCCTTAAACCAGCTAATGCAACCTCATATTCAGCCTCATTATTCCGCACATGAAAACTAAATCGAATAGCATGGTACATTGCTTCTCCGGAAGGAACAATTAATTGTACTCCTGCACTAGATCCCAATACGCTACAACTGCCATCAGTTCAAACCACCCACAGTGAAACTTCTGGAATTAATTCTTGATATGTCCTTTCATCTAATAGACTTGAAGGAAATTCAACCAAAAAGTCAGCTAAAGCTTGAGCTTTAATTTTGATTCTAGGTGCAAAGTTGATATCAAAATCTCCCAATTATACTGACCATTTTGTCATTCTACCTGAAATACATGGTCGTTGTAACACATTCTTTAGTGGAAAAGAAGTTTAAACCAAAATGGTGTGAGCTTGAATATAAATGCGAATCTTTCTAACAGCCACTAATAAAGCCAAGGCCAATTTTTCAAGCCTCAAATCTATTTTCTTCAATGCCAACAAACTTTTACTAACATATCAAATTCGCTTTGAACCTCTATTTTCTTCGCATATCAAAACAATGCTGACAACAAAATCAAACACTATTATATAAAAAAACAGATGTTCTCCAATTTGATGCTTATATAAGATTGGTGATAACAAAAGTTCTTTAATCTTTTAAAAAGCCTCTTCACACTCTTGTGTCCACTTAAACTCTCTGGGTTTTCGTAAAACTTGGAAAAAAGGAAAACAATTGTTCGAAAATCTTAAAATAAATCCATTAAGAATAGCTAATCTTCCTGTAAATATTTTCACTTCATTTACAGTTCGAGGTGAAGTCATTAATACCAAAGCCTTTGACTGTTCAGGATCAACCTTTATCCCTTTTACACAAATCATATACCCTAGAAGTTTTCATGACGGTATGCCAAAAGTACATTTCTCAGGGTTTAGCTTTAAGCGAATAGCCTTTAAATTTGGAAAAGTCTCCTCTAAATCTTTCAAATGTTCACCATCTATGGTGTTTTTAACCAGCATATCATCAATGTACACTTTGATATTTCGCCCAATTTGAGAAGAAAAATCCTTATTCACCAACCTTTGATATGTTGCTCCAATATGTTTAATCCCAAATGCCATAAAATGTAATCCTCGATTAGTGATGAATGTAGTACTTTCTTGATCCTTTGGATCCATTTGGGACTGGTTATAACCTACAAAAGCATCCATAAAAGATATAATTTTATTCCATGAAGTAGAATCAACCAGTTGATCTGTTCGAAGAACATGAAATGGATCTTTAGGGTATTCTCGATTCAAATCTCCGAAGTCAACACATATTCACCTTTTTCTATTTTTTCTTTTTAACCAATACTGGGTTTTCAGTCCACAAAGGATATTGCGCCTCCCGAATATGTTCGAACCTAGACAAATGATCCATTTCTACTACAATAACCTCATATATTTCTACAAAAAACAATGTCTCTTCTAAATAACAGGATTGATCCTCAGATTAATAGCTAAGTTGTGACATACCACTACAGGTGGAACCCCTACTACATCCTCTATTTTCCAAGAAAAAAACATCCAAATTATCGGACAAGAACTGTAATAACTGATAACGCAAAAGAGGTGAGAGCAATGTCCATATTTGAAAAGTCTTTCCATTAGAAAATGCATATTCCTTAATAGTCTCATGCAGTGTTAGAGAACCTGGGGTTTCCCTCATATCATCCAAGTTTAATCTTGATTGTTATTCAGTCATGTGATCCTCACAATTAGAACCTCGAATACGAAAATTTGTTGCATAACATTCTCTAGCTATCTTCTTGGTCATTTCTAACCATCCAACACGATCTCCAATGGAATACTTCAAACATTTATGAACAATAGAGACAATAACACACATCCTCGAAAGCTAAGATCTCACAAAGATAGCATTAGAACTTGTAGGACATTCAACTACAATAAATAAAACTTGGACCTTCTCTCTGAAATGACCTTTCTCAAATATACCTCACCTTCGAATTCACCAATCACTTGAGCAATCACTCCTCTAAACCAATTATAGTGCGATTAAATCGAAAATTTTGAGGTGGATTAATCATCCTATCGTATGTTGACTTGAACAATACATTTGTAGAACTCCATGTATTTATTAAAGCACGTCGAATTTTAATCCCATCTATATCTACCCATATAACCACTACATCTTCATGAGGTCCTGTTATTCCCCTCAAATTATCCTTATTAAACAAAATAAAAGGAGTATATTTCTTTCCATACAAGTGAGTAGATATTATTCATTCTATTTCAGTATCCAGACTTACTACGTATCTTTTTCTGAAACAATTAGTATTGCAAACCATATAATCACACAAACTGGTTCATCCAAAATTGCTCAACTGGTTAAAGATTCAAAATACTCACACAAACTTTCGAACTTGTCATTGCTCAACTGGTTCATCCACAACAAGCAAAATTAACCGATCTGGATCTGTGTGCAAATATCCTTAGGCTGCATCAAACTCATCACATTTAGAATCTAGATCAATGCAATCTCTTTCTTCGAATTTAGATTAGCAATTTACTATGTTGATGTGCTCAAAGTTTTGATCTATTGTTTTCCTCTTTAACAAAAGCTACTAATTTTCCATTTCCTATTAAAATTTGTATCTTCTTTTCAATGCTATACAATCTTCAGTGTTATGTCCAATATCAGTATGATACTTGCCAAATCTATTGTTTCACTCTTCCCTTGGTCTGTTTGTAGGAGTCAGTTTTCTAAAGCTTACATGACTTTTAGATTTTTCAAAAATACCAGCTACATTCTCAGTCAAGTCAGCATAATACTCTAGCCTTATCCACTAGTTTGGCATTGGTCTATAATCTTGATTCTTTGTTGTTGTGTGAGAAAGAACCCCTCCTGCTCGAAGTGGTAGATTGTTGTTTGTCCTCAGACGAGAAGGTACCTGATAGACCTGATTAATAGTTCATTACCCCGAATATTTTTGTACATAGTCAGGTCCATCTCAAACTCTTCTGGACTCCTCTACTTTGATCTGATCTTCTACTTCAGCCATTAAGGCTCCAAAAGTTAATACTCTTATTCTTGTTGTTTCTTTTGCTAGATCTCATTGTAATAACCCTCGTCTAAAAGAGGTCATAACAACCAGCTCTTCACAATCATCCAATCCCACTTTTGTTAATACAAAACACTTCGTATAATCTTTCAATTTTTCTCCCAAAGCTTGCGTACACTGTGTTATTGTACCACCAGTAGCACACATTTTTTTGTTTCGCACGAACTATCGTAAAAAAACTGTATAAATGTCTCTAAAGTTGGTAATATATCCCATCAGAATTTTGTTTGATGTGATCATCAATGTCTTGCATCCCACAAAAAATTTCGACTTTGGAGATATCAAAATGCTTCGGAAGAGAAATATACCTAATCTCAGCAGTTAAAGGAGAATTTATCTAATCTACTCATTGCATATACTGGTCATCTTTTATATTGGTAATCTCCAGTTCTCATAACAACATACAAATTCGGTCGCCAATTTGTTGAGCTTGAATTACATTTCTAGAGAGAAAAAGTGATATGTAAAGTAAGATTGTAGAGAGAGAAATTAATCCAGAGTATGAGAATCCGATTTTAAAAATAGTCGTCGATTTATTTATCGTCTCACGTTCTATTTATAGGCGTGTAAGACTTCATTCAACTAAATTAGTTATAATATATGCTATATTACATTGCAATCCCTTAAATCTACAAGTAATTCTAATCTCTTCTTATAAGTTTACACTTTATTATAACTTCTTATGTGACGTGATATAAAAAATAAAATTAATCATTAATTCAATATGTCACTCGTGATTTTCTTCCGTCATTAGAAAAGGTACATAAATGCAATATGTCAATCGTGATGACATGCGTTGTGTTGATTTTATAAAAAGTTTGGCTAAACCATGCCCCGTAAAACTATAAATTGTTCCAAATTACGTTTTAAAAAAAACTTATAAGTGAACCCAAATTGTTCCAAAAAAGTCTTCAGCCAAACCCTAAGTTCTTCCAAATTAAGTTTTTAATCACCCAAATTCAATCTAGCATAATTTACTCTCAAACTTATTCTTCCGCCTTCAACCTTTTAAGAACACAAATTCAAGGACTTTCATATTTTCAGTCGAATATTTTATTTCTTCTCCAAAAAATAAACACACATCTTCTTCATTTATCTTCTTTTTAATAGTTAAATTTCGTTTTTTAGTTTAGATTTGATTTTTGCTAGATTTTTATTTAGGTTATGAAGTTAGTTAAATCTGTGGCTAAAATAGAGTTTCGAATGATATATTAGTATTCATGTATGATTTGTGATAAAACATCGGTTTTAGTAATCATTTGAAAGTTTTCATAACGTTTGTCGAAGAATAAACTGTTGGATTTCGTACTTCTTCGACGCAGCCGATGTGGACGAATTACGCAGGCAGCGTAACTACCATACACTACACTGGCGTTGATTTACAATGGCAACGTCACCGCTTTACACTGGCAGGGATGTGCACCGGTAGCGGTATGTTACGATGCCAGTACTGTCTACACCTGTAGCGAAAACATAGATACACACGATCATTGTAAGGCAGTTACGTTGCCATACTAATTTTTTATACTAGCAGCATACATCGCTGTCAGTATAAGGTAGTTACAATACCGACATAATTCGTCTACACTGACAACGATAGGTTGGATAATAATTTGGTAAAAAATATAAAAGATGTCAGATATTTAAAACAATAAGGACAATTTTTTAACAACCTTTTTCAAAAAATCATTATTAACGATTTTGTCCGGTTTTAAAAATTTATTCCGGTATAAATCCCAATATTAGTTGAAAATCAAGATTTGATACCAAATAATATGGCTATCCATATTTGGTACCATTCCCTTACCATAATATTATAATAATACTCTTCTTTGTAATATTATCTAGTAACTTCGAACAAAAAAAATAAGTTTTTTTAAAAGTTCGTATCTTTTGATTTATAATTCCAAACATAAAATGGAAAACACCGTTGTGTTTATATTTATGAGACCATTCAAACACGTAGTCTATATGATATGTTTCGAAAAAAATTAAAACGGTCAAAAAAATGACAATAATGCTATTAAAAATTTGAAACTACTAATTAAAAATACTAATTCTTTTAATACCGTTAATTAACCGTACTAATTTTTTTAATCAACAACTATTTTAGAGAATTTGTTTTAGAAAAATCTTTCAACAAAGATGAGGTTGCGGTCTTCTTCGTGCCGAAGTAGGTGAATCTCTCAATTTTGTCTATTTTACGAAAATAATTAATCGACGACCGTGAAGTGGTCATGAATCTAAAAAATCCGGTTACATTACCTCGTTCTTCTACTGTTGCTGAAATATTAAAGAATAACCCATAGTAAATACTTAATAATGACGTAGTAATACAAATAAAAAAATCACGTTACCTGCCTACCGTTTTGTTCGAAAATATGGACTCATTTCGTGGACATTAATGCTTTTAAAACAGAGTCGGCTGTATCAACGTTCCTTATTAAATACATATAACAAAACTGAAAATATGAATGAAAAATTATGCCAGTAACTTTGGAGAACAAAGCATTTAAAAAACCTGCTCAGAAGATTTATGGCCGTGTAATGCCTAAGGCTTATGGGTAGTAAGAATCTCCGGTAAACGTAAATCTAAATTAATGACTATTAAAAACATTGATCTACCGACCTGTTGAGGCTTCAGACTATGGTTACGATCATTAGAATCATTTGTATCAAAAATGTTATGGAGGTTTTTTTTTTTTTATCAAAATAATTATTTTTATTGATTTTGTTTTATACATATGTTCTTTCATTTGTTTCAATTTGCATATGTGATCACATGCGAATAACTACAAATGCAAAACAAAACAAAAAAAAAAGATAATTTTGGATAAAAAAAATTTAGTAAGATTTTTTACACATTATCAATTCCTTCCGGTGACTAACCAATGTTTTTTCTCTCGTTGTTCACCCTTCTCGGCAATAACTTCATCAATTTGGTTTTTGGATTCAATAAAACTATAGGGATATTTTTGGATTTTATTTTAATAGTATATTACGATTATAATTAGATTTTATTTAGAATTAGTTATCCAAAAAGACGGATGATATTGATATTATTATCTACTTTTTAACTTAAAAAGACATAATCTTATTTTAGACCATTTTATTTTTGTGTTGGAATGATAAAGAACAAAATTAATAATTATTCATTTCATAATAATCGAGATTTTTTGAATTGTTTTTTATAGTTGTTAACCATATTATATTGAAATATGGATGGTAGAAATTATATTTCAGATTTTCTTTATATATATATTGTTATTTATTTTTGTTTTTTTACTGTATTGGTATAATTTATTATGCCGTCGTAGGAATTTTTTGCTCTATTGAATAATTTTATAAAAAGTTCATCTATATTTATTTATTATACTTTATGACGAAATTGTTTATTATTTGTTTATACAAATCCATGAACATATTATTTTAACAGGAAATTAAAAAATAATAACATAATTCTAATTTTAGATTAATTTCATTTGCAACCTAAGCATACCAAATAAATAAATAAATATATATATATATAGATATGCAAATGTAAAATTAAAAATAAAATTGTTTTTTGTTAAACTGGTTTTAGTTTATAATTAAATAAAATTATTTTTTTGAGTAAATTAGTGATAATCAACCGAATAAAAATTAAATTAATGATAATTATATAAGTTTTGGAGTATACCAAAAACGAATGGCAGTATAAATTCTTCCAACGATATCCCTCAAACACAAAAACATGTAAATAGTTGATAATTAGTTATTTTTAATTTTCAAAATTTCATATTTTTCAAATTCTAATTTAATTTTTTTCAAAAACACATTTATTTTGATTTTTGAAAGATGAAGAAAACGAAATCCATTAGCGATTATTTTGAAATTTTATTTTCTTATTTACACAACCAAATTACACGTAATTCCGTAACAAGAACATATTTGTTTTTTAGCAACCAAATTACTCAGAAGTGTCGTTTCTAGTAGAAGTGGAGTATGCTTGTTTACACTTCAAATCCCTAACAGGCTTCTCCACTTTCCCTTTCTTATTCTCTTGTCGTCGACCTCCACATTCGTCTAGGAGGAGCCACTGCTAAACTCTTGACATCCCTCCATAAATGAAGAGGCGAGTCTACAAGTCTGATTTTATCACGGAGAAAGAGAAATCGCGTATGGGTCAAGGGTTTCATAAGATAATCGACAAGTTAGTTTTGGGATGGAACATAATGAATTTGGAGAGAACCTCGAAGCACTTGGTCACGAATGAAGTGCACATCAAGTTCAATGTGGTTTGTTCGGACATGAAACGCAGGATTGGATGCGAGGGAACTGGCACTGAGGTTGTCACACCAGATGACAGCCAGTGGTGTAATCGAGAGTTTGATTTCAGTCAAAACGGAGCGAAGCCAAATCAACTCAGAAGATAAGTTCGCAAGAGCTCGATATTCTGACTAAGTAGAAGACTGTGTAACAATATGTTGCTTCTTGAAGGACCAGAAGATCAACGAATTGCCAAGATATACACACTATGCTCCAAAACTATGCTTGTCATCAATGGAGGATGCCCAATCTGCATCAGAGAAACCATGAATTTGAAGGTGGCTACAAGGTTTGATGTGAAGCCCGACCCATCTGGAACCATATAAGTACCTCAAGACCCTTTTCAAGCATTGGCAGTATGTAGTAGTAGGACTTTGTTGGTATTGGCTTAGCTTGTTAACAGCGAAAGCAATATCAGGTCTTGTGTGAGTGAGATATTGAAGCACGGATAACAAACTGCGGTATGGTGTAGGGTCTACAAGCAGTGTACCAGAAGTACTGGAGAGTTGCACACGAGCTGCCATAGGTGTAAGACAAGGCTTGGACATGGATAATCCCTGATTTGCAAGTAAGTTCACTATGTATTGATGTTGAGTTAGATAAATGCCAGTGGGGTCACGATGAGCTTCTATTCCCAGGAATAGATGGAGTGGCCCTATGTCCTTCAATGAGAAAAGTGTATTAAGTCTGTGATTGAATTGAGTCAAACATGCTGATTGTGTCCATGTAACTAAGATGTCGTCTACATAGACAAGGATTCATATAATAGTTGAGTTAGAAACATACTAAAATAGAGAACAGTCAGCTCTAGAATTATGAAAGCCCCAGCTGATTAAAGTGTCCCTCAGTCTAGAATACCAGGCTCTTGGAACCTGTTTTAAGCCATACAGGGTTTGTGGAGCTTGCACACATATGTAGGATATACATAGTCTCTGAAGCCCTCAAGTTGAGTCATGTAGACATCTTCACTAAGATAACCATTAAGAAACGCGTTGTTTATGTCTATCTGATGTACCTCCTATTTCTTAGAAACAGCAATAGCCAACACCAATCTGACAGTAGAAGGCTTTATCACAGAACTGAAAGTCTCTGAGAAATTTATGCCAGCGTTTGATGAAAACCCTTGGCCACCAGCCCTTCCTTATGTCTTTAAACTGACCCATCCATATTATGTTTTAGCTTGAAGACCCACTAGCAACCCACTATATTTAGTTTAGGTGATCATTGAACAAGTTTTCATGTCTTGTTCTGCATGAGAGCCTTATACTCACTGCCCATTGCAGCAACCCAGTGAGGACTAATAACAAGATCAGAGTATTTAGTAGGATCAAGAGTGGAGAGATTGGTAGTGGTCAGGGAGCCAACATAGGGAGTTTGTGGTTTAAGAGTGTCATCTTGTGACATGGTTTTCATAGTATGGGTTTTAGGAAAGTGAGGCATGTGTTGTGTAGATTCAGACGATGCTAGTGGTAGTTGAATGGAGAGTGTGGGATTAAGGAAATGGAAAGCTATTTGTGGACTGAGGAAGGGTAGGACTCGAGCTAGGAGGGGTTATAGTGTCACTGTGAGTGAGATGAGGAGAGCCGGTGTTAGAAAGAGTGTGAGTACGATATGTAGCATGGTTTTCAGGTGTGTTTGTAGTGTGAGAAGTACACTTACCTTGAGAAGATCCAGGAGGTAGAGAGACTGTATGTTCAGGTGAGACAAGAGAGTGAGTTGATGTAGTTGGCAGATCACCAGTAGTCACACGAGAGTTAGGCAGACTAGGAAGCCAAGAATTAGGAGAGTGAACTGAAGACAGATCAGACTGTTGATCATTAAAGGACCCATGTAGGAATGGAAACTGAGTCTCATTGAATATAACACTTCTAGAAACATAGACCCTATCTTTAGAACTCAAGCAGATATACCCCTTATGATACTGACTGTACCCAAGAAATACACACTTAGTAGTGTGAAACTGATACTTGTTAGATTGATAAGCCCTTAAGCAGGGATAGCAAGCACACCCAAAAGTTTTTAGAATAACGTAATTCAGTGTCTTATGAAATAAAATTTCATAGGGTGACTTGTTAGACAAAATAGTAGTAGGTAGTCTATTGATCAGGAAAATGGTTGTTTCAAATAAGTGCACCCACAACTTATAAGGTAAACCAGATTGAGCCACGAGAGTTAATCCAGTTTCAACCAAGTGTCTGTGCTTTCTCTCAGCCCTACCATTTTGGGCTGAGGTGTATGGACAAGACCTTCGTAGTATAAACTCCAGTTCCTTTGCAAAAGATAGTAGTGGTCTATACTCACCACCCTAGTAACTCTGGACTATCATAATAGACCTTTCAAACTGATTTTCAACCAGTGTTTTGAAGTTTTTAGATGTGCTCAAAACCTGACTTGTATCCTTTAAAGGGTAAAACTAGGTGAATCTTAAATCATCATCAATGAAAATGACATAAAATTTATATCCTTATGTAGAAAGAACAGTAGATGGACCCCATACATCTGTGTGTATGAGGTCCAGAACATTGCTTGCATAAGAACTAAATACAGAGTATGGAAAACTGTGAGACTTGCCTAATTGGCAAGCCTCACAAAAACTGATTTCATTCTTTCTAGTGGTGCTTAGATTACAAAGTTTCAAAACAAAATTTAGAGTGTCTAGAGATGGATGGCCAATCTTCTTATGCCATCCATCTTTTAGGGAACTATAAACTACAGAATGAACACTAGAAAGAAAAGCTTGAGGTGACCCAAGAGAAGTCTGCCTGCCTTGTGACTTAGGATAGCTATCCAGCCTATATAACCCATTCTTAGATGTCCGTCTAAGAAGAATAATCCCTGTTTTCACAAAGAAAAAACCACTACGAAACCCAACAAATACCCTGTTATGATTAGTAAGTTGAAACACAAACAACAAATTCTTGTTAATAGAAGGAACATGTAGGATATTTGAAAGAGAAATATGTGTTTTACTATTAGAGTAGAGTTTAGAGCTACCAATGTGTTTTGTGGGAAGTTTTTTACAATTGCCAACCAATACACTCTTAGTACCTATATACTCAGATTTCTGAGTTAGTAGCCCTGAGTTGCCCATGACATGGTGACTAGGACCACTATTAGCAAACCAGGCATTATCACCTGTACTGTCTTGAGTAGCAACATATGCTGCTTCATCACCTTCACTCTTTTCCTGCTCTGTTGGTGTGTTCCCCATCACAGTTGGATCATCTCTATAGTAACAGAGTGGAGCAAAATGACCAGACCTGCCACAGATCTGGCAGGTGGGTTTGTTCTGAGGTAATCTGCCCCCTCTCCCACTGTAAAAGTTGCTTATTCCTCTGTTATTATTTGAATAATAAGATCTGCCCCTATAGCTTATATTATAGCCTCTGATACCACCATATACCCTCTTGAATTGTTTTTTACTTTGTTGTTGTTTACCATCTGCCTTTTGGGTGCAGTTGACTAAAGCTAGATTCACAGGCTTTGAACAGTAACTCGTCCCTAGACTATCGCACTTGGTGACAGATAGTCCCTGGACTTTCAAAATTCTATTCGTAGTCCCTCGACTATCCAGTTTGGATAAAGTTAATCCCCTTGAATGTGTTAACTATCAATTTTTGTGACAGATAGTCCTTCAACTATTCATTTTCAATAAATTTAGTCCTTTGACTTTCAATTTTTGATAAAGTTAGTCCCCTTAATAAACATATGCATGGGACTAACTTTATCCAAACTGGATAGTCCAGGGACTCCCAGCGGACTTTTGAAAGTCTAGGGACTATATGTCACCAAGCTGGATAGTCCAGGGACTACGAACGGACTTTTGAAAGTCCAGGGATAATCTGTCACCAAAGTCGATAGTCCAGGGACAAGTTAATGTTCAAAGCCTAGATTAACATTAGACAAGTTATTCTGAATATTCAGTACTTGTTCAAGTCTGCTCTCAAATGTGAGAAGACTTGTTTGTAAATTCAGGCAGCTTAGGTGTTCCTTATCGGTTAGACTAACCACAATAGGAGTATATTCTGAGTCTAATCCACCTAGGACTTGGGTAATTAGATCATCCATAGACACACCACACCCAGCAAGTAATAAGTTTTCATATATAGACTTCATTTTGTTTAGGTAATAAGCATGACAGTGTTACCTTTATGAGTTCTTTGGAACTCGAGTTTAAAATAGATTATTATGGCTCTTGTTTGTGAGCCAGACAGTCTGCTAGCAGCCTTCCAGAGATCCTTTGCGGTCTCTTCCTCCATCAACGCAACTGCTACTTTAGGGCTCATGGTGGAGTAAAGCCAGCCCAAAAGAAGTTGGTCCTTAGCGACCCATTCCTCATGCTCAGGATTTTCAGTGATGTTTCCTTCATATTCAGTAATGAACTTACCATGATAGGTTTTATCCCCTATGATGTATCCTCATATTTTTTTCCCCTTGACCATAGGTAAAACCATAGTCTTCCACAACAGGTAGTTGTTCATATCAAGTCTAACATTATGATTGTTGTTGTTGTTCATTGTATGCAGGTGCAGGTTTTTTGTACTACTGAAGAGACTGCTTGGAAAAACAGACCCTAGTGAATCACAGCTAAGGGAAGAAGATTCAATATTAGCCATTGAAGGCCTGAGTGCTCTGATACCAAGTAAAAGTGTATAGGCTTGAGACAGAGATATAATTTTACTGGATTTTATATTCTTTCTATTTTCTTAATTTTAGTGATTCACACTATTCCCTTTTATAGACAGTTAGTACAACAGTGGGAATCTTTTCTTGTTACAAGGACATTCTAGATTGAATGGTACAAGTTGTTACAATTCTGATTTTGTATATATGGACTAATTTTGTGCATGTGGGTTTAACTATAACAAAAGTGTGACGCAACATTTCTATGTGTGATAAGCTGATTGTTGGGCCACATGGACTTGACTCTTGGGCATCAACCAAGTCTTGACTCGAGTCCTGTCAAGAGAGAGAACGACACTCAAAAGTTTCGTTTGTAGTAGAAGTGGAGTAAGCCTGTTTACACTTCAAATCCCTAACAGGCTTCTCTATTTTCTCTTTCTCATTCTCTTGCCGCCGACCTCCACATTCCTTATGGAAATAGTTTTAGGAGGAGCCACTACTACACCCTTGACAATCATAATTTGTATAAATTCGTGTTGTAATTAATCTAAAACACATTGTTCTTGACAATCAACCATATTTTCAAATCAATTAATTTACAATGTTATGAATTTTAGAGGGTGTTCTGTGATTTAATTTGTTTATACTACTTAAAAAAAGATGAACTCTTGTAACCGTTAGAGTTGCTATTAACTATTTTATTCGACTAGAAAAAACATATATTTTGAAAAATTAGTCCTAACAATATGTATTTTCTTATAACCAAATTTAGAAAATATGTAAATAAAGAAATAGTTTTTGGTATAAAATATTATAAAATGTATATATATGAAAAAATGTTTATATGATCAAATTGGATGAGTAGGCCGAGTTAGAAGAGGGTCAATTGGTCTAAACTACACGATTAAGGTTACGAAAAATACAAATCAAAAGATAAATTGGGCTACTCATGCCAAGAAATCTTGGTGCCGAAGAAACGATATCAGAGATAAGGGATAACATACTGGGCAATTTCCGAGTTCTGGAAATGACTGTTCCTACAGATTCTAGCATTACATTCACACCAGATGTAGTAAATAATTGAGTAGAAGGCAGTGCACCATAAATTGTTAAAGCCAAAAATAGAGGGGGTCCAAGAGCTACCCACTCAGAATAGGAGGTGGGGGTTGAGTTAATATTTAATTTACGTGATATGGTCTTTCATATGGGGGGAAAAGTAAGATTAGTTGATAAAGATATGCTCAAGATTCTCCGGTCAGTTTCAACAGAGGATGCAATCCGGATGGGATTGAAGCCCCTAACTGATTAGCTTGTCACGCTTAGCAAGTTTATTATGGATAACTATCCAGGTGATGAAGGAGTGCCCTGTGATGTTGCATTTATTTCAGATGAGAGATGCCCATGCAACCTCATTTCTGGAGGGACGAATAGCTTCGTAGGTGCTGCTAATAGTTAAATAAGGACATGAGTGATTTATGATCCAGATAAAAGTGTCCTTAGAGTCGGGAAACTAGAAGTAGAGCCTCAATAACATTTCTAATTTCAGTTAGGTAAAGCTTATGATTTCTATTAGCCGCTCTAACATGGGGGGCCCAAACCAGCCGTCTATTCAATTAAAGGTTTGCGACACGCGGGAGGTTGTGCAAACAAATCAAATTGGTGATGTTGGGGCCAAAACGATATAGAACATATGTTGGGAAGAGCCAGGGGTCCTACTAGATAGACGTGACAGTGCTGCTTCTAATGATAAGCTTGTCTAGCTCTGCGGTCTAGTTTTATAGATTGAGAATCTTCCTCCAACTCTAGCTGGCAGAAGAGGTTAAAGAGAGAGTCCATATGCTTTTATTCTTGATCTTTTCATCAAGGATCCATTTAGTCCGGATTAAGTTCCAGTTTTTAGTCAGAATGGACCAGAATGGCTTGAAGGCAGCCGCATGATTTCAAATCTTGAGATTAGGAATCCCAAGGCCACCCTCATATGAAAGAATGATGATCCCAGGAAACCGTATTCCAGAAATAATCATATATAATCCGTACCAGAGGAATCTATGGAATAATTCCTTAGAACTCTCACCGGGAGGATAAAGATCAAGGAAAAGTAGACCTGACTTGCAAAGAGCATTGATTTGGTCACCTGAATTCTTCTAGTATAAGATAGGTCCTTGGAAGTCCAAGATTTTATATGGTTTTTAATTTTAAGAAAGAGGGTTTGGCAGTTGTTATATGAGAGTCTAGAAGGGATTAGGGGAACTCATAGACATTTGACAGGTAATGCGTCCTCATTGAAGCCGAGGTGTTCAAGATTAAAGTATTCATGACGTCCGAGGTCCCATAAAAATTATTTGACTATTAATTCTGTTAAGTTGGAGGCCCGAAAGGAGAGAAAATTCATTGAGACCATCCTTAATGAGATTGATCGAGGGAACATAAGCGTGATAACAGATTATAAGGTCGTCCGCAAAGAAGAGATTGATGATCTTGAGCTCGTGGAATTTCCAATGGAAACCAAAAGATGAGTCCTGAGTTTTTTCTAAAAGAATGCTGGATAGACCCCACATGACAATTAAAAAAAATATACAGGAAGAAGGGGTCTCCTTGACGGAGGCCCTTCATACCCAAGAAGTTACTAGTGAGTGTACCGTTAATACAAACAAAGAATGAGGGGGTGGTGATACATTTGATGATCTATTTTATCATCTAAACAAGGAAATCCATAACATAGAAGATGTCTATGATCAATCCCCACGGACATCATCGAAGACCTTTATAAGGTCAATTTTGAGGGTAAATATGGGGCTCTTACGATTTGTGTGGTAGTCGTGCATGAATTTCTAGGTGAGGAGGATGTTATTGGAGATATAACAACTAGAAACAAAAGCCGACTAGAAGGGTTCTATAAGAGAGGGGAGGGAAGGTTTGATACTATTGGCTATAATTTTGAGATATTTTATAAATAACATTGAAACAAGAAATGGGGCTAAAGTCGAGGGGTGGGATGGGTATTCAACTTTGGGAATGAGGGCGATTCAACCTCTAAAATATCAGGGTCTGTCTATGCCGCGCGGACGGAAAGCTTGGGAGGCCAGTAGCTCTTCATTTACGCTAGAAAGAGGGTAAAAAATATGAAGTGAAGACTTAAAGCAAACCATCTGCGCTGATTGTGGTGGTGGAAGGGATTGAACATGCAGAGAAGTTTGTAAGGTAGAGGAATGAAGAGTTAGAGGCTGAGGAAAGTCCTTTGGCAAAGAAGAAGAAAGTTACAATAAGTTGTGTTCCATTCTCGCAACGTAAACTGACATTGGTTGATGAAGATGACATTGATGGGGTTTTGGATGGTCAAGAGAAGGATGAGCCACCACGGGTGGAGCAACAAGATCCACCAAGCCATCGTCCCGAGGTGGTCGGAATTGATGGTGGGGTGCCAGAGTCTGAAAGGGATAAAGAAAAAGAAAACGAAATTCCTCCGGTAGTAGAATAGAGGATAAAAAATTATATGAACGGGCCGGGGTCGGGCGCCTCTCTAATGAACGTGGTGGTGCCGGAAGGGCTACCGTAAGAAAGGCCGCGCTGAGCGGAGGACAGGTTGCACTGTGTCGAGGTCGTGCCTCCAATGAAATTGGTAATGTCAGTTTCTTCGCAAATGATGCTGGATCAAGTATGACATGGCGTGGACTTGTCATTTTACGATACATTGCCGATGGCATAGATTTTACAACGGAAACTGGAGTTGGCACTCGAGGTAAGTAAAGTTGGCTTGGGTGAATATTACTGCATAGATGCTAATAATACACGTGATTGATATACTTTATTGTGGCGGTATATTGGCAGATTCAATATAACTCTCATGCCTTAGCATACCGACGTATGTCTCCTACTGACATTACGGTAATGGAGAAGTGGAAGCCCGCTCCCATGTTCTTTAGGTCGGTACGAGGCCTAACAATGAAGCTAGCTCAGTTTAAGAATGCCTATGGCATGGATAAACATCGGACCGACAAAGCTTTGAAGGAGAATGAGGATATGGAGCAAAAACTACAGAAGGTCCGGGCAGAGTAGGACTTGGAAGCTAAGCATAGTTTGGAGGCAGTGAATAGTACCACTTTACTAACTGCTCAAAATAACGAACAGTTGAAGAAAAATGATACACTGATACTTCAAAATTCCAAACTGCTCGATCCGAATGTGCGTCATGCAGATAAAGTAAAAGGGCAGGCCACCAAGATAGTCGATCTAACCGTGGCAATGGTGGAGCTAAAAGTGAAGATGGTCGAGCTCCAAAAAGAGACGGATGAAGGACGCGCTGCAATGGTTGAGCTTAGGAAGAAAACTGCCTTAGACTTGGAGGCAAGAGAACAAAAGGTCATCAAAGTTGCGATGGGCATGATCCAGAAGGACAAAGTCAAGATGGTATCGGACCTTGTAGCATTGAATCCTCAGATGGAGCTAGGGACACATAAAAAGTTACTTGTGTCTGAGAAAGGGAAAGTGGATAAAGCAGGAGAGCCGAGAGCTAATGTTGTCCAGCCGACATATAAATGATATTTGTTGATGAAAATTCTGAATTTTTTTGTGAAACACTTTATCATGTATCGATGAATTATTATGGAGAGTATTAATACTTTATGTAGGTTGTTGAAATCCAATTGAAATACCTTGAAATGTGTGTCTATACTTATAATGTTTCATGAAACGTTTTTTGTAAGATCGAGCACAGTAGGCCTCATTGCGTAACTATAACTGGTAAGTTAGTTATACTTGAATTTGTGGAGCGACCGGTTCGGCCATATGGGCATTCCAGTGGCCTTAGTATTACGCATTAATAATACCGTAGTGTGGTATTGAGCACAAAATGACTCTTTAACATAGCTCAGTGGGCGTGGCCGATTAGCCCATTTGTTATGTATTTTAGATCTTGTTTATGTATGGCACAATATGACCCCCATTGCGTAGTCCTTTGGGCGTGGTCAATGACCCGTTCGCGGTGTTACAAAACACGTATAAACAACACATAATATGGTGAAAGCATGAAAAGAAGTTTATTAAAATATCCACTATACAGATGCCTCATTAAAAAAAAAACCCGAGCCATCGGTAGGGAAAAAGGATTTAAATTTTGATTGTTGATCTAAATGATCGAGATTTTTCTAAAAACAATTGTAATTAGAGGAAGAAAATAATAATTAGTAAAATAACCTTATGTTCATTGGAAGATATATGTACAATTTATTGTAAAAATTAAATAGTTAATAAATTAATTCTAAATATTTGTTTTTTAAACAAGGTTCACTATCAGATTCTTGCATTTGACTCTCGATTACGAACAACTAATTTTTTTCTATGGTTGGTTATATATCTAGTTTCCCAACCTCCTACAATTGGATCATAAACCTAATAACCTAGCTCAAATTCCACTTAGTCATAGATGAAGCGCAACAATAATTAACTTCATTGGTATTAAACTAAAATCTATTATCAATCAATTATTCTCTTAAAAATAGCAAGAATTAAATCAATACTAATACTAGAAGAATTTATAAATAAGAAATAAAAACTAAAAAATTAATTTCATAATAATTTTATATACGTAGGTCATATAAACCGAAAATAAAAAAGAATTTAATAAAAAAATATTTAATATAATTTGAATTTATTTAGTTTTTCATATATATATTAAAACTTCATTTACTTACTTCTTCGACGCTTCTCTTTAATTCTCTTTTATTATTTTTTAAATATTTGTTTTTTTATTCTCTTTAAATGTAACTCTCATTACAAATTTAACTTTTTTTTGTGTTTTATTTTTAAATATAAATATTTTTTTATTATTAGACTAAATTAGTATAAAAGTAATATAAAATCGAAGATAAATATCTTTATATAAGAAAATTATATTTTTTTTTCCATATTAGTGAGTTCATTCAACAATCCTTTCAACCACATAACGTTTTTCACGTCTTCTGTTGTAGCTATAAGTTCGGATACCGTGGACGATAATGCAATGACCTTTCGTGAACAACACTATTATCTAATCACTCCTCCATAAATAGTGTCTTAACAACCACGGTAATTGGGGTTCAAATACCCTCTCAACACTATATCACCAGTATCTTTCTGATTTTAATAAAACCTTACATCATTGAATCCATTCAAGTATATCAAGAGCTACTTGAATGTATCTCAATGTGGCTTCTCCAGACTCGACATGAATATGCTACCATAGCTTACATAATGCTACCAATAATATTGGCATAAAGTATATTCATCACATACTTCTTATTTGATGTTTCGAATGTTAAATGAGTGACACTGAGTCTGAGTTAGGAACCGCTAGGAGTTCCAACTGCTTTTTCTTTGGACATCCAGAACTTCCTTAGGACTTTCAATCTATATATTCTTCTGGAGATAAGAATAAATACCACATCAGTCTGTTTGTCTTAAACTCAACACAAAGTATCCTATTAGCTTCTTACTTATCCTTCATCCAAAACTCTCATTTCATCTAACTTTTTGCCGCTTAAAGTTTTCTCAGATTTAAACCAATTATTTGAAGGTCATATAAATACAACAAAAATATGACTTGTCGTTTTATATGCGCTTCCTCATTCCATGAGACATAATTATCATCACACGTACATATATACTTAATGGATCTCATAAAGAATCAAATCTTATATTACACTGCTTTGATGACTGTTTCAACCCATATAGCGGTATTTTCAATAGACAAACATAAGTTTCTTTCCATTATTCAAATATCTTAGGTCAACACATGAAGATTATCTCTTCTAATTAACCATGTAGGAAGATAGTAGTAGCTTTCATTAAGTATAGCTGAAGCTTCAATCTAGAAGCAATTGACAATAGAACCCTAATAGAGGTTTGTTCCATAACTAGTGATAATATTGCATTCAAATTGACACCTCATATTATGCAAAGACCTTAAACACGAGTCTAATCTTGTATTTGAGTAATTCAACACGAGGAATATATATTTTTTTCAATAACAATTTACTCTCGACCAACTTCTGACCTTTCGACTTAATCATAACAACCTAAGTATGTATACTTTTGAAAGATGTCAGTTATTTTCCTATTGATATGACACACTTATCTTTATCATTTTGCTATGATGATATAATGATATTTTTGAGGTTCAAGAAAATCTCCCTAAATTTCAATAGATCATGCATAACCAATTACATCAGTAAAATCATGCATCTATGGTTGTTTGCTTTATCTCCATGTTTTATCCCTAACGAGCTGATAATTTATCAAGCTCATGTTTTGATCATGTATGATCATGCGAAAGATTTAGAACAACATGGGCTCGTTCTGCTATGAGCTCAAGAAAAATTTAAACTTTCTATGTACGACCCGAACCGGAACCACGCCCAAAATCTCTTTCGGCAAAAGCATCACCAATTTCACTTTGTAGATTAGATCCATCATCAACACCACATCTTTTCCCGATACCACTAGTATTAATTTTGTATTTCAATTTGGTTTACCATTTTTTAGAATTAGTATTGGTATTTGGGTTCTTTTTTTATGTGTAACAAACTCGCAATATAATTTCATTTTGACCTATTTTCTTGTGTTTCTTCCAGTTATACCGAGTTTCATGGGACTCAAACAAGTCATCAATATGAATCTTTTTATGTGAATGGTCCTCATGGGGTTTTTGAGGAAAACTTTGGTAGTTATCATCTCTATCAACGAGTTTATCTTCAATGTTAATTAAATATTTCATATCATCCTTTTTTTGTTTTTAACGGTACTATGTATATTGAATAATACAATTTTTATCCTGTTTTTAAACTGACTTCAATTCTTTTAATTATTTTGATGTTTTAAATTCTTTAATATCAACATCAACTCTCTTCTCCTTGATCTCGTCATTGTATCCATCGTAGACCGACTTTTTAAATACAGATGCGGATACAGCTTTAGTGTTAAAAAAACAAAGACCTGTAATAGGTATCGACGGTTTTGGAGATACTTTTAGAGATGGTACCAAGGTAATCTTGTGATCATGCTTAGAAAAACTATATAGATTCATATTACCATAATAAGTAAAATTCCTTTTATATTTCCATAGACGTCCTAAAACTAGATGGCAAACATCCATAGTAACTACAAAACACCATGCTCTATCTTTATAACCACCAACATCAAATACAATTAGAAAGCGTTTAGAAAATAGTGTACCCTATCAGTCATGAAAATATGTACGGGTTTGGAAGAACTTCGGTATCCAATGCCAGTTTCTGAATAGCCTCCTCTGAAATCAGGTTCTCATAACTATTCGAATCGATTACGAACTTGCAATATCTACTCTTAATTATGCATGTAGACTGTAAGATGTTGTTCTCTATTCTAGTCTTCAAATAAGTAAAATCGGTAAATCTTAACCCTAATCTAACTGATAACGATACGGAATATAAAAAAAGAACAAATAGATAAATCTTAACCCTAATCCAAGAGAAACGATATGCAACCCTAATCTAAGGGCAACAAGAACTAAAATGTTAAATAGACAAAATGTCTATTGTTTTATTTTAATAAAAAAAATTCCCTCGGATTAGGACTGAGGCGGCTTTATATAGTTTTTCCTCAACCCTATTCATTAAAAATAAATATAAAGAAATAAACTAAATAAATTGTTTATCTATAAATAATAAAAATAACAATCAAATATTTAAATAATGATTAAATATGAAAACTGGGTTTTAAAGGCTTTATTGGTCGAATTTGGGTATCAACCATAAAAAAAATTACATTTTTAAAAACTGATGGGCTTATTGAAATCTTCGATTTGAGTACAAGTTTGACCCAATTCCGATAACTGAGAGAGAAACCAGTGCGTATGCATTCTTAGCTACATCAAAATCCTACAGCCACGAGCAATGAACACATATTATATATATGATGTTACGAGATAATTCGTAAATAATAAACACTCAACCATTAGTATTTGTTATAAAGCTCATTCATCTTATAAAGAAAACTCACAAAATGCATATTCAAGTGTTTATCTTCTACTTCTATTACTACCGAAAAACCTATAGCGTTTCTATCTAAGAATATCTCAAGTGTTTTCACTCAATAATCCAACAATGAATCCCATACCCTAACTCTCACTATTTATTAAGGATAAATAATGAAAATTACTTTGTTCATCTCATAATAGTGCATGCCATCTGATTGCCTCACTTGGCCTGACCAACCAACACATGAAATAAACGAAGCGCTGACATTCGTACCGCAACAGACCTGCAAGGGCTGCTTGTATCATTTTTTTTATATTACTTCTAAAGTGGTTTCTATTTTTCATTGATCTAATAACTCTACTAGTTACGATCGTCGATTTGTATTAACGATAGTTGACTTATAATTATGGTTGTTACTCTAACTGTGGTTTGTTATTTCGATTATTTAATTAGCAATTATTTTAGAAAGTGTTGGTTTTTTTATGTCATTGTTAAGTTGTCATTATAATTATGGTTGTTACTCTAACTGTGGTTTGTAGCCGATGCTTGGTGGGTCCTCTGATTGGTAGGATACTGATTGAGATTTTGCTAGTTTATAATCTTTATTATGCTTCCTTATTGATTGGGCAAACCTCGATCTGGTTCGTTGGTCTCTCCATATGACTTTTGCTCGGTTACTTTTCGTAAGGGGGCCATGATAATCCTCGTTTGGGCCCCGTCCCGATCGTAAGTGATAATATTGCTCGATGGTTTGCGGGTTGTCTTATTATGAAGCAGATACAACATGGGTTAACCTTGGTTCTTTTTTGTTGAGCGCCCGCTCCACTTAGTTTTCCCTTCATTGAGTCATATCTTGCCCAATGGACTTTATCCCGATAATGGCAACATTATCAAGGCTCTCCCTGGTTCACTAAGTAGGTTTGAAAAAAGTGCTAAACGGAATAACTTACAGTGGGTAAATATATGTGAAGTAGTAGGTTTATGTGCCCTAACGCGAAAGGAAGTGATGTGACACAATGTCAGTGTTGATGACAGATATCATCTAATGAAGGGTGCGTGGACTCCAGTGATTCTGACACAAAGATATTGAATAGTTTGTACCGCTTTGATTCTTGCAAAGCGTGTAACTTTATTTAATAGGAGAATAATGAATATACTCCCATCATACATGGGGGTAAATGCATTTTACACATTAAAACAATTACAAATCGAATCATAGTCAATTTTAGGTATTGCACTACAATTAATAAAAGAGAAAGGTATTCCCTTCTGCTGTGAAACATAATAAAACCCTTGTCGATCATCTCCATAGATTTCACCTTTAACAAAGTTATATGTTGTTTTTACTTAATGATTATGTATCCTTTATAGAAATGCCAAAGAGCAGTATTAGGGTTTATCGAGAAACTATTGTAGATAGTATCAATATTGGTTGGTTGCCTAAATAATCCCCTGCCAATAGTTGTGCTTAAAGAAAACAAAAATAAGATAATAGCTTTCTCGTGTAACCGTTGTTGGATTATTGCAGTCACTCAATCGATCGCGCCAAAAACAATTGTGAAGAACAAAGAGAAATCTAGTTAAGTTGATAGTGAGGGCATATATTCTAAATTTGAAAGTACTACGTTTCTAGATGAGTATTTTGCTAAGGTGAGACCCAAATACATGTACTTAATAGAGGACGAGCTTCTTAAATTTAATATTATGTATGTTATTCCCGAAAATGTTATAGTGAGGGTGCCCTCTTTCGGAGATCAACCTTATCAAACCCGAGACACTTGAGTTGTTTGTACACCACTCTTTTTGAATGGGGTCTTCGCCTACCACTACTTTCATTGATTCATAAATACATGTCCTACGCAGTTAACAAATAATGACTGTATAATGTTATTAAGCATAATACTTAGCTCGAATGTGCTCGACATCCCATTTTGTCTTGCGGATGTCTTGATAGTAATCGATTTTTCCAAGTTTTCCAGATCCCCTTATTTTATCTCCAACTGTCTTGGGTGAGAAAAATGATAGACTCACCTGTGATAAAAATTTGGAAACACACCTTTATGTATGTATCCGGGAATTGAGAGCATGAAGGCGTTGTTATGAATCTACAACTAGAAAGCCGGTGGAGAACTAAGTATAAAGGTTAAATGTTGCGTAGGTAGTAGAAATAAACTTGGTTAACTATATATGGGTGAATTGATATTTGCGCTTGTAGGTGAAGGAAAACATTAAAAGTGGTGTAAAAAAGGGTTACCATTGATGAGAGAATAAATGACAAGAAAGAGGAATAAGAGGAATATTGGATCTTGAGCCTGATGTGACTAAAGCTCAACGTGTAGAGAGAGAAAGTAGAAAGAGAATATATTAAAGAATTGTCCACCTACCAAGAATAAATGGGTTCCCTTTTATAGTGGGGAAGGTGGGTCCCATTTATGTCCTTGGTGGTCTTGTATTATTTCACTATTGGTCCTTTAGAAACTACTTTATTTGTAAATAGTCTTCTAATAATCAATTTTACAATAATGGGCATATTTCCTTTCTCCTTTTTGCAATTAACTCCTGTTTCTATTAAGACCGACGAATTACTCCGTTATCAATAACCCCGTAGTCTACAAGAGCGTCGGGAATAAAGACTTGTAAATGAATTAGCTTGAAAATGCCTCTGTCCCCTACGTCTTGGTATCGAATGACTGGATAACCTCAGTATCGATTGAGCAGAATTCCTCGGTATCGATGGGGCAAAATTGCTCGGTATTGATTGTCAGCAATACCTCAGTATTTTTTGAGCGGATTCCTCGGTATCGATTGAGCAGAACGCCTCGGTATTGGCATGACTTAAAGAAGTGTTTCCCTATTGACCGCTCTCTCCTGGGACGGCTATGAATCTGCTTGACGCTAAAACCCTTATCATGGGTCTGTCACTGACCCTGACTAACAGAATCCTCATGGGCCCAAACGGGTAATCAGGCTTTGGAAAACAAACCGGGTATATGAAGTGCAACTAGCGTATCCATTAGAGTTAGTCGGTGCAAGCCTACAACGCTAGTCTGAGCTAAAACTACACGTGTCGTCCTATTATTCGAAGCATGCTCGTCTGCACATCTTTCCAAAAGGCCCTTCATCTTCCCGCTGCTTTTTGTCGTTTCGACTCCCCCATACATAAAGCGGTTAAGTGTTGCTGCCTATAAATACCTCATTCGCAAGAATCACTCTTAGAGGAATTCTAGAGAGAGGAAGTGCTGCCCGAATTTTTCTAGAGAGAGAAAGTGCAAGGTTTATGAAAAGCAAGAACCCGACGCTAAAACAAAAACCGAAGAAGAAGAAAGAGCCTGTATTCTCCTTTTACGACTGGGCCAGTATTAGCGACCGAGCTAAAGAGTACCGTGTTGCGGGACTAATTGTGAGTTCTGACGCAAATCCCTTTACACCCGTGCCTCTTCCCCATGACCCTGTCCTTCCTAATCCAATCTCTGCTGAAGTAGGGCTTTTTCAACT
Organism: Limnanthes douglasii subsp. nivea; assembly: GCA_036936605.1. NCBI lineage: Eukaryota > Viridiplantae > Streptophyta > Magnoliopsida > Brassicales > Limnanthaceae > Limnanthes > Limnanthes douglasii. The sequence goes on from JAUPFV010000003.1 coordinate 321,167,422, forward strand.
CCCGGATGAAATCTTTTAACACTGCACAAAGGGTCGGTCTATTTTTTTTAAAAAAAATGGTTACCATCAGGAACCCAGGTCCGCAACAACTGCCTCGGGTTCTCCTCGTAGTATGGGCGGCTATTCTCCCAGCGACCACTCAGGAAGACAAACCGATGCATACAACCTTTATTGCCTTCGAGAAAGTCGTTGCGGATAACGGACGGGTTGTCATTATCCTTGTATAATATGATTGTGCCTTTGGCGATGAAAGAACGACGGGCAGGAGAGCTAAGCCAGAAGCTGACGGAAGTGGAGGGGAAAGTCGCTGTGCTTGAAGAGGAAGTGCAAAAGGAAGAGGCAGCAAAAAAGCTCTTGGAGGAAAAACAGAAGAAGGTGGAAAAAACCTTGGCGCGGGTGAGAAAGGACCGCGACGACCGAGCCAAACAATTGGTAGTGTCGAAGATTCAGAGCCGTTACTTTCGGTACTCCGCGGCGAAGAAAGCGAAAGCGAATCCCGACCTGAAAAATTCTAACGTTCTATTTGCTGTGAGGATGAAGAGTCGGACGACACAGAGACTGAGCCCGAAGATGAGGATGCTTAAACTCCCCCTTTTTTTTGTTGAAATTGTAAATCGTTTGGGTCTGTAGAACCTTCTTGACTTGTTTTGTAACAGATTAATTTATGAGTTTCCCATAATTTTTAAGTTTTCTCTGATATGCTTCTGTAATGCTTTTGTTTAAGAAATTTCCAGGGTAAGAAATAATATGTTGTTGAGCCATGCTTAATTAAAAAACTTCCATAGGGTCGGGAATAAAATGTAGATCAGTTTAATACTGAAAAACCTGTTAAGGTTCTGTGGATCAATGTATAATTGAACATTTTCCCATAGGGTCGGGAATAAAAATGTGGATCCGTTAAACACTGAAAAACCTATTAGGGTTCTGTTGATCAATGCATAACTGGAAATTTTCCCATAGGGTCAGGAATAAAAATGTGGATCAGTTTAATACTGAAAAACCTATTAAGGTTCCGTTCATCAATGTATAACTGAAAATTTTCCCATAGGGTCGGGAATAAAAATGTGGATCAGTTTAATACTGAAAAACCTATTAAGGTTCTGTTGATCAATGTATAATTGAAAATTTTCCCATAGGGTCGGGAATAAAAATGTGGATCAGTTTAATACTGAAAAACCTATTAAGGTTCTGTTGATCAAATTAAGATCGCCAAAAGTTGTCTATCAGCTCGTCAGCTGATGGGCTCCTTTTTAATACATCTGAATTTTAAGGGCAAAATTTTGGATTAAAAAGGTCGGTTGCTATGGATGCCTCATTAAAAACTTCTCGCGCCACCGAGGTAGGAAAGAGTACATCCCCGACCAAAGGTTCTTACATAAACAATGATTACAAAGAAATTACAAAGATAAACAAAATTACTCCAAATATAACTTCAAATGTTCAATGTTCCACGGGAGCCTCAACAAACGTCCGTGCTTGTCCTGTAATTGGTACGTCCAACTCTTAATCATTTCCACTACTTTGTACGGTCCTTCCCAGTTCGGGGCAAGTTTGCCGAGGCTTTTGTCTCTGGTATACAGAAAAACTCTTCTTAAAACCCTATCTCCGACTTTGAACTCTCGCCGACGTACTTTTGACGCATACCGACTCCTCATTAAAGTCTGATAATGTAAAGAATTTAGTTGAGCTCGGCTCCTTTTTTCTTCAATTAGGTCTAGGGCTAGTCGTCTGTCATCCTCGTTTTTAGTTTCATCATAATTACCGACCCTAAAAGATGGGAAGATTGACTCTGCTGGGGTGACGACATCCATTCCATATACTAAGGCATAAGGTGATTTTTTAGTTGCCATTCGAGGTGTAGTTCGGTAAGCCCACAATACGTCCTGCAAGTAATCCGGCCATTTGCCAGCTATTCCTTCTTGATTCTTTTTATGTCCGTCCAAGACGGTTCGGTTCGTAACTTCAACTTGCCGTTCGCCTGGGGATGGAAAGGGGCAGAAAAGCATTGCCTAATCCTGTGGGTCGTACAAAAAGACTTGATCTCGCTGTTGTCAAACTGAGGTCCGTTATCAATGGTGAGCCTCTGAGGTACCCCGAATCTACAGCAGATAATGGCTTGGCTTCTACCCATTTGGAAAATTAATCCACAACTACCACAATCATTTGTCTTCCACCGGATGCCATCGGTAACGGTCCTACTAGATCGATTCCCCATCGGTCAAAAGGTAAGCCTTCAGATATTGATTCTGAAAGAGTCGCGGGCATATTGATCGCATTGGCAAATCTTTGACAGGTGTCAGAGATTTTCACTATCTGCTGAGCATCTGCAGCTACCGTTGGCCAATGAAAACCAGCGAGAAAAATTCTTCTTATTAGTGCTTTGTAACCGCAATGAGCTGCACCCTCTCTGTCATGCAACTCAGATACAATTATCTGCGACTTGTTTACCCCCAAGCATCTTAGTAAAGGCCTGCTAAACGACTTTTTATATAGTATGTCCGCAAACAAAACGTAGCTCCGGGCTTTGTTTCGTATTTTCCGAGCTGAGATACTATCGTCTGGTAGTAGCCGATCGGCCTGGAAAGCTATAATATCCCTTCTCCAGTCTGATATAGTTATCGAAGATACTTGACAAGCGATTTCTGGTCGATTATCCAGCTCTGCCCTCTTTACAATCGACGGGTTTTCTTGTTCGGTTATCCAGGGGTAATTGCTTGAGCAGGAAGCCGACACTAGGGAGTCAGCGATGACATTTTGGGTTTTGAAGACATGCTCATATGTTACTTTCGCGAATGACGCGGCTAACACTCGCAATGCTGCCAAGTACTGGACCAGGTGCTCTTTCCTGGCTTCCGACATTCCCGAGGCTTGATTTATCAAGAGTTGAGAATCACTAACAAGACGAACGTGCTTGGCCCCGCATACCTGTGCTAATATCAAACCGTCCAGGGCTGCCTCGTACTCTGCTTCGTTGTTAGAAGTGATAAAACCAAATCGGACTGCCTAATCTATACTTACGCCCGTAGGGGTGATTATCTGGACACCCGCGCCGCACCCATGGACGTTCGACCATCCATCGGTTCGGATAATCCATTCAACTAGCTCGTCTTTCTCAGGCGGCTCATCTTGGTCGGGTCGGTCGGAGTGGAATTCAACTATAAAATCAGCCAGGGCCTGGCCTTTGATAGCTATCCTCGGCTCAAAATGGATATCGATATCGCCTAACTCGACTGACCACTTAGACATTCTTCCTGACATGTCCGGTCGCTGAAGAACATACTTGAGTGGAAACGAGGTTCGAACGACGATGGGGTGGGCCTGAAAGTATGGTCGCGTTTTTCTCGCCGTCGTTACCAAAGCCAAAGCCATTTTTTCCAGCTTCAAATATCGTGCGTCCAATAGGCTTTTGCTCACAAAGTATACCGCTTTGGGAACTGTTCCCGATTCACTAATCAATGCCGCACTTACTGTAAAATCTGAAACCGCTATGTAAAGAAAAAGAGTCTCCCCTGTCAGGGGCTTCGTTAGAAGGTTCGTGAACGATAAATAAGTCTTGATCCCTGAAAAGGCCTTATCACAGGCGGAAGTCCAAACAAAGGACTTAGCATTTCTCAAGACCTGAAAGAAAGGAGCACATTTGTCATATGAACGAGAGATAAATCGATTCAGGGCCGCTAGGCGCCAGGTTAATATCTGGACCTCCTTGACATTCTTGGGTGGTGTCATGTCGGTAAGCGCTTGTAATTGAATCAGTTCTGCCTCGATCCTTTTTTCGCTGAAAAATAATCCCAGGAACTTTCCCGACCTTACCCCAAAAGAACATTTCTCTGAGTTTAACTTGAGATTTATACCCCTTAGATTGCCAAAGGTCTCCCTCAAATCGGCGAGATGGTCTTCATCTGTGCCGCTTTTCACTAGCATTTCATCGATGTAAACTTCCATATTTCTCCCTATCTGGCAGTCAAAGGTCTTGTTCACCAGTCTTTGGTAAGTCGCTCCTGCATTTTTTAATCCGAACGGCATAACCTTGTAGCAATACAATCCTCGGCCCGTGACAAACGTTATGCTTTCTAGATCTGCTGGGTGCGACTTGATTTGATTGTAACCTGCATATGCATCCATGAAAGAGAGTAATTTGTTTCCCGATGTCGAGTCCACCAATTGGTCAATTCTTGGCATCTGGAACGGATCTTTTGGGCATGCTCGATTAAGGTCGGTAAAGTCTACGCACATCCTCCATTTCCCGTTCTTCTTTTTGACCAGGACAAGATTGGACGTCCAGAGTGGGTAACTTGATTCTTTGATGTGCCCGACGCTTAGCATTATTTCAACCTCTCTCAGAATGATTTCCGCCTTTTCCGGGGAAAAGGCCCGACACTTTTGTGAGATGGGTCTGACATTCTTATTGATGGTTAGCTTCTGAATTACATGGTTCTCTCGGACTCCGGTAACGTCATTTGAGCACCACACGAACAAATTTGAATTCTCCTGCAGTAACAATACCAATTGTCTCCTGAAGCCTGGTGACAAGTTGATTCATGTCTGTAAAATTCTTCCCTCGGTAAATTGGTGTTTTTCGCACTCTTCATCGGTGGTAAAAAAACTGGGAGCTTCCGTGGGATCGTCGACGGGTAGCGACCCCAAGGGAAGTCCCACTAATTGCTAGTCCAGTACTTGCTCCATCTCTTGATCCCTTTTTGGTGCTAAAGCCGCTCGGTAGCATTCTTTTGCCGCTTTCTGGCTGCTTCGCACTACCCCCACATTGTTCCTGACCACGTATTTTAAGCATTGATGACTAGTGGACGTGACCCCGTGCATTCGCGACAGCCACGACCTGCCAAAGATCGCATTATGGGAGGTTGGTGTGTCTACCACGACGAATAAAACGGTGACCTCCTTCTTGAATGGCCCGCTGCCTAGCTGAACGATGACTTCAAATTCTCCAATCACGTCTGCTGCCGATCCTGTGAAACCTACAATAGTTCGGTCCGAACGTGTAGGGTGCCCTGAACTTGGCGAATGTTGATGCAAAGATTATGTTCGCTGAGCTTCCGGTGTCTACGAGGATGCGTCAAACCTCTTCCCCCGCAATGGCCGCGCCAATAACGACGGCATCTTCATGAGGATCGGTTATGTCTCGCATGTCGTCGTCGTCAAAATACAAAATCGGTGAAGGGATGTCTTTTGAGTGGGGATAGGGCCGAGCTTCTAACTGAGTAGCTAGGTTCACAATATGTCGCTTTCGGGAAGAGTGCGTGATTCCTGCCATTGAATGGCCTCCGAAAATAGTCAATGATTCGAAAAATTGATAGAGGTTTCTTACGTTCCCTTTACTCTCCGCAGCTTCTCCTTCGATGACCCCGATGAGGTTACGGTTTACATCGGGATCGAGATATTCGACTGAGTTGTCAAAAACATCGGTTATTTCGGAAATCGCCATAGTTGTCTCGGGCTTCTGTATCGTCACCATTTCTTTCGAAGCTGCGCCCTGCTGCTCTTTTTTTTCTCACATACTCGAGCAGGTGTTCGTGCTCTATCACCATCTGTATCTCCTTTTTGAGAGCGATACAATCCTTAGTATCGTGTCCCACGTCTTTATGGTATCGACAGTATCGACTGTTCCTATGTTCCCGAGGCGTTGGTATGGGGAAAGGCCTCCGATACATCCCGCTCTTCTTAGTCTTTTCATAGATTGAAGACATGCATTCTGTCAAATAAGCAAAGTGAGCGGGTCAGATCCATTTATTAAAAATGGGTCGCGAAACCACTTGGTTTGTTTGTTTCGTTCTTTGGCCCTAGGAAGCCGGAGGCTTGGTTGGTAATGACTGGGTCAGTGGTATTGTGTTGACTGGCTGGACTTGCTGAGCATAGTTAGATTGAGCACCCTGTTTTATAACGACCGATGCTTGCGCACTTTGCTGAATTTGCGCTGCCAACTCAGACGCCTCAGTTTCTTCTATCAATATCTGCTTTTCCACCTAAGCTAGGAGGGTGGAAAAAGTAAAAGCTTGCTTTTTAGTGACCGCTTGCTTCATCGGTCCTGGAAGCAACCCTAAGCGATACGCTGTCAGAGCCACGTTCTCTTCGCAATGATCAAGGTCGGTCTTATCATCGATGAAACGCCTGGTGTAATCCCGGAGACTCTCTCCCAGTGTTGGTTTACAGTTGACGATCGTGTCACCGTTGGCTCGGAAACTCTTGCTTCCCACAAAGTGCTGTCGGAACGAGCTGGCGTTCTCTTCTTTCTCGAATGAGCTGGCGTTCTCTTCTTTCTCGAATGAGTTGGCGTTCTCTTCTCAATGCTACGGCTTCTTGAACTTGGGAGAGTCAGAATGGGGTGCCCTATTCCGTCGGGAATTTCTCTTCTGTGCACGTTTGTTTAGCCTTTCCTTTCGTTTGTATTCTCTTCCCAACGAATCATCCGAAGTATAATCAGCAGTGATTCCCCGGTTATCCTTTTGGTATCTCTCTGCTCTCCCATCCTGCCCCCCTTCTGGGCGAGACTCTCGATAATATCGAACATGTCGGGCATCGATACGATGGTCAATAGTCGGATAGCCTTCTCAGCGGTTGTCTACAACCGGCTCTTTTCCTTTGCCTTCCCGAACTCTTTTATCATCTAGTGCCCGCTCCTTTTCAGCGTTTAGGTTTGCGATGTCTTCCAGCAGCTGTTTCCTGGTCATGATAAGAGTCGATTGCTTATCCCGACTCTGTGCGTAATACTCCCGACCCGGAGCTTCCTCGCCCTCAGACAGCAAAATGGCTCGGGCCACCCCTCCCGACCCTCTTACCTACTGCTTCGTCATTCATTCTTTTAAGATTAGATCGCGATTTTCAAAGAAAAAGATTTCTTTTTAGTATCATGTGTTCCCACAGACGGCGCCAATGATGAGAGAATAAATGACAAGAAAGAGGAATTAGAGGAATATTGGATCTTGAGCCTGATGTGACTAAAGCTCAAAGTGTAGAGAGAGAAAGTAGAAAAAGAATATATTAAAGAATTGTCCACCTACCAAGAATAAATGGGCTCCCTTTTATAGTGGGGAATGTCGGTCCCGTTTATGTCCTTGGTGGTCTTGTATTATTTCACTATTGGTCCTTTACAAACTACTTTATTTACAAATAGTCTTCTAATAAACAATAGATACAATAATGGGCATATTTCCTTTCTCCTTTTGCAATTAACTCATTTTTCTATTAAGACCGGCGGATTACTCCCTTATCATAAGGTGTAGTGAAGCTTCTTCTCAAGTTATCTGCGGCCATAAAGGCACAATAGAGGTTGGATGCTTATCGCGTGTTCACTCACGTAAATTATCTAAAGTCCGACTTGTGGTGTATGCCAGAGTTGGATATTTTCAAAGATTGTCAGGTGAAGATCATTGAGAGAGGGGACATGGTAACTATGCATAGGTTATGGTCTCTATTTGAAAATAGAGATCAGGAGTAGAATAATGCAAGTGTTGGATTACCGGTGCCTGAAAGTCGCAGGGTAAAGGAGGTAGGAGAAACGAAGTAACATTGGCTACTCATGGTCATGTGCAGTTCTTAAATATGCTTTCATTCTTTTTTCTTCAATTAAATCCAGTTGAGCCCTCATAACTATCTCATTGTTCCTTTCAGAATAATTTTGAACTCTTAATGAAAGAAGAGTAGCTTCTATAGGTGTGATCACACCCACACCATAAAATATAGGAAATATAGACTCTTGAGTGGTGGTACGAAATTATTCAATTTAAGACTTCAACTTGTCCATTGGTTGAAGGATGAAAAGGAAAAGAAAAACAATGTTGAATTCCTCTTGATATATAAAAGACATCCATGTCTTTGTTATCAAACGAAGGACCATAATATGTGGTCATGCGCTTCCGAATATCAAATCCACAGCATATTTTGGAAAGGATAAAATTTATCAGTGGCTTAGATACCGTTCTAGATAAACGCGCAGCCTCTACCCATTTGGAGAAATAGCCTATTGCCACAATTATCGTTCGAAACCCATAGAAGCCATTAAAAGGGGTCCAAGCAAATCGAGTCCCCATCTATCAAAGGGTATTGGTTCAGAAAATAATTCCATGGGAATTGCTAGTACATGGATTGCATTTTCATATCTTTGACAAGGGTCATATCTTTTTACCAAATTCTTAGCATCTTCCATAATAGTAGGTCAACAATTTCCAGCCAACAAGACTCTTATGGTCAGAATCTTTCAGCCATAATGTGCTGATCCTTTCCAATCATGAAGCTCTGATTAGATATTTTGAGATTCATTGTATCTAAGGCAGTGTAATAATGGTCTACTAAAATACTTTTTATAAAGTACCACCACCAGAACTAGAAAACCACGAGATTTGTATTTTATCTTCTTAGCCAAAGCCTTTTGTAGAGGTAGGACTCCATTAGTGATAGATTGTTGGATTTCATTTCTTTAATCTTTTAAAATTTCATCGGATACATGTATACTTTCTCCCACTTCATGTTCCTCTTTTGTTGTTGTGACTATGGAAGGACATTATTGAATCAGGATCCAATGGTATGCTTCAGACTACGCTATAGTAGCTAAAGAATATGGCATGGTATTTTTCGATCTTGGATATGCTCATAATTAATATGGTTAAACCTGATTACGAATTCTTTTAATACTTGTAGATATTTTATCAAGTGATCCTTTCTGGTTTCAGATTTCCCTTGAGCTTGATGAATGAGTAAATGTGAATCACTGATTAATCAGACTCTCTTGGCCCCACATATTTGAGTCGACCTCAAACTAGCTATTATTGTCTCATATTGTGACTCATTATTGGATGCTCTGAAACCAAAACTTATAGCCTGATACACTGTATCACCATGTCGAGATGTGAGGAAAATTCTAATTCCACACTCCATTCTACTAGATCCACTATCAGTTCGGATCACCCATTTCTTCTTAAACTTATTAATTTTAGCTTCTTCATGAGGCCTTTTAGAGTGTAATTCTACTAAGAAATCAGCCACAACTTGATCTTTGATTGCAGTCTAAGGCACAAAGTGAATGTCATAATCCCCAAGCTCAATTGACCAATCATTTACCCTAATATAACAACTTTTTGTAGTATATTTTTCAATGGAAAAGAAGTTAGAATTGTGATAAAATGTGCTTCAAAATAAGGTCTCATTTTTCTAGCTGCTATCACCAATGCTAAAGCTAATTTTTCTAATTTTAAGTATATTTTATCAGCTTCCAAGAAATGCTTGCTTATATAGTAGACATGGTGGGGTAACTATATACTTCTCGTACCAATGCATCACTTACAACATACTCCGCTATAGCTAGATACATATAAAGTCTTTCTCCATCAACAAGTTTGAATAACGTCTTGGGTCAGGATAAGTGTCTTTCGATTTCAAGAAAACGTTTACAGTTATGAGACCAATTGGAATATTTAACATCTCTTAAGACTTGGAAGAACTAAGCACATTTGTCTTATGATCTTGAAATAATCCGGTTCAACGTTGTCTATCTTCTAGTTAATATCTGGAACTCTTTAATATTCCAAGGTGGATCCATGGCTGAAAGAGCATTTAACTATTCTGGGTCAGGAAGTATCCCTTTCTCACTTATAATATAACCCAGAAACTTACCATATCGTACTCCAAATGTACATTTTTCAGAATTTAACTTCAAATTGATTGCTTCTAATTTTGAAAAGGTTTCTTCGAGGTCGGAGATGTGATCTTCCTCTTTAAATCTTTTAACCATCATATCTTTAATGTAAACTTCTATATTTTATCTGATCTGGTTAGCAAATAATTTATTCACCAATAGTTGATAAGTGGCTCAAATATTTTTTCAACCCAAATGGCATTACCTTATTACAATGAAGCCACTATCAGTAATAAAAGTAGTATGGTCCTGATAATCAAGATTCATTTGTATTTGATTATACCCACAAAAAGTGTCCATAAAGGACAACAACTTGTTTCCTGATGTAGAGTCGACAAATCGATCTATCCGGGGCGCTGGAAATGAATATTTAAGGCAAACTATATTGAGATCTGTGAAATCAATGCACATACACCATTTTTCATTCTTTTTCTTTACTAAAACTAGGTTAATTGTTCGGATAGGGTATTGAGACCCTTTGATATGCTGTATTTTGCTCAACCGATATACTTCTTGGATGATTGCTTCTGATATCTCTTTGGAGAATGCTCTTTTTCTTTGCACTACCGGCCTAACATCAGGTTTCACAGACAACTTGTGATTAATCACACTAGATGGTACTCTAGTCACGTCCTCATTACACCATGCAAACACATGTAGATTATTAGACAAAAAGGATAATAATTGCTCTTTGAATTCTGAAGGTAATTTAGATCCGACCCTGACACTTTTACCTTATGCCAAATGATGAATTTCAACTTCTTCACTAAGAGCCTCCCTTGGATCATCTATGTCATCGAATTTGGCAAAAGGCTCACTAACTGTTATTACTTGTTAACCTTTACTACTTCCAACAACTTTCTGGAAAGATCAATGACATAACATTCACGAGCCACATTTTTGGCTACTTTGGACGACGTCCAACTCTTCTCCTACAACATACTTCAAAAATTGGTGAAATAGTGGATGCAACTGCACGCAACCTTGATAACCAAGATCTACCGAATATGGCATTGTAAGACGTTGGACAATCAAATATTACGAATGAAACCCTAACCATCTTATTAAATGGTCCTTTCCCCAACAATACCTCTTCTTCAAACTCTCCAATCATATCGGCTAAGCTTCTAGTAAATCTTACTATGGTCCTATTTGAGTGTTGGATGATTAAGGGATTATTTATTTCCTTGTAGGTCGATAGAAATACAATATTCAGCGAACTGCCTGTATCAATCAATATCTGACGTATATCATTTTCTCCAATAAATGCCCATATCACCACAGTATCTTCATGTGGGCCTGGAATATCTTGCAAGTCATCCTCATCAAAGAAAATTAATGGTGTTGGGCTTTGATAAAGATGTGTAGACATTTTAGCCTTCAACTAAGTTGTTAAAATATTAATATTTTCCTTGAATAACTTGAGGGTTCAGTCACAGTATCTCCCCCAAAATTGGTTAAAGATTATAAAATATTACGTATATCGAATACCGTTGCAGTTTTTTATATTATCATCCCAACTTGATTTCAATCTGGATTAGAATCTAGGTATTCTGAATCTATATCAAACCATTCTACAATGACCGTAGCATCTTTTTGTCTAGATGCACCCATATTTTGTGTTAGACGAGTTGGTGAGGCCGCTCGTGGTTTATTTGTATTAGACTCAGATGAATATTGACTTTCCTATTGCCTCTTTGTTTTTTAACGAAAGTTGATCACTTCCCTTTTTCAATTAGATTATGCACTTCTTTCTATAAGGCGATACAATCCTAGGTATCATGACTCACATTCTTGTAGTACTTAGAAAAACGAGTATTCAGATTTTCTCTAGGAGATTGAATCGGTGCTACTCTTCTCAAATGCATAATATTTTTAGTTTTATCATAAATTATAGCCATACTTTCACCTAGGTCGGCAAACCATTCGGGTTGAACCCACTAACCACTCCTTGGTCTTGCTTGTTGGTCTTGATTCGACTGATTTTGTCTGGGCCGATGTGACCCTTGTCCGGAGTCCTTAGGCTTATAATTAACAATACTCTAGGATTGAGTACTAGACTTGGGATTAAAGCTGTAGGAGAAGACCTATTTTGGCCAACTATTCTAGATGTTTTAGTTTTTTCCACCATAATTTGTTTTCTAACTTGATTTAATAGTCCACCGTATGTCATTGCCTTTTTGTGACTTGCTGAATCAGCCAATTCAACCGGATTCAAACCTTGTCTTAGGGAAACAACATCTACCTTTTCACAGCAATTGGCGAATTCGTTCTTTGTATTCACAAAGCGGCTAATGTATTTTTTCAAAGACTCATTTTGGATTTAGGCACAATAGATGATAGTATCACCATTCAATTTAAGCTCCTTACTTCCCACGTATTATCTTTGAAAGGCTACCCAGAAAACATCAAAGTTTTTAATCGATCCATTGGTAAGCTATTATACCATTTTAAAGCATTTTTTAAAAATATTTGTGTGAAACCCCACATTAAAGTTTATCATCATCGTCAAAATTCATCATAAATGTTTTAAACTACTCGAGGTGGTTATCAGGATCTTTTCTTCCATCGTATTTTTTCATTTTGGAGTTATCAAACTACTTTGACAGATGTCCAAATAGTATCTTTGATGACAAAGGTGATTGGCTCCAAACTATGGGTACAACTAAAAACAGTATTTTCATCACGAGTGGCAAATATACCTCGCTCAAACTAAATGGCAAATTGATCACTTAATAGATAATCAATACCGTGATCTGTCGACGCGTTTAGTTTTCCTTGATATTTATTCTTTTCTACTTATCCCTTTCTGTCTGTTTTTCTAGAATGCTTATTGGTTAATATTATTTTCTTTCTTTGACGACCCTCATCAATACTTGACGAAGTAGTCCCATCAAAGTCAGATATTGTGGTTGAAGTTTCAGAAGAATTCGACGTACTCATTACTTATTTAGCCTGATGCTTCTTTTTAGAATTAGTACGATACATTGGATACTGATCATTTTTACCTTTTTTATTATTGTCACCAAGCTCATCTGTAGATATACTTCGCACATCAGAATTCTTTTTTAGCTTTTTCTTTTTTCAGATTGTCTTTGGGCTCTCAAAGCTTCAATCCCAACCCTCAATTGATCTCGTTCAGCTTGTATGAATTGTCTTTTGATATGTATTGTGATTGACATGAGTCACATTAGCATGCTCATAGTCATCTCTTATTCCTTCATTTTTATGAGGTGGAACGTCTTACATGTTGAGATTCATCTCCCAATGATTTCTGAGGTACGAATTACAGCTAGGGTTTTGAATACAGTTATTTAGACACCTTGCCTCCAACCGTGGTCTCCAATTCTGTGGTGGTGAAATATATTTTTTAAAGTCTAAAAAGGGAAATCTTAAGTTTATTTCATATTAAATATTCTTATAGAGAGTAGTGAGAGAAGAGAGGTGCTTGTATTTAAGGTTTTTGGAAAACGTTTCACCATCTTAATGAAGCTAGTTGGTATATTTATACTCTTTGTGGATATACATGGACCTTTCGGTGAGAATCCTCATATTCAGGCTTTTTGGGTGCGATCCTTGTATTCAGGCTCATTTTAGAGTCCCCAAACACAATCTTTGGGGTCCTAAGTATGTAGCTGAATCATCGATCGACTTAGGTGACTACTTAGTCATTAATTATTGATTATTAGTTCTGAATTTTCTTTCAAAATAAAATCCGAAACATCATACGGGATGACCTCGAAAGATATCGGATTCCATCACTAGTGATGCTACTAAATTGAAGAGAACATCAAGAAAGATGCAAAACCTCTTCTCTTAATTCAACAAGGACGAATGAAGCTTATTTTTCTCAACAATCATCAATGCTACAAGATCTAAAGAGGTGGGATATTCGTGACAAGTAATTTAAAGAAAGTTCCAAATTAAAAAAACATAAAAATCCAATCGTTACGAGGGAAGTTCTAGAACTTAACGATAAAAGATTTCAAGTTCTAGAAACATAAGTTCACTCGAGTCATGGATGTTATAAATCAAATAAAGATGTATGAAAAATAATTCTAGGTTAAATAATTAGTCAAAAAAATTCCATTAGCTTGATGGCAAGGTATGATTCTATTAGTTCAGTCATGTAGCAAACAATTTTTTGAAATTTAAGGTGTCGAAGAATTGATGATTTCTCTTAAATAGTTTGAGGACATATTAAATATCCGGTCAGAAGAATCAATCGAGGGTTAATTTTAATCCAAGTTCAATGTTGTCTCGAGAAATGATAAGAATAACTCAACTCATGAATTCTTGTTTAGTAGAGGAATAATGAGAGGAACAAGTTGATATGTACGCGATTCTTAAATAGAAAGAGGAAATTTTACCATAGAAAGAGACAAGGTATCCATAAAATCATAGTATGGAACGTATCGTAAAATTAATCGAGAAATACTACTGGTTTGGAGATAAATCATAATCTTACAAGTACAAGAGGTATCACCATCTCCAAAAATATAATAATTTGGTGGGAAATGAGTAAGAAAAATTTGTTGATGATCATATCTTTCATACCTTTCAAGTCATCCAAGAACAAAAGGAAGAGGTGTGGTTCATTAAGAGCGCATGTAGTGATTATATGAGCATAAATAAAAGCATATTAAATGATATTGACTGAGTATGTAATTCCAAGATGAAAATGAGGACAATAACTCATCTGGTGCAAACGGAAAGGGAACAATCTCCAATAAAATGGAAAATGAAGAAAACATATATGAGAAGTGTTTTTAGTTCCAGACTTCAAAAAAAATTAATTGTTGGACAACTTATAGAACGTAGATATGCCTTTAATTTTTAAGACCCATCTTGCAAGATCTTTGATCAAATAAAGTGTGATGCAACAAAGGCACAAATCAAGAAAAAAAACTTTTCTCTTATTTTTTCTTATATGAATGTTGCTCTAAAAGTCGAGGTGGTTACTAAATCATAGCTATAGTAGAGAAGGTATGGAAACTTGAATTTACAAAGCTTGAAGAATCTTGATTATAATAAAATGATCGGCTTTGAATAAAAAATTGTCTATGGACTATCGAATTTAATGACACACAATCCCTATATTTTCAAATTTCCGTTAGTAGTCTATGAATTATCCATTTTAGTGACTAAAAATAAGTATTCTATGAGTTCAAGTATTAAAATAAGTTTGTGAATGATGTGCACTAAAAAATGTCACTTAGTTCCTTTAAAAAAGAAAAGATTTTGAGACTAAAGTACCGTTGGAGATAGTTCATACCAATATATGTGGTGTAATTTTATTAACATCTTACAAAGGTAATAAATATATTATAACCTTAATTGATGATTATTCTAGAATGATGTGGGTGTACTTTATCAGGATGTTTTTTATTTTTTTAAAATAAATAATATGTTAAAAGACAATACGAGCACTTAAGAAAAGTATTGAGAGATGGTCGAAGTGACAATAGAACTTAAACAAGTTCAAAAGTGTTTTCAAATATATTAGTTTGGATAGACAGTTAAAGATTAGATACACTCCATAATAAAATAGAGTTACTATAAGAAAGAATAGAATTATGGAGGATATGTCAAAGTCAATGCTTCATGAGAAATGTTTACACATGTTTTTTTTACGTAGAATAAGTTGCCATGATGATATATCTATTGTTGTCCGAAAAAGGCAATATAAGACAATTATAGTTGAAGCTTGAAGTGGAAGAAAACCTATCATAAAATATCTACAAATGTTTGGATGCATCTGTTTTTCTCATGTTCCGAATTAACTAGGGCACAAGCTCGACCAGACGTGTGAAAAATGCATATTTATATGGTGTGTAGCTCAAAATCAAAGGCATATAGACTTTTTAACTCAAATAAGAATGAGTTGATGATTGGTCGAGACGTGATTATATATAAAAATTCAATACAAGCGGGTACAAACATTTTCGTATTGTGAGGTGAGCTAACGCATCCCAATACCATTTTATGAATCATCATACGAAGAAGAAGAATAAAATGGCCTTTAAGAGGTGATTCCCTCCATAATTATTCCATATGCAAGTATGCGATCAGTATCAAGTTTATAGTCATCCAACTCAACCCAAAGAAGATAAGGATTTTAAAGGATATGTATATTTGATTAATTTATGCATCATTGAGCCAAAAAACATTCAATAATCCATCACATATAAATATTTGAAGAATATATTCGAAGAAGAAATCAAATTAATCAAGATAAATAAAATAGTTTAACTCCTTGAGCAACCAAAAGAGACAAACATGATTAAAGTAAACTGGATATACAAAGTCAATTTCAATCTGGATGTATGTCTGAAGAAAAAGAAAGAATGGTTTCTACGGATTATTCTCAACAACATGGAGTCGACTTCAAAGAAATATTATCTACATTAGTATGGTGTGACATAATTCTATCTCTCATTGCAGTAGCAGCTCAAAAGAGTTAGATATTACATCAAGTGGATATAAAATCAACATTTATTAATTGTGTGTTGAATGAAGAGGTATAAATAGAGAAACCTTAAGGATGTGTGACATCATGAAAAGAAAATAACGTGTACCAATTGTAAAAGACATTGTATGGGGTCAAACAAGTCCAATTGTAAAAGACATTGTATGGGGTCAAACAAGTATTCCAAACACGGTCCAATAAAATAGATAGTTATTTTATTGCCAAATATTCAAAGAAGTAAGACTCAGCTGACTTATAAAAAGACAAGGTACATCAGAAGCTGACTTAATATGTAGAAAGACAAGGTACATCGGAATTTTTTATTCTCTCTTTTTATTTGGATGATATAATGATTACTGGAAATGATGATATTAATGATAATGCTATATTTTATACATAATATCCATATAATCATCAAGTGCAAAATATAAATTTATATTTAATTAAGCATAATTTATTATATCACTAATAAAATAATATTCTGCATTTATTACATCAAACATGTAACGAATAAAGATAAATGTGGAGCTCACTTGTACTAGTATAATTAAGGGTTTTCACCATAATTGTAATCGGACCATTTTTTCATTACAAAAACATCTCATGTTATCTTCTCTTTCTCTCTCTCTTTTCCTAGTCAAATGATTGTGGTATATGATTAGGGTTTAAACCCTAACAAATTGACTTCGTCTGTGGAGAACGAAGTTTCTCACTTTAAAAAAAACCAAAATTATGTTGTTGGAAAGAGAAAATAATAAAACAATACCAGGTGTTTATTTACTTTTTGTTTTCGTTTGGACTCTCGATCGAGGTATTGATCAGATCTTCATCTGATACCGGTTCACCATTTGGAGAGTAATAAAAAAATACAGGATCCATCGATTTCTCATAAATCCTACACCTTCTCTCGGTCGCCAAAAATCAACTCTATGATGGAATATAACCCCACAGCTTTACGAGACGCGCCGGAGAAAACTCCTCGAAGAAGTCGCCAATCAGCCCAACTAGCACCTCGCATACTTCAACCGCCTGAGTAAGATACCAAGCTTAATATGTAAGGTTAAAAGATAATAGGGCAAATACAAAGATGATTTAATTTCCCTATCATGATCGACATGGTTCATCACTGGAGGATCACGAGGTATGATTGGCCCAACCGGCCAAGTTGATGAGGATATATCCATCAACTAGTAAACTATATGATATCCGAGCATAGGGAAGCGATAAGAATTCGTGATTGGCACCAAACCAAACTGATTATAAATTAGACTGAAACTATGAACAAGGACGACGATGATTATTACATCGTCGATGCATAACCGAGGGTCCAAGGCGCATTAGTAAGATAATAGAAGGTCGGTCATATGGCGGTACCGCTAGCAAACAAATGCAACTAGACTAAGCAGACACTTTGTCGAGCAGGATAAACATGAGTAGATGTCACAGATAGAAACCACGCTTTCACTAAGCCATGACAGAGTTGAGTGATGGTCACAATCGAGCAGAATTATAAAAATGGAGCAATGCTTGTAATCAGCGCGGACGAAACCGACCGAGGCCTTCGAATAGAGCGAACAACTAAAGAAACGGTTGAACATCATTAAATAATTGGTCAACCCACTTAGCGTGTAAAAATTTAAGTAATTATCGTTGGAGAATTAAAATGTTATTCAAGATTTATCCCATGATAACCTTTATTCATATGAAGATATCTGATAAAGATATGTTCGTATGTGATGAGTCTGGATTCCTTCACCACTTTGGACAGGGTCAGTTTGGACAATGTCTACCTAACCGGACATGGGCAGTTCGGACACCATCATCTATTGGACTGTTCGGCCAGAACTAAAGTATTTAAAACATAATCACTTCTTGACTAAGCTACCTGCTCTCTTAGTTAGAACTTAGGGGTCCTTAAACACGACCCGGGTCTATTAAACACGAACCGAAAGCCCATAAAGCCCAAATATAAGGGTATAAATACTCAACCACCAACATTAAATGAGAGTAATGAAAATTAAATACAACCAGGCTGCTTAATTCTCCCTCTACACTCTACCCAAATATTAAATACTCACAAACTTCCACACAACTCTAAACAAAAATTACAAACTTACCCTCAGAGGAAAATAAACCACACCAAATTGTTGACCACAGTGGGAGCACGACGGTGCCTGAATCTAGCATTCGAAACCATCAGAAAAAATCAGTCTGAATGATACTGGACGCCCCGAAAGTACCACCAGCTTTGCTTGAAGTGGTGGGTGAAAATGATGAATATACCATCGAGGAGCGTGATAGATTAAAGGGCGAGATAGAAGCTCTGAGGGCAGAGAAGGCAAAGACGGGCATAAAAGAGAAGTCAAAGGCATCAGTTGCTCATTATACCGACAACCCTAGAGAGCATGAGCCTTCGAAGACCCATGTGAGTACCAAGAAGACTCATGCTAGCTCCAAAAAGTCTCACCGGTCCAAGCCAGTGGAGAGCTCTGACTCAGACTCATAATCTTCTGGTAGCTCATCGGGCGAGAATGGAGTTGAAGAGTCCTTATCCTCCAGCAGTGATAAGGGCTGATCTAAAAAGAAACAAAAGTTATTTAAGAATTATTCAAGAAAAAGGGATAGACATGGAAAGTTAAAGAGGCATATAGGCAAAGGATCATCTCACAGCCGGAGACATGTAGACCGGATGCTGGTGGATCCTTTTGCCTTCCACGATGAACCAGGTATCTTTGTACCTCCCAATGAGGATACTGTTTTCAGTCGTGGCCGGAATCGGAGACAATCTCCATTGTCTTCCAAGATTCTGTCCGGAAACCTCCCTAAGAGGTTCGATAGTACAAAAATGGAGAAATACAATGGCAGTAAAGATCCGGAAAACCACTTGGAGCAATTTAAAAACTTCATGATGAATTTCGATGACAATGACAAGTTACTCTGTAGAGAATTCTCCCAATCCTTTACGGGGAGTGCTCTGAAGTGGTATAACAACCTACCACAAGGTTGCATTAGAAATTTCGATACCTTTTGGGTGGCCTTTCGAAGGCATTTTGTTGGAAGTAAGGAATTGAAGGGCAATGGCGACACAAATATCCATTGTGCCCAAGAACCGAACGAATCACTGAAAGAATACATAAGTCGTTTTGTAAACACCAAAAACGGGTTGGCTGATTGCTTTGAGAAAATAGCCATAGCATCTTTAAGGTAGGGCTTAAACCCTGGAAATTTGGTTGATTCAGTGACCAGAAAGAAAGCCATGACTTGGGGAGGTCTACTATATCAGGTCGGAAAGCAAATTAACTTTGATGAAACAAAGAAAACCAGGGTGCACATGCAGGTGAGGTCTGCCCCGGTTGCACCAAACCCCAACCAAAATCAGTCCGGGAACAAGACAAGGGAGACCGGACAGGGACATAACAGAGCTAAAGCTCAGTCTCAGCCAGCTGCGCCAGCCCAGAGTCAACAATCTAGAAATAAGAGAGGGCCTTGGGTCCAACCAGAATGGTTTGCTGAGTTGAAAGAAAGTGTGGCCACCATTTATGACATAACAAAGGAAGAAGTACACAATAGAAGACCGGCTACACTACAATCTCCTAGGGAACATCGTAACAATTCCTTCTGTCAGTACCACAATGATACCGGCCATACTACTGACGATTGTATTGCTTTAAAGCAAGAAGTCCAGAATTTAATTTAAAGAGGAAAGCTGGGGGCATATGTCAAAAGAAGACGAGGAAATAGGCTTGATAATGCTCCTCGGGCTGGTCCAAACAATGCAGGCATATCTGCTCCGGAGGGAGCAATGGTTATAATCAAAAGATTCGATGTAGAGTCAGAGTACTTGGATCCTGATCCAACTCGAAACAGAGTGGGTGCCATTGAGGAACGTTGTAAAACAGTCTCCGGGCTTATTAACGTTTTTGAGTCACTCACAATTTTCGGAGGGGATACTATGACAGCACCCACTGCCTCTTCAAGGAATAGGCACGTTCATACTTTAGCTACCTAGCTGGAAGGAGGCATGACCTCCTATCAATCACAAATTCCATTTCCTTTCATTGTTTTCGATGAGGATGACTTAAGGGATGTAGCTGGACCTCATGAAGATGTTGTTGTCATAGGAGCATCCTTTGGGGTAATGACATAAGACGAATCTTGGTTGGTACTGGGAGTTTGGCCAATATCCTCTTTTTAACCTCTTACAAAAAGATGAAAAATCCAGCCGTAATCCAGTGTTCGGACAGATTAATCGTGGGTTTCACTAGAAGCTCAGCAGATGTGATCGGGGAGTTCGAAGAGGAAGTTTTGTTGGGCAAGGGCCCTTTTAAGAAGATGGTTAGAATACTTTTTATTGTGGTGGATTGTCCTACTTGTTAGAATGCTATTCTAGGGAGGTCTTGGCTCTCTAGGATGCATGCAGTGGCCTCCACAGTCCATCAATGTTTGAAATATGCTGTGCAAGGACAAGTGGGAGTTATTCGGAGCAGCCAAAAGATTACAAGAGAGTGTTATACCACAGCACTGACCCCACAGACGTTGGGGGCAGTTCGTACCAATGAAGAATATCAGTTTGAGGGGCTTTCTGGGGGTGAGGGTGAAATTGATGACCCCAGAGAGACCCCTGGAGTGTTGATACCAGTTGAAAAAGTTGAAACACATTCTTTGGAAGAAGGAAAAAGTGTTAAGATAGGGTCCAAAATGTCATCCGAACTGAAGAGTAAAATGTTGAAGTTCCTAAAAGACCATCAGCATGTTTTTGCTTGGTGCAATGCTGATGTTATCGGAGTTCTAGCAGATATTATATCACATCACCTATCCGTCCGGAGAGACGTAGCACCTGTGGTACAAAAGAGAAGGGATTTTTTCAAGGAAAAGGCTGATGTTATTCTTCAAGAAGTTGACAGGCTTACTAAAATGGGGCATATAAAGGAGTCTCAGTATCCTTTGTGGACAGCCAATCCGGTCTTAGTAAAAATTTAAAATGGGAAGTGGCGTATGTGCATTGACTTCACAGATCTCAATAGGGCTTGCCCAAAAGATTTATACTCGGTCCCCCGGATTGATCAGCTTGTGGATTCCACTTCTGGGAATAAGCTACTGTCTTTCATGGATGCCTTCTACGGGTACAATCAGATTCAGGTAAACCCAAAGGATCAGGAGCGTACCACGTTTGTCACAGATAGGGGTCTTCATTGTTACAAGGTGATGCCATTTGGGTTAAAAAATGCTGGGGCTACCTATCAGAGGTTAGTGAACAAAGCCTTTGCTGATCAAATTAGAAGAAATATGGAAGTGTACATTGATGATATGATGGTAAAAAGTATGGAGGAAGAACTACACTTGGCGGATCTCCAAAAAACTTTTGCTAACTTAGTAAAAGTAAATTTGAAACTAAATCCAGAGAAATGTGTGTTCGGAGTGGAGTCCGGGAAATTCCTGGGATACAGCCCGATCCGGACCAGCTTAATGCTTTATTCCAAATGGAGCCTCCTCGGAATATTAAAGAAGTACAACGGTTGACTGGGAGGTTGGATGCTTTAAATCGATTCATCTCAAGGTCTTCGGACAGATGTGCCCCGTTTTTTCAAACTTTAAAGGGTACAAAGGGATTTGACTGGACTTCACAGTGTGATGAGGCCTTCAACGAGATTAAGAAACATGTGTCCTCCCCCAAGACTTTATTTAAACCTATTGATGGAGAGACACTCTTGGTATACTTGGCAGTTTCAAGTTGTGCCATCAGTGCAGTATTGGTAAGAGAGGTGGATAATTACCCTCGTCCAGTGTACTACATCAGCAAGAGCTTGATGGAAGCAGAAAAACGCTATTTAAAGCTTGAAAAATTAGCATTAGCCTTGGTAATTGCTGCAAGGAAGATGAGGCCTTATTTTCTGGCTCATCCTATTATCGTCCGGACATCCTTTCCCTTAAAGAATGTTCTTCAAAAGCCAGACATTTCAAGTAGAATGACTAAATGGTCAGTAGAGTTGGGGGACTTCGATATTGATTTCTCTCCTCGAATAGCAATCAAAGCCCAAGTTGTGGCTGATTTCTTAGTTGAATTCCACTTAGATAGGGATACAGAGCAAACGACTGAGATGGAAGATAAAAAGGTCTGGATTGTCCGGACAGATGATGGATCAAGTATTGTGGGATGTGGTGCATGGGTATGCTTGACCTCTCCGTATGGTGACAAAATATACCAGTCTATATGCTTTGCTTTTAGGGCTTCTAAAAATGAATCCGAATATGAAGCTGCTATAGCTGGTTTGAAGTTGGCTTTCATTTGTGGAGCCAAAAAGGTCAAGTTGATGAGTGATTCCCAGCTTCTTATCCATCATGCACAAGGTCAATCCGAAGCTAAAAAGGAGGAACTAGTGAAGTACTTACTTCTTCTTTAAAATGAGGCACTTAACTTCAAAAGCATCGTCTATGAGCACATACCCCTAACAGAAAATGAACTAGCAGATTCCTTGGCAACAATAGCCTATACTGAGTCATACCCTTGGATCCATGTGCTGGAGTGCCCTTCCATTCAACTCAATGTGGGTAAATAGGAAGAAATTTTCGATGTACAGATGAAACAACCTCAAGATTGGAGATTTCCTCTCCTGTAGTATCTCTCCGATGGCATCTTGCCTTCGGATAAATCACTAGGAAGAAAAATGAAGCACAAGGCTCGTGGTTTTATCATACTAAGAGATGCTCTTTATAAGAAGTCTTACAGTAAACCCCTTTTACGATGTTTGGGGGATGATGAATCTCAAATAGTCCTCTCCGAATTACATGATGGTGAGGGATCAGCTCACTATGGATTCAGGGCTCTAACAAGGAGAGTTTTATTGGTTGGCTATTATTGGCCCTCTATAATGCAAGATGCTAAGGAGCTGGTGAAAAGGTGTGACCCATGCCAGAGATATAGCAATGAAATTTATGTCCCACCCATCCCTTTAGAGTCAATTTCTGAGCCTATACCTTTTGCTCGATGGGGGTTGGATTTGGTGGGACCTCCTCCTATGGCATCCGGAGGACGCAGGACAATAATTGTCGCAATTGATTATTTTTCAAAATGGACTGAAGCAGCCCCGTTGGCAGGTACAACATCAAAAGCTGTCATAAAATTCATTTTGTCCAATATCTATTGCAGATTTGGCATCCCACAGAAGATAACGACAGACAATGGGCCACAGTTCGACAACAAGGAAATGGAGAGTTTCTGTGCCTCTAGTGGTATACAACATTGTTTCTCTTCACCTTTCCACCCACAAGCAAATGGTCAGGTTGAAGTGGCTAACAGAACTATACTCTCCGGTTTGAAGAAAAATTTAGAAGGGGCTGCTGGAAAATAGCCTAGTTATTTACAAGAGGTTTTATGGGCCTACCTGACTACTCCTGGGGCTGCAACACAAGAGTCATTTTTTGCCTTGGTCTATGGGATGGATGTCATAGCTCCCATAGAAGCAACTCTCCCTTCCTTTCGAGTTCACCATTTCTCCGAACACGCTAACGAAGTGGCAATCAGGGGTCAGCTTGACCTAATAGAGGAAAGACGAGGTAAGGCTCACCTTAGAGCTGCACACTATCAGGGTTTGATGAGAAGCAAGTTTGCTTCCAGAGTTAAAAGAAGAGATTTTCAGCCGGGGGACAAGGTGTTAAGGAAAGTCTTCTTACAAACTAAAGAGAAGCTGCTCGGCAAACTAGCCCCAAGGATGGAAGGTGTTAAGGAAAGTCTTCTTACACACTAAAGAGAAGCTGCTCGGCAAACCTGGAACATATTGGCTAGAAGACAAGGATGGAAGGGTTTTGAATCACCCTTGGAATATTGAACATCTCCGGATGTATTTAGAGTAGAAGCAATGTAAATATTTACTTGTTTAAAAATCCATGTAAATATTTGGGGGCATACTCTTTCCTACCCTGGTGGCGCGGGGAGGTTTTAATCAGGTGTCCGGGCTTTTTATAAAATTTGATGCCTTCTTAAAAATTCGAAGTGTTCTTACTTTGTTTCTTGTCACACCATCCGGATTGAATTAAAGGAATGATGACTACTTAAACATTTGTTATCGGAGAATTTAAACACTCTCGCTTTAGAATATTTATGAAATAACTAAGGGCTGTTTAAACACTAGCTACCAAAATTGAAACAAACTGTGAAAGAATGCAAGAGTTTTGCAAAACAAAGATATTCATTGAAATAAACCAAGTACCTTGGCCTTCCAAGGACTTTAAAACTGTCAAACAAAACAAAAGATCTATTCGGTCAAATGCCGCACACAATTACAAAAATGCCTTGGCCTTCCAAGCACTTTAGTTCAGACAACGTAAAAGGTGAAAAGATAATTCATAATCTAAGACTGAGCCTTTGAAGATGGCTCAACCTCACTTGTCTTCTTCTTCTTGGGATCGTCCTTCTCCTCATTTGGGCTCTCCCCGGTGTTCCCTTCTTCGTCAGAGGAGGAAGCACTAGAATAATCATGCAAGTCTCCATCAGCCATAGTGTGGAAGGGAAGGTATTCGTACTCTACATGAAGCCACAAATCTCCCAGGTTCCTCTTCGGGAACTTCTCATAAAAGAGCAAGACCATGTCCAACCTCACTTTGGCATACATTTGCTCTTGAGTATCTATTACATTGTTGGCATAAGCATCAATCTTGGCCTGAATTTTGGCCTCTTGCTCCCTTAGCAGATCATCTTTCTCCTCTGCAGCCTTGGACACTGAGTTCTCAAGTGCAATCTTGTCATTTGTCAAGTTATGGATGACTTGGTCCTTGGCCTTTGCCTCCTCTTTTGAAGAGGTGAGATCTTTCTCTAATCCGGACAACTTTTCCCGGAGGTCTTTGACAGTATCTTCTAAGGTGGCAACCGTTGTTGTCCACCCCTCTTGGCTCTTCTTTAGCTTCTCGTTTTCTCCCTTCAAAACCTCAGCATTTTGGGTGGCAGTGAGGAGATCGTTGGACAGTTTTTCCTTGTCAGAGTTAAGGGAGGAAATGATTGCTGCATGACCTCGTACTTGCTTCTCTAGGACCAACACTGGCTGAACAGTACTCAGTATGGAGTGAGTTATAGCTTCACTTTCACTTGAAACAGTGAAAGTTATACCATTAAAGGTAACGGTGTTCGAAGTGCTTGGAGGGAGGTAAGGCCCAACAAAGTCATCTCTGGGAAGGTCACCAAGTCCATCAAGCCCTGTGATGTCAACACCATCGATGCTAATGCCTCCTCCTCCAACCTCATCGGTTTGAAAGTCACCAGGGATCTCTTCTCTTGTTGGATCAGTAGGGTCAACAGGAGGGAAGGGCTCCGTAGGCCGGAGAGAAAGTTCATCACCCCTGGAGGTCTTTTTCTTTTTGGCCTCCCTCTCCTTGTTTTCTGCTCCACGTTTTCGATCTCTCTTGGGAGCCCGTGGAGGTTTGGGAGACCCTACCTCTTCCCTAGCACTCTCCTGCTCCACCACTTCCAGGAGAGCAACATCAATCTGACTTGGAGCTGACCTCTCTTGGGTTTTTGGAGCAATTTCCTCCACTTCAGCAAGGTTAGCCTCAACCGCACTCTTCTTACCCTTCCCTTTCTTGCCTTTCATTTTACTTGGGG
Source organism: Limnanthes douglasii subsp. nivea (assembly GCA_036936605.1). Lineage (NCBI taxonomy): Eukaryota > Viridiplantae > Streptophyta > Magnoliopsida > Brassicales > Limnanthaceae > Limnanthes > Limnanthes douglasii. The sequence continues at coordinate 321,193,126 of JAUPFV010000003.1, forward strand.
CCTTGGCTCGACCTGGCAAGTATAATGACCCGTCCGGTTTGTGTGTTCTCTTGAGGACTACATCCGGAGGGGGTAGAGTGGTGAGTTCTTCCCAGGTCAAGTCCCTCCAGCCAGTAGTGTTCCAGAGGTGAGACCTTGCAAGATTGCCTCCGGTAAAGGCGTCATGGAAACGGTTCCCCCACTTTTCAGCAGCCCAAGTGTTGCTCTTGGTACAAGTGGTCTGCCCGGCCTTTAAATAGTCATTGAAGTCTTTGGGCAGCTCTGTCAAGAAAAAAGACAAAACCAGTCAGTTTAAACAAATCCGATAAAAGTAAAAATGAGAATGTAAGGTAGGATCCTTACGATCACTTCTTCATCTGCTGGTGAGAAGACTCGGGTTGACTCCAGCTTTGATCCTCCTCCCATTCTCCCAAGCGCCACTTACGAACAAGAAATGAGTCCTTCAGTTTCTCTCCGACTCAAGCAGGTCATCCAGTGCTTTATAATTATCACCCATGTTGAAGTGATAGAAGGGAATGTGGTGGTTTCTGCAGAGACTGGCTACAACTGCGAATTCCTCCATTGGTAAAGGAATTCCGGAGAGCCTGGAAGCCATGATACAGGCCATAAGAGTGTACCAGACGTTGGGGCTCAGTTGACTAGGGCAGAGCTTGATAAGGTGGAAGTACCTAACTATCTTCGGGTCTAAGGGAAACCTTAGCCCCCAATTAAATAGCTCAGTGAAGATAACTATTTCACTCAGTTTGCAATCCATTGGGGTTTCAGGGTCTATGAGGGATTCTTATTTTCACATTCTCCGGAATCCCCCACTTCGTACGCATCCGGCCCAATTCGGCTGTGTGGATGAAAGCATAAGTGATTTTTTGTAAGGCAAGAAGATATTTAACACTAACCTTGTGGAAACAAGGTCCCACGTTTCCTTCAAGGATTTCTGGTAGATCTGGGTGCCTAAGGCATAACTTTTCTTTGCCTTTATCCTTCTTGGCAGCAACAGCATCACTGGTTTGTCCGGAGGGTTCAGACTTGAACGGAGCCTCTTCGATAGAATCCTCCATTACTTCCTCCATTACCAAGGAGGGATTCTCAGTTGTTTTTGGGAGGGGGAGTTAGAAGTTGGTTCAGTCAGGCCTCCGGACTGTTGGGCCTCAATACTTTCTCGGACTCTGGCCTCCAGCTGGGGCTCAGGTGAGGTGGTTTCTCTTCGGAGGCTTGAGCTAGTGGCCTCCGGTCCGGACAGCCTGTCCTTAGGTACTTTTATGAGTGCCTCTAACCCTGTATTGCTGTCTTTGGCCCCTGATTTTGAAGGGGTGCCTTTGGAAGCGTGCCCTTTAACCAGCCGGCCTCTTCTTCGATCGACCAGTTTGTTGGGAGAGGTATCTGCATCTGACCCCATGGCTATAAATGGGGAATGTTTTTTGAAGCTGGTAACTGCTAACCCTGGTTCAACAGTGGGTTCTGATTCTTGAATCGATGAGCCTGAGACAATGGGAGAAAGGTTTGTTTAAAACAATCTCCTCGGTTTGACACATCTTGTTGAGGAGGAACCCTGGTCAAGCTCTGTTTTTGAGGTTACTAGTTTGTCGATGGGGGAGGTAGGTAGGCCTGCTGCAATGCGCCTTTCCCTTTCAAATTTTTGTGCCTTTTCTAGCTCTGATAGATTAGGCCACCCACCTCTGATTAAAGCGTTCCTAGCCGTGAACATAAACAACCAAAAAGAAGAACTTATGTTTGAGAGAGAAAGCTTTGAAAATTAGCAAAGTGAATATGAAGATGATGGTAAAACAGTGGAAAAGTGTTTAATTTATAGTAAACCCTAAAAAGGTTGCTTTGATTCCTAGGAGAATTTGAAAGGATATGCAATGATTAAGAAACGGCGCTGATGTCACTTTCATTTAATGAAGAGGTTGCTTTTCAGAGAAGGTGGGAGCGAAATTCAAGGTGAAAAAACGGCTGAAATAACGAACCAGAGAGAGACACGTGTCCCACGAACTCTGGAAAAAAACCGTTTAGATTCAAAGAACTTTTTTCAGTCCGGATAAAACTATAACACAATTCGAAGGACCTGTCCGGATGTAACTGTCATTAGCAACATACTGTTTTTTAGGTCTTGCCAAAGGTTTTTGAACACCACCTAAAAAAGGGGCTACTGATGAGTCCGGATTCCGTCACCACTTCGAACAGGGTCAGTTCGGACAATGTCTACCGAACCGGACATGGGCAGTTCGGACAGCATCATCTATTGGACTGTTCGGACAGAACTAAAGTATTTAAAACATAATCACTTCTTGACTAAGCTGCCTGCTCTCCTACTTAGAACTTATGGGTCCTTAAACTCGACCCGGGTCCATTAAACACGACCCGAAAGCCCATAAGGCCCAAATATAAGCGTATAAATACCCAACTACCAACATTAAATGAGGGTAATGAAAATTAAATACAACCAGGCTGCTTAATTCTCCATCTACACTCTACCCAAATATTAAATACTCACAAACTTCCACACAAATCTAAACAAAAATTACAAACTTACCCTTAGAAGAAAATAAACCACACCAGTATGCAAGTAACGTTAGAGAGAGAATCGAGGTGGATGGAGAGAGAGAGAGAGAGAGCAAAAAGGAATAAATGTATCAATCAATCATTAATTATTGGTTCATTTCCCTAAAAACGGAATGTCTTTTATATAGTACAAGGATTAGGTGATGAATTTACATATTTACCATTAATAAATAGACTTTCTCACCCCATTCTTTTATTATTTGTAAACAAGTTCTATGGGTATAATATTCTACCCCCTCAATCCTTACTGTTGCCTTAGTTTAGTCATTGGCCATTAAATACACTAATTTAGACCTTATATTTATTATAATAAAGCTTATTATTCTCCATATTTTCCTTCACTTATTAGTAGACCTCCAATCTTTGGGAAGATGTCTAAGCAACGATTGACTAATGGAAACAACGTTTCCTTCCTTCTGAGCCATCTTGGGTGGTTGTGTATGACCTTCCTCTGATGTTTTGACTTCTAAGCTCCTTTGTATGACTTATTTTGATTCTCTCCGGATCATTTTATCTTATACTTAGATAGGACGATTTTGCTACTTATGTTCCCAGAACAAATCTCTTCATGAAAATCTCTAGAACTATGTTTTGTAAACTCGTTTTGTAAACTCGTCCGGATTTATGACCTCACCTTTGATGATAGTTACCTCACCCAATCCCATCATTATTTTTTATTTCGTGCGTTTATCTATCCGTTTTCGTATGAGAGATAGCTTAGAGAAATGACATCACTCTTATCCATGCGTTAATCATCTACCAACACACGGCAGTGTGTTTGTGAAGGAGGTAGTGTGTCGAAGAAACCCTTGAGACTAACTCTTCAACTTATGCTTAGTATAAATACCTATCGTTTTTTACAGTTTTAAGTTTACACACTTTATTTCTGCTCACCATAGTGAAGAAGAATCCTGTTCTTGAGAGGTTAACAATTTTCCAATCCAAGTTATTGTTTAACCCTTCATGCCTGAAGAGCTTATTAATATCGAAAGATATAAACTTTTGAGGTGGTTTAATATCTAAAACAGAACTGTGTATTATAAAGCTTCAGGTGATAGAGATTATTCAACTCCTGTAGAAAGTTTCCAGACAACCTTTCGTGGCAATTCCTTTCCGGGAGTGTATTTCCTTTGCTCCTTATCCCCCTGGTAAAGCTTGTGTGAGAAATAACAAGGGTGACCCCTCTAATTCTGAAAGCAAACACAAATCTTCTATATTCCCAACAGTGGGCTGTGAAAGTGAAAAGCTTGCTGAGAGGAATAATAAGGATCAAGCTAAAAGGAAAAGATCTCCATAACCAACTAAAAAGTCTATCGGGGTTAAAATTTCTTCTTCCACTACAACTCCTTAGGTAACTCCTCAAGGATCCCCTCAAACTACTCCGGAATTCACTCATCGGATAGCCTCCAGAAGAAGTGTTTGGCTGGAACAAGTTTTGATATTTATCCCTGAAATGCAAGAGAAAAACTTGATTGATTAATCTGACAGTGATCATGAGAAGAATGACGCGATTGTGGTAAAGGCTCAGTCTATACAAGCTTTTCCAGTGCTAGACCTTCCCCTCGGACCTTCTGTGTCAAACCAGGATACATCCTCTCCTCCTCTGGAAGTTAAAATTGTTCTTCTCACCAAGGATATACTTCATTGGTAAAAAATGACAAGAAGAAAAGAAAATGGAAATCAGGTTTGCCTACAAACCTAGAAGATATAATGGGAAATAACCTCTGTAAGATCGAAGCTAAGCATCTACTTGCACTCTTCAGAATAGAATACAAATATTTCCACCCAATCGAGGTGGTAAAGTTAAGAGACAAATGGCCGATCCTCGGAACTCTTACAATTTGATTCGCAACTGTTGGAGAGACATCATTTTCCGTTCGCGACCACGAGTTGGTTCTCTACACAAATCTTATAAATTAGGGCCTTCATTTGCCCCTTGAGCCTGCTTTGGTGGAGTATTTCAATCTGATCGAACTTTGCCCATCTCAGGTTGGCCTATCATTTGGTATACACTTATGCCCTGCATCATGGCCTCTATGATCTGTCAGACCGAACTCGCCATGGAACAGTTTGTCTCAATTTCAGGTGTAGCTAAGAACTCTCATTATCCCTTTTACTCTTTGGTTCTTGCAAGGCAGTACAAGGTGGTAAATAATATTTTAGAAGCTGACAAATATTGGAAACATTAGTTTATATTTATATATAGGTTGTGGGAGACTTGCGTTGAGAACTCCTAAGAGATGCCCCATCGGTTAACTATAAGACTGTCCGGACGAGGTACTTATTTGTACAATTTTACTCTGTTTTATTTGTTAGGATTAGTTAACTTGAAACATTTTCTTTTGGACATCTATGAAAGGGATTGGCAAACCCTTCAAGGACTATGTTGCATCTGCAAAGCAAGTCTTCGAGAAGTTAAGTCTTTGGACATGTGCCAATTGGAGCTACAAATTTCATCGATACTTTACGTCGTCGAATTTGGTTAGAAGCCATCTTTAGAGGTATTGATAAGGCAATATTCAGTATAGAATATCCAAATAAAAATACAATGTATTCATAATTTAATTATCCTCTTATTATTGCATATTTATTATTTATATGCTGTAACGAATATAAATAAATAAATAATTATAAACATTTATGTAATAAATAAAAATAAATAAGGGATACTAAATGTCACGCATAACTCCTATAAATAGGAGCTGAGTATCATATGTAAAAGTATCAGATTTTATACAGTAAGAATATTACTCGCTTTCCTCTTTATCCTTCTTTTTTCTATCTTTTTCTATTGAAATGATTTAGGTAATTTGTTAGGTAAACCAGAAACTGAGACTTAACCCACAAGTCAAACCTGTAAAGCCCTCTCGTTAGCTGGTCTTAGCTCTACCTACAATGCAAGCTCCATATTCAGCCCCTTCATCTTCATCGTGAGTGTCATCGCCTGTTTCGTCAGTGTGACTGCCATCTCCAGCTCTGTCAGCGTGACAGATGGTTACGATTGTGGTTGCCCAAGCTGCACAACAAAAGAAGTACTACAGTGTTTGTGAAGAGGCTATCAATCTTCATGATAAAAAAATACTATAAACTAAATAATATTCATTCCATAATAAAAGAGGGTTATACGCCAAATAATCTCAATGTTCATGCTCGACAAGGCTATAGGCCGAGTAATCTCCATCTCTATATTAAAAAAAGCTATAAGCCAAAATAACCTCCATGTCCTTAATAAAAAAGGCTATAAGCCAAAATGATCTCCATCTCCACGACACAAAGGATTTAAGCTAATATATCTTCATCCCCTGTTTATTTTTTTGTTTCATACTTTTTTTTCCATCCTTATAACTCTGCGAGAGGGTCACTAACCACGCCTACAGGCTATGCAATCGGGGCCATACCGTGCTATATTTAGACATGATCTAAGATTTTATGATGAACGGGCTAATTGGCCGCACCATTTTTGGCTATGTCTCGGACCATATTGTGCCCCATACCACACTATGGTATTATTATGTGAATCACTCCAAGCCCTCTGGGTTACACAATTGGCCGAACCGATCGCTCGGTGAATCTGGCTAAAACTAATTTAACTTGCCTTAGCCATGCAATGAGCCATATTAAGCTCAATCTTGTAAGGATATTCTAGGACATTACAAAAGTTGAACAAACGCATGAATCGTCACTCATATCAACTCATTATATTCATAGCTACCAAGCGTATTATCGTACAAACACAATTACATTGCTTACATGGTTACCAGCTACGCAAAGTCGCGTACAACATTCAGAAAATTCTCCATCACCAAGTCCACGACATCTATAACATACTCACATAAAGGAATTACATCTATATAGTCTTCACTTAATCCTTCACCAATGACTAGGAAGCGGGTTACACATTCATATCAACCCTATCCAACAAAACGCAAAGCATGTCGAATAAGCTGGTAACATCCTAGCAGTCTACTAATTATTAGTTGTACTATTTTCTTTTGATAAAATAGAGTTTTTATCATCAACGGAGGTTTCGGCCGACAAAAGTTCTTAACGATGCAGGAATAATTTTGTATGAACCAAGTTAGAGTCATCTCCGAAAACAGTTCAACTAGGAAACTAATATAACCAAGCCCTGTGACTTTTCAGAGTCTAGCCGGCATGGCTGGCATAATTTCTTTGACATGATCAACAATGTCTTAGCAAAAAATGATGAATGAAGACATAGCTACGACAACTGACAAAATAAAAACAAATAACCTCCCTCAAAACAAAAGAAGATTACATTATCCAGATATTATATGCGACTATTATATAGTCCTTAAGTTTTGCTACACTCCAACTCAAGGACTAGGGGGGATTCCTAATAAGGTAATTTTCCGTATAGAATATCGGGATAAAAATATAATGTATTCATAATTTAGTTATACTCTTATTATTGCATATTTATTATTTATATTCTGTAACGAAGATAAAGAAATAAATAGATAGAAACGTTTATGTAATGAATAGAAATAAATAGGGGCGACTAAATGTCATGCGTAACTCCTATAAATAGGTGAGTATCATATGTAAAAGTATCAGATTTTATATAGTAATAACATTACTCGCTTTCCTTCTCTTCCTTCATTTTCTATCTTTTTCTATTAAAATGGTTTAGGTAATTTGTTAGGAATTTTAAACCCTAACAGGTATGATGTTGGTTAGAAGAAACCGTTGAAGGAATTCATGATAGCCCCCCGAGACGATGTTGTTCTTAAATGTTTGGAAGGCTTAGACAATATGGTCTTTCTTCCCACTCGGGACAGGGCTCCTAATCATCAGGATACTGAGAAATTTGATAGTGAAGATAAAAACACTGAGTATGATGCTTGGTCGGAGAATGAAATCCGAGAAATACAAGGACCATGAGGAGCAAATCAAATTGGAATTCAAGAGAACCAAAAGATTGGAGTTCAAGAGGACTAATCGGTTGAAGTTCTGCAAGAGCAACAAGTGATGTCCAGAGAAGACATCAAACTAATATCCGGGAAGAAAACCAAGTGGGTGCTGATTATGAAACTGTAGTCGAGGTGAGGCTAGCTTGGAGTAAAGGCGATGTGAGGCCACAAATATTTTTTGCTCAAGAAGCAGAAAAAGAGAGGTGATAGCAAAAATGAATGTGACAATACGACCAATATTCTTATTCATCCTTCCATGTCTATCCCTTTTCCTTGAATATTTTTTGATCTGCTTTTGTTTCTTTCTAGTTCGACCCTCATCGCTGCTTGAGGATAAAGATTTTTCAACTCCTTCATCGTCCGAAGAGCTATCAGAAGATTCTGAGCTTGAGTCAGAACTCTCCACTGGCTTGGCCGGTGAGACTTTTTAGAGCTGGCATGAGTCTTTTTAGTGCTCACATGAGTCTTTGAAGACTCATGCTCTCTGGGGTTATCGGTGTGATGAGCAACCGATGCTTTGGACTTTTCTTTCACGTCTATCTTGGCCTTTTCTGCCCTCAGAGCTTCTATTTCACCCTTTAGCCTATCGCGCTCTTCGATAGTGTACTCATCATTCTCTCCCACCACTTCGAGCAAAGCTGGTGGTACTTCTGGATTGTCCGGATTCATTCGGACAGACTTTCTTAGCTGGTTTTGAATGCTTGATTCAGGCACCTTCTCCTCCCACTGTGGTCGCCAATTTGGTGTGGATAATTATCGCCTGAGGGTAGGCTTGTAATTTGGTTGGTGTTTAATAGTAGTATGTGGGTGTTAAGTATTTAATGTAGAAAGTAGAGAGATAATTAAGCTGGCTAGTAGCAGTTAATTCTTATTACCCACACTTAATGCAGGTTGTTGGGAATTTATACCCTGATGTATGGGCCTTTATGGGCTTTTGGGTCATGTTTAATGGACCCGGGTCATGTTCAAAGCCCATGAGCTCTAAGTAGGAGAGCAAGTAGCTTAGTCAAGTAGTGTTTAGGTTTTTTAGTACTTTTGTCATAGTTCGAACAGTCCTATGGTCAGAGAGTTCGAAGTGGTCTGTCCGGTCCGGAGGGCTTGGACCGATCTGTCCTTGTCCGGGGAGCATGCAGAATTCGGACTCACCAATCATCACTGATTACATCAATATGTTGATTAAAGTTTTCTGTAGCCATGTTGATATTGGGAGCTTTTTCTATTTCATTATCAATACCAGGTTCTTTAACACTAGACACAAAATGCTTAAATGTTAATAAATTGTTATCTTCACTAATTACATCATCATGTAGATTAATGTCTTCTATTGTCATGTTACTATTACATGCTTTTCCTATCTGTGTTACGTGGTTTTCTATATCCTTCATGTTATCTGATACATCATTCAGTTTTCCAAAAGCCAAATCCTTATTAGATACTTTTTCTATTACATTATCAACACTAGAATCTACATTCTTACATGCTAATAGCTTGTTATCATCACTGATTACATCAATATGTTGATTAAAGTTTTCTGTAGCCATGTTGATATTAGGTGCTTTTTATGTTTCATTATCAATACCAGGTTCTTTAACAACTATCTGTGTTACTTGGTTTTCTATATCCTTTATGTTATCTGATACATCATTCAGTTTTCCAGAAGTCAGATCCTTATTAGATTGCACATTATTTATCTGTTCACTTGAAACTAGATCTTTATTAGTTATAGCTACAGGTTTTGGAATCCATATTTCTCTAGTACCATTCTTTTTATCCTTATCAATAATTTCATTCTTTTTTAAATTTTGTGATTTCTTATATTCTAAATCTTCTGCTTTACAATTAATATCTTTATGTCCTAAATGTCTACACTTTTTACAGTAAGCAGGTTTATCCTTATAAATCACATCTGGCCAAAATCCATCCATATCCCCAAAGCTTATCCAAAGTCTTTGGGGAAGGATACAAGAAACATCTATCACAGTCCATACTTCACAGAAATTAAAACTAGCTCTATTTTTATTAGGTATCCAAGATTGTAAAGGTAAACCAATCGCCTTAGCCAAATGTTCAACTGTATATTTTTTATACATTATTTCAGGCATTTTAGGGAATGAAATCCAAACGGGAGTCAAAGGAGACTCTCGTTTGGGGTTAAATTCAGGGGTCCATTTTAAGATTCTAAATGTGAATTGACCTACTGTTCTAACATTGTATTTTCAGAAACTTTTAGCATCTATAATGTTTTCAAATTCTACAAAAATATGCCTATAATCCCATTTATATATTCTAAAGTTACCTATAGGTTTAAAAGATTCTAAGTATGCCCTAAAATCTAATGCAGATGGTGAACCATATGAAAACTTAGCAACCAGTGTAAATTTAGATAAAGAAGAGAGATGAAACTTATCTGTTTCGCTGAATTTAACAAAAGCGTAGCCATCCTCAGCTCCAATCTCCACTTTCTCGTGCTTGTAGCCATCAACAGATCTTGCTGGAAACGACTCCTTGCCCGTCTTTACCACTTCTGCATATGATGGCTTTGAAGTAGATCTTAGAGCCATCTGATCCTTGCTTGAGTCGATTTTGTGCAGATCTTTATGCTGAGACCCATCTTTTTCGAAGGTAGGGTTTTCAAAGAAACGGGTCTCAGAGATGTGATTAGATGGAAAAAGGTTGTTTGGTAACAGATTTATTGAATTTTATGCGTGGTTTCGTTCTTCAACATGAAGAACTGGATTCTGTATCGCCATTAGAGAGGCAGTGAGAACGGCTGTAAAAGTGGCTGACAGAGTGACTGAAAGGGATCGATAGAGAAGATAGGGTTACGAGAGTGAGACTCTCATAAGAGCCAGTAAACAAGGCCCATGGCCATTCTACGCCCTTTTTTCAAGATTCCGACTATAGGTTCTTGGAGTCCCATTAAAATAAATAACTCATTTAGAAGATTAAATTAATTCTGTTGGATCACAACCGATGTAATATACTAATAAATTTGTAAAAAGTTATATATATTTTTTCAAAAATTATAAAAACTAAACAATATATTTTTATAAATAATACTCAGAGTTTGGGAATAAAAACAATCAATCGAAAATCATCCCCCATCAACTGCGTTCGTAATCAGCGCCATCAACTGCGTTCGTAATCAGCTGCGTTCAATCCCTCAGAATCATCGTCATTCTTCGAACACTCTTTCAACTTTCCCAAAATATAGGCTATAATGCGTTTTAGGAGAATGGCCTCTGATCTGGAGATGCAAAAATCAAGTATGAGTAACAGAAAAAGAACAAAATTATCTTCTACAAACTTAAAATTCAGTAACTTACTCTAATTTGGATGACTCCCAACCAGATAGATCGCCTGCCTCTTTTAAAGCAATTCTCCATCCCTCCTTCTGGCTCGCATATTGATTTGGGAGTCTATCAAATGATCTTCCAAATTTCCTAGTCTGATTTCGTACATCTGTGGGTTCTACGTTGTAAAAGACCGGTACAACAATCTGATCCAGTTCTTTCCTGCACTCTAGAATCTTCACGAGCTCATCCAAGCACCATTTGAATCCGGATAGTTTTCAGAGAAAATTATGACAGAAATCTTCGATTCTTTGATTGCTGTGATGAGTGCTGAAGATATCTCTTCTCCTCTTTCCAGTTTTTCATCGTCGATGAACGTGTTGATCTTTTTATCTTTCAAAGTTTCCTGGAGATGGCTGACGATGTTGCGGCGGGTGTCTTTCCCTCTGAAACTGAGGAACACATCGTATTCAAACACAGGTGGTGAAGAAGAAGACGCCATCAAATATGAGTAGGTAAATCTATAAGTTCAAAAGGATTGGTTAATTAAAATCAAACATTGGAGCTCAAAAAGCTTTACTTAGAAACAAGATCTTACAGCTAAAGGGTGAGCAGGTATAACAATTTCTTCGATATTATGATTGAAGAATGAGTTCTACTTTGGTGACCTTTCTTGAACAGTACCATCATATAATTTAGTGCCAGGAAATTTATTACACGCAGACGCCTTGTTTGAATACTTCATACAATTTCGGGTAAATAACAAATTGAGCCTCTATACATTTATTTTTGGGAAGTTTATTACATGCAGACCTCTTGTTTAAACTATTTTTATTATATAAATGCTTATATTTTATTTTATGATGAATTGACGTTTCCTTTGAATTATATGATTTTCTTTTTTCTGATATCTTGCTTAGATTTATAAAAGAAGGTATTTATTTTAAGACTCGTGTAATATAAATGATACCTAAAAAGAACATGTTTTCTTAATAGGTTTTCTTAATAAAAGAAACTACATACGTATGGAACATTCTCCTAAACTAATTCCTGGTAAAATAATTTGAATTCCCTACATTTCCATTTATAGATTAATTTTGTAGTAAAATATTAGGTTAGGCGAAGGATATAAAAAATATGCATTTTCACTTTACCATAGTTTTACTCTCTTTTTTCTTAGGGTAAATTGTTATTTGGTGAGAAATGGAGTTACACTCTCAAAGAAAATAAGAAAAAACCTTCTCTCTTTGTCGAGAAGATTTTTTTTCTCTCACATCATATTTTATTCTCGAAGTCTTGATTTGTTTTTTAGAGAGACTAAGGTAAAGAGGATTTGCGCTCCCCGTTCATCCAGAAGAATATCACGACTGTTTTTCATTCGTCGTAAAATCGAGTTCTAGAGTTAAAGATTCTAGATTAGACAAGAGGGGCAGATCCATTAAAGTTCTGGATTTGAACTCCATTTCCCACCCCTCAACAACAAGACCTTACAATCCCGGTTCTTCCCTCCCAAGATTTCATGCAAAGAGGTCGTTCAACCAAAACCTACCATCAAGGCGGTCAATTATGACAAAGTTACCTATGGAAACAAAGTAAGCTTCAAGTCTGTAAGTTTTGCATAAACAGATAAGTCTATCCTACTCAACTTTACTGCATACACTATGGTAGTGAAATTTGTTGTAGGTAGACAATCTTTGTGTGTAATTAATAAATTTCTAAATAAACTTAGGCTTAAAGGCATAAGAAACCTGTTTGTTTACGATAAATGGAACGTTTCATAGAGTTAACCTTAATAAATGACTTAAAAACTCTATGGAAAAGGAATGTTTGGTCTTTTGACCGGCATTCCATGAGATTAATCAAATGGGAACCGACTTTCAATACCAAAAAAGAATGCCCAGTTAGCCCTGTGTGGGTAACTTTCCCAAAACTCCATACTTATTGATGTAGCCAAGAAAGTCCAAACAAAAGCCTTTTTAATTTTATTTTATTTTATTCAAATATCTTATGTATTTAAATCAAATCTAATTATATTAAGATTTGATTTGATTTTATATTATTTTAAAATATTTATTTTATTTTCTTGTATTATAATTTAGGGTTTTGAGAAGCTCTTATATAAAGCCTCATATGCCCTAAGTTATTTTAAGTTTTCGGAATAATATATTTTTATCTCTGAAAATTTCAATTTTTGTTACCCTTAGATTAGGGTTTCATCATGTTACTCTTGAATTAGAGTTTCATCTATCGTTGATTCTTCTTCCATTTCTGCCGCGTCAACAATTTGGTATCAGAGCCTCAGTTCCTGCTACGGGTCAAGCATGTTTCTGAATCCTGATTTCATCTGATTCAAGGTTTGAAGGTTTAAAGAAGAGAACAACACACATGGTCATGAAGATCGGGAAGATCGTTTGAGTATGATGGGGCATACCAACCGTTTCAATGACGATCGTATTGACCGGTTACTGGAGGAGTTTAAATTGGCTACCAATCGTCGAATCAAGGTAAAAATTGCTTATCGAGATGCTGTCTCATGCTATGAAAAAAAATTCAAAACCATATTTTTTTCATCAACTAGACATGGGGATGTTGTCTTCAGGCTATGAAAATGTTTTCGAAATAATTTTTTTTCATAAACCGAATGGGTTCAATGTGACTTCGAATAAGGAACACTTGAGAAGAATTTATCTTATTCAGATAAGGTCAACAATTATAAATTTCAATTTAACGATTGAATAAAATAAAATAAAATAATTTGGGTTCTTGATGGTGATGGTGCTGTGAATTCGAACACGAATTCTTGTCAACCAAGAGAGGATGATGTAGCCCAGAAAGTCTAAACAAAAGCCTTTTTAATTTTATTTTATTTTATTCAAATATCTTATGTATTTAAATCAAATCTAATTATATTAAGATTTGATTTTATTTGATTTTATTTGATTTTATATTATTTTAAAATATTTATTTTATTTCCTTGTATTATAATTTAAGGTTTTGAGAAGCTTTTATATAAAGCCTCATATGCCTTAAGTTATTTTAAGTTTTTGGAATAATATATTTTTATCTCTGAAAGTTTCAATTTTTGTTACCCTTACATTAGGGTTTCATCATGTTACTCTTGAATTAGAGTTTCATCTATCGTTGATTCTTCTTCTATTTCCGCCGCGTCATCAGTTATTTTTACAACATAGACGTTATTAAACATATAGCCAATGATATAGGGAACCCCCTTGACAACTTTTGTGAGGCTTGGATCAAACTTGATATATCAAATTTGGTGACCAGAATGGTCACTGGATAGACATTATATATGGGGATACCCTAGTATATTATATAATCTATCACCACCTGGGTCACAGTAGCCGAAACTAAAGGTACAAAAATAATAATCAAGACAACCCTGTTATTCATAAGGTTGATGAATATTTAACAAATAAAAATATAATTATTCCTCCTATGATGAAATCAATAATAGTCAAAGACCCTCTAATTTGGTCTAACATGTCTAGCATATCACCAAAGAGATCTATCAATAATAATTTTACTCAAGATAAGGTTATTTCTAAATACCATACCACCCTCCAAACTCATGCTACCAATAACCTCCGTACAAATTTCAACTCTTTAATAATTAATGTTATACAATTTATAGACAAAATCAATAGATTCCAATACCTCATTTTATCATCTGATGATATGATAACCTCAAAATCCCCCACTATACCATGACTAGAAGCCTTCCAATTTTCCTTAATAAAGAAATATAAATGGATACAGAGCTCAATGTCATAAATCAGAAAGCTAAAATCCTTAAACCTAAAAAACTATGTTATTCCAATATCGCAATTGACTCTAAGGAGTCAATTTTCTACTATTGTCATATTAATGATAATTTAAATCTTTAATTGGAATGTAAGAGGGTTAGGAAATAAAAATTCAATTAGAAAACTAAAACATTTAGCAAATTCTGAGAAAATTGAGTTCATCGCCATCCGGGAACCCATGATTTATGTTAATAACCTCGTCATCATAGTATTGCTAACTCTAGCAATATAATTTGGGTCATGTGGAAGAGTCACTTTAACGTGAACACTATATGTGATGAAGAACATATAATTCACCTTAAAGTTTCCCTTTATAATATAAACAAAGAATTATATGTCTCTGTCATATATGCCAAATATTCTAGAGTTAATATACTTCATCTTTGGGTGACTTTGAGAAACTTATCCAACAATCCACTAAAGTGAATTGTCATGGATGATTTTAACAGTATCACTAATGTTGCAGAGCAATTCTTATGTTCAACCCCGTGTTTTCAAAGTCTTGATGACTTCAATAACACAATACAGTAGAAACTCGATAAATTTAAACTTGATTATTTAATAAACTCTCTAAGATAATATTTTTGGCCGGACCCGACTCGGGGATAGGGTGCTAAATTAATAATTCGCTAAAATTATAAGGTAATATATTTTTGATAATTTCTTTAAACACCATACAAAATTTAAATTAATAATTCCTTATATATAGCATATTACATGAATGATTTATGAAGGTTTCTTGAAAAATGACTCAAT
The DNA here is from genome assembly GCA_036936605.1 of Limnanthes douglasii subsp. nivea. Lineage (NCBI taxonomy): Eukaryota > Viridiplantae > Streptophyta > Magnoliopsida > Brassicales > Limnanthaceae > Limnanthes > Limnanthes douglasii. The sequence goes on from JAUPFV010000003.1 coordinate 321,208,492, forward strand.
TGTATTTTGTTTTTTGTTGAAATCAATTTCCCCTTGAATTTCGTCTCTAATTTTCTTTAGCCTGGCAAGAACTTCTGGTGTTGTTTTCTCAAAGTTCAACAAGAAATTGTTCAATGTGACTGTCGCTTTAATAGCTTCGTTTGCGAAGGGGTCTCCATTGTAGAATTTCATCATCTTTTTCATCGATATCATCTTTATTAATTCCAATAACGCTTTCAATAATTTCTTCATAACTCAACAACTGTGCAACTACATTTTCTTCTGGGTGATTCATAACATCTTCGACATACATTCCATTGCGATAACCCAACTCTTTGATCAAATTCTGGACTTTTTGAGTGCTTTCACCACCTTCATCCGAGTTCTCAAAAGTCACGTTATCTGTTGATCGAAGTTTACAATGACGAAAGCAGTTTACAATTGTATTTACACGAACATCCATAGACCATGCTGAAATTGCAAGATTCATTGCATGTAACACATTTGTTTTTGTTGGATTTGGAACCCATAATTCATAACCCTCCAAAAGACTATAAAATCGACGATGATAATGCATCATAAAAGCTCGTATGATCCCCGCGTCACAAGGTTGAATTTTTGAAGTTGTGTTTGGTGGAAAAAATAATAATTCAACATTTCACAATCCTTCAATAATTTTTGGATGAGCAAGGCAATTATCCACAATCAATAGAATTTTTCTTCAAACCATTTTTTTTATCAAGTTGGCGAACATTGAGCACAAGAAGCATAATAATGTGGAAGATGGAAGGTTTCTTTTTAATTAGGCCCTTCATTTGATATACATGCATTGTATACTGTACAATAATTAAGTGGAAGCTTGAAAGGTGTTTGTAAACTAAGTATTTTACTATAAATTAATAAAATATTAATTAATATATTAATTAATAATTATTAATTTATCGATTAATTAATAACTCTTTTAATTAATAAATTTTGGTGGTCCCAAGTGTATTATTTTATAGAGTTTCTACTGTATTTGAATGCTCCCTTGAAGATCCTGTATTTACAGGATCTCAATATACATGGACCAATAATAGGAATTGGAGAAGGTTTGACATCGTTCTCATTAATGACAAAATGAGAACGTATTTTGACAACATTTAAATCAAACACTAGAGTAAAACCTGCTCAGATCATGCCCATCTGCTGATTACTTTAGCCAATAACTCTTTGAAGTCCAAATAATCTTTTTAAATTTTGTAAAATTTGGATTTAACACTCTAACTTATTCAAAACTATTGAAATGCTTGGGGTTCTTATGTCCATGGTCCCCCATTACATGTTATCTAGAATAAGCTAAAAAGATTTAAGCTAACCTTTAAGTCTTGGAATTATGATGTGTTGGGAAATATCTTTAGGGTTTTTGCCAAAGTAGATGAAAGTCAATTATTATGAAATAAATTCCAATATTCTCAAAATATGGATGATAAATCTAGTCTTAATAAAGCTAAATCCAATCACCTTCTTCTCTTGGCAAGAGAAAAAGCTTATTGGGAGCAAAAAAGTTGTATGAACTGGTTCAAGCAAGGAGATAAAAATACTGCATTATTTCATAATTTTGTTAAGAAAAAGAACATAAACAATATAATTAATGGTATTTATCATAATAATGCTTGGATTGATGATCAAAATAAAATGAGTAATCTTGATGTAGAATACTATAAAAACTTGCTTACTAGTAATAACTCCACCAATCAGTATGATACTGCTCTTGAAAACATTCCTAACATTATCTCTGAATCTCATAACAACAATCTATTAGCCAATCCTACTATTGATGAAATCCACAATGCTGTTAAATCATTAAAAACTAACTCTATGTTGGCCTTGATGGTTTTAACACCAATACGTTTTTGCACTGTTTTTAACATAGTTCTCTCTAGAGTGATAAATAATAGGCTTAACTTAATACTTCCTAAAATTATCTTCCTTGAACAAGGTGGGTTTTTTCATGGGAGTAATATTCATGACCAAATCTTGATTTCCAATGAAATTATCCGTGACATTAACGAAAAAGCTCGGGGTAAAAATATTGTCCTTAAGATTGATATGAATAAAGCCTTTGACAACATGTCCCAAAGCTTTATCGTGGATATTATGAAATCTTTTGCTTTCATACTAATTCATTAATCTTATAAAAATAGTATCCATTTAGTGTACTTATCCATTATGATTAATGGAGAATTACATGGTTTCTTCAAAGGTATAAATAGCATTAGGCATGGGGATCCAATTTTCCCCAACCTTTTTATTACTGCTAGAAAGTTTCATATAAGAGGCATCAATAATATTTTCAACAATAACCTCCAAATGCTATATAAAACCAAAAGCAATATGAGAATCAACTATTTAGCCTATGTTGATGATTTTGTCATCTTTACTAATGGATCCAAAAATAATATTATCAGCCCCAATCAGTTCCTAACTACTTATCAAAACTCATCTGGCCAAAGCATAAACAAAGATAAATCATGCATCATCGCTTCTCCCAAGCTTAATCCCCATAAAATCAAAGCCATTGACAAATTTTATGGCTTTAAATAAAAATCCTTACCTATGAAATATCTTTGTATACACATTCATAAATATAACATGATTAATAAATATGATGAATTAGTCCATTAAATCAAACTCAAATCAATGAATGAGACTCAATCCTCATGTCCTTTGGGAGCATATTAGTACTGATTCAATCAGTATTAATGGCCCATCTAAATTATTATATCCAATGCTGCATCCTTCCCTAAAATTTAATCAACCTAATAAACAACCTTATGAATTGATTCCTTTTGGGGCTCTAAAGAGCTTATCAAACCAATTTTACTATCCAATTAGGAGTATATTTTCCATCCTTATTATAGTGGTCTTAATATTAGGAAAATCATAGATTTACAAGACAAATATGCTTGTAAACTCTGGTGTAACCTCAAAGAAAATATATATTTATGGGCTAATTACATAAACTCTATGTAGTGCAAATCTAGACATTTGATTCACCTAAATAACTTTACTAAAGAGTCCCACACCTAGAGAAGATTAACTAAAATTAAAAGTATTGATGAGCCCAGTATTCTTTGGATTTTAGGTAATAGTAAGATTGATTTTTGGTTGGATATGTTGTTTAAAAAGACCCCTTTGTTCGAGAATAATAATTGGTACACCCTTGAAAATATGGATAAATATTGGGATAATAACAATTGGAACATTAACAAGCTGGCTGCCTTAATACCCCTGATAAGATTAACAAAAGCTTACCTCAGGACTAGTGATTTAACCTAAAATGGTCTTATAAACCCCCATTTTATTTCTAGATAAGGAGAAGAATTTTCTGAACATAGATGATCTGTATAAGCCGCAAACATAGGAATCTAATTCCTTCAAAGTTTTATTTTGAAATAAATTCGAGGTTTTGGAGATGGTGGATTATCAGTAGTAATAGTTTGCTTAGATATTTAATCGAATCTCATCCTTGTAGTTAGAGAAAGAACCTTGAGTTTCCTTCAGAGTTCTTAAATCATCTTTAGGTTAGCATCTTTCTTTATTTCGAGTTTGGTCCAATTTGTTTCATGATATACTAATTCAGCTCTCTGCCTTATAGATGATTTTTTTGAAATTAAGACCTCGAAGGTGCAGATTTCTTATTGGACCAACATGCACCATTTGTATTGAGCTTTAACTTATTATCGTTTAGATATTCCATTTAAGAGAAAGCGTCTGCCTTGGATTGTTTAGATGATGTATATAATCTAGATTTATTGATGTCTTAGAGTCTTGACTCAAGTGAATTCTTTTAAGAAGGTTTGCACTATCCATAGTTAGAATGTAGTTTATGTGTTCAGCCATTGATTTGGTTTGATGCTATTGATTCTTGAATTTGTTCCTACTAGACCATATTCCCTAACAAATAATTGGATAGAGAAGAGTTCTAATGTGTACCACTTTTTTAGAAGACGAGAACCAGGATTTTTAATATGTGGTAAAAACATATGACGTTTTATGAAGATACCAAACAACCTTGTATAATTAATTTAAACTTCCTAAGATGATTTACACTGAACAAATAAATGTTGAATTGATTCAACATTTTCACAACAATAACAACTTAAAGCCATACATAATGTTTTAGATTAAATGATAAAATCAATTAGTAACCAGTTGTATAGGATCCTCCAGAGTAAAATTGAATATTTTTATGGAGTCATAGATTAGATCATCTTAAGTTAGCTTGTACAAAGATATGATGTTTGTTTTGACAATAAAGTGAATGCAAATATCGAGTACATAATGTATCTTGAGTTAGCTTGTACAAAGATATGATCTCACCCTGATTTTGGTAGAGGTCCATTATCGAGTTACGCTCACGTCTGAGCTTCTTGTTGCCTAAAAACCTTTCCCTGAAGGCTCGCCACAATCCTGCAAAGTCATGAATAGATGTTTTAGGAAAACTACTAAACTAGTCTATCGCGTTACCTTTGGGGGTCATATATAATGCCCGACAGATTAGGATCGTCAGGATTGTAAGCCATCATCATATTACATAATTTTCTAAATGTCATTCCGAATAACTCGTGCCGTCATGTGCTTCAAGAATTGTTTCGACAAATGAAGATTCTTTGAGAATACAAATCAAAATTTTAAGCCATACTTGATTGTACTAAACAACCTCGACCTCCTTAGCCTTTTTCGACACCTCAAATTCCTCCTCCGGCAAGTGGCTGCGCTTATTGGATTGTCTTTCACTTCCACTTTCACCTTCTTCTTCTCTTCTTTCCTCACACTTGGAGGATCGATCTCTAAAGTTCGAGCGGCCATCTTGTGGTCCTGTTTGAAGATTCATCCTGACCGGGCATTGGGACTTAGCCTTAGATTCCTTTACCGCATCGTTCAGTCCAACGATAGTATCATGCATAGCTTGCTCTTTAGTATCACGCTCATAGGCTACCTTATGTTGCTCCTCTTTTAGATGTTGAAGTTGTTGTTCAAGTCACTGAATTGGCGTCCTCGCCACCACGTCTTCATTTTCTGCATCTTGTAGGGCTGGGTTGAAAATAACCTAAGATACATGCGGAGTTAGCTCTAGCCCCGATTTGGTACATTTTCAACATGCGTTACCACTGCTTCCCTGTTGATAACTTCCGTCACTGGGTTTGCTAACCTAGCCCCTCAGTTGGTGGATTCGTCACCTCTTTTCTTCGATCCGTCGTGTCGTTCGGTTCCCGGGTATCTCTTTCGATCCCTAACCTTGTTATAACCATGATTTTAAGCTCAAATAGTTCTCAGAATGCCCCTTAATTTGTTATGCGAAAATACAACAAACTATGACAAGAACAAAGTTTATTTTGATTATGTAGAAAAAGATATAATTTTTTGGGTCTAGCGCCCCTTTTATACACTCTCTTCTCTCTAAATAATACTCATTCTCTTTATTAAAGGAGCGGACCAACAATTCCGAAGAAATCCCTAAATTTTCAATCATAAATTCGGTCTTCTATTATTAATGATGTTGACTTATTAATTCCTTGGAGTGTCTATTCACCTCCTAGATTTCCTCTTCCTTTACCATCGCCTGAGCTCAGTTTTGGTTGCTCTGCTCGTCTCCTATGCAGTTCTAACCGAGATATACTTTTTAGCAGGCCCTCTTTCTCTCTATTCGGTCCATGATGATGGAGCCCTACTCGGCAAGGGAACTCCCACCGTCTTAGCCAGTCCTCAGAGATGGATCTCTGCTCTACTTGAAGCCATAGGGAAGCCTTGCTTTCATGATTCTCATGGTTGGTTTGCATTGATGGAGCTCTGATCTATCGGGAGACTTTAAGCCTCTTGTTTAGCCTTTCTATCTTAATCGTCTTGGTCGGCTATCGGTTATGGAGCTAGAGCTCTGTTCTGTTTGGAACCTTTAAGATATTTTCACGTGCTATTCATCTTCTCACTTACTTAGTTTAGGTTAATACCCATCTCCTTTTATTTCTTCTCTGTTTGACCATATGAGGCGATAAGGACCCCCTGATCAAGGTACCTCCCTAGTTCAAGGATTATGTGTAAAATTACACAAAATGCATGAATTAAAAGAAAAAAATTATAATTGAAAAATATAATAACAAAGAGGTTTGTAAAAACAAATACTGCTATGATGTAAGATGCGTAATATTTTGAAATGATGCTTTGTGAATAAATAAAACGTGTCGATTTGTATATTAAAGATTGACAACTTCTATCCCATCATGCGTGAAGCATATTTTATTTTGAAGAGTGAAACTAGATTACCAGATAAAGTTTTAAACAAAGAGTAGTCATTGAAAAGAAAGTATCATACAATTTGGATTGAAGAAGTATCTGCTTGTGAATAAATAAGGTTCTCACTCCATTGTTAAAGCTGCATATTGTTTCAAAAAGGTAATTTGTGTTTCCTTTATATTTTTGCTTCCCTTTTACATACTATCATATTACTGGTCGATGATAACCCTAGTTTCTTAGTTTTGAGAGACTGAACCCTAAGTTATTTCATTGGAGATACACTACTCGGTTGGCTATCGTGATTGTACCAGAAGTATCTATCCAAATGCTTTAATCTTACCCCTCCTTTTGGCTCATTGCAGTTGAGGTGGCCCCTAAAAAGGTTGTAAAGAAGCCTGAAAAATCAAATATTCTTTGGTTTTAAAAAGTTATTATGATCTACTAGCACTCAAATATGGGTATTTGGATGAACCAGGGTTGTTTAGTTTGAGGGCTAGGTATGGTATCCCTAGAGACGTAACGATTATGATTCTAGAGGTTGGAGAACATCCATACCAGGCAAAGGAAAATAAAACTTGCCTCTATACAATATTGTTTGATTGGGGTTTACGGTTTCCCTTGCCACTACTGATACGAGACTTATTTAGTCTCATAGGTCTATGCCCTACTCAATTGGAAGCCAATAGGTGGAGAGTATTGCTTAGTGTTGTGTTGAGCGAAAAAATATTAGGCATGTGACGAGGTTGTCAAAATCCTTTTTCTTCTACCTGCAACTGAACGGGTGTAAAAAGATAGTGGAGCTTCCAAATGCAGATAAAAATTGGAAGAAATCCTTCGTATTTGTATCAGGGAATTGGGAACATGAAAATGCATTGATGAACATGCAATTTGAACACCGGTGAAAGGCTAAATGTAAGAAGGATGCTCATGACCTTAGTGCATGATACTTTTGTTAACGTGTAGTAACTGATTTATTTTGATTGATGTATGTGAAGAGAGACATCAGGAGTGCTATAAGAAGGGCTTAGTTGATGGTGCAAAGAAGCCCGTAGTCCAAGTTGCTAACCTAGTGAGCCGGACTTGGCTTCAAGAGCCGACTAAACTATCACGCAGATCATATTCTTGAAAGTCGGGTTGTGCCTATTCCTGAGCTTGTTATCTTGAAGGACGACAAAGTCACAATGGAAGAAAGCAGAGTAGAAGCATCAACTGAACGTCTGCGTGCACAAATGGAGCAGAGGTATAGAGATCGAAATAGTTCAGGGTGTGGCTATTAGTGCCCTAGCGTCGAAAAACAAAGGAGGTCGGTAGCTCATCATATCTGTCTTGCCAAAATGAGAATGAAAGCGAAGCAAGAACACCACATGATGTGAAGGAAGTTAATCAAGGGTTTAGGGATGATGCACCCCCCTAGAGAAGACGTGGACAAAGATGGGGAGGATATAGAGGACCAATTGACTCTATTATAGAATAAGCAACGAGTGATGGTGGATGTGGTTTCACTATCCGTGAGGAAGCTTCATTTTGTAGATGACGAAGAGATTGATCAAGCTCGAGGTAGGGAGAATCAGAAGGATATAGCGTTAGCCCCAAATGTTGATAAAGACTGCGGTAAAGCTCTTGAAGTGATAATATTGGATGACACGCGTGCAGAGGTGTAAACAAACAAAGATGTTGAAAGAGAAGATGGAAGACAAAAGAAGTATATTCCATAGGATATAACAAAAATGATAGAGAAGAGGGTCAAAACAGCGACTATTCTACATCCAACATTAGTAGTGCGAGAGGTGGGGTCTGGCTCGACCACAATAATTAGGGTGATCTCCGGAGTCACAATTTTTTGAAGGGAAAAGAAGCAGAAGCGCAGAAAGGGGGAGTTGCAATTGAAGAGTGTCTTCCTCCTTGTGTAGTGATGCCGCCGTCGGTGATGTTTATGTTTGAACAACTGAAACCCATCCTAGGGCTGTCATTATGTGACCACCTGCCTATGAGTAAAATTCTCCAGAGGAAAGTGAAGCTGGCTATTGAGGTATGTTTGTTCAGATAAATATGTCCTTATGTAGATTGGATCAGATGAATATCTCATCTCTTATTGTTTACGCTTGGAAACATAGATGCGCCATAATTCAGTAGTGCTATCTTATCAGAAGATGTTAAAGGTGAATTATCTGGTGATGGAGAAGTCGAGACCGGAGCGCATGTTTTTTAGGTCTGTGAAGGGTGTAACGATCGACCTGGCTAGGTTCAAGAATTCGTATGGTACCGCCAAAGTGAAGAAGGATTAAGCGATTGAAGAGAACCTAAGGCTTGCGCTAAAAGTTGACCACAGTCCATGATTTTTTATGGCATGTGAGTCGACATGTAAGGAATTGAAAACGGGGAATTCCACATTGTTAGCGGAGAAAAAATGAGCTTATCAAAGAAATGATGTGGTAATGACACAAACTAGCACACTACTAGCACAGAACGTTTAAGAAACAAAATAAATAATTGGTTGATATGTGTTAATGAAATTTTAAGAGATACAAGTTTTCTTTGTATACTATAGCGCAATCTTTATTATCTCATAAAATTTTAATAAATTGAGGGAAACCCTGAGTTCTTTAACTGTGAGTGAAAATATAGAAGAATATGTCTTTCCTGACAAGAAAACTCCTCGAATAGGCATTGTTATCACCAACTTTGCGTCATCAATTGTTACAATTTTTGTCAACTAGTTTGGATGTTTTTGTTTGGAAAACAGAAGATGTGGTGGGAGTTCCTATTGAAGTGATATGTCATAGCTTGGCCATAAATCCGAAGATCAAACCTATTATCGAAACAAAAACATGCTTTTCTGATGAAACGTCATGGCCATTATAGCTGAGGTGAAACGTCGTGGCCATTATCCTCTATGGGCAACAAACCCAGTGGTGGTTAAAACGAAAAATGGGCTTATCCTAAAGATCTATTTCATGTTCCTCGAATAGATCAGCTAGTTGATTCTACTTTAAGAAACAAAATGTTGTCTTTTATGAATTCTTTTGGAGGGTATAACAAAATTCAGATTGATCCAAAGGATCAAGAAAACACCACATTCATTACTCATCGAGCCCTATATTTTTATAGGGACATGCCTTTTGGGTTGAAAAATGTTGGATCAACATATTAGAGGTTAATAAACAAAGCTTTTGCTTCTCAAATTGGGAGAAATATGGGGGTGTTTATTGATGATATGTTGGTGGAAAACACAAGTGAAGATACGGAATTACCACATCATTTCGTTGAACTTGATAAGTCCGGAATTATTCACCACCACTCACTGTGAAAACCAGACAGGGGTAATCCGGACAATAATCACCCACTGAAGTATCCGGACAAGAAAAAAGTATTAAAAACACTAAACACATTTTGACTAAGCTAGTTGCTAATCTGCTTAATAAACTAATTGGTCTTTGAACTCGACCCTATTTCATAATTTTGACCTGAAAGCCCATATGACCCATAATTAAGGGTATAAATACCCAACCAATTTCATTAATGAGGGTAATGAACATTTAATACAACTAGGCAGCTTAAATCTCTCACTACAAAACACCCAAACATTTAATACCCTTGAAATACCACAAAATATCTGACAAAATTACCCTTTGTAAACAATAATCCACACCAAATTGGTGACCACAGTAGGAGAAGAAGGTGCCTGAATCTAGCATTCAAAACCAACAAGAAAAACTAGTTCGGATGAATCTGGACGAGCAAGCAGTGCCACCAACTTTGGCAGTGGTGGAAGAAAACGATGAATACACGATCCAAGAGCGAGACAGGTTGAAAGCTGAGATAGAAGACTTGAGGGTTGCTAAAAAGATGGAGTTAGGATTGAAAGAAAAATCAAAGGTGTTAGCCATTCACCACACTAACAATCCAAGGGAGTATGACCCATCAGTAAAGACCCATTTGAGCACTAAAAAGACTCATGTCAGTCGAAAGAAGTCTGACTGGTCTAAATCGGTGGAGAGCTCGGAGTCAGAATCCTCTCGTAGCTCCTCGAATGAAGATGGAGTTGAGGAGTCCCTGTCATCCAGTAGTGATGAAAGGCAGGTCTAAGAAGAAGCAAAAGTTGGTAAAAAATATTCAAGAAAGAGGGACAGGCATGGAAGGTTGAAAATGCATCTAGGTAAAGGGTCATCTCATAGCCACAACCATGGCCGGAGGTATATAGACCAGCTGTTGATGGAACCTTTCGCTTTCCATGATGAACCAGGTATCTTTGCAACTTCCAATGAAGATACTGTTTTTAGTCGTGGCCGAAATTTATAGACAATCTCCATTGTCTTCCAAGATATTGTCCGGAAACCTTCCGAAGAGGTTTGACAGTATAAGATGGAAAAATATGATTGGTGCAAAGATCCAGATAATCATCCGGAGCAGTTTAAAAACTTTATGATGAATTTTGACGATGAGGACAAGTTTCTTTGTAGAGCCTTCTCTCAATATTTTACGGGGAGTGCTCTGAACTGGTATAATAGTTTGTCGTAGGGCTGCATCAGAAATTTTGATACCTTTTGGGTGGCCTTCCAGAGGCAGTTTGTTGGAAGTAAGGAGGTGAAGGGAAATGAAGATACTCTTATCAATTGTGCCCAAGAGCCATATGAATAATTGAAATAATATATAAGTCGGTTTGTGAACACAAAGAATGAATTTGATGATTGCTTTGAGCAAGTAGCAATAGCTTCTCTAAAACAGGGTTTAAACCGTGACAATCTGACTGATTCGGTAACAAGGAAGAAGGCCATGACGTGGGGCGGTTTACTGAACCAAGTAGGAAAGTAAATCAATGTGGATGAAACAAAACAGACTAGGGTGCACAGGCAGGTGAGATCTGCCCCAGCTGCACCAAACCAGGACCAGAATCAGTATGGATACAAGGCTAAGGAAGTCGGACAGGGTCCCAACAGACCCAAAGCTCAATCTCACCCAACACCAGCTCAGAGCCAGCAGTCCAGAAACAAGCGAGGACCTTGGGTCCAACCGAAGTGGTTTGCTGAATTGAAAGAGAATGTGGAAACCATCTATGACAAAATAAAAGACTAAGTGCACTTTAGGAAGCCGACAACGCTTCAATCTCCCAGGGAAAGTCTTAATGCTTGTTTCTGTTAATATCATCATGATATTGTCCATAACACGGAAGATTGCATCACTTTGAAACAAGAGGTGCAAAATCTGGTTGAAAGAGGAAAATTGGGTGCTTATGTTAAAAGAAGAAATGGGAATAGGCTTGATAATGCTCATCGGACCGGCCCAACAAACAACGCAGGGACGTCGGCTCCAGACAGGGTCATGGTGATTATTGAAAGATTCGATGTAGAGTCAGATTATTTAAATCTTGATCCAGCCCGGAATAAGGTGGGTGTTATAACAGAGCATACCAAGACGAAATCCGGGCTCATAATAGTTTTTGAGTCACTTACCATATTTTGGAGAGACACCATGACTGCACCAACTCCTTCTTCGAGAAAGAGTCATGTTCACACCCTGGCTACTTAGTTGGAGGGAGGTATGTCCTCCTATCAATCATAAATTCCTTTTCCCTTCATTGTTTTTTATGAAGATAGTTTCAGGGATATAGCTGGTCCCCATGAAGATGATGTGGTGATAGGAGCATCGATTGGGGGCAATGACATTAGACGAATTTTGGTGGACACTGGTAGCTCAGCCAATATCCTCTTTTTGAGTTCCTATAAACAGATGAAGAATCCAGTAGTAATTCAACGTTCGAACAGGTCTATCGTGAGTTTCACTGGAAGCTCTGCGGACGTAGTAGGAGAGTTTGAGGAGGAGGTTTTGTTGGGCAAGGGCCCTTTCAAGAAAATGGTCAGAGTACGTTTTTTGTGGTAGATTGTCCCACATGCTACAATGCTATTTTGGGAAGGTCTTAGCTCTCCAGGATGCATGTTGTGGCTGCAACGGTTCACCAATGTTTAAAGTATGCTGTGCAAGGACAAGTGGCAGTTGTCCGGAGTAGTAAAAAAATAGCAAGGGAGTGTTATGCAACTGCACTTGCTCCTAGGACTATAGGGGAAGTTCGGATAAATGAAGATTAGTAGTTGTTGGGGCCCTCTGGGGAGAGGGTGAAATTGATGACCCTAGAGAGACCCCTGGTGTTTTAATACCTATTGAAGATGTTGAAACTCACTCTCTGGCTGAAGGGATGTCAAGATTGGATATAAGATGATATCAGAACGGAAAAGCAAAGTGTTATCCTTTTTAGCAGACCACCAACACGTTTTTTCTTGGTGTAATGCTGATGTGACCGGAGTGCCTGCGAATATTATATCACACCAACTTTCCATTCGGACAGATGTAGCACCTGTTGTGCAGAGAAGAAGAGCTTTCTGTAAAGAAAAATCTGATGTCATAGTTCAAGAGGTTGACCGACTTACCATGATGGGGAACATAAAGGAATCTCAGTACCCTTTGTGGACCGCCAACCGAGTGTTAGTGAAAAAAAAGAATGGAAAAATGGCGTATGTGTATCAATTTCACTGACCTTAACAAAGCTTGCCCAAAAGATCTGTATCCTGTCCTACGGATAGACCAATTGGTGTTCTCCAAATCTGGGAACAAGCTATTGTCTTTTATGGATGCCTTCTCCGGTTATAATCAGATAGAAGTGGATCTGAAGGACCAAAAACACATTAATTTTGTTACTGATAGGGGCTTCCATTGTTACAAGGTGATGCCTTTTAGGTTAAAGAATATTGGGGCTACTTATCAGACGCTGGTGAACAAAACATTTGCTGGCCAAACTGGCAGAAATATGGAAGTCTATATTGATGACATGATGGTAAAGAGTGTAGAGGAGGAATTACACATGGCCGATCTCCAAGAGACTTTTGCCAACTTGGTAAAGGTTGATTTAATATTTAAATCTAAAAAAATGCGTCTTCGGAGTACAGTCCGGGAATTTTTTGGGTATGTGATAAGTGATAAAGGGATACAGTCTGATCTGGACCAACTTAATGCTTCATTGCAGATGGATCCTCCTCGGAATATTAAAGAAGTACAAAGATTGAAAGGAAGGTTGGGTGCACTAAACCGTTTTATCTCAAGGTCTTCGGATAGATGTGCCCCATTTTTCCAAACTTTAAAGGGTGTCAATGCCTTTAACTGGTCTTCACAGTGCGACCAAGCGTTCAATGAAATAAAAAAGCATTTATCTTCCTCCAAAACTCTCTGCAAACCTATTGATGGAGAAACATTGTACATATATTTAGCAGTGTTCGAATGTGCTATAAGTGCAGTGCTCGTATGGGAGGTGGATAGTTATCCTCGTTCGGTGTACTACATCAGCAAGATCTTGATTGATACCGAAAGAAGGTACTTAAAACTTGAGAAATTAGCACTGGCTTTGGTAATTGCTGCCAGACAAAATGAGGCCCTATTTTCAGTCTTATTCTATTGTCGTCCGGACATCTTTTCCTTTGAAAAATGTTCTTCAGAAGGTGGACATATCAAGCAGAATGACCAAGTGGTCAGTAGAATTCGGTGACAATGATATTGGTTTTTGCCATCGAACTGCAATCAAAGCTCAATCTGTTGCTGATTTCGTAGTTGAATTCCATTCGGACAGAAGTACTAAGCAAGCTGCAGATGAAAGAACTAAGAAAGTGTTGGTTGTCCGGACCTATGGTGGATCAAGTACCATGGGTTGTGGTTTTGGGATATGTTTAACCTCTCCGTACGGCGACAAGCTGTACCAGGCTATATGTTTTGCTTTCAGGGCTTCTAACAATGACTCTGAATACGAAGTTGCTATAGCTGGCTTAAAATTAGCCTTACAATGTGGAACCAAAAAAGTTAGATTAATGAGCGACTCTCAGCTTCTTATCCATCATGCCCAAGGTCAATCTGAGGCAAAAAAATAGCAGTTGATCAAATATTTATTCATTCTTAAAGAGGTGGAAGATAACTTCAAGAATTTCAACTATGAGCATATACCCAGAGCGGAGAATACGTTGGCAGACTCCTTGGCCACTATAGCCTATTATGAGTCCTACCCATGGATTCATGTACAGCAATGTCCATCCATATAGCCCAATTGGTGTAAGGAAGAAGAGGAAAGTTTAAGTATACAAGTGGTTCAACCCGAAGACTGGAGACATTCCCTTTTTCAGTACCTTACTAATGGAATTTTGCCTATGGAGAAATCTATGGCCAAGATAATGAAGTACAAGGCTCGTGGTTTTTTAGTCATTAGAGATGTTCTATACAAGAAATCATTTACTAGACCTCTTTTGCGTTATCTGAGGGCTGAAGAGTCTCAAATTGTGCTATCTGAACTACATGATGGTGAGGGGTCAGCACACTGTGGTTATAGAGCTTTAACCCGAAGAGTTTTATTGGCCGGATACTACTGGCCATCCATAATGGAACATGCCAAGGAATTGGTAAAAAAGTGTGATCCATGCCAAATATATAGAAATGAAATTCACATCCCAGCTGTCCCCTTGGAGTCGATTTCTGAGCCCATACCTTTTGCTCGTTGGGGACTGGATCTAGTAGGGCCTCTACCGATGGGATTCGGAGGGTGCAGAACCATTATTATGGCCATTGATTATTTTTCCAAGTGGATAGAGGCTGCCCCCTTAGCAGGAACTACTTCAAAAGCTGTTATTAAATTTATCCTATCTAATATTTGTTGCAGATTTGGGGTTCCACAAAAGATAACTACAGATAATGGGCCACAATTCGATAACAAGGATATTGAGAATTTCTGTGCCACTAGGGGCATTCAGCATTGCTTCTCTTCTCCTTTCCACCCACAGGAGAATTGTCAAGTTGAAGTGGTGAACATGACCATTCTTTCCAGTCTCAAAAAGAATTTGGAAGGGGCTGTTGGAAAGTGGCCAAGTTATCTACAAGAAATACTATGGGCGTACCGGACTACTCCTGGGGCTACTACACAACAATCTCTGTTTGCCTTGGTATATGGGATGGATGCAATTGCTCCTATAGAGGTAACTCTTCCACCGTATAGAGTCCACAATTTTTCCGAAAAGGCTAATAAAGTGGCAGTTCGGAGTCAATTGGACTTAATAGAAGAAAAAAGGGTTAAGGCTCATCTTAGACCCACCCATTATCAAGGTTTATTGAGAAGCAGGCTTGCTTCCAGAAGCAGAAGAATGGATTTTGAACTGGGGGATAAAGTATTGACAAAATTCTTCCTACATACAAGCTAGCTCCAAATTGGGAAGGACCCTATGTGGTCATTGAAAAGCTTAAGCCTGGGACATACAGGATTCAAGACAGAGATGGAAGAGTCTTAAACCACCCTTGGAACATTGAACACCTCCAGTTGTATCTAGAATGAAAGTTATGTAATTATTTACTTGTTTAAAGTCCATGTAAATATTATGGGGCATACTCTTTCCTACCATGGTGGCGCGGGGAGGATTTAATGAGGTGTCCGGGTTTTTTAATAAAATTTGATGCCTTCTTAAAATATTCGGAGTGGTTTGATTTACAGTTTCTTTAAATCCTTCTAAGTATCCATGACAGATCAGATTGATCTGGTGAAATGATGACCATTTAAACATTTTTCATCGTAGAATTTAAACACTCTCATCTTAAAATACTTGTAAACTAAATAGGGGCTATTTAAACATCAGCCATCAAGATTGGGCAAATATAAAACAAGGCAAGAATTTAATAAAGTAAAATTACCCGACTAAACACCGGAGGATGATATTAAAACATATAGAATGCCTTGGCCATCCAAGGACTTTGAGATTTAAAAAGAAAAGCTTGACCGGACTCAATCCGGACACAATTACAAAAATGCCTTGGCCATTCAAGGACTTTAGTCTGACATAAGGATAAAAGAAAAACAGAAGATAGTTAAAACTTTAGGGCTAGTTTCCCTTAGATGTGCCTGCATCATCTTGTTTCTTCTTCGGTTCTTTGGGTTCATTATTGGAGCTCTCTCTGGTCCCTTCTTCCTCATCTGTAGTATCATCAAAACCACTGGAGTAGTTGTTCTTATCGCTATCTAACATAGTATGAAATGGGAGGTCTTCGTATTACACATATTTCCAAAAAGTACCGAGCGTCCTCTTCGGGAACGTTCGATGAAACAGCAAGACCATGTTAGATTTAACTTCGGCATACCTCTCTTCTAGGGAATCTATCACCTTGTTGGTGTATGCATCGAGCTTGGCTTGGATTTTCTTCTCCTGCTCTTTCATCAAGTCCTCATTTTCCTTGGTAACTTTGGACACAGTATCTTCAAGAGAAGTCTTGTCACTGGACAGGGTTTGGATGACATTGTTCTTGGTCTTCACCTCTTCCTGCAAAGCGGAGAGATCTTTCTCCAAGCCTGAAAATACTTGTTTTGGAGCTCTGTGTTGGCCATTTCTGAAATGGCCAGCCTGGTTGCCAAGTCTTCTTTCCCTTTCTTTAACTCCTCGAGCTCTTTCCTCAATGCTTCAACACTTTGGTTGGCGTTAAAGAGATCATTGGATAAGCTCTCTTTATCTGCATTAAGTGTGTTGATAAGGGCAGACTGACTTCGTACTTGCCTCTCCAAGTTGAGCACTGGTTGAATATGGCCCAGCAAAGAGTGAGTCACCGTATCGTTCTCCCTTGTAATAGTGAAGGAATTACCATTGAAAGTAACCATGTTAGAGGAACTTGGGGGAAGTTAGGGGCCAGTAAAGTCATCTTTTTCAAGGTCATCAAAGTAAAGGCCAATGTTGTGGAAACCACTGATATCTACTCCATCAATGTTGATATCCCCTCCGGTACCCTCTCCAGCGTGTAGACCACTTGGGATTTGCTCTACTAAAGTGGTTTCTGATGGGTTGGCTGGAGGAAGAGACTCCGAAGACCAGAGGACAACTTCATCCCTCAAGGAGACTTTATTCTTCTTGGCCACCCTCTCTTCACTAGTTGCTCCCCGTTTTCGGTCCTTCTTAAGAGCCTTTGAAGAATGTTGAGGTCCACCTGCCTCCCTAATACTCTCATCTTCAACCACTCTAAGTAGAGTAGCATCAATTCCCTTTTGGGCCTGCACTCCCTGACTCGCTGGAGCGATCTCCTCAACAGCACCCTGAACAACCTCTGTTGCAGCTTGTTTTTTCTTGCCCTTCTTTCCCTTCATCTTGCTTCGAGCTTTAGATCTAGCAAGCAAGGCCAACTTTCCATCCTTCTCCTCTGTTCTCTTGAGGATGACAACCGGAGGGGGTGGAGTGGTCAGCTCCTGCCAAGTAAGGTCTCTCAGGCCCGTTGTGTTCCAGAGGTGGGACCTCACTAAGCTGTCGGAGGTGAAGCAGTTGTTGAAATGGTTTCCCTATTTATCAACAGCCCAAGCGTTCAGTTTTGCACATATGGCGTGCCCCTCCTCCACATAATCAGAGAACTCATCTGCAACACTAACCAAAGAAAAAGAAGAGCAGCTCAGAAATATATTTTTTACAAAGAAAGAAGACAAACATAATAAAATACTTACCTGAGCTTTTTCATCTGCTGGTGAGCATGCTAGGATTGACATCAGCTTTGATTTTCCTCCCATTCTCCCAAGTC
Source organism: Limnanthes douglasii subsp. nivea (assembly GCA_036936605.1). Lineage (NCBI taxonomy): Eukaryota > Viridiplantae > Streptophyta > Magnoliopsida > Brassicales > Limnanthaceae > Limnanthes > Limnanthes douglasii. The sequence goes on from JAUPFV010000003.1 coordinate 321,226,309, forward strand.
CCGCTGATAAACAGAAATTGGGTCTTCTAATTCTTCTATGATTCGAGCAAGTCATCCACCGTCTTAAAGTTGTCTCCCATATTGTAGTGGTAAAATGGGATATGATGGTTCTTGCAGAGGCTGACCACAGCAGCAAACTGATCCATTGGAAGTGGTATTCCGGTGAGCCTTGAAGCCATGATACAGGCCATAAGAGTGTACCAAGCGTTGGGACTCAGCTGGCTTGGACAGTGTTTTATCAGGTGGAAATACTTGACAATTTCTGTGTCCAAGGGAAATCTGAGCCCCCAATTAAGCAGCTCGGTGTAGATGACTAATCGTTGAGCTTACAGTCCATCGGGGTCTCCAGAGTGACTGATATCCTCACTTTAACAGACTTAGGGATCCCCCACTTCGTCCGGATCCGGCTTAACTCGGTAGTATTAGTGTAAACATAGTTAATATTCTGCATGGCTAGCGGATACTTCACGTTCACTTTATGGAAGCATGGACCCATTTTGTCTTCCAGACACTCCGGCAGATCTGGATATTTCAGACAGACTTTTTTTTTGCCTTTTCCCTTTTTACTAGAGGCGGCATCTTCGGTCTGCCCAAAAGTATCAGCCTCGAATGGAGCATCTTCAATACTTTCCCCCATCACCTCTTCCATCACCATAGAAGGTTTATCAGCTGTTGTTGATGGGAGAATGCTAATTTCTGGCTCTGAAGGTTGTCCGGACTGTTGAGCATCAGCCCCTCTTGGGGGTCTGGTGTCCGGCAAGGGCTCAATTCCGGAGGGCTCAGTGTGAGAGTTGATTCTAGTAGCCTCCAGACCAGAGGATTTGTCTTTTGGGGCTCTGACAGGTGCCCCTGATCCAATGGCTTTATAGTTGGTTCCAAACTTGGAGGGCCCTCACTTTGAGGACTTGGTTTGAGAGCCAGTTGCCTGACCTTTTACTAGACGGCCTGTCTGGCGAAGATTAACTTTTTCTGGAGACCTCTCAGTATCTGACCCCATAGCAATGAACAGAGAGGGTCTTCTGGTACTTGATACTGATTTCTCCTGTACTACTGAGGGCTGTGACTCCTGAACTGAGGAGCCTGATGGAATGAGCGAAAGGCTTGGTTGAAACAAACGTTTGGGTTTTGCACTTTTAGCAGAGGATGATCCTCGATCAGCTTCGGAAGAAAGTTTGTCGGGCTTACTGATTGGAGAAACTGGAAGACCAGCCGTGATACGTCTCTCTTGTTCAACTCTTTGTGCTTTTTCTAACTCTGAAACATTTAGCCAACCATTTTTCACCAATGCGTTTCTCGCCGTGAACATAAACCTACACAAGAAAGATTTTGTGAAGAGAAGTAAAAGCTCTGAAAGGGAGAAGTGGCAAAGTGATGAAGATGGTAAAACAGTAAAAAGAAGTAATTTATACTAGTAAGGCAAAAACGTTACCAAATACCTAGGAGAAAAGGAAACGCCAAAAGTAATGATTGAAGACGGCTCTGACATCATAAATATTAAATGCAGAAGTTTCTTTTTGGGATTAGTGGGAGCGCCTTTTCTAGGAAGAAAACGGCTGGAAAAGCAAATCAAAATGTGACACGTGTCCCACGATCTATAGCAGAACTCTTGAACTTCTGAGAAGTATTCAGTCTAGATAAATCCTGACCTGAATACATAAACAGTCCGGAGAATGTGGCTAGTTCCTAGAAGGATTTTTTTGTCTTGCCAAAGGCCTTTAACAAAACCTACAAAAGGGGCTACTGATGAGTCCGGAATTATTCACCACCAGTCACTGTGAAAACTGGACAGGTGTAATCCTGACAATAATCACCCACTGAAGTATCCGGACAAGACAAAAGTATTAAAAACACTAAACACCTTTTGACTAAGCTAGTTGCTAATCTGCTTAATAAACTAATGGGTCTTTCAACTCGACCCGATTTCATAATTTTGACCCGAAAGCCCATATGACCCATAATTAAGGGTATAAATACCCAACCACTTTCAGTAATGAGGTTAATGAACATTTAATACAACTAGGCAGCTTAAATCTCTCACTACAAAACACCCAAACATTTAATACCCTTGAAATACCACAAAACATCTGACAAAATTACCCTTAGTAAAAAATAATCCACACCAGAACTGACTTTGGAGAATGGGAAGTTAACCACTAGATTGGGGGAGCTAAAGGAAAAAGCAGAACAAGAGTGTAAGCAACTACAACGGAAGACTGTGGCTGATTTGAACGAGAGAGAAGCTCAGGTCATGGAGATAGTTATGGCAATGGTGGCGTAAAAAGTGAAAGAGACGGTAGATGAGCTGATATTATTGAACACGGGGATGAAGTAAGGCTACTTGGAGAAACTGGAAAACGGAGAAAAGCAACATACAGGGGGTGGTCTCCATTCGGTCAGACCGGCTCGGCCTGAAAGGGGATTTAGTAGTGAATGCGTTAACAGTGGTGGTGGTGACTGATGCTGCACATGTGGGTGCGGATCATGCAAAAGACGGGCCAATTAAAATCCAAGCCTAATACAAGATGCCTAACTAAAGGCTGATTCATATATTTTATTATGGTGTCATGTTTGTAGAATTTAATCTTATGACTTGTTATTGTAAAAACATTTGGACTCTATTGAATGACCTTTCCAGTAATAGTAAGTACGGAATTGTCATGATGGAAGAAGGTGTGTGTGTTTACATAAAATGATCATGAAGTAGTTCATTACTCTGTTGAGCCTTAGTAAGCTCTTTGTGTAAGTGAGTTAGATCCCATTTCGCGGCGAGGTCTGTTAAACCCTATTGCATTACGTAGCCCGTAGGCGTGGCGTGTAGCCCGTTTGTGACGATGTTGTAAGAACCAAATTGCGTGGCCTTGAGAAGGTATTGACACTAGGTTAGCTCGCATTACCTAGCCCATAAGCATGGCACGTAGCCCATTCGTACATAGCCCTCTGCATAGCCCATATGTGTGGTATAAGACTTGCCTCACTAGAGTAAGGATGGGGAGAAATAAATAAACACACATTGGCAAAAACAAGAAAATGTTATTTGTAGAAAATAAAAAGTTTGATGCCTCATTTAAAAACCTTACGGCGCCATCAGGAAGGAAAAATAGTGAATCAGATAGATTACATTTCATGGCGGTACACCTTTAAATGGTGAATATTGCATGGGTGCTTAAGGGCATTACCCTCATCGTCGGTGAGGAGATACGCTCCACTATGCCCCTTCTAGATGATTGTAAACAGACCTTCCCAATTGGGTCGTAGTTTGCTTGATGCCTTGTCACCTGAGCCCTGGGATAATTTCTTCATGACTTTGTTGCCCACTTGTAAAGTTCAAGGCTTTAGATGAGCGTTGAAGTGTCCACGTATAAGACTTCTGTAATGCTCTACTCGGACCTGAGCTTGATCTCATCGTTCTTCAATGAGGTCAATACTAACTGTACGAGCATTCATGGTAACTTGGGATGATAATATCAGGTGGGACCACTCCCTCACTACCATAGACCAATGAGACTGGGATTTTTCCAGTCATGGTTCGCGGTGTTGTTCTATATGCCCAAAACACCTCGGTTAAGTTGTCTAGCCAGTTACCGTTAGCTCCTTCCAGTTTTGTTCTTAAGGCCTTCCAAAATAGTACGGTTTGTGACTTCAACCTGCTCGTTCGCCTGCGGGTAGTAGGGTGTGGAGAAGTGTTGATTGATGGAGAAACGCTTACAGAACGAGGTACGCCAAATCAAGATAATATTTTTTTTAAAATGAAAACACATGTGTCTGCTCCTTTGGTTCTCGAGAGAGCTTCAGCTTCAACCCATTTAGTAAAATAATCTACAACCACTACCAAAAATTGTCGTTTACCTGCCGTCATTGAGAGCGATCCCACAAGGTCGATTGCCTACTTTTTTAAAGAGCAAGGCACAAGAACGACCTACATCGGCTCACTAGGTAGGTGATTAGAATTGGAAAATTGTTGACATTTGGCGCATTGTTGAAATAATTTTTTAGTGTCGGCCGCTAAAGATGACCAGTAGTAGCCGGCTAGTAAGAAGTGACGAATGAGGCTACAATATCCACAATGTGCGCCAGCCTCAATAGAATGGAGATCCTCCAAAATCGAGTTGGCTTCGGATAAATCCAAGTAACGGAGTAGAGGCTGAGTAAAATGTCTCTTGTATAGAGTGTCGTCTTCAACACAATATTTAGTTGCTTTCAATTGAAGAGCTTAGGAAGCGGCTTTATCTATCGGTAAGACACCTGACTTTTGAAGATGGAGGAGATATGGTTTTTTCCAGTCGTCCATGGAGACGATGATGCAGAACTCATCGCTCTATTATAGGATTTTAGTCATTGGTAATTGTTGTCGTAAGGTAAGAGGATGTTCACCGACATCCGCTACCTTGGCTAGGGTGTCAGCAGCATAATTATTAACAAATTTGGATTCAAATTATTTTAAAGCTGCTAAATAACCGTGAATATCTACTTTTTTAGGCTCATATGAACCATCGGTCTGATTAATGACTAATTGAGAATCCAATTAGTACCAATTTCATCTTGCAAATGATAGCCTTATATTCGGCAATGTTATATATCACCGGAAAGTTGAATTGGATTGCTTGCCGGATCTCCTCTCCGGTTGGTGGCTTTAGAATAATACATGCCCCGCCCCTAGACGCACTGGAGGCTCCATCCGCTTCGATGATCAATTCCAACTACTCAGTTTCACCCTCGACTTCAGCGAGCAAAGGTTCACTATGGGGTGTGGAAAAGGTTATGATGAAATCAGCGATGGTCTGCCCCTTGATAGTAGTCCAAGGTTCAAATTTGATGTCGTGCTCTCCTAACTTGATGGTCCATTTTTTGAGGTGCCTCGAAGCATCTTGTTTTTTATTACAGTATTAAGCGGGAAAGAAGTTCGAACAACTATCGTGTGTCCTTGGAAATAGGGGTGCATTTTTCGTGCCGCTACTATTAGAGCAAGTGCGAGTTTCTCCATGAAGGAGAGGTATTCACAGCATGAAGTGAAATCCACCAACTAGTCAATACTTGGTAGAGGAAATTAATCCTTCGGGCATGCCTGATTCAATTCGGTGAAGTCCACACACATTCGTCATTTTCTCCGTTTATTTTTTACAAGTACAGGGTTGAGTATCCACACTGGATATCGAGCTCACCGTATGTTACCTAGGCGTAGTAACTTATCCACCTCGGTTCCAATGGACTCTTGCTTCTCAAGGTAAAATGAGCGTTGCTTCTGTCGCACCGGCTTGGCGTGCAGATCTATTGCTAATTCGTGGTATATGAGAGAAGGGTTGACCCTGGACACGTAACGAGCATCCTAGGAAAATATATCTAAGTTTCTGCGCAATAATTCAAGTGTGATTATTTAGTCCAAGTTTTGACCAATCCGTAGACTATGGCCCTCGGCCACTATTTCTTCGGGTGAATCAACTTGGTCTGCATCAGATGGTTCTGCCTCATGTGGATCGTCAACGGGATCCGATTGGGGTGGTGCCTGCGTAGAATCTTCTTGCACCCTCGCTCAGTAATTTCTATTTGAGGGGGTTGGTGGAGACGACGTAGCACGTTTTAGGTGTCCACTGACTACCTTTGATAAACCCCGACTATATTCCCGACCGGATATTTGAGAATTGCCTAAATGTCCAAGGGGTGACCTCCATTTTGTGAAGCCAAGGGCCACCGATGATTGTATATTAAGGGCTTGGGGCGTCTGAAATCATAAATAATGTCTTTATTTTCTTCTTCGTAGCGTTGTATCAAACCGTAACCAGCAGCTCAACTTCACCTACACACTAAGAGGCCTTCTATAAATACCCCAAAAGGGTCCGCGGGGTCTGCTTGTAGTGTGATACCTCGACTAATTGAACCTTAGGGTCAATCAAAGCCTGTTTCCTGGAGTTCGTGTCACTAGAGAACCCAGAATCTCCCCCAACGATGGTTAACAACGCTGGTATTCGCCTTTCATCTTGTACGATTGAATTGTTGGCTACCTCAGACCGTGCCTTAGCTATCGTCGGGGCTAAATCTTCGTTGTTCGCCAAACTATTATCCTCAGTTATATCTGAATGTCCTGCCAAAATGTTGAACAACCATTGTTGCTTTCCCTTATCAATGTTTTTATCTTTGTTAGGTTTATCCTCATGTATCATGCAAATTTCCTCCCTATGCTCAAGTCGACGATGGTGATCATGTCGATTTATTAATTGGAGGAGCTATCCGTTATCGATCAATCTCTGAATATCTTCCTTTAATTTCCAGCACTCATCCGTAGGGTGACCGTGGTCGTTGTGATAAGCACATAAATATTTTTGGACGTCATTCTTCCCTTTGTTCGGTCGTAGATCGCGGGTGTAGATTCAGTCAATGGAGTGAAACGTCGAGAATGATTATTCAGATGTGTGGTGCACCAAGAATGATCTCCATGAGGCCTTTCTTCACTGCACACACTACTGTTTCTGCCGCACTAGCAATGCCATGAGTCAATTGATGTAATAATGTATTATGTTTTTGCGATAATTTACTCATGCGATGCATTAATAGTTCTTGTTGACTGGGAAATGCCAAGTTGTGGTATCGAAAATTCCTCACTATAACTTGGAACACTGTGTGCGTTTTGAGGGTTCTTCTTTCGGAGTGGAACCATATTTTTATGTTTGGAATTTAGTATTTTTTGTGCGTGGTTGTTCATTTTTTATATGACATATGTATTTTGTGAATATTATTAAATTAATAAGTGAGTCATCAAGCCAACAAATGTCTTCTTCATTCTCAAACTTGCATTTAATCTAGTCCGATGCTCTTATACTAGTTGTTAAGAAAATATACAATTTTCCAGTAACGATATTAACGGGTAAAATACAAAAACAACAGTAAAATAAATAAAAAACAAAAATTGTTAACGGAGTTTAACAAAATATGTTTCCTGTCTCTCGACCTGCTGCATATCGATTTTATTAGGAAAGACTTTGACGCTTTCGATCTGATGCACTCACAAAACCTAGCTATTGGTTTTATATAGAGTTTAACACATACAAAATAGGATTGCAAGATTAATTGACTCTACTTAATGAACCATTAAAACATACAAAATATATATCATTGATCTATTAGAATTCAAAACTCTTTCACCTATCATCTAACAATAACCGTGTCGAATGGACCACACCAATATAATGTGTCTATCGAAACTATAACCCAATACATTAGTGTACCCTACAATATAAATACTATGCCAATCATAACATAACACAAATATTTATTTTTAAAACCTTCCGTCTAGTCATATTTTAGGTAAATCTGGGAGCTTGAAAAGATTACTAAGTTAAAATCCAACTCCAATGTTTGTCGCTAAAGGGTGAAGAAGATATACAGGTTTCGTGGAAATACTTGTTGAAGGTTGAGGTTGAGTTTGGTTACCTTCACAGCATTTCTGGTATAAATTAATGCAGTCATTTAATTTGGTGTCGGGAAATTTATGAATTGCGCGTGCCTGCTTTGAATATTTCATACCACAGTTTAGGGAAAATAACAAACTTAGCTTCTATATATCTATACCATAAGTATTTATACCACAGTTATTTATAATATAGTTTTAAATACACAAAAATAACTCACCATGAGTTTTTCTATAAGGACCAAAATGATTTCTTCTTATTTGTTGGGTTCAAAATTTCAATTGAATGTATCTCTATAACCACATTTGAAAAAACTTGTTTGAAAAATTGATGTTTTCATATTTTAAGATAATAAAACAAATATGATAGGTTTTGAATGTTTTTTAGTTATTTTTTATAAAAAAATATATTTGTTTTTGTAATTTTTTTACATATTTTTATAAATATTAATTTTACAATTGTTATCTTCGCAAATGAATGGTACCTAATTTTACCAAGTGTTTTTTTATTAAATTGTAAAGTATGTTTTAACCTACTTTTGTAATTATTTTGTATTTATTTTCGCAAAACAAATACTATTTGCATAAGTGATTTGTATTTATTTTCGCAAAATAAATGCGATTGGCAAGTGTTTTGCATTTATTTTTGAATTCAGATCCATTACGAGTTATTAATATTTTAGGTAGTACATACCAACTCAAAATATTGTCTTGAATCAATGTGTGCAGAATTATTATAAAATTATGTATTTATCGAGGATTCGTTAGTATTTCATAAGTACTCATGTCATCATCTAAAATTTCATCACAAATGCTATTTGTTATTTTTGTTATTTTCGTAAGGGGGTTAGTCATTCCATAAGTTATTTGTACGTATTTTTTTAATGCTATTTGTTATTTTCGTAAGTAATTAGCGTTAATTTTTCATTTTTTTTTTAATTTTTATAAATATTTTTTGAATTTACTTTTGTAATTGTTTTGTACCTATTTTTGCAAATGCTATTTTCGCAACAAATTGATAGTTATTATCGCATGATATTTATATATTTCGTAAGTTTTTTTGTTCTTCTAAATTTCACTCATATTTTTTAACTTGTAGTTGTATATTTTTTCTACTACTTTTTATGGCTGTTTCACACCTCTTTTTTCAAGTATTATTTTTTAAAATTTTTTATTTATATTTTTTGTAAGTTTTATTATTTTCGCAAGTACGATTTCAGAACTCCACAAAAGCGAGTTTTTATCACTTTAAATACTAATGTTTTAGGTATGATTCTTATAATAAGAGACAAAAGTCATGAATCGTTAAAAAATTTAGTCGTTCATAAAGTATATATGCTCATCAATCAAACTATCAAATTGACCAACTTAGTGGTTCGTATGAGAATTTAAATAACAAGTCAACTAATTCATTTAATAGTGATTTTGGCTCATACTCATCTTAGCAAAAAGTCTCATCTTAGACAACATCTTTTCTTTTCGAACCTATCCTATTCCAATAAAATTTATATCACTATTGACGAATTAAAACAAATAAGAAAATATGAAATGGAAGTTTTTTTTTTCAAACTCTAAAATTGAGCATTATTTTATCATCCAATCAAAACAAAATTATATGTTGTCAAATGTTGTTTTGAAGGGTGTATAGTAGATTATACCTTTCTTGAAACAAAATTTGGACACAAGCTAAACAATATTTATATATTGTCGAATGTGAATTAAATAACATAAAATATTATTGGGAATGAGTCGAATAATATCTTGACAATGTACTCTGTTCAGCACTACAATTTTTTTGTTATGACAATATCATTGTTAGTCTTGTGGTATGAGCCCATTAGGCCCATTATCTAGTAAGTTCTATTTATTCCCTATCTATAGACTACTAGGAATACACGGAAACACAATCTGAAATCTGTAACCTTTTTCAATCATAGTGAAACACTTTTCTCTGACGACGCTCGTGGACGTAGGCAATTGTCAAACCACATTAAATCTTGTGTTTTTTGATTTTCTGTTCCTTATTCGTATTCTGTGCTTGAGCCATTTGGGATAAATTGTATAGTGATAAATTGTACAATGATTTATAACAATATTGGTATCGTAGCCACATTGTGAAAGTAGGGTTTTTAATTAAGGTTTCACAATGGCGTCTACAACAACAAAATACAAGATTGGAAAATTCGATGGGGGATCCAACTTTGCATTATGGAATATTAAATTGAAATCTGCATTAGTAATGCAAAGGTTGTGGAAGGCGACGGAGAATAAATTACCTGAAGATATGAAAGAAGAGGAGAAGCAAGATCTTCAAGAAAGGACTTTGTAGTGGATTTTAATGAGTGTGAAAGATAATCTTCTTCGTGAGATTAATGGTGAGAAGGCTGTTGCCTGCGCACGGAAGAAGCTAAGACATCTTTACTCAGAGTAATCCGTAGTAAACAGATTACACTTGAAGAAGCGCTTGTACGATTTCAGATTGAAAACATATATTATGGACTTGGAGAACATAGATGACATCATTGATGATGATGATCAGGCTTTATTTCTCTTGAGATCATTATCAGCTCCATATAAAAACTTTGTAGATACCATAATGTATGGTAAGAAACTGTTATCGCTAGAAGATGTCAAAGGAGAGCTGAAATTAGAGGATTTGAGAAACTTGCAGCCAGACAATCAGGCTCGAGCGGAAAGTCTTATGACCAGGGAAGATCTAGAAGCAAAACGAGTTCCTTAAGAAAGAAGAATTGAAGGTCATAATCAAAGGTAAAGAACTCAAACTGTTATGAATGTAGTGAGAAGGGTCATTATAGGAGAGATTGTCCAAAATTGATTGGTAAGAAGGGAAGTCAAAAGGAAAATGTTGCAACCTTGCTAAAAGTATGAACGATTCTGAAGACAGTGAAAATAGTGGTAGAAGAGATATATTGTCCGAGAGTTCAGACTGTGGTAAAAAATCTTGAGTACTTGATATTGGCCCTACATATCACATGTGTCAGTTCAAGAAGTGGTTCGATACTTACAAGTCAATGTAGGGAAATGTCTATTTAAAGAACAATCATTCGTTGACTGTTGGTGGTATCACTAACGTTAAAATCAGAATGTTTAACGGGGTTGTTAAAATCTTGAAGTACTGGCATGTTACTGGGTTAAAAAGAAACCCGTTTTCTCTTGGGACACTAGAGTGTTGGGGTTTCAAGTACCGTGCATATGACGGTGTCATCAAAGTGATAGAAGACTCAATGGTGTGCATGAAAAGCAGTTTTACAAAAGGGTCTTTACATTCTCCAAGGGAGTGTTGTTATGGACGATGCTGTTGTAACATCATCAGGGAGTAATAGCCAAAGTATGTAGGATCAAAATAAGTTGTGGTATTGGCGTCTCCATCACGTGAGTGACAGAAGATTATCTGTTTTGAGAAAGAGAGATTTTTTCGGAGGGTATAAAGCAGAATCATTTGGATTTTGTGAGCACTGTGTGGTTGCTAAACAAACTATAGTCAAATTCAGTAAATCGGCTGTAAGAAAGACTAAAGGGACAATGGACTACATTCACTCAGATCTTTGGGGCCCAAACACAATTCCATCAAAGAACGAAGCCATATACTACATGAATTTGATCGATGATTATTGAAGGATGGTGTGGGTTTACTTTCTGAAAACCATGGATGTGGCATATTCAACCATTGTCCAAAGGAAGAATGTGATTGAGAAGCAAAGAAGAAGAAAAATCAAATGTGTTAGGACATATAATGGGTTAGAATATTGCAGTCGTGAGTTCAACGAGTTTTACGAAACTGAGGGAATAATTCACCATCGCACTTGTTCTAGAACACCATAACAGAATGGGGTCATAGAAAGAATGACATAACGTTTTGTAACATGGCACAAAGCATACTCCCGCATTCCGGTGTGGGAAATATTTTTTGGGCTAAAGCTATAAATACATCGTGTTACTTGGTGAATCGATCTCCATCAACGGCTATTGATTGTAAAAATTTATCTGGATCGGTGCTAATTAGGAACAGTTGAGCGTGTTCTGTTGTTCTGCGTATGCTAATGTAAGAGATGGTAAGCTTGAGCTGAGGGTAAAAAGTTGTATATTTCTAGGATATGCTACTAGAGTGAAATGATATAGGTTATGGTGTACCTCTTCAGAGTCTCTAAGTTTTCTCATTAGTGGGGACGTGACTTTTAACGAGCTTGCTATGATAGACAATCAGAAGGAAGTAGGGGAAATGGTCGAATCACGATCGGTTGTGAGTAAACAAAGGATCTTGAGTAGAATCGGTTCGTAGCATGTCCAATAATTCGAGTGGTTCCGAGGTAGATCCAGAATTGGGAGGTGAAGCGTCAGCACAAGATAATAGTGATGATAACTCGCCCAAACCAGAACACCAACCTTATAGCATAACATTGGGCAGAGAAAGAAGATATATTAGACTTCCAAATAGGTACTAGTTGCATATGCTCTGTGAGTTGGAGAACAAATTGAGATGCAGGAACCTAGTAACTATAGAGAAGTTATATCGATTTTAGAGGGAGATCGATGGATTGGTGCTATAGGGGAAGAGACAGAATCTCTTCACAAGAATAAAACATGGAAGCTTGTTAATTTTCCTAAAGTACATAAAGTAGTAGGGAGAAAATGGGTGTTCAAAAAAAAGAAATGCAATCCAGGGGTTGAGGCATCTCGATTCAAGGCAAGACTGGTCGCTAAGGGTTTTACTCAAAGGGAAAGAGAGAATCTACATGGCACAACTATAGGGATTTATCGAACCTAATATGGAGAACAAAGTTTGTGTGCTGAAAAAGTCACTGTATGGTTTGAAACAGTCACCTACGAAATGGTACAAACGTTTTGGTACATTCATGGTGTCAAAATGGTTCAGAAAGAGTCCATATGACAGTTGTGTGTATCATTAAAAGATTCCATATGATTATTATGTTTACTTGTTTTTGTATGTGGATGATATGCTTATTGTTTCTTGTAGTATGTCACACATTCTGCACATAAAGAACCAGCTTAGTATTGAGTTTGTGATGAAGGATCTTGGTAGAGGACAAAAATATTCTTGGTATGGAGATTATTAGGAACAGAAGTGTAGGATCATTACAATTGTCTCAACAACGCTATATTGAGAAAGTTCTATAACGACTCAATATGTTTGATGCTAAGGCAATTAGCATCCCATCTGCTACTCATTTCAAGTTGTTTGGAGAAGGAGCGGCCAATGACGATGCTGAGTTAGAACAAATGTCGAAGGTTCCATATTCAAGTGCAGTTGGTAGTATCATGTATGTTATGGTATGCAAATATCCTGATATCTCACATGTGGTTAGTGTAGTTAGCAAGTACATGAGATGTCCTGGGAAAGAACACTACCAAGAAGTGAACTTGATACTTTGGTATCTTAAGAATACTGCAAACATTGGCTTAACTTTTAACAAGACCGATATTGGTGGATCGCTGAATGATATTGAAGGATCAATGGTTGGTTTTGTTGATTATGATTTTGTAGGTGATATGGATTAAAGGATATCTCTGACATGATATGTATTTACTCTAGCTGGGAGTGTAATCAGTTGGAAAGCACAATTGCAAGCTACTATTGCTTTGTCTACAATAGAGGCAAAGTACATGAAGGTAACATAAGCAGTTAAAGAGGCAATATGATTGTAAATTTGGGCTTTGATAGGACTACTACAAATAACATTGTGACAGTCAAATTTCCATACCCCTTATTGAGAAACAGATGTACCATGAACATACAAAGTACATAACATTTTGTTCGTGATATAATATCAAAGGGAATTGTTTATGTGAAGAAAGTATCTACACACGATAATCCAGCAGATATAGTTACTAAGACAGTATCAGTTTGAAAGTTTAGGGAGTGCCTAAACTAGATTGGTGTTCACGGTATACTGTTAATGCCTTAGTTTCATTTGGTGAGTCAGTAAAAAAAGAAGTTTATTTGTTGATAGTGAAGAAAAGATATTAGCCTTAAGGGAAAGTTTGTTGTGAATGAGTCGAATAATTCATTGACAATGTATTGTGTTCTGAAGTACAGTTTTGTGTTGTGACAATATCATTGTTAGTCTTGTTGTATGAGCCCCTTAGGCCTATTGTATAGTAAGTTCTATTTATTCTCTATAAATAGACCACTAGGACTATAGAAAAACACAATATGAAATTTGTAACCTTTTTCTATCATAGTGAAACACTTTTCTCTGGTGGTGCCTGTGGATGTTGAAAATTATTGAACCATGTTAAATCATGTGTTCTTTTCCTTTATGTTCTTTATTTGTGTTCTATGCTTGAGAAATTTGTGATAAATTACATAGTGATTTATACTAGATATAAACGAGGAATTCTTGACAAAGTATTCATTCGTTTGTATAAATCATGAGAACTTCCACATCACATTCTCCTATCACATTGAGAACAATGAAGTTTTTATGTTTGAGAATTAACTAAAGTGGAGACTTATATTTCATTTTTACCCTTTAATAACATATTCTTTGACTTTATCCGCATTTTCCCGTCATAATGTACTGGTAACGTATGGAATACTAACTACTGTAATTCTTACTGGTGTTATAATCAAACCTTCCTATCATTGTTTTCGATATCCTTAACCATTATGAAACTGATAGAATTTCCGCAGCCTATTTTGATTATCTAGCATTGGATAGACAACAACGTATTATAATACTTGAAGACTCATAAAATTTAAAATTTAAATAATTATCAATAATATTATTTTTTCAAATGGTTTAACATTAAATTAAAGGGTGAAGCTATTTCCCCCATAAAATTTATTATTTCCTCCATCATTCATAAAAAACTCCATCTTGTTATTTCCTCCATAAAAGAAAATTCTAATTTATCCTTGTTTTAGTTTTACGCTAAAACCCCAAATTTCGCCAGTAACCATCCACCTTAACCTCTTCTCTTCTAACCCTAAAAAACTCTAGCCACCAAACAATTTTTAAAGCAGTTTATGGAGTTCCAAAGATAAAAATCTATCATTAATCTTATTTTTATTTTAAATATATGGGTTGGTATATCGAATAAAATCTCTTCTTAAATCTATGATTTTTTTTTCGTATAATGTGTTACACGAACTCTATATGCAGAAAACAAAGAAACTCGTTCATCGTCTAATCGAGTTCTTGCATATCGAGTTACTAGTTTAATCGTTTTTTAATATCGATTTCTGGTTTAATTGTTTCTTTTCTGTATATTGAGTTCAAAATATAGATTTTTGTGGTTTGATTAGTGTAGGCTGACTGAGTTTTTTTTATAAATATTATATGTGATTCCGAGTTCCTAACTTAGAATCACATGCTTTAAAAAAAAACATGTCATTCGGAGTGGTTGTCTCGGAACTACATGTTTTCTTTTTAAAAAACATGTAATTTTGTGACTAAGGTTAAAAATAATTGATTTTTTTTTTGTTTTTTAGAATTTAATGTTAGAAGTTAAATCATTACTCTACAATGATGTATTTGTTGTAATAATGCTTTGATAGTGGATAGTGGCATCAAATTATAAATTTCAAAATAAATAAAGGATAAGAAGATAAAAACAAATGTTTAGTATTTTGTTAAAAATTTAAAATGGAGGAAATAATAAATCTTATGAAAAAAATAAATCCACCATAAATGAAATAGTCATTGGCAATTCAGCTAAAATGTATTAATTATGTTTAAGTTTCTAAGAACGATACTTGTACGATATTCGTATTGCTGATTTGGTATCTCACTAAGCCATATAATATAGGTTGGAAATTTTTTTACAAGATTTTATAGCTAAAGGGTGAGCCAATCAAAATAACCCTAAGAGATGACCTTGACTTATGGGACCTTCGTAGATATTTTTTGTATAGTTGTAGTGCTAGTAATGCCACGTAACTTGGTGTCAGTGAAGTTATTACATGTAGTTGTAGACGCCTTGTTTGAATGTTTCAGACAATTCAGCGTAGATAACAAACTGAGCGTATATACATTTATTTTAGGAAAGTTGATTAAATGCAGAACCCTTGTTTATACTATTTTTACTATAGAAATGATTATACTTTTGTTTTACGACATACTGGTGTTTCCTTCGAATTATAAGATGTTTACGCCAGTAATACGTTGCTCACTTTGATAAAAGAAGGTAATTTATTAAAGGTCCTGAAACATAGGATCTACCTAGTATTAATTATTTAACTTTTAATAAAGTACGAAATAACCATTTCAGTTTGCATAAAAAATGCTGAGAATCACCTAGCCGACGACATACTTTTTAATTTTTTTGTTTTTTTCTATATTTTTAAATATTAGTTTTCAAATTATAGATAAAAAGATATCCAAAAATAAAAATTGCTATATGTTTGGAAGACGAATAAGATTAGATCTACGAACGATTTTTTTTTTTTTACTTTCGTATAATGTGTTATTAGAGAATTACATGCTAAGTTTAATAAATGATTATGTAATCATGACATTGTTGATAATTCCAAAGATTTTTAGGGATCATTATAAGTCTAAGATATGTTAGGAAAATAGTATTTTAAAGAGAGAAACACTGGAAAGCTAGAGAGAAATTAACAAAAATATTTATTAAGTAATAAATATTTACCATTCATCCCACTATTTTACTAATCTTAACCATAATTGTACAAATGATGGTTCTCATATATTACACTTTTAACCACTTGAGGCCATTTCACGCCACTATTTTACTAATCTTAACTATAATTGTTATTAATTACACAAAGCACCTTCAACATTACAATTTGGTTAGATTTCTCTGACCACTTTTGTTATGCCAAATTACCCATATATTTTAGCCAGTCTCATAATTAACCCAAAATTCTTCCCTTATCAGTATCCCCCTCGTCCTTGTGAATATTTTCAAGCGATGACTATAGTTGGAGAAATTGTCAAAATCAGATTATTAGCTCAAGATATTCATGAATGACTTTGTGTCAGTAATTTATTGATATTCTCACTTAATACGTGTCAATAGGTTTCTAACACAAACAGGGCATGTCTTCCAACATGATTCAGAGGTGACGTCAGGTAATTTCTAACACAGGCGGCGCATGTCCATCCAACATGATTTGAGGGTGATGTCAGGTGAATCCTTACATAGACAACATATGACCATCTAACATGATCTCTAACACAGGCGGTGCACGTCCATCCAACATGATTTGAGGGTGATGTCAGGTGATCTCTGGCATAGGCAACACATGCCCATCCAACATGATTTAGGGGTGACATCAGGTGATATCGAACAAAGGTGCTGCATGTCTATCCAACATGATTTGAAGGTGACATCAGGTAACTCTGACACATGCGGTGCAAGCCAATCCAACATAATTTGGTGGGGAAGTTAGGTGAACTCTGACACAGGTGGTGCCTGCATCTTCTAGGCATTCATTGCCTAATAAGAAAATAACACTTTCAATTTATTAGGCCTTTATGACTATTTGAAGCCCAAATCTTCATCTATAAATACCCTAATGCTTTTGATAATTTGGTGTCATAGATTTTTAGAGAGAGAAGTACCTTATATAGAGAGAGAAAATTGCTTGCAAATTTTTGAAGTGCTCATCTAAAGTTTCGTTCCACAGTTCATGCGTAAAGGTTACTCTATTCTAGATTGGTTTTCTATAAGTTAAAGATCATACGAGGGAAAAACTACTCGGTTAGATACCGAGCCAAAAGTTCTATAAATTCCTACAACTACATATTATGGTACGTGGCCTCCAACCAAGAAACAATTTGAGGCGATGACTTCGGATACAGGTACTTCATCGACCTTTACTACTTCATCGACCTCTAGTACTCCACCGTCCCCAGTCATACTTGTTTGACAGATCGTAGGTTAGTTTAATCCTTTGAAAAAATCCATATCTGAATCCTTATTTGTTTCAATAAGTGAAAAATAAAAAGATGTTGAGTCATCGAAATATAACGATTTGAAGAGAGAACGACCATCCAAACCCGTGGGGAATAAGTTTTGAAAAATTATAACTCCCTAATACAATCCTCTAAGTACTCTACAAAATACACCCAAAAGTACGCCTTAAACTACTCCTCAACCAATCCATTGGAAACCAAAACATGCTGCTCCAATAGTGGCTCATATAATGAAAAGACCCCTCGAACGCTACCAAGAACTTTCACCAATGAGCCTGACGGAAATCAGAACCAGACTCTTATGATGAGTTTGAGACAATTAGAGAAAAAGTTGCGCCCCGTTCTTGGATAATTGAAGTGGGTTGTTTCTCACAAAAAATAGAAGTCTAAATCAAAGAAGAAAGATGATATTGAGCTTTCTTCGAACATTAAAGCTCTCCTCATAATTAATCTTTGAGTTGTGAAGAGGTAAAATATTGGTACTATGAAGTTTGCGAAGAGGTAAAATATTTGTACTACGAAGCTTGCGAAGAGGTTAAGTTATGAGACCGGTGGAGGATCCCAGACTCAATCACAATCCAATTTCCCAATATTGGAGATGCTCGTTTATTCATTCAAATTTACGAGTACATTGTTTATCCATAAATTTTGAACTGTGTTATTTGGTTCCTTTAGACCCTCCTTTGGTTAGATATTTTTAGCCGATCAACCTATGTAACACCCAAGCAGGTCAGAATATTTTGCTTTTACTTTGATGGCCTGTATAATAGATTCCATAATATATGCGGTTAGATTTGAAATAGAGATGTTTATAGGATTAACCGGGGTGACAAAAAAATCCTTACTTTCCCTTCAATTCCCTAAATCTTAGAAGTAGATTTAAAATATTGGATGACATGCTCGAAACTGACAAGAAGTGGAAACAAAGAATTTTCTTTATCTCAGGGCATTGAGAAACTGGGTTTTAGATGTCGGTCGAAAATGTTAAGAGAAATAACAAAGTGAACTGCAAAGTAGTAAATGTATTATCAAAGAAGAGAGAAGTTACACCGATTAGGGTTCTACCCCTTTATTTATACTCTCTATAACCGTTATCTCCCATTAATCCACTCTTTGACTCTACAAAATGTATGTTTTAACTATATATACATCATGTGGTCTAATTTAACGGCCACTGCATTAATGGTTTGACTAATTCCGCTAATGTTGCTCTAAACTGCTAATCTGATTATCACTTATTATGCAAGGTGCTCGGTCAGTTTCATGTGCTTGGTTTACCTTCTTTGCTTAATATCTTTAACAAATATCTGGTCATTCTCTTCTTCTCTCGGTAATGCTCTTCGTAGATTTTATCCGTGCAAGAAACCAAATCTTGTCCAATCGTTTTCCTTCTGCTTGATGCGCTCCATGTCCATCACTTCCTTTGCCTCGCAAGGGTCAGATTATCTTCTCGTGGGTTCGTCTCCGTTCATACTTTCTTCCTACTTTGCAACTAGCTCCGCCTATAACAATTTGCGATGTGCTCCTTGTTCGGCTATTTATGTTTATTATATTTGTGTGGTGATTATCCACTTATCAGGGCACCCTCTTAGTTCTAGGATTACATGGTGAAGATATAAAATTCCTGAAATAAATCCCTAATTTTGAACGAAGAGATTCTCCTTAAGAATTGAAATATGTAACGTAAAGGCATATGATGTCAGCTTAGTAATGATGATTCTTTTAAATAATTAACAGGAAACTGCCACATGTCGATAATTATAAGCGCGTGGGTACGAGTGGCTTGGCGTTTAGGTCCATTTTTCAAAAGAAATAGACGCTTTAGTTTTTGTTGGAGACGTGTAAGGCTAGATTTCACAGGCATTAACCACAAGTGTAGTTAATAATCAGTTAGAAATCTATTTTTCTTGATTTTTAAAAACATAAGTCTTTTGAGTAAACTTTGAAGCGATATCTCAGGCATTATCAGAGTTTCTTCATTAACTTTAACCACACTTTCAGTAGATTCTTATTATTTATATACGTATTCTACTAATTTTTTCTTGTTGTTCTGTTTATAACAAGCACCTTGATACCAGATCCTCTTGGTGCGGCTACAAGGACCCAAATAACCCCATTAGTGGTAACAATGTTCAAGTGTAAGTTTTTGCACGCATTGCATATTATTACTCCTCATATTGACTCATTGTAGTCGCCATAGACGCATGATGGGTCCAAAAAAGATTGTAAAGAAGAAGGAGAAAGCGGCGAAGATCGTAGAACCATAGTTTGAAGATCTTGTATTTTTAGAAAACTACTTTTCCCGAATAACCGATAACTATGGATATATAGACCCCACTGCCCTTCTTAGTTTTAGGCTCTGATATGGTATACCCAATGATGTTACTGTTAGGGTTCCAGATGTTGGGGAGCATCCCTTCCAGGCGAGGGAGAATGAAACTTTCTTCTTTACTACTGTTTTTTACTAGGGTCTACGTTTGCCATTAACGGGTGATCTGTGATTTCTTTGGCTTTTTAGGCATATGCCCAACTCAATTAGCGGCAAATGGGTGGAGAACTCTGCTCAGTATACTCTTAAGTTCGTGATTGATAGGCATCTCAATCTGCTCAATAGATTTATTAGTTGTAATAGATGTGGACAAATTAGCTAAGTCATTCTTCTTTTATTCCCAAGTTGTTGGTATAAAAAAAATAGTAGAATTTCCAAGCTCCGACAAGAACTAGAAAAATTTATTCGTGTTTGTATCCGGTAACTCAGAGCATGAAAATTCCTTACTGAATTTGGATCTTGAACAAAAGTGGAAAACCAAATATAATGATTATACCCGCAGAATTATGTGCTGCTATTGGCTTTATGTCACCACTAATTGAGATGTTTAAATATGTAGGTGAAGGGAAAAATCAGGAATGGTGTAAGGAGGGCTTACCAGATGTCGTTGTCAACCCGTGGATTAAATTTTCAAATTTAGAAAGTTCCACATGCTTGAAAGAACCTTTACAGTTATTTACTCACATTAACTACTTACAAGCCGGGTTGTGGCCGATGGCTGAGCTGACCATTGGCGCGGACAGAGCGGAAACCTTGACGGGTACAACAGAAAAAGCAACGACCGCTAGTTTAAGGGCATTGATGGAACATCTCCACAGGGAAAAGAATACCACTGAGGTGTTTTTGTCAATTCTTAAACATAGGAAGCTAAAGGAGGCTGAGGGATCCTTGTCCTTACAATGTCAGACTGAGAAGAAAGAAGAAGTGTTAAGTGTGAGAGGGGTTGTTGAAGAGAATTGGGCCCTTCCGGGAACTAACACAAATCTCGGTCATGCACGTCGATCTCGCCTAGATGAGAATGAAGAAGAAGATGCAGAGGAGCAGATTCCTCCTTTAAAAAGTTTAAAAGTGATAGTGGATGCAGTGCCACTAACAAAAAAAATCATAATTAATTACTGAAAAAAAAAATGTGAGAGGGGTCTGAAACTATATGGCAAAGATGTGCAACCACTCGTATTGGAGGCAAAGAAATCTCGGGGGAAGGCTCCTAAAGTGATCAACATAGATGCAGTGCAGGCAGAAGGTCAAACGACCCAAGACGAAGGTGCTGATAATAAGTACGGACCCATGAAGCAGATCTCTTAAGATATAGCTCGTGGGATGGAGCAATTTGTAAAAACTGGGGCGCGACTTACCTTTTTACAAGAATTAGGGAGTTGACCGACTCGTGTAAATATAGTAAAGCCTAAAATAAACCTGCAAAAGGCCAATAACCTCGGTCGAGCGGATCTAGTGCAATATAAGAAGAGCTACCCCCATCCAAGATTTCAATGTCAAGGCCTTCCATGCTAATGTTCGAACAACGGAAGAGATGTCCTGAGCTTTCTTTTTATGATAATATATCGATGAGTGAAATATTTCAGAGGCAGGTGGAGCTAGCAATAGAGGTAACTTGATTATGTCGAGCAGTGTTATTTATAACCAATAATGTTATTCTAAATAAAATTTTGTTTGTAGATGCATCCCAAATCGGTCATCCGGTTCTATTAGCGTATGTCGGACGCAGACATTTAAGTGATGGATAAATAGAAGCATGAGTCTATGTTCTTTGGGTCGATCAGAGGGTTAACTACCGATATCTCCCGATATAAGCATGCGTACGATTCAGCCCAAACCCATAAATCCAAGGCTCTACAAGAGAAAGAAAAATTAGATAAGGAGGCTGCAATACTACAAGGTGCTCGGGAGGCGTGCAATACTGAGGCCACAACATTGATATCACAGATTCATGTGTTCGTCAAGAGGGACGATAACCTGATGTCCCAAAATGCTGAGCTACTAGCTCAAAGGATGACACATGCAAGAATGGTAGAAGAGCTAGCCAATCGCATTGCAGGCTTTCTGATCCAAAACGGGAATATGAAGTTATCCATGAACAACCTGAAGCGCAGATGGAAAACTAGCCCCAATAATTGACGAATAAGGCTGAAGCAGACTTAGAGCAACAAGAAAATCAGGTGATGGAAATTCCCATGGATATGGTGGGAAATAGCAAAAGAGAAATAGTGGCCGAGCTACTAAAATTGAACTCTGGAATGAAGCTTTGGTCATTTAGTCAGTTCATTCATAGGTTGGAATTCTAGAAGAGGGAGGTGGAACCATTCCCGAAGAAAATCTCCATATTCCCGAGGTAGGGAAATCAGTGATCCTATTAGGAAAAGATACAAGGGACAAGCTCAAGCAAACACTGAAGGCTTTATCATGTGTTATTCCGGATACATGATTGTAAAAGTATCGCAAACATAATAATTTTGTTAACTTGTTCTTTTTTATGTGGCATTGCTAGTGCAAGACTTCTTTATTTTATCAGTTTTTTTCAACAAGATATGGATGGGTGAATTGAAGTAATTGTTGGCATATGCTTGTCGTATGATAAAAACTAGGAAGTTGTGTTATTTTATAGAGATGCGTGTCTATTTATTTTTATTTGATCCTGGAGAAGTCCTTATAAGATCGAGCTCAGTGTGGATCATTGCGTAGCTTTAAGGGATAATAATACCCTAACTTTGATTGAGGCGAGGTATATATGACTCATTGCGTACCCTTATTAAGGGCTTGACTCGATGGTCAGTTCGCTTATATACTGCGTACAAGGTATGAGGCTCAGTATGGCCTTTACGTAGCCATGTAGGTGTGGCTAATTAGTCAAATCATATAGAGAATCTATGGTCTGGGCTCAATATGGCCCTTTGCGTAGCCCGTAGGCATGGTGATTGACATTTTCGCTAATTATAAGGACGGATATATAAACAAACACACGTTGTGGCGAAAGCATAAAATTTATATTAATAGAATAAGTTATAGTTTGATGCCTGTTAAAAAAAACCCCGCACCATCAGGTGGGAAAATAGCTCATCATCTAATCTTACACCTCTAGTATATATAACTTAAGATGGTTTACATTCCAATGATGCTTTAAAGCATGGTCCTCTGCGTCTGCTAGGCGATAAGCTCCATAATGCCTATTGGAGATCATTGTATTTGGTCCGTCCTAGCTAGGCCCTAACGTTTCTGATGCCTTATCCCCGAGGCCTTGAAAAATCTTCTTAATTATCATATAACCAACACTAAAACTGTGAGATATGAGGCGTGCATTGAATTAACCTCTCATTACGCTCTTTTAATGCTTCGCTCGGACTCGCACTTGATCTCGACTTTCCTCAATAAGGTTTAGCTACATTGATCTGCCTTCGTCGTTGTGGTCCTTGTCATAGTTGGCCACGCGATGGCTTGATATTATAACCTCGACTATGACTACTGCTTCGCTGCTATAAACGAACACAAAAGGAGCGTCATTCATAGTTGTGTGCGGTGTAGTTCAATAGGCCTATGACACTTCAGGCAGCTTGTCTGGCCATTTGCCTTTCGTTCCTTCTAGCTTCTTTTTAATACCTTCCAAAATAGTTTGGTTAGCAACTTCTACATGACCATTAGCTTGAGGATAATAGGGCGTGGAGAAGTGTTGGCTTATCCAGAATCGATTAATAAAGGCAGTGACTATGGCATTCTGGAATTGCGGGCCATTTTCGGTCATTATAATGCGGGGTACTCCATAACTTGTAAGAATTTGGGTATAGATAAAATCATATATATCTTGAGCAGGAGTGCGATAAAGAGCCTTCGCTTCCACCCATTTTGAGAAATAGTCGACCGCAACGATCATAAATTTGTTTTACCGGTTTCCATAGGAAGATGTCCTACCAAATCAATCCTTTATTTATCAAAGGGGGAGGGAATGACTACATGCTTCATCAGATCGCTTGTTTGATGCCCCATATTGGAAAATTACTGATATTTATGGCATCGTTGAACCAACTGTTCGACATCGACACCTAATTTCGTCTAGTAATAACCAGCAAGTAGAAATCACCTGATTAGAATTCTGTATTCGCAATGTGCTCATGCCTCTCCATTATGCAAATAATGCAAGATTTTTGGTTGCTTATGTGTGATTTATTTATCGGATAAATGGTTGGGGGGGGGGGGGTTGCAATACAAAAGACCATCTAAAACAACAATACTTAGCAGCCCATAATTGAAGCATTCGAGCCGCTGCATTTTCAATTGGGAGAATGCAAGAGTTAAGATAAATTAGATATGTTTCCATCCAATCATCTATGCTGCTGATCGTGTGTACCCTGTCACTCGTAGGAATGAGCTTGGTCGTTAGTAGCTGTTCTGTAATAAGGAGGGGATTATCTCCCGAGGCTATGGCCTTTACTGGGG
This sequence comes from Limnanthes douglasii subsp. nivea, assembly GCA_036936605.1. NCBI lineage: Eukaryota > Viridiplantae > Streptophyta > Magnoliopsida > Brassicales > Limnanthaceae > Limnanthes > Limnanthes douglasii. The sequence goes on from JAUPFV010000003.1 coordinate 321,250,406, forward strand.
TATCGACATAGTTGATTTCTTGGCACACAACCTACTCATATTGTACTCTTAACAAATTTTAATTCGTATTTTTTGAGCACCACGAAGTAACCCCTTATCTCTTCTTGCTTAGAATCATAGATTCCTCGAGCTTGGTTCATTACGAACTGCGAATCTGAACAGAACCTGAGATGAAGGGCCTCACATATCAGCGCTAATTTCTTACCACAAAAAACTGCTTCATACTCGGCTACATTATTAGTAACTGGAGAGTTGTAGCGAACCCCTTGTCGAATCTCTTCTCTTTTAGGCAAGTGGAGGATAACACATGATGCTCCTCTTGAAGTACTGGATGCTCCATCAGTTTACACAATCAATTTGGGTAAGTCTGCCTATAACGGGGTATTGTATTTGTCTTGAGCCATTTTCTAAGTGAATTAAATTCGACTAGAATTACTGCTATAGCTCGTACCTTGATCATCATGCACATTTTGAACTAGATATCATATTCCTCGAGCTCAATGCTCCATTTAGTAAGTCTCATTGAGACATCCGACTTTTGCAGAACCGATTTTAGAGGGAAAAATGTTCGAACAACAATTATATGACCCTGATTATAAAGGCGCATTTTTATCTAAACGGAGGTATCTAATCTTTGCATCAAGGAATGTTTTGCTAGTGTAATAGATAGGATGTTGGACCCCTGCTGGCTCTCTTACCAAAACTGCGCTGACCAAAAATGTTAAACATATTGATTAAGGAACAACAGCTCCCCCACAATGGGTGGATATAAAATTGTCAGCGACATGAGGTAGTTCTTGAATTCGGTAAATTTCTTGTTGCACTCCTCGGTCCACTCGAACTTCTTGGCCTCCTGTAGTATCTTAGAAAATGGTGGCTTTTATCAAAAGCTCTTGAAATAAAACGGGAGAGTGCTATTAGGTGTCCGGTGAGACATTGTACTTACTTGCTACTTTGCGATGGTTCCATCTAGATAACTGTTTGTAATTGCACCAGGTCAGCCTTGATGTATTTTTTGCTGACGATGTATCCTAGGAATTTTCTACGTCAGACTACAAATGAGAATTTGACGGGATTGAGCTTCAGGTTGTACTGGTGTAGGATATCGAACATCATTGGAAGTATCGAGAGGTGTTGCTGTGTTGTTTGTGTTTTGATGATCATATCATCAATATATGCCTCCATATGCTGACCCAAGTAATTGGTAAAGATGTGGTTGACCAATCGTTGATATGTTGAAACTGCAGTATTTTGTCCAAATGCTACGACTGTGTAACACTACAGCCCTCTTTCGCTTTAGAACACGGTGTGTTCATCGTCAGAAAGCCCGAGGCGAATCTGATTGTACTCTCGATATGCGTCCATGCACGATAAAAACAAATATCCCGAAGCTGAGTCTACTAGTTGGTCGATACAGGGTAATGGGAATTAGTCTTTTGGACATGCTCTATTCAGATCGGTAAAATCGACACACATGCGCCACTGAACCCCTTTATTTTTTACTAAAGCCGGGTTTGCTAGACAAATTGGGTATTGGGTTGGTCTTATATGGATTCCCTACCGAATACTTGCAGAATGATTTGAACAGGCACGACATAGCTTCCATTTGATGCAGCCATGGTCTGCCAATTATCATGTGGTAGAGACTAAGAGCAACCGATATCATGAATAAAGTTTTGAGCTAGCTGAACCCCCCACAAGTTATCATCATTTAATATGAGGTCGGCAACGGGATCGCGATAGTTGCGATAGGAAGGAGCCTCGACCCCGCGATAGTTGCGATAGTTGCGATAGTTCCTGGTCAGACCGCCTTCTTTTGCTCATCTTCGCCACCTCTCCTTGCTCAGAGTTTTCGTCCGAAATAGTGTATAGTGATGGAGATTTTTTATCAACATTGGAGATCATAATACTAGCCACCTCCAAACCCCTCTCCATATTAGGATCTTCATCGTTTATCAGCTCGGATTGGCCCCCCGCAATAATGAATAGACTTTGGTAATCTTGTTGTTTGATAAACTGGATGAGGTCCCCACTGTCTATCAGCCTTTGAATCTCCTTTTTGAGTTGTCAATACTACTCAGTCGAATGCCTATGATAATTTTGGTAGGAAAAGAAGTATCTATTTGTGCATTTGGAACCAGGAGCACTCATTACTTGTAGCGTATGGTATTTTGTTCTCCCCTTCATCTGATCATATATGACCGATATGGTTTCGGTCAGTGGGGTGAATTTCCTAAACGGATTCTCGTAGTATTGAGGTCGTCAAGTAGTATCTCTTTATGGTGAAGCATTAATCTTTTTTTGTTCACGGATTCCTTCTTTAGGGTCCGCGATACGTCGGTCGGGAGAATCTCATTTTCGAGCATCATCTACTCGTAGTAATGTGTCTACTCAGGTGAGGACGTCTCCTATCACTTTCGTGAAAAATTTGATCAGGTCAGCATACACTTATCCCCTCCAATCCAGACCTCTCTTAAGAGAGGCCATAAGCATGTTTTCTTGCAGGACTGGCAACGCATTCATGGCATGAACAAAACGCCTGACATAACTCTAAAGCGACTCGGCTCGCCTCTGGTAGAGATACATAATGGAATCATGCTTGCGCATAAGTTCCTTGTTACCAACAAAATGTTCCCTGAACGCCTTCCATAGGCCAGAGAAGACATGGATGGAGCCTTTGGAAATGCTGCTAAACCAATCCATGGTGTTTCCCTTGAGAGTCATCGAGAGTGCTCGGCATTAGCTGGCGTCATCAGAATTGGAAACCATCACTATAATACAAAACTTTTTTAGGTGTCTCCAGTGTGCCTATACCGACATAAGCTTCCATTCTAAATGGGTTGTAGTTTGTCAGCAACTAGGCATCCAAGATTTTTCAGCAACAGGCGACTCATTAAGGATATAATTTGACATTCGGGGTCTTACCCGATGGTAGTAAACGTCAGCATCCTCCCTCGCTCTTTTTGAAGCGATACAGTGCGCTTTCTGCCTTGGTTCATGCTCTTTAGATCGCTTTTTGCTTCTACTCTCACCCTCTCTGTATTTTTTGTAATCACGCTTAGAGGACTGGTCTCCTTTATTTATACGGCTAGCATTGGGTCTTAACGGGTGATTAACTCGGCTTGCTCCTTTTTTCTTAACACTTAGGGCGTGTAGCGCATCATTCATCTGTGCTAGGGTTACATGCATTGCCTGCTCCCAAGAGTTTTGCTCGCATGCCACACTGAGTTTCTCTTGCTAGAAATTATGGATTGGCTGCTACAGTTTCCAAAACGTTGGTACTACCGTCGGGTTCTAACTTGAGACCTCTTCAATGACAAAGGTTGCCACCAACCCGTCAGGGTTGATTTCTGGTTCGACACCGGTAACTAGTTGCACCACTTGCAGGACTGGCTCCACTGGTCCAGTTGGGACTGCAACCACAACCTTTGGGTCGGTAGTTGTGGTGGGGTTTGTTAAATCTTTCCTTACCTGTCGATTCGCTCCAGTTCTCTGATTCACCACTTCTTCACTCCTTTCTAGGATCTCTCTCTCAATCTGTAACCCAGTTACTACTATGGTTTTCTGACTATTTTAGATAAATGCATTGCGATTCCCCACAGACGATGCCAAATTTGTTGAGAGAAATAACAAAGTGAACTGCCAAATAGTAAAATTTATTATCAAAGAAGAGAGAAGTTACATCGAGTAGGGTTTTACCCCTTTCTTTATACTCTCTATGAGCGTTATCTCTCATTACTCCACTCTCTGACTCCACTAAATGTAGATTTTAACTACATTTGCATGATGGGGACTAATTTAATGGCCATTATATTAATGGTTTGACTAATTCTGCTAACGTGGCTTTAAATAGCTAATCTGATTATCACTTATTATGCAAGGTGCTCGGTCAACTTTATACGCTCGGTTTTTTTACTTCCTTAATATCTTGAACGTCTCTTTGGTCCTTCTCTTCTCCTCTCGGTAATGCTCTTCGTAGATTTTATTCGTGCAAGAAACTGAGCTATTCTCTAATCGTTTGCCTTGTGCTCGGCGCGCTCCCTATCCAGCACTCCCATAGCTTCGACAGGGGTTTGATTATCTTCTCGTGACTTCGCCCCTCATTTTCCATATTCAGTGAATTCATTGGAAAGAGTGGTTCTTCTGTCTCCATACTTCCTTTATTCTTTGCAACCAGCTCGACCTATAACCTTTTCTGCTCAGCTCTTTGTTTGGCTATTTTTGTTTATTCTCTTCGTGTGGTGATTATCCCCTCCTCAGAAAATGGTTATAGGATTTTCCTTAAATGGAACACCAAAGATACATCATTACTTAGTTTATTTTTCCTCAATGTTTGTTTTCCTGACTTTGTTTTTATTATGAAAAATAGATGTTATGGGTATCCAAGGAATTCGAGGATCATCTGACCGAGGCGACCTATACTCCATCGCTGATTTAATCCAACTAATCTCACAAAACACCATATTGAGAAGGCTGATGTATCAAAAGGCAGTACATTGGATCAACTCATGGTACCTCCCACTCCAACCGAGATACTAAAAAGGTTGGAGGCCCCGAATGTACTTGTTTTTCTCCCTACAAAGGCTAAAGACCCAACCCATCGAGTTCCTAAGAAGGACACTATTGAAGCAACGATGCTGAAGGCGGATCCAAAACACAATACCGAGGTTGTGACCAAAGAAGCTGGTCCTTTGGACAAGGATTGTTCCAAAAGACCGTAAAAAAAATATCCAAACAAAAAATGTCAATGTGTGGCTGTTGAAGAGAATGTCTAAGAAAATGAAGAAAATGTTGGCCCTACAGTTAATGAAGGAGATAAATCCAACTTACCCTCATCAGAGAGAGTTGTTATTGACTCATATTCTCCTTGGATTTCAAATAAAGAGCATGATGCTCACAAACATGAAGAAAATAATTCTTAAGAGACTGATGCTTCAACCATCAATTTATTTGAGGTTGGCTCCCCCTCCGGCTCGTTCAAACTTCACAATGATAACCTAGCCCTTCATATTGACAAACTTCTCAGGCCCCGAGGCTCTTGGAAGAAATGTTTGGTGACTAAGGAGGAAATCTGAGGTCCACGAGTTGCAATAGGAGGTTACTTGGCTTAAAGAGGAGTTCGACTTAATTTTTAAAAATCTGGAGAACATAGAGAGTTACATAAAATCTCAAGCACACAAATACATGAATGATAGAGAGCTTTATCTTGAGAAGGTACTAAGAAAAATACACTTATCAAAACTCTTAAAGAGGGGAATAAAAAAATCAAATTGTACTTTAAAAGGGTTGTTGGCCATTTAGAAAAAGCTCAAGCAAACAATCGAGCTTTCAAGGTTCGAGAAGAGGTTGATCATGAAGTTATCCTTGAGGCCTACGCGGTGGATTGTGTTTCTAAACTTGAACGAGGGATACGAAACTCAAATCCGCGTTGGTGCTGAATATACATAAACGCTTCCCATATTTAAAGCTACGTATTTTTTGGTTGCTCGTTCCAGACAAATATTGTCCATAAGGTATTTTTTGGGTGATGATGATGATGAGAGTTCTTCTGAATCATCAAAAGATGAACCTCTCAGAACCTCGTCAATATAAAAAACCTTAATGTGTTGGTATTTTTGTGAAGTCCTCATGCTGTCGAGGCATTTTAGTTAAGTCCTCATAGTATCGAGCTATTATTGTGTTTTAATGATTATCGAACTACTCTTCCTCAGTTAATTTTTAATTAATTAACTTTTTAAGTATATGAAAAAAATAGTTATTGTAATCCAAAGTTCATTGGAAGATTCTTTCGATCTAAAATCAATAGTTATGGAACAACATTTGTTGGAAGACCCTTGCGGTCTAAAATAAATAGTTTAGACCAACATTCATTGGAAGACCTTTCCGGTCTAAGAATAAATAGTTATGAACCAACATTCGTTCGAAGACCCTTCTGATCCAAAATAAATAGTTATAGACCAACGTTCATTAGAAGACCCATCTGTTTTAGAGAAATAAGTGTAGATACTTCTTAAAGATAGTAAAGAAATTTATATATATAAATTTTCTAATATGGCACCTCAATAAAACCATCATTCTCCACGAGGTTAGGAAAAATTATGCCCATTGTGGGAAAAACTAACAAAAGAAATGCCAAGTATGAAACGTTTTAATCATAGAAGAGAATTTACATTGTGTTTCGTTTATCTACCTATTTATATCTCTATTGAGAGTCTACAAGTGGTTACTAGATACATCACTCCACTAATAATGCATGTAGCGGTTACATTTGCGATGTGACGCCTAAAGTTATGGCAGTTACTTTAGTGGGTTGACTATTTAATTAATGTCGCTAAACCGTTTCCTTAACGATACTTTGGAAGGTAGGCCTTGGTAGGTTTCATCCATGTTGTAGACCGAGCAGCGATATGCTTATTGTCCCTCTCCTTCATCGTGACCCTCTTTTGGTTCTATCCTCGCCCGTTGAAGGTCTGGGTAGTTATCTTCGTCTTCATCTTTCTTCTACCCTGTTCAAAGAGATGTTTTTTTTTACCTGGTCTTCTTCGTTTGCTCGACTTACTAAAGTATCTCTCTTGCTCCGAATTTTGTTCCTAACCCGATATCGGTCAACCTCCTCTTTCATTTTGTCAATCTTTTGATGTCTTCCCTTTAAGTGTAGGTCTCTCTATCATGCCTCAACATCACTTGGGATTTCCCTCATCTTTGTTCGTAGCTCCATCACGATCTATATGATCCTGCTAGTTTAGTGATTATCCCATTATTAGGGCACCCCCTAGTTCATTGATTATATGAAGAAAGCCTCTTGATAAATGTAGGTTCCTTAACGTATGGTCTATAATGATGAAAAATTTGAATATGTAACAGTAGCCTACAAAGTGGCAACAGTAGTAGGCGCGTGGGTGTGACGTTTTAACCCTAACATTAAATTTGTATGGATGACACTTGGGTTTTTGGTGGAAACGTGTTGGATGTTAAACATGAAGTTAAGATTAATGTATAATATCACTTGCCTTCTAACATTTGCAAAGCCACATAGCCTTTTGTGAGAACCTTGATAAAATTTAAACTAGAGAAGATGAAATTTCTCAACGAAGATGAAACTCAGCGTAGCTATTTATTTTCTATAAGAAAAAAGTATGTCAAAATTTATTCTTCGTTCTTATTTTTACAACAAGCATCATGATACTAGGATCATATTCGCAGACTATAGGTGCTTGAGTAACCCCCATTAGTGGTTGTTGTATTCGTCCCATGATTCGTATGCTCTTACCCCTCTTATTGACTTATTGTAGTCAATCTAGGGAACTTGATGGCTCTGAAAAAAATGGAAAGAATAAGGAAAAGGAAACTAAAGATACTGAGTCACGGTCGAAGACGTTGGATTTTTAGAGAGCTATTTCACTCGATTAACCCCTAAATATGGGTATATGGATGATGCTTGGCTTCTTAGTTTTAAATTGAGTTATAGGATACGAAGTGATATTTTAGATAGGGTTCCTGATGTTGGCGAACAAACCTATGAGGCTAGAGAGAAGGAAAGTTGCTTGTATACCACTTTGTTTGATTAAGCTTCACCATTGTCGATGTCGGCCTTGATACGAGACTTTTTCAGCTTCATGGGAATATGCCCAACCCATCTGGTTGCGAGCAGACAAAGGAATTTACTTAGCAGTTATAGATGTCACTAAGTTAGTCAAATTCATGTTCTTCTATACCCAACTAAGTGGTTGAAGAAACATTATTGAGCTACCCAACTCGGAGAAGAACTGGAAGTAATTCATATTTGTGTAAGGAAACTGGGAGCATGAGAACGTTATTCTAAATCTTCAATTAGAATGACGGGGGAAGTTGAAGTGTAAGAAATATTTTATGTAATGTTGCCTTGGTACATAACTATTATTTTAACAGCAATTGAAATGCTCAGTTGTGTAGGTGAAAGGAAGCATCAGGAGTAGTTCAAAGCATGACTATGAAAGAAGGTTGTGAATTCTCTGATCTAAGTTGCCAACTTAGCCTCGATGTGGTTTCAAGAACCTGCTCAGTTATTCACCCAGGTAAACTTCTTGAAGGTTGGCTCGTGTCCAATTCCTGAGTTTTCAGTTTCAAAAGACGGGAAGATTACCATGATGGGAAGTGTGGAAATAACAACAACATATCGGTTAAGGGTGTTGATGAAGCAGAAATATATGGATTGAGATACAACTAGGGTATGGCTAGCAGTGCCACAAAGTTGAAAATCCAAAGAGGTTAAGGGTTTTTTGTCTTTACAGTGTCAGAATAAAAAGGATGAAAGGATGTTAAGCATCCACGAGGGTGAGGAGGTGAATGAGGATGATGGGAATATGGACCCACTAACGGTTGGTGTTGATAACGGTTGCACACGGTGATCTCGTGTAGGAAAGGATAAAGAGAAAATATGAGATGATTAGGAGATCCCTCTCCAAAATCGGCCTCGGTAATACTTGACACAATACCCCTTATGAAAAAGAAACCATAGTTGCTGGATGAGGAAAAAATGATGGGGATGATGCTCCAGAGATGCAGAGCGCACGGGGGTCGACTTCTAAGGCATAGCAGATTGAGAGGAAAGCCCATCAGATGATTGAGTTCAACGTTGCTCAAGAGGATGGTCAGCCGAGCCAAACGGATGGGGTTGATGATGGGGCAGAGCCCAAGAAGCATATCCCCAAAAAATTAGCTCGAGGGAAGGATTAGTTTATAAAGACAGGCGTGCAACCCGCTTTTCCCTTTGTGCAATGGGTGGATTCTGGTTTCTCGTTTTTAATATAGTTCGTCAAAAACAACTACCTTCAATGAGCAAAGAGGCTGGGGCGAGTTGGGCTGGTAGAATAGATGAGGATCTTCCTCCCTCGAGTATCACAATGCTTTGACACTCAATGATGATGTTCGAAGAGCTCAAAAAGTACCCAGAGTTATCATTTTACGATAATATGCCAATAAGTGAGATATTGCAAAGGCAGGTGGAGCTTGCAATCGAGGTATGTTATAGTTCATCTGTTATTTAATATATATGACTAACGGTAATAAACTAACCTTACATGGACATATAGATGCACCATATATCTGTCGTGATGTCCTACCAGCGTATGTCGACCAGTAATTACCATATCATGGAGAAGTAGAAACCCGAGGCTATGTTCTTTGGGTTGGTAAAGTGCTTAACCAGTGAACTCGCTTGGTTCAAGAATGCTTATGGGGCCCCCAAAACTAATAAAATCCAGTTTTTTCAGGAGAAGGAAGTACTTTTATGGGTGTTTGTGATACTTGTGAAACAAAGAATAAGGAATTGACCACAGAGACTGCAACCTTGATAGCGCAGAACAGTGGGTTCATTAAGAGAAACGATGATCTAATGTCACAAAATGATGAGCTGATAGCTCAGAAGATGGCTCAGTCCAAAAGGGTAGAGGAGCAAGTAGACCGCCTGACTAGTCTGGTGGTAGAGAATCGAAAGTTGATGGCCGTGGTGGGTGATCTGGAGGTGCAGCTACAGGAACAGCACCAGCAGCTTGAAAAGAAAGAAGAAGCCGACGTAGACAAAAAGGAAAAGCATCTGATGGAAGTGGCAAAGGAGATGATGGCCAAAAACCAAAGAGAAACGGCTACTAAGCTGCTGAATTTAAATCCTGACATGAAACTGAGATCGTGAGCGAATTTGTGTCGGTAACCATGCGACCCAAAATGGGGGGTTCAACAGTTCTGAGCCCGCTCATGTTGAACACAGGTTGGGAAAGGTGTTTACTCCGACAGCTAAGGATGCTGATACACAGTCGAGTGAAGTAGGGCTTTTACGGACGAAAGTCGATAATCCTCCCTATGCTTGAAGCTTCATTTTTTATTGTTTTGTGTGGAAAACTACGTAATTTATAATATTTTTTGCTTCATTAACAATTTAAACAATTTTGTAAGCTTGATTTAAATTTTCAATGCACAAAGTATAGATTCGTGGTTGGACTTTGTTTAAAATTGGAGATCAGTTGGTGATTAGTGGATGTGTGTTTATTAGTTCATATTTTATTTAGGATATGTTTTTACAATGTCAAGCTGAATATGGCGCATTGTGTAGCGTTGGGTGACACTTTTCCCTCAGTTTTATTCACGGTGAGGTTGATTAGACCCATTGCATGGCCCTTAGAGAGGCTGGATACTTGACGACTTCGCTTACGTACCGTGTACAAGGTATTAGGCTCAGTATGGCCTTTACGTAGCTCGTAAACGTAACCAATTAGCTCGTTCATGTCTATATACATTTGTTATAGGCTCAGTATGGCCTTTGAGTAGCCCGTAAACAAACAAACACACATACTGGAAAAAGCATAAAAATTGTATTAAGGTGATAAATATTAGTCTGATTTCTCATTACAAAAAACCCTTCCACGCCATTAGGGGAAAAGAGTGCATCTAGTAAGTTACAATGTTTGGCGATACAGTTTCAGGTTATTTACGTTGTAAGGATGCTTTAAGGCGTGGCCCACAGCATCGGCGAGGAGATAAGCTCCGCTATGTCCATAAATAACCTTGTATGGGCCATCCCAATCTGGTCCTAATTTTCCTTTTGCTCTCTCACCGGATCCGTGAAAAAAAGTTTTCATGACCATGTCCCCTACTTAGAAGCTACGCGGCTCAAAGCGCGCATTAAATCGCCTCGCCAGTAGGCTTCTCTGTATGTTATGCTCGAATCCGTGTTTGATCGTCACGCACCTCTATGAGGTCAGTTCTATAAACAAGTGCGAAAGGAGTAGCGCTTGTAGTTGTATGAGGGGTAATTCGATACGCCCATAAGACCTCAAACAACGTGTTTGGCCATTTTCCCTTAGCTTCTTCAAGCTTCTTTTTAATGCCTTCCAGGATGGTACAGTTGGTGACTTTGACTTTCCCATGTTCCTGAGGGTAGTAAGGTGTGGAGAAGTGGTGATTGATCTCATAACGTTTGCAAAATATTATAACCACGACGTTTTGAAATTATGGACCGTTGTTTGTCATCAAGATGCGTTGTATGTCAAATGTTGTCAGTATCTGATTGTGGAAAAAGTCACATATCTCCTAAGCTCGGGTTTGAAAAATAGCTTTAGCTTCCACCCACTTTGAACAGTAGTCCACCTCGACAATCATAAATTGCCGCTTCTCAGTCTCCATATGGAGTGGCCCTACAAGGTCGATGCCCCATTTATCAAAATGGCAAAAGACAACTATAGGTTACATTGGCTCGTTTGTGAGATTCCCGATATAGGAAAATTTTGAAACTAGTGGAATTATTGGATAATTCGTCCGCGTCGGTGGCCAATTCTGGCCAGTAGTAACCTACTAGCAGAAAACGTTAAATAAGGTTATGGGATCCAGAGTGTGCCGCTACATCTCAAGTGTGTAAGTCTTGTAAACCTGAGGTAGCTTTTGCACTTCGTTGATGTTTGTTGGTGGTGTCATTTGTATAACTTCTTACAGCTGGGAGGGTTCGGTTTCGACACCATTTTTTCTCACTACGTAGCCTAGGAATTTGCCACTTCATACCCCAAAAGAGCACTTTAGTAGGTTAAACTCTAAATTAAACTCGCGCAGTAGGTTGAACACAAGTTTGGAGCATCTTGATCTCATGTTCTCTTGTACATGTTTTGACGATCATGTCATCGATATATGCTTTCATATATTTATCCAAGTATTTGCTGAAAATATGGTTGACTAGGCGTTGGTATGTAGAACCCACATTCTTCAATCTGAACGGCACCATTATGTAGCAATACAAACCTCGTTTGGTTTTGAAACGCTGTCTGCTTCTTGTCCGATGGGTTGAGGAAGATTTGAATGTAGCCTAAGTATGCATCCATAAACGAAAGGAATACCCATCAAGAGGGAGAATCCACAAGGTGGTCGATGTGAGGCATGGAGGATGCATTTTTGGAGCATGCTTGATTTAGGTCGGTGAAATTGATGCACATATGCCATTAAAACCCTTTATTTTTAAACAAAATCGGGTTTACTACCCTCACTGGATAGTAAGCCCACCTAATATGTCATAGTCTGGACAGTTCTGTCGGACAATTTTGGCATATGCGTCGATAGCCAACTGATGGCATATAACTGATAGGTCAACACCGGAAGCATCACTAGAATCTCATGCAAACACATCCAAATTCTTTTCTAACAGTTTAATTAATGAGTGCTTAAAGATATATGTTAAATTATTACCCAACCGTAAAGAGTTTCCTTCTGCTATTACCTCCTCGACCAAGTCTGTAGGGTCATCTTTTAGCTTCTCTACTTCTCTTGGTTTGTCAACCGGTTCATGTGAGGGTGGTAACCAACTTCTCTTTGTCCACCCCCCACTAGTTAACTGCGAAACAAAGTGCTTAACCCAATTATCGTATGATAGGAACTGGTGGCGTTTGAGATCATGAACAATGTTTTAAGTTCGCGTTTAGTAGCCCCATAACCTACTTTCACCATCGACTCTACTTCCCCAATGCATGAAGACGCATTGCCGTCATCTCCGACTAAGATTCATTTGGTGGGCTTGTAGGGTGGAACTTTGTGCATTCGATCGTACCTATCTTTAAAAATGATGTTGGCTCAGATACCTTCATTTACTAGAACTCGAGTCACCATTACACCCCCAATGTCCAAATTTATCGTCATTACATCCTCCTGAAGCATGCTAAACCCCATCAGGTCATCATCGTCAGTTCTTCAACAGGGTCTCTATAGTTGCGGTAAGAGGAAGCTTCAACCTCATATAAATCATTTTCAGTTTGTTCCCTTTTGCTGGTTTTTGCTCCCTGACCTACCTCGGAGTTTCCTCTGGCAATAGGTAATAGCGATGGAGTGTTGCCCCAGGCGTCGGACACTCTGTTTCTAGTCACCACAAACTAATCTCTGCTAATAAGGTTACGCAGTGGTAAGGTGTCACTCCCGAAGTCATCAGTCACACCCGAGTGTCCCCCCCCCCCCCCCCCCGCAATTGTGAGCAATCGCTCATGCTTGCCTTTGTGTGCCTGTTCATCGTTGTCAGACTTGTCCTCGATAGTTGGGTATGTCTTGTCTTTCTGCTCAGGTTGATATCGATGATCTTAGTGCTTTATGAATTAGATGAGCTCGTTGTTATCTATGAGTCGCTGAATTTCCTCTCTTAGCTACCGACATTTGTCAGATGGGTGACCGTGGTCATTGTGGTATAAGCATAAGTATTTACTAGATCTCTTTAAACCAGGGGTGCTCATTTCTCGCGAGGCCCGATACTTTGTTCTTCCTTTACTTCGATCATATATGACCGAGATGGTCTCGGTTAGGGGGATAAATGTTCTAGAGGGGTTCTGATAGTGCACTGGTAGACAAAATGTTTCCCAACGAGGCCCCTCATATGTCTTTTTGCGGTCGAGCGGCCCTCCTTCTGTATTCGAAGTTTGTCGGTTTTGTGAATCCCCTTTCCTTGCATAGTCCACTATGATGAATGTGTCTTCTTGGGTCAGTCGATCTTCCATATTTTCCATTAGGTTCTAGATTAAGTTCGCAAAGAGAACCCCGCACAGATCAACGTCTCTTTTAATGAACGCTACAGCTATATTTTCCTCCACATCTGGCACAACATTCATGGAATTGATAAAACGCTTTACAAAACTTTTTAATGGCTCACCTCACCGTTGGTATACGTCTATAATCAAGTCACGCTCATGTTTAAGCTCCTTGTTTCCCACAGATATTTCTTTGAAGGCCCTCCAGATATCGGAGAAGATGCAGATAGATCCCTTGGGTAGTGTTGTGAACCAATCCATCGCGTCACCCTTGCGAATCATAAATAGAGCCCTACAAAGCTTAACATCATCGGGGTTAAAATTCATCATCATGTTAAAAAATTGCTTTAGATGCCTCTTTGGGTCTCGCATTCCATCATATGCCTCTATTCTGAACGGGTCGAACCTCCTAGGTAACTAGGCCACAAGGATTTTTCCACGAAGGGAGACTACTTCAGGAAGTAGGCGAACAGTTTAGCCGCACTTGATTGTACTGTACGTCCTCATCTTCTGTGGCCTTTTTAGATCCTATAGGTGTCATTTTAGGGTGTAGTTCCTGCCCCTTGAAGCGCTTCTCTTCCCCGCTTACTCCTTCTCCTTCCGTCTTCTCCTTGTGCGTGGAGGATCAATCCCTCTGATTAACCCAACTGGAATTAGTTCCATATTGATATTTTGGTTGACCAGTCCCTAGCAATTTGGAAATCAGTTCATGCACAACGTCATTCATCCGGCTATAGTGGCGCGTATGGCCGGCTCTCTGGTGTCTCACTCGCACGCCACCCTAAGCTTCTCTTCTTGCAAGTGATGAAATTTCTAAACCAAACGCTTGACCGTTGTTGCATGGTGGAGACCGTTGCATTTCCGGCAGCGCGGTCGTTACACTAATCAAGGCTGTCGGTTGCCTTATTTGTTGTGCTAACTGGACAAGGACCGCTTCGATCACATCAGGAGTAATGGGTGCTATCGAGCGCTGCAGTTCCTGCCTCACTCGTGGGCTAGCTGTAGTTCTTCGATGGACATTGGCTCCACTTTGCTCCGGTACATATCTCTCAATCCCTGACCTGTTTACCACAATGGTTGAGAAATCTTATTGCTAAGCACTGTGTTTCATTCCCACATATGACACCAAATTTGTTATGGGAAAAACTAACAAAAGAAATGCCAAGTAGGAAACTTTTTAATCATAGAATAGAAATCACATTATGTTTTGTTTATCTACCTATTTATATCTCTATCGGCAGTTTACAAGCAGTTACTCGATACATCACTCCACTAATAATGCCTGTAGAGGTTAGATTTGCGATGTGGAGCCTAAAGTAATGGCCATTACTTTAGTGGGTTGACTGATTAATTAATGTTTCTAAACTGTTTCCTTAACGGCCGTTTTGATGGTAGGCCTCTGTCTGTTTTATCCTCGCTATAGACCGAGCACCACTCCTCTTACTGTCCCTCTACTTCACGATGACCCTCATTTGGTTCTATCATTTCCCGGTGAAGGTCTGGGTAGTTGCCTTCATCATTGTCCTTCGTTTATACTATCCGAAGTGATGTCTGATTTACCTGGTATTGGTCGTCTACTCGGCTCGCTAAAGAATCTCGCTTGCTCCGAATTATTTCCCTAACTTGATATCGGTCAACCTCTTCGTTTATTCAGTCAATATTTTTTTGTTTTTCCTTTAAGCGTAAGTTCCTCGGTTATTCCTCGACATCAATTGGACTACCTTCCTCTCTGTTCGTAGCTCCATATTTCTCTATATTTTGATATGACCAGCTCGGTTTTTCATTTTCCTATGCCTCAGTTCTCAACAGTTATTCGTATATTAACTTTCCTGTTAGTAATGATTTTATATTATGAATTCAACCACTTCAACCACTTTAGGAGTAGTGGTTGCTATTGGGGACTGCAGTTTCTCCCTCACTGGCGGATTGGTTGTAGTTCTCCAATGGACCTTGGATCCACTTTGCTCCAGGACATCTCTCTTATTGTTAAGCACTTTGTTTCATTCCCACATACGACACCAAATTTGTTATAGGAAAAAACCAAAAAAGGAAATGCCATGTAGGAAACCTTTTAATCATAGAAGAAAAATCACATTATGTTTCGTTTTATGTACCTATTTATATTTCTATTGGAGGTTTACAAGCAGTTACTATATACATCACTCCACTAATAATGCATGTAGCGGTTAGATTTGCGATGTGAAGCCTAAAGTAATGGCTATTAATTTAGTGGGTTGACTAATTAATTAATGTTGCTAAACTGTTTGCTTAACGGCCCTTTCGACCGTAGGCCTTGGTCGGTTTCATCCGCGCTATAGACCGAGTACCGCTCCTCTTACTGTCCCTCAGCTTCATCATGACCGTTATTTGGTTCTATCCTAGATGATATTTTTAAGCATCTGAATGGCCGAATGCATGATCTAGCAGAAGTTGTAAGTCACTTACCACCCGAACTATTTTATCCCTATAGACGTGGGCGAGCCTCAAACCTGTTAAAGCTACTTCGTATTCTGATTCGCTATTCGATGCTCGAAAACTGAAACGTATAACTTAATATATTGCAATTTCATCCAAAGATATCAAGTGAATATTTTCCCCATAAGTCGAGGCACTAGAATCCTTATCCGTTCGAACTATCCATTCTACCTGTAACCGCTTTTCATCTATTTCCATATCGGGCTGCTCATAATGAAATTTGACCAAGAACTCTGCTACGGCGTGAGATTTGATTCCCATTGGGAACTCAAAGTCAATGTTGAAGTCACCTAGCTCCACTAACCATTTGGTAATTATACCCGATATATCAGGTCTTTGCAATATACTATTCAAAGGAAAAGAAGGTCAGACTATAATAAAAAGAGATTCAAAATAAGGTCTTATTTTTGGAGCAACAGTGACCAAACAAAGAGCTAAGTTTTATAACTTTAAATATCTTTTTTCAACATCCAAAAGACTTTTACTAACATAATACACCTGCCGGGAGAATTATCAACTTCTCAGATTAACACAAGCGGACAATATAAATCCAAAAAAAAGTATAGATCTAAACAACTTATTCCCCGACTAGGATTTGTAAAGATTTTGAGGGAATAGAGATATTCTTTGATATGTGTAAATACCTTGGTACGATCTTGGGTCTAGTTAAATCCATTTTTTTGTCTTAACACTTGAAAAAATAGAGTGTATTTATCTGATGACCAAGATAAAAACCGATTCAAGTCTAACAATCTCCTTGTCAATATTTGCACCTCTTTGCTTGTCTGAGGTGGTGCCATAGTACATACAACATTTAATTGTGTTGGATCGGCTTTAATCTCTCGCTCACTAACTATGTAGCTAATAAATTTTATGGACTGAACTCACTAAATTTAATTTTTTCTGGATTCAACTTTAGATTTATCATTTTCAAGTTAACAATTGTTTATTCCAAATTTGGAAAGTGATCCTCAATCTGGGCCTCAAAGGTTTTATTTACGAATCGTTGGGAAGTAGCACCATTGTTCAATCCAAAGGCATCACATTTTAACAATGTAAACCTCTTATAGTAATGAACAAATCTTCTATTCATCTATCGAATCCATTTTTTTTGGTTATAGCTTGTTGTATGCAACCATGAAAGAAAGAAGTCGATTTCCTGATGTGAAATCCACAAACTAATTTATCCGACATACCGGAAAATGATCTTTTAGGAAACCTCGATTCAAGTGGGTAAAATTCAGACACATTCACCATTTCGATTTTTTTTACTAGGACTAGCTTCATTGTCCATAATGAGTATTATGATGCTCGTATATGCCCGACTTTCGATAAATGATCTACCTTGGTAATAATATCCTTATATTGTGCTTTAAAAACCCAATCCCGAACCCGTCGGTTATCGGCGGACTGCTCGAGCTGCTATTTTTTATCTAGAATGATAGGGCGCAAATTGCTTCGGATTACCAATCTGTGATATATAATTTCAGCAGTCACCCCCGTCACATCTTATATACACCATTCAAAGATGTTTAACTTTGTAGATAAAAACAAAAATAACCTCTCCCTCACCTCAAGAGATAACTCTGTCCCAATTTTTGAAAATTTCTCATTTGGAAAAACATGGCCCTCAAAACTGTCATCAGGAACCAAGTATGAGAAAGTCCACTTTGTATCATAAATGGAACCAGACTCCATAGAAGACCCTACTAATTTCTATTCCTTCTTTGACTCTTATCCTTTTATCTGTTTTGGGCCCAAATCTGTTTGTTAACATTGTCTCACCCTTTTATGGCTGCTTCTGATAGTTCCCATAGTATTTCTCAGAGCGTGTTTTAAACATTGGTGAACAATTAAACCGCATGCAATATCGATAACTAGAACCTTTTGAATATGACATTTTATGTTCTTGTCGTATCTACAACAATAAGAAACACCGTTACTTCTTTTATTAACGACCCACGATCTAGTTCTACTATGCTTTAGAACTCCTTGACTACTTCAGCAGTAACTCCTGTAAATCCTACAATTGTTTGGTCGGACCGATGAATTACTGGAGGCTTTTCTATATTACCATAAGTAGTCATAAATAAAATATTGGCGGAACTACTAGTGTCACTTATCATTCTCTGTACTTCATCACCGACTATGCCAGGTTCTACTACCACGACATCTTTGTATGGAGTATCTACCTCTCTCGTATTATCGTGCTCAAAACAACGCAATGGAGAAGGATTTTGTTATGAATACGACAAAGCACCCGCTTGCAACTGAGTAACTAGGATTACAATATGCATTTTTCAAGAGTAGTTTGAAGTTCTTGTAATACTATAGCACCCAAAACTTGTAATTGACTTAAAAATAAACATTATGCACTACCTTTTCCTAAAGTAGGATCTTCAACCAATATAATATTTTCATGCCCTCCTTTGAATCCAAATATTATTTAGATGCATCAAAATAATATGGTTTAGATATCATCAACGTGTTTTCTTGCTTCTTAGCTCCAACAAAGTCTATGGCCATTGAATCTCGCTAAGAATATTTTTTCACAAATATTGTTAGCTTCCTATTAATAATCAAGGCTTGTATTTCCTTATTTAACACCACACACTTCTTCTTATCATGTCTAACATCATCATGCTACTTGCATTGCATGTAATTTACATGACTCCAAGCCTTGTTAAATATTTTCGCCAAACCTTCTCTCATCTCAGCATAATGGGCTGGTCGAACTCTTTTTTTTTACAACGACCTGACATTCTTATGCGTGTTGGTTACTTGTTGAGTCACCCTTAGCCTCTGAGGTAACTGAGCCTGTAAAGTTTCTCGGACACTTTCCATTGGAATGTAAGTCGGTGGAACTTGTGTTGGTTTTCAGTTGTAAGTTACAATTAGAGATTGTCGGAGCTAATTCTTCTCTATTTGAGCCATCTAAGTTATTTATGATGCTTTTGTTTCATGTACCAAAATTATTTATTCCATGTGATCTAATAAAGCCCCAAACGTCATGTATGCCTTTCCTCGATATTATTCTTCAAGATTCCACGGAGAAGTCTCATCTGAAAAGTTGCTAAGGAGACAAGGTCCTCGTCATATTCCATATCGGTCTTTCCCTTGATAAAACGATTGGTATAATCTTTCAAGCTCTCCCCCAACCTTTTGCATGCAATATATTATCATATCACCATAAGCTTGGAACTCTTTACTTCCCACGAATTATTGGGGCAAAATATTCCAAAATATTTCGAAATTCTTGATAGAATCGTGCGGAAACATGTTATACCATTTTGAAGTAGCACCCTTAAATGTTTTTGAAGAATCCTTACAAACAAACTTATCATCATCGTTGTAATTTATTAGGGTCGGATATCTTCGGAAGTGCCCTTCTACCTAATCTAAAAGGGTAATTCGGGCATCATCTATATTAGAATTTTCATGAACAGTAAACCTAAGTGGACCATGACGTAGCTGTATGCTGACCTGTTTTTGGTTTTGGAATTTAAAGCCAGACCTGAGTCCAAACTTCGACCCGGACAGCCCATGGGTCACAAAATAAGTAATACCCCAACCAACCTCATTTAATAGGTTGGACGTTTTCGAGAGACAGTAGATACAAGCACACGTCTCTTTTATCTCTCTACTTACTACTTAAAAGTTAATACTCAATTGACAAACTACCCATAATATCATTCGGCTATAAATCATCCACACCAAATATATTTCTAGATTCAAAACCAGTGAATAAAGCAGTTCACATGGATCCTAATGTACATGAAGTTCCACCTCCAGAGGTTGAAGGTGTGAGAGAGAATAATGAGCACACTATTGTATCTCGTTTCAATCATAATGGTAATGAAAATCAATCCATACAGGATGAACGTGATCAGCTAAGGGTTGAGATTGAGGCTTTCATGGCTCAGACAAAAAGCTGAAAAAGAATAAAAAAGAAGTGTGGTGCATATATACTCTACCCAACTGATAATCGTAGTGAAAATGAACAGTCCATAAAGATGCATGCCTGGTCTATGAAAACACATCGGTCTAAACGAGTTGTGAGCAAGACATTGGAATCTTTCAATAGTTCATCCAATGATTTGGACCTTGAAGAATCATTCTCATCCAATAGTGATGGTGGTCGTCTAAATACGAAATTAAGACTATCCAAGATATATTTAAAAAAAAGGATACACATGGCATAATTAAAGGGTTCAACCGATAACCAAATTGACCGATTGTTGATCGATCAATTTGTCTTTCAATACGATATTTTTTCTACTCCCAATGAATATACCGTGTTTAGCCGTAGCCAAAATTATAGACAGTCACATTTGTCTTCGAAATATCTCTCCGTACATCTCTCTAAATGATTTCACAGTTCAAAAATGGAGAAGTATGATGGAAGAAAGATCCAGACTATCATCTTGAGTAATTTAAAAAAAAATATGATTAATTTTGATGATTATGACAAGCTGCTATGTCATTTAGGTTAAAGAACACTAGAGGTACCTATCAGTGATTGGTAAATAAAACATTTCCAAGCTAGATTGGCAGGAATATAGAAATATATATATATATATATATATATATACATAGATGATATGATGGTGAAGATCCTTGAGGAGGAACGACACATATCCGATCTTTAAGAAATATTTTCTGACTTCGAAGCCATCAACCTGAAATTAAATCCAAAAAAATGCGTTTTTAAGGTCCGATTTGGCAAGTTTCTAGGATATGTCATAAGTGAAAAAGGGATAGAGGTCGATTCGGATAAACTAAATGCTTTATTGGCTATGGATCCTCCAATAATTACTAGAAGTCCAGAGACTGACCAGGCGGTTGACTGCGTTGAATATGTTTATTTCAAGATCATCAGACAAGTGTGCTCAATTTTTTCATGTTTTGAGGAATACCAAAAACTTCAATTGGTCTCCGCGGTGTGATCAAACATTTCTTAAAATTAAAAACATTTGTCTTCACCCAATACATTGTTCAAACCTATTTAAGGAGAGAAACTTTATATGACTGAGCGGTATTAGAGTATGTTGTGAATGCTGTATTAGTAAGGGAAGTGGATAATTACCCCCGTCCGATGTATTACATAAACAAGAGTTTTCTGGAAAAAGAAAAAAGGTATTTAAAGTTAGAAAAAATTAGCCTTAGAATTGTTAATAGCACGAGAAAAATGATGCCATACTTTCAAGCACACTTAATTACAGTTCAAATATATTTTTCTTTAAAGAATGTTATAGAAAAAGATGACATATTGGATAGAATGACTTAGTGGTCAATTGAGCTTGAAGACTATGATATTGATTTTGTGCTTCAGACCACGATCAAGACTCAAGTTATAGCTGATTTCTTAGTGGAGTTTCATACTAAAAGGCGTTACGAACAAGAACTGGAAAATAAATCTAAGAACGAATGGTTAATCCGAACAGATGGTGGGTCTAGTACGATGAGATGTGGGGCTGAAATTTGTTTAACGTCCCGTAGGGTGATACTATGTATCAGGTTTTATGTTTTGGTTTCAGGGCATCCAATAGTGAATCAGAGTATGAATCGGCCGTTGTTGGGTCAAGACTAGCTCAAATATGTGGAGAAAAAGAGGGTCTGGTTAGTAAGTCACTCCCATATACTTATTAATAAAGTTCAAGGACTATCTGAAACTAAAAATTATCAGTTAATAAAGTATATGCAAGTATCAAGGGAGGTTACCATAAGTCTTAAAAGCATCCAGTATGAACATGTCCCTAGATCGGAGAATACTATGGCAGATTCCTTAGCTACCATAGCCTATTGTGAAGCATACCTATGGATTCTTATGCAAAAGTGCCTCTCCATAAGCTGAGTTCAAGGCAAAAAGGGTGAATATGAAGCAAGAATGAATATATCTAGCATGGAATCGAAGGATTTGAGGTATGAAATTCATCAATTTATTTCTGATGGAGTTTTACCCTCAGAGAAAATCTTGGCTAAAAAGATCAAGTACAAGGCTCGTGGTTTGTTAGTGTTAATAGGGATTCTTTATAAAACGTCTTTCAACACACCTTTCCTACGTTTCTTAGGTTTTGACGATTCCCAAAATTTTATATCTGAATTGCACGATGGAGAGGGATCATCAGATTGCGATTATAAGGATTTAACCAAAAACGTTTTGTTAGCAGGATACTATTGGCCTACCATAATGGAAGATGCCAAAGATATGGTCAGAAGATGTGATCCTTGCTAGAGATATGAGAATGAAATCCATAAGCCAACGATTCCTATGGAGTCAATAGCCGAACCCATATCTTTCGATAGATAGGGTTTGAACTTAATTGGACCTCTTCCCATGACGTCTGGAGGCTATCGAACGATAATAGTGGCAATAAATTATTTCTGTAAAGGGATAGAATCTGCCCCACTAGTTGGAGCCACTTTCAAGGCAGTCATAAAATTTATTTTATCCAACATATGTTGCCGATTTGGAATCCCCAGCGAATCACCACAGACAATCGGTCACAATTTGACAATAAAAACATGGAGACGTTTTGCACTTCCAGAAGAATTCAACATTGCTTCTCCTCTCCTTTCGACCCTCAGGAAAATGGGCAGGTTGAAATTGCTAATAAGACAATTTTAAGAGGGTTGAAAAAGAATCGAGAAGGAGTTACAGGGTTTAAACATTCTTTGATGTAGGGTTTAAACATTATGTGAATCATTGAGTCATCTACAATTTTTTAGATGTAGGATTCTGTGAACCAGTAGCCAAGCGCGATATCTTTCTTGTTTTTATAAACATATCTTAAAAAATTAATCATTTCATTTTAAATTTTAAAAATTATATTATCATCCAATGAAAATTTAGTTAAAATTTAAAGGTTCTCATGCGAGAATGCTTCGAGACGGTGGTATTTGACTTATATTTGTGAAAACAAAATTATTGTTTCAAAGCAGGTAATACTACCGATTAATGTCTGTCTTGTGCATATTTTAAAAGCATTTAAGATATAAAATTATTTATGTATACATTAAAATAAATAGCTCATTTAGAAGATTAAAAGAATTCTGTTGGATCACAACCGATGTAATATACTAATAAATTTCTAAAAAGTTATATATATTTTTTCAAAAATAATAAAAACAAAACAATATATTTTTATAAATAATAATCAGAGTTTGGGAATAAAAACAATCAATCGAAAATCATCCCCCATCAACTGCGTTCGTAATCCGCGCCATCAACTGCGTTCCTAATCAGCCGCGTTCAATCCCTCAGAATCATCGTCATTCTTCGAACACTCTTTCAACTTTCCCAAAATATAGGCTATAATGCGTTTTAGGAGAATGGCCTCTGATCTGGAGATGCAAAAATCAAGTATGAGTAACAGAAAAAGAACAAAATTATCTTCTACAAACTTAAAATTCAGTAACTTACTTTAATTTGGATGACTCCCAACCAGATAGATCGCCTGCCTCTTTTAAAGCAATTCTCCATCCCTCCTTCTTGCTCCCATATTTATTTGGGAGTCTGTGGAATGAGCTTCCAAATTTCCCAGTTTGATTTCGTACATCTGTGGGTTCTACGTTGTAAAAGACCGGTACAACAATCTGATCCAGTTCTTTCCTGCACTCTAGAATCTTCACGAGCTCATCCAAGCACCATTTCGAATCCGGATAGTTTTCAGAGAAAATTATGACAGAAATCTTCGATTCTTTGATTGCTGTGATGAGTGCTGAAGATATCTCTTCTCCTCTTTCCAGTTTTTCATCGTCGATGAACGTGTTGATCTTTTTATCTTTCAAAGCTTCCTGGAAATGGATGACGATGTTGCGGCCGGTGTCTTTCCCTCTGAAACTGAGGAAGACATCGTATTCAGGGACATGTGATGAAGAAGAAGACTCCATAAAATATGAGTAGGTAAATCTAGTAGTTCAAAAGGATTGGTTAATTAAAATCAAACTTTGGAGCTCAAAAAGCTTTACTTAGAAACAAGATCTTACACCTAAAGGGTGAGCAGGTATAAAAATTTCTTCGATATTATGATTGAAGGACCTTCCTTAGAAATTTCTTGAACAGTACCATCATTTAATTTAGTGCCAGGATATTTATTACACGCAGACCCCTCGTTTGAATATTTCATACAATTTCGGGTAAATATCAAACTGAGCCTGTATACATTTATTTTTGGGAATTTATTACATGCAGACCCCTTGTTTAAACTATTTTTATTATATACATGCTTATATTTTATTTTATGATGAATTGACGTTTCCTTCGAATTATATGATTTTCTTTTTTCTGATATCTTGCTTAGATTTATAAAAGAAGGTATTTATTTTAAGACTCGTGTAATATAAATGATACCTAAAAAGAACATGTTTTCTCAATAGGTTTTCTTAATAAAAGAAACTACATACGTATGGAACATTCTCCTAAACTAATTTCTGGTAAAATAATTTGAATTCCCTACATTTCTATTTATAGATTAATTTTGTAGTAAAAGATTAGGTTAGGCGAAAGAGATAAAAAATGTGCATTTTCACTTTACCATAGTTTTACTCTCTTTTTTCTTAGGGTAAATTGTTATTTGGCGAGAAATGGAGTTACACTCTCAAAGAAAATAAGAAAAGACCTTCAATCTTCATCGAGAAGATCTTTTGTTCTTTCATATCAAATTTCATCCTCGAAGTCTTGTTTTGTTTTTTAGAGAGACTAAGCCAAAAAGGATTTTTGCTCCTCATTCATCCAGAAGAATATCACGACCAGTATTTCATTCGTCGTAAAATCAAGTTCTAGAGTTAAACATTCTAGATTAGACAAGAGGTGCGGATCCATTCCAATACCAAAATCTTTTTATTTGGAAAGAGGGATCGAGAGATCAGAGAGTCCATACAGTCTTGAAGAGGTCAAGGTTTCAATTTTGTTTTCCCCTTCGTTGAGTTTATTCGAGGACCTGATAGGAAGTTACTTCTAGGATAAAAATTACCTAAGAGAAACAACAAAGTCAAAAGCTCAATGACAACAAAGAAAGCTCTCAAGATACAACTGGAAATCATGAATAGACGACTGAAGAGGCAAATACAAGTTCTGGATTTGAACTCCATTTCCCACCCCTCAACAACAAGACATTACACTCCCAGTTCTTCCCTCCCAAGATTTCATACAAAGAGGTCGTTCCACCAAAACCTACCATCAAGGCAGTCAATTATGACAAAGTTACCTATGGCAACAAAGAAGGCTTCAAGTCTGTAAGTTTTGCATAAAAAGATAAGCCTATCCTACTCAACTCTACTGCATACACTATGGTAGTGAAATTTGTTGTAGGTAGACCATCTTTGTCTGTAATTAATAAATTTCTAAACAAACTTAGGCCTAAAGGCATAAGAAACCTGTTTGTTTCTTATAAATGGAACGTTTTCATAGAGTTAACCTTAATAAATGACTTAAAAACTCTATGGAAAAGGATTTTTTTTTTACCAGCATTCCATGAGATTAATCAAATGGGAACCGACTTTCAATACCAAAAACGAATGCCCAGTTAGCCCTGTGTGAGTAACTTTCCCAAAACTCCATACTTATCTTTACAACAGAGACACTGTTAAAGATATAGCCAATGATATTGGAAACCCCCTTGACATCTAGAATCCCTTCAAAAATCTTGCCAGACACAACTATTGTCACGCTTGGATCAAACTTGATGTATCGAATCATATCAATACGAAACTTTGGATTGAATTTGGTGACTAGAATGGTAATTAGATATACATTACATATAGGGATACCCTTGTATATTATATAAACTATCACCACCTAGGTTGCAGTAGCCCAAACTAAAAAAAACTACAAAAAAAATTGAAGTTACAAAAATAATAATCAAGACAACCATGTTATTCATAAGGTTGATGGATATTTAACAAATAAAAATATAATTATTCCTCCTATGATGAAATCAATATTAGTCAAACACCCTCTAATTTGGTGTAACATGTCTAGCATATCACCAGAGAGATCTATCAATAATAATTTTACTCAAGATAATGTTATTTCTAAATACCACACCACCCTCCAAACTCATGCTACCAATAACCTTCGTACAAAGCTCAACTCTGTAATAATTAATTATATGCAATTTATAGACAAAATCAATAGATTCCAATACCTCATTTTATCGTCTGATGATGAGATAACCTCAAACTCCCCACTATACCATGAGTGGAAGCTTTCCAATTTTACTTAATAAATAAGTAAAAATGGATACATAGCTTAATGTCATAAATCAGAAAGCTAAAATGCTTAAATATAAAAAACTATGTTATTCCAATATTGCAATTGACTCTAAGGAGTCAATTTTCTACTCTTCGCATATTAATGATAATTTAAATCTTAAATTGGAATGTAAGAGGGTTAGGAAATAAAAATTCAATTAGAAGACTAAAACATTTACCAAATTCTGAGAAAATTGAGTTCCTCGCCATCCGGGAACCCATGATTTCTGTTAATAACCTTGACCAAATCATGAAAAATCTTAAATTCCATCAGAGTATTGCTAACTCTAGCAATAAAATTTGGATCATGTGGAAGAGTCACTTTAAGGTGAACACTGTCTGTGATGAAGAACATATAATTCACCTTAAAGTTTCCCTTTATAATCTAAACAAAGAATTATATGTCTCTGTCATATATGCCAAATATTCTAGAGTTAATATACTCCCTCTTTGGGTGACTTTGAGAAACTTATCCAACAATCTACTAGAGTGAATTGTCATGGATAATTTTAACTGCATCACTAATGTTGCATAACAATTCTCATGTTCAACCCCGTGTCTTCAAAGTCTTGATGACTTCAATAACACTATATTTGAATGCTCCCTTGAAGATCCTGTATTTACAGGATCTCCATATACATGGACCAATAATAGGAATTGGAGAAGGTTTGATAGGGTTCTTATTAATGACAAAATGAGAACGTATTTTGACAACATTCAAATCAAACACTAGATTAAAACCTGCTCAGATCATGCCCCTCTGCTGATTACTTTAGCCAATAACTCTTTGAAGCCCAAATAATCTTTTTAAATTTGTAACATGTGGATTTAACACTCTGACTTATTCAAAACTACTGAAAAGTCTTGGGGTTCTCATGTCCATGGCCCCCCATTACATGTTATCTGAAATAAGGTCAAAAGACTTAAGTTAACGCTTAAGTCTTGGAATTATGATGTGTTGGGAAATATCTTTAATGTTTTTGCCAAAGTAGATGAAAGTATATTTTTATGAAAACAAATTCCAATATTCTCAAAATATAGATGATAAATCTAGTCTTAATAAAGCTAAATCCAATCACCTTCTTCTCTTGGCAAGAGAAGAAGCTTATTGAGAGAAAAAACGTTGTGTGAACTGGTTCAAGCAAGGAGATAAAAAGATTGCATTATCTCATAATTTTGTTAAGAAAAAGAATATAAACAATATAATTAATGGTATTTATCATAATAATTCTTGGATTGATGATCAAAATCAAATGAGGAATAAAAACTTGCTTACTAGTAATAACTCCACCAATTAGTATGATACTTCTCTTGAAAATATTCCTAACATTATCTCTGAATCTTATTACAACAATCTATTAGCCAATCCTACTATTAATGAAATCCACAATGCTGTTAAATCATTAAAAAATAACTCTATACTGGCCTTGATGGTTTTAACACCATCGTTTATCAATTTTTTGGGACCACTATCAAATATGACCTCATTTCTGCAATCACATATTACTTTAAGGGTAATATTTCCCCTAAAGGTATCTTTGTTACAACATTGTCCCTGATTCCGAAAATTCATTTTTATAACTAGTGGAAAGACTTTAGACCAATAAGTTTTTGCACTATTTTTAACATAATTCTCTTTAGAGTAATCAATAATAGGCTTAAGTTAATGTTTCCTAAAATTATCTTCCTTGAACAAGGTGGTTTTGTTCATGGGAGTAATATTCATGACCAAATCTTGATTTCCAATGAAATTATTCGTGACATTGACAAAAAAGCTCGGGGTAAAAATATTGTCCTTAAGATTGTTATGAATAAAGCCCTTGACAACATGTCACGTAGCTTTATCGTGGATGTTATGAAATATTTTGGCTTTCATACTAATTCATTGATCTTATAAAAATTGTATCCATTTAGTGTACTTCTCCATTATGATTAATGGAGAATCAAATGGTTTATTCAAAGGTCTAAATAGCATCAGTTATGGGGATCCAATTTTCCCCAACTTATTTATTATTGTTCGGAAGTTTCAACAATAACCTCCAAATGCTATAGATAACCAAAAGCAATATGAGAATAAACTATTTAGCCTATGTTGATGACTTTCTCATCTTTACTAATGGATCCAAAAGTAATATTATCAGCCCCAATAAGTTCCTAACTACTTATCAAAACTCATCTGGCCAAAGCATAAACAAAGAAAAATCCTGCCTCATCGCTTCTCCCAAACTTAATCCCCATAAAATCAAATCCATTGACAAATTTTATGGCATTAAATACAAATTCTTACCTATGAAATATCTTTGTATACACATTGATAATTATATCATGATTAACAAATATGATGAATTAGTCCATTAAATCAGACTCAAATCAGTGAATGGTACTCAATCCTCATGTCCTTTGGGAGCAGATTAGTACTAATTCAATTAGTATTAATGGCCCTTCCAAATTATTATATCCAATGCTGCATCCTTCCATAAAATTAATCAACCTAATAAACAACCTTATTAATTGATTCCTTTTAGGGCTCTAAAGAGCTTATCAAACCAACTGTACTATCCAATTAGGAGTCTATTTTCCTTCATGATTAGAGTGGTCTTAATATTAGGAAAATCAGAGATTTACAAGATGAATATGCTTGTAAACTCTGGTGTAACTTCAAAGAAAACATTTATTTATGGGCTAATTACATAAAATCTATGTACTCCAAATATATACATTTGATTCACCTAACTAACTTTACTAGAGACTCTCACGCCTAGGGAATATTAACTAAAATTAAAAGTATTGATGAGCCCAATATTCTTTGGATTTTAAGTAATAGTAAGATTGATTTTTGGTTGGATATGCGGTTTAAAAAGACCCATTTGTTTGAGAATAATAATTGGTACACCCTTGAAAATGTGGATAACTATTGGGATAATAACAATTGGAATATTAACAAGATGGCAGCCTTAATACCCCTGATAAGAATAACAAAATCTTACCTCGGGACTAGTGATTTAACCTAAAATGGTCTTATAAACCCCCATTTTATTTCTAGATAAGAAGAAGCTTTTTCCGAACATAGATGATATATATAAGCCGCAAACATAGGAATCTAATTCCTTCAAATTTTTATTTTGAAATTAATTCGAGGTTTTGGAGATGGTGGATTATCATTAGCAATAGTTTGCTTAGATATTTAATCGAATCCCATCCTTGTAGCTGAAACTAAAGCCTTATATTCTAACGTGTATGAGAGTTTTGCTAGTTAGAGAAATAACCTTGATTTTCCTTCAGAGTTCTTAAATCATCTTTAGGTTAGGATCTTTCTTTATTTTGAGTTTGGTCTAATTTTTTTCATGATATACTAATTATGCTCTCTTCCTTATAGACGATTTTTTTTTTGAAATTAAGACCTTGAAGGTGCAGTTTGCTTAAATGAAAACCTCAAAAATTATGATTAAGATCCATTTTCTTTTTGGACCAACACCAACAGTCTCCTTATTGGACCAACATGCACCATTTTTATTGAGCTTTAATTTATTATCACTTGGATATTCCATTTAAGAGAAAGCGTCTACCTTGGATTGTTTAGATGATGTATACAATCCAGATTTATTGTTTTCTTAGAGTCTTGACTCATGTGAATTCTTGAAGAAGGTTTGCACTATCCAAACTAGTTAGAATGTAGTTTATGTGTTCAACCATTGATTTGTTATTGATTTCATGCCCTTGATTTTGACTTTGTTCCTACTAGACCATATTATCTAACAAATAATTGGATGAAGAAGAGTTCTATGTGTACCATTTTTTTAGAAGACGAGAACCAGGACTTAAGAATATATTGTAAAAATATATGCCATTTTATGAAGATACCAAACAGCCTTGTATAGTGACTCTAAACTTCCTAAGCTGATTTACACTGAACAAATAAAGGTTGAATTGATTTAACATTTTCACAACAATGACAACTTAAAGCTATACATAAGTTTTTAGATTAAATGATAAAATCAACTAGTAACCAATTGTATAGGATCCTCCAGAGTAAAATTAAACATTTTTATAGAGTCATAGCCTTGCTTCCTTTAAGTCTAATACTGTTTCAAGTATCCTTTATGGTGTAGCTCCTGATAGGAGATAATAACCATTAGATGGTATCATCTGTTATGTTGTCCAGCTTTTTTTTTCTAATTTTTGAAATTATAGAAAGTATAATTGTACCTTTTAACTTGTCTAAGTTCCAGTCCCCATCAATCTAGTAATTCTTTATTCTCTCAATTGTCTTCTTCATTATCAAATTAGATTAGAGGATTGGGGTTACACCACCTCTCGAGCCAAAAATCCATATTTCATTTCCCTATTTTCTAGTAGATGAAGTTTTATGCAAGATCTCTAACACTTAATAGTTTATTCTATATTTTAGATCATCTTGAGTTATCTTGTACAAAGATATGATGTTTGTTTTGACAATAAAGTGGATGCAAATATCGGGCACATAATGTATCTTGAGTTAGCTTGTACAAAGATATGATCTCACCCTTCTTTTGGTAGAGGTCCATTATCGAGTTACGCTCACGTTTGAGCTTCTTGATGCCTAAAAACCTTTCCCTGAAGGTTCGCCACAATCCTGCAAAGTCATGAATAGATATTTTAGGAAAACTACTAAACTAGTCCATCGCGTTACCTTTGGGGGTCATAAATAATCCCCGACAGATCATAGGATCGTCGGGATTGTAAGCTATCATCATATTACAGAATTTTCTAAATGTTTTTCCGAATCTCTCGTGTCGTCATATGCCTCTATTATGAAGCGATCGAATTTACGAGGGAGTTGTGCTTGAAGAATGTTTTCGAAAAATGGAGACTCTTTGAGAATACACATCGAAAGTTTAAGCCATACTTGATTGTACTAAACAACCTCGACCTCTTTAGCTTTTTTCGACACCTCAAATTCCTCCTCCGGCAAGTGGTTGCGCTTCTTAGAGTGTCTTTCACTTCCACTCTCACCTTATCCTTCTCTTCTTTCCTCACACTTGGAGGATCCATCTCTACGGTTTGAGCGGCCATCCTGTGGTCATGTTCGAAGATGCATCATGACCGGGTGTTGGGCCTTAGCCTTAAATTCCTTTATCACATCGTTCAGTCCAGCGATAGTATCATGCGTAGCTTGCTCTCTAGTATCGCGCTCATGAGTTACCTTAAGTTTCTCTTCTTGTAGATGTTGAAGTTGTTGTTCAAGTCGCTGCGCCCTGGCCAACACGTCTTCATTTTCTGCATCCTGTAGGGCTGGGTTGAAAATAACCTCAGACACACGCGTTGCTAGCTCTGGCCCCGCTTCGGGTACATTTTCAACAGGTGTTACCACTGATTCCCTCTTGATAGCTTCCGTCACTGGGGGTTGCTGACCTAGCCCCTCAGTTAGAGGATTCATCACCTCTCTTCTTCGATCCGTCGTGTCGTTCGGTTCCCGTGTATCTCTTTGGATCCCTAACCTTGTTATAAGCATGATTTTAAGCTGAAATAGTTCTCAGAATTCCCTTTAATGTTTTATACAAAAATACAACAAACTATGACAAGAACAAAGTTTATTTTGATTATGTAAAAAATATACAATTTTTTGGGTTTAGTGCCCCTTTTATACACTCTCTCCTCTCTAAATAATATTCATTCTCTTTATTTAAGGAGCGGACTAACATTTACGAAAAAATCCCTAAATTTTCAATCATAAATTAGGTGTCCTATAATTAATGATGTTGGCTTATTAATTCCTTGGAGTTTCTATTCACCTCCTAGATTTCCTTTCCGTTACCATCGCTTGAGCTTGGTTTGGGCTGCTCTGCTCGCCTCTAACCGAGCTATACTTTTCAGCAGCCTATTTTTCTCACTATTCGGTCTACGATGATGGAGCCCTGCTCGGTAAGGGAGCTCCCACCGTCTTAGCCAGTCCTCAGAGATGGATCTCTGCTCTACTTGAAGCCCTAGGGAAGCTTTGCTATCATGATTCTCATGGTTGGTTTGCATTGATGGAGCTCTGATCTGTCGGGAGCCTTTAAGCCTCTTGTTTAGACTTGGTATCTTGATCGTCTTTGTCGGCCATCAGTTATGGAGCTAGAGCTATGCTTTGTTTGGAACCTTTAAGGTATTTTGACGTGCTATTCATCTTGTCACTTGCTTAGTTTAGGTTAATACACATCTCCTTTTATTTCTCCTCTGTTCGACCATGTGAGGCGATGAGGACCCCCTCATCAAGGTACCCCCATAGTTCAAGGATTATGTGTAAAATTACATAGAATGCATGAATTAAAATAAATATTTCTAATTGAAAAATATAATTACAGAGAGGTTTGTAAAAACAAATAATGGTATGATGTAAGATGCGTAATTATGATTATACTGACGAATCAATTGCGGAAGGACACGTGGCCGTTTTATAGTAGCTAACTTAGACAACAAATCCGTTTAATATTTTGAAATGATGCTTTGTGAACAAAGAAAACGTGTCGATTTGTATATTAAAGATTAACAAGGGCTATCCCATCATGCATGAAGCATATTTTATTTTTAAGAGTGAAACTAAATTACCAGATAAAGGTTTAAGCAAAGAGTAGTCATTGAAAAGAAAGTATCATACCATTTGGCTTGAAGAAGTATTTGTGTGTGAATGAATAAGGTTCTTACTCCATTGTTAAAGTTGTATCTTGTATCAAAAAGGTAATTCCTGTTTCCTTTATATTTTTGCTTCCCTTTTACATACTGTCATATTACTGGTCGATGCTAACCCTAGTTTCTTAGTTTTGAGAGATTGAACCCTAAGTTATTGCATTGGAGATACACTACTTGGTTGGCTATCGTGATTGTACTAGAAGTATCTATCCAAATGCTTTCATCTTACCCCTTATTTTGGCTCGTTGCAGTTGAGGTGGCCCCTAAAAAGGTTGTAAAGAAGCCTAAAAAATCGATAAAAGTTGTGGAAAACGAGTTTGAAGATTCTTTGGTTTTGAAAAGTTATTTTGATCAACTAGCACTCAAATATGGGTATTTGGATGAACCAGGGTTTTTGAGTTTGAGGACTACGTATGGTATCTCTAGAGACGTAACGATTAGGATTCTAGAGGTTTGAGAACATCCATACCAGGCAAAGAAAAATAAAACTTGCCTCTATACAACATTATTTGATTGGGGTTTGCGGTTGCCCTTGCCACTACTGATACGGGACTTCTTTATTTTCATAGGTCTATTCCGACTCAATTGGAAGCTAATAGGTGGAGAGTATTGCTCAGTGTTGTGTTGAGCGTAAAAATCCTAGGCATCTCGATTTGTTTAGCAGACTTAGTAGCTGTAGTGGATGTGACAAGGTTGGCAAAATCCATTTTCTTCTACCTGCAACTGAACGGGTGTCGAAAGATAGTGGAGATTCTAAACGCAGATAAAAATTGGAATAATTCATTCGTATTGGTATCGGGGAACTGGGAACATGCAAATTCGTTAATGAACCTGCAGTTGGAGCGTCGATGAAAGGCTAAGTGTAAGAAGGATGCTCATGACCTTAATGCATGATACTTTTGTTAGCGTGTATTAACTGATTTATTTTGCTTGATGTAGGTGAAGAGAGACATCAGGAGTGCTATAAGGAGGGTTTAGTTGATGGTGAAAAGAATCCCGTAATCCAAGTTGCTCACCTAGCGAGCCGGACTTGGCTTCAAGAACCGGCTAAACTATTCATGCGGATCATATTATTGAAAGCAGCGTTGTGGCCTATTCCTGAGCTTGCTATCTCGAAGGACGACAAAGTCAGAATGGAAGGAAGCGGAGTAGAAGCTACAACTGAATGTCTGCGGGCACAAATGGAGCAAAGGTACAAAGATCAAAATAGTTCATGGGTGCGGCTATTAGTGCCCTATTGTCGCAAAACAAAGGAGGTCGGGAGCTCATCATATGTGTCCTTCCAAAATGAGAATGAAAGCGAAGCAGGAACACCATAGGATGTGAGGGAAGTTAATCAAGGGTTTAGGGATGATGCACCCCCAAAGAGGACGTGGACAAAGATAAGGAGGATATAGAGGACCAATTTACTCCATTATAGAATAAGGCACACGTGGTGGTGGATGTGGTTTCACTATCCATGAGGAAGCTTCATTTGACAAAGAGATTGATAGAGCTCGAGGTAGGGAAAATCAAGAAGATATAAATTTATCCCCAAATGTTGATAAAGATCCCGGTAAATATCCTGAAGTGATAATATTGGATGACACACATGCAGAGATGCAAACAAACAAAGATACTGAAAGAGAAGATAGAAGACAAAAGAAGTATATCCGTAGGAGATAACAAAAATGATGGAGAATTGGGTACAAACAATGACTATTCGGCACCAGCATCAGTCGTGCAAGAGGTGGGGTCTGGCTCGGCCACAATAATTGTGGTGATCTCCAGAGTCACAATCTTTGAAGGGAAAGGAAGCAGAAGCGCAGAAAGGGGGAGTTGCAACTGAAGAGTTTCTTCCTCCTGGTATAGTCATGCCGCCGCTGTCGATGTTTATGTCTGAACAACTGAAACGCATCCTAGAGTTGTCAGTCTATGACCACCTGCCTATGAGTAAAATTCTCCAGAGGCAAGTGAAGCTAGATATTGAGGTATGTTTGTTCAGATAAATATGTCTTTATATAAATTGGATAAGATGACTATCCCATCTCTTATTGTTTACGCTTGGCAACATAGATGCGTCATAATTCAGTAGTGTTATCTTATCGGAGGATGTCAAAGATGGATTATCTGGTGATGGAGAAGTGGAGACCGTAGCCCATGTTTTTAGGTATGTGAAGGGTCTAACGATCGAGCTGGCTAGGTTCAAGAATTCATATGGTACCGCCAAAGTGAAGAAGGATAAATCAATTGAAGAGAACCGAAGGCTTGCGCCAAAAGTTGACCACAGTCCATGATTTTTAAAGGGCATGTGAGTCGACATGGAATTCCACAATGTTAGCGCATTAAAAATGAGCTTATCAAAAGAAATGATATGGTAATGACTCAAATTAGCACACTGCTAGCTCAGAACGTGGCTCATGCAAAAAGAGTTGAGGATCAACCAGAGCGCATCGTTGAACTGACTTTGGAGAATGGGAAGTTAACCACTACATTAGGGGAGCTAAAGGAAAAAGTATAACAAGAGTGGAGCAGTTACAACGGAAGATTGTGGCTGACTTGAACGAGAGAGAAGCTCAGGTCATGGAGGTAGCTATGGCAATAGTGGTGCAAAAAATGAAAGAGATGGTAGATGAGCTGATATTATTAAACATGGGGATGAAATAAGGCTCCTTGGAGAAATTAGAAAATGGAGAAAAGCAGCATGCATGGGGTGGTCTCCCATCTGTCAGACTGGCTCGGCCTGAAGGGGAATTAGTAACGAATGTGTCAACCGTGGTGGTGGTGACTGACGCTGCACATGTAGGTGCGGAGCACAAAAAAGACGCGCCAATTAAAATCCAAGCCTAATACAGGATGCCTAACTGAAGGCTGATTCATATGTTTTATTATGGTGTTATGTTTGTAGAATATAATCTTATGACTTGTTATTGTAAAAAAAAATTGGACTCTGTTGATTGGGCTTTCCAGTAATAGTATGTACAGACTTTCCATGATGGAAGGAGGTGTGTGTGTTTAAATATAATGATCATGAAGTAGTTCCTTACCCTGTCGAGCCTTAGTAAGCTCTTTGCGTAAGTCAGTTAGATCCTATTTTGCGACGAGGTCGGTTAAACCCTATTGCATTACTAGCCAGTAGGCGTCGTGTGTAGCCCGTTCGTGGCTCATTTGTAACAACCAAATTGCGTGGCTTTGAGAGGGTCTTGACATTAAGTCAGCTCGCATTACATAGCCCATATGTGTGGCACATAGCCCATTCGTACATAGCCCTTTGTGTAACCCATATGCGTGCTGTAAGACTTGTCTCGCTAGAGTAAGGACACATTGGCGAAAACAAGAAAAGGTTATTTGTAGAAAATAAAAAGTTTAATGTCGCGTGTAAAAAGCTTCTGACGCTATCAGGAAGGAAAAATAGTGCATCAGATAAATTACATTTCATGGGTACTTAAGAGCATTACCCTCATCGTCGGTGAGGCGATACGCTCCATTATGCCCCTTCTAGCTGATTGTAAACGGACCTTCCCAATTGTGTCGTAGTTTGCTTGATGCCTTGTCACCTGAGCCCTGGGATAATTGTTTCATTACTTTGTCGCCCACTTGTAAATTTTGAGGCTTTAGATGAGCGTTGAAGCGTCCACGCATAAGACTTTTGTAATGCTCTGCTCGGACCTGAGCTTGATCTCGTCGTTCTTCAATGAGGTCAATACTGAGTGTACCAGCAGTCATGGTAACTTGGGATGATAATATCAGGTGGGACCACTCCCTCACTACCATAGACGAATGAGAATGGGATGTTTTCAGTCATGGTTCGCCGTGTTGTTTTATATGCCCAAAACACCTTGGTTAACTTGTCTAGGTAGTTACTGTGAGCTCCTTCCAGTTTATTCTTGAGGCTTCCAAAATAGTACGGTTCGTGACTTCAACCCCCCCCCCCCCCGTTCTCCTGTGGATAGTAGGGTGTGAAGAAGTGTTGATTGATGGAGAAACGCTTACAAAACGTGGTACGACAAATCAAGATAATATTTGTTGAAAAAGGAAATCACATGTGTCTGCTGCTTTGGTTCTTGAGAGAGCTTCAGCTTCAACCCATTTAGTAAAATAATCTACAACCACTACCAAAACTTCTCGTTTACCTATCGTCATTGGTAGCGGTCCCACAAAGTCGAATCCATATTTTTTAAAAGAGCGAGGAACAAGAACGACCTGCATCGACTCACTAGGTAGGTGATTAGAATTGTCATATTGTTGACATTTGACGCATTGTTGAACTAATTTTTCAACGTCGGCCACCAAAAATGGCCAGTAGTAGCCGACTAGTAAGAAGTGACGAATAAGGCTACGATATTCACAATGTGCGTCGGCCTCAAGAGAATGGAGATCTTCCAAAATCGAGTTGGCCTCGGATAAATCCAAGAAACGGAGTAGAGGCTGAGGAAAACGTCTCATGTATAGAATATCGTCCAGAACCCAATGTTTAGTTACTTTCAATTGGAGAGCTTAGGCAGCTGCTTTGTCGCTCGGTAAGACACCTGATTATAGATGCAGGAGATATGGTTTTTTCCAGTCGTCCGTGGGGGCGATGATGCAGACCTCGTCGCTCTAGTATAGGATTTTAGTCGTTGGTAATTGTTGTCGTAAGGTAAGAGGATGTTCACCCACATCCGCTACCTTGGCTAGGGTGTCAACATCATAATTGTTTACAAATTTGGATTCAAATTAATTTAAAGCTGCTAAATAACCGTAAATATCTTCTTTTTTAGGATCATATGAACCGTTGTCCTGATTAATGACTAATGAAGAATCCGATCGGATCCATAGATTCTGAGTGCAAAATATTAGTAGCAATTTCATCTTGAAAATGATAGCCTCATATTCGGCAATGTTATTTTTCACCGGAAAGTTCAATTGGATCGCTTGCCGGATCTCCTCTCCGGTTTGTGGCTTTAGAATAATACCTGACCCGCCCCTAGACGCACTGGAGGCTACATCCGCTTCGATGATCAACTCTAATTACTCAGTTTCACCCTCGACTTTGGTGTACAAAGGTTTACTACGGGGTGTGGAAAATTTTATGATGAAATCAGCGATGGCCTGTCCCTTGATAGTAGTGCAAGGTTCAAATTTTATGTCGCGCTCTCCTAACTTGATGCTCCATATTTTGAGGTGCCTCAAAGCATCTGGTTTTTAATACATTTTTAAGCGGGAAAGAAGTTCGAACAACTACCGTGTGTCCTTGGAAATAGGGGCGCATTTTTCGTGCCGCTACTACTAAAGCAAGTGTGAGTTTCTCCAGATTGAGACAGTGGGTCTCAACGCCAATCAAAGTCTTACTCGTGTAATAGATTGGGTGTTGCACACCATGAGGTTCCCTAATTAGAACTGCACTGAACGCACAAAATAAAACAGACAACTATATAAAAATAATTTCACCTACTATA
The DNA here is from genome assembly GCA_036936605.1 of Limnanthes douglasii subsp. nivea. Classification (NCBI taxonomy): domain Eukaryota; kingdom Viridiplantae; phylum Streptophyta; class Magnoliopsida; order Brassicales; family Limnanthaceae; genus Limnanthes; species Limnanthes douglasii. The sequence goes on from JAUPFV010000003.1 coordinate 321,288,723, forward strand.
GTTGCGGAAAGTATCTGAGGCGAGGTGATGTATTGTTTTAAAGCCTCGAAAGATTTGTGGCACTCCTCTGTCCATGTAATTTTTTTTGCACCTTATATAATTTCGAAGAAATGGTGACTCTTATCGGATGCTCGAGAAATCAAACGTGATAACGCTGCTAAAAGGCATGTTAGACATTGAACCTCTTTCACGTTTGAATGTGGTGCCATCTTGATCAAGGATTTTAATTGAGCTGGGTCAGCATCAATCCCTTTCTTGCTGACCCCATAATCGAGGAACTTACCACTCTGAACGCGAAAGGAATACTTGACCAATGATTGGAGTACCTCAAGCTAGGTGTCTGGAGAATATGTTTTAACTAACATGTCGTTAATTTAGGCTTCCATATGTTTACCAAAGATATTCTTGAAAATATGATTGACCAATTATTTGTACGTGGTGAGGTTTATTTTTGTGTGAGGGTAATTTTGTCCAGACTTTTGTGGTACTTTGAAGGTGTTTAATGTTTGGATAGGGTGTAGAGGGAGAATTGAGTTTCCTGGTTGTATTTAGTTTTCATTACCCTCATTTAATGTTGGTGGTTGGGTATTTATACCCTCACATTTGGGCCTTATGGGCTTTCGGGTTGTATTTAATAGACTTCGGTGGAGTTTAAAGACCCATTAGTTCTAAGTAAGTACATAGGTAGCTTAGTCAAAAAGTGATTAGTATTTTAAGTACTTTAGTTCTGTTCGGATAGTTCGATGTATGGTGGTGTTCGAACTAACCCTGTCCGGTGAGGCAGATCTGTCCGGTAAGGTAGACATTGTCCTTATTGACCCTGTCCGGGGACCATAAAGTGTGGTAGCAGAATCCAGACTCATCAGTACGTAGAACCTTCATTTTTTAATGCGAATGACATTACAGTGTAGTAATAAAACCGTATTGGGTCTGAAACATCGTGTGCTCTTCATCGGATGGGCTGGGTCGAATTGGATTGTTACCGGAATCGGTTTCCATGAAGGAGAGGTATTGACAGCAGGAAGTGCAATCCATCAACTAGTCAATACGAGGTAGAGGAAATGCATCATTCGGGCATGCCTGATTCAAGTCAATGAAGTCTACGCACATTCGCCATTCGCCCTCTTTATTTTTTACAAGTACATGGTTGACTATCCACACTGGATATCGAGCTCACCGTATGTGACCTAGGCGTAGTAACTTATCCACTGCGGTTCGAATCGCCCCTTGCTTCTCAAGGTAAGATGAGTGGCGCTTCTGTCGCACCGGTTTGGCGTGTGAATCTATTGCTAACTCGAGGTATATGACAGAAGGGTTGACCCCAGACACGTAACGAGCATCCTAGGAAAACATATCTAAGGTTATGCGCAATAATTCAAGTGTGATTGTTTAGTCCAAGTTTTGACTGATTCATAGACTATGGCCCTAGGACACTATTTCTTCGGTTGAATCAACTTGGTCTGCATCAGATGGTTTTTTCTCCTGTGGATCGTCAACGCGGTCCGGTTGGGGTGGTGCTTGCGTAGAATCTTCATGTACCACCCGCTCTGTAATTTCTATTTAAGGGGTTTTGTGGATACGACCTAGCATGTTCTGGCCGTCCACTGACTACCTCTGCTAACCCCGACTACATTCCCGACCCAATATTTCAGAATTGCCTAAATTTGCAAGGGGTAGCCTCCATTTTGTGAAGCCAAGGGTCGCCGATGATTGTATAGTAAGGGCTTGGGCCGTATGAAATCATAAATAACGACTTCATTTCCTTCTTCGTAGCGTCGTATCCAACCGTAACCAGCAGCTCATCTTCACCTATACAGTAAGAGTCCTTCCATAAATACCCCAGAAGGTTCCGCTGGGTCGGCTTGTAGGTTGGACCTCATTCATGCGGTCATAGCTGGCCTTGAATATAATGTTTGCGGAACTGCCTCTATCTACTAGGTTTACGGTTAAGGCATCCTCGTGTAACCGTTACTTCTCCAATATCAAGGTTTACGGTTAAGGCATCCTGGTGTGGTGTGCGGACCCCTCTCAGATCATCATCATTGAAGACGAGATCAGCAACGGGATCACGGTCGTTATAATAGTGTGATGCCTTGACTTCCTGAACCTCAGGGTCAATCATAGCCCATTTCCTAGAGTTCGTGTCACGAGAGAACCCAGAATCTACCCAAACGATGGTTAACAACGTTGGTATTCGCATTTCATCTGGTACTATCGAATTGTTGACTACCTCAGACCGTGCATTAGCTGTCGTCGGGGCTAACTCTTCGTTGTTCGCCAATTTATTGTGCTCAATTATATCTGAATGTCCTACCAAAATGGTGAACAACCATTGTTGCTTTCCCTTATTAGTGTTCTTGTCTTCATTCGGTTTGTCCTCATGTATCTGGTAAATTTCCTCCATATGCTCAAGTCGAGGATGGTGATCATGTCGCTTTATTAATTGGAGGAGCTATCCGTTATCGAATAATATCTGAATCTCTTCTTTTAATTTCCAGCACTCATCCGTAGGGTGACCGTGGTCGTTGTGATAAGCACATAAATATTTTTTGGACGTCATTCTTCCCTTTGGTTGGTCGTAGATCGCGGGTGTAGATTCAGTCAACGGAGTGAAACATCGACAATGATTATTCAGATGTGTGGTGCACCGAGAATGATCTCTATGAGGCATTTCTTCACTGCACGCACTAATGTTTATGCAACACCAACAATCCCATGAGTCAATTGATGCACTAATGTATGATGTTTTCGCGATAAATTAATCATGCGATGCATTAATAGTTCTTGTTGACTGGGAAATGCCGAGTTGTGGTATCGAAAATTCCTCACTATAACTTGGAACACTATGTGCGTCTTGAGGTTTTTTCTTTCGGAGTTGAACCATATTTTATGTTTGGAATTTAGTATTTTTTGTGCGTGGTTCTTCATTTTTTATATGACAAGTGAGTCATGAAGCCAACAAATATCTTTTTCATTATCAAACTTGTGTTTGGTTTGGCCCGATGCTCTGATATTAGTTGTTAAGAAAATACACAATTTTCCTGTAACGATATCAACGGGTAAAACACAAAAACAACTAGTAAAATAAAATAAAAAAAATAAAAATTGTTAGCGGAGTAGCAAAATATGTTTACGTCTCTCGACCTGCTGCATATCGATTTTATTAGAAAATACTTTGTGACTCTTTCTCTCCGATGCATTCACAAAACCTAGCTATTCGTTTTATATAGAGTTTAGCACATAAAAAACCGATTGCAAGAGTAATTAACTCTGCTTAATAAACAATTAAAAGATACAAAATCAACCATCATCTAACAATAATCGCGTCAAATTGATCACACCAATATACTGTGTCTATCGAAACTATAACCCAATACATTAGTGTACCCTACAATATAAATACTACGTGAATCATAACATAACACAAATATTTATTTTTAAAACCTTCCGTCTAATCATATTATGGGTAAATCTGACAGCTTGAAAAGATTACTAAATTAAAATCCAACTCCGGTGTTTGTCGCTAAAGGGTGAAGAAGACATACAGGCAGTGGCGGATCTACGTTGGGGCCCGGGGGGGCGTAGGCCCCCCCTTACCTAAAATATACCTTTTATATTTTTTTTAAGGTAATAATATAATATTAAAATAAAAGTTATACGCCCCCTTACCTAAATTATACGCCCTCCTACCTAAAATATATATTTTATATAAATAATATTAAAGTAAAAATTTAAGAAAATAATTGTTTTTTAGGAATGTTATAAATTTAAAGTAAAATTTTAATTTAAAAATTATTATGTTGACTATTTTTAATAAACTTTTTAGATTAAAAGTCTTAGGCATTAAAAATTTTAATTTAAAAAATCTTGGATTATGGCTATTTTTAAGGAAAAATTTAAGTAAAAAATCTTGAAAATTTTAAAAGAAAATTTTAAGTTGGTATTTATAAATGGTTGGATGTAGTCTCGGGCATCTCAATCTCTAGAATATTAGAACTCTTGATTGATTTTGTAAGTATTATCATTCTTTTTTACGATAATATGTTTTGATTTTATATTCGTTCAATCTTTCTATTTCTAATTAATTATGTTTTATCTCTTACTTTGATTTAGAAAAAGATAATGAATTGCTGCTTATGAACGAGAGAGACGATATTTAAATCAAAGAAAAGGGGAAAAAGGAAGAACACGATCCGAAGGAAGAACACGACACGTCCCAATTTATTTTTTCAAGGTATGTATGTTTTTTTGTTTTCTTTTAAAATTTTATTATTATTTTGATCTTACACTTGATCATCAATATTTTTTTCTGATCTGATTTGTGGTCACTTAGGAAAGTAAAAATAGATTTACATAGTTTTAGATAGCAAAGTTTTATTTACTGAAATTATTTTTTATAAAGTAATTGATTTTAATTTTTAATATGTTTAAAGACCATATATATGGAAATATTTGTTATTTTTTAAAATAAAATTATATATTTATATTATAAATATCTTTTATATAACCAAATTTTATTTATTTTCATCTATTTTTCAAAAATATATTTTTTATAACAAATTTTATTTACTTTTATGTAAATTTTAAAATATCTTTTTAAAATATTAAATTTGGTTTTGTTATATTTTATTTTATTTTATATATCTTTTAAAAATAATATATATTAAGATACATTAAGATTTATTTATGTAATAATAACATATTCTAATAAGATATTTTTATTTGTAGACTTATAATAGAGCGTTATTTTGCTAAAAAACCAAGGAATAGTGTTGGTTCTTAAGTAGCTTAGAGTAATAATAATAATATGATTCATCCTAATCTGATTTCCTCTATATCAAAACCTAATGATGATAGTGTAGAATTTCATTTGAATGAAGATATAGTGAGTGATCCGAGACTACGCCAACTTATTGAAAATCCTGATAGTAATGTTAGAGATAAAATTCGACGAGAATTCATATCAAAAGGACCTTGCCAATCAAAAAATCATATTTTCCCCAAAACGCAATTTGGAAAAAATAACCAGAGTTTTCAAGTTACATGTTTTGAAAAATATCAATGGTTGGAATACAGTGTGCATAAGGATGCGGCATTTTGTTTAGCCCCCCCTTACTTCAATTCCTAGATCCGCCACTGCATACAGGTTTCGTGGAAATACTTGTTGAAGGTTAAGGTTGAGGTTGAGTTTGGTTACCTTCACACAAATTTCTGGTATAATGCAGTCATTTAATTTGGTGTCGGGAAATTTATGAATTGCACATGCCTGCTTTGAATATTTCATACTACAGTTTAGGGAAAATAACAAACTGAGCCTCCATATATCTATTTATACCACAGTTATTCATAATATATTTTTAAATACACAAAAATAACTCACATATGAGTTTTTCTGTAAGGACCAAAATGATTTCTTCTTATTTGTTGGGTTCAAAATTTCAATTAAATGTATCTTTATAACCACATTTGAAAAAACTTATTTGAAAAATTGATATTTTCATATTTTAAGATAATAAAACAAATATGATAGGTTTTGAATGTTTTTTGGTTATTTTTTTTATAAAAACATATATTTATTTTTGTAAATTATTTTACATATTTTGGAAAATGTTAATTTTACGATTGTTATCTTTGTGGTACCTAATTTTATCAAGTGTTTTTTTTATTAAATTGTAAAGTATGTTCTAACCTATTTTTGTAATTATTTTGTATTTATTTTCGCAAAACAAATGCTATTTGCGTAAGTGATTTTTATTTATTCTTCGCAAGTGACTTGTATTTAGTTTTGAAAGTTTTTTTTGGCATAAGTTTGCAAGTGTTTTGCATCTATTTCGGAATTCAGGTCTATTGTAAGTCATTAATATTTTAGATAGTCCATACCCACTCAAAATATTGTTTTGAATCGTGCATAATTATTAGATAAAATTATGTATTTATTGAGAGTTCGTTAGTATTCCATAAGTATTCGTGCCATCGTCTAAAAATTCATCACAAAGATTTTCTAATTACATATGCTTTTTGTATTCTTAAATCAAATAAAATAAAAAAAATATGATTCTTACCTTTTTAGTTATTTTTTATAAAAGATTGTATTTATTTTCGCAAGTTATTTGAACGTATTTTTGCGAATGTTATTTGTTATTTTCGTAAATAATTAGCGTTAATTTTTTATTTATTTTTTGTTTAATTTTTATAAATATTTTTCGAATTTACTTTTGTAATTGTTTTGTACCTATTTTCGCAACAAGTTGATAATAATTATAGCAAATGATATTTATATGTTTCGTAAGTTTTTTTCTTCTAAATTTCACTCATATTTTTTAACTTGTAGTTGTATATTTTTTACTACTTTTATTATGGGTGTTTCACACCTCCTTTTGCAAGTATTATTTTTTAAATATATTTTTATTTATTTTTTGTAAGTTTTATTATTTTTGCTAGTACGATTTCAGAACTCCACAAAAGCGAATTTTTATCACTTTAAATACTAATTTTTAGGTATGATTCTTATAATAAGAGACAAAAATCGTGAATCGTTAAAAAATCTTAATTCTTCATAAACTATATATACTCATCAATCAAACTATCAAATTGACCAACTTAAATAACAAGCAAACTAATTCATCTAATAGTGATTTTGGCTCTTACTCATCTTAGCAAAAAGTCTCCTCAGACAACATATTTTCTTTCCGAACCCATCCTATTCCAATAAAAATTATATCACCATTGACGAATCAAAACAAATAAGAAAATATGGAATGGAAAATTATATGTGTTAAATATGGAAAATCATAACAAATATTTTCTTGTTTGATTCAAACTCTAAAATTGAGCATTATTTTATCATCCAATCAAAACAAAATTATATGTTGTCAAATGTTGTTTTGAAGGGTGTATAAGTAGATTATACCTTTCTTGAAAACTTTTTTTGGACACAAGCTAAACAATATTTATATATTGTTGAATGTGAATTAAATAGCATAAAATATTATTAGGAATGAGTCGAATAATATATTGACAATGCACTGTGTTTGGCAGTATAGTTTTTTTGTTATGACAGTATCATTGTTAGTCTTGTGGTATGAACCCATTAGGCCCATTATCTAGTAAGTTCTATTTATTCTCTATATATAGACTACTAGATTACACAGTAAAACAATCAGAAATCTGTAACCCTTTTCAATCATAGTGAAACACCTTTCTCTGACGACGCTCATGGACGTAGGCAATTGTCAAACCACGTTAAATTTTGTGTTCTTTTATTTTCTGTTCTTTATTTGTATTCAGTGCTTGAGGCATTTGTGATAAATTTCATAGTGATTTATAACAATATTGGTATCATAACCACGTTGTGAAATTAGGGTTTTCAATTAGGGTTTCACAATGTCGTCTACAACAACAAAATACAAGATTGGGAAATTCGATGGGGGATCCAACTTTGTATTATGGAATATTAAATTGAAATCAGCATTAGTAATTCAAAGGTTGTGGAAGCCGACGAAGAATAAATTACCCGAAGAGATGAAAAAAGAGGAGAAGGAAGAACTTCAAGAAAGGGCTTTGTGGTGGATTTTAATGAGTGTGAAATATAATCTTCTTCGTGAGATTAGTGGTGAGAAGGCTGTTGCCTGCGCATGGAAGAAGCTAGGAGATCTTTACTCAGATTAATCAGTAGTAAACATATTTCACTTGAAGAAGCGCTTGTACGATTTCACATTGAAAACATGTATTATGGACTTGGAGAACGTAGATGTCATCATTGATGATGAGGATCAAGCTTTATCTCTCTTGAGATCATTCTCATCTCCCTATAAAAACTTCGTAGATACCATAATGTATGGTAAGAAAACGTTATCGCTAGAAGATGTCAAAGGGGAGCTTACATTAGAGGATTTGAGACACTTGCAGCTAGACAATCAGGTTGGAGGGGAAATTCTTATGACCAGGGGAAGATCCAGAAGCAAAACGAGTTCTTTAAGAAGGAAGAATTTGAGGTCCTAATCAAAGGTAAAGAACTCAAATTGTTATGAATGCGGTGAGAAGGGTCATTATAGGAGAGATTGTCCGAAATTGATTGGTAAGAAGGGAAGTTAAAAGGAAAATGCTGCAAACCTTGGTAAAAGTATGAACAATTCTGAAGACAGTGAAAACATTGGTAGAGGAGATATATTGTCTGTGAGTTCAGACTGTGGTAAAACGTCTTGGGTACTCGATATTGGTGCTACATATCACATGTGTTAGTTCAAGCAGTGGTTCGATACTTACAAGCTAATGTAGGGAAATGTCTATTTAGAGAACAATCATTCGTTGACTGTTGGTGGTATCGTTAACGTCAAAATCAGAATATTTAATGCAGGAACCTAGTAGCTATAGAGAAGTTATATCGAGTTTAGAGGGAGATCGATTGATTAGTGCTATAGGGGAAGAGATTGAATCTCTTCACACGAATAAACATGGAAGCTTTTTAATTTGCCTAAAGGGCATAAAGAAGTAGGGAGCAAATGAGTGTTAAAAAAAGGAACGTAATCCAGGGGTTGAGGCATCTCGATTCAAGGCAAGACTGGTCACTAAGGGTTTTACTCAAAAGAAAAAAAAGAATATACATGACACAACTAGAGGGATTTATCGAACCTAATATGGAGAACAAAGTTTGTCTGCTGAAAAAGTCACTGTATGGTTTGAAACAGTCACCTAGGAAATGGTACAAACATTTTGGTACATTCATGGTGTCAAAAGGGTTCACAAGGAGTCCATATGACAGTTGCGTGTATCATTAAAAGATGCCAGATAATTCTTATGTTTACTTGTTTTTATATGTGAATGATATGCTTATTGCTTCTTGTAGTATGTCACACATTGTGCACATAAAGAAGCAGCTTAATATTGAGTTTGTGATGAAGGATCTTGGTAGAAGAAAAAAATATTATTGGTATGGAGATTATTAGGAACAGAAGTGTAGGATCATTACACTTGTCTCAGCATAGCTATATTGAGAAAGTTCTATAACGATTCAACATGTTTGATGCTAAGGCAGTTAGCATCCCGTTTGCTACTCATTTCAAGTTGTTTGGAGCAGGAGCGACCAAGGACGATGCTGAGTTGGAACAAATGTCGAAGGTTCCATATTCAAGTGTAGTTGGTAGTATCATGTATTCTATGGTATGCAAATATCCTGATATCACATGCGGTTAGTGTAGGTAGCAAGTACATGAGATGTACTCGGAAAGAACACTGGCAAACAGTGAAATGAATACTTTGGTATCTTAAAAATACTACGAACCTTGGCTTAACTTTTAACAAGACCAATATTGGTGGATCGCTGAATGATGGTGCATGATCAGTGGTTGGTTTTGTGGATTATGATTTTGCAGGTGATATGGATAAAAGGAGATCTCTGACAGGATATGTATTTACTCTAGCTAGGAGTGTAATCAGTTAAGAAGCACAGTTACAAGCTACTATAACTTTGTCTACAACAGAGGCAGAGTACATAAAGGTAACATAAGCAGTTAAAAAGGCAATATGATTGCAAGTTTGGTGTTAGATTTGGGCTTGGATAGGACTACTACAAAAAAAAATTGTGACAGTCAAATTGCCATACCCCTTATTGAGAACCAAATGTACCATGAACATACAAAGCACATAAAATTTTGTTCGTGATATAATATCAAAGGGAATTGTTTATGTGAAGAAAGTGTCTACACACGATAATCCAGCAGATATAGTTACTAAGACATTATCAGTTTGAAAGTTTAGGGAGTGCCTTAACTAGATTGGTGTTCACGGTATAGAGTTAATGCCTTAGTTTCATTTGGTGAGTCAGAAAAAGAGAAGTTTATTTGTTGATAGTGAAGAAAAGATATTAGCCTTAAGGGAAAGATTTGTTGTGAATGATTCGAATAATGCATTGACACTGTATTGTGTTCGGAAGTACAGTTTTGTGTTGTGACAATATCATTGTTAGTCTTGTTATATGAGCCCCTTAGGCCTATTTTCTAGTAATTTCTATTTATTCTCTATAAATAGACCACTAGGACTACAGAAAAACACAATATGAAATATGTAACCTTTTTCTATCATAGTGAAACACTTTTCTCTGGCGGTGCCTGTGGACGTAGAGAATTATCGAACCATGTTAAATCATGTGTTCTTTTCCTTTATGTTCTTTATTTGTGTTCTGTGCTTGAGCAATTTGTGATAAATTGCATAGTGATTTATACGAGATATAAACGGGAAATTCTTGACGAAGTATTCATTCGTTTGTATAAATCATGAGAACTTCCCCATCACATTGTCCTATCACATTGAGAACAATGAAGTTTTTTATTTTTGAGAATTAACTAAACTGGAGACTTATATTTCATTTTTACCCTTTAATAACACATTTTTTGACTTTATCCGTATTTTCCCGTCATAATGTACCGCTAACGTATGGAATACTAACTCCTGTAATTTTTACTGGTGTTATCATCAAAACTTCCTATCATTGTTTTCGATATCCTTAACTATTACGAAACTGATAGGATTTCCGCAATCTATTTTGACCATCTAGCATGGGATAGACAACAAGGTATTATAAAAGCTGAAGACTCATAAAATTCAAAATTTAAATAATTATCAATACTTTGTTTTTTCAAATATATTAAATTAAATAGTTATTGACAAGTCAGCTAAAATGTATTATTTCTGTTTAAGTTTCTAAGAACGATCCTTGTACGATATTCGTATTGCTGATTTGGTATCTCACTAAGCCATATGATATAGGCTGGAAAAAAATTTACAAGATTTTATAGCTAAAGGGTGAGCCAATCAAAATAGCCCTAAGAGATGACCTTGACTTATGGGACCTTCGTAGATATTTTTTGGATAGTTGTAGTGCTAGTAATGTCACGTAACTTGGTGTCAGTGAAGTTATTACATGTAGTTGTAGACGCTGGTGTTAGTGAACTTAATACATGTAGTTGTAGACGCCTTGTTTGAATGTCTCAGACAATTCAGGGTAGATAACAAACTGAGCCTATATACATTTATTTTACGAAAGTTGATTAAATGCAGAGCCCTTGTTTATACTATTTTTACTATAGAAATGATTATACTTTTGTTTTACGACATACTGGTGTTTCCTTCTAATTATAAGATGTTTACGCTAGAAATACGTTGCTCACTTTGATAAAAGAAGGTAATTTATAAAAGGTCCTGAAATATAGGATCTACCTAGTAATAATTATTTAAATTCTAATGAAGTACGAAATAACCATTTCATTTTGCATAAAAAATGCTGAGAATCACCTAGCCGACGACATACTTTTTAATTTTTTTTGTTTTTTTTTTTATATTTTTAAATATTAGTTTTCAAATTATAGTTAAGAAAATATCAAAAAATAACAATTGTTATATGTTTGGAAGACGAATAAAATTGGATTCACGAACGATATTTTTTTTATTTCTTTTACTTGCGTATAATGTGTTATTAGAGAATTATCTACTAAGTTTAATAAATGATTATGTAATCATGACATTGTTGATAGCTCCAAAGATTTTGTGGGGTCTTATAAGTCTAAGATATGTTAGGAAAAGAGTATTTTAAGGAGAGAAACACGCGAAAGCTAGAGAGAAGTTGACAAAAATGTTCATTAAGTAATAAATATTTACCATTCATCCCACTATTTTACTAATCTTAACCATAATTGTACAAATGATTGGTTTCATATATTACATTTTTAACCACTTGAGGCCATTTCACGTCACTATTTTACTAATCTTAACCATAATTGTTATTAATTACACAAAGCTCCTTCAACATTTCAATTTGGTTAGATTTCTCTTACATGACTTTTGTTATGCCAAATTACCCCAATATTTTAGCCAGTCTCATAATTAACCCAAATAATTCTTTTTTATCAGTATCCCCCCCCCTCGTTCTTGTGAAGATTTTCAAGCGATGACTATAGTTGGAGAAATTCTCAAAATCAGATGATTAGCTCAAGATATTCATGAATGACTTTATGCCAGTAATTTATTGATATTCTTACGTAATACGTGTCAATAGGTTTCCAACACAAACAGGGCATGTCTTCTAACATGATTAAGAGGTGACGTCAGGTGAATTCTGACACAGGCGACGCATGCCCATCCAACATGATTTGAGGGTGATGTGAGGTGATCTCTTACATAGACGGCATATGCCCATCCAACATGATTTAGGGGTGACATCAGGTGATCTCTAATGCAGGCGGTGCACGTCCATCCAACATGATTTGAGGTTGATGTCAGGTGATATCTGACATAGGCAGCACATGCCCATCCAACATGATTTAGGGGTGACATCAGGTGATCTCTAACAAATGTGGTGCACGTCTATCCAACATGATTTGAGGGTGACATCAGGTATCTCTAATACATGCGGTGCAAGGCCATCCAACATAATTTGGAGGGGAAGGTAGGTGAACTCTGACACAGGTGGTGCCTGCATCTTCTAGGCATTCATTGCCTAATAAGAAAATAACACCTTGAATTTATTGGGCCTTTATGACTATTTGAAGCCCAAATCTTCATCTATAAATACCCTAATGCTCTTGATAATTTGGTGTCATAGATTTTTAGAGAGAGAAGTACCTTATATAGAGAGAGAAAATTGCTTGCATATTTTTGAAGTGCTCATCCAAAGTTTCCTTCCACAGTTCATGTGTAAAGGTTACTTTATTCTAGATTGGTTTTCTATAAGTAAAAGAACCTACGAGGGAAAAACTACTCGGTTAGATACCGAGCTAAAAGTTCTATAAATTCCTACAACTACATATTATGGTACGTGGCCTCCAACCAAGAAACAATTTGAGGCGATAAATTAATCTCTGAGTTGTGAAAAAAAAACATATTTTGGCTCTATACAATTTAAAATATTGGTACTATGAAGCTTGCGAAGAGGTTAAGTTATGGGACCGGTGGGGGATCCCAGACTCAATCACAATCCAATTTCCAAATATTGGAGATACTCGTTTATTCGTTCAAATTTACGAGTACATTGTTTATCCATAAATTTTGAACTAGGTTCTTCGGTTCCTTTAAACCCTCATTTGGTTAGATATTTTGAGCCGATCAACCTATGTAACACCCAAGCAGGTCCGAATATATTGCTTTACTTTGATGGCCTGTATAATGGATTCCATAATATACGCGGTTAGATTTGAAATGGAGATGTTATAGGACTAACTGGGGTGACAAAAAATCCTTACTTTCCCTTCAATTCCCTGAATCTTGGAAATAGATTTAAAATATTGGATGACATGCTCAAAGCTGACAAGAAGTGGAAGCAAAGAATTTTCAAAGAAGAGAGAAATTAAACCGATTAGGGTTCTACACATTTAATTTATACTCTCTATAACCGTTATCTCCCATTACTCTACTCTTTGACTCCACGAAATGTATGTTTAAACTATATTTACATCATGTGGCCTAATTTAACGGCCATTGCTTTAATGGTTTGACTAATTCCGCTAATGTTGCTCTAAACCGCTAATCTGATTATCACTTATTATGCAAGGTGCTCGGCCAGTTTCATATGCTTGGTTTACCTTACTTGCTTAACATCCTGAACACATCTCTGGTCCTTCTTTTCTTCTCTCGGTAATGCTCTTCATAGATTTTATCCGTCCAAAAAATAGAATCTTGTCCAATCGTTTCCCTTCTGCTCGGTGCGCTCCATGTCCATCACTCCCCTTGCCTCGCAAGGGTCAGATTATCTTCTCGTAACTTCGCCCTTCCCTTTCCACGTTCGGTAAAGTCCGTCGAACGACTGGTTCGTCTCTGTCCATACTTCCTTCCTACTTTGCAACCAGCTTGGCCTATAACCTTTTGCGATGTGCTCCTTGTTCGGCTATTTATGTTTATTATATTTATGTGGTGATTATCCACTCATCAGGGCACCCTCTTAGTTCATCGATTACACGGTGAAGATATAAAATTCCTAAAATAAATCCTTAATTTTGAACGAAGAGAATCTCTTTAAGAATTAAAATATGTAACGTAAAGGCATATGATGTCAGCTTTGTAATGATGATTCTTTTAAATAATTAACAGGAAACTGCCACGTGTCGATAATTATAAGCTCGTGGGTGCGAGTGGCTTGACGTTTAGGTCCATTTTTCAAAAGAAATAGACGCTTTAGTTTTTGTTGGAGACGTGTAAGGCTAGATTTCACCGACATTAACCATGCGTGCGGTTAATAACCAGTTATTAATCTATTTTTCTTGATTTTTCAAACCATAAGTCTTTTGAGTAAACTTTGAAGCGATATCTCAGGCATTATCAGAGTTTTTTCATTAACTTTAACCATACTTTCAGTAGATTCTTATTATTCATATAGGTGTTCTACTAATATTTTTCTTGTTGTTCTGTTTATAACAAGCACCTTGATACTAGATGCTCTTGGTGCGGCTACAGGGACCCAAATAACCCCCATTAGTGGTAAAAATGTACAAGTGTAAGTTGTTCCACGAATTGTATATTATTACTCCTCATATTGACTCATTGTAGTCGCCATAGACACATGATGGGTCCAAAAAAGATTTTAAAGAAGAATGAGAAAGCGGCGAAGATCGTAGAATCATAGTTTGAAGATCTTGTATTTTTAGAAAGCTACTTTTCCCGAATAGCCGATAACTATCGATATATAGACCCCACTGCCCTTCTTAGTTTTTGGCTATGATATGGTATACCCAATGATTTTACTGTTAGGGTTCCAGATGTTGGGGAGCATCCTTTCCAGACGAGGGAGAATGAAACTTTCTTCTTTACTACTGTATTTGACTGGGATCTACGTCTGCCATTAACGGGTAATCTATGATTTTTTTGGCTTTTTGGGCATATGCCCAACTCAATTAGTGGCAAATGGGTGGAGAACCCTACCCAGTATACTCATAAGTTCGTGATTGATAGGCATCTCAATCTGCTCAACAGGTTTATTAGCTGTAATAGATGCGGACAAATTTGCTAAGTCTTCCTTCTTTTATTCCCAAGTTGTTGGTATCAGAAAAATAATAGAATTTCCAAGCTCCGACAAGAACTAGAAAAATTTATTCGTGTTTGTATCCGGTAACTATGAGCATGAAAATGCCTTACTAAATTTGGAGCTTGAACGAAAATGGAAAACTAAATATAATAATTATACCCGCTGAATTATGTGTTGCTATTGGCTTTGTGTTACCACTAATTGAGATGTTTAAATATGTAGGTGAAGGGAAAAACAAGGAATGATGTAAGGAGGGCTTACCAGATGTCGTTGTCAACCCGTGGATTAAAGTTGCAAATTTAGCAAGTTCCACGTGCTTGCAAGAACCTTTGCGGTTATTTACTCACGTCAACTACTTACAAGCTGGGTTGTGGCTGATGGCTGAGCTGACCATTGGGGCGGACAGAGCGGGAACCATGACGGGTACAAGAGAAAAAGCAACGACCGCTAGTTTAAGGGCATTGATGGAACATCTCCACTGAGGTGTTCTTGTCAATTCCTGAAGATAAGAAGCTAAAGGAGGCTGAGGGATCCTCGTCCTTCCGGGAATTAACATAAAGCTGGATCCTGCACGTCGATCCCGCCTAGATGAGAATGAAGTAGAAGATGCATAGGAGCAGATTCATCACTTAAAACGTTTCAAAGTGATAGTGGATGCAGTGCCACTAAACAACAAAAAGATCATAATTGATTGATGAAAAAAAAGGTGAGAGGGGTCTGATCCCAGATGGCCAAGATGTGAAACCACTCGTGTTGGCAGCAGAGAAAGCTTGGAGGAAGGCTCCTAAAGTGATCAACCTAGATGCAGTGCAGGCAGAAGGTCGAAAGACCCAAGCCGAAGGTGCTGATAATAAGTACGGACCCAGGAAGCAGATCTCTGAAGATATAGCTCGTGGGATGGAGCAGTTTTTAAAAAGTGGAGCGCGGCTTACCTTTGTACAACAATTCGGGAGTTGACCGACTCGTGTAAATATAGTAAGGCCTGAAAATATACCTGCAAAAGGCTAATAATCTAGGTCGAGCGGATCTAGTGCAGTATAAGAAGAGCTACCCCCATCCAATATTTCAATGTCGAAGCTTTCTTTTTGTGATAATATGTCGATGAGTGAAATATTTCAGAGGCAGGTGGAGCTAGCAATAGAGGTAACTTGATTATGTCGAGCAGTGTTATTTATAACCAATAATGTTGTTCTAAATAAAATTTTATTTGCAGAGGCATCCCAAATCGGTCATCCGATCCTATTGGCGTATGTCGGACGCAGACATGCAAGTGATGGAGAAATGGAAACATGAGTCTATGTTCTTTGGGTCGATCAGAGGGTTAACTACCGAAGTCGCCCGATATAAACATGCGTATGATTCACCCCGAACCCATAAATCCAAGGCTCTACAAGAGAAAGAAAAATTAGATAAGGAGGTTGCAATACTACAAGGTGCTCAGGAGGCGTGCAATACTGAGGCCACGACATTGATATCACGGATTCATGTGTTCGTCAAGAGGAATGATAACCTGATGTCCCAAAATTCTGAGCTACTAGCTCAAAGGATGACACATGCAAGAAGGGTAGAAGAGCTAGCCAATCGCATTGCAGGCTTTGTGATCCAAAACGGGAATATAAAGTTCTCCATGAACAACCTGAAGGCGCAGATGGAAAACCAGCCCCAATAATTGACGAATTAGGCTGAAGCAGACTTAGAGCAACAAGAAAATTAGGTGATGGAAGTTCCCATGGATATGGTGGGAAATAGCAAAAGAGAAATAGTGGCCGAGCTACTAAAATTGAACTCTGGAATGAAGCTTTGGTCATTTAGTCAGTTCGCCCATAGGTTGGAATTCTATAAGAGGGAGGTGGAACCATTCCCAAAGAATCTTCCCTTTCCCGAGGTAGGGAAATCAATGTTCCCATTAGGCAAAGATATAAGGGACTAGCTCAAGCCAACACTGAAGGCTTTATCATGTGTTATTCCGGATATATGATTGTAAAAGTATCACGAACATAATAATTTTGTTAACTTGTTCTTTTTTATGTGGCATTGCTAGTGCAAGACTTCTTTATTTTATCAGTTTTTTCCACAAGATATGGATGGGTGAATTGAAGTAATTATTGGCATATACTTGTCGTATGTTGAAAACTAGGAAGTTGTATTATTTTATGGAGATGCGTGTCTGTTTATTTTTATTTGATCTAGGAGAAGTCCTTATAAGATCGAGCTCAGTGTGGATCATTGCGTAGCTTTAAGTGATAATAATCCCCCAACTTTGATTGAGGCGAGGTATATATTACTCATTGCGTTGCCTTATAAGGGCTTGACTCGATGGTCAGTTCGCTTATATACCGTGTACAAGGTATGACGCTCAGTATGGCCTTAACGTAGCCCGGTAGGTGTGGCCAATTAGTCTAATCGTATAGAGAATCTATGGTCTGGGCTCAATATGTCCCTTTGCGTAGCCCGAAGGCATGGTGATTGACCCTTTCGCTAATTATAAGGACGGATATATAAACAAACACACGTTGTGGCAAAAGCATAAAATTTGTATTAATAGAATAAGTTATAGTTTGATGCATGTTAAAAAAAAACCTTGCACCATCAGGTGGAAAAAAGAGCACATAATCTAATCTTACACCTCTAGTCTATATAACTTAAGATGGTTTACATTCTAATGATGCTTTAAAGCATGGTCCTCTGCGTCTACTATGAGATAAGCTCCATTATGCCTCTTGGAGATCATTGCGTTTGGTCCGTCCTAGCTAGGCCCTAACTTTTCTGATGCCTTATCCCCGAAGCCTTGAAAAATCTTCTTAATTATTATGTCACCAACACTAAAACTGTGAGATCTAAGGCGTGCATTGAATTAACCTCTCATTACGCTCATATAATGCTTCGCTCGGACACGCGCTTGATCTCGACTTTCCTCAATAAGGTTTAGATACATTGATCCTCCTTCGTCGTTGTGGTCCTTGTCACAGTTGGCCACGCGATGGCTTGGTATTATAACTTCGGCTATGACTACTGCTTCGCTGCTATAAACTAACACAAAAGGAGTGGCATTCATAGTTGTGTGCGGTGTAGTTCAATAGGCCTATGATACTTTAGGCAACTTGTCTGACCATTTTCCTTTGGTTCCTTCTAGCTTCTTTTTAATACCTTCCAAAATAGTTCGGTTAGTAACTTCTACATGACCATTAGCTTGAGGATAATAGGGCGTGGAGAAGTGTTGGCTTATCCAGAATCGATTAATAAAGGCAGTGACTATGGCATTCTGGAATTGCGGGCCATTGTCGGTCATTATAATGCGGGGTACTCCATACCTTGTGAGAATTTAGGTATGGATAAAATCACATATGTCTTGAGTACAAGTGCGATACAGAGCATTCGCTTACACCCATTTTGAGAAATAGTCGACCGCAACGATCATAAATTTGTTTTACCGGTTTCCATAGGAAGAGGTCCTACCAAATCAATCCATATTTATCAAAGGGGGAGGGAATGAATACATGCTTCATCAGCTCGCTCGTTTGATGCCCTATATTGGCAAATTACTGACATTTATGGAATCGTTGAACCAAGTGTTCGACATCGGCACCTAATTCCGTCCAGTAATAACCAGCAAGTAGAAATCACCTGATTAGAATTCTGTAATCGCAATGTGCGAATGCCTCTCCATTATGCAAGTAATACAGGATTTTTGGTTGCTTATGTTGATTTATTCATCGGAGAAATGGTTAGGAGGGGGGGGGGGGGTTTCTAATACAAAAGACCATCTAAAACACAATACTTAGTAGTGGTAGTGTCTACGTTAAGAATACCAGCTACTTTATGTTGTGACAGTCTCTGAGAAGGGTTCTGGAATTCATTAGCAGCCATCATCTCAAGGAGCTCGTGAGCCTCCTCATAGCTTTTCATTAATAAAGCTCCCCCAGATGCAGTATCGACCATGAGCCTTGTTTGCGCACTCAAACCATTGTAGAAGCAATTTATTACTAACCAATCAGGCATCCCATAATGAGGACATTTTCTGAGCATCTCCTTGTAACGCTCCCAAGCTTCACTTAAAGATTCACCATGTGACTGAGAAAACTGAGTAATAGCATTCCTCATGGCGGCTATTCTCGCCATCGGAACCAATTTTGAGACAAATTTTTGCGCTAGTATATCCCAAGTAGTGATAGAGCCTGCTTGTAAAGAGTGTAACCAACTGTTAGCTTTATCCCTCAGAGAAAATGGGAAGAGTCTCAGTCTTATGGCATCATCTGAACACCGTTGAACTTGAACGTATCACAGATATCAAGGAAGGTCATAATGTGCATATTAGGATCCTCAGATGAAGCTCCCCCAAACTGACAAGAATTCTGCATCATCTCAATAGTATCGGGTTTAATCTCAAAACTATTCGCAGCAATATTCGGTCTCACAATGCTAGACTGAATATCCATGATCTTTGGTTGAGAGTACTCCATGAGTGCTTTTGGAGCTGGATCGTCCATTGTAGAATTAGTATCAGAATCTGAGAATAGTAACTCTGTTCCTTGCTTTGTTTCAAACTCCTTTTGTACTAGTGCTCTAGTTTGAGACCGTGTTTGCATACACGCTCAAGTACTTGAAGCACAAGAAAACACGTGAAAAGTAAGTAACCGAATCAAGCCAATAGTCTTATAACGACCCCTGATGATAAGCATAAAACTGTCAAATAACACCGAAATCCCCGGCAATGGCACCAAAAACCTGTTAACCATTTTCTCAAGCAAGTATACGTGGCGAAATGATAGCAAATAATATCTAAGTTCGTTCGCACGAAGACCAGGTGTATATGACAAGAATTCACTTATCTAACAATGTATAATTATTAGACTAATGCTTGAACGAGTAATAAAGTTTGGATGGATGATTATAACTAAGTAAATTAACTAACGAGATTAACTAACGAGTTTACTTATGCGAGAGAAAACATGGAACCCTAACTTCCTTGTTTATTTTACTCAGAGTATTAAGATACTAAACCAATATGTATGATAACAACAATTACTAATCATATAACACGAAATCAGTATACGCTACCTCTCAGTACACGTAAGCCAAACCACTTAAACAACCACAAAAGAGATAGCAGCTAAGCAGACACCGCTTGCATGACAATCTTATATGTCTATACGAATTGAGGTACAATTGGTTTTAAACGCAAGTTGTCTATTTCGATTACATAGGGTAACATGATATGATTAGTGACATATTACGAATCATGAACAATCACAATACGAATCATTCAAGAACCTATGCTAGCATGGCAAGTTCTAAACCCTTAAATCTACTTTCGCATTCATTAAAGATTAACAAAGAAGATGCTCGCGACGCATCTAACGATAAGCACAACCATACTAGGTAATTGATAAACGTATCTCACAAATCAATGAAGCAATCAACCCTAAGTATTATTCAAACAAAACCATTAGAGTCCCATGACAACGGTTAGTTCATAATCGAACGAATCATCATCATGGGCGCAAAAGTTAACATAGCTATAAGACGAATGTGAATAGATGAATAAGCGTATAGAGAACGTTGAACCGAACTGTAGCCACCAAGGATCGCCTAACCGAAACAATCCGTAAACTACCGATCGAAAAACAAAAAAAAAATAGTTGTTATCTGTCTCGAGCAATACATAAACTACCGATCGAAAACACCGTAGTCGTCACCTACGTTGTCCATTATCTCCTGTCAAGAGCAATACCTCAACTGCGGATCGAAAACCACCGCAGCCGTCGCCCACTTTTGCCGATCGAAAAACCACCGTAGCCGTCCCTGCGTTTTGATCTCCGTCTGGTTGATGCTGCCGATCGAATCAAAAGCAGCCGTCACCTGCTTCCTCTCCCTCTCGATTGTATATTCTGATCGAAAACCGAAAGAAACAGCCGTCGCCTGCTTTCTCTCTTTCTTGTTGTCTGTTGCCGATCGGAAAAACCAAAAGCAGCATTTTTCTCCTTTCTCTCTTTCTCGTTCTATATTCTGCAGGATGCCCTGATTTTTCAATCCCGGTTCAGCCGAAAAAAAATGAATAAATCTCTGGTTTTTATCTCCCTCTGCGGTTTGAGTGGCCAAGGGTGATTACATGGTAGCAGTTGGGACCAGGAAGTGTTCTGCTGGG
This sequence comes from Limnanthes douglasii subsp. nivea, assembly GCA_036936605.1. NCBI lineage: Eukaryota > Viridiplantae > Streptophyta > Magnoliopsida > Brassicales > Limnanthaceae > Limnanthes > Limnanthes douglasii. The sequence continues at coordinate 321,309,875 of JAUPFV010000003.1, forward strand.
CTGGGAAGTGAAATAATGAAGCTTGAAGAAAAAACCAGCAGAAGATTTAGGCCTGGTTCTTGACATAATCATCTATGAACAACTACTGATATTACTTAAAGCTGGTTCTTGACATAAATCATATGGACTAACAACAGCATTTACAAGGCCGCTACTTCATGCTCATTTACGATGGCCTGATGATGCCATAAGAACCCCAACAGCTACAATAAACATGGACAACATGCCGACTAGCAATACATATGTTTTTCTCGATGATCCCCGGTACTCTCCAAACAGAAGAATTCCCCAAAAGGTGCTCACCAGAGGAAGTGCCTGAACTGCATCTGCGGCTGCATAACCCGCGGCTTGACCACCCATAAACTGAAGACCATTACCGAAACCAGAGAGCAAGACAACCAAATGAGGAACACTGTCTTTTAGAGTATGCCACTGATCGTTTGTTGCCAAGTTGAATGCTGTTGAGAAGAGCGAGAGGCAAATGCCTGCAAAGAAAGTTCCAAACAACTTGATGGATCTTCTGTTCTCTAGCTCAATAAGGAAGCTAGCAGTGCCTTCTTTTGCTTTATCTGTGGTTCGACTTTCATTATTTATGTCAGATTTATAATCACTAGGCAAAGTGTTAAGTTTGACTTGATTATCATGTTCATTGGACTTGTGAACAGCTGTTCCGAGACAAACAGCAATCAAGAAGAAAGCAACACCCGGGAAAAGAATCGCGGGTTTGTTGATGCTGTCGTCTAAGAAGTAATTTAATGTCGAGCCTATAACAACCGTGGTGCTTTAACTGATGACTTCCATGAGCGATGATCCTACAAAAGCCCAAGCATATTGTTTTGCTAGATTTCCAAGGCTGAGTACCACTCAACCCGCCATCACAACCAAGACAGAAGGCCAAGCATATTGTTGGGCATCTCGGGAGTGCTGTTGCCTATCTGACCAAAGGTGAAGGCTATAAGAACAGCAGCTAATAAATTTGTTATTGTATAATCAAGGTAAATATGTTGCGGAAGACGTCCTCTTCTTTCAAGAAGAGGCCATGTGCCCAAGAACAGAAGGTACAGCATCATGCACACTATGGCACCAGCTTTGCTCTCCACAAGATACATCTTTAACCCACTAGTACTTTCACCCGGTGACGGACCGACACGGCCTAATGGGATGGCACATCAAAAACTACCTAAATCACCCTGTTAGTTCTTTTTCTCCATAAGACCCTTTGGTAATAATCCGATCGAAAAGCTCACCACCCGCACCCAACTCCATGATTACATTAACAGCTTTATCATCCTCAAAAGCTCTTTTTAAGAATACTTGAAAACACGCTAAAACACAACGAATACTTGAGAACCGACGACGATTTTAAGCATAATGGAAGTGTAATAAGTGACATGAAATGCCTCGACCCCGCATACTTCCAGGTCAGACCGCCCTCTTTTGCTCATCTTCGGCACTTGTCTTTGCTTTGAGTTTCCGTCTGAAATAGTGTACAGTAATGGAGATTTTTTATCAACATCGGAGATCATAATACTAGCCACCTCCGAACGCCTCTCCATATTAGGATCTTCATCGTTTATCATCTCGGATTGGCCCCCCGCAATAGTGAATAGACTTTGGTAATCCTGTTGTTTGATAAACTAGATGAGGTCCCCACTGTCTATCAGCCTTTGAATCTCCTCTTTGAGTTGTAAATACTCCTCAGTCGAATGTCCATGATCGTTTTCGTAGGAAAAGAAATATCTATTTGTGCGTTTGGAATCAGGAGCACTAATTACTTGCAGCCTATGGTATTTTGTTCGGTCAGTGGGGTGAATTTCCTACACAGATTCTCATAGTATTGAGGTCGTCAGCTAGTATCTCTTCATGGTGAATCATTAATCCTTTTTTGTTCACGCATTCCTTCTTTAGGGTCCGCGATACGTCGGTCGGGAGAATCTCATTTTCGAGCATCATCTACTCGTAGTAATGTGTCTACTATGGTGAGGAGGTCTCCTATCACTTTCGTGAGAAATTTGATCAGGTCAGCATACAATTATCCCCTCCAATCCAGACCTCTCTTGAGAGAGTGCACAAGCATGTTTTCTTGCAGGACTGGCAACACATTCATGGTATGAACAAAACGTCTGACATAACTCTAAAGCGACTCGGCTCGCCTCTGGTAGAGATACATAATGGAATCATGCTTGTGCATGAGTTCGTTGTTGCCAACGAAATGTTCCCTGAACGCCTTCCATAGGCCAGAAAAGTCATGGATGGACCCTTTGGGAATACTGCTAAACCAATCCATGGTGTTTCCCTTGAGAGTCATCGAGAGTGCTCGGCATTGCATGGCGTCATCAGAATTAGAAACCATCACCATAATACGGAACTGTTTGAGGTGTCTCCCTAGTTTGCCTATACCGACATAAGCCTCCATTTTAAACGGGTCAGAGTTCGTCAGCAACTGGGCATCCAAGATTTTTTCCAGCAACAGGCAACTCCTTAAGGATATAATTTGATATTCGGGATCTTACCCGATGGTAGTAAACATCAACCTCCTCCCTCGCTCTTTTTGAATCGACACGGTGAATTTCCTACCTTGGTTCATGCTCTTTGGATCGCTTTCTGCTTCTACTCTCACCGTCTATGTATTTCTCGTCATCACGCCTAGAGAACTAGTCTCCTTTATTTATACGGCTAGCATCAGGTCTTAACGGGTGATTAGCTCGGCTTGCTCATTTTTTCTTAACACTTAGCGCGTGGAGCGCATCATTCATCTGTGCTAGGGTTGCATGCATTGCCTGCTCCCAAGATTTTTGCTCGCATGCCACACTGAGTTTCTCTTGCTAGAAATTATGGATTTGCTGCTCCAGTTTCCAAAACGTTGGTACTACCGTTGGGTTCTCACCTCAGACCTCTTCAATGACAAAGATTTGTTGCACTGGTCACTGGCTCCACCACTGGTCCAGTTGGAACTGCAACCACAACCTTTGGTTCGGTTGTTGTGGTGGGGTTTGTTAAATCTTTCCTTGCCTGTCGATTCGCTCCAGTTCTCTGATTCACCACTTTTTTCACTAATTTCGATGATCTCTCTCTCAATCCCTAACCCAGTTACTACTATGGTTTTCTGACTTTTTTAGATAAATGCTTTGCGATTCCCCACAGACGATGCCAAATTTGTAGAGAGAAATAACAAAGTGAACTGCCAATAGTAAAATGTATTATCAAATAAGAGAGAAGTTACATCGAGTAGGGTTTTACCCATTTATTTATACTCTCTATGACCGTTATCTCTCATTACTTCACTCTCTGACTCCACTAAATGTAGATTTTAACTACAGTTACATCATGAGGACTAATTTAATGGCCATTATATTAATGGTTTGACTAATTCCGCTAACGTGGCTTTAAATAGCTAATCTGATTATCACTTATTATGCAAGGTGCTCGGTCAGCTTCATATGCTCGATTTTTTTACTTCCTTAATATCTTAAATGTCTCTTTGGTCCTTCTCTTCTCCTCTCGTTAATGCTCTTCGTAGATTTTATTCATGCAAGAAACGGAGCTATTCTCTAATCGTTTGCCTTCTGCTCGGCGCGCTCCCTATCCAACACTCTCCTAGCTTCGACAAGGGTTTGATTATCTTCTCGTGACTTCGCCCCTCCTTTTACCTATTCAGTGAATTCTGTGGAAAGACTGGTTCTTCTCTGTCCATACTTCCCTCATTCTTTGCAACCAGCTCCACCTATAACATTTTCTTCTAAGCTCCTTGTTTGGCTATTTTTGTTTATTCTCTTCGTGTGGTGATTAGCCCCTCCTCAAAAAATGATTATAGGATTTTCCTTAAATGGAACAGCAAAGATACATCATTACTTAGTTTATTTTTCCTCAATGTTTGTTTTCCTGACTTTGTTTTTATTATGAAAAAAGAGATGTCATGGGTATCCAGGGAATTCGAGGATCATCTGGCTGAGGCGACGAATATTCCATCGCTGATTTAATCCAACTAATCTCACAAAAAATCTTATTGAGAAGGCTGACGTATCAAAAGGCAGTACATTGGATCAACTCATGGTACCTCCCACTCAAACCGAGATGGTAAAAAGGTTGGAGGCCCCGGATGTACTTGTTTTGCTCCCTGCAAGGGGTAAAGACCCAACCCATCGAGTTCCTAAGAATGACACTATTGAAGCAACGACGATGAAGGCGGAGGTAGTGACCAAAGAAGTTGGTCCTTTGGAAAAAGATGGTTCCAAAAGACCGTAAAAAAAGATCCAAGCAAAAAACGCCAATGTATGGCTGTTGAAGAGAATGTCCAAGTAAATGAAGAAAATGTTGGCCCTACAGTTAATGAAGGAGACGAATCCAACTTACCCTCATCAGAGTGAGTTGTTATTGACTCATATTATCTTTGGATTTCAAATAAAGAGCATGATGCTCACGAACTTGAAGAAAATAATTCTTAAGAGAATGATGCTTCAATCATCTATTCATTTGAGGTTGGCTCCCCCTCCGGCTCATTCAAACTCCACAATGATGACCTCATAGCCCTTCATATTCACAAACTTCTCAGGCCTCGAGGCTCTTTGAAGAAAATTTTGGTGACTAAGGAGGAAATATGAGGTCTATGAGTTGCAATAGGAGGTTACTCGGCTTAAAGAGGAGTTCGACTTGATTTTTAAAAATCTTGAGAGCATAGAGAGTTACATAAAATCTCAAGAACAAAAATACATGAATGATAGAGAGCTTTATCTTGAGAAGGATACTCAGAAAGATACATTTATCAAAACTCTTAAAGAGGGGTATAAAAAAATCAAGTTGTACTTTAAAAGGGTTGTTGGCCATTTGGAAAAAGCTCAAGCAAACAATCGAGCTTTCAAGGTTCAAGATGAGGTTGATCATAAAATTATCCTTGAGGCCTATGCGGTCGATTGTGTTTCTAAACTTGAAGGAAGGGATACGAAAGTCAAATCCGTGTTGGTGCTAAATATACATAAACACTTCCCATATTTTAAGGTACGTAATTTTTGGGAGCTTGTTCCAGACAAATATCGTCCATAAGATATTTTTTTGGATAATGATGATGATGAGAGTTCTTCTGAATCATTAAAATATGAACCTCTCTGAACCTCTTTAATATAAAAAACCTTAACGTGTTGGTATTTTTGTGAAGTCCTCATGTTGTCGAGGCATTTTTGTAAAGTCATCATACTATCGAGGTATTATTGTGTTTCTAATAATTATCGAACTACTGTTCCTCATTTAATTTTTAATTAATTAACTTTTTAATTATATGAAAAAAATAGTTAATGTAATCCAAAGTTCATTGGAAGATCCTTCCGATCTAAAAATCAATAGTTGTAGAACAACATTTGTTGGAAGACCCCTGCGGTCCAAAATAAATAGTTTAGACCAACATTCATTGGAAGACCCTTCCGGTATAAGGTTAAATAGTTATGAACCAACATTCGTTCAAAGAACCTTTTGATCCAAAATAAATAGTTATAGATCAATGTTCATTGGAAGACCCTTTTGTTCAAATATAAATAAGTGTAGATACTTCTTAAAGATGGTAAGGAAATTTATATATATAAATTTTCTAATATGGCACCTCAATAAAACCGTCATTCACCACGAGGTTAGGAAAAATTATGCCCGTTATGGGAAAAACTAACAAAAGAAATGCCAAGTACGAAACGTTTTAATCATAGAAGAGAAATTACATTGTGTTTTGTTTATCTACTAATTTATATCTCTATTGAGAGTTTACAAGTGGTTACCAGATACATCACTCCACTAATAATGCATGTAGCGGTTACATTTGCGATGTGAAGCCTAAAGTAATGGCAGTTACTTTAGTGGGTTGACTATTTAATTAATTTCGCTAAACCATTTCCTTAACGACACTTTGGAAGGTAGGCCTTGGTCGGTTTCATCCATGTTGTAGACCGAGCACCGATACACTTATTGTCCCTCTGCTTCATCATGACCCTCTTTTGGTTCTATCCTCGCCCGTTGAAGGTCTGGGTAGTTATCTTCGTCTTCATCTTTCTTCTACCCTGTTCAAAGAGATGTTTTCTTTACCTGGTCTTCTTCGTTTTCTCGACTTACTAAAGTATCTCCTTTGCTCCGACTTTTTTTCCTGACCCGATATCGGTTAACCTCCTCATTTATTTGGTCAAACTTTTGATGTCTTCCCTTTTAGTGTAGGTCTCTCAGTCATGCCTCGACATCACTTGGGATTTCCCTCATCTTTGTTCGTAGCTCCATCATGCTCTATATTTTCCTGTTAGTAGTGATTATCCCATTATTAGGGCACCCCCCTAGTTCATTGATTATATGAAGAAAGCCTCTTGATAAATGTAGGTTCCTTAACGTATGGTCTATATGGATGATAAATTTGAATATGTAACAGTAGCCTACAAAGTGTCAACACTAGTAAGCGCATGGGTGTGACGGTTCTGACCCCAACATTGAATTTGTATGGATGACACTTGGGTTTTTGGTGGAAACATGTTGGATGTTAAACATGAAGTTAAGATCAATGTATAATATCATTTGCCTTCTAGAATTTGCAAAGCCACATAGCCTTTTGTGAGAACCTTGATAAAATTTAAAGCACAGAAGATGAAATTTCTCAACGAAGATGAAACTCATCGTAGCTATTTATTGTCTATAAGAAAAAAATATGTTAAAATTTATTCTTCGTTTTTATTTTTATAACAAGCATCATGATACTAGGATCATATTGGCGCGACTATAGGTGATTGAGTAACCTCCATTAGTGGTTGTGGTATTCGTGTGTGAGTTTCTCCCCATGATTTGTATGCTCTTACCCGTCTTTTTGACTTATTATAGTCAATCTAGGGAACTTGATGGGTCTGAAAAAAGTGGAAAGAATAAGGAAACTAAAGATACAGAGTCACGTTAGAAGACCTTGGATTCTTAGAGAGCTATTTCACCCGATTAACCCCTAAATGTGGGTACCTGGATGATGCTTGGCTTCTTAGTTTTAAATTTAGTTATAAGATACGAAGTGATATTTTAATTAGGGTTCCTGATGTTGGCGAACAACCCTACCAGGCTAGAGAGAAGGAAAGTTGCTTATATACCACTTTATTTGATTAGGCTTTGCCATTACCGATGTCGTCCTTGATACGAGACTTTTTCAGCTTCATGGGAATATGCACAACCGATCTGGTTGCGAGCAGACAAAGGAATTTACTTAGTGTTTTATTAAGTTCTTGTTTATTAGGTATTCCAGTCTTCGTACGAGGCCTACTAGCAGTTGTAGATGTCTCTAAGTTAGTCAAATTCATGTTCTTCTATACCCAACTAAGTGGTTGAAGAAACATTGTTGAGCTGCCAAACTCGGAGAAGAACTGGAAGTAATTCATATTTGTGTCGGGAAACTAGGAGCATGAGAATGTTGTTCTAAATCTTCAATTAGATTTTATGTAATGTTACCTTGGTATATAACTATTATTTTTAACACTAATTTAAATGCTCGGTTGTGTAGGTGAAGGGAAGCATCGGGAGTAGTTCAAAGCATGACTATGAAAGAAGATTGTGAATCCTCTGATCCAAGTTGCCAACTTGGCCTCGATGTGGTTTCAAGAACCTGTTCAGTTATTCACCCAGGTGAACTTCTTGAAGGTTGGCTCGTGTCCAGTTCCTGAGTTTTCAGTTTCAAAATACGGGAAGATTACCATGGTGGGAAATGGGGAAATAGCAACAGCATATCGGTTAAAGGCGCTGATGAAGCAGAAGTATATAGATTGAAATACAACTAGGGTATGGCTAGCAGTGCCACAAAGTCAAAAATCGAAAGAGGTTGAGGGTTTTTTGTCTTTACAATGTCAGAATGAAAAGGATGAAGGGATGTTAAGCATCCACGAGGGTGAGGATATGAATGAGGATGATAGGAATATGGCCCCACTAACAGTTGGTGTTGATAACGGTCGCACGCGGCGATCTCGTGTAGGAAATGATAAAGAGAAAATATGAGATGATGAGGAGATCCTTCTCTAAAAGCGGCCTCGGTAATATTGGACGCAATACCCCTTATGACAAGGAAACCATAGTTGGTGGATGAGGAAAACAATGATGGGGATCATGCTCTAGAGATGCAGAGCGCACGGGGTTCGACTTCTAAGGCATAGCAGATTCAGGGGAAAGCCCATCAGGTGATTGAGTTCAACGATGCTCAAGAGGATGGTCAGTCGAGCCAAACGGATGGGGTTGATGATGGGGCAGAGCCCAAGAATCAAATCCCCAAAGAATTAACTCGATGGAAGGATTAGTTTCTAAAGACAGGCGTGCAACCCGCTTTTCCCTTTTTGCAATGGGTGGACTCTGGTTTCTCGTTTTTAATATAGTCCGTAAAAAACAACTAGCTCGAATGAGCAAAGAGGCCGAGGCGAGTTGGGCTGGTAGAATAGCTGAGGATCTTCCTCCCTCGAGTATCACAATGCTTTGACACTCAATGATGATGTTCGAAGAGCTCAAAAAGTGCCCGAAGTTATCATTTTACGATAATATGCCAATGAGTGAGATATTGCAAAGGCAGGTGGAGCTTGCAATCGAGGTATGTTATAGTTCATCTGTTATTTAATATATAAGACTAACGGTAATGAACTAACCTTACATGGACATATAGATGCACCATATATCTGTCGTGATGTCCTATCAGCGTATGTCGAACAGTGATTACCAGATCATGGAGAAGTAGAAACCTCAGGCTATGTTCTTTAGGTCGATGAAGGGCTTGACCAGTGAACTCGCTTGGTTCAAGAATTCTTATGGGGTCGCTAAAACTCATAAAATCCAGTTTGTTCAGGAGAATGAAGTACTTTTATGGGTGCTTGTGATACTTGTGAAGCAAAGAATAAGGAATTGACCACAGAGAGTGCAACCTTGATAGCGCAGAACAGTGGTTCATTAAGAGAAACGATGATCTAATGTCACAAAATGATGAGCTCATAGCTCAGAAGATGGCTCAGTTCATGAGGGTAAAGGAGCAATGAGACCGCCTGACTGGTCTGGTGGTAGAGAATCGAAAGTTGATGAACATGGTGTGTGATCTGGAGGTGCAGCTAGAGCAACAACACCAGCAGCTTGCAAAGAAAGCATAAGCCGACCTAGACAAAAAGGAAAAGCATTTGATGGAAGTGGCAAAGGAGATGATGGCCAAAACCAAAGAGAAATGGTTGTTGAGCTGCTGAATTTAAATCCTGACATGAAACTGAGATCGATGAGCGAATTTGCATCGGTAACCATGCAACCCAAAATGGCTCAACAGTTCTGATCCCGCTCATGTTGAAAAAAGGTTGGAAGGTGTTTACTCCGACAGCTAAGGATGCTGATACGCAGTCGAGCAAAATGGGGCTTTTACGGACGAAATTCGATGATCCTCCCTATGCTTGAAGCTTCATTTTTTATTGTTCTGTATGGAAAACTACGTAATTTATAAAAATTTTGCTGCATTAACAATTTAAACAATGTTGTAAGCTTGATTTGAATTTTCAATGCACAAAGTATAGACTTGTGGTTGGACTTTGTTTAACATTGGAGATTAGTTGGTGATTAGTGAATGTGTATTTATTAGTTTATATTTTATTTAGGATATGTTCTTACAATGCCAAGCTTAATATGGCTCATTGTGTTGCATTGGGTGAGACTTTCCCCTCGGGTTTGCTCGCGGCGAGGTTGATTAGACCCATTGCATGGCCCTTAGAGAGGCTTGATACTTGATGACTTCGCTTACGTATCGTGTACAAGGTATTAGGCTCAGTATGGCTTTTATGTAGCTCGTTCGTGTTTATATATACTTGGTATAGGTTCAGTATGGCCCTTTGAGTACCCCGTATGCATGGTCATTGACCCATTCACTATTGTACGAACGAAAAGATTTAAACAAACAAACACACATACTGGCAAAAGCATAAAAATTGTATTAAGGTGATAAATATTAGTATGATTTCTCATTACAAAAAACTCTTCCACGCCATTAGGGGAAAAGAGTGCATCTCGAAAGTTACAATGTTTGGCGATACAGTTTCAGGTGATTTACGTTCCAAGGATGCTTTAAGGCGTGGCTCTCAGCATCGGCGAGGAGATAAGCTCTGTTATGTCCATAAATAACCTTGTATGGGCCATCCCAATTCAGTCCTAATTTTCCTGTTGCTCTCTCACTGGATCTGTGAAAAACGTTTTCATGACCATGTCCCCTACTTAGAAGTTACGCGGCTTAAAGCGAGCATTAAATCGCCTCGCTAGTAGGCTTCTCTGTATGTTATGCTCGAATCCATGCTTGATCATCACGCTCCTCTATGAGGTCAACATTTACAGCTCGGTTGGTGATGTTATTGCTCTTCTCATAATAAACTATCCAATGTCTTGGTATGATTATTTATGCTGGTATCATAGCTTCGCTTCCATAAACAAGTGCGAAATGAGTATTGCTTGTAGTTGTATGAGGGGTAATTCGATACGCCCATAAGACCTCAGACAACTTGTTTGGCCATTTTCCCTTAGCTCCTTCAAGCTTCTTTTTAATGCCTTCCTGGATTGTACGGTTGGTGACTTTGAATTTCTCATATCCCTGAGGGTAGTAAGGTGTGGATAAGTGGTGATTGATCCCATAACGTTTGCAAAACGTTATAACCACGTCGTTTTGAAATTGTGGACCGTTGTCTGTCATCAAGATGCGTTGTATGTCAAATGTTGTGAGTATCTGATCGTGCATAAAGTCACATATCTCCTAAGCTCGGGTTGAAAAAGAGCTTTAGCTTCCACCCACTTTGAACATTAGTCCACCGCGACGATTAGAAATTGTCGCTTCTCAGTCGCCATATGGAGTGGCCCTACAAGGTCGATGCCTCATTTATCAAAATGGAAAAGGACAATTATGGGTTGCATTGGCTCGTTCGTGAGATGCCCGATATAGGAGACTGTTGAAACTAGTGGAATTATTGAACAAGTTGTCCGCGCCGGTGGCCGATTCTGGCCAGTAGTAACCTACTAGCAGAAAACGTTAAATAATGCTATGGTATCCAGAGTGTGCCCCTACATCTCGAGTGTGTAAGTCTTGTAGAGCTGAGGTAGCTTTTGCACTTCTTTGATGTTTGTTGGTGGTGTCCTTTGTATAACTTCTTGCAGCTGGGAGGGTTTGGCTGCGACACCATTTTTTCTGACTACGTAGCCTAGGAATTTGCCACTTCATACCCCAAAAGAGCACTTCAGCAGGTTAAGCTTCAAATTAAACTAACGCAGTAGGTTGAACATAAGTTTGGAGCATCTTGATCTGCTGTTCTCTTGTACATGTTTTGATGATAATGTCATTGATATATGCTTTCATATGCTTACCCAAGTATTTGCTGAAAATACGGTTGACTAGGCGTTGGTATGTAGAACCCACATTCTTCAATCTGAACGACATCACTATGTAGCAATACAAACCTCGCTCAGTTTGAAACGCTGTCTGCTTCTTGTCCGATGGGTTGGGGCGGATTTGAATGTAGCCTAAGTATGCATCCATAAACGAGAAGAATACGCATCAAGAGGGAGAATCCACAAGCTGGTCGATGCGAGGCATGGAGGATGCATCTTTGGGGCATGCTTGATTTAGGTCGGTGAAATTGACGCACATATGTCATTAAAACCCTTTTTTTTAAACAAAATCGGGTTTACTACCCACACTGGATACTGAGCCCGCTTAATATGTCATAGTCTGCATAGTTCTGTCATACAATTTTGACATATGCATCGATACCCAACTGATGGCATATAACTCATGGGTCAACGTCGGAAGCATCACTAGAATCTCATGCAAACACATCCAAATTCCTTTCTAATAGTTTAATTAACGAGTGCTTAAATATAGAGGTTAAACTATTACCCAACCGTAAAAAGTTCCCTTCTGCTATTACCTCATCGACCGAGTTTGGAGGGTCATCTTCTAGCTTCTCTGCTTCTCTTGGTTCGTCAACCGGTTCATGTGAGGGTGGTACCCAACTTCTCTCTATGCACCCCCCACTAGTTAATTGCAAAACAAAGTGCTTAAACCGATTATCGTATGATAGGAACTGGTGGCGTCTTAGATCGTGAACAATGTTTTAAGTTCACGTTTAGTAGCCCCATAACCTACATTCACCATCGACTCTACTTCCCCAATGCATTAAGACGCATTGCCTTCATCTCCAACTAAGATTCATTTGGTGGGCTTGTAGGGTGGAACTTTGTGCATTTAATCGTACCTATCTTTAAAAATGATGTTGGCTGAGATACCTCCATCTACTAGAACTCGAGTCACCACTACACCCCAATGTCCAAATTTATCGTCATTACATCCTCCTGAAGCATGCTAAACCCCATCAAGTCATCATCGTCAGGTCTTCAACAGGGTCTCTATAGTTGCGGTAAGATGAAGCTTCAACCTCATATAAATCGTTTTCAGTTTGTGCCCTTTTGCTGGTTTTTGCTCCCGGACTTACCTCGGAGTTTCCTCTGGCGATAGGTAATAGCGATGAAGTGTTGCCCCAGGCGTCGGACACTGTGTTTCTAGTCACCACAAACTGATCTCTGCTAATAAGGTTACGCGGTGGTAAGGCGTCACTCCCCAAGTCATCAGTCACACCCGAGTGTCCCCCCGCAATTGTGAACAATCCTTCCTGGTTACCTTTGTGTGCCTCTTCATCGTTGCCAGACTTGTCCTCGATAGTTGGGTATGTCTCGTCTTTCTGCTCAGGTTGATGTTGATGATCTTAGTGTTTTATGAATTAGATGAGCTCGTCGTTATCTATGAGTCGTTGAATTTCCTTTCTTAGCTACCGACATTTGTCAGTTGGGTGATCGTGGTCATTGTGATATGAGCATAAGTATTTACTGGATCTCTTTAAACCAGGGGTGCTCATTTCTCGCGAGGCTTGATACTTTTTTCTTCCTTTACTTCGACATATATGACCGAGATGGTCTCGGTTAGGGGGATAAATTTTCTAGAGGGGTTCTCATAGTGCACTGGTAAACGAAATGTTTCCCAACGAGGCCCCTCATCTGTCTTTTTGCGGTCGGGCGGCCCTCCTTTTGTATCCGAAGCTTGTCGGTTTTGTGAATCCCCTTTCCTTGCATCGTCCACTAGGATGAATGTGTCTTCTTGGGCCAGTAGATCTTCGATATTTTCCATTAGGTACCAGATTAAGTTCGCGAAGAGAACCCTGCACCGATCAAGGTCTCTTTTATTCTCGCTATAGACCGAGCACCACTCCTCTGACTGTCCCTCTACTTCACCATGACCCTCATTTGGTTGTATCATTTCCCGGTGAAGGTCTGGGTAGTTGCCTTCATCCTCGTCCTTTTTTTACCCTATCTGAAGTGATGTCTGATTTACCTGGTCTTGGTCGTCTACTGGGCTCGCTAAAGAATCTCGCTTGCTCCAAATTATTTCCCTAACTTGATACCGGTCAACCTCTTCTTTTATTCAGTAAATATTTTTTTGTTTTGCCTTTAAGCATAAGTTCCTCGGTTATGCCTCGACATCAATTGGATTGCCTTCCTCTTTGTTCGTAGCTCCATATTTCTCTATATTTTTATATGACCAACTCGGCTTGTCATTTTCCTATGCATCAGTTCTCAACAGTCGTTCCTATATTAACTTTCATGTTAGTAATGATTTTATATTATGAATTCAACCGCTTCGACCACTTTAGAAGTAGTGGCTGCTATTGGGGGCTGCAGTTCCTCCTTCACTGCGGATTGGCTGTAGTTCTCCGATGGACCTTGGATCCACTTTTCTCCATGACATCTCTCTTAATCCCTGACCTTGTTACTACCATGGTTGAGAAATCTTATTGTTAAGAACTTTGTTTAATTCCCACATACGACACCAAATTTGTTATAGGAAAAACTAAAAAATGAAATGTCATGTAGGAAACCTTTTAATCATAGAAGAGAAATCACATTATGTTTCGTTTTATGTACCTATTTATATTTCTTTTGGCAGTTTAGAAGCAGGTAATAGATACATCACTCCACTAATAATGCATGTAGCGGTTAGATTTCCGACGTGAAGCCTAAAGTAATGTTATTACTTTAGTGGGTTGACTAATTAATTAATGTTACTAAACTATTTCTTTAACGACCCTTTTGACCATAGGCCTTCGTCGGTTTCATCCGCACTATAGAACGAGTACCGCTCCTCTTACTGTCCCTCTGCTTTATCATGACCGTCATTTTATTATATCTTTTCCCCGTGAAGGTTTGGGTAGTTGCCTTCATTCTTGTCCTTCTTTTACCCTGTTCGAAGAAATATCTATCGACCTAGTCTTAGTCGTCTGCTCGGCTCGCTAAAGAATTTCGCTTGCTCCGAATCATTTTCCTAACACGATATCGGTCAACCTCCTCGTTTATTAAGTCAATCTTTTGTTATCTTGCATTTAAGAATAAGTCCATCGGTCATGCCTCGACATCAATTGGGATCTCTTCCTCTTTCTCTATATTTTGATATGACCAGCTCGGCTTGTCATTTTCCTATGCCTCACTCCTCAACGATTATTCGTAGATTATCTTTCCTGCTAGTAATGATTATACCCTTATGAATTCCATCGATCTTTACATGTTTTAACATAGAATTTTTTTACATTCATTCGAAATACAACTTGAGATGCTCAATATTTTATGGGTGCTGAAGATCTTTTTCTTCTTTATCTTTGAGCCTACAAGTTCTCGGGTTGGACTTTTCTGTTAACCATATACGGGCCTTCACAATTAGGTTTAAACTTACGAAGTCTTTTTTATTTTATGTTTAAGAATACTTTCCTTAAGACTTTGTCCCCTAGAGAAATACCTCATTCTCATCAATGTTTGGTTGTGTAACAAATTTAGTTGCGCTTACCTTATTTTTTCTTCAACCAGATCTAACTCAACCTATTTTCTTTCATTGTTACTTCTCTAAAAATATTTGGTGACACGATACGACAGTAAAACAACTTTTGATAGTACAACAACATCCATCACATAAACCAACGCAAAAGGAGATTCTTAGAGTTCTTGTTCGAGGGGTGGTTCGGTATGCCCAAATAACGTCTTATAAATAATCTGACTATTTCCCAGTTTTTTGCCTCCAAATTATTTATAAGCCTATCAAGGATTATCCAACTTGTAGTCTCAACTTGATTTTTTTTCATGCAGATGGAATAGTGGCTAGAAACATTGTTGTGTATCTCTAGATGAACAAAAAAAGCTCTCATATCCATATTGTCAGATTGTGGTCCATTATCCATCGTGATTCTCCTCGAAGCCCAGAGCAATAACAAATGTTTGAGACAATAAATTTAATAACATATTTGGCCTTTGTTCCTGTCAACGGTTCATCTTTCACCCATTTTGAGAAATAGTCTATTGCGACAACTATCGTCTGTCGTCCTCCGGTAGCCATTGGTAATGGCATGAAGAGGTCAATTCCCTATCGATCAAAAGGCAGTGCCTCAAATATTAAGTCAATAGGTACTTATGGCTTATGAATTGAATTAGAAAGTCTTTGAACAATGTTACATATTTTAACCAATTATTGAATCTATATAAAGTGTAGGCAAGTAATATCTCGTTAAAAGAACTCTTCGTATCAAAGTTTTATACGCATAATATAAAAACACTTCACCATCATGCAGCTCTTATAGTATTATTTATAACTCAAGTTTCCCCAAGCATCTAAGCAAAATCCTACAAAAAGATTTTTCGTACAAGATATTATTGAGGATAACATAGCTATGAGCTTTGTATAAATCCATGGGTACACTTTAGAATATGCGGTCATAGCAAAATAATGAATCACATAATTGATAAGGACACAAATAATCGGGGACTTAATATAATAATATTAAGGTTGTATTAAATAAATTGTAAAGTCTTAAGATGAGATTTATATTATTCGTAAATATAAAGTACTACAGTATAATTTATCTCTTTGTGTAATTGAATCGGTTAAAGTCTTCATGCGTTCCTATAAATATGGAAGGAAATAATAAATAAAGGATTTTATTTCGCTTTCTGAATTGATCAAATATTTTTAGTTTCTCTTCTGCTTCTCTCCTGCAACACAATCATTTATATTATCTTTCTCAAGAAATTCAAATACAACCCAATCTCTTATAGTAGAACTTTATCATGCTTAACAAGAATTATCAGCCCTATGAATATGTTTGTATCTTATACTTTAAAAATAGCTACCAAAACTTTTAATTCCTTCAAATATTTCACTAGATGATATTCTCAAGCATCAGAATGGCCGAATGCATGATCTAGCGGAAGTTGTAAGTCACTTACCACCCGAACTATTTTATCCCCATAGACGTGGGCGAGCCTCAAACCTGCTAAAGCTACTTCGTATTCTGCTTCGCTATTCGATGCTCGAAAACTGAAACGTATAACTTGATATATTACAATCCTATCCAAAGATATCAAGTTAATATTTGCCCTACAACTCGAGGCACTAGAATCCCTATCCGTTCGAACTATCCATTCTACTTGTAACTGCTTTTCATCTATTTCCATATCGGGCTGCTCATAATGAAATTTGACCAAGAACTCTGCTACGGCTTGAGCTTTGATTCCCATTTGGAACTCAAAGTCAATGTTGAAGTCACCTAGCTCCACTAACCATTTGGTAATTATGCCCGATATATCAGGTATTTGCAATATACTATTCAAAAGAAAAGAAGCTCAGACTATAATAAAAAGATATTCAAAATAAGTTCTTATTTTTCGAGCAGCGGTGACCAAAGAAAGAGCTAAGTTTTATAACTTTAAATATCTTTTTTCAACATCCAAAAGACTTTTACTAACATAATACACCTGTCGGGGGAATTATCAACTTCTCAGATTAACACAAGACGGACAATATAAATCCGAAAAAAGTATATATCTAAACAACTTATTCCCCGACTAGGATTTGTAAAGATTTTGAGGGAAGAGAGATATTCTTTGATATGCGTAAACACCTTGGTACGCTCTTGGGTCTAGTTAAATCCATTTTTTTATCTTAACACTTGGAAAAATAGAGTGTATTTATCTCATGACCTAGATATAAACCGAGTCAAGTCTAACAATCTCCTTGTCAATATTTTCACCTCTTTCATTGTCTGAGGTGGTGCCATAGTACTTACAACATTTAATTGTGTTGGGTCAGCTTTAATTACTCCCTCACTAACTATGTACCCAATAAATTTTATAGACTGAACTCACTAAATTTAAATTTTTCCAGATTCAACTTTAGATTTATCATTTTCAAGTTAACAAATGTTTATTCCAAATCTGGAAAGTGATCCTCAATCTGGGCCTCAAAGATTTTATTTACGAATCGTTGGTAAGTAGCACCATTGTTCAATCCAAACGCATCACATTTTAACAATGTAAACCTCTTCCAGTAATGAACAAATGTTCTATTCATCTATCGAATCCAATTTTATTTGGTTATAGCTTGTGTATGCAAGCATGAAAGAAAGAAGTCGATTTCCTGATATGCAATCCATAAACTGATTTATCTGATATACCGAAAAAGGATCTTTTAGGCAACATCGATTCAAGTGGGTAAAATTCACACATATTCTCCATTTCCATTCTTTTTTACTAGAACTAGCTTGGTTGTCCATAATGAGTATTAGGATGCTCGTATATGCCCGACTTTCGATAAATGATCTACCTTTGTAACAATATCATTATATTGTGCTTTATAAATGATTTTTGTATCTAGAATGATAGGGTGCATATTGCTTCGGATTACCAATCTGTGACATATAATTTCAGCAGTCACCCTGTCACATCTTAGATACACCATTCAAAGATGTTTAACTTTGTAGATAGAAACATAAATAACCTCTCCCTCACCTCAAGAGATAACTCTGTCCCAATTTTTAAAATTTTCCCATTTGGAAAAACATGGTCCTCAAAACTGTCATTAGGAACCAAGTATCAGAAAGTCCACTTCAGATCATCAATGGAACCAGACTCCATAGAAGACCCTACTAATTTATACGCCTTCTTTGACTCTTATCCTTTTATATGCTTTGGGCCCAAATCTGTTTGTTAACATTGTCTCACCATTTTATGGCTGCTTCTGATAGTTCCCATGGTATTTCTCATAACGTATTTTAAACATTGGTGAAA
This sequence comes from Limnanthes douglasii subsp. nivea, assembly GCA_036936605.1. Lineage (NCBI taxonomy): Eukaryota > Viridiplantae > Streptophyta > Magnoliopsida > Brassicales > Limnanthaceae > Limnanthes > Limnanthes douglasii. Next base: position 321,328,013 of record JAUPFV010000003.1, read on the forward strand.
AATTAAACCGCATGCAATATAGATAATCAGAACCTTTCGAATATGACATTATATGATCGTGTCGTATCTACAACAATAAAAAACACTGTTACTTCTTTTATTAACGACCCATGATCTACTTCTACAATGCTTTTGAACTACTTGACTACTTCAGCAGTAACTCCTGTAAATCCTACAATTATTTGGTCGGACCAATGAATTGCTGGAGGATTTTCTATATTACCATAAGTAGTCATAAATAAAATATTGGCGGAACTACCGGTGTTAGTTATCATTCACTGTACTTCATCACCAACTGTGCCAGCTGCTACTACCATGACATCTTTGTGTGGAGCATCTACCTCTCTCGTATTATCGTGCTCAAAACAAAGCAATGGAGAAGGATTTTGGTATGAATACGACAAAAAACCCGCTTGCAACTGAGTAGCTAGGATTACAATATGCATTTTTCAAGAGTAGTTTGAAGTTCTTGTAATACTATAACACCCAAAACTTGTAATTGACGTAAAAATATACATTATGCACTACCTTTTCCTTTCAAAGTAGGATCTTCAACCAATATAACATTTGCATGTCCTTCTTTGAATCCAAATATTATTTAGATGCATTAAAAGAATATGGTTCAGATATCATCAACGTGTTTTCTTGCTTCGGAGCTCCAATAAAGTCTATGGCCATTGGATCTCGCTAAGAATATTTTTTCACAAATATTGCTAGCTTCATATTATTAATCAAGGCTTGTATTTCCTTATTTAACACCACATACTTCCTCTTATCATGTCCAACATCACCATGCTACTTGCATTGCATGTTATTTACATGACTCCAAGCCTTGTTAAATATTGTCGCCAAACCTTCTGTCATCTCAGCATAATGGGCTGGTCGAACTCATTTTGTTTACAATGACCTGACATTTTTATGCGTCTTGGTTACTTGTTGATTCACCCTTAGCCTCTGAGGTAAGCGAGCCGGTAAATTTTCTCAGACACTGTCCATTGGAATGTAAGTCGGTGGAACTTGTGTTGGTTTTCAGCTGTAAGTTACAATTAGAGATTGTCCGAGCTAATTCTTCTCTATTTGAGCCATTAAGTTATTTATGATGCTTATGTTTCCAGTACCAAAATTATTTATTCCACGTGATCTAATAAAGCCCCAAATGTCATGTATGCCTTTCCGCGATATTATCTTTCAAGATTCCACGGAGAAGTCTCATCTGAAAAGTTGCTAAGGAGACAAGGTCCTCGTCATATTCCATATCGGTGTTTCCATTGATAATACGATTGGTATAATCTTTGAAGCTCTCCCCCAACCTTTTGCATGCAATATTTTATCATATCACCATAAGCTTGGAACTCTTTACTTCCCACGAATTATTGGCGCAAAATATTCCAAAATATGTCGAAATTCTTGATAGAACCTTGCGGAAACATGTTATACCATTTCGAAGTAGCGCCCTTAAATGTTTTTGAAGAATTCTTACAAACAAACTTATCATCATCGTTGTAATTTGATATGGCCAGATATCTTAGGAAGTGCCTTTCTGCCGAATCTGAAGGGGTAATTTGGGCATCATTTACATTAGACTTTTCATGAACAGTAAACCTAAGTGGACCATGACTTAGCTGTATGCTGACCCGTTTTTGGTTTTAGAATTTAAAGCCAGACCTGAGTCCAAAGTTCGACCCGGATGGCCCATGGGTCACAAAATAAGTAATACCCCAACCAGCCTCATTTAATAGGTTGGACGTTTTCTAGACATATTAGATACAAGAACACGTCTCTCTTATCTCTCTACTTACTACTTAAAAGTTAATACTCAATTTCCAAACTACCCATAATATCATTCGGCTATAAATCATCCACACCAAATATATTTCTAGATTCAAAACCAGTGAATAAAGCAGTTCACATGGATCCTAATGTACAAGAAGTTCCACCTCCAGAGGTTGAAGGTGTGAGAGAGAATAATGAGAACACTATTGTATCTCATTTCAATCATAATGTTACGGAAAATCAATCCATGCAAGATGAACGTGATCAGCTAAGGGTTGATATTGAGGCTTTCAGGGCTTAGACAAAAAGCTGAAAAGAGAATAAAAGAGAAGTATGGTGCATCTGTACTCCATCCTACTGATAATCGTGGTGAAAATGAACAGTCCATAAAGACGCATGTCCGCTCTAAGAAAACACATCGGTCTAAAGTACATGAAGCATGAAAACTTTAAAGGAGAAGATTTGAGATATGTGAAATGTATTACCAAAATACTCATGGCGGTTAAGGGCTAAAATAATAATTTACATAACGGATGGCGGACATGTGTCAAAAGATATATATGCGATCCATCCCAAATATTTAGGAATAAATTAGCGATAAATATAAAAATCAGTCATTATAAAAAGAGTTGATTCAGTTGTTAATAATATATGAGGAGATTTACCTCATCATAATTGGCGACATTTGTGGAATTGTTTTCATATAAAATATATCTTTTTATCAAATAGCGATGATTAGTTCGTGAGTTAATAAATGAGTTTCTATGCATCTTATCGACGATTTTGCAACATTAATTTTAGCGGTAGTTTTATTAAATGTTGTTGTCAATATATCGGTTATACCACTACCACGACATAAAAATGTAACGGTTGAGAGGTTAGGGAGTTTTGTTTGGAACATAATACGTCCAATGTGTTATAAAATCAAAGAAAGGAATAATTTTGAAATACATTTGCAATACGATCGTTTAATGAAATTTAAATGACACTTTAAAAGAAACTGATTATACTTTAAGGGTGAAGCTGTTTTTATAACACATGATTTTAAATTTCTACTGAATACTTATCTCTAAAATGTTAATTTAATTTTATAATCTTAATAATAATTTGAATGTGTTTTCTTATTTTGAATTTAAATTTGAATGTGTTTTCTTATTTTGAATTTAAATTTTTTATGATATTATAACTAATGATGTAGTAATCTCATTTTTCCAATGAAAAATACTAAAAGCGTAATTATGAATTTATCAAAATTTTGGTATTTATAATGATAACATAAATACTGATTGAAGAACTAAAATCGAATACTAATACCGTCCATTAGTTAATTTATAATAAAGCGCCCGGTTTCTAATAAATCTTTCAAAACGTCGGTCATAAAAGATTTTATAACTTGTAATTAATAAAAAATAGCTTAATAAGATAAGTATCGTACATATGAAATAGTTATTGTTAGTTAATTTATGTTGTGATTTACCTTCATTTATACAGCAATGGAATATTCGATCAGTTTGTAAATGATGAGGATAATTGGAAAGTTCCAAATATATCTATAAAAGAAAACTATTCACGTCTCGATATCATCAACAGTTAACATTGTAAATTGTTTAACATAATACATGGGTCACTTTATTTGTATTCAAGAGTTAATAACAGTTGGTTTATAAATTTAAAATATAATTTAATATTTATTATTTTGTTATAAATTTTGTGTTGATAACAGAATGGCTAACTTATAATAATGATAGAAAGAATTTATTGTAAAATGGTGTCATATTTGGTTTCATAATTTCTGAAATTATATTTTAGATAAGACTCCTTGTTGTGAATTAAACTATGCCCGTTGCACTTCATACTAGTTTGAATTAGTCTTTGAGAAACTCATTGAATTCTACCAAGATGGTATTTCTTTGATGAATCGACTAAGTTCAGATATGACACCTCTAATTCAAATGCCGTGCATTTGTGAAGATGAACCAAATGATCTGGTCAAACCAGATGAGACGGATAAAAAAAGCTACATAAGGGTTATAAAAAAAAAGTTTTTGAAACGGATATTAAAAAACTACATAGTTGCTTAACTTGTTTAGTCTGGTTGCTTAGAAATAATAAATTCATTAGTAGCAACACGATAGTAAAATGGAACTTACATTCATCCGTAATTTACATACTCATGAATTACAATAGTTTAGTTTATGCAAGTATGAGATTAATACGATAGTAAAATAGTTATTTCATTCTCTTGTTATGTCCAACTTTCAGAAGCATAAACCTTACTACAAGTAAGCTACGACTCATCTTCTCAATTATTTCTTGCTATGAGGTACTTTTTAAGATTTTGCACCTATGTATACCAAATTTAGAACAATAGATAGTGAATTCTCAGTTCACTAGTACCATGTCATTACGTGTCCTAAACCTCTTTAGGTACTTTTATGGATTAGATCTCCACCTACTTCAACAAACCTTCAACTGCCTACACGCGAATCCGAGCATATTCATTCCATATACTATTCGCCCATTCTGATACAGACCCATCCATGACTCACATTTGTGAAATTCGTTTCCAATCCATCATATAGCTTAAATATAATACTTCCCTCGAGGAATGAATTATTATGAATGCGCTTGACTTTACTTTAAGATCCAGGATCTTTCTCTTTATATTTTTTCTTCTTTACCAACATTTAATATTGATATTCGATATCAACGCTCATCGTACCACTTTCTAGGGAAAACATCAATATTCGAACAAGATTTGACCTACTCCTAACAAGAACCAGTAGGCCGAACCTTACCTACTCAACTAAAGCAGTGACTAACAGTTGGCGAACAGCTACCACAAAGTTCGTATGGGGTAATACGAACTTCGGCTCGTACCTTCTTTCAAGAACAAATTTAACAAGAAATAACATAAAAATAAATCAATTGCACAACAAGAACTTAACATGGTTCGGATTGTGAAGAAATCCTACATCCACGGACAACAAACATTCTTTTTTTTAAATAAGTAGGTTAGAAAAAAACTTTCAAACACAAAAGACTCAATCCCTCTTTGTAACAAAAGATGACATGATTTACGAAATCCTTTCTTCAGTGTTTATCTCTGACCTCACTTATCTCTAAGATCTAGATCTAGTTTCTCTCTTTAAAGAAATATGTCGCTCACATCTAGTCTAGCCACAAATTCTAAAGGAATATCTTTTTCTATTTATAGGTCTGCTATGTTAAATCTTAATCCATTAATTAATGAATATAATTAACATAGATGACCAAATTAATAGGAAATCTAATTAATATAGAAGACCAAAATTATATATAACCTAATTAATATTGAGATTTAATTTATATAAAATATTTAAATATTATATAATATCCAATTAATATAGAATATTCAATTAATATTAAAAAAATATAATTAATAAGATAAATCTAATTAATGTAGCAGACGTTTCCTTGGTTGCTTGCAAAGTTCTGTTTCTTGTCCGAGTTCTTCACTATGATGTAACCCATCTCTGATCCTGCAATAAACCACTTCCCTCCTCTGAAAGTTTCATCTTCATCCAACAAGTGAAGTAGAACCAATGAGAACTTACCTGGAAATACAACAACTTCACAAAGTAAATCTTTCGCATATATAGTGAATTCTTCAAAAAAGATGCCAAGAATCAAACCAATATATACTCAAGAAAGGAAAGAACTGTAACTCTACAATTTTATGAAAGAGATAAAGACACAATGATGGCTTCTTCTAAATATACCTTGATTGGTAAGTTTCCCAAAGGTCTGCCCAAAAGGCAAGTTCTCAATGAATTCTTCTCGGAGAAACAATTCACCGGAGAGTTTACTTACTGTAGTTAGGATTCAAGGCATATATTTATTGAATTCTCTTCAAAGAATGACCTATGCAAGATCTAGTCCGGAGGAGTCTGACAGTAAGTGACAACTCAATGAGAGTCTTTCAATGGTTCTCTTCCTTCAACCCAAAGTTTGAATGCCCCATAGTGTCAATCTGGATAAGGATTAGAAACATCCCGTAATACCTCTACAATGAAGACATCAGACACTTTATTACTTCTTTTATTGGTCAACCCTTGAAAACTTGGATTCCGTCCAAGAATTGTGCCATGTTCACCGCATGTTACGTGTGGATTGAATTGAACACTTCCAAGAAACTGCATCATCATATTTCGGTTGTCTTTGGAAACAACGAAGGAAGTTGGCTTCACATTAGTTATAAAGATTTGTCAAACTATTGGTCGTATTGCTTCCATGTTGGTCACAACCATGAAACCTATAAAAAATCATCTTCACATATCAAGAAACTCCCAAGAAAACCAATCATCAAATTCAAAATATCATGAAAGCTATCCAAAAGGATGTTCCTCAACCAAACAAAGAAACAAACAAAGTACCTCACAAAATCAAGTCTATTATTATCAATCCAATTAACAATGATAATTCCAGTAGTCTTACTATCAAAATGACCAGTTCTAAAGGAAATTTTTCCTCTTCCTCTTCTGAAAAAATTAAATATCTCATTGATGCAACCAAGAACTTAGAAGAATATTATTCTCCCCATTTTAGCGTGGAATCTGAAAGTTACATCCCAAACAAAATAATAATCAGAGACTCAAAGAAGCCAGTATCAGGAAAATAAATGGAAATGTTATCATTAAGTTCCTCTTTGAGGTAAGTATACCCTTCCATCATAATTCTAATAATGATTAAGTTCATATTTTGGAACATTCGAGGAATAGGAAACAAGGCCTTAATTAGAAGACTTAAATCAATTATCAAAAAAGAAAAACTGAATATCTTGGTTGTTCTTGAAGCTTTCATTAAAGAGGAAAACATCCACAAAATTGATATCAATATTGGCTTCTCTAACTACAGCTCTAACATCAGTAATAAGATCTTGATTTTTAGGTCAGAGGACTTCTGCATCAATACTGTTATCAACCATTCTTAATCCTTGCATTCCACAATAATTCACAAATTTCTTAACAATAGCGTCAACCTTACTACTATCTACGTAAAATATCAATGACTAAATCAATTTGATCCCTGGAAATTCAAATGGAAAAGACTTGATCATGCATTATTCAATTCTGAGTGGCCTAACTATTTCACACTAACCAAAGTCACTCATTTAGGAATAACCTGCTAAGATCATACCCCTTTACTTGTCTCTATTTCTAATGCTATTAATGCTCTCAAATCTAATTTCAAATTTCTGAACATATGGATTTTAAGTGAAGACTTTTCCCTACAATAGAAGCTCACTGGAATCTTTAAATGCAGGGTTATCCTTTATTCATATGTTTCAACAAAATCAAAAGGCTCAAAATATGCTCTCAAGTCTTGGAACAAACACAACTTTGGAACCATCTTTGAAAAAACTACTAAAGCTGAAGAACAGGTCAATATCATGGAGAAAAACCTCCAAGAGAATAAAAATTTACAAAATAGTAACAACTTATCCAAGGAAAATGTTATCCTTCTTCATGCTCTGAAGGTTGAAGAGTCCTATTGGTACCAAAAAACCTATACTAGCTGGATCAAAGATGGCGAGAGAAATACAAAGGGTTGTCATTCCTATGTCAAGAAGAAAAGAATGAAAAACTTGATCGCATGCATCAAAGAAAATCCTACTTGGATAATTGAGGATCACCTAATTGGTAATTCAACTGTAAACTTCTTCAAAGACACTTTAATTAACAATTTTGAATTTAATCACAGGAACCATAGCAATCTTATCAATAGCCATTTCTTTAGGAATGTTCCTAAGCTTATAAATAAGTGGGACAACACAATGCTCATGATGCTTCCCAATGAGAATGGAATCTACAATACAATCAAGAGTGTTAACCCTACAAGTGTCGCTGGCATAGATGGATTTAACCATTGTTTTTTTTTATTATCTGCTGCAAGATTAAAAAGAATGATCTTTGTGCAGCTATGAGCTCCTTATTTCAAGGTAAAGTCATCCCCAAATCCATCATTTCGACTAGGATCTGCCTCATTCCAAACTCCAGCAACCCAACAACTTGGAATCATTACAGACCCATTAGCCTCTGCACCGACATCAACAGAATCATTTCAAAATTTATCAATACAAGGCTCTTCTCTCTTTTTTCTAAAATTATATCAGAAGTTCAAGGAGCTTATGTTAAAAATTAGTCTATCCATGAAAATATCCTTATTGCTAAAGACATGATCTATGATATTAATAGAAAAGTGAAAGCTAGAAACATTCTTATCAAGGTTGACATAGCTAAAGCCTTTGATAGAATATCTCACAACTTTATCATCAAAGTTTTATTGTGTATTGGATTTGATTACAGGTACGCATATCTTATTGAAAGTATTATTAGAAACATACATGTTTCCATTTTAATTAATGGCGAGAGTAGTCGTTATTTCAAAACTAAAAAAGGCCTAAGACAAGGGGATCACTTGTCCTCGAGTCTTTTCATAATTACAGGAGAGTTTATACTTAGAGGTCTAAACAACCTATTTGTTCAAAACAAGACATTGACATATAAAAAAAGAAGTTCTATCATGACCGTATGCTTAGCCTTTTTGCTAATGACCTACTTATTTTCACTAATAGTTTTCCTTCTAAACTTGTTTCTCTTAGTAGTTTTCTATAGAAATACCAAGACCTTTCAGAGAGCAGATTATTAACAAGAACAAAACCAAGATCATCTCCTCAAAGAATGCTTCTACTATTAGAATCTCTACTATCTCTAACATGATTGATTTTAGTTCTGATTTTCTCTATGCTTCCTACCATGGTAGCACCATCAGCAATAATAACAAAGCTTATAGCTATGAGCCTTTCCTTAATGCTATCATACAGAAAATAGCAAATTGGGATGTCAAGCTTCTGTCATATGGAGGCAGAATTACTCTTATCTCCTATGTTGTCCTGGTCATTCCTAACTAGTGGCTCCAATGTTGCTCTATTGCTATCAACATCATCAAAGAAATCAAAAATATATTCAATAGATTTGTTTGGGCTCTAGTCACGACGTCTTTAAAATCCACTGGTCTATTTGGTCTAAGATTTGCAATCTTTTAAAAGAGAAAGGTCTGAAATCAAAACTATTAAAGACATTCAGGATACCTACTCTTATAATCTATGGATAATTCTCAAGAAAAACATGTCTTTTTGGGAAAGATTCACTCAAAGTATTTACTACCATAATATTCATCCTCTGCGAGTAATTTTTTTACTAAGAAGAGCTCTATATTTGGAAAAGAATGGCTGCAATCAAGAACATTGTTGAGCTTTTTATTAAGTGGAATGTTAGTTGTGGTAAAACTGACTTATGCCTCGACAACTTGTTTAGAAAATCTCCTCTTATTATCCTTGATAACACTTGGGACAATAGCTGGTATAGAAGAGACTTTGGTACTAACTACTAGGAGAATAACATGTTGAATAAATCTAAACTTTCTGGATTTTTATCTACCAATGATCTGGAGGCTATTGACAATCAGAAAACAAACTTCTTAATCTGGTAGATACAACACTAAAGACACATGGGAGTTCATCAGGAACCATCACAAGCTTTCTAACCTATTTGGAAAGTTATGGAACTCTATCACCCCCATGGAGTGTTCCTTCCTCACCTAGAGACTTATCAATAACTACCTTCCTATTGACAGTATTCTCCAAAAAAAACATATCAGCTTGGCCTTTAAGTGTCAATTCCTCCCTAGCATTGAAACAGTTCAATTTGTTTGTGGAGTGCAATTACTCTTGGGACATCTGGTCTTATTTCTCGTACATTTTCAACATCAGCACTAGCAGACACATGACGACTATTCACATACTAAGAAACTAGTTTTGGAACTTTAGAAAAAAAACTAATATCAACTCCATCATTCCTCTCATTATATTTTGGGGTATTTGGAAGGCTAGGAACAAAACTAAAATCAAAAGTACGTATATCTCTACTTCAGCTACCATTAACTACATCGAGCAGATTATTCATGGTTTAGATCAAACATTAATTATCAAGCACAAGCACTGGCATAATACAATCAATTCTGCTACCAAGATGGATTGTTTTGACCATATAAAAAACTTCAAGAAGCTTTCCAATCATACCTAGATTCCTTCTTTAAAAAAAAAGTGGCAAGTTCAACACTGATGGATCCTCTCTTGCGAATGACGATGCTTCAGGTGGTATCATAATCAGAGACTTTAATGGCCAATTAATCGTTGGATTTGGTAATGTTTATGGCAATCTCTCCCCGATTCTTGCTGCAACTCACACTTTTTATAATGGTCTGCTTACCTGCAAGAAATAGACTCGTTAATATGGACATCGAGACGAGTCCCAAATCATTGTTAATCTTATTTCTAAAGGTAATTACCCTCCAGCTTTAACCCCTATTATTCAAGGTTGCATAGTGTTTATTAGCTCCTCAATGGTGATTTACCACATTAGCAAAGTCCATAATAAAACTGCCCATTAGATAGCTAAATTGACATCGAAATGTAAGATGAAAACAGAATTCAACTCTAGCAATGCTCTTAATCATATGAAAGCAATCATTTACCTTGAAAGCATAGGCATTGACTACATAAGAAATAACATACAAGTTTGTCACTCACATTTCCTTAAGAGCTTTTGACAAGCAAAAGCCCACTTCTTAATTTTTTTGCAGATGTTATGTTATCTCAAATTTTCCTCCAATTCTATTTCACATCATCCATGATTGTCTCCAGTCTCCAGTCTCTGTCAAGAAGTTGCCCCGTTTTCTTCAACTTCAATTTGTTCATTCGAAAGCATTCTCCTTTAAGCCAATTTTTTTATGAGGCTTAGCTTGAACCCGAATCGTTCCTCAGATTCTTCTTCACTGTTTACCCTAAATTTGGTTGTGAATAAGAAAAAATTTGGAATTTTTCGTGTACTCTTGCGACTTGTTTTATCGCCCATGTTACTCTAAGCCTCAATCTTAATTAAAATAATAATAAATAATATAGTAGACTAATTTAAAAAAGAATATTACGTTCCACGTTTCATTTAGCTTACATTTAACAGTTATTTATAAACATGTGAAAACATTTTTAATTATTAATTATAGAAAACTGATAGTGTTATTCAAAATATATTTTAAAATACACAAAATAACTCACATATGAGTTTTTTAGACTAAAATGATTTATTCTTATTTGTTGTACTTAAATTCTAATTTCTCATATATTTATAATTGTATTTTGAGAACAAATATTTAAAAAATTGACGTTTTTGTATTTTTAAGATGAATAAAAACAAAAATGAGATATTTTGACTTTTTTAATTATTTTTTATAAAAAAGAAATTATATTTAATTTAGCAAGTTATTATTACATATTTTTGCAAATTTGCAAGGATTAGTAGCTAATTTTGTCAAGTGTTTGTTTCCTTGCTGTTACTTTATATTTATTTTCGCAACTGTTATTTGTGTAAGTGATTTATATTTGTATTTTTTTAAATGATTTGTATTTAATTTTCAAATATTAATGCATGTATTAATTTGATAATATTTATATTAATTATATATTTTATATTAATTAAATCTTATATTAATATGATTTTTATATTAATTATATTTTATATTAATTTTTTTCTATATATTAATTGGATTTGCTATTAACTTGCTGTCTATATTAATTAGATTCTTTAATTAATGGATTAAAGGTATATCATAGTTGACTTATAAAAATAATAAGATATTCGTTCACAATTTGTGGCTATATGATATGTGAGGGACATATTTCTTCATAAAAAGAATCTTATCCGTGGATGTAGGATTTCTTCACTATCCGAACCACGTTAAATATTTTATTGTGCGATTGTTTTATTTTCTATTTTTTTAAAATTTTATTTTTGAAATAAAATAAGAACCGAAGCTCTAATTACATCTGACGGTCTCTCTATAGGTGTTCGCCAACCAGTGGCGTAGCCAGGATTTAAACCATATGGTGTCCTGGTTATTGTCCAAAAAATATTTCTTTTGCGGTGGAAGTTGTAAAATGGTGTTGTAATATATCTTTATTTTTCATCTACATAAAAGTTATTTATTTGTTTAAGTGAGTCTTACATATTATTTTTGTCAACATTTTGAAGTACTATTATAATATATAAAAATAGAAGTTGACTAATAGATATATTAATTAGGACATCTATTATTAGTGAACTCGAGAGGCTATGTTGTTACGGTTTGATCGGGTTTTAGTTTGAGCTTTTCCAAAGTATACAAAGACTAATAGATTTATTGATTAGGACATGTATTGTTAGTGAACTCGAGAGCCTATGTTGTTACGGTTTTATCCGTAAAGCAAAATAAAAAATTATAATTTATGCAGGTCTATTTTGTTTCGAAAGTGAACTCTGCAGCTTTCTATCTTAAGAAAAAATATAGATCAACCAATGTTAATCTTTGTAACTAGTTAATAAGAAAAAAAATATAGATCAACCAATGTTAATCTTTGTAACTAGTTAATAGTAATATAAGTAGCAAAGCTTCAATTTTGAGATTTATAACATAGAGCCATAATAAATACCTTAGTTTTTTAAGTTTGTAGTTAGAGTTTTCTAAATGATAGTAAAAAAACAATTGTAAAACATTCTATCTCAACCCGCTTGTTGATCAAAATTATATAAAATTATATTATTTTTTAATTAAGATATTTATTTATAGTAAAATAATATAGATGTGTATTTTATATATAATATATACTAATATTATAATAATATTGATATGTTATTATATATATAATAATAAAATAAACTATAAAAATTTAATGATGTAATAAAATAAATAATAAAAATTTAATTTAACTCAAATGTTAGAATGACAAGAGATCCCACAGGGGTATCGAACTCAAGGTTTGTGGGTTCCTACACCCGTATCTCTACGGACTAGACTAAAATATAAAATATAACTAACATACTAAACATTTTATTTATTTGAGTTAGGCGGGTTTCTGTGCTTCGGCTGAACTGTTAAAATTCGGCGCAACGAATTATATTAGATCAAGGTAGTATCTTATTCGGATATCAAAATTGTTTCTAACGTATGGTTTAAAAACTCTACTAGATATCATAGCTAAAGACGAGCCCAATCAAAATAGACCTAAGAGATGACCTTGACTCAGGGGACCTTCATAGATATTTTTTGATAGCTATAGTTAGAGGTGCCTAATGGTTCTGGAACCACGGTTCAAAGCTGAAAACATGCTTAAGAACTGGCGGTTTACTTGCGAAACTGGCCCATTAGGACTGCAACCTGGCAGGACCGTAATCCGCCAGGACCGCAACCTGGCAGGACCGCAACCCGCCAGGACCGCATAAGGAGCAACCCGCCAGGACCGCAACCTGGCAGGACTGCAACCCGGCAGGACTGCGAAACCACGGTTTATTTGTAAAAAACTGGCGGTTTATTGGTAAATATTATGCTGATTTTATTTATTTTATAACCAAATGTTATATTTAAAAAATATTGAGATTAAAATATTTTAAGTGTTGGTTATTAATATTTTAAGTGTTGTAATTATTATATAGTCCAAAATTTTAAATATTACTTATATTATTATCACATTTTCAATATTATTATTATGTTTTTAGATTTAATATTAGTAGTGCTGATTTTAATATTACAAACCAAAACTATATCTTATCATGTTAAAAAATTACAAAATTTATGGTTATAATTTTAATATTACATTTTGAATTTTATTACTATGATTTGTTTTTAAATATTACAAGTGTTATTTATTATTTTTAAGTTATATGGTTGTAATTATAATGTTACATTTTGAATTTTATTATTGTGATTTGGTTTTAAATATTTACAAGTGTTATTTATTATTTTTAAGTTATATTGTTATAATTTTAATATTACATTTTGAATTTTATTATTGTGATTTGGTTTTAAATATTACAAGTGTTATTTATTATTTTTAAGTTATATTGTTGTAATTTTAATATTACATTTTGAATTTTATTATTGTGATTTGGTTTTAAATATAACAAGTGTTATTTATTATTTTTAAGTTATATTGTTGTAATTTTAATATTACATTTTGAATTTTATTATTGTGATTTGGTTTTAAATATTACATTTTGAAAAATCAGAATTATTTTTTTTCGTCCGGACCATCCTGACGCAGGTCCGGACGAAATGTCCGGATGCCCGAACCTGTAATTCGGACCATCCGGACCTGCGTCTGGATGGTCCGGATGGATCCGGGGCATCCGGACATTTCGTCCGGATGCCCCAGATTCAAAATGTAACGGCTAGTTTGAAACTAGCCGTTACCTTTTTAATCGTGCGGACCATCCGCACGGCTGAGCGGATGGTCCGCACGGTGACGTCACGGATGACGTCACTTGCTGACGTCATCCGTGACTGATTTTTTTTTATAAAAAAATTAATTTTTTTTAAAATGTAAGCACTTTAAACTATTAAAAATAATCAAAACTCTATATATAGGATTTCACGCACTAATATTTTTAAAAAAAATTAAAAAAAATTATATAAATAGGAAATTCGAACTATTATTTAAAAAAAATAAAAATCTATAAATAGATTTTTCGAACTATTAGTTTTTTAATAATTTTAGTACTTTTATGAAAAAAATATATATTAAATTCTCTAGATTAATGAAAGAAATTTTATATTATAAACCCTTCCTTTTTTTCTAGTTTATTGAAAGAAATTTTATATTATTAACAAGTTAATTTGGAACATAATAGATAGTTTATATTGTTGATGATGTTAATCTCCTAAATAAATATATTTAATTAATTATATTTAATTATGCCATCATAATATAATTTCTTTTTAGGAACCAAATTACAGATAGTTAATTGAAACACATTTGGTATTTTTGAATTTATTTCACAACCAAATTACATGTGTTTATGCAATTGGAACATAATCCAAATTTATACAATTTTTAAAACTTTAAATTTATACTTCAAAAATTGAATACTTCAAATATTAAATTTATACTTCAAATGCTGTAAATTTGTAATCGAAATACAAGTAGATGTACTTATTTTATTTAATATCTACATAATATTAAATAAAATATCTTAAATACATAAATATAAATAGAAAAGAAAACGTATCAAAATCAAATTACAATTATTTTTTTAGAATGTAATTGATGATTATAAAATTTCGATTAAAATGATAACATATTTAAATTAAAATACATGAAATAGAATAATTAACTCAATTATTGAAATTAGATTCAATTAACACTTACAAATTAATTTTAAATAACATTATAAAATATTCTGATAAACGGTTCTTAAATGGTTAAATGGTTTGGCTGATGGTTTGAACTGGTAAACGGTACTTAAATGGTTCGTCTGGTGGTTTGAACTGGCGGTTTAACGGGTTGAACCAGCACCAACCCGCACCGTTTAAGTCTGAACCACGGGTTGTAGTCCTGCCAGGTTGCGGTCCTGGCGGGTTGCGGTCCTGGCGGGTTGCGGTCCTGCCAGGTTGCGGTCCTGGCGGGTTGCTCTTATGCGGTCCTGACGGTCTGGCGGTCCTGCCAGGTTGCAGTCCTAATGGGTCAGTTTCACAGTTAAACCGCCAGTTCAAACCACCAGACGAACCATTTAAGAGCCGTTTACCAGTTCAAACCATCAGCCAAACCATTTAACCATTTAAGAACCGTTTATCAGAATATATTATAATGTTATTTAAAATTAATTTGTAAGTGTTAATTGAATCTAATTTCAATAATTGAGTTAATTATTCTATTTCATGTATTTTAATTTAAATATGTTATCATTTTAATCGAAATTTTATAATCATCAATTACATTCTAAAAAAATAATTGTAATTGTTAATTATTCTATTTCATGTATTTTAATTTAAATATGTTATCATTTTAATCGAAATTTTATAATCATCAATTACATTCTAAAAAAATAATTGTAATTTGATTTTGATACGTTTTCTTTTCTATTTATATTTATGTATTTAAGATATTTTATTTAATATTATGTAGATATTAAATAAAATAAGTACATCTACTTGTATTTCGATTACAAATTTACAACATTTGAAGTATAAATTTAATATTTGAAGTATTCAATTTTTGAAGTATAAATTTAAAGTTTTAAAAATTGTATAAGTTTGGATTATGTTCCAATTGCATAAACACATGTAATTTGGTTGTGAAATAAATTCAAAAATACCAAATGTTTTTCAATTAACTATATGTAATTTGGTTCCTAAAAAGAAATTATATTATGATGGCATAATTAAATATAATTAATTAAATATATTTATTTAGGAGATTAACATCATCAACAATATAAACTATCTATTATGTTCCAAATTAACTTGTTAATAATATAAAATTTCTTTCAATAAACTAGAAAAAAAGGAAGGGTTTATAATATAAAATTTCTTTCATTAATCTAGAGAATTTAATTTGTATAAAAATAATTATTGTTTACAAAATTAATTTACTTGTAATAATTTTTTCAATCAGTTATTAATATACTATCTACTAAATCTATATTTTATTTGATCAATTTTTATTGATAAAAAGAATATAAATACTATGTTATTTTATTTTAGGTATTTTTAGGCTCTTAATTTGGAGTGATATTATTTTTTATATAATACAATAGTTAATAATGTGCTTACATTTAAAAAAAATTAATATTTTTTTTAAAAAAATATTTTTTTTTAAAAAAAAATCAGTCACGGATGACGTCAGCAGTGACGTCATCCGTGACGTCACCGTGCGGACCATCCGCTCAGACGTGCGGATGGTCCGCACAATTCAAAAGGTAACGGCTAGTAGCCGTTACCATTTTGAAACTGGGCATCCGGACCATCCGGACGCAGGTCCGGATGGTCCGATGTGCCTGTCCGGGCGTCCGGGCGAAACCGTCCGGATGGTCCGGACGAAAAAAAAAAATCGGTTTTTTCAAAAAAAAAAATATAGGTCTCCCCTATAAATAAAGGAGACCCCAACTCCAACCTCACACACTCTCTAAATCTACTATAAACTCTTTAAATCTCTCAACTTGTTCTAGATTTTGTTATTAAGCTTAACTTTTGTATTTTACATATCGTACTTCTGTTTTCGAAATAGTTAGATTTTTTTTTCGAAAAAAAATTGTTATTAGTTTGTATTAGTTATTATTTGTGCTTATTTCCTATTTCCAATGCCGTCTTGTGGCTTCAACAACAGGTTAGGACAAACAACTCCGAAAACTGATTTTTCGGAATTTTCTTCTTTTATGATGTCTCCTCCACCCGAGAGGGATCCGATCACACGACGCATCAAATGTGCCACAGAACCTACGAATATGAGTAAGACTCTCAAACAAAATTTTAGTTTGAAATTTTCTGATAAGGAGAGGCGAAACTTCAAACTTGTTAGTACTACACGTACGACTGTTAGTAAGACCGCCAAACCAAATTTTAGTTCTAAAATGGTCGACAAGGTGACACGAAGTGTCAAACACTCAACTATAACCAAGACTAAGAGTAAGACGTTGTTCCTAAACAAAGTCTTAGTACGAAGACGAAGATGGTCGATATGATTGCTGCTGCGTTAAGTAAGGTTAATCGTGAGACTCGAGGACAAGTTTTGGGAGATCCATTACAAATTGCAGCTACTGTTGAGAAAGTTTTGCGACTTAAAAAAGTGGTTAGCGACAAGAGACTAAAAAATGTATTTTAGTAATTGTAATATTAAATATTTTAATATAACTTGTAATATTTTAGCATTTGTAATATTAAATATTTTAATATGACTGGTTATATTTTAGTATTTGTAATATTAAATATTTTAATATAACTTGTAATATTTTAGCATGATAAAATATGATTTTGGTTTAAAAAATAATAAATAACACTTATTATATTTAAAACCAAATCACAATAATAAAATTCAAAATGTAATATTAAAATTACAACAATATAACTTAAAAATAATAAATAACACTTGTTATATTTAAAACTAAATCACAATAATAAAATTCAAAATGTAATATTAAAATTACAACAATATAACTTAAAAATAATAAATAACACTTGTTATATTTAAAACCAAATCACAATAATAAAATTCAAAATGTAATATTAAAATTACAACAATATAACTTAAAAATAATAAATAACACTTGTAATATTTAAAACCAAATCACAATAATAAAATTCAAAATGTAATATTAAAATTATAACAATATAACTTAAAAATAATAAATAACACTTGTAATATTTAAAACCAAATCACAATAATAAAATTCAAAATGTAATATTAAAATTATAACAATATAACTTAAAAATAATAAATAACACTTGTAATTAGCTAAAACCAAATCACAATATTAAAATTCAAAATGTAATATTATAATTACAACCATATAACTTAAAAATAATAAATAACACGTGTAATATTTAAAAACAAATCATAGTAATAAAATTCAAAATGTAATATTAAAATTATAACCATAAATTTTGTAATATTTTAACATGATAAGATATAGTTTTGGTATTAAAATCAACACTACTAATATTAAATCTAAAAACATAATAATAATATTGAAAATGTGATAATAACATAAGTAATATTTAAAATTTTGGACTATATAATAATTACAACACTTAAAATATTAATAACCAACACTTAAAATATTTTAATCTCAATATTTTTTAAAACAAACATTTTGGTTATAAAATAAATAAAATCAGCATAATATTTACCAATAAACCGCCGGTTTTTTACAAATAAACCGTGGTTTCGCAGTCCTGCCAGGTTGCAGTCCTGTCGGGTTGCAGTCCTGTCGGGTTGCAGTCCTGCCGGGTTGCGGTCCTGGCGGGTTGCTCCTTATGCAGTCCTGGCGGGTTGCGGTCCTGACGGGTTGCGGTCCTGCCAGGTTGCAGTCCTAATGGGCCAGTTTCGCAGGTAAACCACCAGTTCTTAAGCTTAAACAGGTTGTCAGCTTTGAACCGTGGTTCCTGAACCATTAGACACCTCTAGCTATAGTACTAGTAATGTCACTTAATTTGGTGTCAGTGAACTTATTACATGTTGTTGTAGACGCCTTGTTTGAATGTACAATACATTTTACGATAGATAAAAAACTGAGAGTCTATACATTTATTTTATAATATGAAGTTTATATCTAAGATATATGTCTTGTAAATAGAAAAATAACAATTTTCCATCAACTTACTAATAGTTATTTAAATTCTTATAAAATATAAATAACCATTTCGTTTTGAATCGATTTTTTTTCGAAAATCACTAATTGATATATTTTTTAACCGGTTTATATTTTTATATTTTTAAATGTTACTTTTTAATATTATAATTTAAAGAAGAAAATCAAAAAATAACAATGGCTATGTTTTTGAAAAACAAACGTGTTACTAGGTTCCCTAATAAGTTTGGAAAAAATGATTTTTTTATTGGTTATACTTAAACAAAGGTATTGAACTTCAAAACTCATGTGTTTACATCCGACAACAAAACGGAGTTTCGAACAAAAACATCGGTATATTTTAAATATTGTTAGTTCTCTCATGTTTCAATTAAATGTACCACTTGAATTTTTTTTGGGTTGTGTTTTAACAGCTGTTTATTTAATCAACCGCCCTCTTAGTCCTTTATTATCAAATAAACCCTATTCGAGGTCTTATATAATCGTTCACCATCACTCACTCATTTGTGTGTTTTTTGTTATGCATTTCATGTAACTAATGTTCATCATAAACATAAATTTGATCCTCGTGCATCCATTTGTGGTTTTTTTTTGTATCCACGTGGAAAAAAGGCTACAAAGTTCTTGATTTATATACTTATAAAGTTTTCATGAATCGTGATGTCCACTTTAAGGAAGATGCATTTCCCTTCCACCATGCCTCGACCTTGCCTTTTCCGAACCAATCATCCTCATCATCTTCCAATCAACCACCTAACTCCTCATCAGTTCCATTTCCCATTCCTGTTTCCTATGACTCAGAACCTCATCATTTATCTCTTTCATCTCCATCCAATCCTATAAATCTCACACCTTTAACATTTACCTCTCATACGTTCGCAGAATCAACTCTAAGTTTATCACCCCACTCCTAACTCCATCATCACTTCCCACTACACCAACACATTCCGGTTTACCATCACTCCAATACTTCTTCTCCAATGCCCAATGATATCTAGATTCATCATTCCACCCACCAAATATATCCACCTGTAGGCACAGGACTACGACATGTCTACCGAGATCAATTAATCTTCAACACAATCAAGTTTTCATCAATTTACAAGGTATCCCCTCTTCTCTCATACTTTTGTTTTAAGTTTTTCCCCTAATTATAGTGCTTTTTTAGCTTCTATATCAACACAAACAAATCATTCATCTTTTAAAAATACTAATCGTGATCCACTTTTGCGTCAAGCCATGTCCACTGAACTTAAGGTTCTAGAACATAACAACATTTTACAGTTGGTTCCATTTCCTTCGGGACACAGAACTATCAGATGTCGATGTGTTTATAAGATCAAATATAACTATGATGGAACCATTGAGCGATATAAATCTGGTTAAGTGGAAAGAGCTACACCAAGGTTTAGCGTATTGACTATCAGAAGACATTTTCTCCAACTGCTAAACTTACCACTTTTCGATGTTTGTTGACTGTTGCAACTTCCAGAAATTGCTATATCATCAACTTAATGTGCATAATGCCTTTCTTCATGAAAATTTAGATAAAGATGTATATATGTCTCCACGTCATGGTCTCCATCGACAAGGGAAGAATTTGGTATGTCAGTTTTGTAAATCTATCTACGGCTCAAAACAAACATTTCGACATTGGTTATTTACTTTTTCAACTACTGTCAAAATCGCAGGTTATTTATAATCAAAAGTGGATCATTCATTTATTACTAAATCTCAACGTAACAAGTTCACGATTATTCTTATATATGTTGATGATATCTGATTGACTGGCAATGACTTACATTTAATCAAATTCCTCAATAGTCATTTACTCCAACATTTTCACATTAAAGATCTTGACAAATTAAAATATTTTTATAGGTATTTAATTTTATCGATCAAAGAGAGGAATATTTATGTCTCAAAGAAAATATGCATTAGATATGTTACAAGACACATGATTTTCAGGAGTAAAACCTGATAAATTCTCAATGGGGCAAAATTTGAAATTAACTGATGAAGACGATGAGCTACTTCATTATTCGACTAGATAGTAGAGACTTGTTGGTAGGATAATATATTTGATAGTGACCATGCTTGATAGACCCTAGTTGATGATCTTAGGATAAATCACTAACTAATATTTTCCACAATCAAGTGGAGTCTCCCGTTCTTTTGGCAGTCAAAGTGTGATATTGTCTGCCATTCCCCATTGTCTTTTAAGAGCGTCAGCTTGAGCCTCGTTGTAGTAGATAAAAGACATTTTTTTCAGTGCCATGTTATATTGGGGGGTCGAGAGGCTTGACATTCACACTAATTGAGGCAGTGACGTCTTCAGGAAGTTCAATGGGAGCTTTCTTATTCTTCCATTTCTTATCATAAACTTTTTTTCGAGGCATTTTCCTTGGTATTAGTTCTAGTATCTTTTGAGGCATCATCCTTGCTATCAACCTCGACATTCGACTGATTTGCCTCTGATAAACCTCTTCGTCAGAAGCCTCATCTATAACCTGACGAGGTCTTGAAGTAAGAGTTGAGTTTTGTCGGTCATTAGTTGAGGGATTTTGTTGAGACTCTGAAATAGTATCAATGATTTCCCTCAGGGGAGGAGAAGAAAATGATTTGTTGGTTGCATTAGTTGGAGAAGTGCTTACAGTTTTGGAACCTCCAATAGCTTTAAAGGTTCCCCTTTTGGGAAGCCTTTAAGGGAGGTAAGTTTTTAGCTCGACCTAATGAGTCTTTTTGCGCAGTTGTTGATGAGGTTCAGAACGGAGAGGAGATGAAGTTTCTTATGATCTTGTTGAAGTAGATGTGGGTTGGGTTATTTTACGGTTGATTCGAGGAGTGTAAGTTGTAGAAAGGATTCAAGGTGCTGACTTAGGTGGAAATGGTGAAGTTCGACGCGAATTTGTTGATTGGGTTTTTTCTGGGTGGATGAGCTTAGAAACACAAGAGAATTTAGATTTGGATCGAAATTACCATATTGTTTAGTTTTAGTGGACAAATAAGGATTATTTCTTATCAATCCAGGTGCTCTATATTCTTCAGGCCTTTCACTAATACAGAAGTAATTGTAAGCACCAAAAATAGGTTTCTTTGTTTCTGGCGAGATTATTTTTCTTGGTTTTGGGGTTTTGTTATGCTTTCTCATATACTAACTTGAATATTAGATGGACAGTATGAGTTTTTCGGCGATGGTAGCCAAGAAATTGGTCGTTCAAATGAAGGTAGCCAAGAAATTTCTTCTGTGAATAGACTTTCTCTCTCTAAAAAGATGTTTGTGAAACAAACAGTGGTTCAAAGAAATATTTATAAAGAGGAAAGAAGGCAGAGAGAGTGAAGTGAGAGAAGTGGAAGTGGTGGAAGGAACCTTTGGCTCGAATACCAAACGATTGCGTGAAGAGGAGAGCTTGACACTTGATAAATATCAGGCGTAATGGCAGACCTACTGCCTAGCAAATCATCACACTTTCCATTTCACTTCGAACGTTCCTGACCATTGAAAGAAAGTCAGCTCATGTTTCCATATAAAAATATTGGAAGCACTAAAAAAGGGTTGAGTTGATTTCGAGGTGGTTGTACCTAGAGGTTTATTCCAGGGTGCAAAGTGTATAGTTATATAATCCTGAAACAATATACGAAGCAGTATCTTGGATTGCATTGAATCGAGGAAAAGAGACCATCTAACTCGAATCATATCGTACTTTGGCAAGACGTATTTCTGCACAGATGAAGATTTTCGATGACAACTAATTCTCATTCCCTATTTTTTATAAGAACTAGGGGGTCTACTGATAAGGATACAGAATATTGAGGGTCTAAATTTAATAAATAAATTCTTATGTGACAAATTGTATAGTTAAAGGATATATTTTAGGTCTTATATAAAGATAAAGGACTAACGTGTAATTAAACCTTTTGTGTGACTAATTCTGTTACACTAAGTCTTGGCGCCTATATATAATGGTCAAGGCTAAAACTAATACACACGACATTTTCATTAGTCAATTATCTTCTTTTATTTTTACTTTCTCTCTCTAAAATAAATTTCTCTCTTTCTCTCTCAAGAACCAGATTTAACTCTCACCACCAATTATAGTATAATTTTCATGGGTAGCAGTCAAAGGACTCATGATCCACAATGCAAACACAACCAAAATTCTCTACAAAAGTACATATGATAAGATGAGGTGTTCTCATGTCTTATACCTTTTTGAAAGAATCTTGACTTGATTTAAAGGTTCGGATGCCAACGTATTCAAAGAAGTCACATTATATGTTTCCCTTTAAAGAGCATAGATATACTAAAGGGTTTTATGCATGTTCATGATAGTGGAAGCTATGTCCTCTTATATAATAAGTTTAGGTAAATGGCTCAACCAAATTCATGATATAGTCTTTATTGGTTAGAAATATCTTTGGTACTCACTCGATTATAAAGTATGATTGATCAGTGAAAACCCGAGGAATTACAAAAAATACTATGCAACTACCCTCTTTCTCAAAGAATAACAATTAGCAAGGGAGTCATTTGTCCTGGATGATATGAATGATCGAAGAAAGTCTCTAACCTTATATAACAAAAAAAATAAAGTCAAATACATCCGCATGAAATGAAAAAAATATATTACGGATTGGATGTTTCTACCAACTAGTTTAAGGTACGCACTACTTGAATTTTTATAGTGTAATTTAGACATTTTTTCCTATAAGTCCCAGGGTGTCATCGGGGTCTCTACTCATATCCTATCCCATAAATTATCCATAAAAATATATGGTTGATCAAACAAATGTGACGGTATAACTCTCACCAAAATAATAAAGTCATCATTGAGGATGTAGATGAAACTAACTCTCTTAGATGAAACTATCCAGTCTAGATGGCCGACCCACTACTAGTAAAAACAAAGAATGACGAATGGTGAATATATGTCGACTTCAAATATCTCAAAAAGAAAATTTCTGAATATCCATTTCCCTGTTACCTCTGGAAACAACTTTTTGTTTTCAATGGATACTTATTATAAATAGAATTAGATATAAATGCACGATAATTATCAAGACCGCCTAACTTTCATCAGAGAAATAGGACTAAATCACTACTTGTGATGCCCTTTTACTAGAGAACTCGATATATATATATATTCCTTTATCAAGAAGATATACTCCAGTCATCTTGGTCGAAACGTGCAACCATATACTGGCGACACGGTCATTACCACCATCCAATAATTGGATCATCTAGTTGACTTAACTGGAACATTCGTAGCGTCCCGAGACTCAATCTTAAGCTCAAACATCTAATGGAGTCAGACACCCTTAAATTGTTTTGTTATTTTAGACATAATCCAAAAACATATCCCATGAAGTCCTTACTCAGGTCTTGAATTTTTTAAAATTAACATTTTAATTGGAAGTAATAAAGAATTAGAAAACATAGTGTTTTCCTTACAACAACACAAAAACAACAAAATAATAGCACAACTTTATGACAATTGCAAGTGATACATTTTACTATATTTACAACAAAACTAAAAATACCATAACCATGACTACTTAGTTCATAAAATCTCCCCAAACATGGATACTTTAGTCATTAAAATTGTCTCAAGGGTAAAAAAAATATAAAAGCACAACCAAGGCTACAAAAAAGCTATTAGGGGTCCATATCACCTTGATCGGTCGAACCTCTTCTGGCAGTTGTTTCTATAACAATACCGACACTCACAACAAGATCTCTAACTTTTTCAAAGAATGGAAGAAAAATAAATTTCCCATCAGGTAGAATTACTAGCTCAACAAATCATCACGATCGTCGTCGTGTACGTTAACTAAAGTTTTGCAGTGTGTGCCATAATAAGCAAGGACATCAAGTTATATGTAATTTTTCAGAAGACGAGGATCTTACTCTTTACCCCACCATGACCCATTTTGACTTGGAAGGATGGTTAAACATTTTTTAACATGCACTCCTTCAGAGTCGAATGCTGATATGGTATTCCATAACACTTTACCTCATGTTTCTACTTTGTAGCTGAAGAAAGCTATCATAATTCGTACAACATCTTTAATAATGATGTAAGAATATCAAAACCGTGTATTTAAATAAGAACTACTTTGTTTTTATTAATATATAACGATCTATTTTTTAGCCCATATAATCTACTAGTGTTTTACCTTGTATGATACTTTTCCCTAGTGGTATCATGATTGTTAGGCTTAGGCCATAGCGGAGGTTATGAGAACCTCATTCGGTCAATTTGTTAACAGTCTGCTACGTTGGTTGTTTTCAACGCATTTATCGAGCATTAGCACCCATAAACTTCATCGTTAAATGTGTATTTTGATGAACTGATGGTGACATTGGAAGAAATCCACAAGACTACAGATCTTTCTATTATAGGTTCATGGCTTGAAACAAATACCGAAGAGATATTAAGAGGTACAATGTTATATCCCAATTTTTAGGTATTGGTATGTAAACTTTTGATATCGAAAGGATATAACAAGAATTAAATTTATCCGTGAAATATGGTTGTGGGAGACCTTTACG
Organism: Limnanthes douglasii subsp. nivea; assembly: GCA_036936605.1. Lineage (NCBI taxonomy): Eukaryota > Viridiplantae > Streptophyta > Magnoliopsida > Brassicales > Limnanthaceae > Limnanthes > Limnanthes douglasii. The sequence continues at coordinate 321,353,555 of JAUPFV010000003.1, forward strand.
GGGAATACTTATCAAGATAGCAAGGCCACGTTTGCATGTGTCACCTATGTCACCTAGGTTTATCTTATTTACGTATTTCGTTGTTGCACATTTTCCAATAAGACTGGTAACATTTTTTTTTATATAATTTATGGAACATCCTAACATTATGGTGAGGTATAAATCGGGTAAGATGATACAGCTCTAGTTATGTCATCCGCATGGGGAAAGTTCTGTTCATGACATCAAGTGATTTTGTGGGTTCATTAAAATGTTGGAGGGATGGATATTCGACCATTTTCACAGGCTAGCAGTTCCTCTATACTCTGAGAATATTATCACCATAAAATATTTGTTTAGACGTGGAATGTTTGCACAAAATAGCATCCTCGATAATATTATCAACAAATTATAGCTATGCTTTGAGACACGTATGTAAGTTAAGTTTTATGATAATTGAGTTTTCTTTCTTAAGAGATTTCCAAAGAGATAAGACAAAAAATGATTAACAATGGTTTTATTAAAAAATGAATAAACCTTTGTAATAATAAATGGACCTCCTATTTATAGTAATTTTACTCATAAATTACAGGGATTTCTTATAAGTGTAACATAAGACATATGTCAATCATCCATTACAATTTCTTAAGAAAGATTTACTAAATTATCTTTTAACTCTTATGAATTTTTAGGTAATAATAAACATCATTTCTTAACGTCTTAATAATCCTTAGTTCTTTCATCTTTAGTTGAGTGTCATTTGGTGCCGGCTATTTGTCCATGCAAATTTGGTCGGTCCTTTTGCATATTTTCTTTATTTTATCCTTCTTTTGTTTATCTCATTACTTTATCTTCAACCGATGTTTTTGTCATACTACTTTACCTTAATGATGATTTATAGTTCTTCTCAATATCATTTTTTTTCTTAGAATATTCAATATTGTCTATGTCCGACGTCAGTTTTGAAATTTTACCTTATACTATGAATTCCTTACATTTCATATAATAGGAAATTATGCATGATCAGTATATAAGTTTATCATGACTACTCATAATTCCTAATTTATTTTAAGGAATACCATAAAAAAAATTAAAATTCATATGCTACCGGTCCTTAGTCGAAATTATCCAATAATATCTTATTATACATCTTTTTCTTAGCAACATCTTTTCTTTAATTGACATTAAAAGGAAACAATATATGATTATACGTGATTTTCTTTAATAACTCGAAAATTAATTTAATTCTAATGTTAGTTATATGAATAATATATTTTCAAACTTCATAACGTAATGTTTTTATCATTGATTTTAAAGATGGGTATAAGTTTTTATTACTTTTTAACATTGTAAATATATTTTTAGAATATATTTTCTATAAAAATAAATAAACTAATTAATATCTATTATGATCAAAATAATGTTTTACGTTTCGTTTTTATCTATCTTATCACAATATATGAGACATTTGTCTTGACTCATATCAAAGGTTAATATTTATTATTTAGTTTATTTTCCTATATAAAACTTTCATACTCTTCTATATCTTTTTTTACATCTAGTACTCATATTTTCTCATTTTATCTATAATTATTTTCATAATTTTTCGCTTTCAACTTCTTCATCAAACTGCTTATAATTAATCATGGTTATTCATTCTAGGCAAGGAATTTCAACATATTTTTTTTTCAAGTACTAAATCATGATTATTCTCTTTTATTATGTTATACATGTTATGCCGGAGACGCTAAAACACATAACTAAATTTTAAGAAACTATAATAATATATTATATCCATATTTATTAAGTATATATATATATATATATATTAATGAACATTTTATTATCAATTAAAATAATTTATACTTTTGTAGCTTTAATGGATCAAGAATATCTTTGAAATAGAAGATAAGTATCACAACTTAAATAGACGTTTTGTAACATAAGCCGCGGGTTGTTTAACACTTGTAACATAAGCTGCGGGTTGTTTATCCATTAGAATTGCTTAAGAAATATTACTAAAATATCTTTTAACTCGTATGCTATACTATATCGATATTTATTATGTATATATATATTTTATATTACTATCAGTTAAAACAATTTATACTTTTGCAGCTTCGATGGATCCATATAAGGAAATCTTTGAAATAGAAGAGGATTATTCCAACATATTAATAGATCTTGTTGGAGAAAAATCTAAATGAGATTTAGAAAGTAACAATCAAAATAAAAAAGATAAACTTACTATTTTATCGTTCCAAAGAACATTTGGAAAAACATTTTGTTCAAATTTTGAAAAAATAAATATCTACCACCTTTACAGATCTTTCCAAACGTAATGAAACTCTTAAACATAAAAATAAAACAAAAACCACTCACCATCTCTTTAATTAAGACTACTCCTCTTAAAAGAAATAAAACTTTATTGCTTGTCGGCTTCAACACTCTTTCTACCATACTTATATCGTAATATTTTATTATATATAGTGGTTTTACTTACCATACTTATTTCTTATTTATTTCTTAATAATAATCATCTATTTTTACACAGGCATAATCAATAATAAATTTTTTGTGCATTCGTTGGATATCTTACCCTTAACATCCCAAAAAAATATTCATTTAATCTTTCCAACGTACAACTTTTAAATGTCAATTTGAAGTTCAGATGGAGGTATAATATTTTCTTAACTGGTCTTATCTATTTTCATATAAATTTATCAAAGCTCGTTCAATTCCGTCTTACTTTCCAATAGACTGTAACAACTTAAACGTTTTAGAGGGTCAAGTGATACAAGTTGTTCAATTTCGAAAAGAAATATGAAAACTTCAACAACATTATATCTCTCAAGACCATCTTCTTGATCAATATAATCTTAAAGAAAACTAATGGTCCAAAGGTAATGGAATTTTGAAACAAATTTTATTAACAAAAAATCAAGAAGACAACAAGATTCAAATTTTTATCAAACAATTGGAAAAAGAAAACTCAAAAGCAAAATGGAAAGTTTCAAAAAAGAATCATGTTTTCGTCGCTAAAGATAAAGGAGAGGAATTGTGAAAAATGTTAAGAAAATTATAAGCAACGTCAAATATTAGTGTTAACATAAATATTTGCTCATAATAAACTAGATATGATCTTTATATGACCTCATTGGAATCAGTTTCCTAAAAAATATCAACGCATGTGTCTAGATCCATCTATATGTCAAATCTTACTCTTGAGCCATCTTTCCATACAAATGTTACTATTTCAGAAGTAACTATCATCATTCAAGATGACGCATATACCCAAAAAGACTAAAACTCATCAAAGACGTTGACTATCCCAACAAGATATTAGATGAATCCAAAAATTGGTTTCATGCTGACAAAGATTCTTGGAAAAATCTATATTTTTGTGTAAACTTTGAATTATTAAACATTTTTACTAGTTTGTTGGTATTTATTATTGTTGTTTGAACTTAATCAACAACTTTCATATTTGTATTTACTGCAACTATTCATTTTTTAATTCCTATTCGTATTTAATTTACATTTTTGTATTTTGCTTTTTTGATTAAGAAACTTATAAATTAACTCTCATACCATTTTTATACAATTATTTAGTTGTTAATATTTTTATATTTTTTACACATTATATATTTTTAATACTTTAAGAAACATAATTAATCGTTATCCTACCCGCATTGGTTTTATTATAATGTTTTATGATAATGTTTTTGTTCAAAATAACAATTTCTTTTTATTCTTTGCTTAACTAATGCTCTTTTCTTATCAAGGATGCATACGCTACTACTTATTGTTAATATAATTATTAAACTCAACTCTTATCATTTGTTAAATGGTAATCATAAGCCCTTGATGACCTTTTCAAAAACTAAACTCATTTAATATATTTTTTTACGTCGTTGTTCTTATAAATTTCTGATGAAAAATTATCATGGTATATTAAATACATTAGAGAAATAGCATGACCTCTTAATTTTGTTAGATGAGCTTGACTAATAGCCATATATGTTTTAATTCGGGTGCATGGTTAGTTTTTCTTTTACAAGCTAGACTTTGATTGTGACCATGATGGTGGTCATTATATAACATGGTCTCTTATGTTTTTCAGCTATACTTGGCTTATAACCATATTCATTTTAGTTACATCCCAAAATCTGTGTGGTAGATATCCTAAAATGTATGGAGAGGATTTTAGTGCTTTTTATAAAAATACTATGGCTTCCTAAAAGTAAAATAAAATCATTGCGCTTTATATGTTTTAATTATATTTAAATGTTAGAAAGTATTTTGATAATTTTGAATTGGCATGGGCATTCGGTTCGGTTCGGTTCTTTCGGTTCTCGGTTCTTTCGGTTCTTCAAAACTAGTGCCCATTTAGGAACCGAATAAATTTCGGTTCGGTTCGGTTCGGTTCTTCTTAATTCGGTTCGGTATGGGTACTTAACTCGGTTCCAATCGGGTAATTTTGGATACTTTAAATTCTTTTCAATATCAACGTATATGAAACTTTTTTTACACTTTAAAACAATAAAACTATGTTAAATTGTAAGAAACAAATACTAAATATAAGAAATATTCAAAATTAATATATTAAAGAATAATATTAGTAATACAAAAAAATGGAGAGATGATATCAAGTTTATTAAATTATATAAAGATTGGTATTTTGTTATTTTGTTTATACGCATAATAGTTTGTAAATATGTCGCCACTTTGAATAAAGTATGCGATCATTTATTCAAGAGAACATAATTAGAGATCAATGATAAAAGACAAATTTAGGGGAATTTAACTTTAAAATAGAAAATATATTTTTAAAACAATTCAAAATTAAGGGTTAATACATAGGTTCGGTTTCTAACGGGTACCCACGGTTCTTCGGTTCGGTACGGTTCGGTTCCGAGAACCGTGGGTAATTAAAAACTGGAACCATTCGGGTATTATGAAAGAACCAAATCTATTTCGGTTCGGTTCTTTCGGTTCGGTTCGGTTCGATTTTTTCGGTTCCGGTTAAAATGCACATGCCTAATTTTGAAACATTGAAAAATAACAAACAAAAATAAAGATTCACGAGTTTTTTTAGAATTTTTCTTGAAGTTCTAAGCATTCCAGAAATAATTTATCGTCGGAGATCTTTTTAGCCGGCTAGATCTTCTTTTTGGTTTTTCATCCTATATATTGTTTTTTCTGCAATAAATCGATTTTTTTTTTGAAATTGTTTATTTTCTTGTTATAAAAATATTTTTCTTTTTTTCCGTTTGTTTTAGAATTTGCATGTATCGATGGTGGTTTTTTGCCGACCGTTGGAGCTACTTTTGTATGTCTTTTATTGTTAGTACAGTTTCTACACTGGTGTGTTTGGCTGCGATTTTTTTTTTATTTTCTCCGCTCAGAATGATGTTTGGAATCAGATATTTAGAGGTCATTTGAATCCATCTGCGACTTATTTTATTTTGAGATATGTCCACAAAGCTTCTAGTTAGCGTGTTGCTAGTTTTATCCTCTAGTGTTAGGGATTTCCATTTTATAGATGATAGTTTAATTTGGTTTTTGAAAGAGAAAGAGAGATATTGATTTTAGAGAGATAAAATAAGAACATAAGAAGCATTTTCACTAGTGAAAGTGTCGTGTGTATTAATTTCAGTCTTGACCATTATATATAGGCGCCAATACTTAGTGTAACAGAATTAGTTATACAAAGGGTTTAATTATATGTTAGTCCTTTATCTTTATATAAGATCCAAAATTTATCCCTTAACTATACAACTTGTCACCTAAGATTTTATTTATTATATTTAAACCATCAATATTATATATCCTTATCAGTAGCCCCGCTAGTTCTTATGAAAGACGATGAATGAGAACTAGTTGTCATCGAAAATCTTCATAAGTTGAGAAATCTCTTTTGCCAAAATCTGATCTGCTTCGAGTTAGCTCGTCTCTTTTCCTTATCAATATAATTTTTGACTACATATCTTGTCCTTGAATCAATGTAATCCACAACACTACTACGAATATATATTGTTTCAGGATTATTTAACTATACACTTTGCATCCTTAAATAGATCTCTAGGTACAACCGCCTCGAAATGAACTCAGCCCTTTGTTAGCGCTTCTAATATTTTATTTGGAAACATGAGCTAGATTTATCTCAGCAGTCAGAAAGGTTCGAAGCAAAATGGAAAGTGTGATGATTCACTAGGTACTTGGTTTGCCAGTAGGCCTGACATTTAGAAGGTGTCAAGCTCTCTTCTTCACTCAACCGATTTGTAATCTACCCAATGGTTTCTTCCACCTCTTCCACTTCTCTGACTTCTCTCTCTCTCTTCTTTGCCCTCTATATATATTTCTGTGAGAGATTGTTTTTTTCCCAAATGCCTTTTTAGATAGAGAAAGTTTATTTAAACCCGGTCTTTTGGTCTTAAAAACTTTGAATTTGTCAAGAGTCTGACTTTATCGGATCTTGACCCGGTCCTTTGCCATTTGTCTTCCACTTAAACCATGCCCCCTTTGAAGATGTTAGCACATTAATCTCAGGCGCTACCTCTTTAATTTTTTCCTCCTCCTATGCAATGTGGGAAATCAACTTATTGATATTCCATTGTTCCCACATGAAATTATAGGTGGATTGGAAATACTTAAACTGGTATGGGAGTGACTAAATGTGTACATCATTATTCATTCCTTGGGAAAGTTAAACCTGATTTTCCTTTAACATTTGGCCAATTATAGACATTCCCAAACTGTGCTTCCGATTTTTACCTTTTCTATTATACCTTTTAGTAAAACGATGCATCTCTACCTTCTTATTTTTGGCAAAAGCTTTCTTGACCTCTGTGAGAAAGACCGACGCAGTGGTAACATCTTTAGGGATAACCCCACGCAATGCTACTGGAATCCACTATAACATGAGTGTCATTCACAACTTATTATACTTCTCTCACCTTTCATTTGCCTTAGTTTTCTCCAGGGTACTTTCCAGACTAAGGACGGATGGTTTAGGAGTTGTCAGTACATGGTCAAGGTCATGTACATACAGGTACATCAACATATATTCCTTCCATAATTGGAAATCCGAACAATCCAACATGAATGGACGATTCCCCAATAGATTTTAAATAGTGGAAACAATAATAAGAACAAACAATACAAAAATTAAATTTAGCATTTTGACATAAAATAGAAACATATACATGAAAATGGCAACTATATGTAAGCCATAAAATTCTCCGATAATAGACATCGGAATGAAAATCTTACTTAATTTCAATTTTATGAGTTTGAGAAAAATAGTATGATCATCATATTAAATTTCCTAAGTACCAATGAGACCTTCCGTAAGGCTGATGTTCGTTATTTAAATTAAAATAACCCTGATTTTAGTTTCTTGAGCACCAGTGAAACCTTCTGAATGGCCAATGTCACCTACTTAAACTCAAACAATTACAAGGATGAATTTATTTTATCCTAAGTACCGATGAAACCTTTGGAGGCCCGATTTCATCTACTTTAAATTAAAAACAACACAATGATCAGTTTAAATAATTTTCTCTCGTTCGTTAATAATTTAAACTCAAATGTGAAACTCCTGAAGGGCCGGTAATATTTGAATTTGAATTAATCCTCAAACCTTTCGAAGCCTTGGATCCATAAAAAAATTAATCATAACCTTCCGGAGGGCCGATTAAATTAAATTCTTAGTTTCACCTACGGGTCGACGAAACCTTAGTCATGCATCACCATTCAATTATTCAAGCGTATCCAATTTATTTCTAAAATTTACATACAATAATTAGAATGCTCAAACACTTAACACTTTATGAAATAAATTAATTTAGACATTTTAAATTAATAACACAATTAATTATATGGGTGTGAGCCCAGCTTGTAGCAGCGCTACTGTCAGTAGGTTTATGATCAGCCAACATCCTTGCATTGTTATCATCACGATAACAACGGGTTTGCAAATCCTCATAGGTCATGAAATTCACCACAGCATCTGAAATTCGCTGACCATGATGAACATTGTTGGACAGACTTCGATCAGTGTTAATGTCAGGGATTAAACCATCGATGAACCACTACCCCAATAGTTTTGATTTCATTTGTTATATTAGGGTTAATTTGATTTTAATTTTAGGAGAAGAAATTTCAAATGATAATTAACCCTAATTTATTCGGAAAAAAATATCAAACTATTAAATATACAACTTATTCATATTAAACATAAAAATCATATAAACATGTTTTTCAATACGAATAAATCACATAAATCTGTTTTTCATACAGATCCTAAATCCACGCCCTAACCTGCTCAATATACACATAATCCTAACGGCATGAAATCTTTACAACGAAGAAAAACATGCAACAATATGTATAAATATGCAATTCGATTATTCTATCGAATCTAGAATAGGGTTAACCTGGCTCTGATACTAACTGTTATATTTTATTTTAAGTCGCATCAAATTAATATAACAACTTGCAACAAATCATTAAACCTTTATTTGAGATTCACCTAAGGAATAAAAAATAATAACTAACAGGTTTGTATGCAACTATCCATATAGTATTTAGTTTATTTTTGTCCTTAGCGATTTTGTAAATGGACTTCATAAACCTTAAGACACAAGCTAGAAAAGAAAAGGTTTGGTTTTTTAAGACAATGTACGAAGCGGATTTGTGATTTTGGTTTAGGATGATGAAATGTCTAAACCTAGACCCTTATTTATAGTCTTTACAATGTGAAGCCTAAAATTGTAAAATCTATCTTTTTGTACTTCATTGTGTTAAATTGATGATTTAATTTATTCTGTGATTTATCAATTCAGGTTTAAATTTTGAGATTTGGACCCTCTTCATCACAATGCCCAAATTCAACCAGTTACCACACTTGAACCCGTAACATCTTTTCACCCACAGATCCAATGCAGTTAATTAAATGATTAACTCAATTACTCTTAATTTGGACTTCCTTAAGACAATGACAAAATATGTTTATAAAGTATGTTCGTCCATAAATATATTAAACAAATATATTCCAACATCTACGTCTATGGATTTCGAATCTTCTTTCTTAATTTTATTGGTTTTTAGATCTTAGATTTTCAGATCTAGATTTTGGTAATTTTATGTAGTTTAGCTTATTATCTATTTGAACTTTGATATTTTGGTTGTTTGGTTACGGATTTTTGTTTTCAAGATCCAGCCTTGGCTTTTACGGACTGTTTTATTGGTGTTTTTTTGTTCTAAATCTTAGATTTCAAGATCTACACTTAGAAATTTTCTATGTATTTTAACTTTGGTTGTATTGGTCTGATTGTTGTTGTTTATCATTGTACTGCCTATTTAGCATACATTGGAAGGTCACTGTTCTTATCACACCCCCATGTGGAAAGGATCTCTCTTTGCATAGGCTTTCGTCTAGTTTTGTTATTGTGTTTTTTATGTTAAGCTAGATTTTTAAGCTCTTGTTTTAAGTATTTTTTTAATTGTTTCAACTCCTATCACTAAATATTTTCATTGTATCCAATATTGTATTATTTAGTATTAGGGCTATAGTTTCTCACCGGAATATACTTGTGGTCTTGATATAAACATATTCTCTATTTATTTAATGCGTTAAATTATTCAAAAAAACAAGTACATTATCGTATTCCGCAAGTGTTCGCAGGTCAGCCCGACCCGACCAGCAAAAAATATTTTTAGTATTTGGATTTTTCGGTTCGGTTTGATCCAGTCGGAACGCGACTCAAGCTTGTTTTTATTTTTTTATACAAAACTTAAGATGCAAACTTTTTAAACATAAAAAAATACTTAAATGAACTATTAAATTTTACTCAAATAAAAAATATAAATCTTTATAAAACAATCAATCTAAAACGTGTCTTAAATAATGTGAAATAAAATATTAAAATAAACATAAATATTTTTTAAAGTTTTTCTAGTTTCTAATAGTATCATCAGTCATTACCACCAATGTTTTCATCTTCATATTCATTTTCAAAATCATCAAGTAAATTTTGAAATTTTGATAGTAAACGTGACATTGTTTCTGGTGACAAACTTAACAAAAAAAACATAATGTTAGGTTAAATAATAAAGACTAATGATAAATATATATTAAAATAAATTAATAACTATAATATTGATTAAGTTAAGTGAGAGAATCTAATTATTGTATATATTATTGGAAATAATATTCAATAAAGAATTTAATTAGTAATTATTAGAATTACAAAAAATTATATATTATTAGAAACAATATTTTAGTAATTAGTAAAAAAATTATATATTATTATTATTATTATTATTATTATTATTATTATTATTATTTATTTTTATATATAGCTTATATTTTCGGGTCCATCGAATTGAACAAACTAAAAACTCATATCTCGTTGGATCCGCATACAGACCATAATTTTCATTTCCGTATCCGGTCTATTATAAAATCGGACCGAATAAAACCGGACCGGTTCGCACCAATATTATCATCCAAAACACCGGCTAGGATATCATTTGTTATCTATTTTGTGCATAATTATTAGCATAGTTTAAAGGGAGCAAATCTCTAATTTATACTTTTGTTATAGACCAAAATATCATTTTATTCAATTTTTATTTATCTTTTTGCTATGAATATATATTATGTATTCAATTTAATTAATCATTAATATATACTATGATATATGATTAATCGTTAATATATTATTTATTAAATTTAAATTTTATTAGATCAATTTAAAATAATAATAAAATTTGTGACAACTATATAAGAGCCAGGAGAAATGTCTCCAACCTATACAAAAATACATGGAATTCAGTAACTTCTCGAAAATTCTTCTTCCTCTTATCGAGAGTTTTCTATCACTGGCTGCCTACGAAAGCATAAATCATTTTTTTGTAAGTTTTCAATTTTTTTGGACTGTCTGAATTTATTTTGGTGCTCTTTTCAACATCCAGATTACCAGAAACATGAACTTTCGTCATTTGATAAGGACTTGGTATTGGTATAAAAATATGGATATACATATTCGAACTATTATTCCTCCTACAATATCTCAAATTATCTGGTCTACTAGGAACAAAAGCAAACACAACAACCTGAAGGTTAATCCTAAGTCAATGATTGGTAAATTTATCTATATGCTCACTAGTCTCGATAAAACAATCTTACTTAAAAGGAAGCACTATGGAAATGATTTCAGAATCACAAACCAACTTGGTTGTGTAAATCATTTAGCTAATCTCAGAATTCCTGTGTTCTTGAAATAGAAAAAATCAAAATCAAATAGATTCAAGCTCAATACTGATGGAGCTTGAGATATATTAGGTGAATGTAGTGGTGGTGGAATTGTCAGAGATCATCTGGGAAACATAGTATTGGGTTTTGGAAGACTATATGACAAGAATATACCTATTGTAAAAGAAAGTAGAGCCTTGTTCGTTGGATTGTTAATTTGTCGGTCCAAAGAAATCAAGAATCTCGATGTTGAGACCGATTCGATCATTCTTATTGATATGGTTCTTCGTGGAAAAGCTCTCTGGTATCTCGATCCTATCATCAGGGATTGCAAGAAATTATAAACATCGTCTATGAATGTATCTTGTATATTCAGAGAGCAAAATAAAGCTTCGAACTGGATTGCAAAACAAACATCAAAAGATAGAAATCCTATGGATTTTATGAAAGATCAAGCTCATATTCCTTTTCCAACAATTACTTTCCTAAAAAGCTTGGGTATGAGGTACATCAGACCTGACCCTTCTACTTAATCTCCTAAGATATCGAATAGAAAATTTCAACAAATAGTACATGGCTTTGCTTGAAATTTGTCTTCCATATCTCTTCGCCATCAATACTTCAAAATTTCGCAAGATCTCTTAAAGATGAGAAGGTAATGGCTGCTTCAAATCCGAATGTCTAAAGTTTGGGAAGGAGTAGATTAGCTCGGTATTCTGATTCCAGAGCTTTGGCCGCAACTTTTAATTAAAATCAAATCTCCCGCTTCTTTTATAATTAGATATCAGTTCTTAGACTATAAATAAAGTTGTGTGTAACACTCAATTTAATGAAATAAAAACCCAACAGACACTTTATATATTTAATAAAATAAAATAAAATTTGTAATATTATTTTATTTTAGATAATTTTAAACAATTAAATCAAGGTTTTTGTAACATCACACTAATGTTATTATTATACTACTAATTGTTTTTTGAAAAAATTAAAGTTTATAGATGGAATTATATTTTAGTTCAATATTAATTTAATAATATTTTCTTTTATCCGTCATTAATATACTACCTAGTTAATTTAAGTTTTGCTAAACAATTTTTAATAAAAATAAATAAATATCATAGTACTATTTTATTTTAGATAATTTTAAATTATTAAATTAATATATGGTGTGATCACTTTTTATGTAACCCTAAAGAAAACACTACTAACTTTTATTTTTAAATTAAAATTATTATTTATTTTTTTAAATCATAATTTATTTTTTTGTAATTAAAGCCAAAAAAAAGTAAAAAAAAAACTAATTTGTTGTAAAACTGATTTTTTAAGTGGTTTCTAAAATTCAGTTATAAAAAATTATTATAATAATTTATTAATAACATAGATAATAAAACAATATGTAAAAAAAATACTTCGATCCATGTAACACGTATAAATTAGACATTACGGCTACACTTAAAACTATGCAATTATGCAAAAAGTACATAATAAATACTATACTAAACCCTATTTTTAGTACTACATCACGCAATTACTTTTGGAATGCTAGATATTGGAGAAAATATTAGGCCTATTAAAGGAGTCAAACGAAAATCAGCCGCCAACCTTCAGTGTTCAAACTTTTTCCATTTTCTTTCACTCGGCTTTATCTCCGTCAGATCCAATCATCGTTCATTTGTAGACACTCATCAATCCGTTTTTTATAGTAATTTTGCAGCTCTCTGGTGTTTGAAGTTTAATTTGCTCTAAAAAAATTGCAGACGGTTGGAAGCTAGTAAAATTCCATACCACTAGCTCGACCAGGTTAGTAAGAAGTGAAAGGTGAGATGGATATACTTGAATTAAAGTCCCATCAACTTGTAAGAATTTGAGGTTATGTGATAAATTTGGGAGATCAGTAATCTTAGGACAGTACTTCATATAAAAATGTGTCAGGGAGTTGAGATGTTTAATATCGGATGAGATCTCCGTCAAACTCTTACAGTAGTTAAGATTTAAATGTGTGAGGTTTTTCAAATATTGTATGGATGCTGAGATCTTCGTTAATCCAGTACAATAGCTTAAATTTAATCGTCTGAGACTACTTAGATGTTGTATGGATGGTGGAATTTTGTCCAAAACAAAGTTGGCAGTAAAATTCAATTCTTCAAGATTACCTGCTCTTGAGAGATCTGGGATCTCGATCAGATCCTTGCAAGATGTAAGAGAGAGAAATTTTAAGCTATCAAGATCCTGCAACAATTTAACAATCGCTTCTTGTAAAAAAAGCCATTTGAAAATTTCAAATTGGTTAGTTGATACCTATTCTAATACAATTGTTCATCGACTAAAAAAAATTGCAACAATCTAACAATTCTGCTCATTTATTAGGTTTTGACCAAATTTTTTTATTATCCAATTTTATGACTTATAGTTCATCGATTAAATCGGAACTTCTTTTAGATGAGTGACTATATGTCATGGGAATGGATGGTCAAAGGAATAATCCCTATTAAAACGAAATTATTACAAAATTAGTAAGTTAATGCAACTTCTAATTAAAAAAATAATAATTTGTTACAATTAGTAAACAAGTACAATTGGACTATGCTTTACAAATTTTATGTAGCTTTTACTCAGCTCCTAATTATACACCAACTTAAAACACAGTTTTGGTTTTGGTTAAGATCTTTTAGTAAAATTATCGAATTTTAGAGTGTACTGAAATATGACTTTCCTGTTTGGCGTTTGCAATCCAAATTGAATAAAGTAAATGTTATGATAGAGAAAGCTGAAATATGAAATGAATATAAGAAAACAAACTACTCATGAACTTATGATAGACACAAACCAAATGGAGTAGATCAGAAATCTTACTTTTGTTCCACTCCAAAGTCGTTTGAGAGGACTATCATTCAGGTGTAGTTCAACCAGATTGGTCGGATTAAAAGTAGGTGGCAAATACTCCAATGGGTATTCATCCCACTCCAGATACCTCAGTCCTTCAGGAAGTGACTCAAGGCCCCTCGGAAACTCAATTTCGGAATTATAGGAATTGATTTTGAGGAATTCAAGATTGTATATCTCTGCGAAAGGTTGGGGATCTAAATTCATCTGGTTTATGTCTGTCCTATTCCAGAGTATACCTTTGATCATCTCGGTCCCCTAAAAACAAGATAATAAATTATTAACAACTTAGTATATAAACCAAACATGGAAAGGAATAAAGTTGATAGACACGATTCTTACAGTTTTTCTTGTCAATACATCACACACATCATGAGCACGCCATAACCTACTTCGTGCTCCTGCTTTTTTAGATTCTCCAATGACGATATTCCAACCCATTTCTTGTACCAAGTCATGCATTTCTACCACATTAACGCTATCCTTCGTAGTACCGTTCCAAATCCAATTCTCTGTGGGAGTTATATATATAAGAGACTTGCGAATGAGAGCCTCAATTCCCGAATGCGAAGAGGCATAACAACAGCCATGAAGTACCTTTCTAACCCTATCAACATCGGTACCTTTAAAGAAGCATGAAATATCCAGAAATATCTCCTTCTCTTCATCATTTAGGCTATCATAACTTGTTTTTAACACTTCTAAAATTTGCATATTAAAAACTTTCTTTAACTTTTTCAATTCACCTTCCCAATCTAGAGGGTCGGTCCTCCCACGTAACGATGAGCCAAGTACTTTCAGTACTAGAGGGATACCTTGTGCGTATTCAACAATCTTTTGGGGAATCTCCACGTATAGCTCGATTGGTTGGTTTTGGCTTAAGGCATGATAAATGAAAAGCTTCAAAGCATCCTGGTCATCTAACAACTCCATATCATAAACATGTTTTATGTCATAAGCATTAAGAACTTGTTTATTCCTAGTAGTTACGATAACTCTACTTCCTTGGCCAAATTGATCCATCCCACGCTCTCCAATCAAAACTTCAAGTTGTAAACAGTCATCAACGTCGTCAAGAACCACAAGAACTTTTGTACGTCTTAGTCTACCCTTTGTGTATTCATTTCCAATATGAGGCGTCTCTATCTCCAGAGTCTGGTTTTTTAACAGTTTAGAAATAAGTTTATCTCTCATACGACCTAGACCATTTTTTTTTTCTGCTTTTTCCCTAACATTGCCCAGAAAACAACAGCTTTCAAATTTGCCTCTTATTTTGTTGAAAACTGCTTCAGCAATGGTAGTCTTACCAATTCCACCCATTCCCCAAATTCCTACCATAAGAACTTCAGGGGATTCCATGCTTAATAAAGACATGATGTTCTCCACACGTGAGTTTATTCCCACTAATCCCCTGTCATTATATGAATTATTGGAACCTGTTTCCAACTTTTCCAAAACATCCCCCACAATGGTATATACCAGAGTAGCCTCCGATCTACAAATCACCCAAGTTGAGAAGGAAATAATAAGTGAAAGAAACAAATACAAAGTATTTTTGTCGAACTTTGAGTTTAGGAATTTACCCATCCTTAAATGAACGGAAACCGCATAGATTGGCTGCTTCGCTCAGAGCATTTTTCCATATCTGCTCCTTGTCTGATTCGGATTCGGAAGCTGCACTATTCTGACAGCAAATCAGATATTCCGAAATTCCTTTTCTGATTTTGTATTTTTTTCTGAGAGAACTATCCAATCCTTTTCCGAAATCCCCAGTCTGATTTCGTACATCGGTGGGTTCTACATCGTAGAATACAGGTATAACAATCTGACCCCGGGCTGTCCTGCACTCTAGAATCTTCACGAGCTCATCCAAGCACCATCTGGAAGCAGCATAGTTTTTAGAGAAAATTATGACGGAAATCTTCGATCCTTGGATTGCTGTGATGAGTGCTGGAGAAATCTCTTCTCCCCTTTTCAGTTTTTCATCATCCTTGAACGTCTCGATGTTTTTATCTTTCAAATGCTGGTAAAGATGACTCATGAACTTGTGGCGGGTGTCTTCCCCTCTGAAACTGAGGAAGACATCGTGTTGGGACAAAGTTGATGAAGACGACGCCATATAATATAATATGAGTAGGTAAATCTGGAAGCCCAAAAAGATTGGTTAATTGAAAGAAAACTTGGGTGCTCAAAAAGCATTACTTAGATGCAACATTTTATAGCTAAACGGTTAGCCCAATTAAACTAGAAACAATAATTGTTTCAATATTAACATTATGGTTGACTTTGGTGACCTTCCTAGAAATTTCTTGTATAGGGATGTTTCATACATGTTGAATTTCTTTACCAAATTAAATATTCTGAGAAGCCTCGTTGAAAGTACCTTATTAGAAATCTGTTCTTTCTCATGTTCCCTTCGGACAATTAGATAAAATCATGGTGACTCGCTACTAAAGTTAATCACTTCTTTTAAAACATTCATATTTAATTTATACTGTTGCATGAGTGGTTATTATTTTGTATTTTTTTTTCGTTTTTTTATCACCAGTGAGCATAAAATGCAAAAAAATAAAAAGAAAACAACCCTTTTGACACAACTTTTATAAAATAAATGATTCTATAAAATGGCAAAATAATCCTGGCTTCTTTATTATTTTTGTTTAATATAACAAAAAGTTATGTATCCCGACGAGAAGAATGATAAAAATGCAGTAGACAAAACATATAACAAAAAATGAAATACAACTAGGTGAGGACAGGTGGCTAAAAATGACAAACTAGCAAAAATATTAGTTTCCAATGCTAACGAGTTCGGATCAGGTCGATAGCTCTTCTTAGAAGATTTGATATTTCAAAGGTGGGAAAATTTGATGGAACACAGGATCCTGTCGATCATATTGAGCAGTTTAAAAATTATATGATGAACTCCGACGATGACGATAGATTTGTGTGTAGAGCTTTCTCGCAAACTTTTAAAAACACTACTCTAAAGTGGTATAATAGAATTCTGAGGGGAACTATAACTAAATTTAGGATTGTTTACATTGCATTCCAAAAATAATTCGTAGGTAGCAAAAAGATGCGAGCTAATGGTGATATAATAATACAATGTATACTTGCAGTATGAGAGATTAAAATATTATACCAGACGATTTGTATTAACAAAGACAGAATAGGAGGATTGTGAAGAGCTTGTTACTATGACATCTAATAAGCGAAGATTACTTCTAGGGGATCTATCAAATGAAACTACAAGAGATGGGCATTGACTTTTGGATTTTTAATGGCTCAAGTTAAAGAACAAATCAAGTTGGAAGAGTCAACAAAATCTCGTGGTGGTAAAACTCTACTCAAAGAAATTTGGGGCATGAACCTACTAGTCAAGGATATCAGGGAAGTTCCTAAAATTTCGAGGTACCATCTCGTCTGAGGAAAATTACTAACCTACCTCCTCGAATAGGGGGAGCACCTTCTCAACCAAGTAGTTATCAACCTCTTCAGATGAGGCCTAACCAATGGGTAAGGCCAAAATATTTTGCAGAGTTAACTGAAAATGTGGCAACCATAAAGAGCCAAGAATCATGTTAACTTTAGAAAATCATCTCCAACTAATAGGCCAAGAGAGGTGAAAAGTAATAAATTTTGCAAATATCACAACGACATTGGTCATGATCTTGCGGAGTGTATAGCTTCGAAGAAAGAAATTGAAATTTTGATAGAAAATACAAAGTTGACAACTTTTGTTACAGGATAGAATACTATTCAGAATAATACACTTGCATCAATACAACATAATATGATCACACCATTGAAACCAGAGAATATGATTCTGATAGTGGATTCGAAGCTAAAAAAAACAAGAAAAGTTTTATGTGGCTTCAGAATATTTGGATGCAGACCTTGATAGAAAAGTGGTTATGGTTGTGAATGAATCAATATTTCGAGGGAGAGTTCATAGTTTGTGTGAGTATTTTGAGAATTTAGCCATCTTCGGAGGTGATATTAGGGCAAGAAATACAAATAGCTTGAGGAAAATGGATGTAGTAATTTTGGCAACTTAAATAGAAGGTAAATGTTTACCCATATTTATGGGAAGAATATTACATCTTCTAGTTTGTTTGACAAAGATGATTTGAGAGGTATTGTTGGACCCTATGAAGACGCAGTGGTGATCGGTACAGAATTAGCATGAAAAAATATCCGACGAATATTAATAGATACGGGGAATTCAGCAAATGTGTTGTTCAAATCAACATATGATAAGATGTATAATCCGCATTCAATTCTCTGATCTGATCACACTATAATTGGATTTACAAGTGTAATTGCTCAGATAATCGAGGAATTATATGGGGATGTTATATTTGCAAGTCTTGTTTATGGTAGTGGAATGTCCGACCAGCCACAATGCAATCATTGGGAGGTCTTGGTTTTCAAGGATGTATGTTGTTGTTTCAATTTTCCACCAGAGTTTGAAATATGTGATTGTTGATCATGTCAGAGTAGTTCTAAGTGATCAGCAGGTGGCAAGAGAATGTTATGCAATAGTATTTCATTCTAAAAGAATCGTTTATGGTGATCAAATGACTGAATATAAGGGGGTTGACTTCAGATGAGGAAGTTGTAGATGATCTGAGGGAAACCTCTAGTCATTTACTAGCGGGAGAAAATACCGAATAGTATGTGTTCCCAAATGGGAAAACTTTGTGAATAGAGATATTATTTTCACCTACTTTATAATACCAATTATTGAAGTATTTGTCTGACAATTTGGATATTTTTTATTAGAAAACGAGGAATGTAGTGGGGGTTCCAGCTGAGGTAATATATCACATCTTGGATTTAAATCTGAAGGTTAGGCCAATCATTCAAAAGAGGCGAGCTTTTTTGTAGAGAAATTGAAGGCAACTGTGATTTAAGTGGATCATTTATCCAAAGTCGGACATATATGGGAGGTGCAATACCCGTTATGGACTACAAAACCAGTCTTATTAAAGAAGAAGAACCAAAAATGGAGAATGTGTGTTGATTTTACAGATTTAAACAGAACATAATTAAAGATCAATTTCTTGTCCCAAGAATTGATCACTTTGTTGATTCAACGTTGAGGAATAAAATTCTATTTTTATGGATGCATTCACGAGTTATAATCAGATTCAAAAGAATCTTAAAGATCAAGAGAGTTTTGCGTTTATTACTGATCAAGGATTGTATTGTCAAATATTTATAAATAAGACTTTTAATTCTCAAATTGGGAGGAATATGAAAGTTTATATTGATGATATGTTAGTCAAAAGTTCAACATATGGTGAACACTTACAAGATTTGGAGGAAACTCTTTTTAATCTTAAATTTATTCAGTTAAAGTTAAATCGAGATAAATGCACATTTGGTGTAAGGTAGAAAATTTCATCGGATATATCATAAGTGACATAGGGGATAGAATCCGATCATGATCTATTGAAGACTTTGATATCAATGACTTCACCTCGGACAACCGAAGAAGTGCAAATTTTGACAGGTTGGTTGGATGCTTTAAATAAATTCATCTATCGATTTTCTGACAAATGTGCTTCTTTTTTCAAGTTTTGCATCAACCAAAGGAATTCTTGTGGATACCAGAATGTGAAGTGGTTTTTTAACATTAAAGAGTATTTGTTATCACCTGAAATTCTATACAAACCTCGAATAGGAGAATAATTATTCTTGTACGTAACAATGTCTGATTTTGCTGTCAATGTTGTGTTAATAAGGGAAGAAAGTAGAGCTTCTAAGCCAGTCTATTATGTGAGAAAAAGTTTATTAGCGTTGGAAAAGAGATACTTAGGACTTGAGAAGTTGGCTTTGACCTTGGTGGTGGCTGCTAGAAAAATGCGTCCTTATTTTGAAGCTCATACAATTGTTGTTCGCACATATTTTCCATTGAAGAATGTATAACAATGATCGTATATATCTGGTAGAATGACTAAATAGTCGGTTGATTTGGGGGATTTTGATATAAATTTCGCTCCTCGAACAACTAATAAGACTCATGTGTTAGTATTTTTTTGGGTTAAATTTCACTCAAGCTGGTTCGATGAGGATACTATTATAAAATTGTTGATAGAAAATTATAGATGGGTGGTTTGAACAGATGGAGGTTCTAGTATATTGGGATCAAGTGCGGGGGTACAATTGATTCCTCCTTCTTGAGAAATTATATATCAGGGCATTCAATTTGGATTTCATGCATCGAGTAATGAAGCTAAGTACAAGGCTGCTTTAGTTGGTTTAAGGCTTGCAAGTATATGTGGGGCAAAAACGTTAGGTTGGAGATAGATTCACAGTTGGTAGCAAATCATATGACAAAGATATCTAAGGCTAAGAAAGATCAACTAGTTTTATATCTTCGAGAGCTTTGAGGAATAACTCTTTTGTTTGATGAAGTGGTTGTTGAACACATCAGTTGAGGGAATACCATAATTGCAGATTCTTTAGCAACCATTACATATAAAGATGAGTATCCTTGGATATTGTTATAAGAGAGTTCATTTATTTTGTCAAAGTTAGAACAATGCAAATATTTCTAGGAGGTGTTTGTCACTGTAGAAAATATTCGAGGCGATTGGTGATTTGAAATAACAGAGTTTTTACTTATAGGAATACTACCTCGAGATGTAAAATTAGCTCATCGATTGAGATATAAAGCTCATGGTTATACAGTATTGCATGGAGTGTTACATAAGAACTCTTTGAGTAGACCGTTATTATGATGTTTAGGTAAGAATGACTCTCATGAGATTTTATCTTAATTGTATGATGGAGAAGGTTCTGGTCATTATATATTTAAGGCTTTGACAATGAGGGTTTTGTTTGCAGCGTACTACTGGCTTTCGATTATGAGTGATTCTAAAAACTTGATCAAAAGTTGTGATAGTTGTCAACAATTTTCAAATTCTATCGATAGACCGAAAGTACCACTCATCTCAATTTCTGAAGCGGTTCCTTTTGATCGGTGGGAAATAGATTTAGTAGGGTCATTACTTATTGATTTAGAAGTAAGGCCAATAATTATCGCGGTGGTAGACTATTTTTTGAAGTGGCTTGTGGCTAAGCCATTTTCAGTCAAAATCTAAAGATATTATCAAATTCATTGTGAATAATATTTCATGTCGCTTTGAAGTTTCTCGGAAGATTACCACGGATAGCGACCCTCAGATTAATAATAGAGAAATGACTTCTTTTGTAATGCAAGGGGAATTATGAAGTGTCTTTGAACACCTTTTCATCATCAAGCAAATAGACAAGTGGAAGAATACGTCTATTTTGGAAGGCTTAAAGAAGAATTTAACAGGAGCTATTGGGAAATAGCCTAATTATTTACCAGAAGTGTTATGGCCTTATTTATGTCTAGTTATAAATAGATGGAAAATCCTCCTTCAGTTCTCCATTCTGATAGAACACATAGTGGAGTTTACTATGTCCTACCAACGTCATTGAAGAGTTCGAAAGAGAAGTATTTTTGAGACAAGGGCCTTTTCCGAAAGAATTTGAAGTACTTCTTTTGGTAGTCGATAGGCCAACTACATATAATATGATTTTCGGGAGGTTTTGGCTATCACGAATGCATGTTATCATCTCTACCATACACCAGTGTTTGAAGTATGTCGGAATTATCCCTACCATACACTGAGGTAATTTTATGTTGATTTTTTAGCTCAAAAACGTAAATAAAAATTAAATGGACCAATATCAGAGTCGGACAATGTCGATGATCCGAGGGAGACCCCTAACTCAATAAATTTTTATGAAAATGTTAAAACTTATTTCTTTCCCAGCTGTAAAATTTTGAAGATTGACGGTCTAATATCCTTATATGTGAGACAGAGGCCAATATCTTTTTTGTTATATAATTTACACAGGTTCACTTGTTGTTCAAAAGATGTCACATGAGTATTTCTAGATATTATATGCAATAAACTTACAATCTGGTCTAATGCACGTCCAATAATTTAAAAAAGAAGAACATTCTCTGTTGCAATAATCTGAAACAATTGTTTTTTAAGTAGATTAGTTGCCAAAATTAGGTCATATCTAAGAATTTTAGAATCCGTTATGGACTATCAATCTAGTGTTAATGAAAAATAATATTGAAAAATGGAGGATGTGTGTTAATTTTTTAGATCTAAACATATCTTCTCAAAAATACTCATTTTTTGTTCTAAAAATCAATCAGCTAGTAGAATCTAGTTCAAGTAATAATATTTTTTGTCTATAGACACAAATTGTGGATCATTTGACATGGGACTTCTCCTTGGTATTTTGAAGTATAACATCGCGGAGAAACAAGCCATGATGTTTGGGGCATTGTTGGATCAGGTAGAGAAGAGAATTTTGGTGAAAGAGACACAAGCGTCAAAATGAATTACATGACACAAATTGAGCAAAACCAGTTCCACCAACTATGATAATAACATACAACAATCCACTTCCGACAACCATTGTCCAACCAAGAGTACCGACCCAAATAACTCTTAAACCAAGAGAGAACTCATAAGTTGCAAAAACACAACAAAGTGTCAAGCTGATGTCAAACATGTTGGTCCGACTATCTCATTTTGATGAATTGACAGAGTGTGTAGCAACAATTTCCGACAACGCTCATAATCACATAAAATTCACAAACCTACCCGATATAGAATCCTATAGAAAGTAGAAAAAGCACGTATTGCAAATACCATGATGATTTCGGGCATTACATGAAAGACTGTGTGGTTGTAAAAAACAAATATAAATGTTGATTTGAAATGAGAAATTGACAACATTTGTTAAGAAACACTCTATAAAAACTCCAAATAAGGAGAATATTTTGATGATTTCGGAACCTATCGACTCTTTCAATATTTCTTCTGAGTATTTGGATATGAAGTCGGGTAGGAATAAGGTTTTAATAGTGAAGAAGTCGGCTAAAAAAGGTGATACCATTTCGGGGACATCAAATTACTACCGAAAAAGGTATATTGTGAGCCTAGCAATTCAGTTGGAAACTGGTGCTTCGCCACACTTATATAAGAATCCATCTCCATTGTTCTGTTTTGAGGATGATGATATGAGATAAGTGGTTGGCCCACACGAAAATGATGTAGTAATCATGGCAGGAATTTGTGGAGACAAAATACAAAGAATTTTGATAGACACCAGTAGTTATGCCAACATATTATTCATGACAACCTATGAGAAGATAGAAAGCCCCCTGACTATTCTTCGTTGGGATCAGACAATTGTGGGTTTAACAGGGGTGACTGCCAAAGTTGTTGGGGAATTTGAAGATATCATAGAGCTGGGTCACAGACCATTTATGAAAGAAGCGATACCGTTATTCATTATGGTAGATGATCCAACATTATACAAGGTGATATTAAAAATATCTTGGTTGTTCATAATGCATCCAGCGACTTTGAGTGTTCACTAACACCTGAAATATGTCATAGGAAACTATAAAGAGTAGCCACAAAATGGCAAAAGAATGTTATAGAACAACTTTGGCTCTAGATAAAATTAAAGGGGGCTAGTCGAAAAACGTATATTAGTCAGTGGGGTCCTCCTCGAGGTTAATCTTGTTGATGATCTAAGGAAGACCTTCAGATTTCTTGTCCCTGACGAGAGTTTTGAAGATTAGGTTTTTTTGAATCAGAATAATTTAAAGATTTGTACAAAGTTATCTTTAGAGGTGAGGGAGAGGTTAATTCAGTTCCTATCAACAAGATTACACATGTTTGCCTGGTGTACCGAAGATGTTACTGTGATACCTGCTGAAATCATCTGTCACAGACTAGAAATCCAAATTAATTTACGTCTAACCATTCTAGATAATGATATTTTTAGTAAAGTTGGGCATTATGGTCGAAATAGACCGGTTATCCAAAGTTGGGCACATACGAGAATCACACTATCCTTTGTGGACGGTTAATCCGGTTTTAATAAAAATGAAAAATGGCGAATGCGTGTGGATTTCATTGAGTTGAATAGAGCATGTCCAAAAGATCATTTTCCATTCCCTTGGATAAATCAGTGAGTGAATTCTATATCGGAAAATTGATTGCTTTTTTTTATGGATGCATACGCAGAGTACAATCAGATCAAGATGGATTGGAAGGATCAATAGAGCACTTCGTTCATAACTGGAAGGGACCTGCATTGTTATAAGGTTATACCCTTTGGGTTGAAACATGTTAAGGTTACCTACCAATGTTTGGTAAACAAAACTTTTAAGTCTTAGATCAGACGGGATGTTGAAGTAAATATTGACAATATGTTAGTAAATAACACAAGGGATGAGGACCACTATACAAATTTAGAAGAAACCTTTTCCAACTTAAAGAAGATAAATTTGAAGCTAAATCGGAAGAAATATACGTTCAGGGTGCAGTCCAGAAAATGTTTTGTGTACATAGTCAATGAACAAGGGAAAGAAGTTGCACTGGTACAACTAAAAGTTTTGAGTAATATGGCTATGCTTCGCACAATCAAGGAGGCGTAAATTTTAACAGGGAGGCTGGAAACCTTGAACAAATTCATATTCGAGTCCTCAGACAAATGCGTCCCATTTTTCAAAGTTTTGAGACAAACAAATTTCTTTAATTTGACCCAAGCATTTATACAAATTAAAGACTATATATCCTCTCCGGAAATCATAAAAAAGCCTAGCCCGAGAAACAAGTTGTTCGTCTACATAGCTGTATCGGAATATACTGTGAGTGTTGTATTGATCCAAGAGATAGATAATTCACAGTCGAGCGGCGTTGGACGAACAAGTATTATTGTACTTGGTCGCGCAACTTTTGGCAACAGGAGTAGTTGAGACCTAGCTGCTTCGTCAAATTTATTTTTGTCTAGTTTCGTAACACTACACAACCAGGCACTTTTCACATGGTCGTGCATTGTTAGGCGACCAGATCGGTTGGAATTTAGATAAACACATGGACGCGCAATTTATAGTTTCATAAATATTTGGAGGATATATTTTAGTAAAACAGTATATAGAGGACTGGATTCGTGATGTTAGCTACTTTGTAAATATTTTAGAGACATAAATTCATATGCAATAATAATGTAATCATTAATCAACAATCATTCCCTAAAAGGGGGTTTGATGCTTCTATAGTACATTTCTTGGGTCCCACATGTCAAAACAAGTAACTAATTATGGTCTCGTCCTCAAGTTTGTTGTTTGTTACAAATTGGTCATTTTACATTACATAATTATTAATTACTCCGAAGAGACTTTCTTTATGTCAAATTACACCCTTAACTTTCTAAGGTATTCTATATGATTTATTTTTCCTTTATTAGTAGCCTCCCCATTCCTTTTGAAAATTTTCGAACATGGATTGTTGTATGACCAATTTTATCTTCATCGAACTACTTGATGCTTTAACTGTTTCCGGTGTGTACACCGAACCAAAGCCCCAGCCACCAGTGATGACGTACTGCGGTGTCTATCCCCCTCAGATACTTCAACTGCAATCATCCCCTCAAACATCTGTTCTCAGCACCCCAGTCACATTTTCCCAACAATTGACAAGAGTGACTCTGTAAACATGTGAAAGAATAATCATTCAAAAATCTCTTTCTCAAAAATAAAAATGTACTATAAAAAAGTAGACATAAGCATGCCAAACGTTCCAACGGGTCGCCATCAGAAATTCCGGTGACCCCGTCTTCTACTCCACATGGGACTTCTCGTCCAAAACAAGAAATTTCTATTTGGAAGTTAACCAGAGCTGACGTTACTCAGAAGAACAAGCAAGCCCTTGATTATTTCCAGAGATTGAATCAAACATCTCTCTAACTCATCCCCTTGTTGTCAAATCTGACGGCGAAAAGAAAATAGCTGCCACCACTTCTTAAGCTGTCAACGAGAATAACACTATTACTCACCTGCCTGAGAAAGAAACCGATGCTAATCTTCTTTAAATTGAGAATAAAGATTCTCCTCCAAATAACATAGTTAAATTAAAAGACGTTCTCTTACCGCCCGGAATCGATGCTTTAGTTAGGAACAACCTTTAAGTAGTCGAAAACAAATATTTGTTGGCTTTGCACAAAATGAAATATAAATATTAAGAAGAATATGAAGAGGCAAACCTAAGGGATCAGTGGGGGATTCCTTCTATAATTTCCATCTGCTTTCCAACTGCCGGAGAGATACCATTATCAGTTAGAGACAATGAATTGATTGTGTATACGGAGCTGATGAATTGGGGGTTTCTCTACCCACTAGACCCTTTCTTTGTGGAGTATTTTTCGATGATCAATCTTTATCCCACACAAGCCGGACCCAACATGGTTCAACCTTATGGTCTGCATAATGACCTCCAAAATTTTGGGGTGAGTTTTTCTTTAGAGGAATTAGTTGGTCTTTTTGGTATGGAAAAAAACCCATACTTCCCTATTTATTCATTGACCTTTGATCTGGATCAGAAGGTTGTTAAGGACTTGTTTGATGGAGACTATAAATTGAAGTAATGCTTGCTTTTTGTCTCATGGATTTGGGACAAGATCTTAAGCCACTCCTGACAATCCCCACAAGTTGTCACTCGTATGGACAAACATACGTATGCTTCCTCTTTATTTTAATTCAAATTGTTCTTATATCAATTCTTATATACTTTTATTCTTGATTATAAATAGTAATGACTCGCATATCCAAGCCAAATTCTGATTTCGTACCTAACGCAAAAACCATCTTCTTTGAGCTACATTTGTGGGCCAATACTGCCAGGTCTAGCAAATTTCGACTCTGTTTTACTCTTACCAATCTTGCAAAGAGTCTCTTGTGAAGGTTGAATCCATCAGAGCGGTTATCCTTGGGAGGGCTCATGGTTCTTCATTATCCTTGGGATAATCAATCAACCTGACTCCTCCCAACTTCCACCGATCAATACAATTGTTCAAGAAACTAAGATGATATTCAATAGATCCACTACTTTTGTTACCTTTAGAGTTGGCTCCTCGTCTAATTTGTTTGAGATTCCTCTAAAAAGATGAGTGTTGCCCTAATTTGAACTTGGGTAGCTTTTTGGAACATGTCTCGGTCAAATTTCGTCATCCTGGGATATCTTTGAGTGATAGTGAGGATACATAATTTGATGAAGGTAAATCCTCAGAATATTCTGAATAGGAAAATTATAAAAATCCTTATGATCTTCGAGGAAATGTTGTTTAACTCCTCATAATCTTCGAGAAATGTTTTATTAAATTCCTCAAAATATCTTAGGTATTTGTGTAAAAAGTCATCATTAGTTTCGAGGAAATTTTGTCTATCAACTCAATGATGTGTGAAGTTCATCGGAGTTTTAAGTATATTCTCATTATGCTTCGAATAATTAAGACCAACTTTCATTGGAAAACGTTTTAGGTCCAAAGTTTAATAGTTTGAGACCAACTTTTGTTGGAACACCTTTTTAACGCTAAAGTTTAATAGGTTGAGACCAATTTTTTTCGGAAGACCTTTTAGGTCCAAAATTGTAAGAAGCGTTTCATGGCAAAAACTTATATATATAAATCGACTAATAGGACACCTCGTTAAAACCTTCATGTGCCATCAGGGTATGAAAACCTTCATGTGCCATTAGGGTATGAAAGAGTATGCCACTGATACTTTACAGAAATATATATATATATATATATATATATATATATATATATATTTACATCCATTCTAAGTTTAATATAAGATGCTTTATATTCCACGGGTGTTTGAGACTTCTTCCGTCTTTATCGTTAATTCAATATGTTCCAAGCTTCACTCTTTTTGCTATCTCATATAGGCTTTCCCAGCTAAGACCTAACTTTCCAAGCTGCTTTTCTTTGGTCTGGAGAAAAACCTTTCCAAAACTTGACCACCCACTTTAAACTCTTTTTATTTAATTTTGGAGGAATATCTACTTATCATCAATGTTTGGTAGTGTAGTGATTTTATTTGTGCCTACCTCCTTTTTTCCTCGATTAAATTCAGTTCTACTGCTCTATTTGCATCATTGGAGTCTTCGGAATATACCATGACACGATACGATGGAAAAATTTCCTCAGATGGTACTTTTTCATCCATTCCATATACCAGTGCAAATGGAGACTCTCTTGTTGTTGTTGTTCGAGGAGTTGTTCGGTATGCGCACAGAAATTCGTGTAGATCATCGGGCCACTTCCCCGCTTTTCCTTCCAAATTTATCTTTAGCCCATCAACAATTGTTTGGTTGGTGACCTCTACCTGCCCATTTGCTTGTGGGTGAAAATGAGCTGAAAAACATTGTTGTATCTCTCGAGAGTTACAAAAATTCTTCAAGTCCTTGTTATCAAATTAAGGCCCATTATCATTTGTTGTGATTTTTATTAGAACCGAAAACAACAACAAATATTTGAAGTGATAGATTTGATTACATATTTGGCCTTTGTTCCTGCTAATGGCTCTGCCTCAACCCATTTTGAAAAGTAATCTATTGCTACAACTATTGTCTGTCGTCCTCCGAAAGCCATTGGTAGAGGTCCAACAAGACCAATGCCCTATCGGCCAAACGGCAACGCCTCAGATATATTTTCAAAGGGAACTCCTTGTTTATGAATTGTGTTAGAAAATATTTGACAAGTATCACATATTTTCACTAATTATTTTGCGTCGGAAGAAATCGTAGGCCAATAGTATCCTGCCAAAAACACTCTTCTTATTAGAGCCTTGTACCCACAATGCGCGAACCTTTCTCCATCATACAATTCTAATAATATCATCTGCGGTTTATTTTTTTCCCAAGCATCGGAATAAAGGTCTACTAAAATATGTTTTGTACAATTTGCTTCCAAGGATTATATACCCATGAGATTTGAAATATATTCTTTTAAACAATGATTTGTCATTGTCTAACAACTTAATAATGTCTAACCTTTAATCCTTCTCTTCATAAACGTATATTTGAAGGTGTTCATCTATTATTCTAACCACTTACTCCGAATTTTCTATAATCTTGTGTAATAATCCGTTGAAACTCCTCCGAATATGAAGCAGTTGCTAAAGAGTCTGCCATAGAGTTTTCTTCTCTTCGAACATGATCATAACTTACGTTTTTGAAAGCTAGAGCCAAATATTGTAGCTACTTTAAATATATTACTAAATGATCCTTTCGAGCCTTGGATTTTCCATATGCATGATTATAGAGGAGTTGTAAATTACTGACTAACTTAACATTTTTAGCCCCACAGAATTGTGTGAGTCTTAAACCTACTAATGTCGTTTCGTATTCGGCCTCATTATTTGTTAGTCTAAACCTAAAACAGATGGCTTGATACATAACTATTTCTTCTAGAGAAACCAACTGTACCCCAGCTCCAGTTCTTCATACACTCGAACCTCTATCTATTCGAATGGCCAACTCTTCTTTGAAATTGTTCGAAAAAATTGCCATATCCGACCGCTTAAATGAAATTCTACTAAGAAATATGATAAGGCTTGTGCTTTGATTGCAGTCCTGGGTTCAAACTCGATTTCAAGATGTTCGTACCAATATAGAATGAGCTTGAAAATATTGTCTCATTTTTCGAACAACAATTACTAATGCAAGAGCCAATTTTTATAACTTCAAATATCATTTCTCTGCATCCAATAAACCTTTTCTAATGTAGTACACTGGTCTTGGAACATTTCTTCTTTTCGGATTAACAAATAGAAACTAGTATATACACAAATAACCGCTCCCCTGAAATAGGCTTTGTGGGAATTTCAGGAGAAGAAAGGTATTCTTTAATCTGATGGAAAGCCTCTGAACATTATTTTTTCCAGTGGAAGCTATTTACATGCCTTAATACTTAGAAAAAAAGGAGCACACTTATCTGAAAAATGAGAAATAAATCTATTTAGTGTGCCAACTGGCCTATTAGTACTTGGACTTCTTTTATCCTTCGAGGGGGGAGTTATAGACGTTTAAGCTTTTAACTGTATTGGGTAGGCTTCGATACCTTTCTCACTTACTGTATATCTGAAGAACTTTCCTGATCAAACCCCAAACATACATTTTTCCGGGTTTAGTTTCAAGTTGACCCTTTTTAAGTTGGTACAAGTTTCCTCGAAATCATCAAAATCATCTTCATCATTAAGGATTTTCACCAACATATAATCTATATATACTTCAACATTTTTGCCAATTTGCGCCAAGCGCTGATAAGTTGCTCCTGCATTCTTTAAACCAAACAGTATTACTTTATAATAGTGCAACCCCTTTCCAGTGATAAACGAACTGTTCTCTTCATCCTTCAGATCCATCTTAATCTGATTATAACATGCATAAGCGTCCATAAACGAAAGTAATTGATTTCCTGATATGGAATCTACCAGCTGATGTATCCGGGGGACGGGGAAAGGATCTGTTCGAAAATCCCTATTTAAGTCTATGAATTCCACGCACATTCGCCAATTGCTATTTTTATTTTTTACCAATATTGTATTTGCCACCCATAAAAGATATCGTGATTCTCGAATGTGCCATACTCTAGATAACCGTTCGACCTCTGCCATTATCGCCTCAAATATTTCTTGAAAAAAGCCTATTTTTTGTATTATTGGCCTTATATTGTATTTTATTGATAGCTTATGGCAAGTTATTTCTGGGGCAACCCGGTTACATCCTTAGAACACCAGGAAAACATATCAAACTTTGTGGATAGCTTCCTTTAAATTTGAAGATAACTTTTGCTAACCTTCAAAACTTTACCGCTTGGATATACATGATCTTCAAAACTTTTATCAAGAAGAAAAAGACTGGGGGAGTCCCTAAGATCATTGAAAGGGGTTGGTTGCGAGGGAATCCTCTCTAATTGCTGTCTTTTTTCTGATTCATTCCCCCAAACTTTCTTGGAAGACAAAGAAATTCGGTAGCATTTTCTAGCCATTTCTGACTACTTCTGATTGTTCAAATATATTCCCCACAACGTATTTTAAACATTGATGAACTGTAGAGATGAATTCATGAATTTTTTTATAACCATGACATCCCAAAAATTACATTGTAAGATGTTGGCGCATCTACTAGAATAAAAATAATTTCAAATTCGTTTCTAAATGGCCCTCGACCCAGCTTAACCACACTTTCAAATTCCCCAACCACTTCAGTTGTCATCCCTGTGAATCCCACAAGAGTTGGGTCCAAACTTCGGATTACGAGGGTCAACAATTTTCATATAAGTGCTCATGAAAATATATTGGTGGAGCTGCCTGTGTCAATCATAACTCTTTGTACTTGCTCGTCAGCTATCCCTACTGCAATTACCACTGCATCTTCATGTGGTCCTGTCACATTTCTCATATCATCACCTTTGAAACAAGTTATTAGGGAAGGACTTCGATGAAAATATGCCGAGGCACCCACTTCTAGCTGAGTAATCATGCTGACTATGTGTCTTTTATGGGAGTTGTTCAAAGTTTTTGCAATAATATCACCTCCAATGATTGCCAAAGATTTAAAGTATGCACATAAATCACTAACCTTTTTTCCTCGGGAAAACCTCTTCCACGATATTAATTTTGTTCCTTCCCTCCTTTAGATCCTAGTACTCTGTTGCAATATCAAAAGAATAATCATATTCGAAATAACCAATGTAGTCTATTATTTTGATGCTTCTTTAGTCGCCGGATTTTTCTGTGAGTATTTCTTTACAAACTCTGTCAATTTTCCATTTTCAATTAATGCTTGTATTTCTTTTTTCAATGTTATGCACTCTTTTGTGTCATGACCAACATCTTTGTGATACTTACAATATCTGTTGTTTCTATTTTCTCTCAGAGTTTGAATAGGGAAAGGTTTGCGAAATTGTACTTGATTTCAAGTTTTATCAAATATAGTGGCCACAAACTCAATCAAATCCACCAAATGATCCAGACGAATCCATTTGTTAGACATTGTCCTAACTCCTTGTTGTGTGTTGTATGCTTGCTTTATTTACCCTGGGCCTTAGAGGAAACTGGCTGGCTACTTTAGGTTGTACATTTGTCCGAGAAGGCTGGGCTATACCAAGAGATATTTTGAACTCTTCTGCTCCGAGTGATCACTAGATCCTCGTTCTAAAGCATGAGTTTCTTTCACCAATATTCTTTTTCAACCGGATCAAGCAGAACCCCGAACGTCATTGCTTGACTATCGGCCACAATATCCTACAATTACCTAGAATACTTATAACATTACTCCTAATTAGAGTCCCAACTAGAACCATGCTAATGCATTTCTATTTTTTAAAAAAACTATTGTATTCTAGTTATTTTATCAACTCTCTTGAATTGTCGCAGAATCTTTGTAACCTGAAAGTTCTCAGTCTAATAAAATGTAATCTCAAATCTCTCACTGGCAACAAATCTTGAAAAAATGGATCTAATAGGTTTTTTTGGGTTTGAGAAAGGTCACTTTCTCTACAATATCTTAAACGTCTCAAATATGTAAGTCTCGATTATTGTTGGTGGTTTGACGGAACTTCCATTCCATACAAATTCTCACCCATTTAAATTTCAGCGGTTGTTTTGGTTTGACCGAAATCCCATCATCTATACAATATCTACTGAGCCTCAAGCTTTTAAATCTAAAACAAATGGTTCGATAGAAATTCCATCATTCATTAAACATCTCAGCTATCTGATACATCTTTTAATGATGCACTTTCCATGATTACGACCTTCCCAGAATTGCCAACTCATATCAAATTTTTAAAAATAGATGGGATTTTAATAAAAGATGATCCATCACCGATTGGAGATCTTAGGGACCTGGCCGAGCTATGGTTGTGGAATTGTACAGGCTACCGGTTGTCTTCAATTTTTTTAAGGGAAATGGAACTCGTAGTACCTTCTGGCTGGAAAATTAACATGGAATGACCAGGTGAATGGCAGCCTATTGAAGAATGTAGAAATTTGAAGACTAGTTGATTCCCGATGATTTTCCTCTTCCTTTTAATTCCTCTTGTATCCTTCAACATTATAAATCTTTACAGTTCTAAAGTATACTATCTTTCTAGTATTAAAATAATATTTTGTAATCTTCTAACTATAAATGATTTATTTTGAATTGCCTTATTTCTTTTCTGGTAAACTAACTAATTCTACTGAAATAATTGTTTTAACTCTTTTATGTGGGGGTGTAAACCATAATTAGATATCAATTGAACCAATGTTTGCAAGGTTCAAAATGAAAGAATGATACTACGGTCAAAGTAAATACTTTTTTGGAATAGGAGGATACGGAAAACAGGCTTTTAGAAAATGATATAAATCAGCTTGTTTCCTTTTTAAAATAAAAATCTAAATCTTACAACCGAAAAATGTTTAAATAGATAATATATTTAAAAAATTGATTCGAGTAATCTCTGACAACGAGTTAAAACTATACTTATTTTTAAATAATAATAAAAAGATTAGTTTTTATCACTATTCAGATTTATTTTTTATACATTTATTTTTTATAACTTTTTCTACAACTAATATAAGAGCGAAAATCGGTTATTTTTAAATAATAATAAAAAGATTAGTTTCTATCACTATTCAGATTTATTTTTTATATATTTATTTTTTATAACTTTTTCTACAACTAATATAAGAGCGAAAATCGGTGTTCATACGGTGATATGATAATTAATAAACATATAATATTTTTATGCTTTGTGTCTAATTATCATTAAATGTAAATGTTTAAATGAATGCATACGTGGTTACTAGAGGTTTGAATCGTTATTGTAAAAAAATACGATGATACTGATAGTTTTTAACTATATTAGGGAAAAAATAATAAAATAATTTACGGTAAAAGATGAAAGACTTTTTTCATTAAAATGACCGTTGATAATTGTATTTAGGAAGAGATAGCAGAAGTCAGATTTGTTAATAAAAACCGTATGAACACCGTCGAGGAGGAAAAGGTAAGTTACCGTCGAAGATGGTACGATTGGTGACCTCTACTTGTCTGTTTTCCTCAGGATAGTATGGTGTTAAAAATGTTGGGTGATACCGAAGCGTCTGCAGAATGTAGAGAGGATGAAGTCTGCAGAGGGTGAAATTCGTCTAAATGAGCCGAGTTAGACCAAGTCTGAAATCATCTTCAACAAAAGAATCTAAAGCTTAACTCTCTAGTTCAGACTTATCATGAACTTTACATCTCTTCTCGACAGTACTAGGTTTGGTCTGTATCACATTCATCAATGGCATGACATCCTTATTAAAAACCATGCCACAACCTCCAGGCTCTAGGAACCACAACTTATACCAGTTTACTCATTCCATGTAGCTTATGAACCAAAACTTTAGTGCTCTCAGTTTAAGCTTATCTTGATTCATATGTCCGTAGGTAGTAAATCTAAACACTCTCTGCACATGTTTATTTCCAATCATACCTCTTACGGATATTTAAACTTAAGTGTTGTAGATGGACTTATGTTGATTATATATCAAGTTGTTAATACAACTTTCCCCCATAATATTCGGCCCATTCGAGGTGATAGAAGCATACAACTAACCATTTTGTTAAAGATGTTATGTTCATTCGTTCAGAAAAACCATTATGTTATGGAGTCCCTCTCACGGTCGAATGTATACAAATAACAAGTTTAACATTAAATCATGAATAGCTCATTCACATATTTCAAGCCATTATCACTTCCGAACTTCTCCAACATCTTTTTAGTGACTCTCTTCGACTTTCTTACAGTTTCTAAAAGCATCAAATGTTTCATCCTTGATATTCAAAAGTATAATTCATAAGTTTTTAGAGTATTTTTTAATCAAGGGCATTAAATATATATCACCATACGTGATGGGTTTTCGTGCCAAATCCTAAAGATCCAAATGAACATATTCAAACACATAATTAGTTGTATGATTTCTAGGGAGGATCTTATGCCTATTACTTACCTAACTCACAGTTTTCAAAAAAATCAACTTCTAAAATTTATTACCATCCAACAACCCTTCTTTTCTAAGATCAATAATGCGTTTATTATCCATATTCCCTACATTTAGGCGCTATAGTTTAAATCAATCTCTCTTTATAATAGACTCACTCTCATATACTACAGGTCCATCAAGAACTAACACACAATTAGTCTTATACGCTTTTATAACAACAAGTTATTCATGTAATACCCTAAGTCTGCCAACTTCACCGCTATATGTAAACCCTCGTTTATCTAACATGTCAATACAAAGAAGTTTAGTTTAACATAGGGTACATACCTCACATATATCATCAATTTGTCAAGTTTTATAGATAATTTTAGCCTAATGTTCCTCATCCCATTTATAACAAATGGTACATCACTCTCAAGCATAATTTTCCCATCATAAAATAATTAAACATTTTCAAACCAATATTGGTTAGATGTATGTACAATGAAGCTCATAGATCCAACAACCACTTTTATTGTACGTGTCAGTAGGTATCATTAAAACATCACTATATTTGTAGCCATTTGAGACGATTACAATATATGTGTCATCCTTCTTCAGATAACTATCATCATTCCTCATTTTCATGTGATATATACTAATATGGAAATTTTTCTTCCGCAACCAACATGTCACGTTAGAGAAACTCAAAAATATCTTTGATTAGACCGAGATTTTCCTCTATTCTTGACCAAATATCTCCTTCGAGCTATGCCCATCAAACTCAGTATAAAACTCTCAACTATTCAAAAATGTCTTCCTTTGAAGATATTTTTAATTCAAAGAACTTTAACTTCGACCATCATAAGGAATGCTTTGAAATATTACATGATGTTAATAAAATTCTCATAAAAATTGAACATATCTATAGGATTATCGTTTGATCTTTGTTTTCTACCTTGACTGCTAGTGCATTCAAGTCAAGAATGGTTCTATTAAAATCATCCAAGTGTCTTGAGATAATTTTCTACTATCAATTGTCGGGCCTATACAATTGTTTCTTCAGATACAATATGTTTGATTCATGTAAATATCTTGCATTCGATTCTATATCCGCAATGTCGTCGTCTCTTCAACTATTTATTAAAACACCTCATCTCATAAACTCAATATTAGAGAACTATGAGCATTGGACAGTTCTTCGACAACACCCACTTCTTTGAAATTTTGATCAATGGCAGTTGATAAAAGGACAACACACATAAACATACCTTAAAAGATGAATATAACGGGTTTAGAATTCTGAAGAAATTCTACATCCGTGGACAACCAACACATAGTTGTATAAGATGAGGCTTCAAGACAAATATCTCGAACACAAATAACTCAACCACTCTTCTTTTGTTACAAAGTACTTTCAACTTACAAAAGGACTTATGGATCTTACAGTTTCTCTCACTGTAAATTTTTTTATCTCTCATCTCTTTAAAACTAGGCAAGTAAGCTTTCTCTCTCTAGAAATCTATTCTATGTTTTAGTATAATGTGGAACACCAATTCAATCTTCTATTTTATTTTATATATACTCAAGGATGTATTGCACGACTTATCAAGATCACGTTAGCATCAAAAACATATTCTTTTGTCTAATTAAATAAAAAAATGGTTGATGTCACACCAATACATGGTACAACTTGTCGAGGAGTGGAAACATTTCGTAAGGTTTGTACAATTGTATCATTTGTCCCTCTTAAAATACACACTCGAGATTAACCCTCACAATCAACGACATAGATTCTATCATTTATTTCAAAATCTTTTATACAAGTGATCAAACTTCTTCCATGAGCTTAGAAAAATATCTGAAAGCGTTCTCGCAATATATTCATGCAGGTTTAGTCAACCAGGGTACCAACTCGCACTTTTAATTCAAACAGTAACATTAGACTTGTCGTCAAAATTTCTTTTTAAAATTCAAATAAACACCTTTTAACCTAAATATTCAGTTTGAGTTTCGACCGAACTATAAAAAATCGATAGATAGTTATTGCCTTATAATTTCTGCGATTCATTTTGAGTCTTCAAATTCGACATATAAACTAGTTATTTATTTATTTTTTTATAAAAATGCATATAATAAATAAAAATAATTGTTTACAAAAACTTCAGAATATTCTCTGATTATCGAGTAAAAGAGAAAGAAACAACGTTACTCATAGGGGTTTTACCCACGATATTACATGAGATCCTAGGGGAGAACAATACTCATAAGGATTTGATCCACTGGGTCATAAGTAAATCTGAAACCCTTCACTTTCTAAAAAATAGGCCAGGATATCCTGGTACCATAAAATCTGTAACAAATGTGAAACAAGATATGATGTGCTACAGCATAGGCCCAAGATTGGGTATCCTAGAAGATCCTTTATTTCCTCTAATAAATAATATATGACGTCGCAGAATATGGCATGCAAAAGATAACCTTGACAGTTTATGGTACGGCTCCAAGTCCTTGCAGAACTAAGACACTATGCCCCGTTTGTGCTTTGCGGGGGGAGGGGGGCCATGTTAAATTCTCTCCACATGGCCTCCCATATCTGACTTGAGAATGAATAATCCACCAGGATGTGGTTGATAATCTCACCGACATTACCGTAGAGTACACAATTAGGCGTGATGGAGTAGCCCCAGACAATGAGTTTGTAACATGTTGACTATTTTCCATGAATTTCTAACGATGTGATAAAAGAATGTCTTGGAGTGTTAAATTTATTCCAAATCAAGGCTCCTCATGGAACTTTCAAGGTTGACCCCCTGGTGAACTTGTATGTGCTGCATAATGTGAATATGTTATGATTCTTGGTTGGGATCCAGAGAAAAACATCATCTCGAGTAGAAGGAGTGAGGAGAAGATTGATAGCATTACCAATATCAAGTAGATGATGCTGGTGAGATCTTCTACCTGAACGAATCTGAGAGGGCCAGTTCCATGAGCCATTGCTGATTATATCTGAAACCTTGTTTTTGTCATGCATTTGAGCATTTCTTATAATATTTACGCCATAGTGATCAACTAGAGATGCGGAGAAAATCCACGGTTCATAGCATAAAGAGGTGGAACTTCCATTTCTGATATCAATTTTATAGAGATTAGCTGCTAGTGATATAAGCTTTAGTATCTTCCTTCATCTCCAACTCGGGGAGGAGCCTGCACCGAGGCTCCAAATTATTTTTGCTTTTATCTTTTCAATAACAATGCACTTGGTCTAGAGTGAGGAGGGATTGTTCGTTAAGATGGACCATAACTGTTTAAGGGTGGCCGCTTGATTCCTAATCTTAAGATTTAAAATCCCAAGGCTGCCCTCCCCTGAGGGAAATGTAACTTTATCCCGTGAGAACTTTACAAATAAAATTTTCATTTGAGGGCCATACGAGAGGAATCTACAAAATAATTATGAGATTTCATTGAGAACTCGACCACGTAAAATGAACATCGACGACCAATATACTTAACTGGCAAATAGGACTGCTTTAAGTAATTACAGTCTCCCTGTGCATGAAAATGCTTTGAGGTCTATGAGTTGATGCGGTCGGATCCTTTGTGAAATAGGGGGCGATAATCGTTGTAGGATTATCGAGAATTGATAAGTGGAACTCTGAAATACCTAGCAGGTAGGGCACCATCTTTAAAACCAAGAGTTGATATTATAGCATCACATGGACTCTCTATGATCTTAGATAAATATATATATGACTCTTGGCGCGATTAAGGCAAAGAGCAGAGAGCTTGGAAAATTCTTCAAGTCCATATTTGACTAGCGAGATGGATGAATGTTTGCTTTACAGAATATCATCAGATCATCTGCGAGATAGATGTTTATAATTTTCAACTTCTGGCATTTCGAGTGGTACCCAAAGTTGAGGTGTTGCCTCTTTTCATAGAGAATGTTGGAAATGACCTGCATAAAAATGACATATAGGTATGGAGAAATAGGGTTCCCTTGTTTGAGGCCTTTTTTACCTTTGAAGGATCCATGATTGTTACCATTGATGCATGTGGAGTAAGAGGGCGTAACTATGTCATTGAAGGATCCAGCCAACCATCTTTGATGGGAAATCCATCACATAAAGGAAATACAGCAGTAGACTCCAATGCACATTATCAGGAGCCTTCATGACGTCAATCTTGAGAGAGTATCTCTATCATTTTTTCTTAGTATGGTAACCATGCAGGAGTTCCTATACAAGGAGAACATTATCTGAAATATTCATCACTCGCATAAATGCCCACTAGGAAGAGTCGATAAGAGTGGGAAGGGAATCTTTGATTCTGGCTGCCAGAAGTTTAGATATGACCTTATAAAAAAACTATGGCAGCATTAATTCTTCCAACAACATCTCACAAATACAGAAACACGTACATAGTTACAAATTCGGATTCAATTTTTTAGAAAAACACATATATTTTTACCTTGTAAGGACAAAGAAATCCATGAGTGATATTTTGGAATTTTTTTTTCGCAACTAAATTACACGTAATTCCGTAATGGGAACATAATTTCTCTTTAGGAACTAAATTATACGTAATTCCGAAACTAAAAAACAACTGTTTTTCTAAGAGTAATTTTATCACCAAATTGCATATATTTTCGCAATTAGAACACAATCCATTTTTTTAAAGTTTTTTCAACACAAAAATACACATATTTTCTAAACTATAAAAAAGTTAGTTGTTTCACATCCAATTAATACATATCTTCATTTAACATTTGTTTTCCACATAACCATACTTATTTAGCAATCAAAGTCCCATTTTACAATTATTTTATTCTTATTTACGCAACATATTAGAACGTAATTTAGGTACTCAAGCATAGTTTCTTTTTAGCAAAGAAATCAAATGTAATTCTACAACTGAAACACAATTGTTTTTTCAATCAAAATTACACGTAATTCTGCAACTGGAACAAAAAAAAATTCATTATTTATTTTGTAACCCAATTACAGGTAATTACATATTAAAAAAAATCAAAAAAGTATATTTCATGGATCTAGTTTTGTTCCTTTTAAAAAAGACAAAAACCAATGGTATTTATTATTAGTTTTGGAGCTATGGGTTGAAAAAATTGACATTAAAAAAATATGATAGAAAAAACGCCTAATTCATATTTTAGACTACGAAATGGTTATCTGTAAAGAGTCATTTATGACGATACGGTCATCTGTATTTTATCAAACTAGATGGTTATTAATAAATATATTTGATATTGGATGGTTATGGGTAAATTAGTTTTTTTTTATTATAACTTTAGTATTAGTGGGTATGGTTTTTTTTTCTGAAATAAAATCTCTATAATATATAAACTATGATCAATTTTTTTTAATTATTTACGAAAATAAATTTACGATTAGTTAACATAACAGATGAGTTATTGTACTTACTCTCCTTTATAAGATTTTAAAATTAAAAAGTAGTTTGCTTCTTGTTTTTAAGACCGACTAGATCTCCCCATAAATTAATTTACAACGTTATGAACGTTGGATGCATTTTCGAAATTAACCTTACTTATACTATAAAATTTTGTTGTATGCATGTACTCCTCTAGTTGTTAGAGTTACTACTAATTATTATCCATTGTTTTCAAGTTTGTTAACGGTCATATATTTTTTGAAATATTCGCTTGGTGCGAGATTAATTATCGTTTTTTAGGTAGTCTTTGATGGTAGGTTTTTCCGGAAATTGGTTAATTTCAAAGATTTTTATTTATTTATAGATTTGTTACACATTTTTTAACCGGTATTTTAGGTCATTTTTAACCATCGGTTTTGGTCGAGACCGACGGTTAACTATGGTCTTTAAATGTCAGTGTTGGTCTCCAAACCAAGATACCGATTTAGTATTTGGGTTTGGTCTTAGATTCGCGCGAGTACGGTCTTAATACCCGAAGAGAGAGGAAAGTGGTAAGAAAAGTTGATGGAAGAAACAATGAGAGGAGAGAGAAAGGAAAATATGAGTTTCAAAAGTTAATTTCAGTAGTATTAGGTAATTAAGATTTAATTTGTAAAATATATTTATTTTAAAATTTAATTTAAATTTTAATTTAAATTTTTTCTAGTAAAATACTTAAGCTATAATAAAAAATTAATTTTGAAAACTAAATTATAATATAAATTTAAATTTAATTACAATATAAATTGAGATTTAATTATAGTAAAATCAATTTAAGTTATAATATAAAATTTTATATATAATAAATAATCAAATGATAATAAATAATTAAATTAAATTAAATTTATAAATTAAATTTAATTTTGTAAATAGTATCTATGAATTCATTTATAATAAAAACTTAATTCATAAATTGCGGAAAACAAATACATATGTATTAATTTTTTCGAAAATAAATTTTTGAAAAAAAACAAACAAAATTTAAAAACACACATTCAAAATAAATAAAAATACAAGAAAACACAAATAACAAATAAACAATTACGATAAATTACATAGAGAAATTATTGAATCCGGAACTTCCACTTGTTCCACCATTTTATAATCCGTTTCGTCGTTAAATGAAGATCGATAAGTAGCGCGCTCGTTGCGTTCACGTATAGTTTTCTTTTTTGTGGTCCAAAAGATTTTCGAGTCCGGAGTCATATTGGTGGTATCAACATTCATGATGTTACAATCAAAACTATCTTTCATATATCCTATCTTAGTCCGATTAAGATCATTCTCCTTTTTCAAGAGTGCGTTAGCTTCAGCTTGCATTGCTGGAATCTAATCCAAGCCTTTAGTCATTTCCGCAGATGTAAACTGACTAATTATTAAATTAGATTTAAAAGTTATAGATTCATTACAAACTTAATTTTTTTAAGTAAACAATGTTGTTGATTTACTTACATTTACAAAATGTGTATCATGCACGAACAATTCTACAACATATATATTAATTTATCGTAAATAAAAATTAAACAAATAAATTTATAACATAACTTTAAAATAAATAATATTGTAAAAAAATATAAAAATATTAATGTTAATTATTAATTAATAATATAAGTTGTAAAATTAGTAAATATAAATGGGGAGAGTAGATAGAGTGAGAAATAAAGAGAGTAAGATGAATAGTTAAAAGATAGAGAAATTGTTTGGATTGAACTGTTTATATTAAAAGTTTCTGGAATAGTAAAGTAACGGTTAGAAGCTCTGTGGCAAGTCTATAAATAAATAGAGGTCTCCGGGCTGACCATATGTCCGTGAACACCTACGATTAGAGATGACCTTACTATTTTAGAGACTTTTAATATTAAAAAAAAATTCAAACAATTCCACTATCTTTTAACTATTCATCTCACTCTCTCTCTATTTCTCACTATCTCAATCTCTCAATATTTGAAATATCATCTTACATTTATTAATTCTATAATAAATAATTTAACCTATATCATTAATTAATAATTAATATTAATATTTTTTGAATTTTTTTACAAGATTATTTATTTTAAATTTATGTTATAAATTTATTTGTTTAATATTTATTTACGATAAATTAATATCTATGCTATAGAATTGTTCGTGAAGATCATAAACATTTCGTAAATGTAAGTATAATAATAACATTGTCTATTTTAACGACGGAACGAATTATGGAAATGATGGAACAAGTGAAAGTTTCGGTTTCAGTAATTTCTCTATGTAATTTCGTAATTGTTTCTTTGTCATTTGTGTTTTATTGTATTTATATTTATTTTGAATGTGTGTTTTATATTTTGGTTGCGAGGGATAGAGATGATTATATTTTTGGGAGCGAACTCCAGGCAAATATAAAGCACATGGATATGCCTTGGAATGAAAGACAATCCGAATTAGATTTGTCTACCAACAAGGAAGCTATAAGCAAGGAAATTATGAATCTCCTGGAGAGTTCCATCCTGGCTGAGAATGAACGCTGGCGGCATGTTTAACGCATACAAGTCTGTTATTTTTTTAAAAATTTATTTTCCAAAAAATTAATATCTATGTATTTGTTTTCTGCGGTTGATGAATTAAATTTTTATTATAAATGAATTCATACTCGTAGAGACTATTTACAAATAAATTAACTTTATATTATAAGTTAAGTTTAATATATAAATTTAATTTAATTATTTAATTTAAATAAAATTTATATTATATAATTTTTTTTGTTATTATAATTAAATTTAAATTTGTATTATAAATTAACTTTTGTTAAATGCATATTACAAATTATATTTTATAATAAATTTTATTAAAAATTATAATTTTATTACACAATTAAGTATTAATTCAACAACATGGATTATACAATTCGATTGGATTTATTTTCTCTCTCTTCAAACGTCTTATTTTTTCCTTCCTTTCAATTTCCTCCGACCGAAACTAATTCCCTCCCTCTCTGTTTTTCATTAACAATCTCGCTTATCCGGGCTCGATCTCCCTCGTTAAAGACCGGGGTTGAACCAAAACAGTGAATTGATCCCCTGAAAACCGAAACCAGCTTTTATAAGTTATTTTTTTACTTTGGTCTCGATCGAGACAGACGGTTAGAGCCGGTCTTAGCCGACTAATCTACCAACTTAATTAAAAAACTTATTCTTCTATATTCGTTGATTTTTGTTTTCAATCTTTATTATAAATGACTTATTACCACCATTGGAGCAACCAACTATAATTACAAAATCAAACTATCGATAATTTATTTTTACTTATTTAATCATCAATCCTAACTATGCACGTTCTATAACATAAAAATACCATAAAATTGAATAATTTATTAAATATATGTTATTTTTCCATGTATTAGCAAAAGACAACTTTACACTGTTGCTGATAAGAATATCTTTTCTAAATATATTTTTTCACCATCGAATAAAATATAATATTATATTCCTATACGCACCGGCGGATTTAGGAACGAAGATTAGAGGGATATACATATCTTCCGAAACATTTTTAAGTATTTTTGACAAACCTAGTTTTATTGTAAGTTTGAATGCGTTATATAGCTCTAAAAACACCAACGTGTTAACTCTAACAATACCAATTCCTCACGACCAGCACATCGACAAACCATTGTGAAATAGTCTTCTTCTAACCATTTTGGAAACAAAAGTAACATAAATTTATAAAAATATTTTAGACCAAATCATTTTCTATTTATTTATGTTTCAATGGTGGTTTTGTTTCAATATTTTAAGCTCTCACAAATATTTTAAAAATATCAATTTGTCTTTTATTCTATTTCGATGTTTTTGTTGGATTATTTATTTAATCTAAACATGAATTATTTTAGTTGTTTTATGCTTTAACGTGTGAGTCATGGACAGTTGAGTTAGAATAGGGAGTAGTGGAGTAGTGGTAGTAAATCAGGTATGCAGTTCCTGGTTTATAGGATCAACTTAGTTTAAATTCCAGCAATGTCTTTCTGTAACAGCCATCTCTTTAATTTAGTAAGTTTTCCATTCAAAACAATCAAGCAGTTAGCTTATATCGTAGTTCATTTCCATTATCTGGTATCAGAGCTTTCAACACTTAC
The DNA here is from genome assembly GCA_036936605.1 of Limnanthes douglasii subsp. nivea. NCBI lineage: Eukaryota > Viridiplantae > Streptophyta > Magnoliopsida > Brassicales > Limnanthaceae > Limnanthes > Limnanthes douglasii. The sequence continues at coordinate 321,398,120 of JAUPFV010000003.1, forward strand.
AAACCCAAAAACAAAACACTCTGAGATGGACACCACGAAGGGCAAGGAAAGTTCATTTGGCTTAAGTTATCCAATGCTTACAAAAACCAACTACACAGCTTGGTCCATGAAGATGACAGTCTTTATGCAAGCCTATGGTGTGTGGGATGCTATAGAATCGAAAGATCCCAAGGCTGTTGCTGACAACAAGGTGGATAAACGGGCCTTGGCTATCATCTACCAAGGAATTCCAGAAGATTTACTGTTGTCTGTTGCTGATAAGAGAACCTCCAAAAAAGCATGGGAGTCTATCAAAACGGTTCATTTGGGTGCAGACAAGGTGAGAAAGGCAAAGGTTCAGACGCTTAAATCGGAATTTGAGGCACTAACTATGAAAGACAATGAACAGCTTAATGATTTTTGTATGAGATTGAATGGCCTGGTAACGAATATCAGGGCCCTGGGAGAGCAAATTGAAGAAGCTTATGTGGTAAAGAAAATTCTTCGAGCTGTACCAAAAACGTTCCTGCAGATCGTGTCAGCTATTGAACAATTTGGTGATATAGAGACGATGATTGTGGAGGAAACGGTTGGATCCTTGAAGGCTCACGAGGAAAGGGTGCGTGGGCAAAAGGAGGATGGTGAACAGCAACTTCTTTTCACAGAAGAAGAGTGGTCGAAGAGGGAACACGAAGATGGACACTTACTTCTCACAAGGGAGGAGTGGTTAAAAAGGACAGGCAAATCTGGTTCAGGCAGCAACACTGAATCAAGGAGCAGAGATTACTCTCGAGGTTATAGAGACAAGAGTAAAATACGTTGTTACAACTGCAGTGGCCTTGGACATTATCAGTCTGAGTGTCGTAAACCAAGAAGAGAGAGGGAACCCAGGAATGAAGCAAACCTGACACAAGTTGAAAATGATGAACCCACGCTTTTGTTGGCTAAGTGTGATGATGATAAGGGAAATATGGTACTGTTGAACGAATAGGGTGTGTTGCCAAGACTCTGTACGTCTGGGAATGATAAGTTGAATGAGGCCAGCACATGGTATCTTGACAACGGAGCCAGTAACCACATGTCTGGTTTGCGTAGTATGTTAGAAACGCTGGATGAAACGGTGGCTGGGGAGGTCAAATTCGGGGATGGCTCTAAAGTTCAGATACATGGAAAGGGCTCAATAATCTTCACAACAGAGGATGGCAAGAAGTGCATACTTAGAGAGGTATATTTTATTCCGAACTTATGCAATAACATAATTAGCTTAGGTCATCTATCAGAAAGCGGTAGTAAAGTACTTATTAAAGGCGATTTATTGTGGATTTATGATAAGAATGAGAAGTTGGTCATGAAAGTAAAGAAGTCTTTGAACAGATTGTATAATATTATTGTTAAAGATAACATAGATACATGCTTACTGGCAAAAACAGATGATACAACCTGGTAGTGGCACTCACGGCTAGGTCATGTGAATTTTCAATCTATGCTTCTCATGTCTAGGAACAGAATGGTGCGAGGTCTGCCTCTTTTTGTTCAACCTAAAGATGTATGTAAAGGTTGTTTAATGGCGAAGCAAGCAAGACGTCCATTTCCATCTCAGACGGACTTCACTGCAAAGCAACGATTGGAATTGATACACGGGGATATATGTGGTCCCATCTCCCCAACAACCCCCTCTGGTAATAGGTACTTTTTACTATTTGTGGATGATTTCAGCCGTGTTATGTGGGTATACATGCTCAAAACAAAAAATGAGGCTTTCAGCTGCTTCAAGAAGTTTAAGGCACAGGTGGAGAAAGAAAAAGCGGGCAACAAGATACAAATTATACGGACAGACAGAGATGGTGAGTTTTGCTCCATTGAATTTACTGATTTTTGTAAAAGCAATGGAATTATTAGACACTACACAGCGCCATACTCCCCACAACAAAATGGCGTTGTGGAACGTTGTAATCGGACTGTGGTAGCTATGGGAAGAAGCCTTCTAAAGGAGAGGAATATGCCATCATACATGTGGGGGAAGCCATTAGACATGCTGTTTATCTTTTGAATCGAGTACCAACAAAAGCAGTCCGAGAAGCCACACCATATGAAGCCTGGACAAAAGAGAAGCCTCAGGTTGATTATCTTAGAGTGTTTGGCTGTGTTTGTTACATGAAAGTCCCGAGCGTACACACAAAGAAGTTAGATGATAAAAGCAGACGTGTTGTACACCTTGGACGTGAAGCCGGAACGAAAGCGTACAGGTTATATGACCCTGATACAAGGGCAATGCTCATAAGCAGAGACGTGGTTTTTGATGAAGCAAAGAGTTGGAATTGGAATGAAACAGAGGCAACTGGTCATGTGGAGACTTCATCCTTTGCCGTAACAGGACATCAGTTTGAGGATTTTCCGGAACAGAACCTTGAAAGAAGCATAGAGGAGCAAGGTGGTGACAGCAGAGAAGAGGAGGGAGGTCGTGACATACTTACTCCTCGCTTTTCGCCTCACTCAATGACACCTACATCAAGTCACAGTTCGGGTCAAAGTTCCAGTCAAAGCTCTATACACCCAGGTAGTACAGCTCAGTCACAGCTTGACTTAGATGAGACATACGACGGGAGTGAGCCGCCAAAGAAATTTAGGCTCATTAGTGATATTTATAATGAGACTGAGGAGGTGGAGCTCGCTGACGAACTAGCTGATGAACTTCTATTAGTTGGCATCGATGAACCTGTCTGCTATAATCAGGCAATCAAGGAACAACATTGGAAAGTAGCCATGGACTATGAAATTGAAGCAATAGAACGAAACAACACTTGGAAGTTGACAGAATTACCTCCAGGGCATCGAGCAATAGACTTGAAGTGGGTGTTTAAAACAAAGAAAGATACAAATGGTGAAGTTTTGAAGCACAAAGCAAGGTTGGTGGCGAAGGGGTAAGTGCAAAAATTTGGTGTTGATTTTGAAGAGGTGTTCGCCCCTGTAACAAGAATGGAAACGGTATGCTTATTGCTAGCACTTGCAGCCAAGAACGAGTGGGAGGTACATCATTTAGATGTAAAATATGCGTTTCTGAATGGTAGATTGTATGAGGAAGTATATGTCAAACAGCGTGAAGGTTATGTAAAAGAGGGACAAGAAGGAAAAGTTTACAAGATATACAAGGCATTGTATGGCCTTCGTCAAGCTCCACGAGCTTGGTACATACAGTTGGACAAGTGTCTCGAGAGTCTTGGTTTTGTGAAATGTCCTCTGGAGTATGCTATATATACAAAACGGGAGGGAAATGAGTCGTTAATTATTGGATTTTATGTTGACGAATTAATTGTTACTGGCACTAGTGTAAGCAATATTGTTAAGTTTAAAAGGCAGATGAGTCAAGAGTTCGAGATGTCTGATTTGGGTTTGTTAAGCTACTATATTGGCATCAAGGTCGAACAGGGAAGGGGTTTCACTGAACTTAAACAGGTGGCATATGCTAAGAAACTTCTTGAGAAAGCTGGTATGTCTGATTGTAATGCAGTGAAGTTTCCAATGGAGCCTAAGCTGCAGATGCACAAAGATGAAGCTGGTAAAACTGTTAATGCTACTGAATATAAGAGTACTGTAGGAGGATTGCGGTATTTAGTACACACTCGTCCAGATATAGCATACGCAGTTGGTGTGGTGAGTCGTTTTATGGAAAGGCCTACTACACTTCATCAAGGTGCTGTTAAACGTATATTGCGGTATGTAAAAGGAACTTTAAACTATGGTCTGGTATACACCAAAGGTCGAGGTGACCACATGTTGTCTGGATTTTCCGATAGTGATCTGGCAGGTGATGTAGTAGACAGGAAAAGTACTGGAGGTATGGCGTTTTACTTGGATGAATCTTTGATTACATGGGTCTCTCAGAAACAGAGATGTGTAGCATTATTGAGTTGTGAAGCTGAGTTTATGGCTGCTACGTCCACTGCTTGTCAAGGAATATGGTTACACAGGTTGCTTAGTCAAATTTCAGATGTTCAAGCTCGGCCGGTCGTGATTTACATTGACAACAGATCTGCTATTGATTTGGCAAGAAACCTTGTGTTCCATGGCTGTAGTAAGCACATAGATGTGCGCTATCACTTTATTCGAGATTGTGTAGAGAAAGGACTGATCATTATCAAGCACATCAACACTAATGAACAAAGAGCAGATGTTCTGGCAAAGCCTATGTCTGTGATCAAGTTCGAAAAGATGCGTGGGCTGTTGGGAGTTAAGAATCTAAGTCATGGTTAGATTAAGGGGGAATCTGTTGGATTATTTATTTAATCTAAACATGAATTAGTTTAGTTGTTTTATGCTTTGACGTGTGAGTCATGGACAGTTTAGTTAGAATAGGGAGTAATGGAGTAGTGGTAGTAAATCAGGTATGCAGTTCCTGGTTTATAGGATCAACTTAGTTTAAATTCCAGCAATGTCTTTCTGTAACAGCCATCTCTTTAATTTAGTAAGTTTTCCATTCAAAACAATCAAGTAGTTAGCTTATATCGTAGTTCATTTCCATTAGTTTTAATTATTTACCATTTTATTTAATTTTTAAGTTTGATATCCTTTTTAATAATTTATTTAGCTACCACTTATTAATCTCTATTTTATTATAGGAAAATAAGATGTAGAAGTTTTTTTTTAAAGTTAATTGTCTTTTCTAGTTATAACAAGTAAAATAATATGAAAATGAAAAATGAACACATAAAATGAACACGTCCCTTTTAGAACAAAATGTAAACTACCCTATCAATAGCAGCAGACTGGGGATGAGGGGGCTCCAGCCCCTGCTAGCCCCCGAGTGTCTCCGCCACTGCCTAATACGTATAAAATTTTAGTTGAGTTGAAAAATTTACAATTAAAAATAAGACTTAAAATACAAAATCATGATAGCAACTAAAGGTAGATTGTCTACTTAAATTTTGTCCTTCTCCTTACTAGATGATTTCTTTTTATAAAAAGCTAAAAAAATGTATATATATATATATATATAGAAGAGGTTTATACGGGTTCTGGTAGTTTTGGAACCAGATTACAGTGATGAGTAAATTTTTTTTAAAAAAATAATCGAAAATAACATACATATTATATTAAATAAAAGCCAATTACATAGGATAGGTGACTTTCGTTCCGTGAAAGCGGACAAAGAGGTCAGAAAGCACATGATGAGCAACACTAGAGTTTAACGCATGCTTATTATCGAAGATACAGGCGTTTTTTTCACTCCGTATGTGGTATATGGTCGAGCAATAAGCAGTCCGCCAGAGGAAACCTTTTCCATAAATAGAAGGAGTCCAACTTCAAGCCTCCTCAAACCAAGAAGCCCAAGATGTGGGACTTGAAGGGATAAGGAGCTTACGAGAGATGATCTCCCAGATGGAGGAGGAATATGAACATAGTTTGAGGAAGGGTTCAAGAGTTTCCGGACAGTTTGAACAAAGAACACATTCAGATGGGGAGTCAAGCCCCCCATCTATTGAGTTTATCTCCTGTAGTGAGCTTGTTATGAATGGTCATCCAGGTGATAAAAGAGTGTATTGGAATAGAGTATTTGTTCCAAACGAAAGAAGCCCAAGTGACTTTGTTTCTCGTAGGTCGGAGAATGGAGTAGATGTTACTGATAGTAAATTACGGTTTGAACTTGTTAGGGATCCAGAAAAGATGTTGTCAGTCTAAGTGGCAGGAAGAAGAGCAATAAAAACACTTCTAATTTCGGTTAAATAAAAAAGCATGCGCCTATTTAGAATCCTAAAAGAAAAAAATCAAATCCAAAATCTATTACAAAACAAATTCAAAACTCAAAAAATATTACTTAGTGGAGCTAGACTTGTTGATTACTAATCAATAAATTTTATTTTATTTTTTATTTTATTTATTATAATAATTAATCATGAAAGCAATTTGTCACATCTGATTTTCTTTTGTCAAGTTGTGGTTAGGTATGAATAGAGCTGTCGACGGTTCTCTGGAACCGAGAACCGGACCGGGACCGAACCGATAAGGACCGGACCGAGAACCGGACCGAACCTTAACGGTTCGGTTCGCGGTTCCATTCTAAAAACCGAAAACCGATAAGGAACCGAAACAAAAAACCGGTTAGGAACCGAACCGATAAAACCGATAAATCGATAGGACCGATATGGAATCGAACCGATAAAACCGGTAAACCGATAGAATCGATACGGAATCGAACCGATAGAACCGATAAACCGGTAGAACCGATAAAAAATCGGACCAATAAAACCGTTAGAACCGATTATTTATTATTATTATTTATTCTTTTATAAATTATAGTACCAAATTAATAGTTAATTACTGATTTTCAAAAGATTAATTTATAAACTTTAATTTTTATATTATTTACTTCAATATAAAAAATTAAAAATTAAATTTTAATTAAATTTAATTTTTTTTTAAGTGGACCGAACCGGACCGAAACCGGACCGATAACGAACCGAACCGAAACCGGACCGAACCGAAATCGGACCGAAACGGGACCGGACCGAAACCGAACCGAACCGAACTCGGACCGAACCGAAACCGGAACCGAACCGAACCGGACCGAACCGAACCGGACCGAACCGAACCGAAAGCTTAGCGGTTCGGTCCGGTTCCAAAAAAAAAACCGAAAGCTTAACAGTTCGGTCCGGTCCGAACCGATAAGCTTAGCGGTCCGGTCCGGTTCCGGCAAAACCCGGACCGAACCGGACCGATAACAGCCCTAGGTATGAATAATAATGTTATAAACGAATCTTGACTTGGTAAAGTCACACCATTCATCATCAACCACCAGGTCCGGTTTTATATTTTTTTCCACGATATATGAATAGAATATCATTTTCTTTTTGTGTAAACAATTTTTTATTGGGATTATAACTAATCCAACCATAGAAAAAAAAAATCCAAGATTGGTTTTAATTTTCTTTTTAGAGTTCTTAGCTTCATTTCAATACCTGGATAATAGAAAATATATTTGAGATTTTTTATGTTTTTCGCTTTTATGGTTTATTTTCACATTATACTATCGATCCGAACTGTTTTTATTTTATGTCATTTATAACACGTGTCGCACTATTGTTTAGAATGACATTATGGAAACAATTTTTTTCATACCCATTTATTGTTAGGGTAGCGACCAAAGTTCCACATCCCACATCGGTAATACATGGGAAAGATCAGCGGTATATAAGTAAGAACATACCTCAACTAGTATGAGGCCTTTTGGTAGTGGACCAAATGCAAAGCCGTGCGGGCCTTCGGGCGCCAAAGCGGACAATATCATACTAGTGTTGAGATCGGTTGTGTTCTTACTTATATGCGGACCGGACCCCATATTCCCAACATGTGGTATCAGAGCTCCAGGCCCAGACAGTACGCGATGTGGTGGGTGATGTGGGTGAAATTCTCATTAGTCGAACATGATGAATTAGTAGCCGTGCTCAAGATCCTTGTTTGGAGTGCCCGTGGCTTATCAAGCAGTGTGGCTTGATTTGAGGCTCATCAAGCATTGTGGCTTGATTGGAGAGATCCTCGTTTGGAGTGCCCGTTGCTCATCAAGCAGTGTGGCTTGATTGGAGTGTATCAAGACGGTGGTACTCGTTTGGAGTGGCGCTAAGGAACAAGGCAGGATGGTCGAGATCAGATAGATCCGCTGTAAAAGGCTCTAGAGATCAGGCAGCCCCAACCTGATTAGAGTGAGCGGATGGATCTCAATTGAGAGGAGGCTAAAGTGGTACTTTGTTCGAGAGGAGGATTTGTTAGGGTAGCGACCAAAGTTCCACATCCCACATCGGTAATACATGGGAAAGATCAGCGGTATATAAGTAAGAACAATATCAACTAGTATGAGGCCTTTTGGTAGTGGACCAAATGCAAAGCCGTGTGGGCCTTCGGGCGCCAAAGCGGACAATATCATACTAGTGTTAGATCGGTTGTGTACGGAGGAGGAATATGCGGACCGGACCCCATATTCCCAACATTTATTACATTTTACAATAAAGTTCTCCTAAACAAATAATTTTTTGAATATGTATTTTCTTATAACCGAATTTAGGAAATAAAGGACTCAAAGTATAAAGATGGGTTTTGCGTTGGATCTAGTTTTCTTCTTAATTTATAACCTCGTATTTTTTCGGTATTTCATATATTTTGAAACTCCTTTTTATCATTCTTGACTTTTCATATCCCTATCCCGTAGCTATAAAATTTTGTATATGTATAAAGCTTTTAAGTAATGGTTTATTTTTTATTAATAAAAAAATTATTGATAGTAGATTTATTAGTTGAATATAGACCATCTAATTAATAAATAATTAAATATATGAAATAGATATGAACTCGGAGACTATTTGGTTGATAAGTAATTAAATAAATAGAAGTAATACAAACTTGATGCATAGATAGAAACTATTGACGGGGATAATTATATAAATTATTTACGGAATTAATTACGTATAATAGATTTGTTTTCTTGTCATATTATCTTATTATATATCGTGTAGGGAAATTTTGTATGAAAAGTATTTTTGTAATGCAAAGAATCTATTGGGCAGAGCGTAGATAAGCTCTATTTATTATTTAGGGAGAGAAAATTGCATTCAATCAGCATCTTCGTTAACGCTTTTTCAGGAACTATTTATAGACTGATTTTTAGTCTAACGATCCTAACGAACTTAACCAAATCCATGGCACCAAACCTAAAATCTGAAAAATCCAGCTAGCTCATAGATACCTATTGGTATAAATGTAAATAAATTATTACAGTAAAATAAAAAATAAATAACCAAAAAAGTGTATTGGTTTTTAGTCTGAAATTCTCTTCGAAGATTTCCGACTTCATCGGATAGTCCCATTATTCTTTCAAAGGTTCTCAGTTTGGCTAACTAATAAGTTATTCGAATAAATGTCATCTATCTAGACACAATACTTTGGTGTTTTGCTAGGTTTGTTTAGAAAAGTATTCCAACTGTATCTGATGGCACCATTCAGATACGGTTGATCAACTTCATGATTGGTAACTAAACGTACAATGAGACACCTGTTATGACTTGATTATATCCACTATCTTGCTCTGTCATAGGTGAGGCAGACCAACAGTTGAAAACGTTTTCATTATCCTAGGAATTATAGATGTTGGTACCGTTTCGATTTCTCTAGAAGGAAACCTAGCGATCTTCTACATTCTCTTAAATAAGTTGTCCTTTCAATTTTTTCAGTTCAATGACTTTGAGAGAGAAAGAGAAAATCAACTTTCTAGAAAGAGAAGTTGCACCTTACCATTATTATCAAGCTAATCGCCGATCATATTTTTCTCTCCTTCACCACTTTCACCACCACGAATTTCATCTCCGGTGACATTTCGATGTTTGTATGTTCACTGCCAAAAATCATTTAATGGAAAACAGTTGGCTGAATCTGTATAAATACGACAAAGAGAGAAATAGAACTAGGGTTAATGTTGGATTACCAGTCTCCTGGGCACAAGCACTTGTACTCAGTCGATCGATTACATATGAGTTTTCCCATATAACAGACACAACATCCCATCGAAGCGTTCATCTACTACTCAACTATTTACTTAAAAGAGGCGTTCATCAAGGCCATCTTAGTCTCCAGGAGCTACCGGTCATAGATTTACCTTCATACCAATGGGTTCCAATTCTATATAAATTTCACCTTCTAGCTTGATCAGGCAATCTAAAGATTGTACAAAACCTTCCAAGGAGCTAGGGGCAGTTGAATATAACCAACTTTCTTTTGAGCCTTCCTCATAGCATAGGAGCAGAGAGGTTAATATTGTACCCCAGCATGTAGAGCCTTCCAATTGTGATCAAGGTCTCCCCCATCAATCGAACAAGATTGGGTATTGCACCCCAACAAATAGATCTTTCCAAATATGTTAAGAATCTCCCCTCATCAATCAAAGCAAGAAGGAGAACACAATTTCTCAACAAATAGAACCTTCTAGATCTAGTCTGAAGTACCTAAAGGATAACGTTATCGATGTTAACATGGAATGTCCCTTAGAGACATCTGGTCAAAGCGGGGAGACTGTCGAGACTTTAAAGTCAGCTAGGAAGAGAAATTTGAAGGGTAAAGGAAGTAAAGGTGGAAAAATAAAAGGCAAGGCCATTGAAAGGTGGTTGGACGTGTACGACCAAACTTCTTAAAGGTCAACACTAAATATCTTTTGGCTTTTGATAAATATTCTTATATTTATTTTCAAGAGAACGAGTTAGAGGCAATTTGTGAGAAGTAGAATTCCCAAAATAAGTAAAGGTTAGATTGCATACACTAGGAGAAACCCCAATGAATTATGATGCGAATTAACAGATTGTCTATCCGGATGTGCTAAGCTGGGGCCTTTAGTTTCACTTAGACCCAGACATGATGAATTATTTTAGTTTGGTAAGATTGTGTCCAAGTTAGGCTTGTCCATATTCTTGGTTTACCTTGATGTCATGTATCATGGCATCTAGGTTATCAAAAATTGCGATGTCTATGAAACAATTTGTTGTTATTACGTGGGTGTCTCGAAATTCCCATATCTCTTTTTTACTTCTACAACATGAGGAATGCGTATAAGGTTATGGAAGATACAATTTCTCTTATTAGTGGTTGTTGGGATAATTGAAGAAAATTACTTTTCAAGGTAATTTGAGACGGCTTACCAGGTTCTGGAAAAACACATGTAGTCCTTGGAATTCGTATTGTTTTTCATATATCTTTTCCTTCATATGTTATCTCTAACCCTTTCTTCTCTACAGTTATATCAAATCCTTATCTACATCATCTGGAAGATGCAAAGGTCAGTTTCAACAGATTAAATCAATAAGTTGTTGAGAAGTGGTCTTATGGCTTATACCAGTGTTTTACTCCCAATAATTTAGTACAAAGTCATGTTTGGATGACTAGTTCTGAACGGGAGTTAATGTTAGAGTAAATGACTACTCCTCTCCGGGTATCGGTTATCTTGAAAAGAGTTGAAGCTGCAGATGGCATCCGATTTCTTCCACCCATCAGAATAAGAAAGATAAGCAAAGCTGAATGATAGGCACAATCAAAGTTGAAACCAATGAGCAGAAAGCTAAAATCGATAAGTGGGAGTTAGTTGTAGTTATTTCAATGTCGAAAAATGTGACGCAACCATAGAGCTTCATGTGTCAAAGAGGAAAAAGATACACACGAGAACGAAACATGACAGTGATAAGAGAGAAAAGAATAGGAAGAGAATAACTAATCAAAATGCATCCCTTGAAGATGATAAAACACGAGCTGATGGTCAAGTCGATCAAGGATGTGCTTGCACAAGTAAAGGCTGCTTATGGAGGGATACAATTATCCAGATCTGGAGAGATCACATCACTAAAACATGAACAGGTCATCGATAAAGTTACCATGGAACGTATACGAGGATGAGGTAGCTTCTTTCGAATCCCAGGCCACACAAGACACATATGACGCATTAAACGCATACGCCGATGAGATCTTAGCATCCCAAGAAAAATGGGATGCCTCAGTTAAATCTGATATAGTTCTGGAGTTTTACTAGGTATTCTCCACGTTAGTCATTGGGTCTTTGTGGGAGTTGGTTTGAGAAAGATTGCGGCCCAATGATATAGATTTGTCTAGTGATGGCTTGAAAAACGTTATGCAGGGGGAATCCATATGTGGAAGTTACAAAGAAGAATATGTCGAAGGAGAAAACCCCGAAGGCGAGTGAACTTCGTGTTAGTGTTTATAGCCATTACTTCACGTAATGTATTTTTGTTATCTTGCCAAAATTCCACCAAGCCCTTGATTTGTTCAAGTCATTTTGTAATGTTGATTTAGATGTTTCTTTGTGTAAGACCTTAACAAAACTTAAGGCATTGTGTACCCTTACCGGTTTAATGAAAATTACTTTTACTTCCCTTTATTTCCTCCTTATTTCAACCTTTCGAAGATAATCCATCTGGAGGTATATAAAACAAATACTTTGATGATTCAAAGGTAATATATTCCGAGGAATGAAGTCAATATTTAAAGGCATATAAAACAAATACTTTGACCATTCGAAGGTAATCCATTCGAAGGCATATAGTACAAAGACTATAACCATTTGAAGGTAATCCATATGAAGATATATAATACAAACACTATGACCATTCGAAGGTAATCCATTCGTAGTGTATATAAAACAAATACTTTGACCATTCGAAGGTAATACATTCGAAGGTATATAATACAAACACTCTGACCCTTTGAAGGTAAACCATTCAAAGGTATATAAAACAAATAATTTGACCATTCGAAGGAAATCCATTCGAATGCATATAATACAAACGCTCTGACCAATCGAAGGTAATCTATACTAACGTATATAAAACAACCACTTTGACCATTCGAAGATAATCCATTCAACTGCATATATTACAAATACTTTGACCATTCAAAGGTAATCGATTTGAATGTAGATAAAAAAATCTAAGTAAATAGTATAAGAATTTGTTTTAGGCAAATACGATAGATTGAAAATGATTCGAATACCTCATTAAAACCTCTCTGCGCCACCAAGGTAAGAAAAAATATGTTCGCTAAATATTTACATGCATACAATACAAACATATACATAATAAACATACGATACAACTATGCAAGATAAAATCTTAAGTTTTCAATATTCCATCGATGCCTTAGAGAGCTGTATTTCTCATCAATCAGTTGATACATTCCATGCATAACCATTTCATTAATAGTATATGGCTCATCCCAATTCGGTGCTAGATTTCATAGTATTATGTCTTTGGTGTGTAAAAATAATTTCATCAAAACTTTATCCCCCACATCAAACCCTCTTCTTTAAAATTTAGATGCATATATATTTCTCCTTAAACATTAATAATGCACAATTCTCAAGTGAGCTTTTATTCGTTTATATTCACCCAAGTCTAATTGAGCTCTTACAGTTGTATCATTATCTTCTTCGGATTAGTGTTAAATTCAGAAATATGGGATACAGATTCAATCGGTATTAGTGCATCCATCCCATATACTAAAGTAAACACAAATTCTTGTATTGCATTTTGTAGAGTAGTTTCGTAAGCCCGCAATACTTCTTGAAAGTAATTTGGTCATTTACCTTCCGCTCATTTTAAATTCTTTTTTATACTCATCATAATAGTTATGTTAATAACCTCTATTTTCCCACTCACATGAGGGTGAAAGGATGAAGTAAACAAATGCTCAATTCATTTGGAAGTACATATATTTTTGTGTCTATATTTTCAATGTGAGGGCCATTATATGTCGTAATGCTTCTAAGGATGCCAAGTATGAAGCATCTAATGGAGAGAATAAACATGATCATCGCATTAGAGGTAGTTTCGGAGAGAGGTGCATCTTCTACCCACTTGGACAAATAATCCACTACTAGTATAATAGTTCGATCTGAACCAAATGTTATTGCTAGGATTCCTACTAAATCAAGCCTCTATCTAACCAACCTTTGGTATTTATCACAACATTTAACTAATTCTTTAGCATCTTCCGTGATGGAAGACTAATTATACCTTTCTAATAAAAGTCTTATGGTTAAAGCTTTATAGCCACAATGGACAGGGCCCTCCCTATCGTGTAATTCAAAAAAACTTACATGGTACTCATCATACCCAATGCATCACAATAGAGGCCTGCAAATTGATTAATGATGGAGGGTATCCCTTAGGGCTAAAAACCCATGTTCTTTAAACTTCAACTTCTTAGCTAATAATTTATCAACTGGTAGACTTTTCTTAATAATAAACTCTTTGATTCCATGCCTTTGATCCTGGCTTGTTATTTTGGATACTTGGAAACTTTCCTCAGTACTCATCCCCACTTCAAGGCCTGTTATTAAAGGGAATTCTTGTATCGAAATCTATAAATATACCTCAGAGTATGAAATAATAGCTAAAGAATCAGCCATCATATTTGTATCCCTTGACACATGTTTATATTGCATACATTTAAATAAAATAGATGCTTCTTTGAATACTTGTATATATTTAGCCAACCGTTATTTTCTTACTTCGAATTGGCCATTAGCTTTATGTATGAGTAGCTGCAAGTTACTTATCAACTAGAATCTTTTGGCAACACCTATTTGGATAAGTTTTGGCCTAGCTATTGCTACCTCATACTCAGGTTCATTATTTGGCGCCTTAAAACCAAAACGTATTGTTTGGTACATTGAATCTTCGAACAGACATAAAATGTAAATTTCTGCCATACAGCCTAACACACTAGATCCTCTAATTGTTCAAACTACCCATTCTTTCATAGGCTTCTAAATAGAGGATTCAACATGTGGTAGTTCCAAGTGGAAGTCAACCAGGAAATGTGCGACAACTTTTTCTTTGATTCCAGTTCGAATAGCGAAACCAATATCATAATCCCCCAATTCCACAGACCAATTGGTCATTTGAACCTGTCATGTCTGGTTTTTACAGCATGTTTTTGAGTGAAAATAAGTTCGAACAGCAAAGGATTGTAATTGAAAATAGGGTCTCATTTCTCGTGCTTCTGCCTCAAGAGCTAATGTTAACTTTTCCGACTTTAGATACATTTTTTTACCATATAACAAACTTTTGCTAACATAATAAATAGGACGGGGGTAATTATCAACTTCCCGAATAAAAACCACACTTATTGCATTGTCGGATACTGTTTTTTCTCTCATCACTGACTTAGATAAAGTTTTGGGTGAAGACAGATGCCTCCGGATCTTAAGAAATACCTCAACAAAATTTGGAGACTACTTGAATTTCTTGGTATTTCTCAAAACTTGGAAGAATAGTAGACACTTGTCTGAAGACCTCGATATAAACTAGTTTAATGTTGCCAGTCTTCCAGTCAATATCTGGATTTATTTTGTGGATCTGGGAGGGTTAATAGCAAGCAATACATTTAGTTGCACTGTGGCAGCTTGAATCCCTTTCTCACTTATAACATATTCCAAAAAAATTCCAGATGGTACCTCCAATGTGCACTTCTCCGGATTCAATTTCAAATTGATAGCTTCTAAAAATAATTATTTGAGATCAAGCAAGTGATCCTCATCCTTCAAAATCTTTACCATCATGGCATCAATATAAACCTCGACATTTCTTCCAATCTTGTTGGCAAATGCGTTATTCACTATATGTTGGTAAGTAGCCCCAACACTTTTTAAACTGAATGACATCATTTTATAACAATGAAGCCTCCTACCAGTAATGAATGTGGTTTGATCATGGTTATTTATATCCATTTGTATCTGATTGTACACAACAAATGCATCGATGAAAGATAATATTTTATTTATAGAAGTAGAATTTATCAACTGATGTATTCGAACAACATAGAATGGATCCTCCGGGCAGGGCATGTTTAGATCTCTAAAATCAATACACATCCGTAATTTACCATTTTTATTTTTTACAAATACTATATTAGTTGTCAACAACGAGTACTGAGACTCCTGAATTTTCCCTAGTTTTGTTAGTTTGTCTACGTTTTTTACAATAGCTTCAGACTTTTCTACAGAAAACACTATTTAGCTTTGTATAACAGAGCCTGTATCGGTTTATACAACCAGTTATTGACAAATGATGCTTGCTGGTACACCCGTTACATCTTCAATACACCAAGAAAATACACGCAAGTTCTTGGACAAAAATGAAAATAATTTTTCTTTTATATATGTGATGGCACCTTAACTCCAATTCTTACAACATTTCCCAGCTCGAAAATTTGTAACTCAACCTCTTCAATTGGAATAACTGCACCAAACGTATTTCTTAGATCCTCTATCTTGCTTATATCCAAATAAGACTCTAGTAATTATTATTCCTTCTTAGCTGCACTTTCCACCGCATTCAGGGCAAGGGCACTAATATAGACTTCTCTAGCCATTTTTTAGCTGTTTTGAATAACTCCTACTTAGAATCCAACCGCGTATTTTAAGCATTGGTGAACTATTGAAGCAACAACATACATCATTGATAGCCAAGATTTACCAATGATGACATTATAAGGAGTTGACCACTACCAAAATACTCTCACAATATTTTAAATTTTCATTTACCAAGGAAAGTTTCTCATTCAAATTTCTCAACAACATCAACATAGTTTCATGTTCATCCCACTATGGTTCCATTTAATCGAACATTAACGGGTGGGTTTTTCATCAATTTTTAAGTAGATAGGAACAGAGAGTTAATCGAGCTCTCCAGTGTCAATCAAAATCCTTTGGATTTTTATTCCCTCAATTACAGCTCCAATCATCACACATCCTCACGTGGCCCAACAATAGTTCTCGAGTTATCGTTATCAACCACAATCAACAAGGCTGGATTTGTTTTATATAAATCAATAGAAAATGTTTCCTTCTAACTGCGTAGTCAAGCTAGCTACATGTCTTTTTCAAGAGAAACTCGAGGGAGTCGTGATGGTATCCCCTAAAAAATGGTCAATGATTCAAAGAATTAACATAATTTGGAGATCCTTCCTCCTTCTAACTGCGTAGTCAAGCTTGTCTCAAAGATTAAGCCATGCATGTGTAAGTATGAACTAATTCAGACTATGAAACAGCGAATGGTTCATTAAATCAGTTATAGTTTGTTTGATGGTATCTGCTACTTAGATAACCGTAGTAATTCTAGAGCTAATACGTGCAAACAAACCCCGACTTCTGGAAAGGATGCATTTATTAGATTAAAGGTCGACGCGGGCTTTACCCGTTGCTATGATGATTCATGATAACTCGACGGATCGCACGACCATCGTGTCGGCGATGCATCATTCAAATTTCTGCCCTATCAACTTTCGATGGTAGGATAGTGGCCTACTGTAAGACCCTTACAAGTTGGCACACGCTAGTCGCTGGATGGACCGCATTGGCACCACAATGTAGCCACAGACTAGCAACCTTATTTGGTGCACCCGAGAGCTTCGGTGGGCTCTTAATACAATCTTAGGACTCTTGTCGGACAAGAGGGATGGCAAAGGGAATGTGGCATAGAGAAGGAGCATGAAAGCTGGAGTTGGCGCGCGACTTGACACAATTATGGCAAAATATCAAATAGAGGAACTTTGGTTCACATGCAAGGGGTTCGTTTGAAATGCGATTGGACTGAGGTTGGAGCAAACAGCTTGAAATAACTTAGAGTAGGTGTGGACAAAAGATGGCACGGTGAAAATTGGACGTAGCCCAATGTGGCGCGCTATAGCCCATGCTGGCACATGTCTGGCCCGCCAGGACAGGCGAAAAGAGGCCAGACTGGGCCAAAACTGGGCCAAGTCAAAAAACGGTTGGGCCAAACCCAATTTCGCCCGTGCCAAAATTTGATAACTACCTTAGTTAGTTATTATCCATCTCCCTAAAAGGTTTGGGCACGTTTGCACGAGTGGTTAAGAAGTTAGCACATGATTAACCTTGGAGGTTAGTGGAAATCATGGGCAACCTTCCTCAACTGCCAAAACCACGTTCACCACTAGATGCGGTTCGAAAAATCATGAGAAGTGGCCCAGGATTTTAGGAGCATGACACGGAAAATTCGGAAGTTATGGTTGAACAACTAATCATGGCACAGGCTGGCACTCCATAACAGGGTCACTCGGCCTAGTTTGGCCGGCCACGTGCGCCTGGTTTTCAACATCTCCAGACAGATCACTACTTTACTCGAGCCATCTTTTAACCACGTCTAGAATAACTATATGGAAGTTACCTGGTGAAATTTCAGATCAAATGGACAAGATTTGATATGGGCAATCCAAGGGCCAAGATTCTGCCGCATGGCCATTTTGGATTTTAAGGAAGTAGTTGGCTTTCTTTGCCTATAAATAGATTGTAATCCATCCTTAGAGAGGAAGGACGTGACTAGAGATATTGAGAGGCTTTAGTCTAAGAGTTTAAACACTTATTGTAATATCTGGAGGTATTACTCCTTTATTAATATAGTAAAGGTTGGGGCCGGAGTCCCGTAAACTTGTGTGTGTTCTTTATCTTATTGTCTTGTCTCCTATATATTGTTGTGCAACTGTTGAAAAACTTACTTGCAGATCTGAGTTAAGTGTTAAATTGTCAAACTCACTTTGACATAGGGTAGAAGGCTGACTAAAGTAGGCACTTTAGGCCGCACACGGTGAAAAATCCATAGCGAAAAATTAACCGTGTGACAACTGGTATCAGAGCACAAGACGATACCAAGAAACTAGTATCAGAGCACAAGACGATACCAAGAAACTGGTATCAGAGCACAAGACGATACCAATAAACTGGTATCAAAGCAAGAAACGATACTACCATTTGGTATCGAAAAGGATTTTGAAGCATCTACGATTTGGAAGACCGAGTTCAAGCAGACTGAAAGGATACCTAACCGGTTTTAGAACAAGGTGTCAAGATGACCCTAGCCGACGCGAAGGAAAGTATCTCTCGTTTGGAGGATCTAATCGGAGAACCAAGTGAAGTTGGATTGAGTCTATACGCTCATATTTCTGTGTTGTCGGAGCAAATTCAGAATGGTGTCAATATCTATTCCGACATGAGGAAAGATATAGATGAAAGTATGAGGGAGACAATTCGAGATGCAAACAACCTCTCGATGTGCTTCAATGAGCGTCTAGAGAAACTGACCGAAGAAGTAGCTATTCTAAGGCGGGCTGTTTCCAATACTTCACCAAGAGAAGGCTCTTCAAAGGTAAAAGTACCTGAACCTAAGCCCTTCAACGGTTCAAGAAACTCAAAAGAACTTGAGAATTTCTTGTGGGATCTTGAAAATTACTTCCAAGCTGCCAAAATCCCAAAGGTGGAGCAAGTGACGATTTCTAGTATGTACCTAACTGGAGATGTAAAGTTATGGTGGAGATCCAGACTAGAAGACGACGTCAATGCTCATAGAGACAAGATAAGCACGTGGTCTACACTCAAAAAGGAATTGAAGGATCAATTCCTGCCTTGCAACACAACCTAGTTAGCAAGGGAGAACTTGAAGTCGTTGTGGCATACTAGTTCAATACGAAACTACGTGACTCAGTTCAGTTCTTTAATGTTGGACATTAAAGATATGTCCGAATCGGACAATTTGTTTAACTTTATGTCTGTATTGCAAAATTGGGCACAAACGGAATTACGTAGGCAAGGCATCAAAGATTTGCCTAGTGCCATGGCTGCAGCCGAGGGTCTAGTAGACTTTAGACCAAATGCTTCTTCAAACACCACTGAGAAGAAGAGAAAATCCGACAAAAGTAACAACAAAGGTAAATATTTTACCAAGAAGGCTAAAACCAAGTCCAAACATGGTGGTGATAGCGGTGGGAAAGGAAAAACCCAACACTCAACAAAGGGATGCTTTATTTGTGATAGGTCCCATCGCGCACGTGACTGCCCGAAACGTGCAAAGTTGTCTGCGCTGATAGTAGATAAAGAGGACGGTGACGATGGCGAACATGCGCATGTCAATCCTCTACAGTTACTGAATGTTTTAACCCAAGATGATCAAAAACCACATAGTATGCTTATGGAGACCATAGTGAAGGTAAATAGGAAGAATGTCAAAGAAATATTTGACTCAGGAGTGACGCATAATTTCTTGGCCGCAAGAGAAGTATAAAAAATGGGCCTCGAATTAACCAAGAGCACCAACCAAATTAAAGCCGTGAATTTGGGCGCCATACAAGTACGTAGAATGGCCACCACAGCCTTAAGTATTGGCGATTGGCAAGGTAAGTGCAATTTAATGGTAGTGCCGCTCGATGATTTCAATTTGATACTCGGAATGGAATTCCTATTGAAATCTAAGGTAATGTTGGTACCACACTTGAACGGAATGTTCATATAAGACGAAGGTAGCCCATGTTTCGTGAAGACGGAGAGACCAGATTCAAAGAGAAAATAGATCACATCACAAGAATGTCAGACTTTGACTGCAAAACAGTTCAAGTCTAGTCTACGTAAGAAAGATTTCCCATCATACGTTGCTGCCCTAGTTGAGAGCAAAGAAGACCAAGTAGTAGAAGTTCCGAACATAATCGAAAAGGTACTTCAAGAATTTAAGGACGTTATACCGCCAGAGTTACCAAGGGAACTCCCTCCGCGAAGGACCATCGATCATAAAATCGAACTTGAACCTGGTGCCAAGACTCCAGGAAAAGGCGCCATACAAGATGGCCCCGGTAGAACTAGTGGAACTACGCAAACAATTGGATGACTTACTTAGTGCTGGTTTGATACAACCTTCAAAGGCTCCTTATGGTGCTCCGGTCCTATTTCAAAAGAAACAAGATGGAACGCTTCGAATGTGTGTAGATTATAGGGCATTGAACAAAGTAACAATCAAGAACAAATATCCAGTGCCAAATGACGCATATCTGTTTGATCGGCTAGCAAAAGCGACCTACTTCATAAAGCTAGACTTGCGATCTGGATATTGGCAAGTCAGGGTAGCAGCAGGAGACGAGGAAAAGACAACATGTGTTACAAGGTATGGTTCTTACGAGTTTTTAGTCATGCCATTCGGTTTGACAAATGCACCAGCTATATTTTGCAACTTGATGAATGATGTGCTCTACAACTTCTTGGATCGTTTTGTCGTAGTATATCTAGATGATATAGTAGTGTATAGCAACTCGTTAGGAGACCATGTAGTCCATTTGTCTCAAGTATTCTCGAAGTTAAGAGAATACAAACTCTATGTGAAGAAGGAGAAATGTGAGTTTTTCTGCAAGGAAGTTAAGTTCCTTGGACATTGGATTAGTTCAGGTCAGATACGGATGGATGAACGCAAGGTGGAAGCTATTTTGGACTGGATAGCTCCAAGTAAGGTAACAGATCTAAGGAGTTTCTTAGGGTTGGCAAATTATTACCGAAAGTTCATCAAGGGCTACTCAACGATTGTAAGCCCTCTGACCGACTTGTTGAAGAAGGATAAGGGTTGGGATTGGGATGAAAAATCAAGCCGCGTTCGACAAGTTAAAGACAGTAGTTTCATCCGAACCGGTTCTACAGTTACCTAAATTTGACTTACCATTCGAAGTACACACAGACGCCTCAGACAGAGCACTCGGTGGTGTTTTAACTCAAGAGGAACATCCGCTCGCCTTTAAAAGTCGAAAGCTTAACGATACGAAGCAACGTTATTCTGCTCATGAAAAGGAAATGGCTGCGGTAGTGCATAGCCTAGACACATGGTGACACTACCTACTTGGAACCAAGTTTATCGTTGTGACGGACAACGTAGCCAACACTTATTTCAAGATACAGAAGAACCTCACTCCAAAGCAGGCTAGATGGCAAGAGTTCCTCGCGGAGTTTGACGTCCAATGGATACACAGACCTGGAAAACAAAATATGATTGCGGATGCACTAAGTAGGAAGAAGATACAACGCCATGTTGCCTCCCTCACCGCAATTCAAAGTAACTTCTTGACAAGGGTCAAGGAGGAGGCAGAAAATTATTCCATGTACGGTAAGATCATGCAAGAAGTTAAGGATGGAACCATCAGAAGGTATTGGATAGAAGACGAATTGTTGTATGCCAAAGGTGGCAGATTGCTCATGACACATAATGGGCTGGTCACCTAGGTTTAGAAAGGATGATGGCACTCTTATCAAGATCATACTACTGGCCAAAAATGGAGCAAGACATAGAGGCCTATGTCAAGCCTTGTCTAATATGCCAACTAGACAAGACGGAAAAGAAGAAGCAAGCAGGCTTGTTACAGCCCTTGCCCATTCCTAAGAATCCATGGATCTCGGTTTCAATGGACTTTATTTCTGGTTTCCTAAAGATAAATGGATTCAAGTCAATATTAGTGGTGGTAGACAGGTTTTCGAAGTATGCTGTCTTCATACCCGCACCACAAGCTTGCACCGCGGAGACGACCGCTGAATTATTTTATCTCAACATAGTCAAGATATTTGGCATACCATGCGACATAGTTAGCGACCGAGATGCAAGGTTTACTGGTAAGTTTTGGACGTTTTTGTTTAACTTACTTGGCTCAGACTTGAAGTTTTCCATAGCCAACCATCCACAGACGGATGAACAGACCGAACGCATTAATGCGCTGTTAGAAGATTATCTAAGGAATTATGCTACCGCTAGTCAACAAAACTGGGTGGAGTTGCTCGATGCAGCTCAATATTGCTATAATATTCATCGATCTTCATCAACTGGATTAAGTCCCGCAGAATTAGCGATGGGGTATTAACCGGCTACACCGTTGGAAGTGGCGCAACAAAAAGAACAAGGCAGGTGTACGGCTGCTTATCGTTTTGCTCGAGACAAGCAAGAACTCATAGACCCGACAAAGGATAGTATTGAAAAGGCATCAAGACGTATGAGAAAATATGCGGATCAACATCGAAGGCCATTGGAATTTAAAGAAGGTGACAAGGTGTTGCTCAAACTCACACCTCAAATTTGGAAGAAGCTAACTTATAAGAGGTATCACAAAGCTCTCAATCAACGCTTTGATGGTCCTTTTGTCGTTACGAAAAGAGTTGGAGAAGTAGCATATAGGTTACAACTTCCAGACCGACTGAAGATACATCCGACATTTCATATGAATTTTCTCAAGCCCTTCTATGAAGATAATGATCTGAGCCGAACACAAAGGAAGAAAGCTCCTCCACTTATCCGTCGAGAATATACGAAGGATGTGGAAAAGTTCTTAGAGATGCGCACACGAGGTAAAAGCAAGCTAAATAGGAAGAGGGAATTTTTGATTCAGTGGAAAGGGGAAAGCCTAAAAGATGCAACTTGGGAACAAGCAAGAAATCTATGGCAGTTAGAAGATCGAATTATGCAATTCATGGACAAGGCTCCGATCAGGAAATCAGACTCACCCGATGAGGGTGGTTTGTAAGACCCTTACAAGTTGGCACACGCTAGTCGCTGGATGGGCCGCATTGGCACCACAATGTAGCCACAGATTAGCAACCTTATCTGGTGCACCCGAGAGCTTCGGTGGGCTCTTAATACAATCTTAGGACTCTTGTCGGACAAGAGGGATGGCAAAGGGAATGTGGCATAGAGAAGGAGCACGACAGCTGGAGCTGGCCCGCGACTTGGTACAATTATGGCAAAATATCAAATAGGGGAACTTTGGTTCACATGCAAGGAGTTTGTTTGAAATGCGATTGGACTGAGGATGGAGCAAACAGATGGAAATAACTTAGAGGAGGTGTGGACAAAAGATGGCACGGTGAAAATTGGACGTAGCCCAATGTGGCGCGCTGTGGCCCATGCTGGCACATGTCTGGCCGGCCAGGACAGGCCAAAATAGGCGAGACTGGGCCAAAACTGGGCCAGAACAGGCCAAGTCAAAAAACGGTTGGGCCAAACCCAATTTCGCCCGTCCCAAAATTTGATAACTACCTTAGTTAGTTATTATCCACCTCCCCACAAAGTTTGGGCACGTTTGCACGAGTGGTTAAGAAGTTAGCACATGATTAACCTTGGAGGTTAGAGGAAATCATGGGCAGCCTTCCTCAACTGCCAAAACCACGTTCACCACTAGATACGGTTCGAAAAATCATGAGAAATGGCCCAGGAGTTTAGGAGCATGACACGGAAAATTCGGAAGTTATGGTTGAGCAACTGATCATGGCACAGGCTGGCACGCCATAAAAGGGCCACTCGGCGCCGTTTGGCCAGCCACGTGCGCCTAATTTTCAGAATCTCCAGGCAGATCACTACTTTACTCGAGCCATCTTTTAACCACGTCTAGAATAACTATATGGAAGTTACCTGGTGAAATTTCAGATCAAAAGGACAAGATTTGATATGGGCAATCCAAGGGCCAAGGTTTTGCCACATGGCCATTTCAGATTTTTAAGGAAGTAGTTGGCTTTCTTTGCCTATAAATAGATTGTAATCCATCCTTTGAGAGGAAGGACGTGACTAGAGATATTGAGAGGCTTTAGTCTAAGAGTGTAAACACTTATTGTAATATCTGGAGGTATTACTCCTTTATTAATATAGTAAAGGTTGGGGTCGGAGTCCCGTAAACTTGTGTGTGTTCTTTATCTTATTGTCTTGTCTCCTATATATTTTTGTGCAACTCTTGAAACAATTCATTGCAGATCTGAGTTAAGTGTTAAATTGTCAAACTCACTTTGACATAGGGTAGAAGGCTGACTAAAGTAGGCACTTTAAGCCGCACACGGAGAAAAATGCATAGCAAAAAATTAACCGTGAGACACCTACCATGGTATTGACGGGTGACGGAGAATTAGGGTTCGATTCCGGAGAGGGATCCTGAGAAACGGCTACCACATCCAAGGAAGGCAGCAGGCGCGCAAATTACCCAATCCTGACATGAGGAGGTAGTGACAATAAATAACAATACCGGGCTCATTGAGTTTGGTAATTGGAATAAGTACAATCTAAATCCCTTAACGAGGATTCATTGGAGGGCTTGTCTGGTGCCAACAACCGCGGTAATTCCAGCTCCAATATCGTATATTTAAGTTGTTGTAGTTAAAAAGCCTATCGACTCACATTGCCATCGCAAATTTCAAAGATTCATTTAATAAATGTTAAGACTGTTTTTCTTAATGGTGACATTGAGGAAATAATCTATATGGTGCAACATGAGAGCTTTGTATTAGATTATCTAAAGTGAATAGTATGCAAACTTAAGAAATCTAGCCATAGGCTCAAATAGGTTATCCAATAGTGTTACAATAAGTTCCTCGAGTTAATAGTCTTTTGGTTTTTAAATGTAATTAGTTTTGAACTTTATGTATGAAATATCTAGTGGAAGTAAATTAGTGTGAATTTTAATAACTTTATTCAAAATGAGACAAATTAATTTAAAGTCAATGTTCGAAGGTAAACTTTGAGATTGAGGAAATACAAAAGACTCCACATGATTTGACAACCAATAGCCTGATGTATGCTTGAGTTAGTACAATGTCAAACATTAAATTTATTGTCATATCTTTAGGAAGTTATGTAAGTTCTCCGAGGATGGACCATTAGAAAGTGGTAAGCGCTTATCCGGTATAAGTAACAAATAAAAAAATACACGTGGAAATATATTAGAAAGTGTTTTCACATGGATTATCCAGAATCTTGAATCCAGCTTGGTGAATAATGTTTTCTAGTGTATTAGAAAGTGTTTTCACATGGATTATCCAGAATCTTGAATCAAGCTTGGTGATTCATGTCTCGCAATATTCCACTGCAAAAGCCTTCTGAGATGGGTTAGCCACTACATACGGTTCTGGTACAGATTCGTTACAGGTGTTTGACCTTCATAAGAGGGCTAATTCATTAAGGCAAGAGTCTGATACACTAGAAGACTTGTGGAACAAACTGCAGAACATCTGGATGTCTATAGATAGGCGAGATCCAAACCCTATGAAAGACCCAGAAGATATTCAGATCTACAATAAGAAGACTCTATCAATTGCTAATGACGATTAATGACAAGCTGGAACCAGTCAAGAGACATATCCTGAAAAAGGATCCTCTTCCTTCCGTGGAAACAGCATATGCTACAATACGAAGGGAAGTGTCCAGGCTTAATATACTAAAATCAAGTTCTTCTGATAGTGACTCGATTGAAATTGGAATGGTTTTGGCTGCTAAAGATTCTACACAGAGGTTTTTCATTCTGATCCAAAGAGAAAGAAGATAAATCCAAGTTGTATTGCACTCATTGTGGGATGAAGAAACACACTAAAGAGACATGTTTCCAGCTGGTTGGCTATCCACAATTGTGGGAGTACGGTCATAAGGAGAAAAATAACCAGCGTTTCAGATCTAATGTCAAACGGGCTTCGTCTACAAGTGGCGGTGAAAGTCCGACTAAAAATGAGCAAGGAAGTGGAACTTATTTTGGAGGATGGCGGCGAACTCCTATGAAAAACTTGGAGGTAAAGGGTTTGAGAAATCAATGAATTGGATCTTTCCTTGCGGGGCTACGTACACCATGTCTTATGATCCTAAAGACTTTGGTGACATGTCATCTCCAAAGAAGTCCCATATTGAGACTGCTAGTGGAGAAATTTGTGAAGTCAAATGGGAGGTTCAATTATTTTTTCAGAAAAAATGGAAATTAAAAACTGCCTCTAGATTCCTTCACTATCCTTAAAGTTATTATCTGTTAGTCAAGTGACAAAACAACTCAACTGTGTGGTTCTTATGTATCCATTTTTTTGCATTTTACAGGACATTCGTACGAAGGAGATCATTGGGCGTGGTACTGAACAAGGAGGTCTTTATTATGTTGATGAGATAGTTCATAAGGTACATGCCATGCTTTCTCACGGAACAACCGAAAGGCAACTTGGGTTATGACATCGGCGACTTGGTCATCCTTCTTTTAGCTATCTTAAAAGTTTGTTTCCTAGTCAATTTTTGAATAATTCCATTTATGAGAAATGTGAAACCTGTATTCTTGCAAAAAATCGTAGGGTCTCATTTAATCAAATTAATACTAGAGTTGATTATGATGAGTCATAATTTTGCCTACTCCCCGGACAGGGACAGATCGATCCAACCTCTCCGGATACCGGGCAGATCACTTCGAATATCTAGCCTATGGGACTGTTCGAACTATGCCAAAAGTAATAAAAAACCTAAACACTTCTTGACTAAGCTACTTGCTCTCCTGTTTAGAGCTCATGGGTCTTTGAACATGACCCGGGTCGATTAAACATGACCCGAAAGCCCATAAGGGCCCAAACATAAGGGTATAAATACCCCACCACCTGCATTAAGTGTGGGTAAGGAAAATTAACTGCTAGCAGCCAGCTTAATTATCTCTCTACTCTCTACACTAAACATTAAACACCCACATACTTCCATAAAACACTAGACAAATTACGAGTCTACCCTTAGACGATAATTATCCTCACCAAATTGGCGACCACAGTGGGAGAAGAGGGTGCCTGAATCAAGCATTCGAAACCAGCAAAGAAAGTCTGTCCAAATGAATCCGGACAATCCAGAAGTACCACCAGCTCTCCTCGAAGTGGTGGGAGAGAACGATGAATACACTATCGAAGAGCGCGATAGGATAAAGGGTGAAATAGAAGCTCTGAGGGCAGAAAAGGCTAAGATGGGCTTGAAAGAAAAGTCCAAGGCATCAGATGCTCATCACACCGATAACCCCAGAGAGCATGAGCCCTCAAAGACTCATTTGAGTGCCAAAAAGACTCATGCCAGCTCCAAAAAATCTCACTGCTCTAAGCTAGTGGAGAGTTCTGACTCAAGCTCAGAATCTTCTGGTAGCTCTTCGGACGGTGATGAAGTTGAAAAATCCTTATCTTCTAGCAGCGATGAGGGTCGAACTAGAAAAAATCAAAAGAAAATCAAAACATATTCAAGAAAGAGGGATAGATATGGAAAATTGAAGAGCCATATTGGAAAGGGATCATCTCATAACCGGAGGCATGTGGACCGGATGCTGATGGATCCTTTCGCTTTCCATGATGAGCCAGGTATCTTTGCAACTCCTAATGAGGATACTGTGCTCAGTCGTGGTAAGAATTGGAGGCAATCTCCATTATCCTGTAAAATTCTGTCCGGTAACCTCCCTAAGAGGTTCGATAGTACCAAAATGGAAAAGTACGATGGCAGTACTGATCCGGACAACCATTTGGAACAATTCAAAAACTTTATGATGAACTTTGATGACGATGATAAACTACTCCGTAGAGCATTCTCCCAGTCCTTTTCGGGGAGTGCTCTGAAGTGGTACAACAGCCTACCTCAGGGTTGTATCAAGAATTTCGATACTTTTTGGGTGGCCTTTCGAAGGCAGTTCGTAGGGAGTAAAGAGCTAAAGGGAAATGGAGACACAATAATCCATTGTGCCCAGGAACCAAATGAGTCCTTGAAAGAATACATAAGCCGTTTTGTGAATACCAAGAATGGGTTGGCTGATTGCTTCGAACAAGTGGCGATAGCATCCCTGAGGCAAGGTTTGAACCCATGCAATTTAGCTGATTCAGTGACCAGAAAGAAGGCCATGACATGGGGAGGGTTGCTGAATTAGGTTGGGAAACAGATCAACGTTGATGAAATATAGAAAACAAGGGTGCACAGGCAGGTGAGATCCACCAAGGTGGCACCAACTCCAAATCAGAATCAGTCCGGGAACAAAGCAAAAGAGACCGGACAGGGGCATGGTAGGGCCAAAGCTCAGTCTCAGCCAGCTGCTCCTGCTTAGAGTCAACAATCCAGAAAGAAACGAGGACCATGGGTCCAACCGGAGTGGTTCGCCGAATTAAAAGAAAGCGTGACCACCATTTATGATAAAACAAAAGAAGAAGTGCACTATAGAAGACCAACTGCACTGCAGTCTCCAAGGGAGCATCGTAATAACTCGTTCTGCCAGTATCACAATGACACTGGCCATACCACTGATGATTGTATCGCTCTGAAGCAAGAAGTTCAGAACTTGATTGAGAGGAGAAAGTTGGGGGCTTATGTCAAAAGAAGAGGGGGTAACAGGCCTGAAAATACTCACCGGGTTGGCCCAAGTAATGCTGCTCCGGAGGGAGCCAATGTTATAATTGAAAGGTTTGATGTGGAATCTGAGTACTTGGATCCTGATCCAACTCGAAACAGAGTGGGTACCATTCAGGAATGTGCTAAAACGGTCTCCGGACTCATTAAGTTTTTCGAGTCCCTTACAATTTTCGGAGGGGATACAATGAATGCTCCAACCACTTCTTCAAGGAAGAGGCACGTGCATACTTTAGCCACCCAGCTAGAAGGAGGCATGACCTCCTACCAGTCACAAAATTCATTCCCCTTCATTTTCTTTGATGAAGATGATTTAAGAGATATTGCTGGCCCTCATGAGGATGATATTGTCATAGGAGCATCTATTGGGGGCAACGACATAAGACAGATTTTGGTGGATACTGGAAGCTCAGCCAATATCCTTTTCTTAACCACATACAAGAGAATGAAAAATCCAGCTGTAATTCAGAGTTCAGACAGATCAATTGTGGGCTTTACAGGCAGCTCAGCAGATGTGATCGGAGAGTTCGAAGAGGAAGTTCTATTGGGCAAGGGCCCTTTCAAGAAAATGGTTAGAATACTCTTTATCGTGGTGGATTGTCTCACCTGCTATAATGCTATTTTAGGGAGGTCTTAGCTCTCTAGGATGCATGTGGTGGCTTCAACAGTCCATCAGTGTTTGAAATATGCTGTTCAGGGGCAGGTGGGAGTTGTCCGGAGCAGTCAAAAGGTTGCAAGGGAATGTTATGCAACTGCATTGGCTCCCCGAACGCTGGGGGCAGTTTGCATCGACGAGCAATAGCAATTTGAGGGGCTTTCTGGGGGTGAGGGTGAAATTGATGACCCTAGAGAGACCCCTAAAGTATTGATATCGGTCGAAGAGGTAGAAACACACTTTTAGAAGAAGGGAAGAATGTCAAGATAGGGTCCAAGATGCCACCTGTTTTGAAAAATGAAGTGTTAAAGTTTTTGAAGAACCATCAGCATGTTTTTGCCTGGTGCAATGCTGATGTCACTGGAGTCCCAGCAGAAGTGATATCCCATCACCTATCCGTCCGGAAAGATATAGCTCCAGTGGTTCAAAAGAGAAGGGCTTTCTCCAAGGAAAAGGCTGATGTCATTGTACAAGAGGTTGACAGGCTTACAAAGATGGGGCATATTAAGGAGTCTCAATATCCTTTGTGGACTGCCAATCCGGTCTTAGTGAAAAAGAAGAATAGCAAGTGGTACATGTGCATTGACTTCATAAATCTCAATAGAGCTTGCCCAAAAGACTTGTATCCAAACCCCCGGATTGACCAGCTGGTAGATTCCACTTCTCGGAACAAGTTGCTATCCTTCATGGACGCCTTCTCCGGATACAATCGAATACAAGTGGATCCAAAGGATCAAGATCATACCACCTTTATCACTGATAGGGGTCTTCATTGCTATAAAGTGATTCCATTTGGGTTGAAAAATGATGGGGCTACATATCAGAGATTGGTGAATAAAGCCTTTGCCAACCAAATCAGTAGAAATATGGAGGTATACATCGATGACATGATGGTGAAAAGTGTGGATGAACAATTGCACTTGGCATACCTCCAAGAGACTTTTACCAACTTAGTAAAGGTCAACTTGAAGTTAAATCCAGAGAAATGTGTGTTCGGAGTGCAGTCAGGGAAATTTCTGGGTTATATTATAAGTGAGCATGGAATACAGCCCGATTCGGACCAACTCAATGCTCTGTTCCAGATGGATCCACCTCGAAACGTTAAAGAAGTACAGCGGCTGACGGGGAGGTTAGCTGCCTTAAACAGATTCATCTCAAGGTCTTCGGACAGGTGTGCCCCTTTCTTTCAAACTTTGAAGGGTGCAAATGGGTTTGAATGGACCTCACAATGCGATGAAGCTTTTAATGAAATCAAGAAACACCTGTTCTCCCCCAAAACTTTGTTTAAACCACTTGATGGGGAGACACTCTTCGTATATTTGGCAGTTTCAAGTTGTGCCATAAGTGCTGTACTAGTAAGGGAGGTCGATGGTTATCCACATCCAGTATACTACATCAGCAAAAGCTTAATAGATGCAGAAAGGCGTTACTTGAAGCTTGAAAAGTTGGCCTTAGCTTTGGTGATAGTTGCAAGGAAGATGAGGCCTTACTTCCAGGCTCATCCTATTATTGTCCGGACCTCTTTTCCCCTGAAGAATGTCCTTCAAAAGGCAGACGTTTCAAGCAGAATGACCAAATGGTCAGTTGAATTGGGGGACTTCGACGTAGACTTCGCGCCTCGAACAACAGTCAAGGCCCAAGCTGTGGCTGACTTTTTGGTTGAATTTCACTCCGATAGGGATTCGGAGCAGATTACTAGCATGAAAGATAAAAAAGTTTGGGTTGTTCGAACAGATGGTGGATCTAGCACTATGGGATGTGGTGCAGGGGTGTGTCTGACTTCTCCATATGGTGACAAAATGTACAAAGCTATTTGTTTTGCTTTCAGGGCATCTAACAATGAGTCCGAATATGAAGCAGCTATAGCTGGGTTGAAATTAGCTTTCATTTGTGAGGCTAAGAGAGTCAGGCTACTAAGTGACTCCCAACTTCTTATCCACCAAGCTCTTGGGCAATCTGAGGCTAAAAAGAAGCAGCTTGTGAAATATTTACTCCTCCTTAAAAATGAAGCACTCAAGTTTAAAAGTGTTGTTTATGAGCACATCCCCCGGACAGAAAATGAGCTGGCAGACTCATTAGCAACCATAGCTTACACGGAGTCCTATCCATGGATCCATGTGCTAGA
Organism: Limnanthes douglasii subsp. nivea; assembly: GCA_036936605.1. Classification (NCBI taxonomy): domain Eukaryota; kingdom Viridiplantae; phylum Streptophyta; class Magnoliopsida; order Brassicales; family Limnanthaceae; genus Limnanthes; species Limnanthes douglasii. The sequence goes on from JAUPFV010000003.1 coordinate 321,429,366, forward strand.
AAGCCCATCCATTCAACTAAATATGGGTAAAGAGGAGCGAATTTTTGAAGTACAGGTGAAACAACCACAGGACTGGAGGTTTCCTCTCTTACAATACCTCTCCGATGGAATCGTGCCTCCAGATAAGTCACTAGCCAGAACATTGAAACACAAGGCTCGTGGTTTTATCCTATTAAGAGACGTTTTGTATAAAAAGTCTTACAATAAACCTCTCCTGCGTTGTTTGGGGGATGAAGAATCTCAAGTAGTCCTCTCCGAATTACATGATGGTGAGGGATCAGCCCATTGTGGATTCAGGGCTTTAACAAGAAGATTTTTGTTGTCCGGTTACTATTGGCCATCTATTATGAAAGATGCTAAGGAATTAGTAAGGAGGTGTGACCCCTGCCAGAGGTACAGCAATGAAATTCATGTCCCAGCCATTCCCTTAGAGTCAATTTCTGAGCCAATTCCATTTGCTCGATGGGGTTTGGATTTAGTAGGGCCTCTCCATATGGCCTCCGGAGGGCGTAAAACTATAATTGTGGCCATAGACTACTTCTCGAAGTGGATCGAAGCAGCCCCTCTAGAAGGGACAACATCAAAAGCTGTTATAAAATTCATTTTATCCAACATCTGTTGTAGATTTGGTGTCCCACGAAAGATAACAACAGACAATGGGCCACAGTTCGACAATAGGGAATGGAATGTGCCTCAAGGGGCATACAAAATTGTTTCTCTTCACCTTTCCACCCACAAGCAAATGGGCAGGTCGAAGTGGCTAATAGAACTATCATGTCCGGTTTAAAGAAGAATTTGCAAGGGGCTGCTCGGAAGTGGCCTAGTTATTTACAAGAGGTCTTGTGGGCCTACCGGACAACATCTGGGACTGCAACACAAGAGTCACCCTTTGCTTTGGTCTATGGGATGGATGCAGTAGCTCCCATAGAAGCAACTCTCCCATCCTTTCGTGTTCACAACTTCTCCGAACACGCTAACGAGGTGGCAATCAGAGGTCATCTTGACCTAATCGATGAAAGACGAGTCAAAGCTCATCTTAGAGCTACACACTATCAGGGTCTAATGAGAAGAAGATTTGCTTCTAAAGTTAAAAGAAGAGACTTCCAACCAGAGGAAAATGTGTTAAGAAAAGTCTTCTTGCACACTAAAGAAAAGCTGTTCGGCAAATTGGCTCCGACTTGGGAAGGGCCATATAAAGTGGTTGAAAGGCTTAAACCTGGAACATTTTGGTTGGAAGACAAAGATGGAAGGGTTCTGACTCATCCTTGGAATATTGAGCATCTTCGGATGTACTTGGAGTAGTGTTTGTGTAAATATTTACTTGTTTAAACATCCATGTAAATATTTGGGGGCATACTCTTTCCTCCCTGGTGGCACGGGGAGGTTTTAATGAGGTGTCCGGGTTTTTAAATAAGATTTGATGCCTTCTTAAAAATTTTATAATTGTTTTAAAGTTTTGTCCCTTGTCATACTGTCCGAATTGAAATAATGAAGGGCTATTTAAACTCTAGCCGGAGAACTTAAATACTCTCTTCATGAAATAACTAAGGGCTATCTAAACTCTAGCCGGAGAACTTAAACACTCTCACTATGAAACAACTAAAGGCTACTTGAACTTTGGCTATCAAAATTAGAACAAACAATGAAAGAAGATGATAGTTGCACAGAACAGAAATATTCATTGAAACAATTTAAAATTGCCTTGGCCTTCCAAGGACTTTTAAATAATCAAAGTAGAACACAAAAAACCTGTCCGGTCAAGATATCGGACACCATTACAAAAAGAATGCCTTGGCCTTCCAAGGACTTTAGTCTGGATAGAAAATAAACAAAGTAGATCATAAGTTAAGGTTGAGCCTTTGAAGATGGCTCACCTTCATCTGCCTTCTTTCCCTCAGGATCGTCTTTCCCTTCATCTGGGCTCTCCCCAGTACGTTCTTCATCACCTGAGGAATCACTAGAGTAGCCATACCTGTCGCCTTCGGCCATCGTGTGGTATGGGAGGTCTTCAGGCTCAACATGAAAGCTTTCTTCCTTTGAGGTAGCAAGGTCTTTCTCCAGACCGGACAGTTTCTCTCGGAGGTCTTTAATGGTCTCCTCTAAAGTAGTGACTGTTGTGGTGCTTGCCTTTTGGCTTCTCTTCAGCTCCTCGGTTTCTTCTTTTAACACGGCTGCATTGGAGGTGGCAGTGCGAACGTCTTCGGACAGCTTCTCCTTGTCAGACTTAAGGTCTTTAATGATGTCTGCCTGACTCCGAACTTGTCTTTCCAACATAAGTACAGGCTGCACGTTGCTTAACAAGGAGTGGGCTATAGCATCCTTTTCACTAGAGACAATAAAAGTCTTACCATTAAAATTGATTGTGTTGGAGCTGCTCGGGGGAATATAAGGCCCTGCAAAGTCATCTCTGGGGAGATTGAGGAAGTATTCGCCAAGCTCACCAAGGCCGGTGATGTCTACTCCATCAATGTTAATATCTCCCCCCTCAACCTCATCAGTATGAAAGTCGCCCGGAATCTCCTCGGCGTGCGTAGGATTAACAGGGTCAGCATGATCAGAAGGCTCCGGAGCCCGGAGAGAAAGTTCGTTTCCCTTAACAGGGACTTCTTCAATAGAGTCCTCCATTTTTTCCTCCATGATCACTGGAGGAATATCAGTGGCAATGGCCCGGGGAGAATTTAAATTTGGCTCAGCCTGGCTTCCGGACTGCTGGCCTTCAGTGTTTCCTTGACTTCTAGTCTCTGGCTGGGGCTCTGAGGCAGAGGACTTTCTTCGAAGTGCTGGGCTGTTGGCCTCTGGACCAGATAGTCTTTCCCGGGGAGCTCTAATAGGCACTCCTGACCCAGAGCTGCTATTTTTTGCCCCCGACTTTGAGGGAGTATTTTTAGAAGCTTGCCCCTTAACCGGCCGACTCTTTCTTCGATCGACTAACTTCTCCGGGGAGTGCTCCATATCTGATCCCATCGCTATAAAGGGTGAGCGTTTTTTGAAGCTAGTGGCAGTTACTCCTGGTTCGACAACGGATTCTGATTCCTGAATCGAGGAACCAGAGATGATGGGGGAAAGGCTGGTTTGGAATAACATTCTAGGCTTAGTGCCTTTGGAGGAAGAAGATCCTCGATCTGACTCTGTAGCAGAGGTGATTGGTCTGTCAACAGGCGAAGTAGGTAACCCTGCTGCGATTCATTTTTCCTTCTCGACTCTTTGTGCCTTCTCTAACTCAGAAAGGTTGAGCCACCCGCCTTTGATTAGAGCAGTCCTTGCTGTAAACATAAACTATCAAGTAAATCTTGCTTTAGAGAGAGAAAGCTTTGAGAGTTTTTGCAGAAGTAAATTTGAAGGAGATGGTAAAACAGTAGAAATGAGTTTGAATTTATAGTAAACCTGAAAAAGGAAGTTGATTCCTAGGAGAATGCGAAAGGTTTGGCAATGATTAAAACACGGCGCTGATGTCATTAAAGAGGTTGCTTTTCGAAGAAAGTGGGTTCGAAATTCAAGGTGAAAAAACGGCTGAAACAACCGATCAAAGAGCGACACGTGTCCCACGATCTCTGGCAAAAAACCGTTTGGATTCATGAAGTTTAAATCTGTCCGGATAAAACCATAAAGCAAATAGACCTTTCCGGATGAAAACTGCCCATGATGTCAGACTGTTTTTCAGGTTTTTGACAAAGAGAATTTGAACAAACACCTAAAAAAGGGGCTCCTGATGAGTCCGAATTTTGCCTACTCCCCGTACAGGGACAAATCGGTCCAACCTCTCCGGATACCGGGCAGATCACTTCGAATATCTAGCCTATGGGACTGTTCGAACTATGACAAAAGTACTAAAAAACCTAAACACTTCTTGACTAAGCTACTTGCTCTCCTGTTTAGAGCTCATGGGTCTTTGAACATGACCCGGGTCCATTAAACATAACCCGAAAGCCCATAAAGGCCCAAACATAAGGGTATAAATACCCAACCACCTGCATTAAGTGTGGGTAAGGAAAATTAACTGCTAGCAGCCAGCTTAATTATCTCTCTACTCTCTACACTAAACATTAAACACCCACATACTTCCATAAAACACCAGACAAATTACGAGTCTACCCTTAGACGATAATTATCCTCACCAGATTATACTTTTTCGCTAATCCATTATGATGTTTAGGGTCCAGCACCAAATTCCACTAACAATCAAATCAGATACTTTGTTTTATTTGTTATTGACTTCTCAAGAATGATTTGGATATACTTCATGAAACATAAACCGGAAGTACCAGAAATATTTGTTTGTTTTTACAAAATGATTTTGACTCAGTTTGATTTTTTTTTACAGATTCTCCGTTCTTAAAATGGAACAGAGTTTGTCAACCAAACAATGCATAATTTTTTCAAAACAAATGGTCTTATCCATCAAACCACTTGTCCAAACACACCTCAACAAAACGGTACTTCAGAACGAAAAAATTGTACTTTACTTGAAAAAACTCGCGCTATTATGATTGAATCTAGAGTTCCTCATTCTCTTTGGCCATAAGTTCTTGCTACAGCTACGTATCTTGCAAATCGTCTACCAACCCGATGTCTAGGATATAAAACTCCATTACAAGTGCTTACCACCCAAGTTACAATTCCATCTGTTATGACCTTCCACCTCGTGTCTTTGGTTGTTCGGTGTTTGTTCATATCCCTAACACTAGTCGAAACAAACTTAAACCTTGTGCTGAAAAGTGTGTATTCGTTGGATACGGTGTTCATCAAATGGGATATCGGTGTTATAATCCGGTTACTCGTCGAATCCATGTCACCATGGACTGTGACTTCTTAGAATCTGATTATTTTTTTGACCACCAATCTCGTGCTCAGGGGGAGAAAGTAAGTGAATCACTCGACTGGTTGCTATATGAAAGTTACTTTGAGGATGTGCCGACAGAGTCGATAGATGGCGCCACCGAACACGCCTCTTCTAAGATAAAAGAGACTGACGAGGCAGTTCTTACCACCAATGATTCTCCCGAAGACAATGTCCAACAAGAAATAAATGCCATGGATACTACCAGCGAATCAACCGAAGAAAATTTCCATCAAGAGGTAAACAATTTACATTGTCATAATTCACAAAATGCTACTGATAATGACATTTCAGGAAGTTCATTTGTTGAAACTCAAACTCTGGTTCTTCCCCCAAGAAAAAATAGAGGAGTTCCTCCTGACCGGTATTCACCGGAACACGTTCCTCGTGCTTCTACATATCCGGTAAAAACAGACATGAAAGTAATGACGAAGATTGTAAAGGCGTTTTCAGCTACTATTCTCTCTGAACAAATCCCTAAAATAGCTCAAGAAGCTAAGAAGATGACTGAATGGTATGAGGCAATGAATACCGAAATGGAAGCTCTAAAACAGAATGGTACTTGGGAGAATTGTGTGTTACCACAAGGGAAGAAAGCAGTCGGGTGTAGATGGATGTTTAATATAAAATATAAATCCGATGGCACCATTGAGCGACACAAGGCAAGATTGGTTGCCCAAGGATATACACAAACATATGGTATAGACTACTCTGAAACGTTCTCTCCGGTTGCAAAGATTGACACTATCAGAGTTTTACTTTCAATAGTCGCGAATAAAGATTGTTCTCTTCATCAATTTGATGTAAAGAATGCTTTCTTACATGTAGACTTGGAAGAAGAGGCATATATGGAACCCCCACCAGGGTTCTCTGATGGTTTTCAAGAAAATGAGGTATGTAAACTGAAAAACGCATTATATGGGCTCAAACAGTCTCCCCGTGCTTGGTTTGGGAGATTTACAATGGCAATGAAGCAGTATAGCTACAAACATAGTATTGGGGATCATACCTTGTTTTACAAAAAGAGAGGAGAATTAGTCACTTGTCTTATAATATATGTCGAAGATATGATTATAACGGGGAATGCCGAAGAAGAAATTAACTATCTTAGGAAAAACCTCTTCAAGGAGTTCGAAATGAAAGACCTTGGGGGATTGAAGTATTTCCTAGGAATCGAGGTTCTTAGGTCAAGAGAAGGGATTTATATCTCCCAACGGAAATATATATTGGATTTATTAGCTGAAGTTGGCATGGTGGATTGCAAACCAAAGGACACTCCTATGGTTGTGAATCACAAACTAAAGATAATTGAAGGGGCCAGATCAGTGAGTAAAGAAAGGTACAAAAGGTTGGTGGGAAAATTGATTTACCTGGCTCACACTCGACCCGACATTGCATACGCGGTGAGAGTAGTTAGCTAGTTCATGCATCATCCTCAGGAACACCATATGGAGGAAGTAATGAGGATTATTCGATATCTCAAAGGCACACCAGGAAGAGGCATCATTTAAAATAAATAGACATATTGGTGTTGAAGTATTCACAGATGCTGATTGGGGAGGGAATCCTAACGACAAGCGATCAACTGCTAGCTACTTTACTCTTCTTGGAGGTAACTTGGTGACTTGGAGGAGTAAGAAACAGAAAGTAGTATCACTGTCAAGTGCTGAATCAGAATTTAGAGGAATCGTTAAGGGGATTACCGAGATACTTTGGTTAAAGAAGATAATGAAAGAATTTGGATCCCCTCTGAAGTGTCCAACTCAATTAATGTGCGATAATAAAGTTGTGATTAAGATTTCAGAAAACCCGGTACAGCACGATAGAACAAAGCACGTTGAAATAGATAGGCACTTCATAATAGAAAAGATTGAAGATGGGATAATCAAACTTCTGTTTGTTAGATCCGAAAACCAACTGGCAGACATCCTGACAAAAGCGGTTGCTGCAAGAACATTCGAATCAGTTTTATCCAAGTTGGGTATTGGTGATCCCACTACACAACTTGAGGGGACTGTTAGAATATTTAGTGTATTAAGGTTTCTTGTATAGGCCTCTAAGTTCTCTATATATTGAGAGCCTTACTATTGAGTTAACATCTCTAATGCATCAATAAAACAAAAAAGAACAATTTCTAATAAAACACAAAACCCTAGCCGCCTCCTGCGGCTACTTCTCTCTATTTTTTTAATAGTGTTATTTTATAAGATGATCATTGTCTTCAATTGGAGTAATGGTATAATTCTTGTGATATATATTCTAGTTGGCTGTATACATTTATGATTGATTATATATATATATATATATATATATATATATATATATATATATAAATTAATGTTTGTTTACATTTTATTGACATATGTTGCTCATTAACTATATCTCCATTTACGTAGGACCATTTAAAAATTGATATATGTGATTACTTCTCATGTTGTTCTTATGTTGACCATAATAATAGATCCATGTAGTTGATTGACTGCAGTAATGCGATTATCATTGGATCCATTTTCTCAAATTATATTAAATATATCTTTAGTCCTTTATCGTTTATCATCATGTACGAGATTTTTCAGTTCAACTGTAGAGAATAGATTACATGAATTTTATTAAATAAATAAATCATTTGGCAACATATGATGATCCAATTAGGAGGCTTTTAGAAATTTATAGATTATCATATGTATAATGATGTATTGGTTATTGTTGATAGACGATCCAGTTAAAACTTTATCAAGTAAATAAAATAAATAGGAATCAGACAACCCGGGGGCCTCTAAGTCTGCATCCAAAGATAAAACCTCGGGATTGGAGATTTCTATAAGAGCCCCTCGAAATAAGCCTTCCGGATAAGAGGCATCTAAAGTAGCTTCTCAACCGAAATCCTCCAGAACCGAGCCCCAACCGGACACCAAACCTCTAGAAGAAACTGGTGCTCAACCATCTGAACAGACCATTGAGCCAGAACCTGACACCCTTCCATCCACAACAACCGATAGACCTTCCACAATGATGGAAGAAGTGATCGAAGATAGTATCGAAGAGGCCCCCTTTGAAACTGAAGCCTCGGGGAAAACTAGGGATGATGCCTCTGACAGAAAAGGGAAAGGCAAAGTGAAGGTTGGAATGGCTCATCCAAAGCTTCCGGAGTGCTTGGAGGGAAATATAGGATCTTGCTTCCAGAAGGTCAACGTGAAATATGTTTTGGCCATGTAGAACATCAACTACGTTTATACTCATACTGCCGAGTTGAGCCGGATCCGAACTAAGCGGGGGATCCCATAATCAGTGAAGGTGAGGATACTAGTCACACCGGAGACTCTGATGGAATGCAAAATCAATAAAATTTTGATCTACACCGAACTGTTCAATTGGAGGCTTGGATTCCCTTAGACCCAGAAATCGTCAGGTATTTTCACCTGATTAAACTTACCCAAGCTAGTTAAGTCCAAATGCGTGGTACTCCCTTCTTTCCTGCATAATGGCATCAAGGTTGTCCATCATTACTCTCCCTATGGAGCAATTCGCCGCCCTAGCAAGCCTGTGCAAAAATCATCACATCCCATTTTATCACCACAACATGGGAGACAATTTCAAAGTGGTAGATGATTTGTTAGAGTCAGAGAAGAACTATTAAACTAAGTTCTTATTCATCAGTGGGTCTCGGGAGAATGGGAGAAAAATCAAAGCCAAGGTTAACCCTAACATGCTGACTAGTAGGTGGAAGAGTACAAGTAAGTTTTTAATCTTGTTTTTTATTTTCTCCTTCTTATTTTTACAAATATTCTACTCTTGAATCATTCAACTCTTCCTTGTCAGTATTACCGAAGGAATACACCGGTTATCTGGAGGAGGGGCAGACTACATGTGCCAAGCTGAATGCATGGGCCGTAGAACGTCGGGGAAACGCTTCAACAACTGTTTTACTTTTAGCAATTTGGTGAGATCCCATTTGTGGAATACCATGGGTTGGAGAGATCTCACCTGGGAAGAATTGACCACACCACCTCTCATAGCTGTCATCCTTAAGCGAACATAGGAAAAAGATGGCAAATTGGCCTTGCCCTCCAGAGCCAAAGCTCCTAACAAGATGAAGGGAAAGGGAAAGAAAATTAAGGTTGCAGGAGAGGCAGTTCGGGTTGCTCTAGAAGAGACCGCTCCGGGTAACCCAGGAGGGATTGATGTTACCTTGCTCAAGGTAGTTGAAGATGAAATTGTAAAGGAGGCAGGTGAATTGCAAAATCCACTAAGGCCCCCTAAAAAGGACCGAAAGAGGGGAGCAAGCAGCGATGAGAGAACTGCTAAGAAGAAAACGGTCACCTTAGGGGAAGAAGTAATCCTTCGCCATTCGGAGCCTCTACCTCCAACAGACCCAATTGATCCCACCCTAACAGAGAAGATTCCCACCGAACTGCAGTCCGGAGAAGGTACTGGAGGAGAGATTGATAGAGTAGACATCAGTGCCTTCCAAGACATTTATATTTATTTCAATGATTCTGAAAATGATGGCTTCGATGGCCCCTACCGTCCTTCAAGCTCTTCTAATATGGTGACTTACAATGTCAAGTCCTATACTGTCTCCGGGGAGAACGATGTGGTGGCTGATTCTCTTCTGGGTCATATTCAACCAGTACTTAACTTGGAAAGGCAACTGAAAAATCAGTCTGCCCTCATCAACACCCCCAACATAGACAAGGAGACTCTGTCAATTAACATCCTCAACGTTAACCAGAGCATTGAGGCACTGAAGAAGGATCTTGAAGAGTTGAAGAAGGACAAGGAAGATCTGTCAACCAAGATGGCCACTTCGGAGAAAGCTAACACAAAGCTCCAAACTAAATACTCTGGTTTGGAGAAAGATCTCTCCACCTTAAAGGAAGACGTGAAGACCAAAGATGGTGCCATCCAGACCTTGTCCGGTGAAAAGATTTCTCTTGAAGAGGATGTGTCCAAGGCAACCAAGGAGAAAGAAGACTTGGTGAAAGAGCAGGACCAAAGAATTCAGGCCAACATTGATGAATACTCCAACGACGTGATAGATTCCTTACAAAAAATGTATACCGAAGTGAAGTCTGACATGGTACTGCTTTTCCACCAAACGTTTCTGAAGAGGACGTTTGGTACCTTGTGGAAATACGTAGATTATGAAGACATCCTATTCCATACGATGGTAGATGGTGATAAAAAGAACTACTCTAGTGGAATTTATTCCACCACCGATGAAGAAGAAGGAACCGGGGAGAGTTCAAGTGCTGAGCTCAAAAGCCCTAAGAAAGAAGGTGACGCAGGAACATCCAAAGGGAATAAGCTCTAAGGTTTTTAACTATCTTTTTTGTTTTATGTATTTGGTGAAGTATTCAATTCCTTGGATGGCCAAGGCATTTTTGTAATCGTGTCCGGTTTGAGTCCGGTTAAGCCTTTCTCAAAACTTAAAGTCCATGGATGGCCAAGGCATATTTTGTGTTCTAATATCATTATCTTACTCAATTTTTGCTATGTTTCATATTTTCTTTTAATTTTAATGGCTAATGTTTAAAGAACCCTTATTTACTTTACAAATATTGAAGATGAGAGTGTTTAAAATATCTGATGACATATGTTTAATGGTCATCATTCAACCAGATTAATCCGATATGTCAAAAATCTTTTGTATTAAATTGAAGACTTGAAAAGAATTGTAATCAAATCACTCCGAATATTTTAAGAAGACATCATATTTCATTGAAAAAACCAGACACCTCATTAAAACCTTCCCGCGCCACCAGGGTAGGAAAGAGTATGCCCCTTAATATTTACGTAGGCTTCAAACAAGTAAATATTTACTGAAATTTCATTACAGATATAACTGGAGGTGTTAAATATTCCACGGGTGCTTTAGGATTCTTCCATCTTTGTCTTGAAGCCTATATGTCTCAGGCTTAAGTTTTTCGGAGACCTCATAAGGGCCTTCCAAGTTCGGAGCTAGTTTGTCGAACTACTTCTCCTTAGTATGCAAGAAAAAATTTCTTAATACTTTATCCCCTGATTGAAAATCCCTTCTCTTGATTTTGGAAGCAAATCTGCTTCTCATCAAGGCTTAGTAATGGGTGGTTCTAAGATGAGCCTTCACTCTTCTTTCTTTTATTAAGTCCAACTGAGTTCTAATTGCCAATTCATTGCCATGTTTGGAATAATTGGGGTCTCTGTATGATGGTAGAGTTGCCTCTATAGGAGTAATTGCATCCATCCCATACACCAAGGCAAAAGGAGATTCTTGTGTAGCAGCTGCAGGAGTAGTCCGGTACACCCACAATACTTCTTGGAAATAGCTTGGCCACTTCCCTGCAGCTCCTTCTAAATTGTTTTTCACACCGGACAAAATGGTCTTGTTTGGCACTTCAACTTGACCATTTGCTTGTAGGTGGAAAGGAGAAGAGAAGCAATGCTGAATGCCCCTAGAGGAAAAAAAATTCTCCATATCCTTGTCATCAAATTGTGGCCCATTATTTGTGGTTATCTTTTGTGGAACCCCAAATCTGCAACAAATGTTAGACAAGATAAATTTTATAACAGCTTTCGAAGTAGTTCCTGCAAGGGGGCTGCTTCTATCCACTTTGAGAAATAATCAATGACTACAATAATAGTCATGCACCCTCCAGACACCATTGGTAGAGGCCCAACTAAATCCAGTCCCCAACGAGCAAAATGCATTGACTCAGAAATTGACTCCATGGGAACAGTTGGGATATGAATTTTGTAGCCATATCTTTGGCATGTGTCATATTTCTTCACCAATTCATTAGCATCCGCCATAATGGAAGGCCAATAGTATCCGGCCAACAAAACCCTCAGGGTTGGAGCTCTATAGCCAGAGTGTGTTGATCCCTCTCCATCACGTAGTTCGGGTAAAAAAAATTGGGACTCTTCAGCCCCCAAACAACGTAAGAGAGGTCTGCTAAACATTTTTTTATAAAGAACCTCTTATGATCAAGAATCCACGAGCTCTGTGTTTCATTTTCCTGGCCATAGCCTTCTCCGGAGGCAAAATTCCATTAGAGATGTATTGAAGAAGGGGAAATCTCCAATCTTTGGGTTGAATTACTTGTACACTTAAGCTCTCCTCATTTTCCTTGCTCTGATTTGGTTGTATGGATGGGCCTTTTTGTACATGAGTCCATGGGTAGGACTGAGAGTATGCTGTGGTTGCTAAGGAGTCTGCCAGTGTGTTTTTCGATCTAGGAATATGCTCATAGCAGACATTTTTGAAGTTGGCTGCTACTTCTTTAAGAATAAACAAGTATTTGATCAACTGCTCTTTCTTGGCTTCGGAGTGACCTTGAGCATGGTGGATAAGAAGCTGAGAATCACTCATTAATCTAACTCTTTTAGTCCCACACAGAAAAGCTAACTTTAGACCAGTTATAGCTGCCTCATATTCAGACTCGTTGTTAGAAGCCTTAAAAGCAAAGCATATAGCCTGCTATAACATATCACCATACAGAGAGGTTAAACAAATCCCAGCCCCACAACCCATTGTACTTGATCCACCATCTATCCCGACAACCCACTCTTCTTTAGTTTTCTCTTCTATAGCTTGCTTAGTAGTCCTGTTCGAATGAAATTCTACCAGGAAATCAGCAACAGACTGAGCTTTGATCGCAGTTCGTGGGGCAAAATAAATATCATAATCACCAAATTCCACTGACCATTTGGTCATCTTGCTTGATATGTCTGCCTTTTGAAGAATATTTTTCAAAGGAAAAGATGTCCGGACGATGATGGAATGAGACTCAAAATATGGTCTCATTTTTCTAGCAGCAATCACCAGGGCTAGTGCCTGCTTTTCAAGTATGAGGTACCTCTTTTCAGCATCCATCAGACTCTTGCTGATGTAGTACACCAGACGAGGATAATTGTCCACCTCCTCTTAGTAGTACTGCACTTATAGCACATTCTGACACAACTAAGTATATATACAGTGTTTCTCCTTCAACAGGCTTAAAAAGGGGTTTGGGAGAAGACAAATTCTTCTTTATTTCATCAAACGCTTGGTCGTATTGTGGAGACTAGTTAAAGTCTTTATCACCCTTCAAGGTCTGAAAAAACGGGGCACATGTATCCGAAGACCTTGAAATAAAACGATTTAATGCAGCCAATCTTCCTGTCAACCTTTGTACTTCTTTAACATTTTGAGGAGGGTCCATTTTTAATAGGGCATTGAGTTGGTCCGGATGAGGTTGTATCCCTTTTTCACTTATTACATACCTCAAAAAAATTCAGACTGCACCCCAAACACACATTTTTCAGAATTAAATTTTAAATTAACCTTTGTCAAGTTGGCAAAAGTTTCTTGAAGATCAGTTAGGTGCACCTCTTCTTCTGTTTCACCATCATATCATCAATATATACTTCCATATTCCTCTCAATCTGATAAACAAATGCTTTGTTCACCAACATCTGATAAGTAGCCCCATCATTTTTCAACCCAAAAGGCATCACCTTGTAACAATGGAGACCCTTACCTGTAACAAAGGTAGTGCGTTCTTGGTCCTTCGGATCCACCTGAATCTACTTATAACCGGACAAGGTATCCATGAATGATAATAACTCTGTTGAGGTCAGTAAAGTCAATACACATACGCCATTTCACATTCTTTTTCTTTACTAACACTGGATTGGATATCCATAATATATATTGAGACTCCTTTATGTGCCAAATCTTGGTAAGCCGATTAACTTCTTGGACTATTACATCAGCTTTCTCCTTAGAAAAATCTCTCCTTTTTTGCATAACGGGTGCAACATCTCTCCGGATAGACAACTTGTGTGATATAACACTTGCAGGTAGTCCGGTCACATTAGCATTGAACCAAGCAAAAACATGTTGGTGATTTGCCAAAAAGGACAACAATTTTTTTTTTCAATTTTGGTGCCATCTTGGAGCCAACTTTAACACTCCTTCCTTCAGCCAGAGAGTGGGTTTCAACTTCTTCGATTGGTATCAAAACACCAGAGGTCTCTCTGGGGTCATCAATTTCACCCTCATCCTCAGAGGGCCCCAACAACTGCTAATCTTTATTAATCCGGACTTCCACCAGATTTTAGGGGGAAGTGTAGTTGCATAACATTTTCTTGCTATCTTTTGTCAGCTCCGGAAAACTCCCACTTGTCCTTGAACTGCATACTTTAAACATTGATGGACTGTTGAAGCCACAACATGCATCCTAGAGAGCCAAGACCTCCTAAATATCGCATTGTAACATGTAGGGCAATCTACCACAACGAATAACACCTTGACCATATTCTTGAAAGGGCTAATAATACCTCCTCCTCAAATTCTTTGATTACATCCGCAGAGCTTCTTGTGAAGCCCACAATGGATCTGTTCGAACACGGAATCACTGTAGGATTCTTCATATGTTTATAAGAACTTAAAAAGAGAATATTGGATGAGCTGCCAGTGTCAATCAGAATTCTCCTGATGTCGTTGCCCCCAATTGAAGCTCCTATCACCACAACATCCTCATGAGGCCCAACTATATCTCTTATATAATATTTATCAAAAAAATGAATGGAAAAGGAATTTGGGATTGATAAGAAGATATGTCTCCCTCTAACTAAGTAGCTAGAGTGTGAACATGCCTCTTCCTTGAAGAAGGAGTTAGCGCAGTCATAGTGTCCCCTCCAAATATAGTAAGTGACTCAAAAAAGCTTATGAGTCCAGACACTGTCTTATTTTTTTTCTGTTATAACCCCCACTTTACTCCGAGTTGGATCAGGATCCAAATACTCCGATTCAACATCAAATCTTTCAAGGATTACCATAGCCTCTTCTGGAGCAGATGTCCCCGCTATGTTTGTTGGGCCAGTCCGGTGAGCATTGTCAGACCTGTTTCCACTTCTACTCTTGACTTAAGCTCCCAACTTCCCCCTTTTAATAAGATTATGCACTTGTTGTTTCAAAGCAATGCAGTCTTCGGTATTGTGGCCAATATCATGATGATATTGGCAAAAACAAGTATTACGACTTTCCCTAGGAGATTGAAGTGCTAACGGCTTCCTAAAATGCACTTCATCTTTTGTTTTGTCATAAATGTTTGCCACATTCACTTTCAACTCAGAAAACCACTCCGGTTGGACCCAAAGTCCTTGTTTATTTCTAGACTATTGGCTCTGAGCTGGATTTGGATGGGATTGAGTCTGTTTGGCCTTATTGGGCCCCTGCCCGGTTTCTTTGGCCTTGTATCCGGACTGGTTCTGGTTTGGAGCAGCTGGGGAAGACCTCACTTGCTTGTGTACCCTAGTCTTCTTTGTTTCATCTACGTTAATTTTCTTTCCCACCTGATTCAGCAAACCACCCCAAGTCATGGCCTTCTTCGTGGTTACCAAATCAGCCAGATTCCCATGGTTTAACCCTTGTCTTAAAGAAGCTATAGCTACCTACTCGAAGCAATCAGCTAACCCATTGTTAGTGTTTACGAACCGGATTATATAGTCTTTTAGTGATTCATTTGGCTCTTGGGCACAATCGATAATAGTATCTTCATTTCCCTTCACCTTCTTACTCCCTACAAACTTCCTTCAAAAGACCACCCAAAACGTATCAAAGTTTCTAATACAACCTTGTGGCAAGCTGTTGTACCATTTCAAAGCACTTCGAGTAAAAGACTGGGAGAAGGCTCTATAAAGAAGTTTGTCATCATCATCAAAATTCATCATAAAATTTTTAAACTGTTCCAGATAGTTTTCCGGATCTTTTCTCCCATTATACTTCTCCATTTTAGTATTCTCAAACCTCTTAGGAAGTTTTCCGGACAGTATCTTGGATGACAACGGCGATTGCCTCCGATTCCGACTACGACTAAAAACTGTGTCTTTATTAGGTGTTGCAAAAACTATGGTTGTGGCTGTGAGACGACCCTTTTCCTGGATGCCTCTTTAGTCTCCGATGCCTATCCTGTTTTCTTGAATATTTTTTAACTAGCTTTTGTTTCTTCCTAAACCTTTCTTCATCACTGCTTGATGACAAAGACTCCTCAAGCTCATCCTAATTCGAGGAGCTAATGGAAGACTCAGATTCTGAGCTCTCCACCGCCTTGGACCGGTGAGATTTCTTGGAACTCACATGGATTTTTTTTGTGCTCAAATAAGTCTTTGCTGAAGCGTCGTTATCCCTTGGGTTGTCAGTATGGTGAATGGCTGACGCTTTTGACTTTTCCTTTAAACCCATCTCTTCCTGTTTAGTGGTTGTCAATGCTTCTATTTCAGATTTCAACATGTCTCGCTCTTCGGTCGTGTACTCATTGTTTTCTCCCACCACTTCCACCAAATGTGGTGGAATTGCTTGCTCGTCCAGATTCATCCGAACTTGTTTTTCTTGCTGGTTTTGAATGCTATATTCAGGCACCCTCTCCTCCCACTAGGGTCGCCAATTCGGTGTTGTTTATTTTACGCTGATGGTAATTCTGTTAAGTATTTTGGAATTTTTTTTGGAGTATTAAATGTTTGGGTGTTTTGTAGTGAGAGGTTTAAGCTCTCTGGTTGTATTAAATGTTGATTACCCTCATTAATGAAAGTAGTTGTGGTATTTATACCATTAATGATGGACCCATGGGCTTTCGAGTCGAATTATGAAACCAGGTCAAGTTTAAAGACCCATTTACTTAATAAGTTGATTAGCACCTAGCTTAGTCAAAAAGTGTTTAGTTATTTTATACTTTTGTCCTGTTTGGATAGTTTAGTGGGCAGTTTATGTCCGAATTAACCCTGTCCGGATATCTCAGTAAGTAGTGGTGGATTTATCCGGACTCATCAGAGTTGAGTAGTCGCAGCGCCTAATTCTGATAACTGAGCTTCAAATAAGGCCGGTTTTGGTTCGTCTAAAAGGACCATATAGCCATGGGCTTGTGCAACTACATCACAAGGGAAATAGGTTCATAATCTTATTGAATTGCTTACAAGTATTGTTGATCTTCTTTGTTACAATAACTAAAGTGACAATTAGTTTTTTCAATTGAAATACTTAGTATTACTTACATAGTATAATATAAATGAAGGATTTGAACTTCCTCCCGCATAAGAAAGACGCATGTCGAAAACACAGTCGTATAACCAAGAAATTTTCCAGACCCCACGTCGAAAAAACAATTATATGGATTTATCTTTAATTTAATAACCCATATTTAACAGTCTTGATAAGGTGAGTAACATAGTGTTCATTGCAAACACTTTTCACTAACATATAATTTATGTAGGTCGCCATGTTTGACTCTAATCTATTGATTAACCTCTTATAGGTTGGCTTTGTACTTTTTGTTTATCCAAAACATATTACTTTGTAACAGTATAGAACATTCTCGATAACGAAGTTTCCATTCTGTTGGTGATCGTGGTATACCTATATTTGATTATAACCTCAATATAATCCATAAATGATAGTAAACTATTAGTTGAAGTACCATTCACCAACTAAATAATATTAAAGACTAAAAATATGTCTGTAGGGAAATTGTTTCATGTGTTTGTAAAATCGATACACATTTTCCACATTCCCAAATATTGTGTAGAAGAGAACAAGATTTTATATCCAAAACAGGGTAATGAACTTATTAGATTTTATGTCTTCTTAAAAAGAAATAAAATTATCTTTTGTTAAATAGGTCTCACCTTTTGGTCCACCGATAGCTTAGGACATATGATGTATGTCTATATATTTGTAATATCTGTTTTGGATTTCAAAGAAAAATATAAAAAAATAGATAATTATAATGAAATAAAGAACATATTAGTTTAGTTGATAAATATTTGTTGATATTCGAATATCAGTACCTTTCGTTTCAAAAATAATAATTTTCGCACCTATTTATACAAAGTATGAAAAAAATTGAATCAAGGTTTTTTTCTAAGTGCCATTTTTTAAAAACAAAAAATTATTTGTAACACTAGTGGTTAACTTGTTGGTTGCTTTAAAGGAGTGTGATCTTGCTTCTCACTAACATAAAATTAATGGGAAATGGATAAGACGTCATGCATTTTGCTGATCCATTTCCTACCATGAATAACAGTGTAAAAAGATGTGGTAGTTTTTTTTATAATAAATACATCATTCAACCGATTATGACCCAAAAATTATCATTGTATATAATAATAATAAAAGGGTAGGAATTTCCAAAGAAGTGGATTGATGTATGACTCTGGTGCTGGAATTTTAGGTATGAGATGTGCCTTTTTGGGAGTTGGTAATTTACGACAGTAAATACCTTCCAAAAATGGTACGAAACACTTAACAATCTAAGTTCAAATTCTAATAGTTATCTAGATCATATACAATTATGAGTGTTTTTGTTTTTGTTTGGTTGTACTGCCAGAGTTTATATTATGAGAATCTAATTTTTTACTCGATTATATTCCATTCATTTCTCATTCATATAATCTTTGGTATGAGTTTTAACGATTTTTATGAACTTTCAAATTTCAATTAACTTTTGAATTTCCACCTTTAGTTCTTAGCAATCCCGAGTATGATGTCCTATGTTTTTATTATATGTGATAAATACTAAATGAATTGTATCACATCAGTTTTAGTATGCAGCTGGACACACACATATATGCAAAAAATTTGAATCCTAAGAGTTTTCTTAGTGGGTAATCTATTGACTATGTAAGCGATACATTTGATGGCTTTTCCCCTGAGAGATAATGGTAGAAATGAATTACTTATCATACTTCTAATAATATATTTTAGGGTATGATTCTATCTCCCATACACACTATTTATTTGAGGCAAACACAACATTTTGTATTGACAAACTACGCCACACTCCTCTATGTGTTCTGCAAATGGTTCTTAATATAATTGTTTTGGATCCATCATATCTACTATAGTATTCACCACCACGTTCAAATCTCAGGTTCTTAATGTTGTTACCGAGTTGTTTTTCAAATTCGGTCAAAAAATCTTTGAACTAATTTAGTGCCTCATATTTTCATGAGGTAATAGAGGTACCCAAACTTCTATGATTTTTGTGGAAATAGTCCATAGATATCAATATCTATAAATGCAAAGAGTTCAATTTCTCTATACGCCCCCACCATTTTGGTGTTGGTTTGTTTTCCTTTGATACAATTAATACATGTACCAAAATAATACTAATTTAGGAAACCCAATAAACATTCAACTACAATTTTGTCCATCCTCGCTTTGGAAACATGACCTAAGCGTTTGTGCTACAGTTTAAAGGATTTTGAGGACTTAGTAATTTTATTATGCATACGTTGTGCATTCATAGAAATTTTATAATTATTAATATTATTTACCAAATAAAAATTATCTTCATTTATCAAACTTTCATGCCCAACAATGATATTAATTTAAAATAGAGTAAAACTTTTATTTCCCATAAGATAAGAATATTCGAACCAGTCTAAAATCGAAAAGGAAATTAAGTTCTTCCGAAAATTGGGAACAAACAAAAACCGAGTAGAATGTTCTAATGTAAATCACAAATTGCCTATACATGGCATGAGCTTTGATCTTGGTGAACATGCATCTTTCATCCTCACTAAGCATCCCGCTCTTTAACGTATCCTGCAAAATAGTACATGTATGAGTTGTTGCAGCCAAATCAACCCACCAAGTATTATTTACCATATAAACAAGATTACTTTCCAAAACAACCAAATTTGTGAGACTATATTTTCTTAACATGTAAGCCCCACGCTTTTTGCAAGCCATCTTCACATGTCCTTTCTCCTTGCACAAAAGGAATTGACCAACTGTCAATTCCTCAAGTTTTTTCTTCTAAGTCGAACATTTGACCTAATCCTTTGCTACCAACCTTCCTCTTAGGCCCCGTCTCATTGTTAGATGTTATCACGTTCACTTCAAGCACTACACATTTAAGCCTTTCTTCCTCTTGTGCGATATGGGATATCAAATCATTGATATTCTATTTTTCCCACATACAATTATAGATGGATTCGAAATGCTTAAACGTTTTTGGTAATTACTGAAAAGTGAATCCTACCATGCACTACTCAGGTAAGTTTACCCCAACTACCTTTAACGTTTGGGTGATCATAGACATTCACATAATATGCTCACAGATTTCACCTTTTCTAGTGTATTTCTTGGTAGAGAGCTCATTAATATGACGCTGCATCTCTACCTTTTCATTCTTAGAAAATGGTTTCTTAACTTTCATGAAAAAATCTGTAGCTATGGTAGCATATGTTTGGATAACCCCACAAAATGCAACTGATATTCCTTGTAACATTATGGCCATGTATAAATTTTCCCATTTAACATGTTTTTTAGTTTACTTGCGTGTACTTTCCTAACTAAAATTAGAGGATTTGGGGTTCATTGTTGCATAATATTATTCATAAATGAACAAATATATTAGTATATCTTATTTCCATATAGGAAAATTTGCATAATACAACATTTAGGGTTTATTTCTCAATAGATTGTAACATAAGTACACTAGAAAAAACAAGTAACACACATCACATTTAGATTCGTGACATATAACAACCAACAGGCATGAACATAGTGCATACATGTAAAACATAAAATAATTTAATAATACATACATGAAGAAAAATTATACTAATACGTATTTATGAGTTTAAGACCATGATCATTATTTTAATTTTCATAAGTACCACTAAAATAATCCTAATTTAATTTTCCCAAGTTTTGGTAAAACCTTGTGGAGGTCCGATTTCATATATTTTAAATTAAAAATTACAAGGATTAATTTAATTTTTCTGAAGTATCTGTGAAACCTTACGAAGGGCCGATTTAACAAACATATAATTAAATTATCAAAATGACCATTTTCAATGATTTCTTTCGAGTTCATGGTTAATTAAACCCAAATATTAACCTTCCGAAAGGCCGGAAATATTTGAATTTAAATTAACCTTTCAAACCTTATAAAGCATAAGATCCTAAAATTGATCAATTCCGAGTGGTCGATTAAATTAATTCCAAGATTCAACTACCAGAATTGAAATCTTATGCATGCATATCCACTTAACATTCAAGCATATAACAATTCATTTCACAATCATACATACAAATTAGCACGCCTCAACACATACATCTGTGAAACAAATCATGAAAAATATATATATAAATTTTAAAAATATTTTTTCAAAAAAATATTAAAAAAATAGAGTCTACTGATGTTGTCGTTAGGCGAGCCCACCCAACGGTTGTTGTTATCGTTTGGAGATACCTAGCTAGCGACTGTGAATGGTGTCACTTGATGTTTTCCTAGCCATCAACCCCACTATTGTCATCGCGATATTAATGGATTGCAAATTATCTCGCAAGTGGCAGCGTTCATCTAAGGTATCAGCAGTTCGCTAACCATGATGAACGTCGTCGGATAGCTTTTGCTTAGCGTTAACATCGGAAGTTAAGATCGATGAGTTGTTGCCCCAATATTTTTGAATTGATTCTCTAAATTATGGATTGTTTGAAGTGAATTTTGGAATAACTTTCAAGGCATCAAACAAACCTTAAATTTATCGAAAAACCGTAAAATCTATCAAATACATTAATTTATTATAAAAAGGATTAAACACATTATCATGTTTTTAACAAAAATAAATCAATATGTATCATGCTTTTCATACAAATTCTAAATCTAAGCCATACCCCAACTCAATTAAACATTTAATCCCAATAACATGGATTATTTACATTACAAAAAATATACATGATCCGAGAATAAATATGCAATCTTTTATCCTACGAATTAGAAGAGGGTTTCAAGGTTATAATACACATCAATCAGTTAATCAAATACCCAAAGAAAATAATAGACGCTCTTATAATTTTACTACAAAATAAATAGAAAAACCTACTTGTAATTCTATTTGTGATTGCTATCCATTATCCTAGTCTTTACTATTCTACAGTTCTTCAATCGACTTCACAAGTTGTTCTAGAGATACCTTTAACATACCGTTAGCACTTCCACACACAAAGCCCACAATATCTGTTTGCCTAGGTTTTATTGAAATAATACAAAACGGTAAGTCATTCTTATATAGATAATTATCTTATTAAGATATATGTGTTGTGCTCGGAGACCACAGCCGAACTAAATATATCAATTATCTAACTTGAAAGAAAACTTTTGTTTCCTTGGTGAAGGGATTGGCCGCATTTCCGTTTGAGCATAACAAGAGTGTTGAGATTGAGTTGCTTACTGAGGCTTCAACGAGGGATCATAGTGAGATCATCATTGTAGGTGGGGTTGTTATAACTCCAACAACACTATTTCATTCATTTTATTTTGTGAATTTATTAAGAAACCACCGAAAATAAAAGTCTTCATTTTTATTATATATTTTATTAACAAACTATATAATATTCCATGTCCACATGGAACACACGCTACCAAGTACCACCTCATATTTTAAAATGAATTTAACGGTTCTAATGCCAAAATGCTAGTATTTGACTTCCATTAATGCCAGCTTTATATATATTTATATAAATTTTAAAATATAAAGATACTTATTTATATTTATTAAAATATATAGTTGATTTTTTTAATTCAAAAGAAAATATTTAAAAATTGTGTTTCATAGCGAGGAATTTATGAATAGACGGTAAAAGATTGTAAATTTTCTCCAAAAACTAATTGAAACTAAAAATCTTATCAATCAATAATATCCCTCTTTACAAATAATAATAATTCAGTTATGAAAATAAAAGCAATAAAAAAAAATTCAGCCTGCATCAACTTATTCATCCGTCCCAACAACTGTATGGTCACTCTTTTCGCCTTCTGTCTCAAAGAATGTAGTTTGGCACTCTGAGGGAGTTAGAGCTTTTATTTTCAAAATTTTATCTACGATTGTCTTGACGAGAATAAACTCTGATCTACAAAGCATGAAGGTGTAAAGACAATAATAAGTAAAAGAAAGTAACAAAAACATTCTTCAAATTGAAACTTTGAGTTTAGGAATTTACCCATAATTAAATAAAACAAAACCAGATAGACTGGCTGCTTCTTTCAGAGCATCTCTCCATATCTGCTCCTTGCCTGATTTGGAAGCAGCAATATTCTTTAGGAGTCTATCGAATGCACTTCCGAATTTCCCAGTCTGGTTTTGTACATGTGTGGGATCTACTTTGTAAAAGACCGGTATAACAATCTGTTTCAGTGCTGCCCTGCACTCGAGAATCTTCACGAGCTCATCCAAACACCATTCAGAATCCGCATAGTTTTTGGAGAAAATTATGACTGAAATCATACATCCTTCAATTCCTCTGATAACTTCAGGAGAAATCTCGTCCAGTATGGGGCCATAATCCCTGAAGGTCTGGATATTTTCAGATTGCAAAGCATTGTAGAGATGGGTGACTATGTTGTGACGGGTGTCGTCTCCTTGGAAGCTGAGGAAGACATCGTGCTTACACAAAGAAGATGGAAAAGAAGAAGCCATGTATATGAGTAGGTAAATCTAGAAGCTCAAAAGGATGGGTTAATTAAAATCAAACTCTGGAGCTCAAAAAGCTTTACTTAGAACAGAGATCTTATAGCTAAAGTTTGAGCCCAATCAAACTAGAAATAAGAATTTCTTGGCTGTTATGACTGAATAATAAGTTTGACTTTGGTGATATTCATCATGGATATTTTTTTGATAATACAGTCATTTGATTGAGTGCCAGGCAATTTATTATCTGCAGACCCCTTATTTTAATATTTCTTACGTTTAAGGGTAAATAACAAAATGAGCCCTTGTGCATTTATTTCAATTCGTGATGGGTTTTTAATTTTTTAAACGAACCGTAAACCCAACACGAATTTGATACGAATGTTTAGGGTTAGAAACTAAATATTTACCACCCTGACACAAATCCATCCAAAAAAAATCGGGTTGGGTTTGGATTGGATTCGTGTCAATGCAAAACTCCAAAAAAACATGTAAATCCAAAATGGATCGGTAAAACTCGAAAAGTTTTACAAATCCGAAATTGATCCGTAAAACCCACAAAAACATGTAAACCCACAACTAACCCGTAGACCCGATCTATCTTCAAATTCTATAATTCTAAAGATAATATTATATATATAAAATTTAAATCAAAATAATTAAAATTAATTGTTATTTTTTAAAATATATTTAGGTTTTAGATTATATATATAGTATGAACATATATAATTCAAAATTGACTTATAAATAAAATCCAGAAAAATATTTTATGCCAAAATTGATTTGTAAATAAAATCTATAAAGGATAAACATGAAATTGATATCTAAAATTTTATTAATAAAAAAATATATTTTACATTTAAAAGAATAAAAAAAAATATATCACAATTCCTAAATACTTTAACCTTAGTGCCGACTCTTTCTATAGGTCGATACTTCATATTTCTCTCCTTCATCCATCTTATATGCAGTCTTTACCGTATTTCGTTTTTATTTTGTCTTTGTTGTCTCAATTTTTTATTCCAGGTATTTATTCCTCTCTCTTTCTATAGGTGTTGTATCTTTCTATAGGTGTTGTATGTTTTTTTAAAATCCTTTTAGATGTGTATATTAAATTTTGCAGGCTTTTACATGTTTTGTTTTTAATCGAACAACGAACTACTGACGATATTTATATAATTGCTGCGTGTTTGTTTTGATTCATAAATTGAGGATTTTTTTTAACTTGTGAGAATGTGAAATTTTCAATTTTTTTGAACAAATATCGACGTAGGGCGGAATTAAACATCGTTTGTGTTTTAATTATTATGAGTGCATATGTGTTTTTTAGATATACAATGGTACATATGTGTATATGTGTGTTTATATGTTTTTCCAAGAAAAATCTAAGTAAAGAAGAGAATAAAAAAAGCTACAAAATATTATTTATAATAATATATTAAATAATTTATAATATTTCTTTTAATTTGTTAAAATAATTTATATTAGTTTCTTGTAATTTGTATTAATAATTTATATTGTTCAATTAGTTTTCTATAATTTTGTTAAATAATTTATATTGGTTTCCTATGATTTGTATTAATAACTTGTTTAATTAATTTATACTAGTTTCTTGTAATTTATATTAAATTGTTTAAATTGTTTATATTAGTTTCCTCTAATATATTAAAATAATTTATATTAGTTTTGGTAAGTTATTTATATTAGTTCAGTCTGGGAAGCTAACAAAATAATCAACACCCTTTAATTGTTCCTTTACCGTATAAATGCTCTTATACTTGGAAAAGATTATGGAAGATGAGGGATATGGTTGAGAAGTTTATTATGTGGCAGGCTAAAGCTAGTAATGTTGATCTTCAAATTGACATATGGTGCTCAAGATAAGCTTTTATGACTTTTTTCTAGTGATGAAGACAGAGCATCTTATGTAGACTCTTTGGTTAAAGACTATTGGAAAGATGGAAGGTGGAATATCCCAAAGCTGGAGACTGTTTTGGATCCAGAACAAATCCAAAACATCCTCAAGGTTTTCCTAGACTTTTCTAATGACGACTCAATCAGTTGGACTCTCAATGACAACGGGCTATTCAATACTAAGTCTACATGGAAGGAAATCTGCAATAAGAGTAACAAGTCTAACCTCTATGGAAATACATGGAATAAGATAAATACTCGAAAGTTTTCTTTCCTCCTCTAGAGAGTGGTCAAGAGCTACTTACCTATTGACTATGTCCTGCAAAGAAGAAATATCCAGTTAGCATCAAAATATCAAAATTGCCATAACACAAAACCTGTCAAACATGTCTTTATTGATTGTAAGAAGGCTTGGCAAGTGTGGGTCTATTTTGCTGTTTATTTCAACATATACATCACCAAAAATATGTCCTTCACACACATTCCTAATTATTGAATAAATTTTAATGGTTGAATTCTTTTGTATTGTCTTTGAAGAAATCGGCAAACGATTTAATGTTTGAAGGATTATTTGCAAGTATTGGATCGCTGAAAGTTGTATCAAAAATAGGATTGGTTATGACGTTGGTTACATTAAAGGGAACGAGGAATGATGATTCTCTATATTATGATTATGAGAAGTTGCTCTGTTTCTAAGATATCCATAGTTTACGAGTTTTAGAGGAGGAAATATATCAGTCAATCTGGAACTTTCAGGAGTGGGAGCTGATTTAGAAGATAAGGAAGAATATAGCCTTCTTCTATATTGAAAACCATTAGAACTGAGCTTCGACGAAAACATTTTATCCGGCGACAGTTACACTAAGACTCTATTTCTTGGAGAGAAACAAAGTCCAATTGTATAAGAATATGATATATTTTATCTATCTAGATATAAAAAAAGAACTTTTAATATGTTTAAAATTTTAATAAAAAGAAAAGAAACATATTAAAACTAAAACCTTACGTAATAACAACAACCCATTCATCGCCTCTCATCACACCTCCCACTCTTCGACCCCTTCCAACATCCTAACCACTACCATCCAAACCCTCTAGAGCTACACCTTCCAGCAAACTGTCCAAGCCGTCTCCTCTTTCAACCTTGCTGGCTCAACCGTCATTCACACCTCTGGTCAGTCGTCCCCTAGTTTCTCGCCCCTCAGCCTGATACGTATCCCATCCACTTTCCCTGAGTCCTTCCCTGACCGAAATAGCAAAGGACAATTTCTCTCTCGTACCCCCAAAGCTATATGTTCCCTTGGAATCCGCCCCACCACAAATTTTCACTCCTCACCTCACTAAACCTAGAATCATAACAATAACATCCCCCTGTAACTACTCCATGAATCTGCCCCATGGTAAACATGCATCAACCAACACCCACCTCCTTCTTTCGCTCGTGGGCTAATGTAGTGGCCTCCTCCAATAGCTCGTCTGCCCTAATGGCTATCCAGAAGACAGACAACATCAAGTATGATAAATGGATCCTCATTTTCCCTAAAGACGCCCTCTCGGGAGGGAAAGAAGACTGGGCCAAATGCCTCTCTGGTTCCTTCCTGTCCAAGCGAAGGGCCACCACTCATGTCTACTCCCTGTCCAGCCAAATATGGGGTTTGCTAGGTCTCCAAGAATGCAAGCTAACTCCCTATGGACACTACTTCTTTTGATTCTCCACTGCTGATAACGCAACCGAAGTCTTGGAGCGTGCCCCCTGGTTCTTCATAAGCCACCCGGTCTTTCTAAGGCGTTGGCCCCCCATGGAGTCGCTGGAGAGGGAAGCGATCAAAGCTATCCCCCTATGGGTAAAATTCTATGGTATGCCTCACGAGCTATGGACGGTAAAGGGGCTCAACATTCTTTGTAGCGCCTTGGGTACAACACTTTATGTCGAGAGTCAAACTGCAAATCGATCCCGCCTAAGCTATGCCAAGATCTGCATAATCATGTAGGCGTCAGCCTCCTTCCCAACATCAATCACTATCGGCTGCCTCGACAAAGAGCACTCCATCCAAGTTGAGTCCCAAGGCCTTCCAACAATCTGCTCTCGTTGCCTATCCTTTGGGCATGCTGCTGTGGCTTGCAAGCACCCAACCGAGACAGTCCCCCCAGCGCCCCAGCGTCAGCCATGTAAGGAACACATGCAGGATCCTGGCGTAACTGAAATGGTGATTTCAGACTCCAGTGGAAGTGACTCTGCCCCTCTGCGCAGCTATGACAATCTTCACCCCTTGACATGCGAAGCTGGTTGGACAAAGAGCCAAGTAATCGCCAGCAACAGTTCAGCAGCCAGGAGAATCAGAAACATTAGCAGAGAACCCTCTCCAACGGAAATTACCTCACCAAAAACGACTCAAGCAGCAAAAAAGACCTCTCGAGTATGTACGGGGCAAACCCCTTTGTTATTTCATTTCATATCCTCCTGAACTTAACCCTATCATTATATTAATACGAATTTCGTCTTGGAATGTGTGTAGTTTAAATGACCCTGTACGTCAAAAGGACGTCCGGGATTTCGTTTTCTCTAATAGTATAAATGTCATATGCCTTCTGGAAACCAAAATCAGCACTGAAAACGTTGACTTTATTATGCGACGCATGCTCCATTGGTGGCAGTGTGTGACCAACCACACTTTCCATCATTAAGGCCGCATCTAGATCGTTTGGAACCCTAGTGTTTATAACATCTCCCTTGAAATGGCATCCCCCCAACTCATGCATATAAAGCTGACCTAGACCTCAAAAAATGTCTCCTTCCTTGTCACCACTA
Organism: Limnanthes douglasii subsp. nivea; assembly: GCA_036936605.1. Classification (NCBI taxonomy): domain Eukaryota; kingdom Viridiplantae; phylum Streptophyta; class Magnoliopsida; order Brassicales; family Limnanthaceae; genus Limnanthes; species Limnanthes douglasii. The sequence continues at coordinate 321,457,367 of JAUPFV010000003.1, forward strand.
TTTATGGTTTTAATGAACCATCTGACCGTCTCACCCTATGTAGAGACCTCTGTCCTTGGGGATTTCAATGCTATTATATCCCCCAATGAGTGCACATCCTCCGACTCCGGCTGGAATAACATTATCTCCAAATTCAATGATTGTTGTCGTTATTGTAACCTTGAAGATCTTCGGTCATCGGGTTTTCAATACTCCTGGTTTAACCACCGTTTAGAAAACCCAATCTCTTCCAAAATTGATACAGCTCTTGTAAACAACCTTTGGGACGGTTTGTTCCCAAACTTGTATGCTCATTTTGATCTCTCTCGTAGCTCAGACCATACTCCCATCATCCTCTAACTAACTACCCCCACCATACCTTCTATCAAACCTTTCAAATAATTCAACATGTGGCACATGCACTCTAGCTTTCTTGAAATTGTCTCTAGCAGTTGGAGTCAACCTGGCCTAAAAAACCCCATTAAATCCTTAGTTCTTAAGCTATCCCGCCTAGCCCCTTCTCTTGAAGCCCTAAACAAGAGAGAATTTCGCAATATTAGCCATAGAGTGGATGAGGCCTAAAAGGCCCTAGCCCGTGCCCAATCTAACCTTGCCACTGATTCATTCGAGATTTCCCTTCTCACCACAGAAAGGGAAGCTGCTGAGAACTATATTTTCTATAGTAGAACGGAAGAATCATTCCTCAAGCAGAAATCCAGAGAAACCTGGCTCAAGCTTGGTAATAAAAACTCCAAATTCTTCGACAATAGTATCAAAGCCCGTAGAGCCCGAAGCAAAATCCTCTCGATCATCACCGTTGAGGGTCAGACAAGCACCAACCCTAAGATAGTCTCCACCACTCTTCTTGTTCGCTACCAATCGAATTAATTCATGGACTACGAAACACCTCTCATATGTTGGCCGCCTACAACTCATCAAATCAGTCCTCTTCGCAAGCCAGGTCTACTGGTCCTCCATCTTCATTCTCCCCGCCAGGGTCCTAAAAGAACTCTCGCAGCTCATGCGACGCTTCCTTTGGTCTGATTCAGAAATAAATATATATGGGGCTAAAATTACCTGGGAAAATCTGACCTTGCCCTCAGATAAAGGTGACACTAAGATTCGAAACTTAAAAATCTGGAATCAGGCAGCTGTCCTAAAACTCTTATTAAAAAAGACCTAGATAAAAAATAATTACTAGCTTGTTTAATAATACGAAGCTGGATATAGCTATTGCCAATATATAAATAGTATAACAACCCACGATTATAACCTTTATTTAATTTAATATTACAAGCTTTTTATATCAAAAAAATATAGAATATTCTCTCTTGTAATTATACCATAATTGTCGTGTATTATCTCTCTATAATTTAAGACGACAAATTTATCCAGCAGTGAATCTCTTATATTTAAGGACGACTAAGTTTATCGAATATATAATCTCATAATTAAAGACGACCAAAATAAAAAATAATTACTAGCTTGTTCAATAATACGAATTTGGATATTGCTATTGCCAATATATAAACAGTATAACAACCCACCGCTTTAAAGTTGTTTTTTAATTAATGGAGCTCGACAACTTATATTATGAAATTTTAGATTCCATCATTTATATATGAGCAATGAACTAATTCTAATATCCGGCTTTGTAGAATAATGTCACCGAAAATAAATTTGTTGAACTGAATTTTTTTATTGTAAATTATTCATTTCTTAGACATAGCTGACTTTAATTTTCACGGCCTATTCCATTCAAACCATGGATATAGTATAAATATATTTGTAAAATTAATATTAAATTTTGAAACTCAAAAATATTATACAATTGTTTTTCACACAATGGTTTCGAATTTTATTGTTTTTTAATATTTATCTTTATTTGTTCGAATTATCTAAATATCATCTGTTTCATGTGAATTGAAGACATATTGTGGATAATCATGACGATCTATTATAATAAGTTATATACACGATTAGATGATACATATCGTATTAAGTTTTTAAAATCTTTTATATAATTTAATTATGTAACCCTATATAACTAAATAACTAACAATATCATTTTCATTCTGTAACTAATAACACTTTTTCAAGAATCACTCTCTCTTGTCATCCAAGATCTCTAATTTCTAATTTCAGAAAGATGGCTGATAAGGAGATCGATGATGCGGTTTGTACCATTTGCGGCAAAGTCAGGCACCTTATGGCCGGCATGAACCATGATGCTGTAGATTGTTGGAGCGAGAATAATTGTACGGGTATTGAATGCAAGACCCAAAGGCTGAATCAGGACGAAAGTGCTAGTTCTTCTGTAGACCATGACTCGGTGGAAAATGAAGAGAAAGTGAGCCACGTTCTAGATCTTCTGTATCTGTTAAACATAACGCAAAGTATTCTGTTCAAGGGAAATGAATTAATTCAAGAAGAGCATAAGAAACGAACACTCATTTCCTCAGAAGAAGATTCTCCCCAGACGAAGACTCAAACTAGAAACAGAGATCACTTGATTCCGGACGAGTTTAAGTATTTGATTGAACCCAAGACAGAAGAAAATAAACCAAAGAACGAGAAGAAAAATGCTACTTCTTCTAATCGCAAACGGAAGACGAAAAAAACTAAACAAAAGGATCACAAGAACAATGCTAGCTCTTCTAAAGGTGGTATGATATGCTCAAACTTTTTCGTTTTTGAAACATACACTTCGTCCGAAGACGAAGCCTCTCCCTCTCCCTGGACGAAGGTTCAAAATAAAATCAGAGATGGCGCGATTGCAGACGAAATTAAGTGGCTGAGTAGTGAATGCAAGATAGAAAGCAATACAAGAACGGATCACATGGAAAATACTACTTCTTCTACAGGCGGTATGATGATAAGCTGCAATGCACTAATGGATCACCAGGAAAATGCTAATTCTTCTACCGGTGGTGGCGCGGCGGTATGACAAGCAAAGTTCAAGATCTAGTGATTCTGTTGAAGGAAACACAAATATTACGATGTATGATGTTCATTAGCTTAAGAAAACAACATTAGCTTCAAAATAAATAAAAGTCTGATTAAGAGGCTGTAGTTATATAGAAATATTGTACGATGTTCTTTATAGACTTTAGTTTAGTTTACTTCTTTTACAAATTCAACCATTGCTTCTAAACAAGTATTGTTGCCTTGGTATTGCCTGTTAATTCAATCCCATTATTGAGAAAAAAAAGAAATCTACAAACGTCACCATATCTACCAAGTTCATCTTTCCACCACAACTTCCGCGAAATCCTTAGCTCTACTTTGACTTGTTTCACTCTTTGCCTATAAGATCTTGTATCTAGTAAATCTATTTGAGCACCAAACTTCTAGCTTTACCTACTGATAAAAATATTTTATGGCATCTTCTTCTTCATCCAGTTTGCTTACACACGATGTCTTCCTTAGTTTCAGAGGTGAGGACACTCGTCACAAGTTCGTCAGCAATCTCTACAAGGATTTGCAACAAAAGAAGATCCAGACGTTCATACATGATGACCTGCACAGGGGCGACGAGATTTCTCTAGCACTGATCAGACTTATCCAAGATTCTAAAATTTCAATCATTATTTTCTCCAACCGGTGCTTGGATGAGCTCGTGAAGATACTAGAGTGCCGGGTAAAAGGGGTCAGATTGTTATACCTGTCTTTTACAAAGTCGATTTAACAGATGTACAAAACCAGACTGGGAAATTCGGAACTTCATTTGATACCCTCCTAAAAGAATATTGCTGGTTCTCAATCAACCAAGGAGCAGATATGGAGAAATGTGTTGAAGTATAAACATATCCATTGAGGATTCCAATTCCACATTGGTAAGATCTAAAAATAAGTGAGTGTATATAATTGTCGCTCAACCTCAACCAGCAAGAGGTTTTTTGGGAGGCAACTCGATGTTTGTGAAAAAACACATTCATGATTTGTAGATCGGAGTATCTACCCTGGTTGAAACCATTACAAACTAGGTTTTCTTTTTTTCCTTCGGAAGTATCTGAGGCTTTGAACAGCAACTCGTCTATGGATTATCGACTTTTTTCCCTTCTGAAGTGTTTGAGGCTTTGAACAGCAACTCGTCCATGGATTATCGACTTTGGTGACAGATAGTACATGGACTTTCAAAAGTCCGTTGGTAGTCCCGGAACTATCCATTTTTGAGACATCTAGTTTGGATAAAGTTAGTCCTATGCCCATGTTTATTAATGAGACTAACTTTATCAAAAATAGAAAGTCAAATGACTAAATTTATCGAAACTGGAAAGTCAAACGACTAAATTTATCGAAAATGAATAGTTTAAAGACTATCTGTCACAAAAATTGATAGTCAACATATGCAAGGGGATTAACTTTATCCAAACACACGGACTACAAAATTAATAGTCAACATATGCAATTTAAACTATTTTCCCACTCATAGAAAAGGTAAAATACAATTTCTGTTTCAATCTCTCAATTTAATCTAATTTTAGCTGTGATTGGAGAAAAATCATCAACTTAAGAACCACGACTTTAAATCTCTTTAAAATCCAAATTGGGGATGGCATATCCATTTCTTTTCGGTTTGACCATAATGCGCAACAATCCCAAAGTTTCAGATGTCGTTTCTAATACATATTGGAGCTAGCTCAATCCTTTCGCTCGATTAAAATATGACATCAACCACATTTACTCAAAATCGACTAGCTAACAGACGGTTAACCCCATGTAGATTTCGGAAGATGTAAATATATAGATTCAAAACCAAAGCAGTAAATGTACAATTCGTAATACTTATCATTATATTAGACCTTTGCGTCCCAAGGTTCCTTAGACCAACCTTGTTTTGGAACAAGCACAACATTCTTAGACACTCATTCATCACCTGGTTAACCGTAAATATGAAATTGACTACTATGGATAAACTTTTGAATGGTGGATATACTTTTCCATTAAATTATGTATTATGCAATTCTAGTCATGAAACCATCAACCACTTAATGACGGGTTATGCATATTTCAATATTGTTTGGGAAGCTTGATTTTAAAAACTATATCTCCCAATCATTGATCATGATTGGTTTACATGGTTGCACACGGCTAGGAACCGGAACCCCCCACGAAATACAGGTGATCACATTTGGCGCACGATCTTTTATACAGTTTTTTGCTACATCTGGCAAAAAATAAATGCCAGGAATTTCACGCATGCCAGTTCCTCATTATACCATTACATTCTATCTAACCTCCGTTAAAGATTCCATGATACAAAAATCCGTATGCCATATTAAAAACCAACTAGCTTAATAATTATCTTGCATGGCTTATCAAATCTTTTTTCCTTAAACAACAAATCAATAAAATAAACACATGTTAAAACTAACCACAAACAAGATAAAGTTAATATGATTTGAATTATAAGGAAATTCTATATCCAAGAGCAACTGACACATATTATATATATATATATATATATATATATATATATATATATATATATATATATATATGAGGTTACAATAAACTTCACTCAACCATTAGTATTTCTTACAAAACTCACTCAGCTTAGAATCAAAACTCTAAGAATGCATATACAAGTGCTTATCTTCTACCGTAACTACAACCGATAACTTTTAAATTTTCTCTCAAAATCTATTATGTGTTTTCAGTCAATAATCAAGTAGCGACTCCAAAGCTAGCTCTCATTATTTATAAAGGATCGTTGATGAAAAATATTCCCTTCATCTCACAATAGCGCATGATAATCAATTACCTCATTTGGCCAGACCAACGAACACATGGGACAAATGCAACGTTAACATCCGTGCGACAGCATGCCTGCAACGACTGCTTGTGCATTTAATCTCATGTATAACACCTTTCTCAAGTGATTTATAGATCAAAGAGTCAGACTAAACATCAATCCATACCATTGGTGATATGGCTTGCTCTATAATATTCATGTTATCTTCATAAGTCCTTCAGAAACCATGCACTCCCATGTCGCAGATGAATGGTTTTCTCGTTTGCCTTTCAGATGTAACATTTTTCTTGCATTTGGCAGTCGATTGTCCTTAGATTCCAGCCAACATCTTTGCACATATGTCTCGGACCAAAACATTTCCTGAGAGATTCAAACAGTTCATACCTCTACATGTCTTGGATAATCCATCTTCAGCTTCACATAATCCTTGATAATACTTCAGGACTCGAGTTATGTAAATGCTACACCTAAAATTTTGATTAATCTATTTTTGAAATATTGATTAAATATAGATCATCATCTAAAGTGTATTCAAATCATCGTAGTTGGAGAAAGTTGAACAAACATCAAAATCCTTAGGCCTACTCTATAAGAGCTTCGACCTGCTGTTTTCCATGATCAACATGTTGTTGATAAAAGGGAAGTAGAAAGGCCAAAAAAATAAATGTTTTGTCCCACTTCTCGTTACGATCAGTTATATGTTAATCATAGTAAAGTAGTTAGACCAAAGTAAACAAATGGTTCGGCCCAATGGTCGCTGCGATTAGTTATATGCTCATTGAAATTTCAAATTTCAAAAGTGCGACCAATAAAAATTCCCGATCACTAAAAGTTGATTGCAAGCCATATGAAATGTTGTTTTGTTAGAAAGGTTAATCTACCAATAACCACCAAATATCAAACGTATTCATCAATAACCACTGGAGGTTTCATAAAGTGTACTGATAACCAGATGCACATTATGTTATTACCAATATACCCCTCATAATTTCTTCTCTCATGCTTTTTATTTTTTCAGATGTTATATCCGTCAAACCATAACTCGAAAAAAATGAATATACTGTTGGTTTTATTTTTATAAGACAAACAAAACTAGATCAATAAAAGTTGTTTTTAAATATAATTAAACTTTAGGCTGCGTCAGAATTCTAAAATAAATATAATTGGGTTAAAATTTAGTATGAAAAAATAACTATGTTTCAGTTCTGTAATTACGTGTAATTTGGTTGTTAAAGAGAAATTGTGTTTAGTTGCGTAATTACGTGCATTTTGGTTGCTAAAAAGCAATTGCGAATAGTTGCGTAATTACATGAAAATGAGTTACAAAAATAAGAAGAAAAAAATTATGTAAACATGACTTCAGTTGCTAAATAAGTTTGACTGTATGACAAACAATATACAAACTTGTTTTGTGAAAACAAGTGTTAAATAGATGTTAAACAAGTAACTTTTTATAGTTGTAAAAATATATGCTTTTGTGTTTAAAATTTTTTAAAAAAATGGATAATGTCGGAGTGTAAAAATATGTGTAAGTGGGGTGTCAGATTAGTCTGGAAAAAGTAATTGTTTTCGAATTGGGTAATTAAATGTAGTATGATTGTTAAAAAATAATTGTGTCCAACTTTGTAATTACGTGTGTTTTATATTCTAAAAAACATTGTGTCAAACTATGTAATTATGTGTACATGATTTGTGTAAATTAGAAAAAAAAGGATTGTGAAAACAAGACATTCGTTGCTAAATAAGGTTGATTGTGTGGAAAATCAAAAAATAAAAACTGTTTTGTGAAACAACTAACATTTTTGTAGTTGTAAAAATATGTAAATTGTTTTTTGTTGAATTTACTTTTGACAAGGGAAGGAAAATATAGGTGTTTAATATGTAATTTAGCCCACAAATAAGGTCAAGGTCCATGTATTTAGTGACTAAGGACTAAGGTAAAGCACACATAAGAAATGAGGGACTTAAATGATAGTCCCCAAGTACTTGTTTGTAAATAGTCAAATAGTGGGTAAAAAATCCACTCTTATGGTGGTAAACATGTAATTTTACACTCTACCTCATTTACTATATAAAGGACATCCCCTTTTGGGAAAAGGGGCCGATGATTAATTAATAATTGCAATATTTATTACTTTTTTCTCTTTCATTTCTAGTAATTCACTGTTTACTGTCACATCATACGAATATTCTCTAGTCCGACCCCTTCACACAAACTTCTTCGCTCCTGAGTCTCACTAAAGATTCTATGAGCTCATCAGTGGCGCCATCTGTGGGAACCGTTTGGTACCCATAATTAATTTTCTAAAACCTTGAAAAGTAAAAGCCAAAAAAAAATTATGGATACAGAAACTCTTGGAGAGATCGAGACTAATCCGACCAGAGATTTAGTTGGTATCGAAAGCATTTCACAAACGAAAGAAATGTTCTGAATCGGTATGGGGAAGAACTTTTAGAGGTGTCAGTTTTGGTCGCCAGACGAAAAGAGTTGTTAGAAGACATCTAAAGGTTAAATGCTGAAAGGGACGCTATGGTGGCGAGCACTAAAAGGGTCAGATCCGAGGTCCGACAAGAAAAGGTCGAGGCCGACCACATCCAAGATGCTGTTATACCCAAAGAGAGCCGACGCAGAAAAAGCCATCGGCATTCTAAAAGACGTGCTAGATCCGAGCAAAAGTATGAGCCGTCTGATTCTGGCGAATATACCTCATTGAGCTCCGATAAGTCTTCCTCTTCGGAGACTGATTCAAGGTATAAGGTGGATCGAAGGCATAAATATCCGAGGAAGCATAAACATACTCATCAGACTAGTAGGAGAAGGAATGATTCGAGGAAGAAAGATGATGCTGGTAAAATAAAAATGCACTCCGAGGAACATGTTACTACTCGGAAGCAAACTCAGTCTGATAGCTATCACCAAGATTACAGAGTCAATAACCACTTTACTTCTCCAATCGAGGAAAGATTGTACCCCTCTTTCCTCACCAAGATGACGGTCCGGGGGGAAGCACGTACAAGGTCGAACATAATTGGAGGTTGTCACCCTTCTCCCCGGATATCCTCTATGGGCACCTTCCTAAATGGTTTGATATTTCCAAACTAGAGAAGTTTGATGGGACTCAGGATCGTGATAACCATATTGAGCAGTTCAAGAACTTCAAGATTAACTATGATGATGACGACAAGTTGCTGTGTAGACATTTCTCTCAGACGTTCAAGAACGCCGCTTCTAAGTGGTAGAACCGACTGCCTCAAGGGTGTATAAAGAATTCTGATATGTTCTCAACTATGTTCCGACAACACTTTGTCGAAAGCAAGAAATTTCGTGCCAATGGGGATACCATCATTTATTTTCGACAAAAGATCGAAGAGAGTTTGAAAGAGTATACCAAGTGATTCATCAAAGTCAAGACGGACATAGAGTATTTCGTGGACAAAGTTGCATTGGTTGTCTTCCGGATGGGTCTTCTTTTGGGGGTAATGAAGGATAATGCTGCAGAAACACAAGCGATGACGTTTGGAGCTTTGCTGGATCAGATAGAAAAAAAAATCTTAGTCGAGGAAACCAGGGCCTCACAGATAGAATTCATGTCTCAATTTTATCCGGATCCAAACTTAGCTAGAACAAGTACGACAATGGTTAATGGTCGACCTCAAGCTCCCCAGCCGACCACGATTGTCCGGCCGCGGACTCAGACAGTTCAAGCAACCAACCAGACCCCTTAACGACAGAGTTAGAACCAACTGTATCACCAGACAGGTCAAGCAGTTCAACAGTATGTTAGACCAGCTTCCAACAAGTGGGTCCGACCAGCTCATTACGCTGATTTAACTGAATGTGTCTCTACTATTTTCGAAAAGGCACGTGCAAACGTGCATTTTCGCCAGCGTTTTCCTCTTCAGACTCCAAGGGAACACATGAAGAACAAATACTATCAGTTCCATGCTGACATCGGGCATCACATTAAGGATTGTGTGGATTTAAAGAAAGAAGTTCAATACTTGATAGAAAATGGAAAGTTGGTTGACTTTCTCAAGAAGAATTACGCGGTGGTACCTAAACAAGAAATCGCTCCAAGGCAAGACGACACCATGATGATTTCCGATGGGATTTAAGAAGAATTTCTAGATGCGTTTAACGTGGGAACGAAGTATCTTGATCCGAAGCCGGGCATAAATAGTATCACAGGAAAGGTCAGTGAGTTATGTTTATTTTTTTAGTCGCTAACCATTTTCAGGGGAGGGGGGTGGGGGTGCAATAACAGGTATATCAAACTACTCAAGGAAGAGGCAAATCATTAGTTTGGCAACATAGTTAGAGGCAGGATCCTCATCACACCTATACCGGAATCCATCGCCAATCCTCTGCTTTGAGGATGGCGACATGAGGGAAATGGCTGGTCCGCATGAAGACGCATTTGTAATCGGAGCAGAGTTTACTGGAAACGAGATAAGAAAAATATGGATTGACACGGGGAGCTCCGCCAACATTATGTTCATGACAACCTACAAGAAGATAACCAACCCCCCAACTATCGTACGATCCGACAGGACTATAGTGGGATTTACCGGTGCGATCGCAGACGTCTTCGGAGAATTCGAAGGAATGGTAGAACTGGGCAGGGGACCATTCAAGAAAATAGTGACAGTACTGTTCATCGTTTTAAATGCACCCACATCATACAACGTCATCTTTGAAAGGTCATGGTTGTCGAAGATGCCTGATGTGCCGTCCACAGTCCACCAATGTTTGAAGTACGTAGTGGGAAGTAATATTGGAACTATTAGACCAAGTCAGAAAATGGCAAGAGAATGTTACAAAGCGGCGCTGGCCCCCAAGCAGTTGAAGCGGGTCGGATCCAAACAAGAATACCAGTCAGAGGGGCCTCCTTCGGATTCCAATCCTTTTGATAATCTGAGGGAGTCCCTTGGGTTCATGGTCCCTGACGAAGGCTTCGAGGACCATCCGTTTGGCCCTGGAAATTTTTTTAAGATAGGAACAAGGTTATCACCTAAGGTAAAAGAAAGCTTAATCAGATTTCTTTCAACCAAATTACATCTGTTTGCATAATGTACAGAAAACGTTACAGGAGTACCAGAAGAAGTCATCTGTCACAGGTTGGCTATACGAAACAGTGTCTGACCGATCATTCAGAAGCGAAGATATTTTTCCCAAGAGAAAACTGAAGCGATTATGACAGAAGTAGACCGTTTAATGAAAATGGGACACATCCATGAATCACAATATCCTTTATCTACCTCCAACCCGATCTTAGTAAAGAAGAACGACAAATGGCGGATGTGTGTAGACTTCACTGATTTGAATAGGGCTTGCCCTGAAGATCCTTTCCCGATCGCAAGGATAGATCAACTTGTGAAGGTCCTTTATGGATGCATGTGTTGCATACAATCAAATCCGGATGGACCTGAAGGATCAAGAGAGCACGACTTTCATCACTGGAAGGGGTCTACATTGTTACCGAGTCATGGCATTCGGACTAAAGAATGCGGGGGCAACATACCAACGTTTAGTGAACAAGGCGTTCGAAAGTCAAATTGGCAGAAATGTTGAAGTTTATATTGATGACATGTTAGTCAAAAGCCTTAGATATGAAGATCATGTAGCTGACTTAGAAGAAACTTTTGCCAATCTCGCTAAAATAAATCTCAAATTGAACCCAGAAAAGTGCACGTTTGGAGTAAGGCCTGGAAAGTTCTTAGGTTACATAGTTAGTGAGCAGGCATCGAAGCAGATCCGGTGCAGTTGAAGGCCTTATGTACTATGGATCCACCTAGAACGATTAAGGAGGTGAAAATTTTAACCGGAAGGTTGGCTGCTCTAAACAGATTCATATCCAGGTCGTCGGACAAGTGTGCCCCTTTCTTCCAGGTGCTAAGGAAATCGAACCGATTCGATTGGACTCAATAATGTTCCGATGCTTTTAATCAAATCAAACAATATCTCTCATCCCCGGAAATACTAACAAAGCCATATCCGGCGGATAAGTTGTTCCTATACTTAGGGGTGTCCAATTTTGCAGTCAGCTCGGTTTTAGTCCGAGAAGAATCGAGTCTTCAAAGACCAGTTTATTACGTAAGAAAAATCCTTTTAGATGCAGAAAAGAGATACCTTAAGTTGGAAAAGCTAGCACTTGATCTAGTAACATAAGCTCGAAAGATGAGGCCCTACTTCCAAGTTCATACGGTGGTGGTGCGAACATCTTTTCCTCTGAAAAGTATGTTACAGAGACATGATGCGTCCGGAAGGATGACTAAGTGGTCGGTAGAACTCAGGGATTTCGACATTGAGTTCAAACCACAAAATGCGATCAAAGCACAGGCGCTAGCTGCTTTTTTAGTGAATTGCATTCTGACAGAGATGCTGTAGAAATGGAGGGAGAAAAATCTGACTCTGAGTGGCAAGTCCAAACCGATAGGGGATCCAGCTCATCTGGATGATGAGCAGGTGTGCAACTAATCTCCCCGGATGGCATTGCAATGTATCAGGCAATCTGACTCGGATTTCAAGAATCCAACAACGAGGCAGAGTACGGGCGGCCTTTTCTGGACTACCTACAAGAAATGGTATGGGCTAACAGGACTACTCCTCGGATAACAACACACGAGTCACCTTTCGCGCTTGTATACAGAATGGACGCAGTGGTGCGATCGGAAACAATGTTCGCATCTTTCCGACTGAGTTAGTATTCTGAAGAGGGGAATTACAAAGGAAAACGCACAGTGCTTGATCTGATAGAAGAAAAGAGAAGTAGGGCACAACTGAATTCTTACACTATCAAACTTTAATGAGAAGCCGTTACTCGTCAAAGGTTAAAAGAAGAGAATTGGAGGTGGGAGACAGGGTCCTAAGAAAAGTCTTTTTACACACAAAAGACAAGAGACTTGGAAAACTCGCCTCAAACTGGGACGGTCCATACACAATCACAAGGAAGTTGAAACCAGGGACATACCGATTGAAAGATAGAGAAGAAAGAGATCTTCCCCATTCGTGGAATATTGAGCACCTAAAATCTTATCTAGTTTGATTGAGTGATATGTAAATATTTTCTTTGACAGTCTCTGTAAGTTCCGGTGGCATGCTTTTTCCTAACCTGGTGGCGCATAAAGGTTTTAATGAGATGCCTAAATAGTTGACTTATATACCAAATCTTATTGCCTTCTTTAAAAACTAGACTAAGTTCGTCTTTTTGAACTCAAAACATACTCCAAAGAAGTTTGGACTAGAAAGTTCATCTTTTTGAACTCAAAACACATTCCAAAGAAGTTTGGACCAGAAAGTTCATCGTTTTTAACTCAAAATATGAACAAAAAAATGTTTTAACTCAACATTGAATCATAGTAAGAAAAACATGAGGTAGAAAAGATTGAGCAAAACATCACACTAAGAATGTATCACTAAAAGTACCAATAAAAAGGAAAATATTACACTAAAAGTTTCTTGTTGCAGGAATCAGAAAACAAAAGGTTAACAAAATAGGAACTACCCAATACAGGCTAGTCGGATGCAGAATTTCCTTTACTACCAGCAGGAGAATCCGAGTCCGACGAAGAGCTCTCCGAGTCTTCATTGGATTCAGGATCCTCCACGGATACTCCAGGAAGGCGATGCTGCTCAATGACCCGAGTCCAAAGACTTCCAAGGTACAAGTCTGGGAATCTTTCATGCATCTCCATTACCATTACTGATCTCAATTCAGCATCCCTCTCCTCAAGACGAACAACGATGTTAGCGGCATACTAATCAAGAATTTCATTCTTCTTAGCTTCGAAGTTTCTCTTCAAGCTTTCATGTTCACTGATAGCTTCTCGATGTCTTAAACAGTAATTTCAAATTATACCTTTATTTTGCAATAGCGTTCAAGAAGACCATCAACCGTTGTGTCACGCTCGGTATCCTTGGCAATGAACTTTTCTCTTTCATCGTCAAATTTGGTCTTTTCCTCGGACAGTTCAGCCTCAAGGGACGTGATGGTAGTCAAACGCTCCTTGGAGGTCTTTTCCTCCTTAGCCAATTCATCAGTCAACTCTTTTACCCTTTTTTTAGCTCTTCGGACTCGGAAGATAGAGTTTGTACCTTTGCGGTTAATTCTGATGTCATGGCTAACTCATCCTTTAGCTCCTTAACCTCATTCTTCAGATTATCGGACTCAGTGACTAAGCCTTCCACTTTGGAGGATATCTCAGTTTGATCGGCTACCTAATCGGTCAAGTCCCTAACATTTTCCTTCAACTCTGAGCTTTATGAAGTTAAGGCCTTCACCTCTGCCCTCCTCTTAGTGACCTTTTTTTTAATGCAATCCTTCCGATTCGCTTTGTGTTCGAGTAGAGCATCAACATGTAGTAATTTTTTCAACTCGTTCGCCACGTAATCGTTTCCATAAACGTAAAAATAGTCCGGGGAAAGATAGCTATCCTTATCAGAGCCACATTCTTGACATTCCCTTCTAGCGGAGACAAATTCTCCACGATAGTCTGAATCAACAATCACAAAGTTTCTAGATAGTGAAAGACACGGACGATAGTGTTGTCACTCTCCCCCCCCCCCCCCCACCCCCGCTCTCAACAACCTTTTTTTTTTCTCCTCATCAGTGAAATTTTGCGGCCTCGTGGCACCGGCATGACCTTGAGGCCTAATCTCAACCAGGTGAACAACATCACTTGGCATGTTTTCAGGATGAGAGGTTGGAGAGAAAACCTGATGATCAAGGGGGGTTGCATGTTGATGATTCGATGAACTTACACCCGGGGGCAAGCTTACTTGAGTATCATCATTGTCACCCGGAGCCCCTTTAGGAGGAATGACTTGTACCCTCTCTTGGGAATCACCTTGAGCCTCGGAAGCATTGTCATCAGACCCAGAATTTTCCTCAGTATCTTCTTCCTCACCTCCCTCGGGCTTGTCTGCATCTTGATGACTCGGAGCTCGGGCCCGAGTAGGGAGGTAGACTGCATTATCCAAGCGCTCTAAACGTTCAAGGACATCATCGCTTAGAGGAGGCACCATAAGTTCTGAGGCGGCCTTCTTTTCACTAAGATCGTATCGCCACATATTACTCTTAGCGAAATTCCTCGGCATAAAGCTTTGGTGGAACTTATGGTCCCAGTGATCACCACCCAAAATCCTCAGCTTCTCAAAGATATCTTTACCACACTTATCATGACGCTTAAAGGACTTAGCAATTCCCTTCATAGCTGAAAAAGACACACAGTCAGAATTTACTGAGCGTGGCAACTCAAAAAAAATTTAGGTGAGAGTACTTACCTTTTCCGGCCCATTTCAATGCCAGTCGATGAGAAAGGTCTTCGGAGTCTTCGAATCCGGTCTCCCACAACCCGTAAATAAACAAAAATTGTTTCTTTCATTTTTTATCGGTCTCTAGAAAATCCTTTATCACTTTAAGGTTCCTAGCAAAACCAAGTGAGTAGAAAGGATAATGAGAATTCTTAGCCAATCCAGAAACAACAATTAGTTGTTCCATGGTGAAAGCGTTCCCGGAGAGCCTCGACGCCATAATACAAGCCATAAGGGTATACCAAAGATTAGCCCCAACGTGAGAAGGACAAAGTTTGACCAAGTGCAAGTAGTCGGCCAGAAGAGGATCGAGGGGCAATCGAAGACCCTAGTTCATCAACTCTATATAAAGCATCAACTCATTGTTCCAAACTGATAGAGGCGTCTCTCCAACAGTAGGGAATCGGATGGTGATGTTAGTAGGAATACCCCATCGGTCCCTCAACTTGATCTCCTCGGCCGGGTGAAAATACTTATACGCCACCTTATACAGAGCTAAGAGATGCTTGGCTTCGATATCACGAAGATGGTCGGTCAAGATATCTTCCACATTCGAGGGAAGGCCCGTCAGACGTTTCTTCTTCTTCTTCTTCTTCTTACTCTTTACCAGGGAAGTCTTACTTGGGTGAAGGGGAAGATCAGCTGTAGGTTCCGGGGGATGAGCCAGAGCACCACCATCCGGGGAGGGAGCATCGATAAGTACGACTCAAAGAGGCTCTGCCTCAATCACCACAACGTCAGGTTCTCACTTGTCGTCTTTAGGGTCATCGTATAAAGCTTTCTTCTGAACCTCTGAGATGGAAGTGAGGGACGGTTCCGGCCGAGTCCCTCTAGACAAAAATTTTCGAGGGCTGACGTCTGGCATTGTTTGAGAAGAACCTTGGGCAGTTGTTGAGGGAGTTGGTACCTAGGAAGGGATCCTCATCCGGACCGATTTGATGGATGGATCAGGTGATCTTTTTCGTTTAGCCCGGTCTCGATGCTCTTTAATCAATGGTCTTTCTCTGTCATCACTCCTTACGATGAAGAGGGGAGGCAGAGAAGGAAAATTTAAGGGAGTTAGAGAAGCAAAAAGATCAACCCCACCACTTGAACGGTGTGCTTGACTGGGGGAGGATGCAGTAAGGCGGATAGAGCGTTCGCGGATCGGAGCCCAGTTGTCTCGAAAGTTAGATTCCCAAATCTCTGCAGGGGAAGGATGTTCTCTTGCACCAGCAGAGCTACGAGCACCGATCCGATTAGAGATGTTGAACCACCTCCAAAGCTTATACTTTTTAAGATTGATAAACTCGTCAGACATGAAAATGCAAAGTAAATTTTTTGTTTAGGCACAGTTTCTCTCTCTAGAGCGAATTCTGTTCAAAGAAAATCAGAAACCTTTATTCAGGGAAAGAGTTGAGTATTTATAGGCAAATGGAGCAGAAGGTGAACAGGCAAAAGGTAACGGTACCATGACACGTGTTCATGACAGCTGCGCCGCCTAAAAAAATGTTTGACTCAATAACAACGAAACTAAGCATGCGTACGTGATATTAAATGATTATTTAGGTGACATCAGCCTGACTAAGGGCTGAGGTCAGCAAGCTAAAATCCGATCTGAGTCAAAGGCTCACCAGGGAATACGAAATCCGACCACGATGAAATTCGATCTCGATACAGTTCGATCAAAAAGCAAAGTACTCGAGCAGGGTAGCGCATGCTTCAATCCGAATGATATCAAATTACAGTTCAAGTACACATCCTGAGAACTGCACATGCACTGGGGGCTACTGATAAGGGATGCAAAATATAGGTGTTTAACATGTAATTTAGCCCACAAATAAAGTCAAGGTCCATGTATTTAGTGACTAAGTACTAAGGTAAAGCACACATAAGAAACTAGGGACTTAAATGGTAGTCCCCAAGAACTTGTCTGTGAATAGGCAAATAGTGGGGTAAGAAATCCACTCTTATGGTGGTAAACATGTAATTTTACCCTCTACCTCATTTACTATATAAAGGACATTATCTTTTGGGAAAAGGGGCCGATGACTAATCAATAATTGCAACATTTATTTATTTTGTCTCTTCCATTTCTAGTAATTCACTGTTCACTGTCACATCATACACATATTTTGTAGTCCGACCCTTCACACGAACTACTTCGCTCCTGAGTCTCACTAAAGATTCTCTGAGCTCATCAACTTTGAAAAATAAACTTTCCCACATCCGGTTGTGAAAATACATGCAAATGGGGTGCAAAATTAGTCTGAAAAAATAATTCTCCAAAAATATCATTTATAAATTTTGTTTCTCCATTGGTAAAAGTTAAAAAATATACGGTTTTGGCATTTTTTATAGTGTTTTGAATGATATAGATTTTTTTAAAGTTAAAAATTACTAATTTTTAAGTGTGTACGTGTCTTGTATGTTTATGAGTATTATTGGAATTATTTATGTTACACGTGGTTTTTGATAAACTTCAAAATTCAGGTGGTTATAGGTAATTTTAACTTTTCCTACGTGTTTGTCGGTAACTTACCATTTTGAAAAAGAAAAGTTTTCCCAAACACTTATTTCTTGAAAGGGTCTGTCTCTATGTAAATATTTATGATGTTTACAACTCTTTGGAAGAGTTTATTAATTCTATAAATAAGTAAACATTTCTAGAATGAAAAACATAATCTAAAGAAAATTTTCTCGTAAAATCGTCTATCTCATTTTTATCTTACTTTATCAAATCTGAACTTAGATTTCTTGTCACCTGTATTTAAGTTTATAAAGCTTGTTGTGTCCCACTATAATTTCATCCAAAGATCAATAAATATAGTGGTAAAAGTAATTATTTTAGTAAAATATTACTTTACGTGTGTCAAACTTCTTATTTTTTACAAAACGAATTATGCAAATCTTCTCTTCACCTACTTTTGTAAGTTTTTGTTTCCTATTCTAGTTTTCTAACAATAAAAAAGAATTACCATTGTGGAACAAAAAAAAATTACGGTCATAAGTAAAGACAAAGTGCAAATCGATCCATGTTATGGAGCAAACCATGCAAGGTTAAAAGACAAAATGACGTTCTTGGCATTGCATTCAGATACAAAGCATGCTAAATAGAAACATAACTACACCAAAACATGTATGAATCAATGTGTAATTCATAAGTTTTTAGTTGGAAACATTTTTCTGCATCTAACTTTTTAATGTAGAAACATATTTTGATCTACTCATGTCCACAAAAACAGATTAATGTTTAAAACACAATTACGAGCATTAACATAATATGTTGCTCATAAACGAGGTCTATTCAAATCATTTAAAATAATTAATGATGCATGTTGGTGTAAATGGACAACACCAATAGATTAAAAGTTGAAGGGCGTGAAAACGCGAAGTTAGTTTTTACAAATGGGAAAATGGTAAATAGCATTAATTGATTTATATGTTCTAGAAATGAACATAAATTTGGTGTCCGGTGATCTTTTTACTAAATCAAGAATTCATTCTATATACAAATCCGCTAAACTCATTCTAAAAAAAAGATATGTTTGTTCGGAAATAATACTCAAATAATAGAATGGTGAAACTATCTAATACCAAAAATTTAATTACATGAAAAATTCTATTTATTCTTGTTCACCAAATGATTATTTGTTGTGGTATGATAAAATTACTTGTATAGAACATAGCATGATAAACATGTACGATAAACATAACCGTTAAAACCGCATGTATAAATGTTATATATGTTTATATGATAAAATCTGAATTATGTGTTGAATAAAAAACAATTAGAAAATATTCATTTATAACTGCTATACTTATAGTTAGGTTTATTTGTTTATATATAAAAATAAATCTTTTAATATGTTTGAACTTTTAAAATAAAAATAAAAGAAATATTAAAATTAAAATCTTAGATAATATATATATATATATATATATAAAAATGAAAATTTTAATATGTTTAAAATCTCGAAATTGAAAATACAAATATAACAAAATATGGAAATTAAAATCATACGTAATAATAGCATATCTATGGAATAAGTTATCTCTTATAATAAGTTATACTTTATCTCTATTCTATGGAGCCACATTAACATTAATCTCATTTGTACTTATGGTTTTATTTTATCATTGGTTTCAGTGTTGCACTATCCCCTAAAGAATAATGAATTTTTTTTAAAATATTACTAAATAGTTCTTATGGGGATATAATCTAGACTCAAACAACATACACTCGTCTACATGGTCCAATGTTTGTAAATCCTTCAAAGAAGGTGGTCTGAATGTCAAGCTTCTTCAAGGCACTCACGATATCTACTCCTCACAACTTTGGATCATTTTAAGGAAAAGCGAGTATTTGGGCTAAATTTATACATAGTATTTACTATAAAAATATTGACCCCTTGCAACCTAAATTTTTAGTAAATATAGACTCTCATACAGGGAAAAGACTATCTACAATCAAACCTACAGTTGAGCCCTATGTCAAGTGCAATAAGGATCTTTCAATCAAATGGCTTGTATCCAAAGATGGTATCTTTAATCCTATAGATACTTGATATATGCTTAGAAAGCATCAATACATTTCCAACCTATATGGAAAGCTTTGGAACTCAGTCCCACCTAAGAAAAGTTCTTTCCTAACGTGGAGAATAATCAACAAATTTCTACCTATAGATATTATCCTGCAGAAGAGTCACATCTATCTTGGATATAAGTGTCATCACTGTTTTAAATATGAAACAACTAATTATTTATTTGTAGAATGTATTTTCTCATGGACTATTTGGACATTCTTTGCTAATATTCTCAAGATTCAGGTTGCTAGAAACATGACAATTCTGCACTTACTGAGAAACTGGTTGTTATGTTGGACTATACGGCAAGCAAGGAATAAGTCTAAGGTTCAAGGTATGGTTTCATCTCATACAAACACCATTAATTTTATAAAACAACAACTCCACGCTTTAGATAATGCATTTATTATAAAAAAAGAAGCATTAGAATAACATTTTTAATGCCTCTTCTAAGATGGGCTACTTTAATCACACAAAAATCAATAAGAAGACATCATATCTTACCTGGAGACATCCTCTTAAGAACATAATGAAATTAAACACAGACGGCTGGCTCCTTATTAGCAAACGATGAGGCTTTTGGTGGAATAGTCATCAGAGACTGTGATGGGCACCTCATCTCTGGTCTTGACAACACGTATGGAAAACTCTCACCATTACTTGCTGAAGCTTATGCTCTCCTCGATGGCTTTATTCTCTGCAAGAAAAAGGTTTCATTAATGTTGAGATTGAGACTGATTATCAAATATTAGTTAACGTGTTGACCAAAGGTGCTTATCCTTCTAATCTATATCATATACTCAAAAAATGCAGAAATCTCATTTACCCTAACATGATTCTATACCGTATAAGTCGTGTCTAAAATAATGTTGTCGATTGGCTAGCAAAGTGGACATCCAAATGTAAAATGAAGCTGAAAATAACCACAACTAATGCTCTTAATTATTTGAAAGCTATCATTCGCCTTGAACAAATTGGATAGGACACATTAGATGCAATGAATAGACCATTGTCTTACTCAACTAACTTGTGTTATGAGCTTCTTGGTACATCTAGTTCTCTAACATCTCGGTACCCATAAATTGTTTCCTTATATTTAATTTGCAGGTGTACCGCTGAACAAAATCATCATTCTTCTGTCTTATCGCATCTGGAGCCTTGAGATCTCCAATCGATTCAAGAAAGCTGGAGTTTTTCTTTGGACGGTGGCAACTTGGAGGAATCCATCCCTGAACTACCTGATTGATCCATTTTCAAACAAATTGAAGAGAGATTAGATATTTAATAATATGAGAAGTGCGTCTCTTTTCACCAGTACCATAAAGAACCACCTGGCGATTTTTTTGCTGATTTAATCATCAGAATCTGATAGCATGAGATCTCCTTTTAACCTATTACCTTGAGAACCAGTCGATTTTCTTGCTGATTTTACCAACAGAATTTGACGAATATCTCAACTTGAAAATTTGAGTTTCTAAAACGGGGATTTATATAACCTTAACTTTGAATATGGCAAATAGACTTATTTGGGGTTCTGTCCTTAACTTGGTTTTAAGACCTGGACCTTAAAACCGGGTTCTCTTTTGGACCTTACCATCCTGTACAGGCCTTTATAATTAAATAAAATACCGTCTTTTGAAGTTAAAGAAGATTAATATTCTAACTCTTCTAATTATAGATTAGAAGTCTAATATTCTGTCTCTTATAATTAAAGACGACTAAGTGTATCGAGTATTCTATCTCTTCTAGTTAAAGACGACTAAGTTTATCGAATATTTAATCTCTTAGAATTAAAGACGACCAAAATAAAAAATAATTACTTGCTTGTTTTATAATACCAAGCTGAATAGAGCTGTTGCCTATATATATAGTATAACAAGCCACCGCTTTCAAGTTGTTTTTCGGTTCGCGGCGCTCGACGACTTTTATCATGAAATTTCAGTTTCCATCATTTATATATGAAAAAATAACTAATTATAATATCATGGTGTGTAAATAATATCAGGGAAAAGAGATTTGTCAAACTGAACTTTTTTTATTGTGAATTATTAATTTTTTCCAACACCCTTTAAACATAGCTGGCTTTGATTTTCACGCGTATTCTTTCTCACGGGTCCCCATGATTATAAATATATTTGAAAAATAATTATTATGTTTTTAATACTCTAAAACATAAATTATTGGGTTCTCATTAGCTATTTTAAAAAAAGAGGGTAGTGTGTATACTACGGGTTTTTTTTCTATAGATATGCATAGTAATATTTGTTAAAATATCAAAGAGTAATATGTAGAGAAAATAAAACTCAATATATTAAACTGTAACACAAAATAATTTTAAATAGTCTACAAAAAGCGTTACATATTCAAGTCAATAAATGATAAATTTTATTCACCAGAATAGTAACGTCTAAAATACTAATTGATGTAAGGTCTAAAATACTAATTGATATAAGGGAAATGACACACTAAGTACCTTTTAGCCAAACCTATTACAACCTAGTACCCAAAAATGGGTTAATGCTCACTTAATACCCATCTCATTAAACATATCCACTTCTAATACCTTTTCTTTTTTTAATACCAAGATTACCCTCAACCTAGTATATAAGGTTGATTTGTGAAAAAATGGCCCCTTTTAGCTTCAGCACCTTCTTAATTACTTTTGAATTTTGAATTTTGAATTTATTAGCCCCCTTTCTCTCTCCTCTCTCCTAACCTAACAAACAACCCATTTTTCAAGGAGAAAAGTACCCATAAATACCTTCTCAACTATCAAATACCAACATGGTACCCGTTTTTGGACTAGTTTCATAAACTACCTAGAGTCAAAATATGGACAATTATACCCTCTGGGGTATAAAAGGGGTTGTTTTTGTTGAAACCCACAATTTTATACCTTCTAATCTGACTTTTGGATTCCAATTCTTCCAATTTCAACTTTCTAAATTTGAGGAGAGAGAAAACCAAAAAGCGAAGCCGCTTTAACAGGAGACGACGTCGAACCTTCCAACCCACTACCGTATCAATCGCCGGCCACCTAACCGACTGCCACCGAACCGACTGCCGTATCAATCGCCGGCCACCGAGACCGACGTCGAACCTTTTCTTCTTCTTCACGAAAGAAACGACTGTCATTGCAAACCCCGGCCACCGATACCGACGTCGAACCTTCTGAAAATCTTCACCACCGTACCGACTGTAATTTCAAACGCCGGCAACAGATCCCGACGCCGATTGCCAGAATTCAGCCAAACGTAGCGTCGTCAGCGTCCGTCAAAGTCTGTAAGGTTAGTTATGGGTCTTCTTCTTCCTTCGTCCGGCCACCGTAACTGCATCGATAGCACCATCGTCCCCCTCCGTCTCCGTCGAACAGGTACGTTTTTTGTCACCGTCTTCCCTACTCTCTGTGTTTGTCACCGTAGAGCATTAGGCTTGATATTGGGTATTGTTTCGCTTCTGTAAACCCTAGAAGAGATTTGAAGATCGAATCTCTTAGATCAAAGAACACAGCTACTGAATCCGCTACAATAGTCAATGTTGGTTTACCTTCTTACTCACTCTTACAAACTGTTTTGAGTTTAATCAAATCTGGTTCGAGTGGCGTGTTGCTTGTTGATGGTGTCGAAGTAACACATGTGGCTTGTTGAGTTCAATCAAATCCGTTTTAGTGTTTCTTTTCTCTCAAATCTGTTTGATGCTGCATCTGTCTAGCAATGTGCCCCTTCATATCTAGCAAGGTGTTCCTTCATATCTAGCAACGTGTTGAGAAGGTATTTGATAGTTGAGAAGGTATTTATGGGTCACTTACCTTCGCCATGATGTCACTGAACCCAGCCGTTGGGTAACTGATTTTGTTTCTTTGGGTTCACTCTGATTTGGCCTGTTTGGTTAGTGAGAAACACTAGGAGAAACAAACTTTAGGTATAGACTAATTCTTAATTTAAAGGGTTCCTGTCACTTTGGTATTGTTGCTGCATAGGTTTGGCTAGTCCCTGAATTTGTTCTCCAAGGAATTGTGCCCACTCTTTATCTTCTAACATGGCATTTTTTCATGTTTCTCGTTGCACTTCCATTGAGTTGCTACCATGTTTACCTACTCAATAGGCAGCGGATATAATGAAGCGTGGATCAAAGACCAAAGAGTCTGGACCCAATTTTCATGTATGTGTATTGCTAAAGAGGCAATGATTGCCATTTTGTGATTGCATTGCAGGTTGATGCTGAAAGATCTTATTATCGACATTTTGTTACTATTCTAGACCAGCTTTACTCTTGAGGTCGGTCCACCTTATTCATATGTTATCATAATCCGTTTGATGTGCATAATCTAAATTTATAATGAATATCAGATTTTTTGACTTGATAGGTTTTTAAGCTGCCAAACTACAGTTGTTCATATTCTTATCTTAGTAATCAATTAGTTGGTTTGCCGTGTAGTATATCTTAATTGACTGTATGATTGTATAATGTTAATAGATGTGCATGCTTTGTATCAGCACATATGAACATATACCGAGCATGTTTATAACTCGACTTTTGAATACAACCCTGAAGAAAATGAAGGTGTCACTATAGCTGTGACTGATGCAGCTTTGGACTATGTTTTTGGTTTAGAGTTACGATCCAGTAAGTATTTCATTGCTTGGCCATCAAATTTCCTTTTATAAATTGTTTTTATTGAATTAGAGTCCCGATTGAAGTAATTTGAATTTTAAATCTCAATTCTATATTACATACTTAAAAGAAAACACACGAGGAATCTGCTATTAGAATTAAAGCGAAGCTACCCTAATCAACTATTAAAGCAGAACAAGACTAATTCAATTACAGATTTCAAATCTGTTTGATGCTGCATCTGTCTAGCAATGTGCCCCTTCATATCTAGCAAGGTGTTCCTTCATATCTAGCAACGTGTTCTTCAAACTATTTCGTTGTTTCATCAGCCAGTACAAGATAGAATATAAAAATTCTGACTGATAATAGTATGTCACGTGTTGATGGATTCAGGAGAAAGAGCTTATTGAGAGGCACAATGTTTGGCTTAATGAAGAGCTGACTGCCAAAGTTGACACTGTCATTGAGCTTCGCAGAGTACAAGGCGATCTCGAGGCTGATATGTCTGCAAAGCTTACAGATGTGAGATTTTATGATCGCATGTTTTATTTAAGGTTCTACATTTCATTTTATACCGCATGTTAACCCGTATTTGTCTGTATACTTTTACAGACCGAGAGACAGTTAAACGTTTGCTCTAGCTCGCTGAATTGGCACAAAGAAAGGTTGAGAGAGCTGGACACAAAGTTGGCATCCTTGCCGGAGGTATGTGTACAACGTGGGATGTTTATCTATATTGTACTCTGTGGACTTTCTGTAACGTTGTTTTGCAACAACTTATTCTCGTTTAGGAACTGTGCTCAAGTAAAGATGCAGCTGCAGCAATTGAGAAACAATTTTCAGCTGAGCTTTCCACGGTGAGTTCCATAAAACATATGCAGCTTGTAATATTTTGTACTTTTTCAGCAATGGTTTATCTTTGTTTATGCAAACATATATACTCAGTCCTACTGATTAAAGGTTTTGTTTATTTGAATTCTGTACCAATCTTTTAAATTACTTGTTCGTTCTGTGCTGATTAGTCACATTTCATTTATTTAATTCTTGTGTTAGTGGCTGAATTATACAAGATATTTCTTGTAAAAATATTGATAATTTAACAAAGAAATCAATATTTGACATACTATGTGAGACTGTAATTTGTCTAGGTTGTTTGTAGATCATATCTAGCAGGGTGTTCCTCTCTTGTCTAGCAATGTGTCCCTTCATATCTAGCAATGTGTTCCTTCGTATCTAGCAAGGTGTTCCTTCATATCTATCATTTCCATCGTGAGAGAACAAGAGCTCTAAAAGTCGGTCTTATCTGCGGCGGTCCTTCTACTGAGCGCGGGATTTCTCTCAACTCGGCGAGATCGGCACTCGATCACATACATGTATGATACACAAAGTTCGTTTCAGTTACCAATATATCTATATTTGTAGCGTGTGAGCTCCAGTTTTGATTATTACAAGCGGCTTGTTGTTTTTTTAAACATTAGATTAGTGTTGCTTATTCCTAGTTACCGAGTATTGTAATTGAAAGATTTGGTTCAGCGGGAAATGAACGCTTTATTGAATTTAACGTCAGTCTGTCGAATATTTTGATGTAGTAACAAACGATGCATCGACTGAAATATGATTATAATGTGTATGCGTATCAGTTCTTAAGTGTGATCTGCATCTTATTTTCAGTTATACTCAAATACACCTGCAGATTTTGATTTTTAACGGATTACAATGTTCTTGTCAGAGATTTAAAAAGCTTGTTATGAGTTTTGATACTTTTGGGTTTTTTTGCAGTTTTCAGCAGTTCTTTGTGTTTTAAAACACAATAGTCTGATAGATAATGCGTTTTCAGCAGGGTGTTCCTTCTTGTCTAGCAATGTCTTCCTTCTTATCTAGCAAGGTGTCCCTTCTTATCTAGCAGGGTGTTCCTTCTTGTCTAGCAATGTGTTCCTTCTTGTCTAGCAAGGTGTCCCTTCTTATCTAGCAAGGTGTCCCTTCTTATCTAGCAAGGTGTTCCTTCTTATCTAGCAACGTGTTCATCATGAGAGCGTTTAGTTTATAGTACAAACATGAGTGTTTAGTTTAAAATAGTACAAATAGACCTACAGTTTAAAATAGTCCATTATTTGCTGTAAGCCGTATCTATCAGAGCAATATACGAAACAATCGCAATGTATGTTACTCAAATCTATCAGGCTACTAACAAAGAAGCTATCATACTTGTGATTAGTTAACTAGCATTGTCTTTATGCATATCTATCAGACTCATACTAGAGAATCTATCATACTTATAGTTAGTTAACTATCAATGTTTATAATTCCAATCTATCAATATGTATATGTGCTATCTATCAATCGCAATATGTTTATAATTCAATGTATATGATGCTGCATCTGTCTAGCAATGTGTCCCGTCGTATCCAGCAAGGTGTTCCTTCGTATCTAGCAAGGTGTTCCTTCGTATCTATCATTTCCATCATGATACTTTAAGACTAAATGAGGTTGGACTAGACATTTTGGCTATAAAATCGGCATTGACTTCAATTAACAAGCAAATAGAACTAGATGACGAGTATGTTTACAAAACAAAACTAACTACACTACCTCTTACAAAATACCACCAAAATCAACAAAATACATAAAACTACAATCTTGAAGTTTGATGTTTCCCAAAAATTTGTCTTTCCAGAAGGAGTAGGTTCAGTCCACAACCCATTTTCTTCAAGTTCCGCATATTGTTTGTTATATGCCGAATAAACCAATCAACTTCCACAACCCATTTTCTTCAAGTTTAACCCCATCACAGTTAGTATCATCTGGGCTACTGCAGATACTACTGCTTGACAACTGTTCAACACAACATCCAACAAGATCACGAAGTTGTGAAGTCTATTGAGATAACGAACCTGCATTTGCGCAAAAAATAGGTTTTCAGTCGACTGTTCCCATACACAAAACCCAAAACACACTTACAATACTAATACAAACTAGTACTGTTTCTCTTCAGTAATATGTACGAACCTTCTAACAATGATAATGTCACTGAACAACTATACCTGCCAGTGAAAAAGTTATATCATATAATATTTAGAACCGAAAACATTATTATGTACGGGCCTTTTAAAGTTAAAGCCTCAAGAAAGACACCAAACTTTTGAAATTACCTAGCCGTTCGAACTGGAATCCGTCCCCAACTACAGCATCTCTTAGTTATTGGGTTGAGGTCCCCAAGCCAGTCATCAAGTTCAGCAAGATTCTGAAGTAACAAACACCATATTTTAAGAATCTTTTATATGGGTCATCACTGATTTGGTGTAAATATAGAGAAGATATAGAATAAAAGGTTTAAGAAGGAAGAATTCCTACCTCACTGTTAAACAGCCTATCAAACAATCGGACTTCAATTTTTAATGGATCGACTCCAGTGATTCTGATCCCTCGAACAAATGAATTGATTGAACTTGAAGTCACATAAGGTTAAGGTTCGTCATGTTCGATCGGACTGGAAATGTCACCGGCGATATTCGACAGTTCGTCAAAAAAACAGCTCGCCGGTGAGAGGAACGCAGGACCTTGGTGTTTGTATGGTTCGCCGGTGATTAAGACTAGTTCGACGGTGGTTGTATGGTTCGCCGGTGGAGAGAGGGAAGAAGAGGAGAAAGAGAGAAGAAGAGGAGAGAGAGAGAAGAAGAGTAAGAGTGGAGGCTGTTTTGAATTTCAAAATTCAAAAATAGAATGGGGGCTGTAACAAAAAACCCTAATTTTTTACAAATCAACCTTATATACTAGGTTGAGGGTAATCTTGGTATTAAAAAAAGAAAAGCTATTAGAAGTGGATATGTTTAATGAGATGGATATTAAGTGAGCATTAACCCATTTTTGGGTACTAGGTTGTAATAGGTTTGGCCAAAAGGTACTTAGTGTGTCATTTCCCTAACCTAACAAACAACCCATTTTTCAAGAACGTCTCTTCATTTCAAAAAACCACGGCTGATCACACCACCTCCGGCGACACTATTGAACCACCATTTACCTTACGTAACCACCGGCGATCCATATAATCGCCTTTTCAGATTGTTCCGATCACCGGCGAGTTTCAGAATTCCGGTTTGACGTCGTCAGTTTCATCCAGAGTCTCCTAGCTCCGATTTTGCACCGTCTCAACCTCCTAGACCACCGTATCTCAGGCTCCTAACAACTGTTTTAAGTTTCGAAATCGTAGCCGGACGTTACATCTTACAGGTCAGTAACAGAGTCGAGTTTTAAGTTTCGAAATCGTTTTCCATTTTCGAAATCGATTCTAGACTCTCATATAACGTACGTTAATTGCAGGAAACTTATTTCCATCTGCTTCTGCTCAATTCAAAGCATCCAAAACGGCTCCGATCACATTCCGGTGAGAAATTTCATTTTCCCACCTCTGTTTGAACCCTGATATTTATATGGTTACTCCTTGCGATTTATCGCCTGCAATTGTATGTTTGAGGTTGCTAGATTACTGCATACACCCTGATATGTTAGATTTGTTTGTAGATTAAACCTGACTGCATACACTATGATATCTTAGTTATGTCAGGTTGCTATATGTGTTGATAAATAGACCATGACTCCATATACCCTTATAGTTTAGGTACGTGATATTGCTATATGCTTCCAACCATTTCCTCTTGCTGCAGACACCCTGATATGTTAGATATAATAGGTTGATATATATGTTGGAAAACAGACCAGTAGTCCATATACACTGATAGTTTCGGTATGCCAGTTTGCTATGTGTGTTTAAAATAGACCACGATGCATATACCCTGATATGATAGATATAGGATATTGCTATATATGTTATACTATCAGTAACACATTCAGTTGTTCTTCACCAACGTTAAACAAACTAACCAAAAATCCTATAATTCAGGGTACACAATGTCGAAACCAAAAGTTTGCATTTTTAAATTTGGTACGGAAACAGGTATTGTTCCGCTGTCCGAATTCGAAAACTTCGAGTCATTTCAACAGTACGTTGAGCAAACATGGCAAGGGCTTGTTAGAGGCAACTACAGCATTACGTACTCTTGCGGTGCTCAGAATAATTGTATTTTTAATAAGGAGACCGATTTCATTGGGTTGGAATATTACCTCGATGTTGAGCGTTTGAAGAGTGTGTCATTTCTTATCGAAGAACATGTTGCTGATAAAGGCTCCGCCATTAAACGTAAACAACCCGTTCAACTGTTCGAAGAATCCTCTCACATGGAACGAACCAGCGGTGAAAGCAGTACCTGTTTGGCCATTACAACCCCCAAAAAAGACATCTAGCTACAGCGGGATGGGCAGAAGCTATCATCGGTGTTGGACAGTCATTTCCAGACGGTCCTCAAGGTCTGAGGTTATCCTTATCCCGTTATGCATTAGAGAATGGTTTTGCGTTTAGGTACATGCACAATACCTTTAACAAGATCACCGTTTATTGTGTAAACAAAGATTCGGATGGCTGCAATAGAGGCTTTACGCTTCTGTCGATTCTAAGACCGGTTTGATGACAATTAAAAGATTTTTCAGTACCCACACGTGCAGTCCCGTATTCACAAAGAAGAAAAGCAGGCATCTGTCGTCCGATTTGATTGCTGATGAAATTCACGATTCTCTACGGAACAGCCATTCTTTAACAGCTAAGACTATACAGTCCACCATCAAGCAAGACTACGGTTTAGACGTTTCATATCGTCTATCTTGGAATGCGTTGGAGAAGGCCCGTCGCGTTGTATTCGGAGATAGCAATACCTCTTTCGGATTGCTAAAACCATACTTCAAGAGGCTAAAGAGTCGTGACATCACTACGGACTGTCATCTGGATTTGGCTCCCGTCAATGTTTTCCGTTGCTGTTTTATAGCATTTGGGGCGTGTCTTCAGGGTTTCCATTCGTGCCGCCCTGTACTGTACGTTGACGGAACCCACCTATCAGGGAAGCATGGTGGCGTGTTGCTTTCAGCAGTGGAAAAAGATGGAAAGAACGGTCAGTACAAATACGTTTCAATATACATTTGGTCTGATAAATATGTTTACATAGTTTGTGATTTAATAAGACTGTCTGATAGTTTGGATTACATACTCTGGTATTTTAGGTATTACTGATTGCTAGCTTGGGAGGCTCTGTCTGATAGATTAGGTTACACAGACTGTTCTTTGTTTACTATTACACTGTCGACCTCAACATCGTTCTGTTAATGTAGTTCTGTTTTTAAGCTATATCTTTTCCATCGCAGGTCTTTTCCCCGTAGCTTTTGGTATATTTGGTAGTGAAGACTCGGCAACTGGTTTTGGTTTTTGGAAAATTTAAAACCTCATCTGTTAGGGCCCCAAATAACTTTCATTTCAGACCGCCATGCTGGTATTATTAGCGTTGTCGCAACTCTTTATCCTACTGGCTACCACGCTTATTGCATCTTCCATCTTATCCAGAACTTGAATAAAGCTCTTGAACACACTAATAGAGTCTACAAACAAGATATGCTAGTGATGTTTAAGAGCTGTGCTTATGCCCCTACGGTGGATCTTTTTAATGAACATTATGGTCAGTTTTTGCGGCAAGGCGGTAAGCGTATTGGCAACTTCGTAAAGAATCTGGCCCCAGAAAAATGGGCTCAGGCATATGTCAAAGGCAAACGGTATGGGGCGATGGCATCAACCGCTGTTGAATCGTTCAATGGCCAGATTAAGAAGTTGTGCCATCTGCCTATAGTCGAATTAATCGACCGGATTAGAGCTCTTCTGATGACTCAAATGTCTCGTCGTTTAGGAGAAGGCCAAAGTTGGAACACACATTTGTGCCCCGAGTTTGACAAGATGTTCAAAGAGAATGTACAATCCAGTCTGACATGGTTAGTTCGCAAGTCTTCTGCCGCTTATTTTGAGGTTTTATCGGACCCAGTCATGGTGGTCAACATACTGGATTTCAAATGCACATGCGGCTCTTGGCAGCAAGAATGTTTCCCGTGCGCTCATGCGTTGGCTGCAATTGCTTCTATAAACGAGGATCCTATGACGTTGGTTGAGCCGTTTTTCACTACCCAAAATTACCTGTCCAGCTATTCATTTAAGATACCGGCTATAACAGAGTTTGGTGAATCCAGTAGTGCAGATTGTGATGGAGAGCCCTTGGTGCTGCCCCCTAACGTTAAAAGACGACCCGGTCGTCAGAGGAAGAAGCGTATTCCATCAAGAGGCGAAGTTTCCAGCAGCCAGTCCCGTTGTGGTCGATGTTTCAAATTGGGGCATAATAGGAGGTCATGTGATGCTCCGTTCTAAACATTATTTACCTACTTTTTTGTAACATTTTACATATCAAAGATAAGCACTCCTTATCTTTCGACTTATGTTTTGTACACTTTTAACATTTACATGTTCCATATCTGTTTATTTCTGTCTATGATATCTATTCACGTATACATTGCTATCTTTGATGTTATACTCTGATAGCGACTCTATTCAACATTGATAGATTCTGGATATTGCATCTAACAGATACATCAAAGTATGTTTTTTGTTTCGGTTTACATCCATCTGATGCTTTACTTACATTTGTTATACATGTACTTCAAATCTTTCATGCCATATTCATCTCAAAGATAAGCACTTCTTGTATCTCCACTTATGTTTAGTTCCCTAAAAGAATTGACACGTACCATATCTGTTCGTTTCAGACTCTGATATCTATCCATGTATACATTGCTATTTATGCTGCTACCCTCTGATATCCACTATATTAAACATTGATAGTTTCTGGATTTTGCATCTAACAGATACATCAAGATATGTTTTCTGTTGTGGTTTAGATCCATCTCATATTTTACTTACATTTGTTATAGATGTACTAAAAATCATTCATGCCTGATTCATCTCAAAGATAAGCACTTCTTGTATCATGACTTATGTTTTGTACCCTTATAGAAATGACAAGTACCATATATGTTTGTTACAGACTCTGATATCTATCCCTGTATACATTGCTATCTCTGATGCTACCCTCTGATATCCACTATTTCAACATTGATAGTTTCTGGATTTTGCATCTAACAGATACATCAAGATATGTTTTCTGTTTCGTATTTAACATCTTTACTTACATTTGTTAACACTCTGTTGTGTATTCGTGTATACATTGCTATCTATGCTGTTATACTCTGATGTCCACTCCATTCAACCTTGCTATCTATGTTTACATCTTATACATTAGGGCTACATTGTTTGTTATTTTCATGTTACCATAATCCTGATATCTTAGTGTTCATAGATTGCGATTCTGTGAAATAACTGCAAGTAAAACTGCTAACTTCAACTGCACAATGTCATACCATATCTTACCAGTTTAAGCTAGAGAACGTAAAATGCAACGAAACTTTAACATTAAAATCATGCAATGCTACAGAGATTCGCAAAGTGCCATAAACCATAAATCATCCAACCCTGTCAAAAAAAGAGTCTACTGCACAGGGTTGGTCACACTAACAGTCCCAAAAAACCATAAACAAACAGACGAAAACAACAAAAGATAACCCTAAAGTGCCATAAAACTACATCTCCATGTTCTAACCTAGTCGGAGTCCTCTCCATCAGATCCCTCGTCGTCTTCTTCTTCTTCTTCTTCTTCATCTTCATCATCTTTTTCGTCGTCAGAGGCCTCGTTGTCTGCCTCTTCATCTTCATCGTCGTCTCTTTTTCCCACTTGCTGCTGCTCTTACGTCTTTTCCTTTTTGGCAGTTTTTCATCTTCAGAAAGATAACAGTCGTCTATGGACCAAGAATCCCATGATCCATAAGGGTCTTCTTGGTCCTCAGACCAGACCGACCAATCATCTTCTTCGTTAGAGGAGTACTCCGACGTTGTCGTACGCTTGTATGCCTTGTTACATGCATAGTGGTCAGAGGACCACGCGTCGTCGCCGGACTGGTGTGGGGAGAATGGTGATGAAGGTGCCATGGTAGGAGGAGCAGTGGTTTGAACTTAGGGTAGAGGTTCTGGATTTTTTTTCTTTGCAGGTAAGTTTGTGAGGAATAGGTTGACACATGACCCTCTATTTATAGCAAAACCCAGCACCCAATGCTGAGTCCCATTAAGCAACCATATTTTCTTTCACAACTTTAATGGCACACGTATATTAAATGAATGTAATCATTCTAGTTCATCTACCCATTGTCTTTTCAAGTTCAATGTAACCAATGGTTTTAACACATTAACTTCTAATGAGTAATGTGTGTGGTTAAAAGTCCTTTCAACAAATTAATTGCATTTATCTACCAATAACCATGTTGTGCATTCCATATATATATATTTCGTGCATCACTAACCTGTTACATGATATTTACGAGTAATTTTCAATGGTAGATAAATTATATTACAAATTTAAAACCTATTTGGTCTAGCTATTTTGTCTGAACGATATCTAAAACTATACTATATGGTTCGTAACCAAAATTTTTATAAATTACGATATGTTTCGCACTACGATATTTGCTTGCTTAAACCCAGATAGATCCTTCCTTAAACCCAGATAGACAATTTGGTAGACATTGCTATTTCTTTTTATATATGCATTATTGGTAGTTTTTATTACATCTCTGATATGTACAAATAGTAGATATATACTGCCCATAGATGAAATTGATTCATGCAAATAATGGTGTATATGCCAAGGTAGTTTATAAATATATTTGGCCTACATATTTAATTTAGGTTACACCTGCTTAACAATCCATTTCTTATACATCTACATACACCACCTGATTATTATTCTGATAGTTAACCAATTAGACATTGATAGATGTTTGATTCAAGCCTGATAGTTAATAAGAAAAACTTTGCGAACGACTTGAAAACTACTATGAAGGATACAACATATCTAAATTAGTAGGATACAACACTGAATGATGTAACAGTGATGTGAAAAAGTGCGTTTACACGTAAATTTTCTACTACAAACAGAAATCATATTAGTTTGTCTAATTCACCCATTGCTAATCTATCCGATAAATACAAATGGGTACCGAAAAATAAATTACATACTACCAACGTTTGTTTGTGTTACGATCATTCAAGAAATGTTTAAATATTTTTGCTCTTGTTTCTGCCGGCATTTCCTTACCATATTCCCGTCCAACAAACCCTTTTGTAATGATGTCTTCTACGTATTTGCAAACGAAAACACCGCAGTCGTAGCTGTCCTTCTTTTGCTTTGGGATATTTAACATGGTCTTAATTTTGTACCCACCTTTTACCTGCGATATGTACTTCTTCTTCATGCAATAGGCCAGCTGCATTGATAGATACAGTAGCAGTCATTGATATGCATTACTATACTGTTTGATAGATATAATATTCGAAATTGCTAGACAGGAAATCAAAGTAGTTTACTTGGAATTTAAATTCCTTACCAGAGCATCGGCTGTGTTTCTCGTCTTATCGGGAATGTGTTTGCTCCACGGAAACATTGGGTTGTAGCTTCTGGCAGCCCCATTCTCCATGTCTATGACTAGGAGCATCCAGTGGTTCATGCCGTCCGTGTTTACAGTACATAGGGGGACGAATGCAACATATGTGTCAGGGTTCATTGTCTCAAAAACCTTGTCCACAATGACAGACATATCTCCCTTTTTAGCCAGTGTCCCCTGTGAATTTAATACATTAATACAGGAAGAAGATGTACCCAATATAAAACCAATAATCCCCTGGGAACTTACAGTCGCAATCCCAGTTATTTGAATGGCTGGGACAGGAAATAAATACTTATTATCAAACCCTTTCACAGGGACTTTGTAATCTGAATCCTTTAACATCTTATATATCCAAGCATCTATTACCTATCAGAACACAAATACAATCTCAAATCAGTTGAGTGACTGGGATTACTGAAAATAATAACCAACAGTTTATTGGTTGACACAATGATAGATGCTTCATTAAATATTGATAGACATATGTAGACACGTTGCTAGACTAACAAGTAAAATACGATAGATACATCCTAATAGATTTCTACCTTGAAGTCCACTTGAGTTTCGTTAGGCAGTTCCATTATCTCTGTCACACTAATGGAAAGCCTGTACGAGAACTATGTTGTTGGCAAGTACCAGACTTCTGGATCTTCTTGTTGTTCTACCTGTTTCAGTTTCAGCACTTTCTCGTACTCACTTACATCGATCAGTTCCGTTGTCTCTGTCGGGAACGGCCAAGCTACAACTTCAGTTTGCTGTTGTCGAACCTGCGTTGGAGTAAGTAAGTTGAACCCAGGCATGTCATCAATGGTTACCTAAAAAAAAGCAGCATAGTAAACTGTTAACATTACTTTTTAAATGTTTATTGAGAATACCAAATATCTACTTACCTCAACGTCCGTTTGTTCTTCCTCGATGGAGTCCAGTGTACGTCTCTTCTCGTTTGAAGTTTCAACAGCCTTGTCAACTTCAGCATAAAATGATTGGGTGCAGTCTACGAAGCTATCGTCAGCCAATGGTGTAACCGATTGGACAATAAGATCCTTCGATGCTGCTTTCTGTTGTTGTGGTGTTGCGTACGCAGATGGCTCAACCTGTGACACTTTTTCAATCTTCTGTGCGGATTGATCTCCTCTGTTGAAAATTTGTATCACCTTTAATGGAGACACAGCTTGCGATAGTTGTTCGCACTTTGCTGCTGTTCCAGTGCCAGTGAATACAACTAAGCTAGAGTGTCGTGTGTCTTCAGGCTCCGCTGTTTCGACTTCCTAAAAACATAACATTGGAAACAATTAATTGCGAGATTAACTATCAATCATATATGATATT
This sequence comes from Limnanthes douglasii subsp. nivea, assembly GCA_036936605.1. Taxonomy (NCBI): domain Eukaryota; kingdom Viridiplantae; phylum Streptophyta; class Magnoliopsida; order Brassicales; family Limnanthaceae; genus Limnanthes; species Limnanthes douglasii. The sequence goes on from JAUPFV010000003.1 coordinate 321,493,395, forward strand.
CAAATACAACTAAGCTATTTAACATCCACTTACATCTTCAACAAAATTCTCTACCACATTGTGAGAGACAGGTTCTGGAACCTGTAGTTCTGTTGCTGCTATCTTCAACAATGTAGCTGCTACTACTATGTCATCTTGTCCTTTGTCCTCACCTTTCTCTGCATTCTTTCCTTCATCGACGGTTTTTGGCGACTCCTCCAACTGTCGTTCCATTGTTTTCGTTTCTTCGTTGGATCCTTCGTCCAACAAATCAATTCTGTCCACCGTCAGCTGCTGTTGTTCAACCTCGTTGTTTCCAACTCCGGGTCCCTGTGCAGGTACCAAAACTACATTTTGCGCACCGGCAGCATGAGTTAGGGGTGGTAATTATTCTGCCACATCCCGTTTCCCATTACCAGCGTCACAACCACTTGTTGTAGTCCCTTTCGGCTTCCTAGACACATCAACAACAATAGCATCCTGTGTAGTACTCTCTTCTATTGGTTCAACACGTGTTTCGGATTGAACACCCCCTCCATCAACTTCTTGTTTGTCCTCCTCCGATACGTCCCTTTATTTTTGCTTAGCTTTGTCAAGCTCCTGTTGTTCTTCTGTTTTATCCTCCCCATCAACGCCCTCTTCTTCCGTTGCTTTTTCTGTTTCAGCTACTACATGCCTCCGAGATCTTTTGTAAACCAGTCTTTCCTTAACCACCTTCTCAGCAACGCGTGCATCTACGGTTTCAGTAGCATCCTCATCAACGCGGCAAAATGGCATGGACAAGGTCAACATCAGTTGTTGATCCTCACCATCCATTCTTTCACCTCCCAGCTCCAGCTTTTGTTTCAGGTCCTCCAAATCTTTCTTCAACTTTTCCACCTGATTCAAACGAGCATACGAAATTGATACATACAGTTGATAGATACAGCATACTTCGTTGATAGACAACTTCATTTTAACAAACATACAGACGTTAGTAGTACTTAGAAAACATGCTAGCACTAACCTCTTCGTTTCTTTCATCAAGGCATGTTTTAAGCCTCTTGTTTTCAACTTTCAACCGGCGCAACCGGCTTCTTTTTTTCAGTTTTTTGCTGTCACGCAATACCGACTGCGACAACACTCCAAAACTAGGAATCATACTAGACCTACGTTTTTTCCGGTTCTTCAACCTCTCCCCTTTGTTTTTACCAACTGTCGCCTTCCTCTCCACAATGAACTCCCCCAACGTAACATCATCTTCAACCTCAATCATCGAACGTCTTCTCTTCTTACTACCAGCTCCGTCATCTACCTTCCTTATTGAACTTCTGTTCGCAACAGATTTCTTTCTTTTCCTACTCCTCTGTTCGCTTGTTTCACCAGCCCCTTCCCACTGTCTCCGCGAATCATTTACTCCATAAACAAAACATTCCGATGCTGTAAACACCAACTCCCCGCCGAAAACCTTGGAAATACCAATAATATACATTTAGCAGCACAATATTGTAATCATCACTGATATATGTACTATACTACTACGATAGATCTACTATACCACAACATACCTCGTCGTCCCTGAGCTCACCGACCATCTGGATCATTTCGAATGTCGACTCCTTGCCCTCTAGCCCCCACAACTTGTAACATCTAGTTATTATGTTTGGCCTTGGTATGTCGACATTTATCGAAATATGCTCCATAAGAAACGACTGCACAGAACATAACTAACCATTAAAAAAACATTTTCCTAACAGACATACTGATCATAACACATTATACTTACAAAAAGAAGAGAAACGCATCCGATAACTCTTGAAGGATGGCCGACCTTAATAAATTTGTCCAGCGATTTGTGAAGCTTATCCAAGATGGCTCCAGACCAGTCGTAGTCGTTTATCTTGTCGAGATTCTCCACGTAGAAGATTGTTGTCCACCCGATTACGTCGCCCGACACTGAAAAGAACAGTGTCGAGCATATGAAAAATATCAGTAGCCGAGCCACATCCCTCGCTTCATCCTCCCCTCCTTCGCTGACTGCTTTCTCGATTGCTTCCTACAAAAACATCCAAAATCATAACAACAATACAGAAAGAACAATTAAAGGCATCCACACCTAATAAGACATTAGATATATGATTGCATACATACCATAGATGTTTGTTACATACTCTGATATCTATCCATGTTTACATTGCTATCTATGCTGCTACCCTCCGATATCCAATCTATTCAACATTGATAGTTTCTGGATTTGCATCTAACAGATACATCAAGCTATGTTTTCTGTTTCGTATTTAACATCTTTACTTACATTTGGTGACACTCTGTTGTGTATTCGTGTATACATTGCTATCTATGCTGTTATACTCTGATATCCACTCTATTCAACCTTGCTATCTATGTTTACATCTTATACATTAGGTCTACATAAACTGTTCCTTTAATGTTACCATAACTCTGATATCTTATTGTTCACAGATTACGATTTATAGCAATCTATTTATAGTGATGTGAAAATGTGTCGGCATTTATCAACCGGCAGAGCCTGCAGCATGAACTACAAAACAACTACATTCTAACATACTATATTTACCTTTATTAACGCGTTGGAAACTGATTTGTCGTTCGTTGGCCCGCTTCTCCTCGTCCTTGGACTCAAAAAATATTTCTTCATCAAAATCGAATCTAACTCGGCTCCATCGGCGTACCGAGCGATAAATCCACCTGATTTGCTCATCGGCATCTCTTCGTTACCGTGTCTCAGGCCAAAGATCGCCTTAACATATTTCTTGGTCAGCCTTACATGCTTTTGTCCAATCTTGAAAGCCTTCCATCTGACGTCGTATAAACCATAGATCCCCTCGATCAAGTGGTGGAACTTTTTAAGCTTTAGAACCTCGTTCCTCAAGTCGTACGAGGTTTTGAGGAAGGTGTAGAAAGGGGTTCCGCAAGCAGCCTCGATGTATTCAGCTTTGATTATATCTCGTCTCAGTACGTTGATTATGCCAACCAATCCCGAGAGGTAGAATACTCATGTTTTCGTCATTTTTACCTGCCAACGTTCACATAATAAGCTAGTTAGTAATTACATGGTAACTAAAACAATAATACTAAGCAGCCACTGCATTATGAAGATTCGTAGCAGTGACAAGAATCTTATACTTATCCCCTAGACGTGCTGTCTGACATGTAAACTACTATCAGACCCTGATATATAATACAAGATACATTGCTAGATGTTTGACGATACCTAAATACACTCACAACATTTGGAACAACATCCCTATAGCTGTGATACCCGATCTAACACGTTCACGATTCAACCAGGCCAGGTTCAAATCCATGGCGTCGGACAGGTAAACTAAATACTGATAGATAATACAACCCATATTGCTAGATATGGACCAACCCTACGTAAACTCACAATGCTTAAAACAGCGGCCTCACAATGCTTACAACAACACCATCCTCACTACCAATACAACTATCACGTAACGTCGTCCGGTCGAGCAACAGTAACAAATAACCTTACTGACTACCGGAGTATTAGACGTCATACAGCATGGACTATCAATGTAAAAAAACTATACATCGACGCATATGAATCGAACAGATACAGTGGTAGACAGATACCTGGTTTGGTTCGAAGGCGACTGTTCTGTTCGACGGAAACTTCGTTGCAGTTGGAGGCTCGTCGGTGGTGGTTCCAAATATCGAACCAGAGACAGAGAGAGTGGTTGCTTCGAAGGTTAGTTGTCGGCGGTGGTTCGCCGGTAGGTATCCGAAATTTCGGACCAGAGACAGAGACAGTGGTTAGTTGTCGCCGGTGGTTCGCCGGTGGGTGTAAGAAATATCGGAGGAGGGACAGAGACACTGGTTACTGGTCGCCGGTGGCTGTCAGAAAATTTCGGAACAGAGGGGTCAATCGATATCGCCAGTTACGTTTCCTTTCAAAAATGTCTTTTGGTTTCGTTCTCGTAAAACGTGTTTCTCTCTCCTCAAATTTAGAAATGTGAAAGTGGGGGGAATTGGAACCTAAAAGTCTGATTAGAAGGTGAAAAAAAGTGGGTTTCAACAAAACAACCCCTTTTATACCCTAGAGGGTATAATTGTCCATATTTTGGCTCTAGGTAGTTTATGAAACTAGTCCAAAAACGGGTACCATTTTGGTATTTGATAGTTGAGTAGGTATTTATGGGTACTTTTCTCTTGATATAACGTTTAATTATTAAATAAGATAATTAAAGTAATTGAATCAATTCTAACAAATCCCTCCCTTAAACTGGATATGCTTGAAAAGCAGATAGTTTAATCTTCTAGTGCTTGCACTCCAAGTGAACTTCGAGAGTTAATGATTCAGAGTGAAAAGGTAGCAGAAGCCAAAGAGGGATAAAACCCTAATTTTTTTATTAATAAAAAACAACTCCCTTAAAAATAGGGTTTGAGGCATTTTAAATAAGAATCGCTCAAATCCCTAATACAAAATATGGAAATAAAAATAAATGCAATAAAATAATATCACTTTAAATCTGAATGTAATCAGATTTAATTTGATATCTTAAATAGATCCTTAAAATATAAAAAATAAAATAAAACTAAAACTAAAACATTTAAATATTATAAAATATTTAAATATTATTTTGCAGAGACCTTCCGCATACATCATCCTTCCCTAACTGTCAATTCACCGCATTCTTCGGGTGATCGCCAGTCTTCATAAATTCCAGCGCTAAACTATCTGCATCATTCCCGCCGGGGTCGAGAAGATTCGTCCTCGAATCAGAACCAGTCTCCTCGTCAGAAGAGTCACCTGCATAAGGAATCAGATGCTTAACATTAAAGACATCAGACGTACGAAGATGGCTAGGCAAACGCAGTCGATAAGCATTCGGGATGATCTGCTCCACAATCTCCACCGGTTCAATCTTCCGGGCGGCCAGTTTGTTGTACTCACTAGTAGGGTACCGATTTTTGGTTAAAACTTCCCACACATAATCACCAACTTCGAACTGAACAGGACGACGATAAGAATCCGCCTCAGACTTATACTTGACGGTGCTCAAGACAAGTTGATCGTAAGTCGTCTGGTGGGTTTGGCGACTCTGCGATACAAGCTCCTCAGTAGTTGTGTGAAAACGAATTTTACTGGGCAGGACGAGCAAGTCGACAGGACCCCGAGGCACAACACCCTACATCACCTGGAAAGGACAAAGACCCGTCGAGCGGTGAACAGCATGATTGTGGGCAAACTCTGCCTGCGGTAGGCGCTGATTCCATGCCTTCGGGTGATCTCCCACCAGGCTGGTGTCACGGTCAGAAACAGGAAACACATCTGTAAACACATCAGTCCCAACAGGGCTAGCAATAGGAAACACATCGGCAAACACATTAGTCACAACAGAGCTAGCAATGGGAAACACATCTGCAAACACATCAGTCCCAACACGGCTAGCAACGGGAAACACATCTGCAAACACATCAGTCCCAACATGGCCAGCAATAGGAAACACTTTTGCAAACACATCAGTCCCAACAAGGCTAGCAATAGGAAACACATCTGCAAACACATTAGTCACAACAGGGCTAGCAACGGGAAACACATCTGCAAACACATCAGTCCCAATAGGGCTAGCAACAGGAAACACATCAAACACATCAGTCCCAACATGGCTACCAATAGGAAACACCTCTGCAAACACATCAGTCCTAACATGGCTAGCAATAGGAAACACATTTGCAAACACATTAGTCACAATAGGACTAGCAACGGGAAACACATCTGCAAACACACCAACTGTCACAACCTCCGTCTTAACCTCCGCCATATCATCATCATATGTATCAAACTTTGGAGGACCATCAAGCACAATGGGATTCGGTTCAAACGCCTCCTGAGAGAAAAGACCCCTAGCACCCGCAGCATTTGGACACTCTACCTGACGATGCCCTAACTCGCCACAACCATAGCAGCGTAAATTGCTTGAAGAACGGCTTGGCGCACCGCGCCCAGGAGGGATCGGATCAGGCGTTTGACGGGGAACTGGTTTGGACACCGAAATCACTGAAGGAGCACCGGTCCGTACGCGGTCTGGGTCCGGCGAGCCGACTGCTTTTCTGCCTGGAGGGCACGCCGATGGGCTCCGGAAATAGAGGACGGGTCGAACATATTAAGCACATCTTGAAGCTGAAGGCGCAACCCACCAATATAGCGGGATACCCGCTGATGCGGCGACTCAGTCACATATGTGCGAGCCAGCAGCTGATAGAATTCTTCGGTATATTCATCCAAAGATCTGGTTCCCTGACGAAGATTCCGAAGTCGCTGGTAGAATTCCCGCTCGAAGTTGTAAGGAAGGAAAGCCTTGCGGATTTTTCTTTTGAACTTCTCCCAGCTGTGGACTTTATCCTTGCCTTCACGCGCGCGGTTCTTCTTCACCTGCTGCCACCAAGCCTGTGCCCTACCGCGTAGGTGAATGGTGACTAATGCGACCCTTCTCTCCTCAGGGACTTCCTTGAAGTCCAGTACTTCCTCAATCTGGGATAACCAATCGATAAGTGCCTCTGCCTTAAGGCTGCCATCAAAGTCCGGGATGTCTATCTTGAATCCAAGCTCCCAGGGTTATCGATACCCTCAACCTCTGTGCCTTGTTGCCTGGCATTAAGATCAGCCATCTGACGGGTAAGATCGGCTACCTGACGGCGTAGGTCAGCAACTTCACGATCATCTAAATCACTTGTATCTCTGGTCACTGCAGCGCCACCGAGACCGCTGGTTCTTCCTCGCACCATCTCGCAGGACTGCCTGTGTCTGATACCACTATGATTCAGAGTGAAACGTAGCAGAAGCCAAAGAGGGATAAAACCTTAATTTTTTTATTAATAAAAAACAACTTCCTTAAAAATAGGGTTTGATTCACTTTAAATAAGAATCGCTCAAATCCCTAATACAAAATATGGAAACAAAAATAAACGCAATAAAATAATATCACTTTAAATCTGAATGTAATCAGATTTAATTTGATATCTTAAATAGATCCCTAAAATATAAAAAATAAAATAAAACTATAACTAAAACATTTAAATATTATAAAATATTTAAATATTATTTTGCAGAGGCCTTCCGCCTACATCATCATTCCCCAACTGTCAATTCACCGCATTCTTCGGGTGATCGCCAGTCTTCATAAATTCCAGCGCTAAATTATCTGCATCAGTTAACAAACGTCTCCAACTTCACTGATGTAACAAACGTCTCCAACTTCACTGAGTTAACAAATGTCTCCAACTTCACTGGTTTGGTCATTATATCTGCAACTTGTTCTTGGGTTCACAATAAACCAGCTTCACAACTTCTTGGTTTGTAAGATCTCGTAGGTAATGATACCTTACATCGATATGCTTTGTGCTTCTATGCATTACCGGATTCTTCGAGAGTTTAGTTGAAGAAATGTTGTCACAATAGATTTCCAGACAATCGGATTGTTCAGATGTGATTTGTTCTATAATTTCTTTGAGCCATACACAATGACAAGCACAAGATGTTACAACAATATACTCTGCTTCAGTTGTAGACAAAGTAAGTACCTTATCTACATAGAGACTTACCATGATATACTTCACTCCTTCCCTCTTAATGAATAATTTGTGATCATGACTACTTTTGTCGAATCCTTCTTGCTTGAAATACCTATCTACCAAACAAAACCAAGCCCGGGGAGCTTGCTTCAAACCATACAAAGATTTCTTGAGTCGATATACTTTATCTTCTTCACATTTTTTCACAAAAACCTCTAGTTGATCCACATGCACCAGGTCTTTCAATTCTCCATATAAGAAAGCATTTTTTGCAGCAACAACCAATAAAATTTTGATTGTATCCCATCTTGCAACCAGTGCAAAGACTTCATCATAATCAATGTCTTTTTCTTGTGCATATTCTTTCACCACTAAGTTTGCTTTGTATTTATCCACTTCTCCATCTTCATTTGATTTTGTCTTAATGGCTTCTATTTCATATTTAATTGCTTCAATCCAATTTGTTTCTTTGACAACTTCTTAAAAAAACATCGGATGAGCAATAAACATAAATAGTGCCAATGTCATTTGTACTTCACCCTCTTCATCTAAAATCCTTTCTCCACTTTCATAATCTTTCATCCATATTGGTGTTGTATGACTTATTTTCTGATGTGTTTCAGGTTGAGATGACATGACATTATTTTCACCAATGACATCTTCCTCGACCGCTTTGATATCTTCATCATTCTCCTCTCTAGTAGTGTCTTCTTCTCTCCATTCAAGACTATCATTTGAATTTTTCACATCAACATTCCAATCCCACTTCTCTTCCTCTTCGACTTTCAGACATCTATTTAAACCAGATTTTCTAATTGCAGATATAGTGAACATGCGGTTTATTGTTATTGTAGAGTTTATAATCAAACCTTTATGAGGATGGTAGATTTTGCATACTCCTTGGTCGATCAAAATAGTTAAACTTTTTTCTTGAAGTTGCCCAACACTTAGTAGATTATTAGTCAATTCTGGAACAAAAAACACATCTGTTAATATTAGGGTTAGCCTTTCAACTTCAAACTTCACATTTCCTTTTCCCATCACCTCCATTCGTGAGCTATTCCCTAGTTTTACTCCATGTCTAAAGTTTTCATTGAGCTCAATAAACCAATCTTTGTTACTTGTCATATTATTTGAACAACCCGAATCGATAAACCACATCCCTTTATCTTCAACCTCTTTGATATTCGTATCAGCCATTAAAAGTAATTCTTCTCCTTCATCGAACTCGGCGTAGTTTGATTTATTTTCTCCATTTGGGCACTCATATTGATAGTGGCCTAGCTTGTGACAACTGAAGCATTCAACGTGAGCTCTATTAATACTCCATCCTCTTCCACCTCTTCCCCTGTCTCTCGAGAAATTACTTCCCCATCTGCCAGAATTACTTATTCCACTGCATTGTTTGTAGCTGCGATCACCCTCGACTTTCAGTACTTGTTCTTCAGAGACCTTGCATCGCAGCTTCTGTTCATGAACAAGTAATGAGCTTTGCAATTCATCGACTGTCATTTGATTAATATCTTTTGACTCCTCAATTGAACATACAATATAATTGAAATCATCCGTCATAGTGCGCAGGATTTTCTCAACAATCTTTACATCTTTCAGGTCTTCTCCATAGTTTCTCATGTCATTTGCTATTCATCTCCTCTGTTTCAAACAATCTGCGAAGCCTCTGGAGTTGAGCACGCTTCACTCTTTCATTGCCATGATACTTGGTCTTCATTGCTTCCCAAAGTTGTTTAGATGTCTGCTTTTGAGTAATGGTCTTCAAAATAGTCTTATCGATGGACTAAAACAAATAATTCTTTGCCTTCAAATCTTTAAGCCTTGCTTCATCCAACATCTTTTGCTGCACTACTGTCAACACTTCACCTTCTCCAGGTTCCTGGTGACCTGGTTGAATCACACACCAGTACTCTTTTGAACGTAAGAGATTCTCCATGAGTAAACTCCAATGATCGTAATCTCCATCAAATTTGGGTACACATGGGGTACTAAAATTGTTCGAATCAGATGTCATTTTGTTCACACTTTTTTCACTCTTGTTTCACACTTTCTTCATTTTTTTTACTTAAACACTATTGTTTTACTCAGACACACATACCTCACTCTTTTTGTGTTTCACTCAAACACACATACCTTACTCTTTTTGTATTTCACTCAGACACACACACCTCACTTTTTTTGTATTTCACTCAGACACACATACCTCACTCTTTTTTGTGTTTCACTGAGACAAACATACCTCACTATTTTTGTGTTTCACTCCGACACACATGCCTCACTCTTTTTGTGTTTCACTAAGACACACATACCGCACTCTCACTCAAATTGTTTTACTCAGACACACGTACCTCTTACTCAGACACACATACCTCTCACTCAAATTGTTTTACTCAAACACACATACCTCTCACTCAAATTGTTTACTCAGACACACATACCTCTCACTCAAATTGTTTTACTCAAACACACATACCTCTCACTCAAATTGTTTTATTCAAACAGACATACCTCTCACTCAAATTGTTTTACTCAAACACACATACCTCAAACACACATACCTCTAAAACACACATACCTCGCTCTGATACCATGTTAAAATATCAAAGAGTAATATGTAGAGAAAATAAGACTCAATATATTAAACTGCAGCATAAAATGACTTTAAATAGCCTACAAGAAGCGTTACATATTCAAGTCAATAAATGATAAATTTTATTGACCAGAATAGTAAGGTCTAAAATATTAATTGATGTAACGTCTAAAATACTAATTGATATAACGTTTAATTATTAAATAAGATAATTAAAGTACTTGAATCAATTCTAACAATATTTAATAGTGTTCAATTTTTTTTTTAAAGTTTAGATTGTATCAGGGATCACACTAATAATGTTATTTTTTAAAACTAAAGTAACTTTGTTATTTGGGGATTTAATTTGAATTTTTTATAAACTTTTGGAGTAAAATTTAAATTACACAAAATTTTAGAATGACGCGAACTGGAAGAGGCTTTTTTTCCCTCAATTTCAATCCAAATTTCCTTCTCCTTTCTTCTTTTGAATCTTCTTTTTAAAAACTTTTTATAGTTTTTTATTTCATTTGTAATCCACGATTTGGTTTACAATCTTTGTTAGATTTCCTAAATTTATATTGAGAGGCATCACTCCTTGTTTAATTTTTTTTTTCTGGTTCTTTGATTCAAGTTTCTGCTGCATCTTTTAAAAGTTTTTATTCTTTCTTTTTTGTCCTTTTCTTTTCCAGATTAAGAAATATTTCATATTTCATTATCTGCGAAACAGAGGTAATTAGTTATCACTTCTTATATAGCCTATTTGTATGTTCTTTGAGAATATGATTGCCTCCAACCAAATTGGAAGTTTAAAAGTTTTATAATCTATTTTCATTTTGCATTTTAGAGTCCATGGAGCTAGCCAATCGGCGACTCAATTTTGTTCTTTAAAAATAAATCAAAGAGACATTTTGTTGGTAATTAGAGATCTTATGCTATGTATTACTCATTCTAGATAATTTCTTACTTTTACAGATGAAATAAGCAAGACAAGAATTTCGGAATCAAATTTTATGTCTACTTCCCTGATTCCTATAATTCTGCATATTTGAAGGTCATCATGCATTGCCGAGCTTCTGCTTTAAGAGGAGTAAGCTTTTCGTAGGTGTTTTCATAGCCATGGATGATGTTTCCTTTGTTGTCACGTATAATTATTGCGCCACTGGATTCCCCAGACGTGAGACAACAAGCATCAGAAATTAGTTTATATCTTCCCAATAAAGGAGGCGTCGAGTTTAGGTAAGAAACTTTCTTTTTTGTATTTAGATGATTAACGCATCCAAGAGTAGTTACCTCAGTTTCAATTTGTTTTCAGTGTTTTGTCTTTAGCAGCCTTGAATGATCCAGACTAATTAACATTTTAGTGATGTAGCTGATTGTTGACATTGCTGAGAAGCCATCACCCTTTATTTTAATCTTGTTTTATTGTTGCCAAAATACACAACTAATTATTGTCGGAAGGATAGTTTTGATGTGTATCTTGGTAGGAGATGACCAGAACCATGTTTTAAATATATGCTTTGTAATCATGTAATTCCTGATATCAAATTTTAGAATACCTACAAAGTGAGACCCGATAATCCAAGCAAAAGCAAATGAGACAAATATATGGTCTCTTGATTCAATATTTTGATAAAACTGGCGTTTAGATGCCCAAGTTACATGTTTGGTCTGCAGTATTGTGTTTATAGGAAGCTTTTTTTCCATAAGTCTCCAAGCTAGAAATGAACATTTCCTTTGAGTTATTTGGTTCCACGGCTTTTCAAAGAGGGAGAATTAAAAAATGATAAGCCTCATGGTATTCAGAGTATCTTTTAATCTAAATTTTCCATCTTTGGATAACATCCATAATATAGTATCAATGCCATGATCATTTATACTAGTTTTTTATACTAGTTTTATATTAGAGTCTATTAAATAGGTCTTTAGCTTGTTAACATTCCATATGTTATTGTCCTAAAAGGAGTTTATAGAAATACCTTTGAACAACTGTTGTTAGTATATGAATCAAGACTGATTAGGGAAGAATTTTCATACCAGTTATCTACCCACAAGTCCACATTGCCTTTACATAGTTTTCATTTGATTTTCTCTTCTGCCAAGTCTTTTATGTTAGACAGTCTCTTTCACGTTTGGGAACCTTTTTCTAGTAGTTTATTTGTAAAAGATGGCTTCCTTTACAGTAGATACTATGGAGGAGGTTTACCTACAAAGTGTTGTTCTCTCTGAATTTTATCCATAATTTGTATGGGAAATCACTTTGTATATATTGTAAACTTCTTATATTTAGTCCTCCTTCACCATATGTTTTGCAATTTTTTATCAAGATGTCTAATGAATTTTGTTATCCTCATTGGTTGTACCCATAATAATTTTTTTATCAATCTTTTAATTTTTTTAAAGATTGATTTGGGATGCCAACAACTCTATAACCAGTACAAAAGGATGGACATTAATACTAAATTGACTAATGCAAGTCTTCCACCAAATGATAACTTTTTATCATTCCAGCTAGCTATATTTGCCTTAATATTTTCAAGTAGTGGTGTGTAGTTGATTGCTTTGTTGTGAGGGCTCAATGTTATCCCTAAATAAGTTGTTGGAAGGTGTCTTGTACTAAAGTTAGCCTAAATAGCTAGAGATCTTATTCTATTCTGAGAGAGACTGGTTGTTGTTATTATGATTCATTTTTCTTTGTTGAGAGACTGTCCACAGATATTCCGATAGACCTGCAAGAAGTTTCTAATTTTCTCCATAGAAGAAGATAACCCATTAGTGAGTATTAGTAAATTTATCAGCGAAAGAAAGACTTTAAATAATCATTTTGCTTATGTTTGAATACCGTAAAGTTTTGTATTTAATGAACATTGAATTCAATCCTCTTTAGCTAAAACAAAGAGACTAAGGGATAGTGGATCCCCTCGTCTAACTCCCCTTTTTAGTTTAAAGAAACCTACAGATTCTCCATTTATAAGAATGGATACATAGACAATTTTAATAATAGTACCCACTAGTGATATTACTCTGTTGTTGAAGACATAACATTGTAGAACTGTAAGAATGAAGCTGTGAGATAAGTTAGCAAAATCCTTCGACATGTCCACCTTGATGACTATGTTTCCACCTTGAGTCTTCCTACCAATATCATGTACTAGCTCATTTACAATTAATATGTTTTCATGAATCGATCTGCTTTTGATATATGCACCCTGCACCTGAGATATCATTTTAGGCAAGAAAGTATATAGTCTATTGTTTAACAGTTTTAACATGATTTCGTTTAATATTGAAAAAAGACTTATTGGTCTATATTGGTTCTAGTAGTAAGGGCAAATACCTTAGATATTAAACAGCTCTAGGGCTAAGATTCCTTTTGGAATGTCTTGGCCATTAATAAAGGATATCATAGCTTTGCATAGATCTTGTTTGATGATACTACAACATGTTGTAAAGAAACATCTATTAAAGCCATCTACTCCAGCTGTTCCCTTTGAGTTGATGCTCTGTATTATGCTCCATACTTCTTGTTCTATAGGCAAAGCTAATATAGATTTATTATTTGATTCATTAATCACATTTGGAATAATATTCAATATATTATTGGTCATATAATCATCTTGTAAACCATTATTGGAGTAAAAGCGTGTCGATAGAATGTCTTGTATTCCACTCTTGATGATTTGATGGTTTCTTCATCATAAAACCATTTATTGTTGACTTTTATTCATGCAATTCTTGATTTTCTTCTCTTTCTTTTTACATAATTGTGGTAGGTTTTTATGTTCATGTCTCCGTCCTGAATCCATTTAGAATAGAATTTTTGTCTTCAAAACTCTTCTTTTATGTAGAGGTCAGAAGATGTTCAACTATGGTTTTGGTTTGGGAGATTTTATCCTCTTGACTGTTAGAGCTTATGAAACTAGCTTCCTTAGCCTTTACATTTTCTTCAGTTTGAATGGCTTTGTAAAAGATATTCCTAAAGTAGGTTGTGTTTCAAGTCTTCAAAATATTCTTCAATCTTTTTAATTTGTTCTAGAATACAAACAGAGGATATCTATTCATAGGTTCCTTCCAGCTTGACTCTAAAATATTTAAGAACTCTTTGTCTAATGTCCATACATTTGGATATTTGAATCTTTTAATGTGTGTATCTCTTTCTTTAATGATGGACACACACAAAGGTGTATGTTCAGAGCATGTACGTGACATGTGCTCTAACTTAGTTTTTGCAAAGTAATCAACCCATTCATTATCGAATAGCACAAAATTTAAGCGTTTCCATTTTATTTTGTTGGTCCACGTGAACTTAGTCCCTGAAAAACCTGCATCTTCTAAAAATAAATCTTTAATAACATCATTAAATTTAGTAGAACTTCGATAACAGTAGTTAGTGCAACCAATTTGTTCAAATAGAGAGGTTACTAAATTAAAATCACCCAATAGTAACCACTCTCTAGTACTATGTGCAATGCTACAAATTGTGTTCCATAGTTCTATTATGTTTGCTCTTTGGAATTTTGCATATACACAAGTTACTGAAAAGGTACTGTCTAGCAGATGATGCTTAATGTTGATATGTATACATTGGTGACAATCCCTGAGTATATCATTTTGTAGATCTGTATTAAAAAATAACCATATTTTATTAGAAACATTAGCAAAGTAATTAGGAAGATTCAGTTTTGTAGATAATGTTTCCATTTGGCGGCTATCTATCGTTGGCTCTTAGATAGACAACAATATAATCTTTTCTTTATTGATAATTGAGTTCAATCTTCTAAGTGAAATTTTATTCCCTGCTCCCCTTATGTTCCAACATAAGGCTTTGATCATTTGGGACTTATGAGTGAAGCTCTCTTTGTCTTTTTAAATTGAAGAGATTTATCATTAAAGGTCTACTTCTTTTGTTTGCTCTTGCTAGCTTCAGTTTCACGTGCATCAATTTTTTAAAACTTGGGTCAACTTCTCTTTCTCTAAGTGTTGGAGTGATATGAAAGCTTCCTGTATTTTTTTATTTGGTGTAAGGTATCCAGCTGAATAGGAATTAGAATCATCAGATTGAAGAGGACTTTGTTCAGCATCCAACGACTTGATTGCTTCAATTATTTCCCTATCTTCAATATCTTCTGCTACATCTCTATCCTCAATTTGTATATCAGGTAGTATTGATTCTTTGTGTCTTGTTTGGGAGTTTAGGGAACTAATATTGTTGTTAGTTTGATCAGACTTGAGCCCTTCTATTCTTTTGCTGATCTTTTTCCTGTAGTTGACTATTATTGATTTAAGCTTGTTTAGCATTTCTGCTTTGTCTTCCTTTTGGGCAGTCTGATGTGTTTTGGGGATGGTGGCTATCTGGTCAATATGATTGATTGATTCCTCCTAATCAGACCTGAGCTTTTTACACGAAAAATTATTATGACCAACATGAAAACACTGGTCACAATATTCAAGAAAATTCTTGTAACTTAGGTGGATCCATGTACCCCTATTATTTTCAAAACCTAACCATACATTATGTTGTAGTTTCCTCGAGATATCAATCTCCACTCAAACATAATAGGAATTGTACAATATTTTATTTTTGGGAGGAATCTAAGATTTGATTGGATTACATATTTCAGACGCAATTGAATGATTTATCTCACAGTTATACATGTGTTGAGGAAGTCTTTCAATTCTAACCCAGATATGCACAATAGGACATTCTTTTTTGGGCTGAATGAAGGGTACCATTTGAGTATACGCATTAAATATTGACCCACTGTCCAAATCCCACGAAACCAGATCTTACTAATGTCTTCTTTTAATTAGAATTTAAGAAACATATGCCTTGAGTCCCAGTTTGTGTATGAAAAGTCACCTTTGAATCTTCTCTCTTCAAAAAATCTATCCAAGACTTGTTTCTTTGGGAGACCATTTGAAAATTTCCCTATTAACATATAGAAGATGATTGAAGACTCTCTAAGCCGTTATCATCAAATTGTAAGTCTATGTAATCATTTTTATGGGTTGTGTATAACGTCTTGAACTTTGCAATCTTTTCAAGTCTAAAGGCTGCTTCCAAGTATGATATCTTGAGAGAATTGCTTTAGCTTTCTTTCTGCATTTGTTATTGATGATCAAATCATTTTATATATTAAAATGTGATCGATGTTTAACTGAGATTTTTCGTCTTCGTCGATACAATTTACAAAATAATTAACCAGTTATAAGATTACACATGTAATTATCCTAGTTAAATTACACAATTATACGGTTAATTTTGTTATAACCGTCTAACAACCATTTTTAATAACTAACTACAAAATTATAGGTGTAATTTTGTAATAACCGCCTAATAAATATTCTTAATAACAAATAATTATGTATGATCACTCTTGTTTAACTCTTTGTATTCTCATCTCGTATCTCTTTATGACCATCATTTACCTTTATTTAATTCGTATTACACCTCTTCCGGACTTATACTTCTTATAAATTTCCATTCTTACTTGATATCTTATGTTCGGTTTATCTTACAACTATTTATGTCTTTAGGTTCTTACTTGGTCTATATTCTTCTTCGTTCATCTCGTATATTATGCTTCGTCTTCCATATGTCTATTACTACATGCATCGTACTTACTCTTTCATTAATAAATATTTACCTTATCATTATAATGATATAGATTATCTAGGATGTAACATTATCATGACCTTCCATAGTTCTTAAAGTAATTATTAATCTTTAACCATTTTGTGAAAGATTATTTATAAAAAAACTTAAATGATGAAACATTTTTTCCTTGAATTTATATGTTAAAATAATCATAAAATTAACATTAATTATATTTATTTAAATTTTGTATGTGTCCATACTTACTCTGACATGATTAAAAACTCTTTATTAATCTAATTTATACTGACCTATGTAAATAACTCTGACATTAATCATAAGTTTGACACGTTTAAAACTGTTCTCTTTTTAAAATGAAAATGTTATGTTTCTTTAAAATATATTAACACATCTTTAATAACTCTAACACACTTTATTATAAACACCATATTTTCATCGTAGATGTTATTTTAATCTAATGAATCAGCTCTGCTGCATCCACACTAAAAGGACTTACTTCCTCATATATTTTTATTTTTTTTACCCAACATTCATCTTTCTCAAAATCATTTTCCTTTCTCTTACTACCTCTATTAAATCTTTAAAAATATTAAATTCCTTTTCATCTTCAACTTCTTGTAACATGTATTTTATGTATAACCCTTGTTTCTACTTCTTGCATGATTTGATTGTTAGCTCAATATAGACAAGTAATTTATCGTTGAAATTTGTATTAGGGAAAAAAGTTTTAAACTTGTGGAAAATATCCTCGCTTCATACTCTTACCATTCCGATATGGATAGTATTTCAATTTCATTTTCTTATGAACTTGAAACCAAGCCCAGGTATTCTCTTTGCATCCACAAACCCTTACTCATTCATCGTTATATTGATAACATATCCTATTCTAATTCGAATATAGGTGTAAATAAGAAAAAATATAAAACTATTCTTATTCCAAAATTAATTATTGGTGAAATCTAAAGAAAACCAATAACACCTCTAAAACCTTTCTCTTGAATGAATTAGAAAACCTATAATTTTTTAATAATATTTTTTTTTGTAATCCATCTAGAAGTACTTGAAATATTACAACGTTTCTGAATTAATATACAAACACGTTCTACGTATTATACGCTATAATGGCACGTGTCATTTTCTAATAACTGCTCAAACCTCAAAATTATGCGCTTGGTTTGTGCCCACTTTGGGTAGAATATTTCGCTCGTCGTATATATTTGGTCATCCCAGATTTCCCTTATTATCCTCCTCTCGTCAATGTTCACCTCTAATTTTAGTTGCCTCATTTGGTTATTGTTATCTTCTCTCGTTATTGATCACTAGTCTTTCAAATGTGTCATACTTCCCCTATGACCCTCGTCTAATATGTCCCTCATCTAATAGGATATTATTCTCTTCTCGTCAATATTTATTCGGTAGTTTATTCTAATCGTATTACATGCCATTTACTATTTTATTCGTATTTATATAAATCTTACCTCATCGTTATAAGGACTATACACTATGATAAGGAAAATAATTATTTGGAGTAATAATCAAATCGGTTAAATTGTCTTTATAAAAAGTCTTGTAAAAGAAACCAACAAGTGTGTAACATTGGGGGTATCTTGTGTAATAATAATAATTATGGTTGAGATCAGTAAAGTAGTAGAATGGAATTACTTTAAATGCGCCAACGTAAAAAATATATTTGGGAAACGAGGAGCAATTATTACTTTATTATTACTTTTATCAATTTATATCTCTAGCTTTCTCGTGTTTCTCTCTCTTAAGTATTTGTTTCATACAAAGTTTATAAGAAATATTTGGAACTATCATTGGCACCGTCTGTGGGAACTAATTGGTATCCATAATCATATTTCTAAAACCATTACGGTATTGTCAAAATTTATGAGAGAAATGGATATAAAAGTACTCGGGGAGCCAAATATTGGCGTTGGTAGTCTCGTGATTGCAAATTCATCCAGAGATTATCAATCGAAGAGAAGATAATGAAGGAAATACATGATAGTGATCAATACACCGATGAGCTACTCGAGGAATCTGCCTTAGTAGCTCGGAGGAAAGAACTTCTACAAGATATAGCAAGTGTTAAATATAAAGAAAGATGCGGTTTTGAATTAAAAACGACACAGATTGGAGGTTCGAAGGGAGCATGTAACTAAAAATAAATAAATTAGATAATACTAATCAGACTAACGATATGCATGACATGCGTCAAAGATGAAGCCATTACTCTTCAAGACAAAACATGAAACCCATGCGTCAATACGACTCTACTAAGTCTAGTTAGTATTCATTTTACAACTTGGATGAGTCTTCCTCTCTGGAAACGGATATTCAAGGAGAGAAAGAGATCAAGAAAAAAAAAGATCTTGGGTCTGAGGAGCGAGATAAAGTTGTAACCGTCACTAAAAGGGAGCAGGTTGTTCCTAGGTGTAGAACCCATCGGGATGCCAAAATTTTGAATATCGCGTGACTAACTAATTCACGTACCTGTCTGAAGAGGGACTATATACCTCTACGAAAAAAAATGAGACATAATTGGAGGTCGTCTCCTTATTCTGCGGAAATCCTATCAGGACATATGCCAAAGCCCTTCAACATCTTGAAGTTAAAAAAGTTTGATGTGACACCAAATCTATATAGCCATATGAGAAATTCAAGAATTTTATAATTAATTATGTTAACAATGATAAATTGTTGTGCATGGTTTTCTACCAAATATTTAAGGATGTTATCTCAAAATGGTTTAACCGCCTACCTTATGGTTGTATTAAAAATTTTAATATGTTTTAGAACATCTTTCGCCAACACTTTATGGGAAGCAAAACGTTCAGCGAAAACGGAGATACGATAATTTACTGTAGACAGAAAGTTGGGGAGAGTTTGAAGGATTATACTAATCATTTCATCAAGTTTAAGACTGATATGAGAGGTTACAAAGATCAGATAGCTTTAGTAGCTTTCTGAATAGGACTTCTCTCTGATACTTTAAAAAATAATGTTGCAAAAATAAAAACTATGACGTTTGGGGCATTGTTGGAACAACCTAAGAAGAGAAACTCTGTAGAAGAGATACAGGTATTGAAAATAGTGTTTATGGCACAAATTGAAAAAAACTAGTTCCAACAATCTCTGGAGGTGATATATAATCCAGTCGGACAAATTCCTTCAACTTACAATCCGAAAACTATTTTTTGACCAAGAGCTCTGACCTAATTACATCCGATACCAAGGGTAAATTCAAAAGTGGGAAATGAACAAAAAAGTGTGAGGCCGATGTCAACTAAGTGGGTCCGACTAACTCAATTTTCTGAATAGATAGAGTGTGTAGAAAACAAATTTCGACAGGGCTCTTAATCACATACCATTTTGCAAACCTACCCCAATACAGAATCTTAAGAAAAACAGAAACAACCGATATTGCAAGTAGCGTTATGATGTTGGCAATGATATAAAAGACTGTGTGCCACTAAAAAAATGAATACAAGTGTTGCCAGGAACGAATAAGGTTAAGTTAGTAAAGGAGCGAGTATTGAAAGGAAAGGTTAGTGAGTTGTGTGCTTTCTTTGAGTCACTAAAAAGTTTTGGCGGTGATACTATTTCAGGGACATCAAACTACTCTAAAAAATAAATATCGCGAGTCTAGCAACTCAATTGAAACTGGGCGCTTCACCACACTTATAAAGGAACCTATCTCCATGAATTTGTTTTAAGGATGATAATATAAGAGAAATGGATGGCCCACACAAGGACGTTGTGGTAATTGTGGCATTAATTATTGAAGATGAGATATAGAGAATTTTGATAGACACAGATAGCTCTGCCAACATATTATTCAAGATAACTTATCAGAAGATGGAAAGCCCTCCGACTATTCTTCGTTCAGATCAGATAATTCTGGGTTTTACTAGGGTGACTGCCGAAGTAGTTGGGAAATTTGAAGGTATAGAAGAGCTGGGCCGCGAACCGTTTAGGAACAATTTATAATATTATTTATTGTGGTAGTTGCACCATCATCATTAAATGCAATATTTAGAAGATCTTGTTTATCTAAAATACATTTGATGGCTTTGATTGTTTACCAATGCCTGCATATGTCATGGGAAACAATATAGGAACGATCTTTAACAACTATTCAATGACAAGAGAATGTTACCGAACGGTTTTAGCCTCAAAGCATATTAAAAGAGGTGAGTCAAAGTAAGAATAATAGTTAGTAAGCTCCTCCTGGAATCTGATCATGTTGATTATTCTAGAATGAACCTCGGATTTCTAGTCCATACGAAAACTTTTGAGGACTATATTTTTCGAATGGGAAAAGTTTAAAAATTGGTGCAAAGGTATCTCTGAATGTGAGGGAGAGGTTAATTCAATTCTCAAGATAACACATGTTTGCTTGGTGCACCGAAGATGTTACTAAGGTGCCTGCTGAAATCCTTTTGTCATAGATTAGAAATTTATAGCAATGTCCGCCCAATCATTCAAAAAAAAGCTTTTTCTCAAAAATAATCCAAGGCCATTATGGCTGAAGTAGATCGGTTATCCAAAGTTAGGAACATACAAGAATCACAACACCTTTTGTGGACGGCTAATCCGGTTTTAGTTAAGAATATAAATGGTAAATGGTGAATGTCTGTGGATTTAATTGACTTGAATAGAGATTTCCTAAAAGATTATTTTCTAGTCCCTCGGGTATATCAGATAGTGGATTTCACGTTGGGAAATCGATTGCTTTCTTTTATGGATGCATACATAGGGTACAATTAGATCAAGATGGATCTAAAAAATCAAGCGAGCACTTCATTCATCAGTGGAAGGGGCATGCATTGTTATAAGGTTCTGCCATTGGGGTTGAAAAATTCTTGAGCTACTTACCAGCGTTTGGAAAATTCGGATGAAAGATTGAAGTGTATATTGATGACATGTTAGTAAAAAGCACAAGGGATGATGACCACTTTACAGATTTAAAAGAAACCTATGCAAACTTAAAGAAGATAAATTTAAACGTGAATCCATAGAAATGTATCTTCGGGGTGCGGTTCAAAAAATTTATTTGGTATATAGTCAGTGAACGAGGGGTAGAAGCTGACCCTGTACAACTCAACGCTTTGAGTACTATAGCTCCGCCTTAGAAAATCAAGTAATAATAACAGCCTTGAATAGGTTCAGATCCATATCCCTGGATAAATACGCCCTATTTTTCCAAGAATTGATACAAAGAAAATTGCTTTAATTGGACCCAACAATTTTCCAAAGCGTTTACATAAATTAAAGAGTATCTATCCTCCAAGGAAATCTTGACAAATCCTAGTGTGGGAGACAAGTTTTTTGTCTATATAATTTTATATGGTCATGATGTAAGTCTCGTATTGATTCGAGAGGTATATAAGACCTTTTTGTCAGGCTTACTCTATCATTTTTCGAACGTATTTTCCATTGAAGAGCATGTTACAAAGACCTTACATGTCAAACATAATGACTAAAAAATCCATGGAGTTAGCTGATTTTGACATTGATTTTGAGCCCGAAACTGCAATCAAAGCACAAGACTTAGCAGATTATTTATTCGAATTTCAAACTGATCGGGCAGAGATGGAAATAGATGAAGAAAACTCATATGTGGAGTGGACAATCCGAACATATGGAGAATTTAGCGCTTGGGGATGTGGGGTATGGGTCTTCCTATTTTCTCCGGAGGGGATTGCAATGTATCAATGCATACGGTTGAAATTTCAAAAATCGAATAATGGGAATGTACGAAGCTGCATTGGCAGGATTAAGGATTGCTGACATGTGTGGAGCTAAAAAGGTTAGGCTAGTGAGAGACTTGCAACTTCTTGTAAATCACGCATCTCGCCAATTCGAGGATAGAAAAGATAAATTAGTGAAGTATTTGAGAGTATTAAACTCATTGGCAATTATTTTCGAAAGGGTAAAGTTTGAGCGTGTTCGTACTGCTGACAATTATGTGGCTGATTCTCTGGCCACTACTACATATTTAAAGGATCATCCTTGGACTCTTACACAATAAAATCCCTCGCTTATAAACGGATCAAAATGGGTAGAAACATTCCAAATTTCTACGAGTACTAAAAAGACTTGGGATATGACATTATGGAATTATTAATCAACAATATTTTACCAATTGGTAAAGCAATGGAAAAGAAAATACGGTTCGAGGCGAACAGTTATGTGATACTTGGAGACATCTTGTATAAGAAATATTTTAGCATGCCTTTGTTTTGATGCCTTGGTGAAAATTAATCATAGATTATATTATCTGAGTTATACGATGGATAAGGGTGTGGACACTACAGACACAAGACTTTGATAAAAAAAAAACGTTATTTTGGAAGTATATTATTGCCCCATGATTTCTTCTGATGCCAAAGAATTGGTTAACAGATGTGATACTTGCTAAATATGTTCTAACATAATCCACGCACGAGAAGTATCTCTTGAATCAATATCTGAGGCGTTACCTTTTGATCGATGGGGCATTGACCTGGTCGGACCTTTACCAATGACATTTGGGGGACGACAAATAATAATAGTTGCAGTAGAATATTTTTCTAACCGGGTGGAAGCTGAATCCTTGACAGGAATAAAAGCCAAAGATGTGATCAAGTTTATTGTATCCAATATTTGTTGTTGCTTCGGTGTTCCGAGGAGAATAGCGATGGTCAATGGGTCAGAGTTTGAAAATAAAGACATAAAGGATTTTTGCTATTCCAGATGTGTACAACAATGCTTCTCGAAACCTTTTTATTTGCAAATAAATGGCCAAGTCGAAGTAACTAAAAGGAAAATTCTTGAGGGGCTCAAAAATAATTTGGAAGGTAAGACTGGAAAATGGCCAGATTACTTAGGAATCTCCATTTGGGCTACTTTATGGGATGGGTGTTGGGGATGCATCTGAAGAAATCTTCCCATCGTATCAAACTATTGAATATCCCGAGGAGGATAACAATAAAAGAAAATGTGTGGAGTTATATTTAATCGTGGAAAAAAGAAGGCAAACACAATTGAATTCTTTGCATTACCAAACTTTTATGAGAAGTTGATACACGTCTAAAGTTAGAGGGCAAGAATTCAGGATTAGGGACAAGGTTGTAAGGAAAATTGTTTTGCATACGAACCAAAAACTACTTGGAAAATTTGGAAGTAATTGGGATGACCCGTACACAGTATTTGAGAAGTTGAAACCGGTGACAAATTGACTCAAAGATAAAGACGGAAGGGATATTCGTTAGGTGTGGAACATCGAATAATTAGGTAAAGATCGGTTGCATAATATTTCCTACCCTGGTGCCAAATGAAGGTTTTAACGATGTGCTCTCATAGTCGGTTTATATATAATATAACTTTGTCATTTAACAAAAAAAAAATTAACAACTTTTTTTTTCGACCGGAAGGGTCTTCTAACAGATGTTGGTCATTAACTATATTTTTTGGACCGGAAGGAACTTTCAACAAATGTGGGTCAACAATTATTTATTTTTCGACCAGAAGGGTCGTCCAACAAATGTTGGTCAACAATTATTTATTTTCGGACCCGAAAGGTCTTCCAATAAATGTGTCAACAATTATCTATTTTTGGACTGGAAAGGTCTTGCAACAATTGTTGATCGATATTAATTTATTTTTAGATCGGAAGGGTCTTCCAATGAAAATTGGTCAATAACAATCATTATTTTTTATTTGATATACAAAAATTAGTTAAGGCAAAATTATCCGAAGAAGAAAAAGTACTATTGATAAATATACGAAGTAAAAACTGCCATGATGATAACAGGACTTTAAAAAATGCATAAAGCATAATAAAGTTTTAAAAACATACGACATTGGAAAAAAATAATAATTAAGTACTTCTTACCCTAAAAAGGCACTCTCAAATCCATATTTGGATAAGGCAAATGAAGAACTTTCTGATAATTAGAAATTTCAGGTGATTCCATCCTTATATAGTTGAGCTTGGTCTCAAAATCTTTCTTCTCAACATTAGCTTTCTCCAAATTTTTGACAGACCGTTCAAAGTAATCTTTTTTCTTGTAAAATCGTTCAAAGAGTGTTCTGAAGAGCTTATTTTTAAGAAAATCCACCTTAACAAAACCTGTTTGCTCGTTATCAAATGTATCAGGCTCTGACTTTAACATATCTTCTATCGTTTCGAGTTGTGTAGGATGCTTGATAACAAGCTCTCTTAGATGGGTGACTTCACCTTTCAATTTTTTCATCTAGGATCTTCTCCTAAACGCATCATATTTATAACGATTTTTTCAAACATTCATTTTTTTGCTTTCTTTAAAAGAAGTGTCGCAGAATGAAGTAGTTTATAAAGTTCGAGGGCATAAGTTGCCTAGTATTTTTAGGAACCAACCTCGAAGTTTTCAGGAACTTGGGTATCATCTCCTTGACCTTTCATGCATCAGTTGCCTATTATTTTTAGGTAGTAGTCTCTTAATTGTATACCTTAGGAATGTCCAATTCATTAACAACAACTCTCTCAGGAGAAGGCATATTGGTCTTGGTCTGGTTGTTCCTTGCATATACATCTATGAAATAAAGTAATTGATTTCTTGGCATAGAATATATTAACTAACCTATTTGAGAGTCTGCAAAAGGATCTTTTGGGAAATATTTATTCAAGTCAGTGAAATCCACACACATTTGCTATCTAACATATTTCTTCTTTACTAAAACTAGAGTAGCCGTCCACAAAGGGTATTGAGTTCCCGTATGTACCCAACTTTGGATAACCGGTTTACTTCGACCATAATGGCTTCAGATTTTTCTTGAGAAAAAAGCCCTTCTTTTTTTACTTAGTGGGCGTACATCGCTTCGAATTTCTAATATGTAACAAATGATTTCAGTAGGCACCAAATAATATTCGCTACACCAAGAAAACATGTGTAATCTTATCGATTGGAACTGAATTAACCTTTCTCTCACCTCCACATATAACTTTTTACCACTCTTTAAACTGTTCTCATTCAGAAAAATGTAGTCCTCAAAATTTTAGTCAATGAATAGAAATATGGGAGTCTCCCTCGGATCATCAATAGGATCAGACCCTCAGAAGGACCCCATTAACTACTATGCTTTCTTGGACTCACCCCCTTTGATGTGCTTTGGGGCCGAAGTCGTTCGGTAACATTCTCTTACCATTTTTGTTTACTGATCTTTATTATTCCTACGACATATTTTAGACATTGGTGAACAGTTGAGACAACCAATATTTTTTAAGCTTTTAGTGTATGATATTGGTGCATCCACCACAATGAACAACATTATCATCTCTTTCGGAAATCCTCCATGACCTGACTCGATTATACCTTCAAATTCCCCAAATTGAATGCACCAATATCATACACTAAAAGCTTAAAAAATGGTCTGATCCCCTTGTATTTCTATCATACACCAATATCGATCACATTATCATACCTTCATCTCTTTCTTGGACTCACCCCCTTGTAAAAACCACAATTGTCTGATCCGAACAAAGAATAGTCGGGGGAGCTTTCCATCTTCTCATTAGTTGTCACGAATAATATGTTGGTAGTGGTACTGGAGTCCATAAAAAAATCTTTGTATCTCGTCTCCTCCAATTACGACCACGATTAACACAATGTCCTCGTGTCAACTAACCACTTCTCTCATATCATGATCATCAAAATAGAGTAATGGGGATAAGATCATATATAAATGTGGTGAAGTTCTCACTTCCAATTGAGTCGACAGGCTGACGATATGCCTTTTTCAAGAGTAGTTGATGTCTTTGAAACACTATCACCCCTAAAAATTGTCAGTGACTCAAATAAAGCACACAATTCACTAACGTTTTATTTCGCAGCTGACTCCTTTAGTAGCATAATATCATTCCTACCTGGCTTTAGATCCAAATACTCTAAAGAAACATCAAAAGTGTTAATAGGTTCTGAAATCATCAAAGTATTCTCTTGCTTCAGAGATATAAGATCATTTTTGTTCACAAAAGTTGTCAATTTCCCGTTTTCAATCAATTTTTGTATTTCTTTTTTCAGTCTCACATAGTTGTTTGTATCATGGCTACCATTATCATGGTATTTGCAATAACTGTAGCTTCTACTTTCTCTAGAAGTCTGTATTGGGGCAGTTTTAGTCTCACATCTCAATTTCATCATATTAGTCTCATATTTCTCTACTTCATTATGTATTACTTGTCCACTTCATCATTCTTGGTGTTATATCTTTTCACTTTCATCATGCGTGGTCTCTCCACTTCCATCATGTATGATCTCTACACTTCATCATGTATAGGCTCACATCTCTCACTTGATCATGCACAATTTTTCATCTCTACGCTTCATCATGTCAGGTTTATCTACTTTATCACATCTGGTCTCTACACTTCATCATATATAGTCTCGCATCTCTCTATTTCATCACTCATAGTCACGTATCTCTCTATTTCATCATGTTTGGATCTCTACTTCACCAAACCTGGAATAATTATTAGATTACTTTGAATCGAATGCTCTCTTAGAGATTCTTTTTCCATGTATGATCGTGTCATCACCATTGGTAAAAGAGATAATAAAGGAATATAAAATGTTTATATTAGAAAAATATGATCAGTGTTTTTAAGAAAACTTTAGCCCCTATTTATAGGATTTACAATAATAGTATACCAATTACTTAATTACACATGTATTCAATCATTATCTTACATGTGTCGTTATGTTATAACCATCTAACAAACTTTCTTGTTGAAAATACCTTTAAGAAAAAATAAACCATGTCAGGATACGAAAATATGTCTAAAAAGGATGTAAAATTACTCTGCAAAAATAACTATTTTAAAAGCATCACTCATAGATTTCATTTTTGTTTGTGTTTAAAAAATAAAAATATATGAGATTTAGGAATTTTTTGGAGTTGTTTGAAAGATATGGATTTCCAAAGGTTAGAATAACTAATTATTAAGGTTTTACGTGTCTTGTATGTTAAGGGGTATTATTTGAAGAATTTTTTTTGCAATTGGTTTTTGATAAACTTCAAAATCTATGTAGTTATCGGTAATTTTAAATTTTCTCAGGTGGTTATTGGTAACTTATCATTTTGGAAAATAAAAGTTTTTCAAAAAGTCACTTCTTGAAAGAGTCTTCTTATATATAAATATTTATGAATGGTTACAACTCTTTGGAATTATTTATTAATTCTATAATTAGGTAGTCGTTTCTATAATGAAAACCATAATATGAAAATATTAATTTTCTTTTAAGATCATCTATCTTATTTTTATCAAATCTGAACTTATATTTTTTGTTACTTGTATTTAAGTTTAAAAAGCTTGATGTATCCCAAAACAAATCTATCAATGGTTCAAGGTTTAGAGTGATAAAAATAATTATTTTTCGAAGTTTTATTATACTTGTTGTAAGTTATTGTTTCCCACTAGAGTTTCTAACAATAAAAAAGAATTAAAATTGTGGAACAAAATCATGTTTGGAAATAAGTAAAGATCAACTACGAATCGTTAACCATGCAAGTTGAAAGGACAAAGTCATGTTCTCGACATTGCATTTAGATATGAAACATGTGAAGGAGAAGCATAGGTACACTAAAAGCTTGTATGGCTAAATGTGTAATTTATAAGTATTTAGTAGTAAATGTGAAGGAGAAACATAGGTACACTAAAAGCTTGTATGGCTAAATTTGTAATTTATAAGTATTTAGTAGTAAACTTTTTTCTCCACTTAAATTTTGAATGTGGAAACATATTTTAATGTACTCATGTCTACAAAGATGAATGACTGTTTTAAGAATATAAATATCAGGAGTACTAACATAATATATTTCCACATGAATGGAATTATATGTTATTTTTATGATAGATTTGGCCAATTTGGCAGAGATTGTAATCTTCGAAAGAAGAGTGAAGTTGAAAATAACGTGAAAAAATAAAATTGTGAAAATTGTCATGTAAGTCAATATTGCAGAAGACAAATCTTATGGCTGTTGATATAATACATGTGCATCTGTACATGTTGCTCATCATAGATATTTATACATGATTGAGCCATATGCAATCAAGATATCAAAAGTCGTAGGAAGAGGAAAAGCTGAATTAGTTTTTACAAATGAAAAAAAAGATAACTAGCATCAATGTTTTTATGTTCCGGAAATAAAACAAAAAATTGGTGGCCGGTGATTTTTTCTTTAAAGTAGAAATTCATTCTATGTAGAAATCCGCTAAACTCAATCTAACCAAAAACATAATGTTTGTTCGAAATTGATACTCAAATAATATAATGAAAAAACTATTTACTACTAAAAATTTAATGAATAGAATAAAAATGATTATTTGTTATGTTATGGTAGATTTCCTCGGTATGATATAACACGATAAATATAATTTTTAAAATTGGATGTATAAACATTATATACGCTTGTATGAAAAATTAAATTGTGTATAGAATTAAAAATAGTTAGAAAATCTTACAAATCCAATTTTTTTAAAACTTAAGTGAGTAATTTATTTAAATTAGATGATATTTTGATACATAAAAAAGGATATATTTTTTAACTTTCATTTATAACTACTTTAATTGTTTAGTTTATTTGTTTAAATATGAAAATAAAACATTTAATATCTTTAAACTCTTAAAAAAAACTAAAACCTTAGGTGATATATATATATATATATATATATATATAATACTTTATCTCATAACATAAAAATGAAAATTTTAATATATTTAAAATCTAATCGAACTCGGAAACAAAATACCATATTTAATCAAGAACAGAAAATTCAAAAAAAATAATGTGAATTATATATAAAATATTTTTCTCCAAAAACTGCAATCTTGAATCTCTCATCTTCTGCGCTCTCCATCTTTTCATCCAATCTTCTTCCTCGTTCCTCATCCTTTCAGGTCTATGAATTTCCCCTGAAAATCTTGATGGAGAAACATCCAGCATCCATTAATTTACATCACCACCTGGAAATGAAAATGTCATCGAATATTCAGCAAAATGAAAGGAAATCGTACTCTGCTGTTGTACAATATAGAAATGAAGATAAAGAATTTATGTCAATGGAATATTTCCTCAAAATAGACCATATTTCAATCCAACTCCCAGAACAAGTTAGAGAAAATCTCGACATGAAAAGAAAGTATACTGTAGTTTCAAAATTTAGTCAAGACATCCCCAAAAGACAAACAATGGAAGATTTCTTGCAAAAACTTAATCTGAAAATGCAATGCTATATAACTGTGTGCGACTCACGACATATGCTTCTTGAATTTATCCGTAAGGATGACTTATGCAGAGGGTGGAGAAAGAATTTTTGGCAACTGCAATCCTGTATTATGTGTTTACTTAAATGGACACCTCAATTCAACGTAAAAAGAGAATATCAAGTGTGTCCTATATGGATCAAATAAGGAAATCTTCCCGAGTTCTTGTATAATGAAATAATGATACTCTCAATTGCTAAGTCTATAGTAAGTCCCGTTCAAATAAAGATCCCAGAAAGACATCGGGCTTACCATAACTCTTACTTAATATGGGTTGAACTTGATTTGACAAGTAATATCCAAACAGATATTTGGATTGGATTTGGGGAGATTTATGGGTGCTGGATAA
Organism: Limnanthes douglasii subsp. nivea; assembly: GCA_036936605.1. Classification (NCBI taxonomy): domain Eukaryota; kingdom Viridiplantae; phylum Streptophyta; class Magnoliopsida; order Brassicales; family Limnanthaceae; genus Limnanthes; species Limnanthes douglasii. The sequence continues at coordinate 321,523,769 of JAUPFV010000003.1, forward strand.
CTGCTTGTTACAAGAATCTCTCCGAATATTATGCTCTCTATAGTCATATAGGACGCGACCAATTATCATGTAACAAAACTCAAGAGAAAACAAAAATCCAGGAGAGTTCTGATAAAGTAATAAACAACAACATTGTCTATAAAGGAGAAAACAATAATGATATGGTGGCTACAAAGAATATCAAAATCGATCATTGTTGACATAAGTAATGTTAATGTTTCTAAGAATACAATAACATTGCTAACAACCCTAAAAAATCTAATAGACAAGAAGATAGGCTCATGACACCTAATGAAAATAATATTATTGAAGCTATAGAATGATTGGAAAAATAACATCAAAGGGGATGTGAGAATTATCAATAAGCCTTCAAACTACTCCAACACGCAACAAAAATGAAATAGATTCAGACTTCCATATGGTATTGAACAAAAAGCTTAAAGCTGTTAGAAACTCTAACAGGATCAAACAAAAAAAGGCCACCAAAACTCTGAGTTTTTCAGGGTAAACAAGGTTACTAAGTCCAGTTCAAGATGATAAACATCTTAAACTGAAATCTTAGAGGTATCAATAAGAAACCCACGGTCACTATGCTAAACTTTATTCTTTCTAAAGAAACAATTTATATGCTTTCTATCTAAAAACTTATATCTAATACTGAAAATATGACCTCAATCACAAATAAATTAGGTTTTGTTCTTGCATAGGAAACTTATCAAACAATATTTGGTAATTTTGGAAAAATGTAATTTCTTTAAAGTTATTATGAATCATGATCAATACCTACATGTTGATATATTTGATACTAATATTAAATGAAGCTTTATGTTAACAAAACGCCTGAAATACATCTCTAAAAATACTTTTAACAAGCCTTAAGCTTCACGTGTCTTTATGTTTTCATGCTTCTAATGAACCTCGAATCCCACTTCCTCCATGGGTAACACAGATCGGTGAGTCCCAACCAGACATCTATTATATGGATAAGTCTGGACAGCGATACAAGGATTGTTTGTCTCTAGCTGTTGATGAACTACCTGTGTTTAACGGAAAGTCTCCTATCCAAGTTTATAGCGGATTTTGTGATAGCTTTAAGTCTTCCTTCTCGGAGTTTTTGGGTAGCACCGGGCATCACAATTAGCTTAGGCCCAGATGGTGAACTCCGATATCCATCTCACCACCAACCATCCTCGAGTGGTAAAATGCCCAGAGGAGTTGGTGAATTTCAGTGTTACGACAAAAACATGCTTACCTTCCTTAAAGAAAAAGCCGAAGCAACAGGGAATCCTTTATGGGGACTTGCCGGTCCTCATGATACCCCTACTTACAACCAATCACTTGACTCAAATAACTTCTTTAAAGACAAAGGATCATGGGAATCCACATATGGCGAGTTCTTCCTTTCTTGGTATTCAAGTCAACTCGTTTCTCATGTTGGAGATATAATCTCAAACATGTGTGTTTTATTTTATTTCAAGTGTTAACGTCTAGTTTAATTTGGTCATAGTAGAGTTTGTAGGAAGGTGGAATAAACAAGTAAGTGGGTGAGTGGTTTTAGGAAACTGTTAGTTAATGTCCTATATTTTAGGAACTGATTTGGAAGTCTTTCTATTTAATGTAATTGTCTTGTTTTATCAGTTAATAGGAATTACCTTTAAAGGTTTGTTCAAACCAGTACTGTCCTCGTTCTGTAGTCAATCTGTTGCTTAATATATACACATATCTGTAACCAACACTTGGTATCAGAGCGGGAAGATCTTGGTGAAAGAAGGCAGACGAACATGGAGGCTAACAAGTTAAAGAGCGGGTCGTTGGGTTTGAGTTATCCGACGCTTGATCGAAGTAACTATACAGCGTGGGCACTCAAGATGACAGTGTTTATTAAAGCACAAGGGGTGTGGAACGCCATAGAACCGAAGGACCCGAAGGTTGCAGTCGACGACAAGACTGACAAAGTTGCGTTAGCCATGATTTATCAGGGAATCCCTGAGGAGATCTTACTGTCAATTGCAGATAAAGAGACGACGAAAGAAGCTTGGGAAGCAATAAAGACTCTCTGCCAGGGAGCAGATCAAGTGAAGAAGGCGAGAATACAGACTTTGAAATCTGAATTTGAAGCCATGACTATGAAGGAAGACGAGACAATTGATGATTTTCATATCAAGATGAACGGAGTTGTGTCAAACATCAGGGCACTCGGCGAAAAAATGGAGGAATCCTACACAGTCAAGAAGTTTTTTAGAGCAGTCCCTCCCAAGTTCCTACAGATTACGTCCACCATAGAGCAGTTTGGAGATATTGACACGATGACAATGGAAGAAGCTGTGGGATCTTTGAAGGCTCATGAGGAACGTACAAAGGGAAGAGTTGAGACGAAGGAGAACCGGCTACTGCTGACTGAAGAAGAGTGGATGAAACGGGAAAAGACCGAAGGAAAGCTACTACTGACACGAGAGGAATGGCTTAAGCGATCTAATAAAGAAGGATCAGGTTCCTCTAATTCCAGAAACAGAACAGGGCGTATCGACAAAAGCACCGTGAAATGCTACAACTGCAACATTTACGGCCATTTTGCCTCTGAGTGTCGAAGACCCAAGAAAAATAAAGAATTCAGGCAAGAGGCACACATGGCTCAGATAGACGACAACGAACCAACATTATTGTTAGCTAAATGTGTCAACGAAGAAGGAGTGGTGATGCTTACAGCTGAGAACAAGGCCATACACACAACCATGTCAAGAGGTGACAAGAAAGCTACGAACTTGTGGTACCTAGACAACGGCGCGAGCAACCACATGACGGGCTTTCGAGATAAATTCACTGAACTGGACGAGACAACCACTGGAGTAGTGCACTTTGGAGATGGGTCAACGGTCAAAATCGAAGGGAAGGGAACTGTGAAAATCATATGCAAAAATGGAGAAGAAAGGCTACTGTCTGACGTGTACTACATACCTAGTTTATGCAGCAACATTATAAGCTTGGGACAAATGTCTGAAGGTGGAAACAGGGTAGTAATGACAGGGGATTATCTGTGGATCTATGATGAAAACGAACGACTCCTGATGAAGGTGTAGCGCTCAGCAAACCGGTTGTACAAGATCCTCAGTGAAACAGAGATAAAGACGTGCTTGCTGACGCTGACAAACACCGAGGTAATATCCAAAATCTGGCATGTACGTCTTGGACACTTAAATTATCAAGCACTGCACATAATGTCAAATGAGCAAATGGTCACTAGAATGCCCAAGATAAGTCAACAAGGAAATGTATGCGATGGTTGTTTGATGTCAAAACAGGCGAGAAAGAGAATTCAAAATAAGGCGAACTATGAAGCGAAAAAAATACTTGAACTGATCCATGGTGATTTGTGTGGCCCTATTACCCCAGCGACAGCATCCGGCTACAGGTTTTTCATTCTTTTGGTAGATGACTTCAGTCGATATATGTGGGTCTATTTTTTGAAAACCAAAGATGAAGCATTGACAGCCTTCAAGACTTTTCGAGCACAAGTTGAAAAGGGAACCGAGAAAAGGATTAAGGTGTTCAGGACGGACAGGGGGGGTGAGTTCACATCGAATGCGTTCAAGGAATACTGTGAAGGTGCTGGGATAGAACGACACTTTACAACCCCTTACACCCCTCAACAAAACGGGGTTGTGGAACGTCGCAACAGAACGGTGGTGGAAATGGCTAGAAGTTGTATGCAGGAAGTGAACCTACCAAAGAAGATGTGGGGAGAGGCAGTTCGAAATTCAGTCTATATTCTGAACAGAGTTCCCACGAGAGCTTTGTCAAAGTTGACACCATATGAAGCAAGGTACGAACGCAAACCAAACCTGAGTTACATTCGTGTTTTTGGTTGCTTGGCATACATGAAAACAACAGGTTCGCACATTCAAAAACTGGAGGATCGCAGCAAAAGGGTCATAAACCTTGGAAAAGAACCAGGTACGAAAGGGTACCGTCTATATGATCCTGTAACTGATCGAGTGCATGTGAGTCGTGATGTAACGTTTAATGAGTCTGAATCTTGGTCTTGGAATAAGGCAGACGTGGAAAGGGAACAATTTACAGTACACTTTACAGAAGACACTGTAAGTGATTCACAGTTTCAAGCAACCGAGGAGAATGTTTTCCAAGAAAATGATCCAGTCACTCCTTCTCACCAAACAACTGGTGACATAGTTACTCCTGCTCGCCAAAAAACCGGAGATCACCTAAATCCTGATAACTACGATGACAGTACTGAACCCAGAAGAAGCAGGTTGATCAGAGACACATATGAGGAAACAGAAGAAATGGAAGTCAGAGATGAGTTGTGTTTAATTGGGGTCGACGAACCAGGAAATTATAAGCAAGCTATCAAGGATGACAACTGGAAGTGGGCAATGGAACAGGAGATGCAATCCATCGAGGAGAATGAGACTTGGGAGCTAACCAAATTACCACCAGGACAAAAAATTATCGGCTTGAAGTGGGTCTACAAGCTAAAGAAGGATGCTGATGGGAGAGTTATTAAACACAAGGCACGACTTGTGGCTAAGGGATACACTCAAGAACAAGGCGTGGATTACGACGAAGTATATGCTCCAGTCACTCGACTCGAGACGGTGAGACTATTGTTAGCCTTATCAGCCAAGAACAATTGGGAGGTGCATCATCTCGATGTGAAGACAGCTTTTTTGAACGGGGACATTAAAGAAGATGTATACGTATGTCAGCCAGAGGGTTTTGAAAAGGCAGACAAAGCACAGTTTGTGTACAAGCTAAAGAAGGCTCTCTACGGACTTCATCAAGCTCCCCGTGCATGGTACGCCAAGTTAAACTCTTATCTTGAAAAAATTGGATTCACTCGATGTCCTTACGAGCCCGCAGTCTACACAAGGAAGGAGGATGATGAAATACTTATTATAGCAGTTTACGTAGATGATCTACTAGTCACTGGCTCAAGTGCAGATGGCATCAACAGGTTCAAGGCTGAAATGAGTAACAAATTTCAAATGAGTAATTTGGGAAAGCTCAGCTATTATTTGGGTATTGAAGTAAAGCAGAGTGAGGGTCATATCGTGCTAAAACAATCTGGATATGCTCGAAAAATACTCGAGAAAGCTGGCATGTTGGAGTGTAATTCCACAACCTATCCCATGGATCCAAATATGCAGATTACAAGTGATGAACAGGGCGAAGCTATAGATGCAACCGCGTTCAAAATATGGTGGGTGGCCTGCGTTATCTGGTGCACACAAGGCCGGACATTTCCTACAGTGTGGGAATCGTTAGTCGCTATATGGAAAGGCCAACGAAGCTCCACTTTGAGGCAGTGAAGCGAATAATGAGATATGTGAAGGGGACTATGCATTTTGGGTTAGTTTACTCTGAAGACAGTAAAAATAATGTCCTGAATGGCTTTTCTAATAGTGACTTGGCTGGTCACTTAGATGATCGACGGAGTACAAGTGGGATGGTGTTCTACTTGAATGACAGTGTAATAACCTGGGTGTCACAAAAGCAACGCTGCGTAGCACTGTCTTCGTGCGAAGCAGAATTTATGGCTGCTACTGCAGCAGCTTGTCAAGCTGTGTGGCTTCGAAACGTTCTGAGTCAAATCACTTCAGAGCTCGTTGGTCCAGTGGTTTTGTGTATCGATAACAGGTCAACCATAGACTTGGCAAAGAACCCAGTCTTTCATGGAAGGAGCAAGCACATAGACGTGCGTTATCATTTCATTAGAGAGTGCGTGGAACGAGGAGAAGTGATCTTGAAACATGTCATCAGCAGCGAGCAACGTGCAGACATAATGACGAAGGCTTTGGTCAAGAACAAGTTTGAAGACATGAGAAAGCTCTTGGGAGTTAAAAGCTTGAATGGACATGTTTGAGATTAAAGGGGGGATTGTTGGAGATATAATCTCAAACATGTGTGTTTTATTTTATTTCAAGTGTTAACGTCTAGTTTAATTTGGTCACGGTCAGTTAGTAGAGTTTGTATGAAGGTGGAATAAACAAGTAAGTGGGTGAGTGGTTTTAGGAAACTGTTAGTTAATGTCCTATGTTTTAGGATCTGATTTGGAAGTCTTTCTATTGAATGTAATTGTCTTGTTTTATCAGTTAATAGGAATTACCTTTAAAGGTTTGTTCAAACCAATACTGTCCTCGTTCTGTAGTCAATCTGTTGCTTAATATATACACATATCTGTAACCAACATCTCATGCAAACTTATCCTCTCCGTTGGATGTTCAACTTTTCGTGAAACTGCAGTAACTGTTCACGGTAAAGTCCCGCTCATGCACGCTTGATACAAAACACGGTCGCATCCATCTGAACTGACAGCTGGATTTTATAACACAGTTCATAGAAACGGGTATGAATCGGTGGCCAATATTTTTTCGCACAATTCTTGTAAAATGATATTACCAGGAATAGATTTATCGGGTGAGCAACCGGAGTTACTTCTTTCGCAAGTGTTAGCAACTTGTAAGAAACATGGAGTTGAAGTATTCGGGCAGAACACAAATTCTTCAGTTTCGGGTGGATTTGAGCAGATCAAGAACAATTTGTCGGATGATAATGTTGGAGATTTGTTCACTTACCATAGAATGGGAGCTTATTATTTCTCACCTGAGCATTTTCCATCATTTAGTGAGTTTGTTCGAAGTCATAAGCAACTAGATTTGCATGCGGATGATCTTCCGACGAACGACGAAGACCTATGCCCCGTTTCAGACACGGATGTTCAAAATCAAATGCAGACGGTATAATTGTTGGATCATAAACTTGATCCACTTAAAGGGCCCCAACCCACTCAAAGGGTCCAACCCACTTAATAAGGCACATATAGAAAGAATATTCTAGAAACATTTAAATTAATATATAGTAGTTTAGGTTGAGTGCAAGATACACTTTGATGTTGAGTGTAAGAAACACTTTTACCTTGAGTGTAGACTTGAGGTTGAGTGTTTAACTATCCATATGATATTAGATGGTGGATCCTTGTCTCCACTATGGTTCTATAAATAGTGGAGCTCTCCCACCATCTAGAGCATCACCAAAACACACTAAGAAGTAAAGTTAGAGAGAAAGTTAGAGTGAGAGAAAAGAGAGACAAGAATGCTCTCTTGAGTGTTAGAAAAATATTTTCTCTTCTTGTACGAGGTTTAAGAGTGTTTTGTAATACGAATCCTTCTCTATCTATATCAAAGTTGTTTGTTTGTTTTAAAGTGAGTGTTGTTTTATATTTTCCGCCAACAAAGTGGTATCAGAGCCACAAGCTCTTTCCAAAATTTTGTTTTTAAATTTTCAACATATTGGAAATTTTGTTTTTAAATATTCAACATATTTAAAAATATGGCAAATGGTGTATCATCCTTCCAAGTTCCAACACTCAACAACAATAACTACGACAACTGGAGTATCAAGATGAAAGCTCTCCTTGGAGCATATGATGTGTGGGATGCCGTCGAAAAAGGTTTTGACGAACCCGAAGATGAAGCAAATCTTGCTCAAGAGGAGAAAACAATGTTGAAGGATTCAAGAAGGAGAGACAAAAAAGCTCTCTTCCTCATCTATCAAGCATTATATGATGATGGCTTCGAAAAAATTTGAAGCGCATCTTCCGCCAAGCAAGCGTGGGAGAAATTACAAATCTCTTACAAAGGAGTCGAAAAGGTGAAAAAGGTACGTCTCCAAACATTAAGAGGTGAATTTGAATCCTTACATGTGAAAGCGTCTGAATCTATTTCGGAATATTTCTCAAGAGTAGCAACCGTTTCTAATCAATTAAAAAGAAATGTGAGAAGTTCGAAGATGTGAGAGTAATCGAAAAAATACTTCGCTCGTTAGATACTAAATTTGAGCACATCGTCGTGACGATTGAAGAAACTAAAGACTTGGAGAAAATGATGATCGAAGAACTCCAAGGATCATTACAAGCCTATGAAGAAAAGCACAAGAAGAAGCAAGAGATCACCGAGCAACTCCTCAAAGTAGAATTGAAGGACATGCATGCAAATCAAGGAGATGATAGAAACCAACGTAGCCGAGGCAGAGGCAGAGGCCGCGTACGAGGTGGTTATCATGGCAGTGGACGTGGCTGGAATTACAACAGCAATAATTCCAACTGCAACTATGAGAAACGAGAAAGCTGAACAAGAGGTCGTGGAAGAAGAAATCCGAACTCGAGGTATGATAAATCTCAAATCAAATGTTATAAATGTCAAAGGTTTGGACATTATGCTTCTGAATGCAGAGGCACCAACAACAGAGTTGAGGAGAGGGCCAACTATGTGGAGGAGAAGAAGGAGGAAAAAGATATGTTACTACTAACATACAAAAACACTAATGAAGGTCAAGAGAACACTTGGTATCTTGACAGTGGTGCAAGCAACCATATGTGTGGGAAAAGAAGCATGTTCGTAGATACTAATGAAGAAGTGAGTGGAAATGTCTCTTTTGGAGATTATAGCAAAATATCGGTGAAAGGAAAAGGTAACATTCTTATTCGTGCAAAAGATGGTAGTCACCAAATAATCTCAAATGTTTATTACGTACCTAGCATGAAAAACAATATCTTAAGCTTGGGACAACTACTAGAAAAAGGCTATGATATTCATATGAAAAATTATAGTCTTTTTCTAAGAGACGACAAAGGAGACTTAATTGCTAAAGTCCAAATGTCAAAGAATAGAATGTTTCCTTTGAATATTCAAAATGATGTTGCAAAGTGTCTTAAGGCGTGTTACAAAGATTCGTCATGGCTATGGCATGTTCGATTTGGGCATCTAAACTTTACAAGCTTAGAGTTATTGTCCAAGAAAGAAATGGTGAGAGGGTTACCATGTATCAATCATCCTGATCAACTATGCGAAGGATGTTTACTTGGAAAGCAATTCAGAAAAAGCTTTCCAAAGGAGTCAGAGTCAAGAGCCAATAAACCTCTCGAGCTTATTCATACCGATGTGTGTGGTCCAATCCAGCCGAGCTCTTTAGGTAAAAGTAACTACTTTCTTCTCTTCATTGATGATTTTTCAAGAAAAACATGGGTATATTTCTTGAAACAGAAATCTGAAGTCTTTGGAATATTTAAGACGTTCAAAGCAGTTGTGGAAAAGGAAAGCGGAAATAAGATCAAAGCCATGAGATCTGACCGAGGAGGGGAGTTTACATCCAATGAATTTCTAGAGTTTTGTGAAGCAAATGGAATTCGTCGCCGCTTGACAGTTCCTAGATCTCCTCAACAAAATGTTGTGGCAGAAAGGAAGAACAGAACAATCCTTGATATGGCGCGAAGCATGCTCAAAAGCAAGAAACTGCCTAAGGACTTTTGGGCGGAAGCAGTGGCATGTGCGGTGTACTTGTCCAACCGATCTCCAACAAGAAGTGTTTGGGGAAAGACACCACAAGAAGCGTGGAGTGGAAGAAAGCCCGGAATTTCCCACTTGAGAGTATTTGGAAGCGTAGCTCATGTCCATGTACCAGACGAACAACGAACCAAACTCGATGATAAAAGCAAGAGTTTTATCTTCATCGGTTACGACTCAAGTTCCAAAGGCTACAAGTTGTACAACCTAAACAACAAGAAGGTTGTGATAAGCCGAGACGTGATAGTTGATGAAGAAGGCGAATGAGATTTTGGGTCTCATACAAATGAGTTCACATTTTTCCCCCAAATTGAAAAAGATGAGAAGACACCAAATGAGCAATCATAAGATGTTGCTACCCAACATGCCTCACCAACAAGAACTACTCATGGAGACTCGCCACCTTCATCATCGTCAACTGGTAGTCAAAATGAGAGAGCAGTGGAACGTACAAGAAGCCTTAGTGATCTTTATGAGGTAACCGAACCAATGGATAACATTACACTATTTTGTCTCTTTGGTCATTGTGAGCCAGTGACATTTCAAGAAGCTGCACAAGAGAAACAATGGAGAGACGCGATGGATGAAGAAATTAGAGCCATCGAGAAGAATGCCACATGGGAACTCACCTCACTTCCCAAAGGGTGCAAGACAATAGGTGTCAGTTGGTTATACAAAACCAATAGAAATGCTAAGGGGGAGATTGAAAAACACAAAGCGAGGCTTGTTGCAAAAGGTTATAGTCAAAAGGCGGGAATTGACTATGATGAGGTATTCGCCCCCGTTTCTCGATTAGAAACTATTACACTAATAATTTCTTTGGCAGCTCAAAACAAGTGGAAGATACAACAAATGGATGTAAAGTTAGCATTTCTCACTGGCGTCCTTGAAGAAGAAGTCTACATTCAATAACCATTAGGCTATGAGATCAAAGGCCACGAAGATAAGATCTTGAAGCTAAAGAAGGCTCTTTACGGGCTAAAACAAGCACCAAGGGCCTGGAATAGTAGAATCGACAAGTATTTCCAAGAGAACGACTTCAACAAATGTCCGTACGAGCACGCTCTATACACCAAGATAAAAGATGGAGATATTTTGATCGTGTGTCTCTACGTGGACGATTTGATCTTCAGCGGAAGCAACCCAAGTATGTTCAATAAATTCAAGGAAGTAATGACGAAGGAATTTGAGATGACAGACTTGGGGCTTATGGCGTACTACCTTGGCATTGAAGTTAAGAAACAAAAAGATGGAATTTTTATCTCACAAGAAAGCTATGCTAAAGATATCCTGAAGAAGTTTAAGATGGAGAATTGTAGCCCAATAAGCACACCCATGGAGTTTGGAGTCAAAATGTCCAAGCATGAAGAAGGCGAAAGTGTAGATCCAACATTATTCAAAAGTTTGGTAGGAAGTCTACGCTATCTAACTTGCATGAGACCAGATATTCTTCATGCAGTTGGATTGGTTTGCCGCTACATGGAATCTCCAACAACTACTCATTTCAAAGCTGCAAAGAGAATCCTTCTCTATCTGAAAGGTACAATTGATTTTGGATTACTCTATTCCATTTCTAATAATTACAAACTTGTTAGGTATAGCGATAGTGATTGGGGTGGAGACATAGATAATCGAAGGAGTACAACTGGATTTGTATTCTTTATGGGAAATATTTCTTTCACGTGGATGTCAAAGAAACAACCGATTGTCACGTTGTCCACTTGTGAGGCGGAATATGTTGCTGCTACTACATGTGTTAGTCATGTGATTTGGCTTAGAAATCTATTGAAGGAGATAGACCTAACACATAATGAGCCAACTAAAGTGTATGTCGACAATAAGTCAGCCATTGCCTTAGCCAAGAATCCAGTATTCCATGATCGAAGCAAGCATATCGATGTTCGCTACCACTACATAAGGGAGTGTATTTCAAGAAAGGATGTGCAAGTAGAATATGTGAAGACATAAGATCAAGCTGCTGATATTTTCACCAAGCCATTGAAAAGCGAAGACTTGAAACGATTAAGGAAACTACTAGGGGTCACGGGATCAAGTTTAAGGGGGAGTGTTGGATCATAAACTTGATCCACTTAAAGGGCCTAACCCACTTAAAGGGCCCAACCCACTCAAAGGGTCCAACCCACTTAATAAGGCACATCTAGAAAGAATATTCTGGAAACATTTAAATTAATATATAGTAGTTTAGGTTGAGTGCAAGATACACTTTGATGTTGAGTGTAAGAAACATTTTTACCTTAAGTGTAGACTTGAGGTTGAGTGTTTAACTATCCATAAGATATTAGATGGTGGATCATTGTCTCCACTATGGTTCTATAAATAGTGGAGCTCTCCACCATCTAGAGCATCACCAAAACACACTAAGAAGTAAAGTTAGAGAGAAAATTAGAGTGAGAGAAAAGAGAGACAAAAATGCTCTATTGAGTGTTAGAAAAATATTTTTTCTTCTTGTATGAGGTTTAAGAGAGTTTTGTAATACTTCTCCTTTTCTATCTATATCAAAGTTGTTTGTTTGTTTTAAAGTGAGTGTTGTTTTATATTTTCCGCCAACACTAATTAGATGGCTCATGCTCGTGTTAATGTGAAGTATTAGAAAGTATTATAAGTAATGAATCTAATAAATTAGAGTAGTAGAATATAAGTAAAAGTGTATGTTCGTGTCCTCCATGTGTAATTATATCAAAAGAAGTTTACGAAGGTTAAGTTTTTTCAAAAAAAAATAGTTTAGCTTAGAATTGATTAAAATAATGAAAATAAATTACATTATTTTACTTTTTCCTTAAAAACAAAATTATTGAATATGTTTTCTTTAAAAAAAAGGTAAGCTTTAAAGATAGCATAAACTTCTATCTCGAACAACTCCAATTTCACATCGTAATAGTATCGAGTACTTTAACTTGGAATTGATTAAAATAATGATATTAATAATAAAAATAAATTACATTATTTTATTTCTACTTAAAAAAAATTATTGAATATATTTTCTTTAATAAAGAAAAAAAATGCTTTAAAGGTAACATAAACTTCTATCTCATAGAACAACTCCAATTTCACAATAATGCTAAGAAAGAAGTATATAAGTGTGAACCCACCTCAGCAAGAGGTTTTTTGGAAGTACATCTAAAATTAAATCCGTGCACATCTCTGATACGTAAAGTGGATAATATCTTGCTAGTCTGTGAGCTCATACTGAATTATAACAAAGTAAGTCAAATTTTGTGAAGAAAATGAAAAATATAGAATAGGGAAGAGAGCTTGTATTTTGTATAAATTATTCCTTAAACAATTGTGATTCACACAGCTGCTATCTATACACAGTTAGAGCAGCAGCGGAGAATCTATCCAGTTACAAAAATATTGTAGATAAGGTAGTACAATTTGTTACACTTTATTTTTTGAGAATGTGACTAAATATTTGAGTCTTGCTTGACTAAGCCCAATTTGTCACACAACTTATTCCCGTGTGATAAGATAGAGGCTGGGCTTAAGTGAGCCGGATTTGGTGGATCAAACCGATCCATGTCCAAGACCAATGAGTTGAGAAATGACTCTCAGGACAGTCGTTTCTTCAGAGAGGAGGCTTGAGGCTGGTCTCAATCCAAAACCCTAAACCAGCTCCTCCTTCTTTTCCCTTTTATCTTCCTTTCGCCGTTTTTTACCAACGTCGCCGGTGATAGCTCTAGGAGGAGCTATAGCTTCATTCTTGACACCCCTCTGCAAACGAACGGGTGAGTTTACCAGACCGAGTTTGTCTCTAAGGAAGATGAATTATGAGTGAGTTAAGGGCTTCGTGAGGCAGTCTGTAAGCTGATCCTGGGAAGGTACATAGCGGATTTCTAGAGACCCTTGGAGAACCTGGTCACGAATGAAGTGAACATCGAGTTCGATGTGCTTCGTTCGTGCATGAAACACTGGGTTGGAGGCAAGGGAACTGGCATACAGGTTGTCATACCATATGACTGAAGGTGGTGTGATCGGGAGTTTAATTTCTGTCTGAACAGTACGAAGCCATATCAACTCGGAGGACAAGTTAGCCAGTGCGCGATATTCTGACTCAGTGGAGGACCGGGAAACCACATGTTGCATTAGAGAATCCATGAAAATAAAGGTGACTGGATTGTTTAATGTGAAGACCTGTCCATCTCGAGCCAAATAAGTATCTCAAAACCCACTTTAAAGATTGCCAATGTGTAGTAGTAGGCTTTTGATGATATTTGCTTAATTTATTGACAACAAAGGCAATATGGGGGCGTGTATGAGTGAGATATTGAAGGCCAGATAATAAGATTCCACATGGTGTGGGATCAGTGAGGAGCATGCCAGACGAGCTGGAAAGATGCACCCCAGTTGTCATAGGCGTAGGACACGGGTTGGACATAGAGAGTCCCTGGCTTGCAAGTAAGTTTGTTATGTATTGATGTTGTGTCAAGTAAATGCCGGTCTGGTCACAATGATCTTCTATTCCCAGGAATATATGGAGTGACCCCATGTCCTTCAAAGAGAAAAGAGCATTAAGTTTGTGTATGAACTGAGTCAAACATGTAGATTGTGTCCCTGTCACTATAATATCGTCCACACAAACCAAAATTAGAATAATAGTTGAGTGAGAGACAAAATAAAACAAGGAGCAGTCTCTTCGTGAGTTGTTGAAGCCCCAACTGAGTATAGTATCCTTCAGTCTAGAGTACTAGGCTCTTAAAGCTTGTTTTAGCCCATACAGAGCTTTGTGGAGCTTGCACACGTGTGTAGGGTACACAGAGTCTCTGAACACCTCTGGTTGAGCCATATATACATCTTCACTTAGAAAGTCATTAAGGAACGTATTATTTATGTCTAGCTAACGTACCTCCCAACCTTTAGACACAACAATAGCTAACACCAACCTGACAATAGATGGTTTAACTAAAGAACTAAAAGTCTCTGAGAAATCAATGCCAAGAGTTTGATGAAACCCCTTAGCCACCAACCTTGCCTTGTGTCTTTGCACTGAACCATCACTGCTGTATTTCACCTTGAACACCCATTTGCAGGCCACTACATTTAGGTTAGGTGACCATGAAACTAGAGTCCACATCTTATTGTACACGAGGTTCTGAAACTCAGTGTCAATTGCAGTAACCCAATGAGGACTAGCAGCTTCTGAGTACTTGGTAGGTTCAATAATGAGTGGTGTAGTAGTCATTATAGAGCCAACATAGGGTGTTTTAGGTTTAAGTGTACCATCTTGGGATCTGGCTTTCATAGTGTGAGTTTTGAGAGAGTGAGGTTGGTGTTGTGTGGATACAGAAGGATCGAGTGGTAGTTGTATGGTTAGTGTAGGATTCATGTGGTGGAAGGTGGTTGTAGTCTTAGGAGGTGCTGAGTTAGAGCTGAGGGGTGATGTAGTGTCACTGTGAGATGAACTAGTGATTATAATGTTAGAAGGTGTATTGGCAGAGAGGGTAGTGTGGGTGTCATGAGTTTGTGTAGTGTGAGGAGTGACCTTACCTTGAGGAGAACCAGGAGTTGAGGAGACTGTCTGGTCAGGAGAGTCATGAGACTAAGTTGTGGTAGAAGGCAGATCACCAGGAGTCACAAGAGAGTTAGGCAGACTAGGAAGCCAGGTGTGAGAAGTTTGAGTTGAAACAGACTCAGATTGTTGATCACAGAAAAAACCTGTCAGAAATGGAAATTCCCTTTCATTGAATATAACATTCCTAGACATATAAACCCTATTTTTAGGATACAAGAAAATATACCCCTTATGATGTAGACTATAACCCAAGAAGATACACTTAGTAATATGGAATCGAAACTATTGTGACTGGTAAGGCCTTAAACAACGGTAGTAGGCACAACCAAAGGTTTTTAGAATAAAGTAGTTGGGTGTGTGGTGATAGAGAATTTCATAGTGTGATTTGTAGGAGAGAACTGTGGTAGGTAATCTTTTGATAATAAATGTAGTTGTTTGAAAAAAATGAACCCAAAAACGGTATGGTAACCCAGACTGAGCGAAGAGAGTGAGACCAGTCTCCACCAGGTGCCTATGCTTTCTCTCAGTCCTACCATTTTGGGCTGAGGTATATGGGCATAACCTCTTAATATAAACCCTTTATCTTGAGAAAAAGATTGAAATAGTCTGTATTCACTACCCCAATCACTCTGAACAACTTTGATTAACTTGTCAAATTGTTTTTCAACCAGTGTTTTGAATGTTTTGAAGGTATTAAACACCTGACTTTTGTCCTTTAGGGATAGAATCAAGTGTATCTTGAATGTTCATCAATAAAAATGACATAGAATCTGTGTCCCTCTGTAGAGAAAACAGGAGTAGGACCCCATATATATGTGTGTATGAGGTCCAAAACATTACTTGCATAAGATCTAGACACATAATAAGGCAGACTGTAAGTCTTGCCTAATTGGCAAGCCTCACAAAAACTAATTTCATTATTTCCAGTAGTATTGAGATTACAAAGCTTTAGAACTGAATTCAGAGTGTCTATGGATGGATGGCCCAACTTCCTATGCCATCCATCTTTTAAGAAATTAGAAACATTAAAATGAACATTAGAGATAAAAGAATGAGGTGAACCATAAGAGGTATTCCTTTCTTGTGACTTAAGATAGCTGTCCAATCTATATAACCCATACTCAGACGTCCCTCTGAAAAGAATAGTCCCTGTTTCCTTGTCCTTCGAAAAGCAAAAACCACAATGAAACTCAACAAAAACTCTGTTATGGTTACTCAATTGAGAAACAGATAGTAAATTCTTGTTAATCGAGGGTACATGTAGGATATTGGAAAGATAGATAGTTGTTTTAGTGCTAGAGTAAAGTTTAGAGTTACCAATGTTTTTTATGGGGAGTTTTTTACCACTACCAACCAGAACACTCTTAGAACCTGTATATTCAGACTTCTGGGTTAAAATTTCTGAGTTGTCTATGAGATGGTGACTAGCACCGCTGTCAACAAACCAAGCATTGTCACCTGCACTATCCTGAGTAGTACTGTAGGCTGCTTAATCACCTTCACTTTTGGCTTGCCTTGTTGGTGTGTATCCCATCACAGAGGGATCATCTCTGTAGTAGCATACTGGAGCTGAGTGTCCATATCTACTACATATTTGACAAGTAGGTTTGTCTGAAAAGATCTACCACCTCTCCCTCTTTAGAACTGACCTTTACCTCTGTTATTGTTAGTATAATAGGATCTAACTCTGTATCCTCTATTCTGTCCTCTAGAACCACCATAAAAACCTCTTGGATTGTTGTTGTGTTGGTTTTGTTTTCCATTTGCCTTTTGAGTGAAATTCACTGAGGCTAAGCTGACATTTGACATGTGATTTTGAATGCTCAAGAGTTGTTCAAGTCTGCTCTCAAAGGTGAGCAGACTTGTTTGCAGATCCAACCAACTGAGATCTTCTTTATAAGTTAAGTTTACCATAATAGGTGTATACTCAGAGTCCAAACCAGGTAGGACTTGAGTGATTACGTAATACATAGATATACCACACCCGACAAGTAGTAGATTATCAGCTATGGACTTCATTTTGTTAAGATAGTCAAGCATTGAGGTATTACCTTTTACGAGTTCTATGAATGGCTCTAGTTTTTGAGCCAGATAGCCTGCTTGCAGCTTCCCAGAGATGCTTTGCGGTCTCTTCTTCCATCAACTGAGCTGCAACGTCATGACTCATGGTTGAATAAAGCCAACCAAGAAGAAGTTGATCCTTAGCGATCCATTCTTCATGTTCAGGGTTCTCAGTTACATTCCCTTCAGAATTAGTGATGAACTTCCTTGGACAGGGTTTATCCCCTGTAATGTATCCTCCTAGTTTATTTCCTTTAATCATAGGATGAACCATAGTTTTCCACAACAGGTAGTTGTTCCTGTCGAGTCTAACACTATGATTGTTGTTGTTGTTCATGGTGTTCAGGTGTGAGTTTCTAGTGCTACTGGTGAGTTTTCTTGGAAGAACATACCCTAGAGAGTCACAGCTAAGAGATGGAGATTCAGGATTTTCCATTGACGGCTTAGCTGTTCTGATACCAAATCAGATTTGTGAAGAAAATGAAAAGTATTGAATAGGGAAGAGAGCTTGTATTTTGTATAAATTCTTCCTTAAACAATTGTGATTCACACTGCTGCTATTTATACACAGTTACAGTAGCAGTGGAGAATTTTTTTTGTTAAAATAATATTGTAGATAAGGTAGTACAATCTGTTACATTTATTTCTTGAGAATGTGACTAAACATTTGAGTATTGCTTGACTAAGACCAATTTGTCACACAACTTATTCCCGTGTGATAAGATAGAGGTTGGGCTTAAGTGAGCCGGGTTTGGTGGCTCAAACCGATCCATGTCCAAGACCAATGAGCTGAGAAACGACTCTCATGATAGTCGTTTCTTTAGAGAGAGGAGTGGGGCTTTTCTCAATCCAAAACCCTAAACCAGTTCCTCCTCCTTTTCTCTTTCATCTTCCTTTTGTCGTTCTTTACCAACGTCGCCGGTGACAGCTCTAGAAGGAGCTATAGCTTCATTCTTGACATAGTATCAGATCCATATAAGTCTTAATCTCCGAAGTTCCGATAAATTGTGTGAACCCACCTCAACTAGCAAAAGGCATTTTGGAAGTACCGCAAAAAAAAAACAAACCGTGCGCGCCTCCAAACACAAAACGGACATATCTTGCTAGTCCATCACACACTCCCCTACCGAATTCTAACACTCTGCATGCCACGTCTTTTTTTTTATCAAACTAAATATCTTACAATAAATACCCAACACCGAATTCAATGACATTACCATCTAAAAAATATCTACCAAGGTCACCAAAATCTATCAAGTTCATCTCTCCACCACAATTTCACCATAATTTCTACGAAGTCCTTGGCTCTACTTTAATTTGTTTCACAATTCGCCTACAAGATCTTGTATCTAAGTAAATCTATTTGAGAACCAAACTTCCAGCATTACCTACTGATAAAAATATTTTATGGCATCTTCTTCTTTATCTAGTTTTCTTAAACACGATGTCTTCCTCAGTTTCAGAGGTGAGGACACTCGTCAAAACTTTGTCAGCCATCTCTACAAGGATTTGCAATAAAGGAAGATCCACGTGTTCATACACGATGACCTGTACAAGGGCGACAAGATTTCTCTAGCACAGATCAGAGCAATCCAAGATTATAAGATTGTAATCATAATTTTCTCTGAAAACTTTACTGGTTCCAACTGGTTCTTAGATGAGCTCGTGAAGATACTAGAGTGCAGGGAAGAAGGGCATCAAATTGTTATACCTGTCTTTTACAATGTAGAACCCACTAATGTACGAAACCAGAGTGGAAAATTCGAGTTAAGGATAACAGTGTTGATGATGGTAGAAAGGTTCAAGAGAATGAGAGGTTGGCTATGGTGGAACCAGATTAGGGTTTCGTGTGTGATTTGGGGCTGTGTCTGAAAGTGGTGAAGAGAGTGGTGGAAGGCTTGGTAAATATATATGTCGGGTCGCTCTGTGGGTCGAGCCGGTAGAAGGTTGTTTGATATATCGAAGATGGTTTGTGTGTGAATTGGATTTTAGAGAAAGCCCAAGTTGTATCGCATGTAAATAAGGCCTTATAAGTGAAACTGAAATTAGTTGTAAATGTAACAATATATTGTTATGTAACAAACTAAATAAATACTGTATAAATAGGAAAAATGTGAATGTAACAAAATAAGGAAATATACTTTCTTCACACTGTTTCCATCTTTCTTGTTTCTAACTTGGTATCAGAGCTTTTCCTTATCAATGGCTGAAACTCGCTCTCCTTCACTCAGCTCCGGTTCTGGCGATCAAGTCTCCTCACTGTTAGATAGCCTGCTAAGCAACACGAACACACAGTTGAATCAGATATGTATGTTTAATAACGTGAGACTTCACATAACTAATTTTCTGTTGTGGACCATTGAGTCACCCCCAAAAATGACAAAAGACTAAAAATACTCACATAAGCTTCAGCCATCTCCCTTCTTAGATGGCTCTTCTACTTCTATTAGTATTAGCCTATTCAGATCTGTGTCCAAATATTGGTTGTATAGTCGACCCTTGTAGATGTTTTCAATGTATTATTTTGTGCTTTCGCAGAAGTCAACAACTTCTCATTTTCAATCAAAAATTTCACCTCATTTTTCAAAGCGATGCAATCTGTGATACCTGCAAAACTTACTATTTTGCTCTTCTCTAGGTCGATTTATTAGAGTAGGTTTCTTGGAATTTACATGCCTTTTTTAATCAAAGATGGAAGCTAGACTTTTAGTCAAATTTGTATAGTACTCGGGTCTTTTCTATTTATTTTTCCTAGGTCTATTAAATTGTTGTGATGAGACTTGATTTGAGTATCCTTCATTTCGAGGTGGTAAATTATTGTTCCTCGAATGTGCTTGCTGAGCAGAATTCAAAGATTGTCCGTGGTTGTGGGGCGCCTATCCTGAATTCTTTGGAATATTAATTGATACCCCTCGAACTTTGGTTGACTCTTCAATTTTAATCTGATCCTCAACCTGGGCTATTTACGCCCCAAAAGTTAGGGTTCTATGCTTCATCGTTTCATATGCTAAGTCACCTGGTAACAATCCTTGCCTAAAAGCAGCTATTGCTACCAACTCTTCATAATTATCCAATCATACCTTAGTTAAAACAAAGCGTTTAATATAATCCTTCAACTTCTCTCTCACTGCTTGCTTCAACAGAATTATAATATCTTCAGTTTCTCTCATCTCTTTAATTCCTACAAACTGCCTTCGAAAGGCTGTATAAAAATATCTGAAGTTTGAAATTGACTCCCTCAGAATTTTTTATACCAGTTCAAACCTTTTCCCTTAAATGTCTGACAAAAATCTCGACAACCAGTCTATCATCATCTTCAAAATTCATCATGTAATTCTTAAACTGTTCGATATGATCATCAAGGTCTTGCATCCCATCGAATTTCTTAAATTTTGAAATATTAAAATGCTTCGGAAGAGAAACTGATCATATTCCTTTTGTCAACAGAGAATTTCGCCAATTAATACCTTAAACATATTGATTATCATCTCGAGTTCCCATTAAAGCATATAAATTTTTGTCATCCACAACATCATACTGATTTGATTTATTTTCTTCCTCTAACTATCCTGCTTCATCCATCGAGGTACATTTTCTTACCAAGCTTTGTTCTCCCTTCGCGACTTCCGAGGCTGCTCTTTTCCTACTTTTGAAGACACTCGATATCTTTTAAAACCTGACCCCGTGCTTTCAACTTCCTCATCACTAGATGCCACATAACTTTGTTTATCTTTCTTCTCCTTTTGAGAAGTATGATGCTCTTATAAGTTTAGTTTATGAATCTTATCACGATTCAATAATGCATGTTTATTAAGTTTATTTAAGATTTTTTTCACTCATATGTCCTAATCTTATATGCCATGGCCTGGTTAAATAATTTTATAGAGTAGAAACTCCTTAATCGTACTGAACATTAAAAAACTAACACGTCAATAATTATGTAAGATTTCGTAACAATTAATGAGCCATCTTCACCCATAAAATTATAAATTTCTTCAGTTAAAATTCTAATAAAAAGAAGGTTAGGTTTAACATTAGGGACATATTTCACATTTATTATCAAATTCTCAATCATGTACAAAACTTGAGATGAACCATCTTATTCCTTTTACACAACACATTCATCATTTTTTACTATTATCTTACCAGCATAAAACAATTTAGCGTCTCCAAACCAGTGTTTATTGGAAGTCGTGTGGAATGAAACTCCAAAGTTCGTAACCAACTTGTTATTAAACCTACAAGTAAAAGTCATTAATACATCTATATATTCTTAATCATCGAAAAATATTGAAGTATCTCTAGAGTCAAACTTTTGATAACTATCTCATTTCTTCATCTCTATAGATTCCTTCTGATGTGACCTTCTTTCTTGTACTACTTACATTTCAATATAGATCTAATAAATGATGTTCTACATCTAGATAATGAGTTTCCTCTCTCCTTACTCGAATTTCTTTATCCACATATTTCTCGCATACTCAAAACATCTTTAACCGATATACATTTTAAAACAGCCTTCACCTGAAGATCTTTTAAATTAAGGGTACTCTTCATGTCGCACGTAAGAAGAATTTTTTTTCCATAGAGTATAATAATAAAATGTTCACAAATATTTAAGAACAATCTCAAGAGGATAATTGTTTCACTACCATCTTCAATTATGACAACCACTCTATTAAAGTGAAGAATCATCATGTGGACATCATTTAACTATTTCTAAATATTTTGGTACGATCCATGTTCAGAGTGTACAAGGGCTTCTTAAGATATAATCTATTTAGAATAAATTTCATCCTATAAATAGCTTCAAGCTTCTTCCAAACCTCTATGTTTGTAGACTCTTCAAACATCACTCTCAGTATCTTATCCCTCAAACTCAAGATGAGAGAATTATGTGCCTTAATACTTCATCATCGACCTAATTTATAGTTATCTCATCAATTGTAGTATACAACTTTTTTTGTATTAGTAGAACTTTGTTTTTGATTCTTTAGAGATTAAAATCATTATCTCTAATAAATATCACAAAATATAAAATTTTACATGACTTATCTTCAACATTAAACCTTCGACATAATTCCATGCAACTAATATATGTTGATGAGGATTAAGTACTTCATCAAGCATGCCAAAATGAAGAGATTTTGTCTAAATTTTGGATAAATAAGAGAGATCCTCCTCTTGAATACTTTTTCTCCATACATAGACAATATCAAGTATACAAGTGCCAAGATCAATATGGCCTCATTTGAGGATATATTGGAATAAATGGCCAATATATCCTTATTTGTAAGTATATTGGCTTATAATACAAAGTAAAATTCTTGTATATGTTAATTACATAAATGCTCAATATTTATACCACTATTATGAATATCCTATCCTCATCGAGACTCTCCTCTAGTGTTTGAGTTGGAATATCAAATAAAATCTGAAGGACTATAAGTTTTCAAATACATTCGGATTGGGTAACCTTCAAGTTCTCTCGATGCTTCATGCCAATCTCCATTCATATTGGTAGTCTTTAAATCATTTTTTCTTAATGCTTCATGATAACTTGAATTCTCGTCATCTTTAATCTCATTATTATGTATGTTGTTTTTAATATATACAAGACTATACAAAAACCTAAGTTATTAAGCGATCAATAATTTAATTTTACCTTAACCACTTAGATGAGAACTTCTCGAAATGCTGATTTGATTATGATCTTATTTGTCAAGTAAAATATGCCTCATGTCATCATCAAATCATTACTCTTGTCTCTTATATTGTTTGCTGATGCCAATGTTTTTATCTTTTACCAATATTTTTCTTTTATATGTTGTTTTGAACCTCTCTATAGCCAGTATTTAGACGATATATATTTAGACGATATATTTAAATAACGCTCTCATCTTAATGATATTTATTTTGCCTTTTTATATTTATCGTTTAAAGAACACATAAAAATCATTTTTGGAAGCTAAACTTAGTTATTCCATTTCAACCAAGGTATGTAAAAAATATAGAAAACGAATTTGACATTATTTTACTTTAAAGACATCAAGAACCGTCACTTGATATATCATGATAAACATTAGAAATATAGCATTGCCTCTTACTTTTTTCTTATGAAGTTGGGTTATAACCATATTTGCTTTGATTTTGGTGTATCGCCTTCCATACTTTAATATCTAGTCTAGTCTTGGTTTATAAGAATGACGAAAACTTAAGGCCTTTATAGCCTAACCTTTACAACACTAACATGATCTCTTACACTTTTGAGCTAAACTTTGCTTGTACTTATAATTTTGTTATGATTTTCTAACTCGTAACACTTTTTCCTTCATTAGTAGTTAATTTGTTTATGTAAAGAAATTTGATAAACACCGTCTGTTAGAATAAACTTCATAGACATCATCGGCTACTAGTGACTTTCTTTAATAATTATTGTTTTTACGAATTATTATTTGCATAACCATCGTTTAATCCATATAACCCCCTCACTCTTCATATCTAATTTAGAATATTGATTCGAACATAATAAGAACAACTGATATTTTTATAAATATCTCATAGGTATTTTGGTCCAATATATTTTGGGAATCAAAGATTATAGATAGTAGAAACGTGAGAATTTTAGAGAGAAAAACTATCAAAAGTATTAATAGAATAATAATTGATCAATCTTCCTAAAAAATGGTACATTGCCTTATATAGTAATGAAAGTGGGCCTTTGGGCTTTGTCTAATTAGTCCACTTTAGGCTATTCCATCCCATTAATTTACTAAGTTATACATACTTTTCATTATTACATAAAGTATCTTAAATTTTACACATTTGTCGGATTTACATTACAAAATAAGTATTGGCCAAATATGAAACCGATATGTCAAGTGAACTGAACATTTTATACCCTTATCAGTGTCCCCATAATCTTTAAAAAACATTGAGGAAATAATACTCCAAATATTACTCCGAATTATTCTGACTTGCGCTTGATCATATGATCCACAATGGACTGGATGCGTTGGGTTGGATTTGACCTTTTCCTAGCGATTAAACTAGCTTGCAAAATATCCCTATGATCTGGAACATATTAGTTCAGATGACACCGTTCTTGATAATTTTCTATAAAAAAAATATTATATTCGAAACTCGTGCATCAAATGTGGCTTTTCTCTATACACGTTCCGCATTACTCCCTCCATTCCACAATAAACGTCGTTTAAGGTTTAAATGTAGAAACCAATAAATGTCACCATGATTTCTCTTTCATCTAAAACACAAGAAGCAATCCAATTTAATTGGTCAAAAGTTATTGATTTAATAAAAACAAATAAACATTAATATATTATTAGTCAAGAGTAATTAATTACTGCATTAATACTAACAAATGACATCTAAAATGGAATTTTTAAGAATTTCTAAAACAACTATTCTTGTGGAACAGAGGGAATATCATTTAAGATGTACTATATGTCCTTAATGATGAGGTACGAAGAAATTGTTGGACAAAACCTTTCCACTTTTTATGCACGCGTCTATTGAAATGTGAGAGGACATTTGGAAAACATTTTCCGTTCCTCAAACAAGTAAATGTTAGACCATTAAAAACCTCAATAAATTGAAAGATCTTACTTACAATTCACATAAAAATACATTCTAGAGATAGAGAGAGAGCATTATTCCTATCTATCCACCGCTACAAGCATCTTTTACTTTGAAAACCCACTTTTTGAGACTGCATAGCTCCCTTAGAGTTATCCAAATGATCAATCTGAGGTGACTTCCTTGTTCCGACGCGCAACCTTTGTATATGTTTAGTCTCAAGAATGCTGAGACCGTTGAACGAGCTGAATAAAAAATAACTTATGAGATCGTAGACGAGGGGCACGTGCCCTTATAGATTTGCCTAACCTTCAACTACAGACCTTGTCTACCAAAGAAAAATAAGATCGGATCAGATTTCCCTTCGTCATCCTTAAACCTTGATTCTTGCCCGTCAACGCCCAACTCCCGTACATCTAGTCAGAATCATTCTCAAAGAGACGACGGTACTCTCAACCTTTTAGAGAAACCCGTACACCCAACTTGTTTTGTTCTCATGGGTCATTTCGATGCTCTAGACTCTTGACTCTAGAGGGAAAACCAAGAATAAAATAGGGTTGCTGTGGTATTCAAAGCTTTAATAAAGCTCCTTTAAAAGAATATTTTATATTAAAGCTAGTGAAATAGTTACGTTACCATACTTTGGCAGAATTTGACGATTATCTGGTCGAAATAAAGTTTAACGAGTCATATTTATTTTGATACAAAAAATAGATTTTTGTTATAATTTTTTTACAAGAATTAAAGATTAATTATTTTTAATTCATTTACCGATTTCATTTTCATACGATTAACCAAGGTTTCAGTTGTAGAAAAGTGAATTTTGGAAGGAAACAAGGTGAAATCGTGTACCAATTTTAATTTTGAACAAATTGGATCTTTGCATCTTATGATTAGAGAAGCTATTAGTTTAAAATTGATTTTGAGTAAGAAATCCACATTATTCCAACAAGCATTAAACCTTAAATTATTTGAAGTGACGGAGTGAGCAACAAATAAAGTAATCATTTGTTTTTTCATTTTTTTTTAAAATTGTGATGAGCAAGCAAATTGAACTTCAAAAATTAAGAAGAGAAGGTGGACAAATGTTTGTGTCAGTTCGTTTTAGATCCGGTTTGAATAAAAACTTAAAATCGTGTTTCGTTTAAAACGGTACATTAAATCTGAGTTAATTAGTAAAGATCGGGGCAAGATTAAGTGCGGAGCCAAGAAATTGATCTTTAGGATTCATAATATTTTCAGGTTTGATAGTGTTCGTTGAGTTCCATTATTCTAACCAAACATATCTATAACTTTTTATACGGAATTATCCCAGTGATTTCATCGTGTCTGCTTTAATATAAAGCAGATAGGATGAATTATCAATTATAAATTATAAATGTTATAATAATCATATCAAAAATTTCAATCGTGATCAATAAAGTATCCTCATGAGAAATAACTAAGCTCCTCATTTTGTGATTGTAAAACTCATTGTCAATTATTTGTAATAATAAAAGGAATACATCTTACTTCTTTAACTCCACGATAAGATAAAATAACAGTAGACAGACTAATGGAATTTTCAACTACTTCATTCACACAAACTAGAGAATTCATCTAGGTATAATTCATATTCCACTAATTTTAAAAACATGTAAAACAACATTTGGAATATATAAATCTTGTTAGATTACCTAATTTTCTATGGCCGGCCAAATTACCAAAACCTGAAATAACCCGTCAAACATCTGCAAACCAAAAACTTTTACAAAACATTTTGCTCAACTCATGAGCAAGTCATCATCATTGGTTCAAATTGATTCTTATAAAAGATGTTTCCATATGTGATGCCAAATTTGATAAATAATAACCTAGTGAAAGGAATTTCACTAGTATTAAGGATTGAACAACTAAGGAAATAAATAAAAATATTTATTGTATTAATTCTATATAGGGAAATTACTATATTCATACTATATTAGTATATTGGAGAGGTATTAAAGATTGAACAACTAAGGAAATAAATAAAAATATTTATTGTATTAATTCTATGTATGGATATTACTATATTGTTCAAAATATACCCCTTGCAAATATATGGATATTACTACATTTAGACTACAACTAAGTCTAAATTTCAGGGACGAATGAGATGTATCTTTACAGCTACGTGACACTCATCTCGTACATAAGTTTTTACAAAGATCACCAAATTAACCTCTAACTTCTTAGGGGCTTTTAATAATATCAAAAACTTAAGTAGATGGTTCTTGAATACTCTTTTGGCCATGTATACTTATGTCTATTAATCATTTTATTTCCTTATTATGTTCAACTTACCATGTGAACTAAGTTCATCTTTGGCCTTCTAAATTATCCATCATTTATATCTTATTTATTTTATGTTCAGTTTAGCCGCTTTATTCTATGTACTTAGGTACTCTTCTACCTTGTAATTTGTCCATCATTCATATTTTATTTCTATAATGTTCGTATTAGCTTGTTGTTTTATCTACTTTGCCATTATTTTTTTAGAGTCTTCAACATGTGAACCTCGTTTTTTTTATCATCATGTTCATCTCTTTTGGTTTTTAATAATATACCTTATTATTAGTTAGTCTCCTTCGTCTTTCAAAGTTGTCATCCATCACATGTCTTATAATTTGTTTCTCTCATTATCATATTTCTAATTAACCTTTACCTCCTCATCAAAAATATATGACCCTAATGTGAATATGATTTTATCATTTATGATCAACCGGAAGTCGTCAAGATTTAGCCTATCAAGATTAACGATATGGGATAACACATTTTATCTAACTTTAATTATTCATCTCTTTCACAACAAAGTTTAGCGAGTGATAGTTATCATAACAGAATGATTATTTCTTACACACATATTACCTAATACCATCTCATCTTCATACTTTCAGTCTTACCTCATATATAAAGATATAAAATGTAAAGAGATATACTATTATCACTTATCACAATATATAATTTCTTTATTTAAAAACTATAATTTATTTTTAAGTTTAAAATCCAACTCTAAAATTAAGTTTAGGAGTTAGAATTTGAAATTTAATACTATCATTATAAGTTCTAGTTTAATTTTAAAGTTTAAGATTTTTTTTCATGGTTTGAAATTAAGTCTGAATTAATTGTAGAATTTTAATATTTTCAAATTTACATTTTACATCATACATGATTATATATATATATATATATATATATATATATATAATATTAATTAATAATAAAAAAATAAAATACATTTTTATTTATTTGTTTGGTATAAAACACTATAAATTAATAAAATAGGTTTATTATATTTACTCCGGGGTAGTCCTCTGCATACAAAAATATATTGAAATACATAACCATCGAGGTATTCCCCGATATAATAAAGAGTTAAAATCCTAATAACTTAAAAAATCATAAACCAATAAAAACAAACATGTGGTCCAAGGATCAAGGTAAGAACCTGCGAGAATAAGTGAAACAAATGTTTTATCAACCATAGTAGCTCTTCCGGAAAAGGTGATACCATATAAAAAAACACAAAACCACTAAAAGAAAAAATGTAATTATTTGTTGAACTGATAATAGAATCTTTAAATTATGAAATCTGTAGCAGAAGTCGGATATGATACGATGAGAAATCGTCGATGGAAGGGGGAACAGTCTGATGAATTATAGCCAATAAGATCAATCAATGGTAGGGTGTCGAAATCTAAGCTTAGCACTTGAGGTCTCCCATACAGTATGAGAAAATGAACACACCGCTGAGAGGTGAATAATAGATTTATTGGGGTTATTTCCATGGTTAGTCTGAGAATGTGTTATAACCTTATCAAATTAAGTTATTCCTCGTAGGGTGTTCTCACTAAACTTGTTCCAAACGAAGTTGACCCATGTCTCTAAGGGTCACAAAGCGTATAGCTTGATAAGTGCTATTAATAGTAAAGATCTTAATTCTCTGGCTGGGAAGCCATATATTAACATCCTTCATATTTGAAGAAGCGGGGAATAGAGTAACAATGCCTCCAATTTATTGAAGATGTGATTAGTGAGATATGCCAAGAGAGCGAATCTAAGCGACCTCGTTCCTAATTTCGTTAAAGATGATATATGTTACTTTGCTGTTGTTCATTCTATGAGTCAGAATATTAGGACCAGATCGGTTAACTAAAGAAGTAAAAAATAGTCAGGGATCATATTAAATGGAGGTGGAATTCTTGTTTCCGATTTCCGATTTCCGATTTATATAAGTTAGCAACAATCAATCTAAGGTTAATAATTTTCTTCCACACCCAGCTATGGGAGGAACTACTAGTTATGTTCAATAACATTTTGTTAATTATGTTTTTGAAATTGATTCAATTATACCATATCAAAGAGTTTTTGCTAGTAATTATGAACCAACAATTTTTAATGAATACCGTCTAATTCCATATCTTAAAATAAAATCTATTATCCCAAGGTTTCCTTTCTTTGAAGGCAAAAAGAACTTTAGTCCTAATTATTTTAGTATCTAAAATTTTCATATTAAATCCATACCATAAAAAATGGCGAAAGAACAAAAAGAGTTTTTTTTAAACTCTAAAGAATATGATAAAAGACTAATAGACTTTGGTAATAATCATCAAAAACAGTTTAAAAACTTCATGATGAGTATAAATGATGATGACAAACTATTATGTAGGACTTTGTCTCAAACATTCAAGGGTAGTTCTTTGAAGTGGTACACGAGACTGCTACATGGATCAATCAATAATTTTGACATGTTTTGGATGATATTTCGAATGCAGTTTGAGAATGAGCTTACTTCTTTAACCCAAGGTAATATATCAATCTTTGATTGCTTTCCTAAAGTTAAGAATGTATGTTCGGAAATTTCAAGTTTGCATAGTGATGAACTTATTAGTGATGCAAGGCTAAGATGTTATTTGATTCATGGATTACAACCTGACATCATACCGTTTATATCATCAATACAAGGACGGGTTAAGAAACCATCAATTGTTGAGTTAAATAACCTACTTTCTAACCAGGAAGCATTGTTTAAACAAATGCTTAGTTAGTTTCGTGCTAATGTTTAAGATACACTCTTTACTAAAGACAAGTCAAAGTAAAAAAACACACAAACTCATTCTTAAAATGGTGGTAAGCAGAAAAAGATTAAGGTGGAGTCAGCAAACCACTCTGAACAGACATGTTTTAGATGTGGAAGGACTAAACACATGAAGTCAGATTATCGTGCAAAGCTTGTTTGTAAGAAGTATGGCAAACCATGTCACATTAAGCCAAATTGTTATACGAAAATCGTCAAATCACATGTAAATCTTGCACATGATGTTGAAGGTATCAATGAGCTACATTAGGAAAATATTTCTTAATTGAGGTTATTAATCAACCGGACAACATGACTTCGATTACATATCAATCTGAAAAGAAATCGAAGGTTAATACTAGTTACATTGACTACAAAAATGAGTGGATCGTTGATTCGGGTTGCTCACATCATGCTACCGGTAATCCTTCTATACTTTCTCATGTTTGTCCTCATTTGAGAAAGCGAGTAATTGTGACAGCGCACAACTCATTACATCCAATAGTGAAAGAAGTAATCTTAATGTGGAGGCTACTAATTCAGGTGATGAGAGTCTTACACTTGAAGATGTATACCAAGTACCGGGTTTAAAAAAGAATCTTGCTTATGTTTCTCAAATCACTAATTCCAGTAAGTACGTTTTATTCAGACTAAATGATGTCTCGGATTCTTGATGATTATAAAAGTGTTGATGTTAATGTCTTATTAACCGGAAGAAAGGGAAACTCTTTATATGTTTTATCTGCAAGTGAGGCGCATGCAGAAAAGACAAGTTAAAATACAGTAACTTCACTTTGGCATGCTCGAGTCGGACATGTTAGTAATCAATTGTTAGTAATCAAACACATTGTGTGGTTGTCAATATGGTAAGTCACATCGACTCCCTTTTCAGAAATATTTGAACCGTGTATCGTCGATGTTTGAGCTTGTACATTCAGATCTCATGGGACCTACAAGAACACCAAGCTTTAGTGTATCCGCTATATGATGGTAATCGTTGATAGTTGCTCTCGCTATAGGTTGTGTATCTCTTGAAAAACAAAGGTGAATCTTTCACACACTTTGTACAATTACAAAAAATGGTAGAGAAGCAATTAAGGTATGTTTTAAAGTGTTTGCAAACTGATAATGAGGGTGAATTCTAGTCACATGAATTTTCCGAATTCTGTCGTAAACATGCTATTCATCAACAACTAGCATGCTCGGGTACCCCAAAACATAATGGATTCGCTGAACGTAAGTTAGCACATCTTACAACAATGACTTGGTTTTGGTTGCACAATAAGAACCTTCCTCGAAAGTTGTAGGCAGCAGCTTTGCAGTGTGCTTGTCACGTGATAAACTAATTTCCCCCATGGCCAGGTACAACAAAATATCCTTTTGACCTGCTATATACCATCAAATCTAATCTGAGTTACTTTACAGTTTTGGGTATCTTTGATATGTTTATATACCTATGCATAATCGAGACCCGAACCTAATGGCCTTCATCCTATATTGAAGCTCAAGGGAAGTCAAAATGGGAGAATGTAACGATAGATGAAATTGCAGTCTTGGCCATAAATTCTACTTGGGTTCTTGTACCGAGACCCAAAGATGGTGAACTTGTTACATGTAAATGAGTGTACAAGTTAAAGAAGGCAGCTGGTGGAAGTGATTATGACACAAAGCTCGTCTAGTTTCTCGTAATTTCTCTCAATAACATGGTTTTGGTTATGAAGAAACCTTTAGCCTCGCTGAAAATATGGTAATAATTCGCATTATTATTTATTTGGGAGAAAACAAAGGATGGAATCTTTGGCAATTTGATGTAAAAATGATTTCCTCTACGATGAATTACATCGATATATATATATGGAAGACCACTTGGTTTTATTTCCGAAGAATTTCCAATACATGTTTACAAACTTAAGAAAGCACTATACGGTCTCAAACAAGCACCTCGTCCTTGGTATGGTAAGATTGCTGAATACTTCTTATTCTGTGGTTATTATCCTTTTGATTCAGATCTAAGCCTTTTTGTGAAAATTGATAAAACTTTGAATACTATGATTCTTCTTTGTGTTGATGATATGATTATTACGGGTACTTCCAAAATCAAGTTTTGAAGAGTTTAGATGAACTCTTGGTCTAGTCGATCAAGAGAATGCACTAAGGAGGAGTTTCACAAGTTAGTGCACTCTTTATTTCTTGTAATTTCAGTTACTAATTGTAACCTGTGTTTTGAATAATTCCTTATCCACTACTTAGATTGACTATGGTGAAGTAAGAATATGTCAATCTTTGATTACTTTCTTAAAGTTAAGAATTGATGTTTGGAAAATTCAAGGTATGATAATGATGAACCTATTAGTGATGTAAGGCTAATATGTTATTTGATTCGTGGATTACAACATGACTTCATGCCGATTATATCATCAATACAAGGATGGGTTAAGCAACCATCAATTGTTGAGTTAGAGAAACTACTCTCTAACAAAGAAACACTGGTTAAATAAATGCTTGGTAAGTTTTATGTTGATGTTTAAGATACACTTTTTACTAAAGACAATTCATAGTGGAAAAACACACAAACTCATTCTTAAAATGGTGGTAAGCAGAAAAAGATTGAGGTGTAGTCAGCAAACCACTCTAAACGGACATGAGGTGGAAGGACTAGACACATGAAGTCAAATTATGGTGCAAAGCTTGTTGTTAAGAAGTGTGGTAAACCAGGACACATTAAGCCAAATTATTATACGAAAGTGGTCAAATCAGATGTAATTTTTGCACATGATGTTAAAATAACAATGAGCTACAGTGGGAATTTGTTTTCTCAATTGAGACTATTAATCAACCGGACAACATGAGTTCAGTTACATATTGATCTGAAAATAAAGCGAAGGTTAATACTGAAATGGCTAGAAGTCTTTAAGGATTTCTTTAGAGTTAAACAATATTTTAAGGACTTAGTTTGCATTATTGATTACTTAGTTAATGTCATTAGAGAGAGAAACTTAATGATTCTAGAAAGAGAAAGTCTAGTCATTTATCAATCATCTTTTTTTCCCAGAATAGGGTGGTACTTTTATAGTACAAAAGTAGCCCCACAAGCCTAACAACTTGTGAGTTGCATGAGCAGTCCTCAACTCTATTGTTTGCTTTAAATTGGTCCTTCTCTATTACATAATTCACAAATTTTCCATAATAAACTTTCTTTATTAAATAAACTCCCTCATCTTTCATTCTCCCTTATCAGTCGCCCCCAGTCCTTGCGAAAATATTTTTGGCAAGGATTGTTAGGTATCCCTCGAATCTTATTCCTTGTTTTACACCCGAATTCTGACCAGATTCCAAATACTAGAGACTTCATATGTTCTTTTCGGTCTGTAATTTGGAGATAACAACTGTTTTTTAGCTTTGGATTTCTTCAAAAATCTCAATATGAATAGATTCCTTAAAACTTCTCCTTTTCTTCAAAAGTTTTAATATGAATTTATATATGTAGCCCCCTAGTCTTTGTAAAATGGAATATTTACAAGGACTTCTATATCTAGTAAAATTTTCTTCGTCGAATAATTCTTTCTACATAATTTTTAGACCAAATATTTTTCTAACCTCAGTATTTGAAAAACTGCCTATGTTATTTTCCATATCTGCAGATTTCTTCGAACTTTGTAAGAATCTCTCAACCCAGACCCAGCGTTTTCCTGCCTTTTCCTTAGTATTGACGTCCTTGGCGTGCTCTTTTCCTCACAAGGATTTTTAGTCAAATGTTTACACTTCCCCATGTTTTTTTTTCACCTACTACACCCATTATGCCCCTAGGCAAATAAGCCATGCGTCCGTGGGCCTCAACACCTTTTAAATCCCAACTTCTATCTATAAAATCTCTTCCCCCCTTCATTCTCTAGATAAATCTTCTAGAGAGATAAAGTTTTGCCAAAATATTTGTAGATAGAGAAAGTACTGCTTATGCCCCCTAAAATCTGTCGGATTCCAGAGTGGTTGTTTATTAGTAAAAAGTTTGAGGAGAAAAAAGATACTGGTACCTACATCTATCTTAAACCTGAGCCACCTGTTAATAATTTTTACGGTACTTGGCCTTCCACCGAAAATTCTTATGCCGTTATTCCCTTTAATATTTGTTATCAGTCCATCGACACCAACTATTCAACCCTTATCAGTAGTTGCCTCAAATCAATGGGGAAGGATGAACATAAAAAAGCTATTCTGCTAAAAGAAAACGGCATCATTAAGACAAAAAACATTCCAAGGAACACAGACAATAAAAAAATTCTCCCGATATTCGCAGCCCCACTGTCGTGCCCTATGTTGATACTCAACCTCAACAATATAAAACAGAAGGCTTTGGGTCTAATTTACCTGCCACTCCCTTCATAACTGCTCAAGGAAGTCCTAGGTTCACCCCCAACATTCCTTATCGAATTTGAACACGGGAAGAAGATGCAGAACTGCCAAAAGTTACAGTAACTGACAAAGAAGTTCAATCAGTTAAATCAGATACCATTAGATCAAAATGCAAAATGAAATTAGTTGAGGCTTCAAATTCAGACCTACCAGAAGCCCCCAAACTAGTCGAGAAGAATGCCGGTGATCTTTCATTATTCTCAACAAGCTTTGAGAATCCCAACCCTCTTCAAACAACCTGGGAACAGTCTTCAATAATATCTCCAAAATCTAAAGGAGACATCACCTTTCCCCTCATAATTGATTCTCTAGTTGGTAACAACATCCGGGGAATAGAAAACAAACATCTCTTGATTCTTCACAATATAAAGTACAAGTACTTTGAACCATCCAAATAGACTATGATGAGAACTCGGTGGGGGATTCCTTCTTACATAACCATCAAATTTCTGAGCCATGGAGATATACCTTTGTCCGTAAAAAGACGACAAATTGGTCGTGTATACAGAAGTTATGTACTGGGGGTTAAGGTAGTCTTTAGATCCAATTTTTATCGAGTACTTCGCCAAAATAAATCTTTATCCCACACAACCAGGTCCCAACATGTGCTACACACGTATGGTGTGTATCACGGTATCAAGGATTTCTGAGTATGGTTGTTCTTTGGAAGAGCTCATCGGGTTGTCTGGTTTGGCCAAAAATCCATTATTCCTCTTTTACTCACTCACATATGGCCGAGGAAAAAAAGTAGTGAAAGATTTACTTGAAGCTGACAAGAAGTAGAAACAACAGTTCCTTTTCTTCTGAGGATATTGAGAGACATGCTCTGAATCATCTCATTTGAATCCTCACAAGCTCTCTCTTTTGTGGACCAACAAAGGTATGTACTCTTCAAACTATTCTTTTCCATATATTTGTAGTTATCTTAAGTATTAATTCCTCGAAATTCTATATAGCTATGACTGATATCTCCAAATCCTATGATAATGTTGTCCCAGCTGCCACAACCATCTTTACCAAATTAAATGAATGAGCAAAAGAATTTTGAGAAAACAAATTCCGAGTCTGTTTTATGAATAACAGTCTGGCTAAAAGCCGATTGTGAAGTTTGGGAAAACAAATTCCGACTCTGTTTTATTATCATTGGAAGAATTGATGACTCCTCTCTCACAACAAGAAGTCTTCGAACAACTTGAAGCTAAATATATCGTCATATATCTTCTGAAGCGCTCCTGAGCTAAAAGTCATCTAGATGATAATTCTAACGCGGATGTTTTTGTAAAAGATCAGACCTCTGATTCCGAAAGGCTAAATACTCTTCCAAAAATGACTCTTTCCCAGAAAAAATCTTATACCTTTAAAGCCTCTACTTCTACTCCTTGGAAGGCTCCTATTTGCCCAGTCAAGATAAAAGAACCGGAGAAGAAAAAGTTTATTCTAGAGCCTATCTAAGAAATATCCAAAGGTGCCGGAGACAAAGAGGGAACCAATTCTGGTGAAGCGCGAAATTCCCAACCAAATCCTCAACCAAACATCGACTCTTCCCCAAAACTAGCTCCTCTTCATATTCCCAGAAGTCTACTGCCTCAAGCTTTTGACACGTTTATTTTGATGGGCGAATCCTCAGGTATTAACTCGGTTGAAGTTGGTTCACCCGACAGTTCCTTCGAAGTTCCCCAAGGAGACGACTTTTCTCGTAGCGTTGGAAGACTAATTCACGCCTCAGTCAAAATGGGGGAAAAGATACAACATCTGGAAAATATGAAGAATCATTACAAATTCAATACAACACTTGCTTCCTCCAAATTCGAAGAGATCAAACACCAACATTTTATCTTAGAATAACAAGCCGACGCTCTCTTCGGAAATTTGACAACCTCAGAAAATTATGTTATACTTCTGGAGAAATGTTGTCAAGTGGAAAGCGAACTCTATAGTAAGAAAATTGGCGCCCAAGAAAAACTCATTTGTGGCTCTCAAATAAGCATATCAAATTTCAACAAAAGGCTTTACAAATTGCCTCGCAAATTTTGAACGAGTAGTGGAAGAGAAAAAATATCTTCTAATAAATCTTGAGAAATAAAAGAACGTTGTTGTAGAAGCATACGCTGATAAATGCGTTGACAAGCTAAATATAAGGGATGCAACCATCTGATTAAGGCTAATAACAGATATCCATGAATGCTATCCTGATTATGACTTGGGTAGTTTTTTGAAACTTGTCCTTCGAGAAAATCATCCACCGGTTATTGTCGTCAGTGACAGTGAAGCATCAGAATCTAAAGAAAGTGATGTTTTCAAAATCTCTAAGTAATTAAGCTTATATTTTCTACTTTTTGTACAAGTCTTCATAATTTTTGAAGTTGTTTTGTATAAGACCTCTTATCCTTCGAGGCGACTTTTGAAACACTCCAAATGCTTTTCGCGGCGGGTTTACTTACTCAACTGAACTTTCATTATTGTATGACTTTATTTGCTATACCTTTTGTAAACCAACTGTTTTGGAATCTGATAATAGTTTCATGCTAACTTTAAAGTATTATAGCAATAATTGTACACCAACTTTCGTTGGTCATGATAATAGTTGTATGCCAAATTTTATTGGGCGTGATAATAGTCGTATATCAACTTTTGTTGGATATAATAATAGTTTTATGCCAACTTTTGTTGGACATGATAATAGTTGTATGACAACTTTTGTTGGACAACACTGTAGGCTCAAAATCAGAAATTAAGGCAAAAGCTTCATAAGCATAAATCGGATGGAATGTCACCTTGTTAAAACCTTCATGTGCCTATCAGGGTAGGAAAAAATGTGACGCCATTGTATTACAAAGAAAAAGACAAAATAAAACATAAAAACATGTAGATACTTAATATACAGTTTTAGATGTTTATATTCCAAGGATGCTTGAGGCTTCTTCCTTCTTTATCTTTCAAATGATATGTCACATGCTTAACTCTGTTAGTTACTTCATAGGGACCTTCCCAGTTGGGACCTAATTTTCCAAGGCTTTTTTCATTGGTGTGAAGAAAAATCTTCCGTAACACTTTATCACCCACCTTAAGTTTATCTTGCTTTACTCGCAAAGCATACTTACTTATCTTTAGCGTTTGGTAGTGTAAAGAATTTAATTGTGCACGTCTTCTTTTTTCTTCCATCAGATTAAGCTCCATTGCTCTACCTTGATCATTTAGTTTCTCGATATAAACTGCCACATGATAAGATGGGAAAATAAATTTTGAAGGAACTACTGCATCTATTCCATAAACCAAAGCAAATGGAGACTCTGAAGTTGCAGTTCGAGGGGTTGTTCTGTAGGCCCTAAGTACTTCATGTAGATAATCTGGCCACTTCCCAACCTTTCCTTCCAAATTTTTCTTTAACCCGTCAAGGATTTTCTTATTAGTAACCTCAACTTTCCCATTAGCTTGTTGATGAAATGGAGTAGAAAAATATTGTTGTATGCCCTTGGCAGCATAAAAATTCTTAAATTATTTGTTATCGAATTGGGGACCATCTGTTGTAACTTTCAATGGTATCCCAAAACGACAACAGATGTTCGAAAGGACAAACTTAATCATATCCTTTGTATTTTTTCCCGCTAAAGGCTTAATCAGGTCTGTGAATTATATTAGCATACCTTTCACATGTATCACATCTTTTCACCAATTATTTTGCATTACTAGATATAGTTGGCCAGTAATATCCTGCTAAGAATACCCTTCGAATCAAAGTTTTATAGCTATAGTGCGCGAACCCTTCTCCGTCATGTAATTCTGACAAATCAATTTACAATTCTTACTTATCCAGACACCTGAGTAAAGGTTAACTCAACGATTTTTTGTACAAAATTCCTCCTAAGACTATGTAACCATGAGATTTGAAACGTATTTTCCTTGCTATTGACTTATTAGTAAGTAGCCCATTTTTTTCCAAGAACTCAACAATTTCAAACCTCCAATCATCTACCATAAAGTTTGTCCCCTGAAAGTTTTCCTCAACTACCATCACTGAGTCCTCAGTGTCTTTGGTAATCGTAGGAAACTCATGCGTTATCACCCACAGATAATCCTCCAAACATGAAGAATTTTCTAAAGAATCTGGCACCAAATTTTCTTCTTTCGAACATGTTCATATCTGATACCTTTAAAAGCAAGTGCCAAATTTGTCAATGCTTTTAAGTATTTGACTAGATGATCTTTTCGTACTTCAGACTGCCTCAATGCATGATTTATCAGAAGTTATGAATTACTTAATAATTTAACCTTCCTTACTCCACATGAGCTAGCCTTAAACCTGCTAAAGCCGTTTGATATTCTTCCTCGTTATTTATCGCTTTAAAACCATATCGTATAGCATGGAGCATTGCTACCCCATATGAAGAAATTAATTGTACTCCAGCTCCACTTCCAGAATTGGTTAACCCTCCATCAGTTGGAATTAACCACTCAGCCTGAACTGTATGTTCATCAATCTCCATGTCTGATTGCTCCGAATGTAAATCTACTAAGAAATCCGTCAAGGCTTGAGCTTTAATAGCCGTTCCAGGCTTAAATTCGATATCAAAATCTCCTAACTCGAACGACGACTTTGTCATTCTCCCAAAAATATCCGACTTTTGAAGCAAACGTTTAAGAGGGAATCTTATACGAACTACTATAGAATGCGCATGCAAGTATGGTCTCATTTTTCGAGCAGCTGTCACTAAAGCAAGAGTTAATTTTTCCAGTTTCAAATACCTTTTTATGTATCTACCAAACTCTTACTGATATAGTATACCGATCTCAAAAGATTTTCGTCTTCCCGAACTAACAGAACACTGACTGCACATTCAGAAACTGTTATATAGATAACCAATTTTTCACCCAACAATGATTTAGAAAGTATTTTTGGGGATGAGAGATACTCTTGGATCTATTAAAATGATTTAATACATTATTTTCTCTAACTAAACTTGTTATATTTCTATGTACTTGAAAGAAAGGTGCACACTTGTCCGAGGATCAAGAAATAAATCTGTTTAAAGCTGCCAATCTTCTCGTCAATATATGAAATTCTTTGATATTTCGAGGAAGAGTTATTTTTGTCAGAGCTTTTATCTATAGTGGGTCTACCTCGATTCCCCTTTCACTTACTACATACCTGAGGAACTTTTCTGATCTAAAGCCAGACGTACATTGTTCCTGATGGAAAGCTTATAACAAACGGTTCCCTGGAATGGATCTTTTGGGCAAGCTCTGTTCAGATCCATGAAATCTACACACATTCGCCATTTACCATTTTTCTTCTTTACCAACACTGGATTTGAAGTCCACAAAGGATTCCGCGACTCTCGAATGTGGCCTATACTGAGAAACCGTTCTATTTCTACTAAGTATTGCCTCAGATTTCTCCTGAGTAAAAGATCTCTTTCTTTCGTATGATAGGCCTTACATTGTTCCTGATGGAAAGCTTATAACAAATTATATTTGGGGGTACCCCTGCTACATATTATGCACACCAAGAAAATATGTTTAGCTTTGTAGATAAAAACATAATCAATTTCTCCCTTAAATGAAGAGATAAATTTGTTCCAATTTTTAAAACTTTCTCATTTGGGTATTTGTAATCTTCATAACTTTCATCGGGCACCAAAAGTCCGTGAGACTCTCTCGGATCATCAAAAGACGTTATTTTTTAGAAAGTCCCCTTTAACTGCTATGCTTTCTCTGTCTAACTCCCCCAAAATTTCTTTAAAGACAAAGAAATCCGGTAACATTCTCTAGCCATCTTCTGGCTACTCCTTTTCGTTCCAATATTATTTCCCACAACATACTTTAAACATTGATAAACCATGGAAATAACACCATGCATCTTTGAATACCATTATCTTCCCTGAACCGCATTGGAAGACGTAGGCACATCTACCACTATAAACAGAATTTCAACCTCTTTTCTAAGAGGCCTTCAGTGCAGCTCAACAATACTCTCGAATTCTCCGACCACTTCTGTTGTCGCCCCTATGAAACCTACGATAGTTCTATCTGAGCGTCAAATAACCGGAGGTTCCGCAATTCTCTTGTAAGTATTCATTAATAAAATATTAGCAGAGCTACCTGAGCCAATCAAAATGTTCTGCACATGATCACCAGTTATTCTCGCGACAATTACCACTACATATTTATGTGGTCCCGCCATATTTCTCATGTCATCGTCATCAAGAAAATTGTTAGAGAGGGAAAAAGGTGCATCTGTGCTGAGGCTCCTACTTGAGATGGTAGTCAAATTAATGATATGCCTCTTTCGGGAGCTGTTTGAATTCCCTGCAATAGTATCACCTCCAAAAATAGCTAATGACTAAAAAAATGCGCATAGATATTTAACCTTTCCCCTCTGAACAACCTCTTCTACAAAATTAATATCATTCCTTCCCTATTTTGGGTCCAAGTAATCTGAGCAATATCAACAGAACCAACCTCTTCAGAAATTAGCATCGCAATATCAACACTCTTTAGAACAACCTTTGCTTTCAGATTTCGCTTGGTGTGTTTTTTTGTAAAGTATGTCAAGTTACCATTTTTAATTAACCTTTGCACCTTTTTTAAGGTGGTGTGCAATGTTTTGTATCATGCCCAATATTCTCATCATATTTATAGTAACTACTGCTACTTCTATTTCCCTCAGAGTTTAAATAGGAAAAGGCTTTCGAAATTGTACCTTATCCTTAGCTTTGTAAGATATGGTTCCCACACACCAGGCCTTGCTCCCTGTTGTGTGTTGTATGTTTGCTGATTCGTCCTTGGCCTCAGAGAATCTTGGTTAACTGCTTTAGGCTGCACATTTGTTCGGGGCACTCGGTTGCTGGATTCAGATCTTGGAAACTTATTCTGCTCTAACTGATCACTTAACCCTTTTTCCAAAGCCTGAGTTTCTTCTACCAGAATCTTCTTCTCGAATTGGTCAAGAAGAGCCCCAAAAGGTATTGCCTGACTCTCGACCACAATATCCTTTAAAATTTCGTGGAGAAGTCTTATTCTAAATGATACCAACGCTACCAAATCTTTACAATATTCCATATCAGTTTTATCTTCACAAATCGATTGGTATAGTTCTTCAAACTCTCTCCAACCCTTTTCCTGCAGTATATTATCGTATCTCAATTGGCTTGAAATTTCTTACTTCCTACAAAATATTGTCGGAAAATGTTCCAAAACATATCAAAAGTTTTAATGTAACCCTGCGAAATTCTATTGTACGACTTGGAAGCTACCCATACACAAGAATTTATCATCATCATCAAAATTGATCATAAAGTTTTTAAATTGCTCAATATGGTTATCAGGGTCTTGCGTTCCATCACACTTTTCCAACCGAGAAATGTTGGAATGCTTTGGGAGGTTTCCAGAAAGAACTTCCGAAGACAGAGGAGAAGATCTCTAATTGTGACGTTTCTTGTAAACATTAGCCCTCAAACTTTTGGGATTCAGTGTATAGAGACCTTCTTCGGAAGGTAAGGTGTACTGTTGTTTCCATTCAAAATTCTGATGATCCAAATTCTGGTTTCCCGTATGAAAATCCCTCTGATTATAAGCCTTCTCATCAACTTTACTTCAATTAACATAGTTCTTTTCCTCCTGAACCTCATTTCCTGAACTTTTAGTTCGATGGTGATCTACATGCTTTCTGTTTTTTTTTTTCGATTTTTTTCAGGGGATGATTATAACGAGTTATAAAATGAATAATCACTTGACTGGGAAGACTCAAGGTAATGTCTTGATCTTGCCCTTCTCCTCGGAAAATAATGACCATGCCTCTTGCACCTATCATCCTTGTCCATAGACTGATGATAAGTTTCAGACTCGAACTTTTCATTCTCTTTTTCCCTTCGCATTTCGGAACGAAGATTCTCCTTTGTCGCCTCTTTTTCAGCCTTTAATTTCTTAATTTCCTCAAACAACTCATTCCTTTGATCTACCAAAAGCAACTCCTC
Source organism: Limnanthes douglasii subsp. nivea (assembly GCA_036936605.1). Lineage (NCBI taxonomy): Eukaryota > Viridiplantae > Streptophyta > Magnoliopsida > Brassicales > Limnanthaceae > Limnanthes > Limnanthes douglasii. The sequence goes on from JAUPFV010000003.1 coordinate 321,565,793, forward strand.
CAATATTTCTACAGCACACTGATCATCATGTTGTACGTCGAAATCCATATTGATTCGATAATTGTTACCTACGAGATTCTCCTCGCAATTGTTCATATCTAACTCCCCCTGTTCTTCCATCATTTTTAATTCGTAAACTTATTCGGGTTTCGGAAAAGAATTCCCGGTACCAATTATGTTCCCTACATACGACGCCAATGAAGTGGCTAAAAGTATTTAAGAGGTTTTTTTAGAGTAAAATAATGTTTTGAGGACATAGTTTGTATTATTGTTTATTTAGTTAATATCTTTAGAGAGAGAAACATAATTTTCTAAAAAGATAAATTCTATTCATTTATCAATCACCCTTTTTCTAAGAATAGGGTGGTGTTTTTATAGTACAAAAAGTAGGTCCCACAAGCCTAACAACTTGCTAATTGCATGACCAGTCCTCAACTTTATTTTTTGCTTTAAATTGGTCAGTTTCTATTATATAATTGACAATGTTTCCTTCATAAACTTTATTCTATTAAATAAAATCCCTCATCTTTCATTCTCCCTTATCAAATTCTAGTTTACGGGCCTTGATGGAAAAAAGATATCAAGACCTTAATAATGTAGGGGTTTTCTTAATGGCGCCCCAAAGTCTCAAGTTAAGAGAAACATAAGATATTTCACCCTCTCGAGATAAAAACAAGATGGAGGAAAAAATGCTAACCATTCAATAGTAATCACGAAGATACTCGTGTACAATTAGGAGAAGAGGGAGTGAATGGCGTTGGTTAGCATCCACGTGTGGATGAGGAGAAAACTAAAAAGGAATATTTCCCTCCCTTAAAAAGAAATCGTGTCGTATTAAATGTTATACCCATATCACAACGTAATTTGACGTTGGTAGATAATGACAAGAGGTCTAACCATAGAGCTGGCTAGGTTCAAGAATTCATAGGGGTCTACAAAGACTGGTCACGAGAAAGCCTCGCACAGAAATGACGAATCGCGGGATGAGCTATCCTTGGTTGCTGATGAACGCGATTCGTGCTTGAATAAATGCCAGGAATTAGTAAATGACAGTGTCTTACTGTCGATGCAAAACAATGATCTAATCAAGAAGAATGATGGGTTAATATGTCAAAGAACCGACCTGCTAATGTAAAATATAGCGCATGCAAAGTGGGTAGAGGAACAATCCGAACGGATAGCAGAGTTGACCATGGAGAATGCCAATTTGAAAGTGGCCTTTGGAGAATCTATAAGAGAGAAACATCAACATAAACTGGAATTGCTGAAGAAAATAAAGCATGACTTAGAATAGAGAGATAGACAATTCATGGGGATGGGTATCATGGAAAAGAATCAACGAAGAACTATTTTAGAATTGGTAAAGTTAAACCCTGGGATGGTTTTGGGGTCATTTAAGAAGTTTTCTCCTCTGAGTGAGGAGCTAACCGTGGAGTATACCGTTCCAACAGCTACAGATCCTCCTTTGAACAAACTGGGGTTGGAGCCTCTTAGATTGGTATAAATGGATCAAAGAAAGAAGTGACAGAGGTGTATCTTGATGCTACAGTGGCAACTTGCGCAGTCGAAGCAGAGATCGTTCCTTTATTGCCCGATGCCTGATTTTGTGTTATTATCATTAAATCAATGCATTTGATAGCTGATCGAAGTAAAATTATTATGAATTATCTAAGTGGATATCTATATATTTGTTGACCATGTGGTGACTTAACTATTATTACCAAATCAGGCTCAGTGTTGCCCATCGAGTAGCCTTAGGAGGAAATGCTCATCGAATTATTCGCGAGAGAGGTTGTTTTGGCCTATTGTCTGGCCTTTATACGCTTGACATATTATCAGTTTTTTTTTATAAATACTATTAAAAGGTATTGGGCTTAGAGTGTCCCTTATAGCCTCAGTGTGCGTGGGCAATTAACTCGTTCGTATTATTCGACTCAATTGATCGAGGCTCATTATGGCCCTTGTGTAGCCCGTAGGCATGGTTAGCGACTCATTCACACACTGTAAGGAGGGATAGAGGTAAGAAACAAACACATAAATTGGTGAAAGAAAGAAAAATTCATTAAAGTAAATTTAAATTGATACCTCTTTAAAAACCCTTTCTGTGCCATCAGAAGGGAAAAAAATTGAATCTCTAAATTACATAGCATAATGATACAACTTTAGATGACTTATATTCCAAGTATGTTTCAAACCGCGACCGTCTGCGTCAACGATAGTGTACGGGTCCCTAATTGGGGCCTAGCTTTTTAGCTTCATAACGAGGTCACCGATTTGTAGAGTTCTTGGCCACAAACGAGAATTGGAATATCCCCTCATCAGACTTCTGTAATGCTCTATGCGCAATCGTGCTTCATCATAACGTTCTTTGATAAAATTGATACTGACAGTAAATTCAATATCGTTGGTGGTCTCGGTGTAGTTGGTAACTCTATGACATGAGATAAAAACTATTGCGTGCACCACTTCTTTTATACTGTAGACGAGCAAAAAGGGAGTTTTTCCAGTTGTTCTGGGTGAGATTGTGCGGTAATCCTATAACACCTCAGATATTTTGTCGGGCCACTAGTCTTTGGCACCCTCCAACTTATTTTTTATCCCATCTAATATCGTTCGATTACTATTTGAAAGGCTGCAAAGAGAATCCTTCGCTATTTGAAAGGTACAATTGACTCTGGCCTACTCTATTCCATTTATAATGATTACAAGCTTATTGGGCATATAGATAGTGATTGGGGTGGAGACATAGGTAATCGAAGGAGTACTACTAGATTTGTATTTTTTTATGAGAAATACTGCATTCACATGGATGTAAAAAAAACAACTAATTATCGCGTTGGCCACTTGTGAGCCAAAATACGTTGTTGCTACTACATGTGCTAGTCATGCAATTTGGATAGAAATATATTGAAATGGATAAACCTAACACAATATGAGTCAACTAAAGTGTATGTCGACAAAAAGTCAGCCATCGCCTTAGCCAAGAATCTAGTATTCCATGGTCGAATCAAGCATATCGATGTCTGCTACCACTTCATAAGAAAATATATTTCAAAAAAGGATGTGCAAGTTGAATATGTGAAGACATAAGATCAAGCTGCTAATATTTTCACCAAGCCACTGAAAAACGAAGACTTCAAACAATTAAAGAAACTACTAGGGGTCACGAGATCAAGTTTAAGGGGGGAGTGTTGGATCATAAAATTGACCCATTTAAAATTTCTATCTTTCTCAATAAGGCCCATCAATAAATCATGTTATGGAAACAAATTAAATATTAATTATTTTTATAGTAGAGGTTGAATGTAAGAACAGCTTTAGGTTGATTGCAAGATACACTTTTATGTTAAATGTAAGAAACATTGTTTCCTTGAGTGTATTCTTGAGCTTGAGTGCTTAAGTATCCAAAAGCTCTTGGATGGTGGATCTTTGTTTCCACTATGGTCTTATGAATCGTGGAGCTCTCCCACCATCTAGTACATTATCAAACACACCAAGAAGTAAACTTAAGTAGAAACTTAGAGTGAGAGAAAAGAGAGACAAGAATGCTCTCTTGAGCGAAAGAAAATATAGTTATCCTCTAGTGTAAGTTGTAAGAGTGTTTTGTAATATTCTGTCATTTTCAATCCATATGAAAGTTGTTTGTTTGTGTTAAAAAAAGTGTTGTTTATTATTTTTCATATACACTGTTTGAAGATACATGGTATATCTAATAATATTTTCACATCGGACTTTCCTATTGTTATAAGGAAATATAACAAAATGAAACAAGTAGAGGTATTATTTATTTTGTGTAAAAAAAGATAAAATTCTTCAAACGTGGGAGCTTATTTATACCTCTTTTTGGTCATATTAAACTGCTAATTAATACTATTCCTCTTATTCAGTGCGTAGACTGATATTTATGAAAGAAACCTTAATTTTCTGGTCATTAATTCAGTCTCATTTCATTAATACCGTTGATCAATTAATTCCATGGGGCCTTTCTTAGCTCCCTTGATTATTTTATCTGTTTCAGTGGGCTTCGTTTGATCTTCTTTGCTATGCTCGGCATTCATTTACTTGCTTTGTAAATGCATGAGTGCATTATTTAACGTTGAATCTTCCTCGGCTTGCTTAGAAAAAACGTTTATTCAGCCGAGCTCATTATTGTAGCACGAGCGATTTTCATTTTACTTATTGGTTTCCTTGTTGATTCTATTTGCTCCTCGACTAGCTCCCAACGACGTAATTCTGTTTTGCACTACTCCTACATGAAACCTTGGTCTATTTTCTAGGTCTCATTTACTCTGCTCGTCCTCAATCTATTTACTGGGTAGATGGTTCACTGTCTATTTATTATCGATTTCTGCTCGGCGTGCTCAGTGAGGTGTCTGTTTAATAGAGCTCTGCTTCGTAGTAAAGACTTTTGTTATTTTCCATGTATCAGTTGTCTTGTCGACTTCATTTTTCTTCTCAATTGACCGTCGGCGATATAACTCTGCTCTACAAGATGCCTCGGTTAATTTTCATTCTCCCTTGCGCAACTTTGCTTCATCATCTGCTCGTATTATCACCTGATCGGGTTGGAGTTCTATACACATTCTTTCATTTCCCCTCTGCTCGGTAATAACAAGTGATGAGATTTCCCTTATCAGGGCACCGCTAGTTCATGGATTTTGTGTGAATAAACACATAATTGATGAATTAAATATAAAAGGACTTAATCTGAAATTGCAGCACCATAAGGGTTTGTAGAAGTGGCAAATCCTAAGTAATTTTATTCTGACAATAAATCGGTTTATCCTCTAAATGGCACTTGGGGTTTTGGGAAAATGTGCGATTGGTTTTAATTATGAATGGCAACCGTCATCCCATCACGCATGGAACAAAACCCACTTGGTAGCCTAATAGTAAGTCACAAGTAAAAAGTTAAGCAAAAAAATATTAAAAGAAACATGGAGTGGAAGAAAGCCCACAATTTTCTACCTAACAGTATTTGGAAGCGTAGCTCATGTCCGTGTACCAGACGAACAACGAACCAAACTTGATGATAAAAGCAAGAGTATTATCTTCATCAATTACGACTGAAGTTACAAAGGCTACAAGTTGTACAACCCAAACAATAAGATGGTAGTGATAAGCCTTAACGTGATAGTTGATGAAGAAGGTGAATGGGATTTTGGGTCTCATACAAATAAGTTCACATTTTCCCCCGAATTGAAGAAGATAAGCACACACCGAATGAGCAATCAGAAGAGGTTACTACCATATATGCTTCACCAACATTAACTACTCATAGAGACTCACCACCTTCATCATCGTTAAATGTTAGTCAAAATGAGAGACTTTTAGAACGTACAAGAAGCCTTACTTATCCTTATGAGGTAATCGAACCAATGGATAACCTTACACTCTTTTGTCTCTTTGCGGATTATGAAACATTGATATTTCAAGAAGTTACACAAGATAAATAATTGAGAGACGCGATGAACGAAGAATTTAGAGCCATTGAGAAGAATAACACATGGGAACTCACCTTACGTCCCAAAGGATGAAGAAAATAGGTGTCAGATGGTTATACAAAACAAAAACAAATGCTAAGGGGGAGATTGAAAAATATAGAAGAATAGGTGCAAAAGGCTATAGTCAAAAGGAAGGAATTGATATAGTGATGTATTCGCCCCCATCACCAGATTATAAACTATTAAACTAATAATTTATTTTTTAACTCAAAACAAGTGGAAGATATAAGAAATGAATGTAAAGTCAGCATTTCTAAATAGCGTCCGTGTAGAAGAAGTCTGTATTCAACAACCATTAGGGTATAATGTCAAAGGTCACGAAGATAAGGTGTTGATACTAAAGAAGGATCTTTACAGGCTAAAACAAGCACAAGAGACGTGGAATAGTAGAATCGACAAGTATTTTCGAGAGAATGGCTTCAACAAGTGTCCCTACGAGCATGCTCTATATACCAAGATCAAAGATGTAAATATTTTGATTATATTCCTCTACGTGGGCGATTTGATCTTCACCAGGAAAAGCCCAAGCATGTTTAATAAATTCAAGGAAGTGATGACAAAAGAATTCGAGATGACAGACTTGGGGCTCATGGCATACTACCTTGGCATTAAAGTTAAGCAGCAATAAGACAGAATTTTCATCTCACAAGAAATTTATGCAAAAAAATCCTTAAGAAGTTTAAGATGGAGAACTGTAACCCGATAAGCACACTTATTTAGTTTGGAGTCAAAATTTCCTAGCATGAAGAAGGGGAAAGTGTAGATCCAACATTCTTCAAAATTTTGGTGGCAAGTCTACGCTATCTACCATGCACGAGACCAGATATTCTTTATGCATTTGGATTGGTTAGCGGCTACATGAAATCTCCAACAACATATCATTTCAAGCCTGCAAAGAGAATCCTTTGCTATTTGAAAGGTACAATTGACTCTGGCCTACTCTATTCCATTTATAATGATTACAAGCTTATTGGGCATATAGATAGTGATTGGGGTGGAGACATAGACAATCGAAGGAGTACTACTAGATTTGTATTTTTTTTATGAGAAACACTGCATTCACATGGATGTAAAAAAAGAACTAATTATCGCGTTGGCCACTTGTGAGCCAAAATACGTTGTTGCTACTAGATGTGCTAGTCATGCAATTTGGATTAGAAATATATTGAAATAGATAGACCTAACACAATATGAGTCAACTAAAGTGTATGTCGACAAAAAGGCAGCCATCGCCTTATCCAAGAATCTAGTATTCCATAATCGAAGCAAGCATATCGATGTCCGCTACCACTTCATAAGAAAATGTATATCAAAAAAGGATGTGCAAGTTGAATATGTGAAGACATAAGATCAAGCTGCTAATATTTTCACCAAGCCATTGAAAAACGAAGACTTCAAACGATTAAGGAAACTACTAGAGGTCACGAGATCAAGTTTAAGGGGAAGTGTTGGATCATAAAATTGACCCATTTAAAATTTCTATCTTTCTTAATAAGGCCCATCAATAAATCATGTTATGGAAACAAATTAAATATTAATTATTTTTATAGTAGAGGTTGAATGTAAGAAAATCTTTAGGTTGATTGCAAGATACACTTTTACGTTAAGTGTAACTTGTAAGTGTGTTTTGTAATATTCCCTCATTTCCAATCCATATTAAAGTTGTTTGTTTGTTTTAAAAGAGTGTTGTTTATTATTTTTCATATACACTGTTTGAAGATACATGGTATGTTTAATAATATTATCATATGGGACTTTCCTATTGTTATAAGGATATATAACAAAATGAAATAAGTAGACGTATTATTTCTTTTGTGTAAAAAAAGATAAAATTCTTCAAACTTGGGAGCTTATTTATACCTCTTTTTGGTCATATTAAACTGCTAATTAATATTATTCCTCTTATTCAGTGCGTAGACTGATATTTATGAAAGACACCTTAATTTTCCGGTCATTAATTCAGTCTCATTTCATTAATACCGTTGATCAATTAATTCTATGGGGCCTTTCTTAGCTCGGCATTCATTTACTTGCTTTGTAAATGCATGAGCGCATTCTTTAACGTTGAATCTTCCTCGGCTTGCTTAGGAAAAGCGTTTATTCAGCCAAGCTCATTATTGTAGCACGAGCGATTGTCATTTTACTTATTGGTTTCCTTGTTGATTCCTATTTGCTCCTCGACTAGCTCCCAATGACGTAGTTCTTTTTGCACTGCTCCTCCATGAAACCTTGGTCTATTTTCTAGGTCTCATTTACTCTGATCGTCCTTAATCTATTTAGTGGGTAGACGGTTCACTGTCTATTTATTATCGATTTCTGCTCGGCGTGCTCAGCAAGGTGTCTGTTTAGTAGAGCTCTGCTTCGTAGTAAAGACTTTTGTTGTTCTCCATGTATCAGTTGTCTTGTCGATTTTATTTTGCTTCTCAATTGACCCTCGGCGATATAACTCTACTCTACAAGAGGCCTCGGTTATTTTTCATTCTCCCTTGCGCAACTTTGTTTCATCATCTGCTCGTATTATCACCTGATCGGTTTGGAGTTATATACACATTCTTTCATTTCCCCTCTGCTCGGTCATAACAAATGATGAGATTTTCCTTATCATGGCACCGCTAGTTCATGGATTGTGTGTGAATAAACACATAATTGATGAATTAAATATAAAAGGACTTAATCTGAAATTGCAGCACCATAGGGGTTTGTAGAAGTGGCAAATCCCAAGTAATTTTGGGGTTTTGGGAAAATGTGTGATTGGTTTTAATTATGAATGGCAACCGTCATCCCATCACGCATGGAACAAAACCCACTTGGTAGCCTAATAGTAAGTCACAAGTTAAAAGTTAAGCAAAAAAATATTAAAAGAAACATGGAGTGGAAGAAAGCCCACAATTTTTTACCTAACAATATTCGGAAGCGTAGCTCATGTCCGTGTACCAGACGAACAACGAACCAAACTTGATGATAAAAGCAAGAGTATTATCTTTATCAGTTACGACTGAAGTTCCAAAGGCTACAAGTTGTACAACCCAAACAATAATATGGTAGTGATAAGCCTTGACGTGATAGTTGATGAAGAAGGCGAATGGGATTTTGGGTCTCGTACAAATAAGTTCACATTTTCCCCCCAATTGAATAAGATAAGCACACACCGAATGAGCAATCAGAAGAGGTTACTACCCCATATGCTTCATCAACATCAACTACTCATAGAGACTCACCACCTTCATCATCGTCAAATGTTAGTCAAAATGAGAGACTTTTAGAACGTACAAGAAGCCTTAGTTATCATGAGGTAATCGAACCAATGGATAATCTTACACTCTTTTGTCTCTTTTTGGATTGTGAAACATTCACATTTCAAGAAGTTACACAAGATAAACAATTGAGAGACGCGATGGACGAAGAAATTAAAGCCATTCAGAAGAATGACACATGGGAACTCACCTTACTTCCCAAAAGATGAAGAAAATAGGTGTCAGATGGTTATACAAAACAAAAACAATTGCTAAGGGGGAGATTGAAAAATACACAAGAATAGTTGTAAAAGGCTATAGTCAAAAGACAGGAATTGACATAGGATATTAATGTAAAGTCAGCATTTCTAAATAACTTCCTTGTAGAATAAGTCTATATTCAACAACCATTAGGGTATGATGTCAAAGGTCACGAAGATAAGGTGTGATGCTAAAGAAGGATGTTTTCATGCTAAAACAAGCACAAGAGACATGGAATAGTAGAATCGACAAGTATTTTCGAGATAATGGCTTCAAAAAGTGTCCCTACGAGCATGCTATATATACTAAGATCAAAGATGTAAATATTTTGATTATATTCCTCTATGTGAGCGATTTGATCTTCACCAGGAAAAGCCCAAGCATGTTTAATAAATTCTAGGAAGTGATGACAAAAGAATTCGAGATGACAGACTTGGAGCTCATGGCATACTACCTTGGCATTAAAGTTAAGCAGCAATAAGACGGAATTTTCATCTCACAAGAAAGTTATGCAAAAAAATCCTTAAGAAGTTTAAGATGGAGAACTGTAACCCGATAAGCACACTTATGGAGTTTATGGTCAAAATTTCCTAGCATGAAGAAGGGGAAATTTTAGATCCAGGATTCATCAAAAGTTTGGTGGCAAGTCTACGTTATCTACCTTGCACGAGACCAGATATTCTTTATGCATTTGGATTGGTTAGCGGCTACATGAAATCTCCAACAACACCTCATTTCAAGGCTGCAAAGAGAATCCTTCGCTATTTGAAAGGTACAATTTACTCTGGCCTACTCTATTCCATTTATAATGATTACAATCTTATTGGGGATATATATAGTGATTGGGGTGGAGACATAGACAATCGAAGGAGTACTACTAGATTTGTATTTTTTTTATGAGAAACACTGCATTCACATGGATGTAAAAAAACAACTAATTATCGCGTTGGCCACTTGTGAGCCAAAATACGTTGTTGCTACTAGATGTCCTAGTCATGCAATTTGGATTAGAATTCTATTGAAATGGATATACCTAACACAATATGAGTCAGCTAAAGTGTATGTCGACAAAAAGGCAGCCATCACCTTAGCCAAGAATCTAGTATTCTATGATCGAAGCAAGTATATCGATGTCCGCTACCACTTCATAAGAAAATGTATTTCAAAAAAGGATGTGCAAGTTGAATATGTGAAGACATAAGATCAAGCTGCTAATATTTTCACCAAGCCACTAAAAATGAAGACTTTAAACGATTAAGGAAGCTACTAGGGGTCACGAGATCAATAGTAAGGGGGAGTGTTGGATCATAAAATTGACCCATTTAAAATTTATATCTTTCTCAATAAGGCCCATAAATAAATCATGTTATGGAAACAAATTAAATATTAATTATTTTTATAGTAGAGGTTGATTGTAAGAAAATCTTTAGGTTGATTGCAAGATACACTTTTACTTTAAGTGTAAAAAACATTTTTTCCTTAAGTGTATTCTTGAGGTTGAGTGCTTAAGTATCCAAAAGCTCTTGGATGGTGGATCTTTGTTTCCACTTTGGTCCTATGAATCGTGGAGCTCTCCCACCATCTAGTACATTACCAAACACACCAAGAAGTAAAATTAAGTAGAAAATTAGAGTGAGAGAAAAGAGAGACAAGAATGCTCTCTTGAGTGAAAGAAAAAATAGCTCTCTTCTAGTGTAAGTTGTAAGAGTGTTTTGTAATATTCTCTCCTTTTTAATCCATATCAAAGTTGTTTGTTTGTTTTAAAAGAGTTCTGTTTATTATTTTTCATATATACTCGTTGAAGATATATGGTATGTCTGATAATATTTTCATATGGGAATTTCCTATTGTTAAAAGGAAATATAAGAAAATGAAACAAGTATAGGTATTATTTCTTTTGTGTAAAAAAAATACAATTCTTCAAACCCAAGAGCTTATTTATACCTCCTTTTGGTCATATTAAACAACTAATTAATACCCCCCTAATTTTACGGTTATTACTTCAGTCTCCTTTCAATAATGTTGTTGATCAGTTAATTCTGTTGGGCCTTTATTAGCTCCCTTGATTATTTTATCTGTTTCAGTGGGCTTCGCTTGATCTTGTCTGCTCTGCTCGTCCTTCGTTTACTTGCTTGTTAAATCCATTAGTTTTGTCCTTAATTCGTGACTGGAAATAGAGTTTTAAGGATTAAATTGTAAATAATGTAAATTTAGGGGTTTAATTGTAATTAATATAAGTTTTGTCCTTAATTTGTGACTGGTGTAAGTTTTAGAGGCTATTTGTAGCTTTGTATAATATATAAGGACTAAACGGGAATTAGTCCACTTTTGTAACAGATTCAGTTTGAGACTAAGTCTCGGCTCCTCTATATAAAGGACCACACTACTCTAATAAAGGGGTTCAACACTTTTACTTGAAAACTCATTAGTACTTGTGTTTATCTCTCTAAATACTCTCTAGCTATTTCTCTCCCTAGAAATCCTTCTTTAGCAATTTACTAAAGCAGAATTATAACTCATCAGTAGCAAATCAAGTAACTGGAATTTCCGAAGCCAAAAATATCATTTGATTTCTCTATTTGATCGGGTTATTGTAGAACATATTTGCCGAGGAGATAATACATTTGCTAATTCTTTGGCAAGGGTGGCTTACACAGAATAATATCCTTAGATTTTGTTACACAAAATCCCTTCAAGTTTGGCATGATCAAAGCAGTGTAAGTATATTTAGGACATGGTGGTTACTCCTAATATAATTCAAGGTGATTGGACAACTAATATTCTAAATTTTTTGGTAAGGGGAACGCTACCTCAAGATGTGCAAGTAGCTAAGAATTCGAAAGCTAAAGTAGGCGGCTACATTCTGTTAGATGGGGTTTTTATATACGAAAGGGTTGGGTATGCCATTATTATGATGCTTGATCATATAAGAATCACATGAAACGTTTTCAGAATTTCATGATGGAGATGGTTCATCACATTGTGGATTCAACGCATTGACACGTCGATTTTTGTTGGCAGGGTTCTACGGGCCTATGATTATGAACGATGCTAAGAACTTAGTTCGAAGCTGTGATACTTGCCAAATATTTCCACACTATATTCATAAATCAACAATTCCACTTATGTTAATTTTTGAAGATGTCCCTTTTGATAGATGGAGAATAGATTTGGTATGACCATTACTAATGGTTTCTAGAGGCCGCTAGATGATTATTGTAGCAATGGATTATTTTACAAAGTGGGCAGAAGCTGAACCATTGTCTGGAACAAAAGCTATAGATGTGATTAAGTTCATTATAAATAACACTTCTTGCCGCTTTAGAATGCTTCGAAATATTCCAACGGAAAAAAATCCTCAATTTAACAACAAATAGATGGCCTCCTTTTGTGCTTCAAGGCAATGTGTTTCCACTCCTTTTCATCCCCAAGAAAATGGTCAGGTAGTAGTGACAAACAAAAATGTTATAGAGGGTTTAAAGAAGAATTTCACATGGGGTGTAAGGAAATGGCCTACTTATTTGCAAGAGGTGTTATGGGCTTATCCGACAACTCATAGAGAGGTTACCAAAGAGACTCCTTTCGCACTGGCATCTGGGATGGATTCCATTAGCCCTGCAGAGTTGATGTTACCTTCTCATAGAGTAGCTCAATATTCTGAAGACTTCAATGATGAAGTAATAAGCGCATACTTTGGATTTACTAGAGGAAAGAAGAGTTAGAGCTCATTTGAATAAGACTCATTATCAGACTCTTATGAACAGCAAGGATAAATTGAAGGTTAAAAGGAGGGAGTTTAAGATCAGAGATAAAGCTCTAAGAAAGGTGTTCCCCATACTAATGAAAAGAGCCTTATCAAGATGGATCCAAGTTGGGAGATTCCCTATATGGTTCTTGAAAAAATAAATCCATGTACTTATCTCCTTTGTGACGAACAGAGGAATATGCTTCAACATCCTTGAAATGATGTCATTTGTGTCGCATCACATATGAATTGGTAATATAACAAATATTGATTTAATAGGAGAAACAAAGTAATTTTGCATTAAATAAAGGCAGTTGGTTACAGGATACTGATATGAATACAAGAAGGGTGTGCATTCCTCAAAATTAGACCCTGATTAAACAAAATTCATTACAAAATAAGTCAAGAACAACTACTAAGAAATTTACTCTTCATGAGACTTATCCTCGGACGACTCCCCCTTCTTCCGATTTACTTTCTTCTTCTTTGGAAAATTCAGCTCACACTTAATTAAACGCTTCGCTAGGGCGATTCTAAATAGGAATTTATTCCCAAAAACTGGACAAGTTGGCCTTTGGGAAAGTAGCATGGATTTCTCGATGCAGGCCGATGGCTTTATCCTCGTCTGCATTTTTAATATCAGCCATCATTACACTCCTACATTCGTTTTCAGTAGCTTCAATGGATAGTATCTTCAAAGATGTTTCCCATTTTGTTCTCTGCTCTACTATCGTTCTTGAAACAAACCATATATTTTGCCATAGTTTCTAAGTGGTTCTTGGAAGATTCCACATCTTTGCACAATTGTCATGTTGCAGCTCCTAAATTGACAAAAGATTGAAGAGAAAAAATTACCTCTTCATATTGTGGTTGTTCCTCGGGTATATACCTCTTCAGATTGACAAAAGATGGAAGATTCCATAGTATTGTATAAAGCATCAACTAAAGGTGATGGTGGAGTTGCTGGGACTTGTACGTCAAAAAGAAGAGCATTAGTCACTTGAGTGGCGAGTTGACGAAGTTGTTCTTCGATATTTTGGATTACTAGATCAATATCATATTCGAGGCCTTGTTTGACTTCTTGATCACTGAGGAACATATTAGTGTCTAAGTTATCATTCTGTTGCTCATGTTCCTCAACGTGTGTTGTAGCCTCTCTTTGATTATTATTTATAACTACTATCTCTTCATTTTCTTCAGACACAAGGATGTCCTCCATAATTTCAGCAACTTTCTTTTTACTTTTCTTTACAGGAGGTATTGTCGGTGCGCTCTTTTTCTTTTTCAAACAGAAACTTTTGGCCTTTTGGTGGTTGGCTCAGTTTCTTCACCCTCCTTGATGCTAGGAAGGTTATGTTGTGCAGTTTTTCTTTTTCCCTTCACCTGTGGCATCAGATCTTCAGATGAGGGGATAGCACCAGATGTGCTAGCTATTTTTTTTATTCTTCTTCTTCTTCTAAGGAAGATGGCTGTCTAATCGAGTTTGAACGAGGAGAAATATTTTACAGTCAGGAGCCACTAGCCTTTCCAAAATTTTAAAAGATTGGGTGCCTCCATTAGATTTTCTGAGAGATCACTTCCCACATCAAGTCTCCACAAGTGGCCGTTGACAAAGTTTATGGGTAGAAAGACTGAGTGAAATTTGTTTCCCCGTGCTGCAAGTTTGACAAAGATTTTTTTGGTCGCTTTTCGACGTGACTTATGATACCTCGAAATTTCTACAAACAGAACAATACTTGATGTGTTGGGCTCAGAGATCTAATTCAAAGAGTGATTAACAAAGAAAAGTAAAGACTCGTGGTTACTCCTCCAGAGAAGGTTTAGTCTTGATGGGTTGGCCTCAGAGTTCTCCTTGTCGTTTTCCCAAGCTCTTGAAATGAAGCAAAACTTTTGTTTTTAAATTTTTTCTGCCTCCAGCAAATCGTCGATGATCTTCAGGTCATCATCCAATGTAAGGTAATAAAATAGTAACACTGGACCCTTCGACATCTTGGTAAGGGAGATGAAGTCTCCAATGCATAGAGGGATTTGGGCCAACCTTAAAGCCATGATTACGCAGAGAATAGGGTGAACCACTAATTGGGTGTCACCTAGGTGGGGCAGAGGTTTAGAAGTTCGAAGTAATCCACTATCGTGGCGTCCAGTCGAAATCGAAGACCCCAATTGATGATCTCTGGATAGACCACCAACTCACCTTCTTTGTAGCTTAACGGAGTTCCACCTTCTTTAAGGAGCCGAAGACTAATTGTATCCCCATGCCCCATTGTATATTTTTCAGTTATGTTGCTTGTGTCTCTTTGTAATAGGTGTAAGACACATTTTTAAGTGCCAAAATGTATGCGACATCAAGTGGATCAAAAAATTTGCCAACAAAGGCAGGTACCTTTTCGGCAGTTGCACGGGAGGTTTCCTCTTTCTCCTATTTTTAGATTTGACTTTTGGAGTATTGTTTTTCGTTTTCACTCTCACTAATTTTTTAGGACCCCTCCTCAACATTAGCATCACTTCCAGCTTCACTTTCATCCTCATCATTGGAATGTTCGTGCTCGTAAATTTTGTCTCGTAATTGAGGAGGATTGGTTTGAGGAGCTTCCCTTTCTAAGGGATCCTGTTGAGCCAGTGAAGTATTTGTCTGAATAATGTCTCGGGGAGCGGACATGATGTTGTTAGATACGAGGTGTAATCAACTTCGTCTCCCACAGCTATGAAGTTTTTCTTGTGATTAGGAGGTTGGATTTGAGGACAAGTTTTTTGCGTTATTTGAAGAAAACTCTTTGTGTTGAGGACGATGAACCTCAATGGTAGTTGGAGAAGAAGTTTCTTCTAACCTTTGTGAAATTTTTTTGGTTTGAGTGACTTTACGATTGGTTTGAGGAGTTGAGTTTATGGAAGGGATTCGAGGAGATGGTGAAATTTGAGGTGTTTTTCGAGTTTGAGTTTTGGATGATTATCTTTTTGTCACTAAATAAGGACTAGAAAAGGAAAGAGGAGTTCGAGTGGAATCGAACTTACCAAAGTGATTTATCTTTGTGGAAATACCTTTAGGAGCATCATAGATCAGACCAACAACTCTGTATTCCTCAGCCTTTTCACTTACGCATAAATAATCGTAGGCACAAAAACGTTCTTATCTGGTTTGGAAGAACTGGGTTTCTTTGGGATTTTGGCTTTGGATTTTCTGCATTTTAGGTATTTTCTCATAAACAATTTGAATATTGAACGGAGATTTTGATTTTTCCGGTGAAGGTAGCTAAAGGCTTGAAGATTCTGGTGAAGATAACCACTAATTTCTCTCTTTCTCTCTCTAGAAAATGTTGAAGCAGAAAAAAAAACAAAAGGGTATTTTATAGAAAGAGTTTGAGAGGAAGAGGATTGGAAGAGGTGAAGTATTTGATAGGTCAGAAACCAAAACGGCTGAGTGAAAGGGAGTCTGACACCTACTACGTGAATAGGCCTAGTAGCAGACCTACTGTTTAGGGTATCATTACCTATTTGATTTGCACTTCGAACTGCGCCTCGAATTATATTGATTGATTAGAAGAAAATATATATACATGCAAATATTTAAAGCACTTTGAATTTTGATAAAGGAAATTTGATTTCACTAATGACAAAATTCGAAGCTAATTAGTTCTTACTCATCGAGTTTCATAAGAACTAAAGGGGATACTAATGAGAAAATAGAACTTCGAGAACTAAAATGTAAAGGAATAAGTCTTATTATGACGTGTTGTATAATTATAGGAGACAATTAAAGCTTTATGTTTTAGTGAAGGACTTATATGCAATTAAAATTTTTCTGTAACCGTTTCCGTTACAGTTAAGTCATTGCGCTTCTATATAACGGCCAAGGCTGATCAAATAAGACATAACACTTTTGTGATTTGCAGGTCTGGCTATGTCTTAGTGAGAACTTGATACATATGTTTACCCATCAACTCAAAAAGTGGTAAACTCTACGTATAGAGAGATGAGACCAAAAATCTTAAATTGATATTCTTCAAATAACCCCAATTGAACTATAGAGAACTTGGATACAAAAATTTAATGGGTAACATCAAGTTACTTGTGAAAGGTCTAGCACATAAAATCGAGTTCCATAGCTCAGGTGTGTGATATCATACTGGTCATTATCGTAGATGGTTAAGTTCAATGAAATATTAGTACAATTCGGTCTACATGTGACATGTGTTTATAAGGACAACCAAAACACTATAATAATCATAGTTTTCAATATCTAAAAGGAATGTCACCTATGAGTTCTTCACAATTTATGTTTATTGAGATGATTAAAGCATAGGAACCAAGGAGTGCTAAACCAAACTTTGGATGAAGATATTGGTATAGGCCATATGATATCACTTTATTATTTTGCATCAAGTTAAAATTCAAATCGAACTATACGCATAGACTTTCATTTTAAGTATATTAAGTATTAGATTTCAAGCAAACTACATGGAAAACAAACTATTGTTTATTTAATTTACTAAGTATAAGCATCCAATACTTTACACATCGAAAATTCATACCAATTGCTTTTGTGAATTACTTTTCAGTTTAAACCTCCTGGATAGAGAAAGAGGTGGATAGAACCTCAATGATTACAGCGTCATCTTTCTTGTAGCCTAAAGATTCCTCATTAAGCGTCTCTAATGAGATAAATTTACCAATTCCCCAGACAGAACTTTGAGAGCTAAAAGTGACATTGTCTGCAGTAAAAGATTCGAGCCTTTAGGTTCTATCCATCTAACAAGAAATGTCACTGAAAAAAGGTTAACATATTGAGATGCTTACATTTCAATTCACGGTGAGAATTTCTGAGCTGATTACGTATACGCATTTTCCAATCAAGCCGGAGTTCCAAACTCTTCGACAACTTATCAGCTTCTTCTAAATAAAGATGTATGCCCAATGAATTGTCTTTTCCATCATCAATTCCAGTCGGATAAACCTTAAGCTTCCTGATTTACCATGTCATATGATATATTTTATAATCTATTTATATTACTTTTAATTCTATTTAAATAATAATAATAATAATCACTCTACAATTTGTACCATTTGAATCCACCCATACGAAATGGTTCTGAATCGATATCTTTGCCAGCCAACTTTGATATGTTTTTTATTTTCCATGTGAATATAGATCCTGGTTCTGTAACCAAGGGTGCTGCCATGACAGGCAAATTTGCAACAGGCGAATTTGCAACAGGCAAATTTGCAACAGGCGAATTTGCAACTGTTTTGCCTCCATGCTTGATGACAAATAGGTCGGCTCCAAATGAACATTCATCATTCACAAGAAATCCATTAAAAGCATCTTCAAAATCCTCGAGTGAGATTAGGTTGTCAAGTCCCCATTCTTCTTTCAGTTCACGAAATCGCTTAACAGCCCCATCTTAATTTAATATAGAAAACAATATAATTAGCTTACCTCATATTGATGCATATTGCAAAAAATTACTATTTACCTTGCACCGTCAAGAATCGGTCTTTTATATGATCATATATGAAAAATGTGAAGGTGGCAGAGACCTCCCAGTCTTTAGACAAATCATTTGTTTCCACGATCCGCAAGTATAGCGAAATACTCTTTTTTATATTCTTTTTCTGGTTTCCTTTAGGATAAAGACATAGTCTCCTGTGTTCATATCAATAAAAACCATTTGCATTATATATCAATCATACAAATATCATACATATATCATACATATATCATACAATATCATACCACTTGAAGCCTCCACATTCGAAAATATCAGATTCATAGACACCAGGACCGTTTTTGCATAGTTGTGAAAGTGATTTTGTTGCGAATGAAAAATGAGATGGTCCTAGATCTCGGAACGTTCTAAAAACTCCTGCAAAACATTAAACAATCTACATTTTTAGACTGAAATCAATGACTTGAACTAATATATAAGAAGGTGTTTGATCCATAATCAAGACCTCTTATTGAAATGAATTGAATTGAATTGAATATGTTCAAAAAAACTATCTAACATAACAACTATATGTGGGAAATTATAATTAGAAAGAAATTTCTTATTAAAAATGTAGAAAGAAGTCCATTGATAGATGCTGGGAAAAATAACCATTTTGGAGGTCGTAGCCATCGGGGGGGACACCATGTCTCCTGAAATCAGCGAAGATAGTTGCTATAGAAGGTAAGCAACAAGTCCGATTTAAAAGAAAGACGTAGCTCCATAAATAAATACACATGTAGGCGAGAGACACACGGACCTTTTAATTGGTTGGCCGGTGAAAACCTCAGCCCCAAAAATGCAGCGATCCTTGACAAGATATCCATTAGTTGGATCTTTGAAGGCTTCATGTTCAAGTAGTTTCGCAAAACCCCAATTTCTTTTTCCATTATAAAAGCGTTTAATTGGATCACCCACATCTACAACCATAAAATAATTCAAACTAGTTCATTTCTTTTGTTTGGTGGTAGACTTTGAAAGAATACATACAGCATTAACTTCCCATACCTTGGAAACTCAGAAACTGCTTTCGTTTCTGATTATACACAAATAGCTTGAAGTCAACATTAACTTCCCATGCCTCAGGCATAGAGTCCGTGTCTTGAATAGCCAGATAAAGAGATATATGGTCTTTGATGTTCCCTTCATTGTTCACGTTTGGATAGAAAATTATTTTCCTGCAAATAATTCAAGACATTAGATGCTAATATGTTTAAATATAAAGAAAAAACTAAGACGAATGAATGGAAGGTTAGGTCACCATTTATAGCCTCCGGCTTCAAAAACATCAGATTCGTACTTGGACTGTTTCCTTTTAACCATGTTGGAAAAAGAGTTAACCTCGAAGGAGTAGTGAGTGGGAGGATGATCTCTTAGAAACCTCAAGATCCCTTGTACGTTTTTTTACAGATAATCTTCATAAGAATTGAAAAACGAAAATAAATTTATGAAAATATATTTAAACAGAAGATAATATACATACCAGGACCTTCATAGGTCTCCATTTGAGTAAAACAGGATGTTATATCAAATGATAGGGAACTCAAATACGGAAGAAGTTAGCTAGGAACCAAATTCAATTTCGATGATGCACAAATGGTAGCTTCAAGGTGTTTAATATACACAAATTATGTAATATGAAAAACCCACTTGTAGCTTAATAGAGGTAGTTTCCTATGGGAGTGCTAATCAACTAACAGCTAAAGGAACCAATAACTCATTTTGATTAGAGTCGGACTATTTCAAGATACAACTTTCAAAATCAATAATCTATTCTTAATACTTATAAATATATCGTCAAGGGAGAGGACAGCAAATTTGATCGCCATTGATGCCCTCACGGATTTCCATGGTCATTGTACAAACATGGTCAATTTTTTCATGTCATATATTAAACACTTAATTTCTCCCTAGGGCATCTCCCTCACGCTATAAACTTGGATCTAATTAAAAATCCAACCCACCTAACAAAATCTATTAAAAAACATCTTTTCGAAATAATTAAGTATTAATTTATTTTGTAGTGGAGTACTTTTTTTATCTCCGTTCTAGTGTGAATGCTAAAAGTATCCCCTAACAATTCATCTTTTTCAATCTATAAAAAAGTTGTTTGTTTGTGTTTAGTGAGTGTTGTTTCGTATTATCTTTTTCCAACAAAGTGGTACCACAGCTATAAGCTCAATCCAAATTTTTATTGTCAAATCTTCGACATATTGAAAGATATAGCTAACGGTGTAACATCCTTCCAAGTTTCAACATTCAACAACAACAATCTAAAAATTGGAGTATCATGATGAAGGCTCTTCTCGAAGCACATGTTATGTGGGATCCCATTGGGAAAACAGGATTGAGGATCTCGAAGATGAAGCTAGACTTACTCAAGAGGAGAAAACAACTTTGAAGGATTAAAGAAAGAGAGATAAAAAAGTTATATTCCTCATCTATCAAGCATTGGATGATCGTGGCTTGGAAAAGATTTCACGTGCGTCTTCCACCAAGCAAGCGTGGGAGAAATTAGAAATCTCCTTCGAAGGAGTCGAAAAGGTGAAAAAAGTACGTCTCATAGCGTTAAGAGATGAATTCGAATCCTTACACATGAAAGTATCCGAGTATATTTAGGATTATTTCTTAAGAGTATAAATCATTTTTAATCAATTAAAAAGAAATGGTGAGAAGTTAGAAGATGTAAGAGTAATAGAAAAAATACTTCGTTTGTTTGATCATAAATTTGAGTATATTATCGTGACGACTGAAGAAACTAAATACTTTGAGGAAATGATGATTAGACAACTCCAATGATCATTAAGATCCTATGAAGAAAGCACAAGAAGAAGCAGGACATCATGGAGCATCTTCTTAAAATATAATCAAAGACATGCATGCAACTTAATAGAACGATATAAACCAATGTGGCTTAGGCAGAGGGAGAGACCGCATACGACGTGGTAATCATGGTTGTGACCATGGTTGGAATTCCAATAAAAATTATTCCAACTACAATTATGAGAAACGAGAAAGCTCAACAAGTGTTCGTGGAAGAAGAAATCCAAATTTGAGGTATAATAAATCTTAAATCCAATGTTATAAATGTCAAAAATTTAGACATTATGATTTAGAATGCAGAGGCCCTAGCAAAAGAGTTGAGGAGAAAAAAGATATGTTACCACTAACATATGAAAACACTAATGAAGGTCAAGAGAACACTTGGTATTTGTCTCACAAGTGCAAGCAGCCATACGTGTGGGAAACGAAGAATGTTCGTAAAGCTCAATAAAGCATTGAATGGAAATGTCTCTTTTGGAGATGATAGAAAAATATCGGTGAAAGTAAAATTTACCATTCTTATTAGTGCAAAAAAAATTAGTATTAATAAAAGGATAAATTTGACATAACCCTCAAATTTTTTGTTCACTAACATCTGATAGGTTATCCCGGCATTCTTTAATGTGAATAGCATATCTTTACTTATATTGATTATACATGAAGTTGTTGATACAACTTATCCACATGACATGCGGCCTATTCTAGCTGATAAAAGCATGTAACTAACTTTTTTGTTAGAAATATTATGTTCATCTGTTTAGCAAACCCATTATGTTGGAGAGTCCCTATCACGGCTGCATGTCTACAAATAACAAGTTTATAAAATTAGATAGTGAATAGATCATTCACATATTTCAAGCCATTATTACTTCTTAACTTCTTCAACATCTTTCGAGTCTGATTCTCTACGAGACAAAAACCTCATCGTTGGTATTCAAAAGTACAACGCATAATTTTCTAGAGTATTTATCAATCAAAGGCATGAAAAATATTACACCATTCATGGTGAGTTTCCATGTCAGACCCTAAAGATCCAAATAAATATATTCAAGCACATAATTACCATCCAACAACTCTTGTTTGATAAGCTTAATAATGAATTTATCACTCATATTACCTACCTTTAGACGTCGTGGTTTGGTTGTAGTCACTATGAGATACTACGGATCTTTCAAGAACTAACACATTGTTAAACCTATATGCTTTTATAAAAACAAGTTAGCCATGAAAAATCCTAAGTCTGGCACCTTCACCCTTATATGTAAATCCTTACTTATTTAACATGTCAATAGAAAAAGGCTTTGTTTAATATAGGGCACATGTCTCACATTTATCATCACTTTATCAAGTTTTGTAGACAGTTTTAGCCTAACATTCCTCATCGCATTTACAGCAAATGGTCCACCACTCTCGAGGATGAATTTTCCATCATCAAATAATTTGAACTTTTCAAACCAATTTTCGTTAGTCATTTGGAATGAAGATCCCGAATGTAACACCTACTATTATTATACGTGCCAATATAAGTCATTAAAACATCATTATATTTGTAGTAATTTGAGACCATTGCATCATCTATGCCATCATTATTCGGATAAAGATCATCATTTCTCTTGTTGGGGTAATGTCAATAAAAATCTTATTGAATTAGACCGAGATATTTCTTTATTCTTCACCAAATATCTTCTTCGAGATATGGCCATCAAAATCATTCTAAAACATTCAAAGTAACTTTTTAGAAATGTATTCTTTTGAAGATCTTTTAAGTTCAAAACACTTTTAACTTCGGCCATTATAAGAGATTTTTTGCAATATAGCATGATGTCGATAAAATTCTCAAAACGATTCAGCATAGAACTCGATAGGATTGTGGTCATTTTCTACCTTAACCTCAAGTGCATTCAAGTAATCAATGATTTTATTAAAATTATCCAAGTGGCTTCAGATTATTTGCTATTGTCAACTTTTGGGTGTATACAACTATTTATTGCGGTACAATTCATTAGTTATATACTTTTTCATTTAAATAAATTTCACTCAATTTCCTATCCCTAATGTCGTCGGTTTTGAGCTACTTTTTGAAGCACCGGACCTCTCAAACTTAATATCAGAGCGTTACGAGCCTTGGTCAGTTCTTCGACATCAATCAGCTCTTTGAAATTTCATAAATGGCAATAGATAACCCCTTATGTAGTATAAATATTTTAACATTAATTCTTGAGAGGTTAGAATCATTCTCTTCGTTGAATTTTTATATGTCAAACTTTATTGAACTCATCTGGTGACTTTTCTTGGTTTAACGGTAAGACTCAAATCTTTAACCTCAAGATCTGAAATGATTTTCTCTTTATTCCTTATACATATTATCACAAAAAATTATTGTTACAGATTAGCCGCGCTCATTGGACTACTTGTTGTGGAAATCATAATATTTCAAATTCAACAATGGTTAAAACTAAGAAAGCATTAGCGGAATCTTGAACCCCAACATCTTAGACTTGAATGGACGAGGAATCACATGCTTGTTTAATAATATGGAAGTTAAGAGATTTGACTTGTAGCTGTATAGTGCACCAAAAAACAATAGAAGACAACACACATTAACCAATCAAAGAAGATGAATTTAACGTGGTTCTGATAGTGAAGCAATCCTACATCCTCCGATAACAAAACTATATTTTATATATGAGGAGGTTACAAGTAGAATTTATCGAACACAAATAACTCAACCAATTTTTATTTTGTTACAAAGTACTCTATAGTTATAAAATGACTTATAGATCTTAGAGTTTCTCTTAGTGTTTATTTTCTACCTCACTAGAAATCTTTTCTATGTTTCTGTATAACATGCAACACCAATTCAATTTTCTCTTTCACGTTATATATAATCAAGGATGTAAACACATCAAGCTCACATTAGCACCATAAGCATATTTTTGTGTCCAACCAAATAATTAAATGGTTGTTACCACACCAAACACATGGTAAAACTTGTCGAGTAGGGGCACAATTTAATGAGGTTTGTACGATTATATCGTTTGTCCCTCTTATAATGCACATTCGAAATTAATTTTCACAATCAACTAGATATATTCGATTATTTATTTCAAAAAAAATTATAGAAGTGATCAAACTCCTTCCATGAACTTAGGTGAATATCTAAAAACTTTTGGCAGTATATTCCTATATTTTTGGTCGGCCAAAAGATCAAACTATTCATAAATTATATGCTCATAATTTTATTTTCAAATCTCAACATATATTTTTTAACCTATATCATCGTCAGTTTGAGTTGGGACAATAAACCAGTTATATTTAAGATATTATCCTTATATTCATTTTTTCATATGTATTTTATTTTAATTGTCTATTTTCATTTTTATAATATGTTGGTAAATTATATTGTCATAGGAGTTTTCTTCCATGTTGAATAATATCATAAAAGTAGTTTTTTTTTTCATTTATCAGATTTTGCCACAAAATTATTTATTATTTGGTTTTCTTAAAAATACTAATTCATAAACATATAATTTATTATAAAATAATTAAAAATAATAACTTACCGGTAAAATTAAATGTATTTGATTTGCAACTTAGCATCCCAATACAAATAAAAAAATCAAAAAATACAAAAATAAAAATATTGATAATTATTTCAGTTCTAAAATTTATATGAAGTATTTTGAATAAATAGATTTTGTTGTATGTAATTAAATGAAAATTATATATTTTTAGTGTAAGTTGTAGATAAATATTTTGGTAAAAAAAATTACCGACCATCATTTGAGTTTTAAATTTTATCAAAAACGATCTGCAGGTTCTAACAATATTTCTCAATACACAAACAGTTAGTTAATAACTAGTTACTTTTAACATTTAAAACTTCATATTTTTCGAATTCAAGTTTATTTTATTTTTCAAAACACAATTATTTCTATTTTTTATTAACGAAGAAATTTATAAGTAATATTTTTGGAGAGATTTTTTTCGCAACCAAATTACACGTAATTCCGCAACGCGAACACAATTAATTTTTAGCAACTAAATTGTACGTAATTCTGTAACTGAAATACAATTGTTTTTTTAAACTAAATCTGTAACCAAATACAATTTTTAAATTTTAAACTGGAACACACTCCAATTTCTTTGTTCTTCTTAAGCTTTTTCAACACAAAAATCCACATGTTTTCACAACTACAAAAAGTTAGTTATTTCGCATCCAATTAACATTTATTTTTATTATAAAAAAAACACAATCATACTTATTTAACAATCAAAGTCCTATATGTCATTAGTTTTTTCTTATTTACGCAACACATTCGAACATAATTCCGATACTCAAACAAAGTTACTTTTTAGCAACCAAATTACACGTAATTATGCAACTGAAACACAATTATTTTAGCAACCAAATTACATGTGATTCTGAAATTGGGTCATAGTTTTTTCTAACATTTTTCTTGCAACCCAATTGCACTAATTACATAATTAAGAAAAAAAATAATTATATTTAATGAATCTAGATTTGTTCATCTAAAAAGTAAAAAATATTGGTGTTTTTTTGGAGTTTTGTTTAAAAAGTATGACATTTAAAAACAAACATGAGAGAGAGAAATAATTAAGGAATATTTTAGACTACGAACCGGTAATCTGTAAAACAACTTATTTATGACGAGATAGTTATCGATATTTTATCAAACTTTATATGGTTTTGGATGAATACATTTGATGTTGAATGGTTATTGATAAATTATTTCTTTTTATCTAATTTTAGTACGCGGAGTATGTTTTACTCTGAAATGATATATATATATATATATATATATATATATATATATATATATA
This sequence comes from Limnanthes douglasii subsp. nivea, assembly GCA_036936605.1. Classification (NCBI taxonomy): domain Eukaryota; kingdom Viridiplantae; phylum Streptophyta; class Magnoliopsida; order Brassicales; family Limnanthaceae; genus Limnanthes; species Limnanthes douglasii. The sequence goes on from JAUPFV010000003.1 coordinate 321,591,687, forward strand.
TATATATATATATATTATACAAAATAATGACTTTTCATTATTTACAAAAATAAATTTGGGATTAGTTAACATAATACATAACCTATTGTATTTTCTTTATCGCATGATAATTTTAAACATTTTAATGGTAATTAAAGTAGTTTGATTATTTTTTTGACATGAATTAGATTCCATATGTAGTCATGTTGTAATTAAAGTAATACACATTATTTTTAGGACTGATCACCTGTTCCAATCAAATAATTTACAACTTTACGAACCTTACGATTGAATGTATTTTCAAGATCGATCTTGTTTATATTATTAGAAAAATTATATAAATACACTACTGTGATTTTGTTAGAGCTACCACTATTTACTATCCATTATTTTTAAGTTTATTAATTGATCATATGTTTTAGGAGACGATAATTTTATATTGATTTACTAAAAATAATATTTTTTAAAAATTAATCCTCAAATTATATTATAAAATAAAAGAAAAATGGTGGACTTTTAGAGAGAGAAACTCTTTACTTTCTCTAGAAACCTTATTTAAGATTTGAGACCCCAGCCGTCAGTAGTTATCTTTGGACGGCTCAATCTTCCATATTTTTATAATTCGGATTTTTCTTTCTGCGTTTTGAATCTAGATTTTATCTAATCTTCTACTTCCAAGTTATGCTCGTTTTCCTGGTAACTCTTATGTTCCTTTTTGTTTCATTTTCCTGTTTTTGGATTTTATAGCCTTGGTTTCTCCTCCGAAAATATATGTTTGTGTGTTTTTTAACTAAGAATTGAGAAAAATTGGTTCTAAAAAAATAGGAAATTGTCGGTGGCGGTGGCGGCTGCTTGACCGAATGTTTATGAGGTACTAGGTTGTTCAGTGACTCATTTAAGCATGGATTGATAAGTGGATGCACTAGTAAAAGAGGCAACTCCAACGATTCCTGGATATGTTATTCAGTTTATTCTGTTTTTGGGTAGGGAGTAAGGTTTCTAGTTCGACACCAAGTTATGGATGATGATTTCTGCCGAACAGGTACATTTTTCACCACAATGGAGTTATGTATATTATAACGATGTGAGTTTTCACCTCGATCAGATTTGGCTCGTATGGCGCTGAGTTTTATGTCTGCCTGCGAGATTATGTCTAATTTTCTAATAGCTTTTCTTAGATCTGGCACAATCTATCTTCTATGTATTTCTGTTGTAATTGACGCATTGTTTTTCGTTGTATTTAGGTGACGGTATCTGTTTCAGTTGTCTCTCCGTTGTATTTTGGTACCAAAATCGGTTTCGGTTGTATATCTGTTGTATTTAGATGTTTACATGTCAGAATCTATTTTAGTTGTATTTATATGATTTAGGATATGTTGTAAATCTATTTATTATAAATTTAATTCATTAAAAAAATATTCTCAAAATAAGTGTTTTTTTTACAGTTGAATAAAATATAATTGTAAATATAGGCTAAAAGAAACGGGAAGCATAATCTTGTTTTCTAAATGAATGTATTTTATTAAGTAGATTTATACGTTAATTAGATATCTTATACTAATTAGATATTCTATATTAATTAAATCTCTATATTAATTATATTCTTTTAATATTATTTGGATTTCCTATATTAATTGGATTTTTTTATATTAATTGGATATTTTACAATTAAATAGATTGTGGATATTAATTTATATTCTAAATTAATTATATTTTCTATATTAATTATATTATTAATTAAGTTTTATATTAATTTAATTTTTTATATTAATTTCATTTCATTTTAATTTGGTATTCTATATTAATTAGATTCTTTAATAATAGATTAATATTTATTATACCTAGCCTATAAATAGAATAAGATATAGTTTTGCAATTTGTGGTGAGGTGCGATGTGAGCTGCATATTTATTCAGAGGGGGAAACTAGCTCTTGGTCTTTTGAGAGATAATAGAGGTGGGAGATAAACATTCAAGAGAGGGTTTTGTGAATCATAAGTTTTTGTGAATCATAAGTGATTGAGTCATTTATGTTTGTAGTGATTGAGTCATTTATGTTTGTAAGTCTTTCTGTAACATACGTATTTATAAAAAGAGTGTCTATTTCTCGTGGATCTAGGGGATTCTTGACGATCCGAACCACGTAAGTCTTTGATTGTGCGATTTTTTACTTTATTTTTCTCTTGTTAACTTTGTTTTTGAAATAAGGTAAGAGCCGAAGTTCGTATTACCTCCTACGGCCTATCGGGTAGGTGTTCGCCAACTGTTGATCACTACTTCGGTTGAAGCGGCTAAGATTCGACCTAGCGAGTCTTGTTATGGTTGGGATAGATCTTGTTCAGATATTTATGGATTCCCTAACAAGTAGTGCGGTCAGTGTGGAGATCGAATATCAATATTTGATGTTGGTGAAGAACACAAAGTAGAAAGACAAAGATCGTGGATCTTGGAGTGAAGTCAATCGTAGTCATAATAATGGATTCTACAAGGGAGGTATTAGAAAAAACGTCTATTGTGGGGAATAGATCTGCTGGGATTCGGCTGGAGGTAGTTGAAGGCTTGTCGAAGCAGGTGGATATTCAATCCAGGAAATACCCGAAGAGGTTTATGACTGACAATGGTATACATATGCGTAGAATCTTGAATAGTACCTCGAAGCATATAATAACTAAGAAGATGAGCTGTAACTTACTTGGAGTAAGAGTTATACTTATGACAGTTGGAAAGAACAAGAGATTGAAAGAAGGAACTATTTTGGACACCTATCGTCGTCAACAAGATCCCTTGGACTTCTGATCATCGTGGAGATGTAATAAGTGTCGGAGGTGGAGCTGAATTTGAGATAGAGTTAGAGTTTCAACATAAGGTTGTAGATGTGGATACGAAGCTGTTTTCAAGCTAGGTTGGGTTCGGCCTTTCCAAAGGAAGTTCAACCATTGTTGGGTTTGGGTTTTGACTTGAAGTTTGATGGGTCAAAGGCTTGAGATTTTCAAACTGAGGAGCAATTGTTAAGTGTTGTCTCGATATAGTTAACGTACTGGCATGAGAATCGATAACTTCAGACATGCAGGTGGACAGTTTCTCTAAAGCGAATAGCTAAAGCATCGAGATAACAGATATTGGAGTTACAATAAGCCTAGGTGGAGAATTGTTAAATCTAGGCTAAAAGTACATGAAATATATTCTTCTTTTCTAAATAAGTCTATTAGATTAATTAGATTCGTACATTAATTAGATATTGTATATTAATTATATATCTTATATTAATTAGATGTCTATATTAATTAGATTTTTTATATTAATTGGATTTCCTATATTAATTTGATATTATATATTAATTGAATTTTCAATATTATTTTATTTTCGTATTAATTATATATTATATATTAATTAGATTTCTATTTTAGTTAAATTTATGTTAATTTAATTTTCTATATTAATTAGCTATCTTATTAATTTGGTCTTCTATAATAATTACATTCCTTAATTAATGGATTAAGTTTTATTAGATATCACATATAAATTAAAGAGGCTATAATTTTACAAATTGTGGCGAGACACGATGTGATTGTTATCCCTTTCGGGCTAAAAAGCATTGATCCTACATACTAAAAACTCGTAAACAAGACCTTTACAACAAAGCTCGGAAAAAATCTATAGGCGTATACTGATGATATGTCGGTCACCATAACTTAAGATGAAAAATTAATTGGCTGACTTGGTAAAAATGTTCGGCAAATCTTAACAAGGTCAATTTAAAACAAAATCCAGAAAAGTTCATCTTTAGTGTAAGGTCCGTAAATTTTTTGATATGATCAATGCCAAAGACATAGAGGCATAGCCCTTCATCCTCCAAACATAAAGGTAATACAAATATTAACACAGAGGTTGGTTGGCTGAAACATATTTATTTCAAGATCTTCAAACAAGTGTCGCATTTTTTTTAAAGTATTAAAATGAGGGGGAGGTTCAATTAGACTCCACCCTATGATGAGGTATTAAAAAATATTAAAAGGTCAGGCATCCTCTAAAAGTATTAACAAAGTCAAAACCAGGTGAGTCTATATTTTTAAACGTAGTAGTTTTGGATTTTTGTTTTTGAAGTACTAATTAGAGAGGAATGAAATGAATCTAAGTCCATATACTATGTAAGCATATTAATATTGGATACCAAAAACTATTACTTGCATAGCAAATTTCCTTAGCCTTAATAGTTGTTCCCTAGTTCTATGTCTTTTAAGAGATAAATTAGGTGAGAGATAAAAAGTGAAGAGAGGATTCTATGAATCACGATTAATGATGTCTTTTGTGTTTAGGAATATTTCTGTAACCTACTTGTTTAGAAAATAAGTGTCTGTAACCCGTGGATATATGATTTCTTCCTCATCTGAACCACGTTATATATCTTATTGTGCGATTAATTTATTTTTATATTCTTTCTTGTTAACTTTATTCTTTAAATAAGATAAGAGCTAAATATCGTATTACCTCCTATACCTTTTCTAAAAGATGTTCCAACTATCATTGTTGCTTTAACTAAAATGGCTAAAATTGGATCAAACCAGTCTTGTTAGGACTAAATCGGAGGCTGAATATACTTGTTCGTGTTATGGTGGCGACCAAAGTGTGTCACATCCCACATCGGTTAAACATGGGAAAGATCAGTGGTATATAAGTAAGAACATACCTCAACTAGTATGAGGCCTTTTGGTAGTGGACCAAATGCAAAGCCGTGAGGGCCTTCGGGTGCCAAAGCGGACAATATCATACTAGTGTTGAGATCGGTTGTGTTCTTACTTATATACAGAGGCGGAATATGCGGACCGGACCCGCATATTCACATCACGTGGTATCAGAGCGTCAGGCCCAGACGGAACGCGATGGTGGTGATATTCTCGGAGGTCGAAGCGCCTGTGGCTCATCAAGCAGTGTGGCTTGATTGGAGTGGCGCTAAGGAACAAGACAGTATGGTCTAAGAGGAGGTGAGCAGTAACATCCGTAGTGCCTCTATGGTCAGGTAGTCTCCAACCTGATTAGAGTGGGCGGATGAAAGTCAATTGAGAGGAGGCTAAGTGGTACTTTGTTCGAGAGGAGGATTTGTTATGGTGGCGACCAAAGTGTGTCACATCCCACATCGGTTAAACATGGGAAAGATCAGTGGTATATAAGTAAGAACATACCTCAACTAGTATGAGGCCTTTTGGAAGTGGACCAAATGCAAAGCCGTGAGGGCCTTCGGATGCCAAAGCGGACAATATCATACTAGTTATACGACGGACCCGCATATTCACAACAGTTCGGATATTAATAGTTTTTAACAATAACCTTCTACTCTTATACCCATAAATGGGTGGAAAAATTGACCACTAAAAAGAAATAAAATACAAAATCATGATGACAACTAAGGTATTGTCTACCTAAATTCTGTCCTTTTCCTTTAATTTATTTGTTGATTACTTATCAATTATTTTTATTCTATATATTAGAACAATTAATCATGAATGCAATTTTCACGTCTAATTTAATTTTACAAGTCAGTGGTTAGTTTCAAAAAATAAGATGTTATGAACGTATCTGAATTCGGTAAAGTCAAACCACTCATTATTAACCGACCGGGTCCGCGTTTTATATTTTCTCCGCAATAAATCGATAGAATATAAATCGTTTCTTCTGTGAGCACAATTTTTTATTAGGATTTTAACTAATCGAAATATAAAAAATAAAAATCAAGATTGGTGTTAAATTAATTTTAGAGGTTTTTTAGTAGAAAATATATTTGAGATTTTTTCTGGTTTATTTTCGTCTTTGTACTATATTGATACGAATTGTCTTCATTTTATGTGTGATTTAGAATGACATTGTGAAAACAAACTTTTTTTTACCCATTTATTCACTACAGTTCTCATAAACAAACAATATATTGAATATATGTTTTTTTATAACCGAATTTTAAAAATTAAAAAAAAAAGTTAGAAATATATAAATGGGGTTTTGAGGTGGATTTAGTATTTTTTCTAATTTATAATTTTGTAATTTTTTTAAAATATAAAAAAAATTATAATACAAAGATAATCTATAGTACACGATGAGTTTGATTTTATAAAATTTCGATCATTGTATTTTTTTATAAAATTTCAATCATTGTATTCGATTGAAGTTATGTAATAGGTTTTGCTGTATATTTGTTAGTTGGTGTTATATATTTAATATTGATTATATATAATATTTGTTTATATTATTATTATTTTTGTAAGAAGTTGTAAACTATATATATATATATATATATAGCGTTTACACGGGGTTTTGATGGATTTGGGTCAGATTACAACGATGATGAAAATTTTAAAAAAAGGTAACTGAAGAATAATATACGTATAGCTTTAATTGAAAGTCAATTACATAGGAAAGGTGACATTCGTTCAGTGAAGTGGTAACGAAGGTCAGAAAGCACATAATGAGTAACACTGGAGTTTAATACATGCTTGTTGTTGAAAATACAAGCATTTCTTGCACTCCATATGTCGTATATAATCGAGCAATAAGCAGTCCCGCAGAGGAAACCTTTTACATAGTAAGAAGGAGTCCAACTGCAAGCTTCCTCGAGCCAAGAAGCCCATGATCTGGGACTTGAAGGGATATAGAGCTTACGATTGATGGCATCTGAGATACAAGAGGAATAAAGACAAAGTATCAGGAGGTGTTCTGGAGTTTCCGAGAAGTTTGAACAAAGAACGCATTCAGGTGGGGAGTCGAGTCCCCAACTAATGAGTTTATCCTTAGTACTGAGCTTGTTATGGATGGTCATCTAGGTGATAAAAGAATGTTTGGGGATAGAGTATTTATTCTAGACGAGTAAATCCCAAGCAATTTTGTTTCTCGTTGTTCGGAGAGCGGAGTATGTCCTACTGATGGTGAAATACAAATTAGACTTGTTAGGGATCTAGAGAAAGACGTCGTGAGTATCACTGGTGGGAGGAAGCGCACTGAGAGCGCTTTTGATATGGGTTTGGTGAGAAAGCATACGCCTATTGGGGGCCCTAGCATGAGGGGGTCAAGCACTAAATCGAACGCGAAGAAGGTCCGAGACTCTAGAGGTATTACGCAGTCGAGCCAGATTTTTTATACTAGGGCCGAAATGGTCAATGATGGAAGATGGAAAGAGTCATGGATCAAGCCATATGGAGGTGTTACTTCTATTTCCAACAATAATTTTATATAAACCCACAGCCTGATTCCGAAGTTTTAGAATGTTTCGCCATCCCCAACTAGTGTTGGAAGGAGGGGGAATAGTCCAAAAGCTTTTATTTTTTATTATTTCAAAAAGAGTCCACTGGGTCCATCTAGAACTTTTATTTTTAGTTAATATGGACTAGAAAAGCTTTAAGGTAGTCGCCTGATTCTAAATTTTTAGTTGTGGGATCCCAAGGCCGCCCTCATCTGTGGGCCAAATGAGCTTGTCACAAGCGACATGTGCAACCAAAATCTTCATCTCTGAATCCGACCAAAGAAATCTTCTAAGCAGCTGCGAGAGATCATTAAAACTCTGACTGAGAGAATGAAGATGGATGACCAGTACACTTGGCTACCGAAGATGATTGATTTGATAAGTTGGAGCCGGTCGGCGTAAGAGTTGCGTTTAGCAGTCCATGAGTTTATGCGATTTGTAAGTTTTATAAAAATGAGGTTGCAGTCGTTGTAGGTAAGCCTGGAAGTGATTAGCTGGACACTTAAGTATCTGATCGGTAGCGTACCTTCATTGAACCCATGGTAGTTCAGAATGACGGTCTTTGTGCTTTCCGAGGTCCCTGACAGTTAAACTTGGCTTTTATTTGGCTTAAGCTTGAGACTTGAAAGAAGATCGAACTCGTCGAGACCCTCTTTTGTAAGTTTGATTAAGGGTGCATTAGCGCGGCAGAAGTTCATGAGGTCATCCGTAAAACAAAGGTTGATGATCTTGAGCTTGTGGCATTTCCAGTGGTATCCAAAATATGGGTCCTAGTTTTTTTCCAGAAGGATGGTTAAAAACCTGTATGATAATGTCAAAAATATAAGGAGAGAGGGAATATCCTTGATGAAGGCCCTTCAAACCTTGAAAAGATCTGGTGGGTGTACCATTAATACAAACAACGAAAGAGGGGGTGGTGATACATTGAATAATCCAATTGATCATCTCGATAGGGAAATCCATAACATAGAGGACATCCAAGATTAATTTGCATCAAACATTATCGAACGCCTTCATAATGTCGATCTTATGAGCTCATCTCGGGCCCTTGCGGTTGGTATGGTAGCCATGCATAACATTTTAAGTGAGGAGGATGTTATCGTAAATTGAGCGACCAAAATAAAAGATGATTGGGAGGGATCAATCAGGGTAAGGAGAGTTGTCATCATTTTATTCGCTAGGAGTTTGGAAATAAGCTTATAAATGACGTTGCAACAGGAAATGGACCTAAAGTTTGATGGAGAGGAGGGGAATCAATTTTGGTTATAAGGGCTATGCGGGTTTTGTTCCATTTTGGGTCCATCTTTCCTATACGGAAGAAATTCTTAACACCCGAGCAAATATTATGCCCAACCATGGACCAACAGGTTTTGAAGAAACCAGCACTAAAGGCATCATGGCTCGGGGACTTATCAATATCAAATAAGAATTTTCTAATATCCTCTTCCAAATAGGGTTTACTCATGTTAGACTTATCATAAGAGGAAATCAAATATTTTATGAAGACCCTAATTTTATCAAATATTTTATGAAGACTCTAGGGTTGGAACTAGATGAGCAATCAGGGTTAACAATAGACATGATTTTATTACGAGCTCTTCGAGCCCTTATGCTGTTATGGAAGAATTTCGAGTTTCTGTCCCCAAGCTTAAGCCAGGTTTTGCTCTATTTTTGCTTGTGGAAGGATTCCTCAGCTATGATATAGAAAATTTAGGTTTTAGAGGCCTCATGCTCAGTAGAGATAAGGGAACTATTAGACGGGTTTCTTGCGAGGTTGATATGAACCTGAGCAAGGGGAGAATGGGCCTCCTCCACCCTATGGCCGATGTTACTGAATTCACGTCTGTTAAAATAACTGAGGGTTGAGGCAAGCAGAGCTAATTTGGTAATAATAGTTTTAATGGGGTCTTCGTCGGAAGGGGGTTCCAGCTTGCGGAGAAAAGGCTTTGGGAGGTCTGGTGAGAGCGCCACATAATAAAGTATTTAAAACGCTTAGGACTTGAGACAAAAGGGGTCGAAAGTTATACAATAATTGGGGTGTGGTCTGAGGTTTAGGAGAGGTCGAAGTGGGTGAATGAATTCGGGAAAATATCATCTTATGGGCCATTGACAAAGGCCATATCAATCCAAGAGAAGATAGGGTTATCAATATGACGGTTGAACCAAGAATATTGGAAACCGGAGGATCGGAGGTCATCAAGGCCGTAAGTACGGCAACAGTCATTAAATAAAGAGATAGAGCTGTTCCAACGGTTTTCGAAATTGAAATGCTCCGAGGGGTTGCGAATTGCATTGAAGTCACCAATGACAATCTAGGGATTCAAAGCAATGGTTTGGGCGATGGTGGCAATTTCTCTCTAAAGAGGTTGTCGTTCTGATGGATTATTGAAGTCATAAATAGCAGTGAGGTTGAGGGTCAAGTTGTTAGCAAGACAAATTATGCTACAGTTCATCATTTGCGGGGAGGTTAAACCCAAGGTGATATTGCAACCATTTGAGTTCTAAGCAATCCATATTCTAACGTAATGGTGGTTTTCATGGTTGGATTTATAATGCCACCAAGATAACATAGTAAACATGATAAGTTTAACATTATCAATGCTAACTTTGGTTTCCAGCAAACAGATAGCATTGATACTATTGGTAAAAATAAAATGACGGATGTTCTTTTGACGAACGGATCCGGTTAACCCCCCCACATTACAACTAGCAAGACGCATTTAATTAAAATATTTACATTAATTAAAGTTCGAAATAAAACTATCGTTGGGTGTTTCCAAATATACTTAACCTAAAACTAAAATATCGGTTTTAGTTATATACCTAATTAAATGTTTACCCAAATATACTTGACTTATAACTAAAATATTGGTTTTAGTTATAAAAATAATTAAATTTTAATGAATGCACCCATTAATAAAATTAACACGACTCAACACATATACTTTGTGATGTCATAGTCAGAGCCCTAGTTCTCGAGGAACATCCTTATCAGGATCGGGAGAACGAAACATGCCTATATATGACCATTTTTTTACTGGGATCTTCGACTACCCTTACTCTTGTTTATTCGAGATTTATTTATTTCCATAAAATTATTCCCTACGCAACTGAGGACCAATGGTTGGAGGGTGTTGTTGAGCATAATTCTGAGTTATAAATTGCTAGATATTTATGTATGTTTTTTATATTTCTTAGATGTAGTTGATGTTTTGAAACTGGCTCGTTTTCCATTCTTATATCTTTAACTTAGCGAGGTAAGAAGATTGGTGGATTTTCCCACATCAGATAAGGATTAGAAACATACATTCGTGTTTGTGTCAGGGAATTGGGAGCACGAGAGTGGTGTTATTTGGAGAGACTGTTTGAACTGTCATTTGTTTTTATAGGTGAAAGAAAATACCACGAGTGGTGTGGGGAAGGTTTTCCTGAAGGTGCGGTAAATTCGTTGATCAGTTTGTCGGCAGCCGCAAATGTGATGTGGGACATGGACGCATATCGTGTTTACACAGGTGAATTATCTTACGCTTGAACTGTATCGTATGCTACAGTTAGAAATTGAAAAGGACGGTCAGGTGAAGATGGCAGGCAGTAGGAAAATGGCGACGGTGGACCTTTTACGAGCCTTGATGGAAAAAAGATATCGAGACTTTAATAATATAGGGGTTTTGTCAATGGCGCCCCAAAGTATCAAGTTAAGAGAAACAGAAGATACTTCACCCTCTAGAGATAAAAAGAATATGGAGGAAAAAATGCTAACCATTCAAGATGTCTGAGAAAATAGTAATCACGAAGATACTCGTGTACAATTAGGAGAAGAGGGAGGGAATAACGTTGGTTAGCATCCACGCGCGGATGATGAAAAAACTAAAAAGGAATATTTCCCTCCCTTAAAAAGAAATTGTGTCGTACTAAATGTTATACCCATATCACAGCGTAATTTGACGTTGGTAGATAATGACAATGAGACAGATCATAGTCAGAATGATAAAAAATGTGGCGAAATATCGTTGCGAGTAGAAAAAAATTAAAAGGAGAAGGTGTACGAGGTGACCGTGTTTGAGGAGTTGACGGACCATGACGAATCAAAGAAGGCTGATGAAAACACTAGTATACTAGTGAAGGAAAAAAAATACCAAACTAGATAACCCGGCGTATGGAAGATTTTGTGAAGGGCGTAGGGCATGGATCCTCGTTTGTGAATATTGTAAGGCATGACCACGTGTAAACAATAGATCATGTTGGTAAGGCTGAATAGGTTGCTTAAGTGACTGAGGATATTCCTCACATGAGTATGATGATGCTTAAGCCATTGCTTCTTATGCTTTAAGCACCGAAAAACTGCCCCGAATTGTCGTTGTACGACAACAAATCCATGAGCAAGATTTTACAGCGGCAATTGTAGCTTGCAATCGAGGTAAGTGTTTATATATGCATAAATTCATTATTTATGAGGTTATATATGAAATAATGCTACTTTTTATGTGTACGCACACACATCATAACTCTGTGGTGTTGGCGTATCGACGTATGTCTACAATAGACTACCAAGAGATAAATAAGTGGTAGCTAGGAGGCTTATTGTTTGGCTCTGTGAAGATGTCTAACCATATATCTGGCTAGGTTAAAACATTCATAGGGGTCGACAAAGATTAGTCACGAGAAATCCTCGCACATAAATGACGAATCGCGGGATGAGCTATCCTTGGTTGCTGATGAACGCGATTCGTGCTTGAAGAAATGCCAGGAATTAGTAAACGACAGTGTCTTACTGTCGGTGCAAAACAATGATCTAATATATGTCAAAGCGCCGACCTGCTAATGTAAAATATGGCCCATGCAAACTGGGTAGAGTACCAATCCGAACGGATAGAAGAGCTGACCGTGGAGAATGCCAATTTGAAATTTTCCTTTGGGGAATCTATAAGAGAGAAAGATTGTCATAAACTAGAATTGCTTAAGAAAACAAAGCACGACTTAAAAGAGAGAGATAGACAATTCATGGAGATGGGTATCATCGAAAAGAATTAACGAAGAACTATTTTAGAATTGGTAAAGTTAAACCCTCGGATATTTGGGGTCATTTAAGAAGTTTTCTCCTCTAAGTGAGGAGCTAACCGTGGAGGATACCGTTATAACAGCTACAGATCCTCCTTTGAACAAACTGGGGTAGGAGCCTCTCAAATTGGTGTAAATGGGTCAAAGACAGGAGTGACAGAGGTGTGTCCTGAAGCTACAATTGCAAGTTGCGCGGTCAAAGCGGGGACCATTCATTTATGGCCTGATGCCTGATTTTTTGTGATTTTCCTTAAATCAATGTGTTTGATAGCTGATCGAAGTAAACAATAACTATGAGTTATCTAAGTGGAGATCTATATGTTTGTTGACCATGTGGTGACTTAACTATTCTTACAAATTCAAGCTTAGTGTGGCCCATCGAGTAGCCTTCATAGGAAATGCACATCGGATTATTCGCGAGAGAGGTTGTTTTGGCCTATTGCATGGCCTTTATACGCTTGACATATTATCAGTTTGCTTATAAATACTTTTAAAAGGTGTTGGTCTTAGAGTGGCCCTTACATAGCCTCATTGTGCGTGTCATATTAACTCGTTCGTATTATTCGACTCAATTGATCCAGGCTCACTATGGCCCTTTCATAGCCCCTAGGCATGGTCAGCAACTCAGTCACACTCTATAACGAGGGATAGAGGTAAGAAACAAAAACATAAACTGGTGAAAGAAATAAAAATTCATTAAAGTAAATTTAGTCTGATGCCTCTTTAAAAACCCTTTCTGCGTCAACGATAGTGTACGTGTCCTTCTAATTCATCAGAAGGGATAAAAATTGCATCTCTAAATTATATAGCATACTGATACAACTTTAGATGACTTATATTCCAAGGATGTTTCAAGGCGCAACCGTTTGCGCCAACGATAGTGTACGGGTGCTCCTAATTGGGGCCTAGCTTTCCAGTGGTCTTATCACCCGAACCTTGAAAGATTTTTCTTCATAACGCGGTGACCGACTTGTATAGTTCTTGGCCACAAAAGATAATTGGAATATCCCCTCATCAGACTTCTGTAATGCTTTGTGCGTACTCAACCTTGATCATAACGTTCTTCGATAAAATTGATGCTGACGGTAAATTCAATATCGTTGGTGGCCTCAGTGTAGTTGGTAACTCTATGACATGAGATAAAAACTACCGCGTGCATCACTTCTGATATACTGTAGACGAGCAAACATAGAGTTTTTCCAGTTGTTCTTTGTGGGATTGTGCGGTAATCCCATAACACCTCAGATAGTTTATCGGGCCACTTGTCTTTGACACCCTCCAACTTCTTTTTTATCCCATCTAACATCGTTCAATTGTTAACCTCGACTTTCATGCATGCGAGTAGTATGAAGTAGAGAAATGTTAGTCGACGAAATTTTGGAATAAGGGACCTTTGTTTGTCATCAAAACCAATGAAATAACAAACCGGGCGATGATTTGGTGATGTACAAAATCATAGATCTCATATGCTCAAGTACGAGAGAGAGCTTTGGCTGAGACCCATTTGGTAAAATAATCCACTGCTACGAGTAAGTATTGGTGTTTTGTGGTTGCTATTGGTAGTGGCCCTACTAAATTGAAGCCCAATTTATAAAAAAGGAAAGGTATTAAAGTGAAAATTATTGGCTCGCTTAGAAGCTGGCCAAGATTAGTGAACTGTTACCAGTGTGGCATTATTGCACTCTATGCATTCTACATCGGTTGCAAGTTCAGGCCAGTAATAGCCTGTTAGAATAAATTTTCGGATAAGGTTGCGGTTACCAGAATTACTCATGGATCTCTCGTATGCAAGCTATGTAGAATTGTGGTAGCTTCTTCTTAACTTAGACAACAGAGCAGCGGTCGTGTTGCACTTTTTCGGTAGAGAATATTATCTAGTACGCAATAATTGACGGCGCGCACCTCCAATGCCTTAGTTGTGGCCTTATATGATGGGAGTGTGTTGTCATAAAGATAAAGTAAATGAGTTTGCCTCCATCAACCATACAAACTTCTTCTCGATGCCAATTCTTTAGCCAATGCATCAGCCAAGTGGGTGCTCTCTCGAGGCCAATTCTTTAGCCAATGCATCGGTTCCGGAGTTATCAAGACATGGGACCTAATCATAAGAGACCTGTTAGAACTTAGACTCATATTCTTTCAAAGATCTCAAGTAACTACGAATTCCTTCTTTTATGGCATCGTATGTTTCGTTCGCTTGGTTCACAACCAACTGTGAATCAGACCGGATTAGAAATACCTGAGCTCCACATATAAGAGCTAACTTCATACCTCAGAGGAGTGCCTCCTACTCTGCCATATTATTCGTCACCAGGAAATTGAAATGCGTGGTTTGTCAGATTTCTTCCTATGTAGGTAGTTCCATTGCTCTACCAGCATCGCTGCTTGATGTACTCAATAACCCATTGGTTTCAAGGATACACTCCAAGTCAGAGTGACCAGGCGGCGGTTCGGTCGAAAATATCGTGCTTCTGCAATAGTAAATGAGTTTTAGACGGTAATAGTATGGCCCTGGAAGTAAGGGCCAATCGCGCATGTAGTGACTACAAAGCCTAATTCCAATATCTCCAGTTCAAGATAGCGAGTCTCTGCATCTACCATAGTATCTATTATGTAATATATCAGTCGTAGGATGCATGCTAGTTCCTGAATTAGCATTGCGCTAACTAAAAAAGAAGAAACTGATAGATGTAGGTATAAGGGTTCTTGTCGACGTGATATAATTTTTTAGCACTATGAAAGCCGTGTTACAAGTTCATTCCATGCGAACTTCTTAGCACCCCGAAGTACCTCAAATAAATAGTTTCTTTTATCCGAGGCCCGTGAGATAAAGCGAAATAGTGCAGCGCGGCATCCCGTTAGACACTGAATCTCTTTGATATTTCTACGAGGCTCCATCCGGATTAGCGCCCGTAATTTAACAGGTTCTGCTTTAATTCTCCGTTTGCTGACGATTATAATTCAAGATTATGAAGGGAAATATATAAGAAATAAGTTAGTTAAATTTTGTACCTCCATTTTAAGTTCTATTTGAATTTGGAGAAGTCGGACATTGAAAAGGTTAGAAGAATATTGGATATGGCTATTAAGATTAACGAGACCAACAAATGACCGTCGATCTAATATTGTTGAATCATACACAAAGTTAATTGATAATTAAAAAAATTAGTATTAATCGAAAGATAAATCTCACATTGATGTGTTCCAAAGATTTCTTGGTGAAGTTTTCTGTCACGACGATATTCGCATATGGGTATCTATCACAACAATGTTTGTGTGCAAGTGTTTTAGAGGGAGAAACGGAATGACTAGAGAGATAAATAGACAACATGAATAAAAAAGGTAATGATTGATTAATCGTTGGACCATATTCCCAAAACGGGTTGTCTTTTTTATAGTACAAGTGGTAAAAAAAAATTGTCAGCATAGAAGAAGAACCTAATCCCCTACAAATTCTCAAAATAACATAGTACGGTCAATGCATCCCCCCCATAAACAAGCATTCTGAAGCAGCAAGAACTTCAGGTAACAACATTCCAACGGATCCTCGTATTGCTCTATCCTTGGTCAGACTTGTCTGAGGCGTGACAAGAGTGTTATTAATCTTCCTAAAGAACCTAGTAGAAATTCTTTATTTAATTCGATGGATGATAAATATCAAGTTAGTGAAAAAGCTACAGACGATCGTTTAAAGAGGAAGAAATCTCTAGGGCCTCCGGGTAAAATATCCACCAAGATAAAACTCATGTATTTTGTTCTTACTCCCGAGAACACGCCACAAAGTACTCCTTAAACAACTTTTGCGGTTAATCTTTCAAAGCATAAATGTAAAATTGTTCGAACTGAGAAAATTATTGGTCCACCAAGTGCTTTTCTTGCACTCCAGGAATGGACTTAAGAAAGTTAACCTTAGGGACCGACGGGGGATTCCGAACTCCATCAAAATTTAGTTTCTTGAGGTTAAACATATTTTTATGTTCGAGATCATGAATGGATCGTCTACTTTGATATGATAAAGATATTTCTAACCCAAGTCGAACCAACATGTGGTGCACACTTATGGCTTGCATTATGGCTTCTTGGATCGCCCAGAATGGATTTTCCATGAAGCAGTTTGTTGGGTTGGCATGTGTGCCAAAAATATCTCATTTTTTCTTATACTAACTGACAATTGGGAGAAAATACAATATTGTAAACGATCTCTTACAAGCTAACTAGAAGTGGAAGCAAAGATTCATCTTTGTCTCCAGATTATAGGAGACAGCCTTGGAGAGCTCTGCTGAGATGCCCCATCGGCTTACGTTGAAGTGGATAAGTCGAGGTACTTATTTCCAGTCTTGATTTATCTTTACTTATTTAATTTATCTACTCTACTAAAGCTTTTCTTTGGTAGTAGCAATGAAAGGGAACACCAAACCGTTTGAGGACCATGTTGAGTCAGCTAGTCATATTTTTACACAATTGAGCTACTGGGATAAAAATACTTTCAATAGGTGTTTTACTCCTTCAAATTTGGCCAAAAGTCATCTTTAGAGGTCTGATCTGACTAAAGAAAAATTCATAAAAGAACTTATGGTGTCTCACACATAGAATTTAATACTTAAGTGACTTGGGTGCTTAGACAACCTTGTTTTTCTCCCCACTTAAGCTAGGACTCCCAGCCAACGAGACCTAAAAAAGGACGAAGAAAAAGAAGAAGATACTAATGGTGACGCTAGTATGAAAACTGAGGTCACAAAGAGACAAAAATTCAATTTTAAACATGGGGTTGTGGTTGAGGTGAGACCTACTGGAAAAAATGGTGATATAAGGCCATCAAAAAGATATATTGCCAAAGATAAATGCAAGAAGAAGATAATTGGTGAAGAAGAAGATGATAACATGATGGCTTCGAGCTTGCCCCGTATTAAAAAAGTAGTAATTGTTGACTGTAACTCTACTAGAGAATCTGTTTCTGAAAGGAGGCATGCCACTAGTTAAGGGAGGAAAGAATAAATTCTCGAGAATAGGAAAAATGTTTCCCCTGCCTCAGCTTATTTTGATGTTGATTGGAACGACTTTGTAGCGAACGAGCTTAATAAATTACTTCAGGCCGCTGTTCTCCTTGAGAGAAAAATCAATTAGAAGGATCGTATGAGAAAGAAGTTATCTAAAAAACGGCCAATGTGAAGAAACTGGAGGGAGAACTTGCCCTTGAGAATAATTTTTTTGTTTAGCGTGCAGCGAGGATTGAGGCTCCATTGAAGAAAGAAAAGGAGGAGTTCGACAATGAGCGGGAGCAATTTGTCACTAAAATGTTTAGTAAAATACCCTTATTGATGGCCTATCTTATTCGTATGCTCAAGCCAAAACATACGTTGAGAAGGCCGTGAAAGAGATTGAAAAACTCAATTCTGAGAAACAATATATAGAGAAGTATGCTACTGATTGTGTCTCTCGTTTGGAAGAGACGGATACGAGGATCAATTCTGCTTTAGTAATAGAAATTCATGAACGCTTTCCCAACTTAAATCCGGGAAGTGTTTGGAAGTGTGTCATAGAAAAACATACTCTGAAGGGGGTTTCCCTGGTAGATGAAGAGTCATCAAGTGATTCAGAAGAGTCAACTAGTTCTTCCTCCAATAACGGTTCATCAGAAAGTTACAAAGAAGGTAACCCTTCGAAGTAAGATTGGGGTATGTTAAATAGTTTTTATTTTCAATGTTTGTGTAAACCTTGGGAACTAATTATGTTATAGGCATGTTTTGGTTAAATCTTTTTGTTCTCACAATACACTTTATACTATGAAAGTTCTTGATGAAATGCCAATAAGATGTTATTAACCATTAATTTTAATAACCAAAGATCTCTAAACTTCTCTACCAAATTTTTTCATATGAAAATATTATTATGCTTTAATTTTTTATTAAATATTTTCAACTTTCTCCTCCAAAAATTTTCATATGAAAATTTTATCATGCCTCAACTTTTATAAAAGGTCTCCAAACTTCTCCCCATAATTTTTTATATGAAAATATTATTATGCTTTAACTTGTAAAAAAGATTTTCAACTTTCTCCTCCATAATTTTTTATATAAAAATATTATTATGCCTTAACTTTTATAAAATGTCTCTAGAATTCTCCGTAAAAAAAAATCATACGAAAATATTATTATGCTTAATTTTAACCCAAACTTATATTATCGATAATAACATAATTAAATTTTTTTTTGTCATTTAGGCATCTAGGTAAACTATGATAGTAGGCAAAATGATAACAATTATACTTTTATATATATTGTTTCACCACTATACACGTTTTATAACATAAAAAAAAATTATTAAATCTTTATTATTTTACTATGTACTTGCAGACGACAACTTGACACTCATTATTAAATCTTTATTATTTTACCATGTACTTGCAGACGACAACTTGACACTCATTTGCTAATAATAATAAATATGTGTTTTCACTCTTGAATAAAATATAACATTATATTCCTACACCCATAAAAGTTTAATTAGGTGGGAAAATTGACGACTAAAAAAACTTAAAATACAAAATATGATGGAAACTAATGGTGGCATAAGTGTTCATTCCGTCCCATTTCACGACTATTTAACAGCTTTTGATAGGATATGACGGGACGTGTATCGAATGATCTATTTAACAGTTTTAAACGTGTGGTTGATACGTAGCGTAGCGTGACTACCGTATAGCAGGTATACAACATTGCAGACTAATATAATATCTATTTAAGTTAAAATTGATCAATATTTTTATAGTATGTAAAATTAAGAGAAAAGTACCCCTAAATACCTTCTCAACTATCAAATACCAAGATGGTACCTGTTTTTGGACTAGTTTCATAAACTACCTAGAGCCATAATATGGACAATTATACCCTATAGGGTATAAAAGGGGTTATTTTGTTGAAACCCACTTTTTTCACCTTCTAATCAGACTTTTAGGTTCCAATTTCCCCCACTTTCACATTTCCAAATTTGAGGAGAGAGAAACACGTTTTTTTCACCGCCGACCAGCGTCTACTGCCTCCTACTCTTTTGAACAGAGTCGAACAGGTACGTTATTTTCTCCGTCGATGGATATGTTTTCTCCGTCGACAAGAAGGTACTTGCGATTTTGAACATACACATAGTTTTCTTACTTAAACCTCATTTCTTATACTGAGACACGTTCATTTCCCAGCCCCATAATCGTCTCTCTCGCTCTCCAAATTCTTCATTCTCGACCTTCTCTGCATCTAAAATGGCGGCGAGGGGTGCTCTTCTCAAGTACTTCAGAGTCAACGTTACTCCTGCTCTCCAAAACCCTAACCCTAACAGTAGCCTTTTTGGACTATCTTTCAACTCATTGCGCCGCCGTTTCTCCGAGGAGGTTCGAGGCTCCTTTCTCAACAAATCCGAGGTTGCGGATCGCGTCATTTCCGTCGTCAAGGACTTCAAGAAAGTAGATCCTTCTAAGGTATCGATTTCCAGAGTGCTCGATAGATTTCTAGTTTTCATATGTAATTTAGACTATTAGTAACATTGGAACAGCTCTTGATTTCTAGTTATTTGGCTTCACGTTGATTTGTACTTAGATCGATCTCTTAAGGGTTTTCGCAATTGCTTGGTCATTGGGGAAATGATTCTAATATGGACTTAGTGATGTTCTTTTGGTTAATTCATATGTTTGATAAAGCCAGGTGATGTATTTGAGAATTGAAAACTTCATTTGAAGTTGAACCATGCCTAAAGCTGAGGTGATTGTTTGTTCTAAGTTAACTAAAAGAGTATGTTGAGATTGAGCATGGTTTATGTGAAAGGAAAGGAACATCGAAATCTAACTGCGTTGTTGGGTTCTTGTGGAGGTTAAAAAGAGAGTAATTGAAGATATACAACAAATTGCATAGCTTGGTTAATAGTAGATTGCAATGTTAATGTATGCTAATGTGATGTTGGTCTAGTATCAACTGGCTGTGTTACCACACTGTGACCACAGATTATGTTTGTCTCACTGAATAGCAGCTTTGAATTAACTATTTACGTGCCAATATACGAGCATAAGTCTTAGGGTCAGCGTGCCAATATATCTTAGGGTCAGCGTTTGAGTTCCTATGTTAGAAGAAACATCAGTCTTGTTTTTTCCAGGCTTATTTCTATGATTTTATGTTCTCAGGTGTTTCTACTTTGTCATATTAAGTTGAAATATATATGAAGATAGATAAGTTCCATGACTTTTATCTGGATGGATGAAACATATGCAGCTATGATGGAATTTTGAGACTGTAGGTTCAAAATCGCAAGTACCTTCTTGTCGATGGAACAGAGTTGAAATAAAATCGCAATGTAGGTTCACTACAATCGCAAGGTATGCATTGTGAGACTGTAATTTGTCTGGGTTGTTTGTAGATCATATCTAACAGGGTGTGCCTTCTTGTCTAGCAATGTGTGCCTTCATATCTAGCAAGGTGTTCCTTCGTATCTAGCAAGGTGTTCCTTCATATCTATCATTTCCATCGTGAGAGAACAAGAGCTCTAAAAGTCGGTCTTATCTGCGGCGGTCCTTCTGCTGAGCTCCAGTTTTGATTATTACAAGCGGTTTGTTGTTTTTTTAAACATTAGATTAATGTTGCTTATTCCTAGTTACCGAGTATTGTAATTGAAAGATTTGGTTCAGCAGGAAATGAACGCTTTACTGAATTTAACGTCAGTCTGTCGAATATTTTGATGTAGTAACAAACGATGCATCGACTAAAATATGATTATAATGTGTATGCGTATCAGTTTTTAAGTGTGATCTGCATCTTATTTACAGTTATACTCAAATACTCCTGCAGATTTTGATTTTAAACGGATTACAATGTTCTTGTCAGAGATTTAAAAAGCTTGTTATGAGTTTTGATACTTTTGGCTTTTTTTGCAGTTTTCAGCAGTTCTGTGTGTTTTAAAACACAATAGTCTGATAGATAATGCGTTTTCAGCAGGGTGTTCCTTCTTGTCTAGCAATGTGTTCCTTCTTATCTAGCAAGGTGTCCCTTCTTATCTAGCAGGATGTTCCTCCTTGTCTAGCAATGTGTTCCTTCTTGTCTAGCAAGGTGTCCCTTCTTATCTAGCAAGGTGTTCCTTCTTATCTAGCAACGTGTTCATCATGAGAGCGTTTAGTTTATAGTACAAACATGAGAGTGTTTAGTTTAAAATAGTACAAATAGACCTACCGTTTAAAATAGTCCATTATTTGCTGTAAGCCGTATCTATCAGAGCAATATACGAAACAATCGCAATGTATGTTACTCAAATCTATCAGGCTACTAACAAAGAAGCTATCATACTTGTGATTAGTTAACTAGCATTGTCTTTATGCATATATATCGGACTCCTAGTAGAGAAACTATCATACTTATAGTTAGTTAACTATCAATGTTTATAATTCAAATCTATTAATATATATGTGCTATCTATCAATCGCGATATGTTTATAATTCAATGTATATGATGCTGCATCTGGCTAGCAATGTGTCCCGTAGTATCTAGCAAGGTGTTCCTTCGTATCTAGCAAGGTGTTCCTTCGTATCTATCCTTTCCATCATGATACTTTAAGACTAAATGAGGTTGGACTAGACATTTTGGCTATAAAATCGGCATTGACTTCAATTAACAAGCAAATAGAACTAGATGACGAGTATGTTTACAAAACAAAACTAACTACACTAACTCTTACAAAATACCACCAAAATCAACAAAATACATAAAACTACAATCTTGAAGTTTGATGTTTCCCAAAAATTTGTCTTTCCAGAAGGAGTAGGTTCAGTCCACAACCCATTTTCTTCAAGTTCCGCATATTGTTTGTTATATGCCGAATAAACCAATCAACTTCCACAACCCATTTTCTTCAAGTTTAACCCCATCACAGTTAGTATCATCTGGGCTACTGCAGATACTACTGCTTGATAACTGTTCAACACAACATCCAACAAGATCACGAAGTGGTGAAGTCTATTGAGATAACGAACCTGCATTTGCGCAATACTAAATAGAATCGGTCATGATATCAAAAAACAGGTTTTCAGTCGACTGTTCCCATACACAAAACCCAAAACACACTTACAATACTAATACAAACTAGTACTGTTTCTCTTCAGTAATATGTACGAACCTGGAACCAAGAACAGAGAACCAAGAACCAACAAAGTTCTCTCCTTGGTAACTCTTCAGAAACAGATCTGAAACCTAAAACAAAACAAAGACAACATATAAATAAAAACCAAACCCAAATCAGTACATGTACAAGAACACGAAGAAGCTAAAGAAGATTTAATGATTTTAATTCGGGAAAAAAAACCCTAGATATAGAGGAAAGCTAGAAATGAGACAAGAAGTGAAATCAAATTAAAGTAGATGAAGATCTAACCTTCGAATCGGGAGATCAGCTCTAATAAAGAACAGATCTAGAGTTTGTGATTAGTGATTTCAGAGGTCAAAGACGAGCGAGAGGAGAGAGAGTCATTTTTTTGTTTCTTGGTTTGGCCTGTAAATCGATTTATCAAGGATGTTGATTAAAAAGAAGAGAAGAAGAGTAAGAGTGAAGGCTGTTTTGAATTTCAAAATTCAAAAATAGAATGGGGGCTGTAACAAAAAACCCTAATTTTTTACAAATCAACCTTATATACTAGGTTGAGGGTAATCTTGGTATTAAAAAAAGAAAAGGTATTAGAAGTGGATATGTTTAATGAGATGGGTATTAAGTGAGCATTAACCCATTTTTGGGCACTAGGTTGTAATAGGTTTGGCCAAAAGGTACTTAGTGTGTCATTTCCCTAAAATTAAATTGTATGGATTAATTAAATCAAATTTTAATAATTAAGATATGATATGATATAGATAAGATATTTACGTGATAATATTTAATTATATTTAGATATTATAGATAGTTTATTTAATATTTAAAAAAAATTATATTCAATTGTATTTTGATATTTAAACATTTTTTTTTAATTTTTTTTTATAAATGTATAAAATAATATTTTGTATGTTTTAATTAATTTGAATTTCAATAATTAAGATATGTAAATAGTAAAGAAATATTTGTAATATTTATTTTGATATTATATATATATATATATATAAATTACACTTATATATTTATACATAATTTTAATATAAATATTAGATATTATATATATATATATAATTAACCTTATTTTATAAATAGGTAATAATATATAATTATAAACAAAAAATGACTATAACTTATATATATTACAAGTCAAACTTAAATTATATATAAATAAATATAAATAAAATAATAAAAACAACTAATAATTATTAAACCAAAATATATATAATTTATATATATATATATATATATAAAACGACTACTATTACTGAAAACAATAGTTGATATATATAAATATCAATAAAACTTATATTTTTTAACATAATTATTACAACAAAAGCCAACTACCTATAATTAGTAACCATCTTTTGTTGCTTCAATTCGGATATCCGAACTAGGTCCGAAAGTTTTTATTATTATTTCTTTTGGCTGTTTTTCTACTAAAATAGAGAAGAAACACATTAACAATTCACTCACCTCTCAAATACTAATCAAAATCTTTCTTTCTCTTCTACTAGTTCTTTTAGAGTATTACTTATTGATTCTAGTTTACTTATTTTAACATTGCGAATAGACTTTTTTTTCGATCAAAAAAATTATTTGATAAAACCAATCAAATTTGATTGCGCTAACATTATACTAGCTGAATCAATAGATTTGTATATATTTTTTTTCACTTATTTGGTTATTATATTAGTTTTGGTATTAGTTTGTATTACTTGTTATTTGTTAATTTGAAAAAAAAACTAAATAATTTATTTTTATTGTTGATATTAATTAGTATTAATTTAAATTTTCCGCTTATTAATTGTTCATATAGTTTGGCATTAGTTTTTAGTTATACTAGTTTCTATTAGTGTGTTTTTGGTGATATTAGTTATTATTTGTTAAATTATAAGACATGATATTGGTTTTTAAAATAATAACAACGCTTCTACTATTTATAACCAAATCATAATAATAATAATAATCAAAATGTTATAATAAAATGATAAAAATATATCTTAAAATATTTTAAAATTATAAGATATGATTTTGGTTAATAACATAATAACAACATTTATAATTTTTATATTCAAACCCTAATAATATTGGAAGTGTAATAAGAAATTATAATCATATTTCTTATATATTTTAAAATTATAAGATATGATTTTGGTTTATAAACTAATAACAATACTTGTAATATTTATAACCAAATCATAATAATAAAAATGTAAAATAAAATTATAGTCGTATAACTTGTATAATTATAAGAAATGATTAGGGTTTAAAAAAATAACATAAGTAATAATGTTTATAATCAAATATTAATAATATTAATAATCAAAACCTGATAATATTTGATTTAAAATAATTAAAATAATTAACTATATATGATTTAGAGAAAAGTACCGATAAATACCCGCTCAAATATGTAATTACCCGGTAGTACCGAGATTTTGGATAGTGTTACTTAGTACCTCGAGTTAAAAATTAGACAAAATTACCCCGACTATATATACCCATTTTTTACTTCAAACACACTTTTTCCCCTTCCCATCACCCTAAACCAACCCAAACACCTCTAATTTTTTAGAAACCACCAGAAAAAGAAATTGTTCGACTTCCAACCTCTCTCCCCAACCCGAAACCCTTCGAGCCTCTCTCTTCAAACCAGTCGTTCGAAGTAAACAATAACTATGAATTATCTAAGTGGAGATCTATATGTTTGTTGACCATGTGGTGACTTAACCATTCTTACAAATTTAGGCTTAGTGTGGCCCATCGAGTAGCCTTCATAGGAAATGCCCATCGGATTATTCGCGAGACAGGTTGTTTTGGCCTATTGCATGGCCTTTATACGCTTGCCATATTATCGGTTTGCTTATAAATACTATTAAAAGGTATTGGGCTTAGAGTGGCCCTTACATAGCCTCAGTATGCGTGGCATATTAGCTCGTTCGTATTATTAGACTCAATTGATCCAGGCTCACTATGACCCTTGCATAGCCCCTAGGCATGGTCAGCGACTCACTCACACTCTGTAACGAGGCGTAGAGGTAAGAAACAAACACATAAACTGGTGAAAGAAATTAAAATTCATTAAAGTAAATTTAGTCTGATGCCTCTTTAAAAACCCTTTATGTGTCAACGATAGTGTACACGTCCTTCTAATTCATTAGAAGGGAAAAAATTGCATCTCTAAAGTACATAGCATCCTGATACAACTTTAGATGACTTATATTCCAAGGATGTTTCAAGCCACAACCGTTTGCGTCAACGATAGTGTACGGGTCCTCCTAATTGGGGCCTAGCTTTCCAGTGGTCTTATCACCCGAACCTTGAAAGATTTTTCTTCATAACGCGGTCACCAACTTGTATAGTTCTTGGACACAAAAGAGAATTGGAATATCCCCTCATCAGACTTCTGTAATGCTTTGTGCGTACTCAAGCTTGATCATAACATTCTTCGATAAAATTGATGCTGACAGTAAATTCAATATCGTTGGTGGCCTCAGTGTAGTTGGTAACTCTATTACATGAGATAAAAACGAACGCGTGCATAACTTCTTCTATACTATAGACGAGTAAAAATAGAGTTTTTCCAGTTGTTCTGTGTGGGATTGTGCGGTAATCCCATAACACCTCAGAGAGTTTATCGGGCCACTTGTCTTTGGCACCCTCCAACTTTTTTTTATCCCATCTAACATCGTTCAATTGTTAACCTCAATTTACCCATATGCATGCGAGTAGTAGGAAGTAGATAAATGTTAGTCGACGGAATTTTGGAATAAGGGACCTTTGTTTGTCACCAATACCAATGAAATAACAAACCGGGCGATGATTTGGTGATATGCAAACCATATGCTCGAGTACGAGAGAGAGCTTTGGCTGAGACCCATTTGGTAAAATAATCCACCACTATGAGTAAGTATTGGTGTTTTGTGGTTGCTATTGGTAGTGTCCCTACTAAATTGAAGCCCCATTTATAAAAAAAGGAAAGGTATTAAAGTAGAAATTATTGGCTCGCTTGGAAGCTGGCCAAGATTAGTGAACTGTTACCAGTGTAGCATTATTGCACTCTATGCATTCTACATCGGTTGCAAGTTCAGGCCAGTAATAGCCTGTTAGAATAAATTGTCGGATAAGGTTGCGGTTACCATAATTACTCATGGATCTCTCGTATGCAAGCTATGTAGAATTGTGGTAGCTTCTTCTTAACTTAGACATCAGAGCAACGGTCGTTTTACCCTTTTTTCAGTAGAAAATATTATCTAGTACGCAATAATTGACGGCGCGCACCTCCAATTCCTTAGTTGTGGCCTTATATGATGGGAGTGTGTTGTCATAAAGATAAAGTAAATGAGGTTGCCTCCATCAACCATACAAACTTCTTCTATTGGGATAAGTGTTTTGGTAGTTGGTTGTTACTCTAATATGACAAGTGGTGCTCTCTCGAGGCCAATTCTTTAGCCAATGCATCGGTTACGGAGTTATCAAGACATGGGACCTGATCAGACCTGTTAGAACTTAGACTCATATTCTTTCAAAGATGTCATGTAACTGCGAATTCCTTCTTTTATGAGGTGTCGTTCGCTTGGTTCACAACCAACTGTGAATCAGACCGGATTAGAAATACCTGAGCTCCACATATAAGAGCTAACTTCATACCTCGGAGGAGTGCCTCATACTCTGCCATATTATTCGTCACCAAGAAATTGAAACACGTGGTTGGTCGAATTTCTTCCTATGTAGGTAGTTCCATCGCTCTACCAGCATCGCCGCTTGATGTACTCAATAACCCATTGGTTTCAAGGATACACTCCAAGTCAGAGTGACCAGGCGGCGGTTCGGTCGAAAATATCGTGCTTCTGCAATAGTAAATGAGTTTTGGACGGTAATAGTATGGCCTTGGAAGTAAGGGCCAATCTCGCATGTAGTGACTACAAGGCCTAATTCCAATTTCTCCAGTTCAAGATATCGAGTCTCTGCATCAACCATAGTATTTATTGAGTAATATATTGGTCGTAGGATGCATGCTAGTTCCTGAAGTAGCATTGCACTAACTGAAAAAAAAAAACTGATAGATGTAGGCATAAGGGTTCTTGTCGACGTGATATAGTTTTTTAGCACTATGAAAGCCGCGTTACAGGTTTATTTCATGCGAACTTCTTAGCACCCCGAAGTACCTCAAATAAATAGTTTTTTTTATCTGAGGCTCGCGATATGAAGCGAAATAGTGCAGCGAGGCGTCCCATTAGGTACTGAATCACTTTGATATTTCTTTGAGGCTCCATCTGGATTAACGCCTGTAGTTTAATAGGTTCTGCTTTAATTCCCCGTTTTCTGACGATTATAATTCAAGATTATGAAGGAAAATATATAGGAAATAAGTTAGTTAAATTTTGTACCTCCATTTTAAGTTCTATTTGAATTTGGAGAAGTCAGACATTGAAAAGGTTAGAAGAATATTGGATATGGTTATTAAGATCACCGAGACCAACAAATGACCGTCGATCTAATATTGTTGAATCATACACAAAGTTAATTGATAGAAAGACAAATCTCACATTGATGTGTTCCAAAGAATTCTTAGTGATGTTTTCCGTCACGACGATATTCTCATATGGTCATCTATCACAACAATGTTTATGTGCAAGTGTTTTAGAGGGAGAAACGAAATGACTAGAGAGATAAATAGACAACATGAATAAAAAAGGTAATGATTGATTAATCGTTGGACCATTTTCCCAAAAAGGGTTGTCTTTTTTATAGTACAAGTGGTAAAAATTGTTGTCAGCATAGAAGAAGAACCTAATCCCCTACAAATTCTCAAAATAACATAGTACGGTCAATGCATCCCCCATAAACAAGCATTCTGAAGCAGCAAGAACTTCACGTAACAACATTCCAACAGATCCTCGTATTGCTCCGTACCTGGTCAGACTTGTCTGAGGCGTGACAAGAGTGTTATTAATCTTCTTAAAGAACCTAGTAGGAATTCTTTATTTATTTTGATGGGTGATAAACATCAAGTTAGTGAAAAAGCTACAGATGATCGTTTAAAGAGGAAGAAATCTCTAGGGCCTCCGGGTAAAATATCCACCAAGATAAAACTCATGTATTTTGTTCTTACTCCCGAGAACACGCCACAAAGTACTCCTTAAACAACTTTTGCGGTTAATCTTTCGAAGCATAAATGTAAAATTGTTCGAACTGAGAAAATTATTTGTCCACCAAGTGCTTTTTTTGCACTCCATGAATGGACTTAAGAAAGTTAACCTTAGGGACCGACGGGGGATTCCGAACTCTATCAAAATTTAGTTTCCTGAGGTTAAACACATTTCTATGTTCGAGATCATGAATGGATCTTCTACTTTGATATGATAAAGCTATTTCCGACCCAAGTCGACCCAACATGTAGTGCACACTTATGGCTTGCATTATGGTTTCTTGGATCGCCCAGAATGGATTTTCCATGAAGCAGTTTGTTGGGTTGGCATGTGTGCCTAAAATCTTTCATTTTTCCTTATACTAACTGACAATTAGGAGAAAATACAATATTGTAAACGATGTCTTACAAGCTAACTAGAAGTGGAAGCAAAGATTCATCTTTGTCTCCATATTATGGGAGACAGCCTTGGAGAGCTCTATTGAGATGCCCCATCGACTTACGTTGAAGTGGACAAGTCGAGGTACTTATTTCCAGTCTTGATTTATCTTTACTTATTTAATTTATCTACTCTACTAAAACTTTTCTTTGGTAGTAGAAATGAAAGGGAACACCAAACCGTTTGAGGACCATGTTTAGTCAGCTAGTCATATTTTTACACAATTGAGCTACTGGGACAAAACAACTTTCAATAGGTGTTTTACTCCTTCAAATTTGGCCAAAAGTCATCTTTGGAGGTCTGATCTGACTAAAGAAAAATTCATAAAAGAACTTATGGTGTCTCCCACATAGAATTTAATACTTAAGTGACTTGAGTGCTTAGACAACCTTGTCTTTCTCCCCACTTAAGCTAGGACTCCCAGCCAACGAGACCCAAAAAAGGACGAAGAAAAAGAAGAAGATACTAATGGTGACGCTAGTATGAAAACTGAGGTCACAAAGAGACAAAAATTCAATTTTAAACATGGGGTTGTGGTTGAGGTGAGACCTACTGGAAAAAATGGTGATATAAGGCCATCAAAAAGATACATTGCCAAAGATAAAGGCAAGAAGACGATAATTGGTGAAGAAGAAGATGATAACATGATAACTTCGAGCTTGCCCCGTATTAAAAAATTAGTAATTGTTGACTCTAACTCTGCTAGAGAATCTGTTTCTGAAAGGAGACATGCCACTAGTTAAGGGAAGAAAGAATAAATTCTCGAGAATAGGAAAAATGTTTCCCCTGCCTCAGCTTATTTTGATGTTGATTAGAACGACTTTGTAGCGAACAAGCTTAATAAATTACTTCAGGCTTCTGCTCTCCTTGAGAGAAAAAATAATCAGAAGGATCGTATGAGAAAGAAGTTATCTAAAAAAAGGGCCAATGTGAAGAAACTGGAAGGAGAACTTGCCTTTGAGAAGAAAATGTTTGTTTAGTGTGCAGCGACGATTGCGGCTCAATTGAAGACAGAAAAGGAGGAGTTCGACAATGAGCGGGAGCAATTTGTCACTAAAGATGTTTAGTAAAATAACCATATTGATGGCCTATCTTATTTTTTTGCTCAAACCAAAACATACGTTGAGAAGGCCGTGAAAGAGATTGAAAAACTCAATGCTGAGAAACAATACATAGAGAAGTATGCTACTGATTGTATCTCTCGTTTGGAAGATAGGTATACGAGGATCAATTCTACTTTAGTAGTAGAAATTCATGAACACTTTCCCAACTTCAATCCGGGAAGTGTTTGGAAGCGTGTCATAGAAAAACATACTCCGAAGGGGGTTTCCCTGGTAGATGAAGAGTCATCAAGTGATTCAGAAGAGTCAACTAGTTCTTTCTCCAATAACGGTTCATCAGAAAGCAACAAAAAATGTAACCCTTCGAAGTAAGATTGGGGTATGTTAAATAGTTTTTATTTTCAATGTTTGTGTAAAGCTTGGGAACTAATTATGATATAGGCATGTTTTTGTTAAATCTTTTTGTTCTCACAATACACTTTAGACTATGAAAGTTCTTAATGAAGTGCCAATACGATGTTATTAACCATTAACTTTAATAACCAAAGACCTCTAAACTTCTCTACCAAAAAATTTCATATGAAAATATTATTATACCTTAATTTTTTATTAAATATTTTCAACTTTCTCCTCCAAAAAATTTCATATGAAAATTTTATCATGCCTCAACTTTTATAAAAGGTCTCCAGACTTCTTCCCCATAATTTTTTATATGAAAATATTATTATGCTTTAACTTGTATAAAAGATTTTCAACTTTCTCGTCCAGAAATTTATATTAAAATATTATTATGCCTTAACTTTTATAAAATGTCTCCAGTATTCTCCGTAAACAAAATCATATGAAAATATTATTATGCTTACTTTTAGCCCAAACTTATATTATCGATAATAACATGATTATAAAAAAATTGTCATTTAGTCGTCTAGGTAAACTATGATAGTAGGCAAAATGATAACAATTATACTTTATATATATTGTTTCACCACTATGCACGTTTTATAAATTAAAAAAGATAATAATTTATTAAATCTTTGTTATTTTACGATGTACTTGCAGACTGACAACTTGACACTCATTTGCTAATAATAATAAATATGTGTTTTCACTGTAATAAAATATAACATTATATTCCTACACCCATAAAAGTTTAATTGGGTGGGAAAATTGACGACTAAAAAAACTTAAAATACAAAATATGATGGAAACTAATGGTGGCATACGTGTTCGTTCCGTCCCATTTCACGACTATTTAACAGCTTTTGATAGGATATTATGTTCGTTCCGTCCCATTTCACGACTATTTAACAGCTTTTGATACGATATGGCGGGACGTGCCACGGATGATCTATTTAACTGTTTTAAACGTGTGGTTGACATGTAGTGTGTTATGTGTGAAACTATTTAGAGCTAGGCTAAAATGAGATCCAATTTTTTTATAGTGAGATTTCATATCTAAATTATTTCTGAAAATGTGAAATTATCAAATTGACCTCACATATAAAAACCATAATTTTTCCACCAACTCATTCTCTCTTCTTTTCCTCCTCTCTTTCTTACCACTTCTCTCTCCAAAATTCAAAAAAAAACACAAACTTTAAATTCTGCAAACTCCCACCCAACATTTAATAAACATTAATTATCAAAAGTTAAACCAAATTACTCCGAGCATGGATTTAAGCAACTATAATGACAATTGGAGCTGCAACGCTGATGATTTCCTTTCGGAGGAGGAGGAGCCGCTTACTGATCACATGGAGAGTGTAGCTGAAGTAAAAATTAAGTTTTTTTTATGCACAGAACAAAAATTTGCGTTTTCGTGCCTTCAAATGTACACTTCCACGCAAGAACACGCGTGGAAGATGAAAAATCTTGGCATTTTCATGCGAAGATTTTGCCAAATCTTGGCATAAAAATGCTTAGATTTGGCAAAATCTTCGCATGAAAATGCCAAGATTTTGCCAAACCTAAGCATGATTGTGCGAAGATTTGGCAAAATCTTGGCATTTTCATGCGAAGATTTTGCCAAATCTAGGCATTTATATGCCAATATTGGGTTTGTCTTGGTTGTACATGCCTTTTTGGTTGAATATTGGGTTTGTCTTGGTTTTACATGCCTTTTTGGTTGAATATGGGTTTGTCTTCATTATTTGACTTGTAAATACATGTTTGTGTTTGTGTAGGAAGCGGCCGAAGCACCATGTCACATGGTGGATTATAGTCAAATATTTACGACGGATAAATTCTTAACCAAGGCGGAATTGATCGAATGGGTTGACAAAGAGAGCAAGAGTATAGGATTTATTGTCGTGGTAGATAAAGATGACGATGGTAGTAAAAACGGTAAAACACCGCGGTTATATTTTAAGTGCGAGAGGCACAGTGTTTACAAGCCGAGGCCTAAACCGGGGATTGTGAAGAAACGACGAGATTGTTCATCCAAAAAATGCGGATGTCCGTTCATGCTTAGGGGCAATCCGGTGTTAGAAGCACCCGGCTATTGGAAATTGGTAGTTATAATTGGAAAACACAACCACCAACCCTTCTTGCATTTGGATGGTCATTCACGGGCCGCGAGGTTAAAGGCGGAAGAGGAGGAGTATGTTCGTAAACTCACAACAATCGGTTCTCGGCCAAGAGATATATACCGTGGATTGAAGTTAAGAGATCGGGAAAATGTATCTAGTATGCGTACCATCTACAACATGCGGCACAAGCACCAATTGGTTGATAAAGCGGGAAAATCCCAAATGCAATACTTGTTTGGTAAGTTAAAGGAGCACGAGTACTATATTTGGGAGCGCACAAACAAAGAAACCGACGAAATCCTAGAATTGTTTTTCGCACATCCCACGAGCATCGATTTGTTGCACACTTTTCCTCAAGTGCTTATAATGGATAGCACGTACAAGACTACAAGGTATAAACTTCCTTTGCTAGAAATAGTTGGCCAAACTTCGACGAAAAAGACCTTTTGTATAGCTTTTGCTTTTATGAGCTCGGAGAAAGAAGAGAACTACACGTGGGCAATGAGCGTTCTAAGGAGAGTGATGGTGAACAGAGCCGTTTTTGTATAGCCCTACACGTGGGCTAATTCTTTTGTATAGCCCTAATTCTTTTTCTGAACTGAGCCGTTTTTTGCACACGAAAATGTGTGCATGTACAAGTGCACGCAAAAACGTGTGTGTACTTGTACATGCACACGTTTTCGTGTGCCAAAAAGGCTCTGTTCATTAAAAAAATTAGGGTTTTGGGGCATTTATGATTTTTTTTGGAACATTCATGGTTGCCAATGGTTTCAAAACATAGTTTTAACAACATTTGAGGTCGAAAACCCAAAAAAATAATATTAATTTTTGGCCTTTTGCCAAAAATCATGGCAAAAGGGTACCTATTAAGGACTAAATTTTAGAAAAAAAAACTCAAGCCTTAAGGGCTAATCATTCAAAAACTAAAACAACTATTACGAGCATTAGTTTAAACAAAAAAAACAACAAGCTCAACATTAGCTTGTGCAAAAAAAAACATGGAATCGAGATACCACGTACTGCTAAACATATACTTCCAAGGAATAAAAACGGGAGATATTTTATAGGTCTTGTTATAGCGAGACACCTAATAATAGAAGTTAGGCTATAATGAAACCCCTATTATTGCTCGCCCACCAAAATTGACTCGTCCCCTATAAATATGACATAAAATCAAGAAATCATAATACACTTGCCAAACATTGAGCATTCAACATAAATATAAAACTCGTTAACGTTTACATATGGAGTTTACGGCGGACGAAGACTACCACATGCTTCAAGCTGTGAAGATTGCCCGCCAGATACTGGGGGAAGATACCAGCGATGCGTTTTTCGAGCGTGTCCTATGTACGATGTACATGGGCTACGACCGTTTGGGTACAAGAGGTATCGTTGTGCGTACTCGTGACCAGATCAAACGCAGATATATTTTTTGTCAGCCAATACAGCATTTGTGCTTCTTTTCCATCGTTAATTAAGCAAGAAGCTGCTACCGTCTGGAACCTGAGCTAAATAGACCACATCACCAGGGATATGGTAGCATTTCTGGAGGATAAGATTATTGCAAGGGGGAGAATTGATGATGTTGAATACAAACTTCGATACGAATAACCATTCCACTGATGTTATTTCAACTTGTTATTTTCGTATCGGTTGTTATTTGAACTTGTGATTTTTCTTTCTTGTTTTTGTTTGAAGTTTTTATTTCGTTAGTTGTTGTTATTTGAAGTTGCGATGTTTCTTTCCAGTTTTTTGTTTGAAGTTTTTATTTCGTTAGTTGTTGTTATTTGAACTTGTGATGTTTCATTCCAGTATTCGTTTGAAGTTTTTATTTCATTAGTTGTTGTTATTTTAAGTTGTGATCGAATGAATGTAAACATTCTATGTTTTATGTTTCGATGTTCATCTTCAAAACAATAGCACTAAAACTTCAAAATACGTCGATTGCATAAAAACATTACAATTTAATCCAAAGCATTGCATAATTAGAAATACATAAGCAAATAACTGAAGACAAATGATAGGTGGGCTAACCCTCAGTTAACATTTCACACTTAGATTTATGGAGTCGGATAGTTCAATCCGCTCCCGAACGCATAATCATCTGAATCGGTACTTCCTTCGGGAGTTGAATACGTTTCAACGGCGCTTGCAATTGCGTCGGCCATTTATTGCTCCCTTTGCTGCATCGCATGTGACACCATCTCCGGCGTAACTGGACCTTGGGATCCCATGTTGAATACGTCTTGGACATGTAAACGGGTCTCGTAATCCAATGACTCAATCTGTATAGTCATTGGCTTAAGATAAGCCAGCCAACACTTCTTGGCTTAAGATAATCTGTATAGTCATTCGCTCAATCTGTATAGTCATTAAGCATCCTGGACACGATGCCTCCCTACCGTGGTTGAAGAACATCCTGCACAAAACCGCATCGATGAAACCAGGAATCTCCTATTGCATCGTACATCTGACGAAGTCAAATGCGACCAGGAGGCTTGCATCTTCTTGCACGTTCCACTCTGAATCACCCATTGTTGTAACTTAAGATGTTTTGTTTCATAGTCAGATTATAGTATTTATAGACTCGAAGTCGGTGAGCCAATTTTTTAAAAATTAGCGGGAAGCGAGGTTTTTGTTCCCGCGTTAATTAACTAGCGGGAAAGCATGGGCGGGAAAGTCGTAAAGGGGGGTTGGTTTGGTGGCAATATTTTCACGTGTCTCGTTATAGCGATAAGTCTAATAATGGAAGTTACGCTATAATGAGACCCTTATTAATGTAAACATTGGGTTGTTTTAAGAATGATACATTGGATACATTAGATACATAAAAATGGGCACAAAATAAAATTGGCAGTCAAATAAGAAACAGTAGTACATGGTAAATGTAAAATACAAAAAGTTCAAACATTAACTTAAACAAATAGTACAGAAACTCCAAGAAGCAAACAATTAAAAACATAAGTAATGCCGATTAGTCGAAGTCATATCCCAAGTTATCGTCAGAGTCAGTCCCCTCTTCCCTTTCAGTAATCCTATTCTGAAGATACAGAACCATGTCCCTAGTGATGTAGTCTACCACCGTCATGTTCCATACGGCGGCCGCTTCTTGCTTAATTTTAGATGGTTGGAACAGCAAACGATCCATTGGTTTGCAATAAATGTACCTCCGTTTGATTTGTTCACGGTTACGCACAACAAAACCTTCTGTTCCTAAGCGGCCGTAGTTGTAGTACATGTTACACAAGACTAGCTCAAAAAACGCATCGCTATTATCTTCACCCAACTCACGCAGGGCAAGTTTCACTGCCTGAAGCAAATGGCAGTCTTCATGAGGGGTAAACTCCATTATTGCACTGTTTATATTTCAGGAGTGATAAGCATCCACTTATAAGCTCGTGGATGTTTGGGCGGGAAGTGCATTAAATGCGGGTGTTTTTTGCGGTAATTTTTTCACGTGTCTCGTTATAGCGAGACGTCTAATAATGGAAGTTACGTTATAATGAGACCCTTATTACTGCACTGCTGCATTTATGTACTTTTTTAAATGGTGTCGCACAATCATTCGTCAACATGGATTACGCTATCCTTATCTTACAAGTGTTTATAATTGATACAAGGTACAAAAAGACGTTTTATAGGCAGTAACAATTATAGCAAATATATCAATTGCAAAAAATGTACCCATGGACTGAGTTGGAAGATCAATATCTGATGATGGCATCTGCTGAAGTTGGTAACCTTAACATGATAGAGGGGGGTAATAAGTACTGGTGGGCATTGTTATGCAAGATGTACTTCGTATATGGAAGGGATGGTGTTCAGCCGCCAAGAATTTCTAGGCGTGTCGATGAGGTGAAAGCTAGGTGGTCTAGCTTAGTCACATTCCGTCAACATCCAGTTTCTAGCCTCACCGAATTGGAACGTCGTGTTGCGTGTAACCGGTTCAACTGTCAACCCACGGATTTTTTAACAGAGGACCAGCTGGATTTGGTCCGCGCTGTCATTATTGACATCCGCCTAGACGAAATGCGTGACTAACAAGAATGCGAAAGATCTATGGAATTTATGTTTTACAATGGGTTTACGTTATCTTTGATATTTTCGTTTGAGTTTATGTTTAAGTGTCTGATTCGGTTTATGTTTGAGTTTGTGTTGTTGTTCGTGTTTACAAAAACGTTCGGGTTTATGTTGCATTTGTTTTGCATTCTGATACCTACCCTTAAACTTCGAGTTTTAAAGTTGGAGTTTGAACAAACATTCGAAAGTTATATCACTAAAGTGTAACAAAATAACATAACACATAATTAAAGAACGAACCAGTACCACATCACACAAAATAAACCGGTCAAAAGTAAACAACACATATAAAGTATTAAACTGTAAACACAAAAGACATAAATGATAATCAGTCTCTGTACTCGTGAGATATACGGTATATATCCTCCAAAGGATCCCGAAGGCTCTCCAAACTAATGTCGGGGTGGCTACGGTCGTACTCCTCTATCTCCAGTATGCGTGAAGTCAGCTCGTGCAGTGTGGTCGCATGTGTGTGTGGTGTAGGGTTCACCCCAATCTCCGCATCATCTCGGTGAGCCTCTGGATCAGATATGATGTACCACAAGTTCCTCGTAACCCATGAAGAGTAAACCACAGTGGTACCATCCTCCTGACCAGGAATAAACTCCGAACCCTTCAGACTATCGTGAATACAGTGTGACTCCCAGTTCTCCCAACTGAATGCATCTCAGAGGTAGAGGGTGTTCGCACGACGAACCCTAGTCGAACCGGTAAGAACAGGACGCAATGGACCAGGAACCTGGATTTAAAAAAATAAATCTAAACTATGTAGCACACATGCGCAATACAAACAATATTAATATTTCGAGTTACAAAATATTACCTGCTGGATGCGACCGAACTGTCTAGCCACCCGTAGCGGATAGTACGCCTCGACAATGTCCGCTGCCTTCAGCGTCGCATCTATCCAAGCTATATCAGCGGTACCTCGAGCATCCTGCATGGCCGCATACGGCATGAATGATACCTGTAAAATATTAACATACCATTTATCATTAGCAACTTATATTATATATACGATAATTGAAATGAAACTGATTAAAACTTACATCGTGCTCGGTGAAGCTATCTAGACAAACTCTAACACCGTCTCGAGACTCCTGGCTCTGTCAAAACTTCGGAGGCGCATGGAGGCATATAGTAGGATGTGCGATACTATACCTCGGAAACTGATGAACTGCAAACAACGTGAAATGGTCGTAAATCCACGTCTCTAACAAGGCCAAAAAACCAGATATACCAGAAGTAGCGTGTAGGCAACCTCTGCCTAGCTGGTAGTAGAGCTGCGGCCGTATCATCTGCCCCCAGTTATACCTCGTCGAGCTAGTGTAATCGTCGATGAACTGTAAGTAGTCGAGGCTAATGTTGTTGCCCGACTTGTTGGCCAAAATGGTACAGCCAAAGAAGTGCAACAAGTAGCCCCTCGTAGCTCGTTTGGCATCCACCACAGTGATGTCATCGTCGTAATACTGATGGGTGCAGAATCTCCTCTTCAGCCATGCAAGGCGAACATGCCTCTTACCGCCGCCTTTGTTCTCCTTTATCTCCTCCTCAAGCTCCCGAGCGCTGCACCCAAGTAAGCGAGCGTATGTCGCAGTACGCTCATCAACAGTGGGGGTACTCATATATCTCACAGTTGACACCGACAACTGAGAGCCCCGTGATCATGTGGACGTCATCCAGGGTGACGGTCATCTCCCCGAACGAGAAATGGAAAGTGTTCGTCTCGGGATGCCATCTCTCTAAAAAGCCCTCAATCAAGTGGACATTAGTATACCACTTACCCAAGGCCTCAACCAAGGGCCAGAAACTCGGGCTCTTAACCTGCGCAAGTACCTTTTGCTGACGGGCTTTCAAGTCCCAGGAACTATGAGTATGGTACATCGCATAACAGCGCAGTGAATGTCGGGCCTGCATGCATTAAAAACATACAATATATATAAACATATATGCAATCTAAAAGTTAAGATAATCCAATAACCAACATGTTCAATATATATGCAGTATAACAACTAAGATAAACCAATAACCAATAACCAACAATTAAAATGCAGTAGTGAGTGTTAAAAATTAAAACCTAAATTCATTATAACATATAAATTCATTGTAACCTAAACTAATAAAATTTATAACACAAACCAATACCAAATCCAATGCAGTAACATATAAATTCATTCTAACATAAACCATTTCAATAGATAGTGTTAAAAATTAAAACCTAATTTCATTCTAACATATAAAATTCTAACCTAACCTAAACTAATTATATTTAAAACACAAACCATTTCAGTAGACAATGTTAAAAATTAAAACCTAAAGTCATTGTAACATATAAATTAATTCTAACCTAACCTAAACTAAACTAATAAAATTTATAACACAAACCAATAAAAAATCCAATGGAGTAACATATAAATTGATTCTAACCTAAACTAATAAAATTTCTAACACAAACCAATAATAATAATAACTTTAAAAAGTAAATTAAAACTAAAAAACTTACATCGCCTTTGAAGACGCTATAAGCCTCGTGCTCTCTGTAGGAATGAAACGTCGAATATAGGTCTACGACGTGAGCATTATATCTATGGAAGCGCTACTCCGTAGATATGCGACGATGGACTGGGCGGCCGATGGCCTGTAAGGTCCCTCTCACACGGACCCGGACGCTCCGAGACGTCTCAGCACGAGCGAGCTCCTCTGTCTCGTGATCCATCTCATAGTCTGTATCGGTAACGGGAGGACGTGGGCGAGGAGGCATATTGCACAAGACAAAACCGAACAATTAGACAAACTGAAACTTTAAAAAAAATAAAAATCATGGATTCTGCGAAAATTCGCAATTTCATTCGTAGGATTAGGAAAATCCATGAAGGAAATTGCGAAGATTTTGCAAAATCCACGCATCGTGGATTTTGTATTTCCACGCATGTTCGTGCGTGGAAATACCTGTCGACAGAAATCCCTGCCTCTACCCCAGATCTGCTAAATTGACACTAAATCTCTAATCCAACACCTTAAATGGTCATAATCTCCTAACTAACAACATACATGCACTTAAAATCCAACAAATCTACCCCAATAACATAAAAATCCAAGTTTTTTACCCGAATGCTAAACTCTAGATATCTCTAGAAAAAACAATGGAAAATGAAAAACAATTGCATCATGAAGTATAGAATCGTTACCTTAACAGCTTGCTGGAGTTAGATTTAAAAAAAAAATCGACTAAAAAAAGATGGGTTTTTGGAGGTAGAGAGAGCTAGGGTTTCGGGAGAGAAGAAAGAGTACAAAATTCTGATTTTTAGCTATTTATATGGATGGCATTTTTGTAATTAATGGGGGTCTCACTATAACCAACCCGGGTCTCACTATAACCGAGTCTCACTATAAAGAAAACGGGTCTCATTTTAGCCTAGCCCAACTACTTATCCATAGAAACAGGATAGCGTGACTAGCAGGTATGAAATATTGCAAACTAACATAATACCTATTTAAGTTAAAATTGATAAATATTTTTATAGTATGTAAAATTAAATTGTATGGGTTAATTAAATCAAATTTCAATAATTAAGATACGATATATGAGATATTTACGTGATAATATTTAATTATATTTAAATATTATAGATAGTTTATTTAATATTTAAAAGAAATATTTTTATATTCAATTGTATTTTGATATTTAAACACTTTTTTTAAAATTATTTTTTATAAATGTATAAAATAATATTTTGTATGTTTTAATTAATTTGAATTTCAATAATTAAGATATGTAAATAGTAAAGAAATATTTGTAATATTTATTTTGATATATTTTATAATTATATATATATATTTATACATAATTTTAATTATATATAAATTACACTTATATATTTATACATAATTTTAATTTAAATATTAGATAATATATATATATATATATATATATATATATATATATATATATATATATATATATATATATATATATATATATATATATATATATATATAATTAACCTTATTTTATAAAGGGTGAGTTCTTAAGAGGTACATCAAATATATCAAAATTCTTGTTACATACAAAATATTTTCATAATTCCAATAAGTGTATAATATTTTTGCTACTAACACTGTATCTAATATTCTAGATACACTTATTAGAATTAACCAAACTAAGGCCCACTAAACAAGAATTTTTAATTATTCAATATATCTTATTGGAAATAATTTTTAATTATTCAATGTATCTAATATTCAAACATTTATAATTTTTATATTCAAACCCTAATAATATTGGAAGTGTAATAAGAAATTATAATCATATTTCTTATATATTTTAAAATTATAAGATATAATTTTGGTTTATAAATTTATAACCAAATAATAATAATAATAAAAATGTAAAATAAAATTATAATCGTATAACTTGTATATAATTCAAATAATTAAATATATATGATTTAGAGAAAAGTACTAGTAAATACACGCTCAAATATGTAATTACTCGGTAGTACCGAGATTTTGGATATTGTTACTTAGTACCTCGAGTTAAAAATTAGACAAAATTACCCCCGACTATATATACCCATTTTTGACTTCAAACACACTTTTCCCCTTCCCATCACCCTAAACCAACCCAAACACCTCTAATTTTTTAGAAACCACCAGAAAAAGAAATTGTTCGACTTCCAGCCTCTCTCTCCAACCTGAAACCCTTCGAGCCTCTCTCTCCAAACTAGTCGTTCGTTGAACCCTGACCGGAATTGTACCGGTCAACCTATTGTACTCCGTCAAGCGATTAACCACCTTCTGTTGGAGAAGTTGTCGTGAACTGCTCGTCGGTCGGTGAAATTACTGTGTTTTGCAGTAATCAGGTAAGCATTATTGTGGAAAATGTATTTTTTTTTGCGTTGTTGATGTCTTTAAACTATTTGTTTCTGTTATTTCACGATCGACGTTCCTTTTTTAACCAGAATCAAGTATTTAGTGATGACAGTTGGTGAGTTAGTTTCTGGGTTTGTCATCGAACCCAAGGTAGAAGTTAGATTGATTGTGATGTTAATACTTCCTGAGAATTGTGATGTATGTTAGTGAATTTTCTAAGTAAGCTCAATTCGAATTCTAGTTAATTATATTTAATTTTTGGGTTTGGAATTGGATAAGTGGATTAAGATATGTTTTTCTGTAGTAATGATAATTTTTGGTTGATTGAGTTATGAGCCTGATTTACTACCGTCTAGATGATGTAGCATTCTATGCATTGTATTTTTTTAACAGGTTAACTTTTTAGGTTTGTAATCCAATATATATATATATATATATATATATATATATATATATATATATATATATATATATATATATATTTTAAGTTGTTATCGTTCAGTAACTTTGGTAATGTTTAAAAAGTTACTTTATATATAATAACAAGATATATTTTTACGTGGTTAATATTTTTTTGATACGTCACAACCCTTTTTGTGTATTTATTATACATCCCTCCAACAAAGATAATTAATTGATTTGTGTTTTTGTTTTATAAATATTTATTTAATCCATAAGATTTTGTGGTTATCAAAATGTGCTCATGAATGACTATGGCGAAATCACCTGCTTTGAGTAGAACTATATTCAATAATGGCAATTTTTATGGAGATTACTGTAACATGAAATGTATTGACTCAATACATTGTTATTCTCGTAACTCATCCACCATCATTACTACAATCGATCGTTTCCTTCTTGATGGGACGCATGACTCCAGAAACGATGGCTGGTGAAGATTACTTAATGAAGGGTTGGAATTATCCCAATCAACTATTTTAGGTACTTCAGTATATTTTACTATATTCATATAATTCTAGTTAGTGTATATTTTACTCTAAAAAAAAACTTTTCAAAAATGAATATAGGGTTCATACTTATGATAAGTAAGAATCATAGAAAACTATTTTGAAGTTCTAAGTGTACATTAGTCATTCTCACGTCATCAACTAATTATTTCATTTTGGATCATAGTTGACAATTTAATAATTCATTTTTAATTATTAGAATTCCATACTTGTTTATGGGATGGTCATACCCGGGTGAGGGGACGTATCAAACATGTAGGTCAAACAAAGTATAAGGGATTAGATAAACATAGCAATAAAATGGGTTATTTTTACCAAGATTTTTATATTTTGTATTAAAACATGAAAAATTATTTATTGGGTATTCGAATAAATGTGTATCATCATTCATAGTTAAAAATAAATTTATATAATATTTTGTATATCATGTATTTAATCCGTTATATATCTCTATTGTTGTTTTTATTAAGTTCAATAACGGAATTGTAACGAATTTGCAAAGGTATATATTTTGTTGACAATTAAATTAAATTCGATTAACAACAATAATTGCAACAAGATTTGTAACGACATTCAAATCAATTTTATACTATGGGATCACAATGACTTTTGTAAAGATGAATATGTCATGTCACACAACAAGTGGGTTGAAATGGTACAATGAATTTAGAACGAGGTTTTACATCGCATGACCTTGTTCCTAATGAATTTCGGTTGCCAATGTATTCCGGTTGCAATTGATTTTTTTAGCAATCTTAAGAATGCAACTGAGAGTTCAGGTTAGAAACCCATTACAAACGTCTTATTACAACACATTAGTTACTATTTCGGAAATTTTGAGACCAGTGTCAAAAGCTGTTAATTTATTAGTTTATATTACTCTAGAGGTTACTCTTATACTTTATATTTAAGGAATTAATTTAATCATTAATTTCAACCAATAAAGTAACTGAAACTTTTAAATTGGTGAACGTTTTTGTAGCTAACAACTATTGTTTCTTTCGTTGTATGTAAGATTTATGTTGCTACGATAACTTCCACTCTCTTGTTGTTGATACTTCCAAATATTCTTTAGAAGGATTATAAGTATATGATATGGTTGTAGGAGATAGATTAGACTTAGAGAGAGAAATACGGAAAACCTCGAGAGATAAATTGACAAAAACAGCAATAAATTATTGTTCACCATTCTCCAAAAAGGTTATATGGCTTTATATAGTACAAGTGATGGACCCAAAAACCACATGATTAACTCATTTAAGATTATTCCACTTCACTCTCTTAAAAATCTTAACCATAATTATTATGTATTACACAAACCAGACTCAATGTTACATATTTGTTAGGCTTCTCTTATAAAGCCAAATTACTCCCATATTTAACCGCTCAGACAAATAATCTAAAAATACTTATCTTTACCAGTAACCCCCTCCGTCCTTGTGAAGATATTTGAGTGATGACTAAATTTAGAACGCGCCTCAGAGATGTCGGGTCTGCTCTACCATGTGCTCTTCGCCTTTCCTATGCACTCATTACTTAAGAAAAAACTTCCATCTGGTCTTTCATAACCGTTTGGAGCCCAATCCGTTACCTTAACTCTTGGAGA
Source organism: Limnanthes douglasii subsp. nivea (assembly GCA_036936605.1). Lineage (NCBI taxonomy): Eukaryota > Viridiplantae > Streptophyta > Magnoliopsida > Brassicales > Limnanthaceae > Limnanthes > Limnanthes douglasii. Next base: position 321,635,763 of record JAUPFV010000003.1, read on the forward strand.
GAGATGTGAACTTTGTAAAGAGATAAATAGAGTTTTTTACGACCTCCCAAAAAACCCCTCTACACTTTTTCTTCCATTACTTTAATTCTTCGCGTGTTTCTTGTTCATGCCTAAAACATTTACCACTCTAGATTGGTTTTTGGTAGACAAAAGAGCCAAAGAGAGAAAAGCAACTGGTTTAGATGAGGAGCCAAGACCGCTGAAAATTATTCAAACCACATATTACGGTTTGTGGCCTCCAACCAAGAAGCAATCTGGAGTGACAAGAACTGTGAATACCCAAAATCCATCCATCTTTAGTAGCACTTAGCCCCCCGGTCAAACGTTTTTGATTCACGACAAGGGTGACTTTGGCAGTTCGAAGTAATCGGTGCCTGAATCATCATTCATTCTGATGGGTGATAAATAGAAAGGCGGTGAGAAATTAGAGGGTGACGATTCAAAGAGAAAGTGGTCCCTCAAACGTCTACCGAATAGGTACATGAAAGTTATAAATACTTCAAATAACCTAACTCCTCAAAATAATCATTAAAATACTTCTCAAAATACCCTGCAAGTGGTCTCTCAGTTGGTAGTCATAGAGGATATGTCGACTATTATAGCCCCCGCGAGAACGTTTCTACTTGAACCGGTTAGGAAAATGAGGTTAAAAGATTTAGTCGATGAGCCTGAAGAAAACCAAAATCAGGTTGTTGTTTAAGCAACCCAAAACAAAAATCAAATTTTCGCTTCGTCCTCCCATATTAGAACTACAACTTAAACCCATGTGGTAGCCTCTAACGAAAATTTAATATGAGTTTTCCTACAAAAAAGAAAAATTCGAAAAAAAGAAGGACGACATCAAGCTGCTCTCGAATATTAAGAATATCCCGGGGAATACACTTTGGGAGGTTGAAAATAAGCTTTTAATAGCCTTGTACAAGGTGAGTCATTTATACTATCACGCATCAGAAGAGGTCAAGCTTCGAGACCGATGGGGAATCCAAAGCTCAATAATGATTCAATTTCCCAATGTTGGGGAGGTTGGAAATTTTTAATCGTGCTTTGATCGGACATTTCGAATTGATAGACATGTTCCCTACTCAAGCAGGTCTGGCCATCTGGTTTACTCTGATAGCCTGCATATTGGCAGCCATGATATCCAGGATTGGTTTTCGATGGAGCAATTCGTCGGATTAACCGACATTATGAAAAATTATTACTTTTCTTTTTATTGTCTGAATATAGAGAATAAATTTAAAATAGTGGAAAATCTCCATCTCCTAGAATCCGATAAGAAATGGAAGCTTAGGTTTTTCTTCATTTATGGACTATAGGAGAAGAGATTTGAGGCGTCAACTAAAAATCTACATCGGGTTTCCCTAATATAGACTAGAAAAGGTGAATTCTTACTCAGATTGGTTTTATTTTATTTATTCGATTCATTTTTACAAGTATCGTTTTTTGGAGGAAAGGATGAAAGGGGTATCCAGGGTGTTTGAGGAACATCTAGGAAATGCAGGATATATATTTTCTCAGCTGAGAATTTGGGCCAATGCTTCCTAGTTCAACGAAGTCCATCGTTATTCCATTCCGATCAATCTCGCCGAAAGCTATCTTTTGAGCGGTAAATTATCAAAAACTGTGATGTTGGAGGAACTCATGGTGCCTCCCACGAAGGCCAACATGCTTAAATAGTTGGAGGTCATGAACGTGCTTCTTTTCGTGCTTGTGAGAGTGAGGGCCTCGAACTACCGAATCCTAAAGAAAGATGTGAATGATTCAACGACTTCCGACGACGGCTTAGGAAAATTATACCAAGTTTGAGGCCGAAGAGGTTGATTCTTAAAAGGAGGGTTTTCCAAAAAGCCATCGAAAAGGAATCCCCACAAGAAAAACGCAAACGTAAAATTGTTGATGAAAGCGATCAATGGGTGGAGGAAAATGTGGGTTCGGATAATGGAACAACGGATCCCATTTTAAATTTTATTGAAAATTTTGTTGTTATTGATTCAGATTACCCTTGGGTGTTGAACGAGGAACTTGATACCTAAGAAAACCAAGGCGATAATGACAAAAAAACCAAGAATAAGACACTCAACTTCCAGAGTAGTTTGAAGCTGGCTCTATATTTGAGCAGTTTGATCTTCATAATAATGATTTTCTAACACTTTAACTTTATACACTTCGTAAGCCCATGATATTTCTGAAAATAAAGGTTAAGACATTGAACGTTCAAAATAATCGTTATAAGAAAGAAGCTTTCAGGAGGAGGTCCGGGATAAAAAAAATATTGCAAGAAGAGGTTACACATCTTAAAGAGGTGGTTGTAGAACTTCTTAAACAGGCCAAAGAAATTGAAAAGCAATTCAAATTGTGGAAGATGCGTTCGATCTTGAAGGATAACAAGCCTTTTGCTTGAACATTTAGAATAATTCGCTCATCAAAACCCTGGCTGAAAGATATGAAAAAACCAAAAGCTACTTCGAATGGGTTGTTAAAGACTTGGAAAAGGCCAAGGCTCAAACTAATCCCAACACAAAGGTTGGTATCAATTCATATGCTTCTGAATGTGTTTCCAAACTGGCAACCATGGATGATAAGGTTAAATCTACTATGGTACTGGACATACATAAACGCTTCCCAGATTTTAAATTAGGCAGCCTCTGGGAGCTTGTTCCTGATAAGTATCACTAGAATGGTGTTTTTTTGGAAGAAAACTATGAGTCACCTGAGAGTTCTAACGGATCAAAAAGTTATTTGTCTTCCTCTTTGGAACATGAAACAGATGGCACTCATTCAGAGTAAGGAACACTTTTGTGATTTTTGGTTTTGTTATTTTTTGTAGACCTTTTGTGCCTATAGCAGTTTTGTGAAGTCCTCGTATCATCGGGACATTTTTTATTTCTATGTTTATCAATGGAGCTACTTTTATTGAGATAGTTTTGTGTTAACCATTTTTTTTAATTGTGAGATAGAAAATAAATAGTTGTTGACCAACTTCGTTGGAAGACCCTTCCGATCAAAAAGTAAATAATTGCTTACCAATATTTATTGGAAGATCCTTTTGGTCCAAAAATAAATAATTGTGAAAAATGTTTAAATTGGCAAAGAAATTTTGTATTTATAAATTAGTTATAAAGGCACGTCGTTAAAACCTTTCTACGCCACAAAGGTAGGAAAGAGTTTGCCACCGCCACCGACCTTTACACAAGTTTAGACATATATACAAACTCTTACATTCCTTCCAAATCCAACTTAAGGTGTAATATGTTCCACAGATTCCAAATGTTAATATGTTCCACCGGTTTCAACTTTTCACTTACCATGTACGGGCCCTCCCAGTTTGGTCCCAATTAACCAAGTCTCTTTTCTTTTTTATGAAAAAATACTTTCCCTTAAGCTCTACTACTCCTGAATGTTTAATATTGTAAAGAATCAAATTGCGTTTGCATTCTTTTTTATCCGATCAGATCTAACTCGGCACGCTTCCCCTCATCATTACCCTCCTCAAAATAATGACTAACTCGATACGAAGGGAAAATTTCCTCAGATTGTACACCAACATCCATCCCATGGACTAGTACAAATAGAGATTCATGCGTTGTTGTTCGAGGAATGGTTCGATACGCCCATAGAAGTTCTTGCAATTAATCTGGATATTTTCCTGCCCTACCTTCCAAATTATTTTTGAGAACATCAATGATTATCCGGTTAGTTACCTCAACTTGGCCATTTCTTTGTGGATGAAAAGGTGCCGAAAAACATTGTCGTATGCTCCAAGTAGAACAAAAAGATTTTATATTTTTCTTGTCGAACTATGGTCCATTGTCCATTATTATTCTCATTGGAACACGAAGTGACAAAAAATGTTAGAGATAATAAACTTAATCGCATATTTAGATTTTATCCATGCCAATAGTTCAACCTTCAAAAAAATAAGAAAAATAATCTACCATAACAACTATTGTATGTCATCTCTCAGATGCCATTAGCAACGGTCTGACCAAATCGATACCTCATCGGTCGAAAGGTAGTGCTTCAAATATGAATAAAGAGGTACACCAAACATTTGGATTGCATTAGTAAATCTCGGGCAAGTGTCATACATTTTAACCAACTATTTGGCATCTGAAGCAATTGTGGGCCAGTAATAAGTTTCCAGAAGAACTCCCCATTTCAAGGTCTTGTACCCAGAGTGCACAAACCCTTCACCATCACGTAGTTTGGGTAATATAATCTTTGATATATTTCCCCCAAGGAATCCAAGGAAAGGTTTGCTAAAATATGTTTTTTATACAAGATACCTCTGAGTACCACATAACCGTGTGCTTTGAACCATACTTTCTTAAACATTGTCTTATCAATCGGCAAGACGTCATTAGGTAGGAATTTCTTGATAGCATGCATCCAATCATTTTAAGTTCCTGTAGAAATTTTGAAAACTTTATCTGACCCTTCAACCTATTTGGAACATTTTATCATCAAAGAAATTTCTTGCGTAAGGGTCCAAAGGTGTTCTTCAGAATAGTCAGTAGTACCTAGAGAGTCAACCATAAAATTTTCATTCCTATGGACATGCTCGTACATTATACTGTAAAAAAAACTACTAAAACTTTTAATACCCTCAAATATTTCACTAAGTGATCTTTGCTAGCTTTGGATTGAGAGGCGCGTGATTTACAAGAAATTGCGAGTCGCTAACCAGTTGAACTTGTTTGGCTTCATAGATGTGGGCAAGCCTTAATCCTACCAAACCAGCTTTTTATTTTACCTCATTATTTGATGCTCAAAAATCGAAGCGTGTAGCCTCATACATCAAAATCTCATCAAGAGAAACCAACTCGACCCTAGCCTCACATCCCGTAGCACTAGAACCTCCGTATGTTCAAACTATTTATTCAACCTTTGTTTTTCCTTCATCTATTTCCATGTATGGCCGCTCAGAGTGGAACTTGACTAAATTTTTTTCTAAGGCTTGATCTTTAATTGCCGTTCGGGGCTGAAAAATCAGTGTCATAATCGCTTAACTCCACATACCATTTGGTTACGATACATAGGATCTTTGCAATATGCTCTTCAACGGAAAAGAAGATTGAACTATACTTAAGTGTGCCTGAAAGTAAGGTATCATCTTCTAAGCTACGATAACTAGAGTGAGAGCTAGCTTTTCCAACTTCAAATATATTTTTTATACATCTAAAAAGATTTTATATACATATTGTACTAGTTGTGGGAAACTATCGAAATCTCAGATCAATATATCGCTCACATCATAATTTAACACCACTATGTAGACAAACAACTTATCCCCGAATTAGGTCTGGTCAAGAGTTCAGGAGTGGAGATATACTTTTTAATTTGTGTATAAGCCTCAGAATATTCTTGGGTCCAATTGAAGCAATTCACTTGTCTCAACACTTGAAAAAACATAACACATTTATCTGAGGACCTTAATATGAACCTTTCAAGGTTGCCATCCTCCCTGTCAACATCTTTACATCTTTGATTGTCCGAGGAGAAGCCATGGTACTCGAAGTGTTTAGTTGTACTGGGTCGGCTTCTATCCATAGTTCACTGAGTGTGTACCCAAGAAACTTTCCAAACAAACCCCTGAACGTGTGTTTCTCCGGATTTAGATTTTTTTTTTAAGTTAGCAAACGTTTTGGCACTTTTCATTAACATATTGTTAATATATAGCTCAACATTTCGTCTGATCTGAGCCTTTAATACCTTGTTCAACAAGTGTTGGTAAGTAGCCCAACATTCTTCAACCCAAAAGGCAAAACTTTATAACAATGCAGACCATTTCCAGTGATGAACAGAGTCCTCTTTTGATACTTTGGATCCATTTTGATTTGATTATACCCTCTCTACACATCCATGTAAGACAACAACCAATTTAGCACGTGGAATCTACTACTTAATCGATTTGAGTGACCGAAAAATGATCCTTTGAGCATGTCTTATTCAGTTTAGTGAAATCCACACATGCTTTGTTCATCTCGTACACGGACATGAGCTACGCTTCGAAATGCTTTAGGTGGAATCTACGCATATTCATCTCAGGATCCTGGATAGTATCTTCAAAGATGTTTCCCATTTTCTTCTCTGTAGTAGTATTGTTCTTGAAACAAACCATATCTTTTTCCATAGTTTTTAAGTTGTTATTGGCAGATTCCACTTCTTTGCATAATTGTTGTGTTGCAGCTCCTAAATTGATAAAATGTTGAAGAGAAAAAAATTACCTCTTCGAATTGTGGTTGTTCCTCGGGTATATACCTTAGTATGTTATAAAGCATTAGCTAAAGGTGATGGTGGAGTTGCTGGGACTTGTACTTCAAACAAAGAGCATTAGTCACTTGAGTTGCGAGTTGACGAAGTTGTTCTTTGATATTTTGGATTACTAGATCAGCATCATATTTGAGGCCTTGTTTGAATTCTTGATCATTGAGGAACATATTAGTGTCTAAGTTATCATTCATTTGCTCATGCTCCTCAACGTGTATTGTAGCCTCTCCCTGATTCTTATTAATAACTACTATCTCTTCATTTTCTTCGGACACAAGGATCTCCTCCATAATTTCAGCAACAACTTTTTTTACTTGTCTTTACAGGAGGTATTGTGGGTCTGCTCCTTTTCTTTTTCAAACAGAAGCTTTTGTTATTTTGGTGGTTGGCTCAGTTTTTTTACCCTCCTTGATGCTAGGAAGGCTGGGTTGTGTAGTTTTTCTTTTTCCCTTCACTTGTGGCATCAGATCTTCAGATGAGGGTATAGCACCAGATGTGCTAGTTGGTTTTTTTATTCTTCTTCTTCTGAGGAAGATGGCTGTCTAATCGAGTTTGAACGAGGAGAAATATATTACAGTCAGGAGCCACTAGCCTTTCCATAATTTTTAGAAGATTGGGTGGCTCCATTAGATTTTGTGGGCGATCACTTCCCACATCGAGTCTCCACAAGTGGCCGTTGAGAAATTTGATGGGTAGAAAGACTGAGTGAATTCTGTTTCCCTATACTGCAAGTTTGACAAAGATGTCTTTGGTCGCTTTTCAACGTGCCTCGTGATACCTCGAAATTTCTACAAACAGAAAAATACTTGATGTGTTGGGCTCAGAGATCTAATTGAAAGAGTGATTAAAAAATAAAATTAAAGACTCGTGGTTACTCCTCCGGACAAGGTTTAGTCTTGATGGGTTGGCCTTGGAGTTCTCCTTGCCATTTTCCCAAGCTCCTGAAATAAAAAGAAACTTTTGTTTTTAAAATTTGTCTGCCTCCAGCAAATCGTCGATGATCTTCAGGTCATCATCCAATGTAAGTTAATAAAATTGTAACACTGGACCCTTCGACATCTTGGTAAGGGAGATGAATTCTTCAATTCATAGAGGGATTTGGGCCAATCTTGAAGCCATGATTACGCAGAGAATAAGGTGAACCACTAATTGGGTATCACCTAGGTTGGGCAGATGTTTAGAAGTTCGAAGTAATCCAATATCATGGCATCCAGTAGAAACCAAAGACCCCAATTGATGATCTCTAGATAAACCACCAACTCACCTTCTTTGTAGCTTAAGGGAGTTCTACCTTCCTTAAGGAGCCGAAGCCTAATTTTATCCCTCATGCCCCATTGTTTTTTTCAGTTATGTTGCTTGTGTCTCTTTGTAATAGGTGTAAGACACATTTTTAAGTGCCAAAATGTATGCAACATCAAGTGGATCTAAAGTTTTGCCAACAAAGGCAGCTACCTCTTCAGCAGTTCCACGAGAGGTTTCTTCTTTCTCCTATTTTTAGATTTAACTGGAGGAGTATTGTTTTTTGTTTTCACTCTCACTAATGTTTTAGGACCCCTCCTCAACATTAGCATCACTTCCAGCTTCACTTTCATCCTCATCATTGGAATGAGTGGTTCTTGAGTCACTTTCTTGCTCGTAAATTTCGTCTCATAACTAAGGAGGATTGGTTCGAGGAGCTTTCATTTCTAAGGGATCATGTTGAGCCATTAAAGTATTTGTCTCAATAATCTCTCTGGGAGAGGAGAGGATGGTTTTAGATACGAGGTGCAATCAACTTTGTCTCCCACAGCTATGAAGGTTTCCTTGTGAGTAGGAGGTTGGATTTGAGGACAAGTTTTTGTGTTATTTGAAAAAAACTCTTTGTGTTGAGGACGATGAGCCTCAATGGTAGCTGGAGAAAAAGTTTCCTCTGACCTTTGTGAATAATTTTTGGTATGACTGACTTTACGATTGGTTTGAGGAGTTGAGTTTGTGGAAGGGATTCGAGGAGATGGTGAAATTCGAGGTGTTTTTCGAGTTTGAGTTTTGGATGATTATATTTTTTTAACTAAAGAAGGACTAGAAAAGGAAAGAGGAGTTCGAGTGGGATCGAACTTACTAAAGTGATTTATCTTTGTGGAAATACCTTTAGGAGCATCATAGATCAGACCAACAACTCTGTATTCCTCAACGTTTTTACTTACGCATAAATAACCGTAGGCGCCAAAAACGTTCTTATCCGATTTGGAAGAACTGGGTTTCTTTGGGATTTTGGATTTCGATTTTCTGCATTTTAAGTATTTTCTCATAAACAATTTGAATATTGAACGGAGATTTTGATTTTTTCGGTGAAGGTAGGTAAAGACTTGAAGATTCTGGTGAAGATAACCACTCATTTCTCTCTTTCTCTCTCTAGAAAATGTTGAAGAAAAACAGAAACAAAAGGGTATTTTATAGAAAGAGTTTGAGAGAAAGAGGATTGGATGAGGTGAAGGATTCGATAGGCCAGAAACCCAAACGGCTGAGTGAAAGGGAGTCTGACACCTACTACATGAATAGGCCTAGTAGCAGACCTACTATTTAGGGTATCATTACCTATTTGATTTGCACTTCGAACTGCGCCTCGAATTATGATGATTGATTAGAAGGAAACATATATACATGCACATATTTAAAGCACTTTGAATTTTGATAAAGGAAATTTGATTTCAGTGATGACGAACATTCAAAGCTAATTAGTTCTTACTCATCGAGTTTCATAAGAACTAGAGGGGTTATTAATGAGAAAATAGAACTTCGAGGACTAAAATGTAAAGGAATAAGTCTTATTATGACGTGTTGTATAATTATAGGAGACAATTAAAGTTTTATGTTTTAGTAAGGGACTTATATGCAATTAAACCTTTTCTATAACCGTTTCCGTTACAGTTAAGTCATTGCGCCTCTATATAACAGCCAAACCTGATCAAATAAGACATAACACTTTTGTGATTTGGAGGTCTTGGCTATTTTACTTTCTCTCTCTACTTCTTTACTTCTTTCTATTCGTTATTGCGAAACCCGATAAATACTTATCAATATCATCTACAAAATAGGTGTTCAGTTTTACAGGAGGTGATGTTTCTTGTGAAACAAATAAAAAGATGTGTATATTCCATTCAGCCATGGAGTTTAAGTTCATAGTATGGGTCGTAAGATGAAATGAAAGTTAAATGGTTGAGAGACCTATCGATAGATATGTCATTTATTTTAAAGGAAAACATACCAATCCAAAGACATCGTAACAATGATGAAACTTTGGGTAGAGCCTACAATGGTATCTATAATATAAAAAAATATAGATATATAAGTCTGAGACACGAGTATGCTAGATAATTTATTCAAAGTGGAATCATATCGGTCTGGTACATATGTCTTAGTGAGAACTTGATACATATGTTTACCCATCAACTCAAAAAGTGGTAAACTCTACATATAGAGAGATGAGACCAAAAATCTTAAATTGATATTCTTCAAATAAACCCAATTAAACTATAGAGAACTTGGATACGAAAATTTAATGGGTAACATCAAGTTACTTGTGAAAGGTCTAGCACATAAAATCGAGTTTCATAGCTCAGGTGTGTGATATAATACTGGTCATTATCGTAGATGGTTAAGTTCAATGAAATACTGGTACAATTCGGTCTACATGTGACATGTGTTTATAAGGACAACCAAAACACTATAATAATCACAGTTTTGAGAATCTAAAGGGAATGTCACCTATGAGTTCTTCACAATTTATGTTTATTGAGATGATTAAAGCATACGAACCAAGGAGTGCTAAACCAAACTTTGGATGAAGATATTGGTATAGGGCATATGGGTCTCACTTTGTTATTTTGCATCAAGTTAAAATTCAAATCGAACTATACGAATAGACTTTCATTTTAAGTATATTAAGTATTAGATTTCAAGCAAACTACATGGAAAACAAACTATTGTTTATTTAATTTACTAAGTATAAGCATCCAATACTTTACACACCGAAAATTCATACCAATTGCTTTTGTGAATTACTTTTCAGTTTAAACCTCCTGGATAGAGAAAGAGGTGAATAGAACCTCAATGATTACAGCGTCATCTTTCTTGTAGCCTAAAGATTCCTCGTTAAGCGTCTCGAATGAGATAAATTTACCAGTTCCCCAGACAGAATTTTGAGAGCTAAAAGTGACAATGTCTGCAGTAAAAGATTCGAGCCTTTAGGTTCTATCCATCTAACAAGAAATGTCACTGAAAAAAGGTTAACATATTCAGATGCTTACTTTTCAATTCACGGTGAGAATTTCTGAGCTGATTACGTATACGCATTTTCCAATCAAGCCGGAGTTCCAAACTCTTCGACAACTTGTCAGCTTCTTCTAAATAAAGATGTATGCCCAATGAATTGTCTTTTCCATCATGAAGTCCAGTCGGATAAACCTTAAGCTTCCTGATTTACCATGTCATATGATATATTTTATAATCTATTTATATTACTTTTAATTCTATTTAAATAATAATAATAATCACTCTACAATTTGTACCATTTGAATCCACCCATACGAAATGGTTCTGAATCGATATCTTTGCCAGCCAACTTTGATATGTTTTTTATTTTCCATGTGAATATAGATCCTGGTTCTGTAACCAGGGGTGCTGCCATGACAGGCAAATTTGCAACAGGCGAATTTGCAACAGGCAAATTTGCAACAGGCGAATTTCCAAGAGGCGAATTTGCAACTGTTTTGCCTCCATGCTTGATGACAAATAGGTCGGCTCCAAATGAACATTCATCGTTCACAAGAAATCCATTCGAAGCATCTTCAAAATCCTCGAGTGAGATTAGGTTGTCAAGTCCCCATTCTTCTTTCAGTTCACGAAATCGCTTAACAGCCCCATCTTAATTTAATATAGAAAACAATATAATTAGCTTACGTCATATTGATGCATATTGCAAAAAATTACTATTTACCTTGCACCGTCAAGAATCGGTCTTTTATATGATCATATATGAAAAATGTGAAGGTGGCAGAGACCTCCCAGTCTTTAGACAAATCATTTGTTTCCACGATCCGCAAGTATAGCGAAATACTCTTTTTTATATTCTTTTTCTGGTTTCCTTTAGGATAAAGACATAGTCTCCTGTGTTCATATCAATAAAAACCATTTGCATTATATATCAATCATACAAATATCATACATATATCATACATATATCATACAATATCATACCACTTGAAGCCTCCACATTCGAAAATATCAGATTCATAGACACCAGGACCGTTTTTGCATAGTTGTGAAAGTGATTTTGTTGCGAATGAAAAATGAGATGGTCCTAGATCTCGGAACGTTCTAAAAACTCCTGCAAAACATTAAACAATCTACATTTTTAGACTGAAATCAATGACTTGAACTAATATATAAGAAGGTGTTTGATCCATAATCAATACCTCTTATTGAAATGAACTGAATTGAATATGTTCAAAAAAACTATCTAACATAACAACTATATGTGGGAAATTATAATTAGAAAATAAAAAAGTAGAAAGAAGTCCTTTGATAGATGCTGGGGAAAATAACCATTTTGGAGGTCGTAGCCATCGGGGGGCACACCATGTCTCCTGAAATCAGCGAAGATAGTTGCTATAGAAGGTAAGCAACAAGTCCGATTTAAAAGAAAGACGTAGCTCCATAAATAAATACACATGTAGGCGAGAGACACACGGACCTTTTAATTGGTTGGCCGGTGAAAACCTCAGCCCCAAAAATGCAGCGATCCTTGACAAGATATCCATTAGTTGGATCTTTGAAGGCTTCATGTTCAAGTAGTTTCGCAAAACCCCAATTTCTTTTGCCATTATAAAAGCGTTTAATTGGATCACCCACATCTACAACCATAAAATAATTCAAACTAGTTCATTTCTTTTGTTTGGTGGTAGAATTTGAAAGAATACATACAGCATTAACTTCCCATACCTTGGAAACTCAGAAACTGCTTTCGTTTCTGATTATACACAAATAGCTTGAAGTCGACATTAACTTCCCATGCCTCAGGCATAGAGTCCGTGTCTTGAATAACCAGATAAAGAGATATATGGTCTTTGATGTCCCCTTCATTGTTCACGTTTGGATAGAAAATTATTTTCCTGCAAATAATTCAAGACATTAGATGCTAATATGTTTAAATATAAAGAAAAAACTAAGACGAATGAATGAAAGGTGAGGTCACCATTTATAGCCTCCGGCTTCAAAAACATCAGATTCGTACTTGCACTGTTTCCTTTTAACCATGTTGGAAAAAGAGTTAACCTCGAAGGAGTAGTGAGTGGGAGGATGATCTCTTAGAAACCTCAAGATCCCTTGTACGTTTTTTTACAGATAATCTTCATAAGAATTGAAAAACGAAAATAAATTTATGAAAATATATTTAAACAGAAGATAATATACATACCAGGACCTTCATAGGTCTCCATTTGAGTAAAACAGGATGTTATATCAAATGATAGGGAACTCAAATACGGAAGAAGTTAGCTAGGAACCAAATTCAATTTCGATGATGCACAAATGGTAGCTTCAAGGTGTTTAATATACACAATTTATGTAATATGAAAAACCCACTTGTAGCTTAATGGAGGTAGTTTCCTATGGGAGTGCTAATCAACTAACAGCTAAAGGAACGAATAACTCATTTTGATTAGAGTCGGACTATTTCAAGATACAACTTTCAAAATCAATAATCTATTCTTAATACTTATAAATATATCGTCAAGGGAGAGGACAGCAAATTTGATCGCCATTGATGCCCTCACGGATTTCCATGGTCATTGTACAAACATGGTCAATTTTTTCATGTCATATATTAAACACTTAATTTCTCTTTAGGGTATCTCCCTCACGCTATAAACTTGGATCTAATTAAAAATCCAACCCACCCAACAAAATCAATTAAAAACATTTTTTTGAAATAATTAAATATTAATTTATTTTGTAGTGGAGTACTTTTTTTATCTCCGTTCTAGTGTGAATGCTAAAAGTATCCCCTAACAATTCATCTTTTTCAATCTATAAAAAAGTTGTTTGTTTGTGTTCAGTGAGTGTTGTTTCGTATTATCTTTTTCCAACAAAGTGGTACCATAGTTATAAGCTCAATCCAAATTTTTATTGTCAAATCTTCGACATATTGAAAGATATAGCTAACGGTGTATCATCCTTCCAAGTTCCAACACTCAATAACAACAATCTAAAAATTGGAGTATCAAGATGAAGGCTCTTCTCAAAGCACATGATATGTGGGATGCCATAGAAAACAGGATTGACGATCTCGAAGATGAAGCTAGACTTACTCAAGAGGAGAAAACAACTTTGATGGATTGAAGAAAGAGAGATAAAAAAGTTATATGCCTCATCTATCAAGCATTGGATGATGATGGCTTGGAAAAGATTTCAAGTGCGTCTTCCACCAAGCAAGCGTGGGAGAAATTAGAAATCTCCTACGAAGGAGTCGAAAATGTGAAAAGGTACGTCTCATAGCGTTAAGAGATGAATTCGAATCCTTACACATGAAAGTATCCGAGTATATTTAGGATTATTTCTTAAGAGTATAAATCATTTTTAATCAAGTAAAAAGAAATCGTGAGAAGTTAGAAGATGTAGGAGTAATAGAAAAAATACTTCGTTTGTTTTATCATAAATTTGAGTATATTATCGTGACGACTTAAGAAACTAAATACTTTGAGGAAATGATGATTAGACAACTCCAATGATCATTAAGATCCTATGAAGAAAGCACAAGAAGAAGCAGGACATCATGGAGCATCTTTTTAAAATATAATCAAAGATATGCATGCAACTTAATAGGACGATATAAACCAATGTGGCGTAGGCAGAGGGAGAAACCGCATACGACGTGGTAATCATGGTTGTAAACATGGTTGGAATTCTAATAAAAATTATTCCAACTACAATTATGAGAAACGAGAAAGCTCAATAAGTGTTCGTGGAAGAAGAAATCCAAATTTGAGGTATGATAAATCTTAAATCCAATGCTATAAATGTCAAAAATTTAGACATTATGATTTAGAATGCGGAGGCCCTAGCAAAAGAGTTGAGGAGAAAAAAGATATGTTACCACTAACATATGAAAACACTAATGAAGTTCAAGAGAACACTTGGTATTTGTCTCACGAGTGCAAGCAGCCATACGTGTGGGAAACGAAGAATGTTCGTAAAGCTTAATAAAGCATTGAATGGAAATGTCTCTTTTGGAGATGATAGAAAAATATTGGTGAAAGTAAAATGTAACATTCTTATTCGTGCAAAAAAAATTAGTATTAATAAAAGGATAAATTTTACATAACCCTCAAATTTTTTGTTCACTAACATCTGATAGGTTGTCCCGGCATTCTTTAATGTGAATAGCATATCTTTACTTATATTGATTATATATGAAGTTGTTGATACAACTTATCCACATTACATGCAGCGTATTCTAGCTGATAAAAGCATATAACTAACTTTTTTGTTAGAAATATTAAGTTCATCTGTTTAGCAAACCCATTATGTTGGAGAGTCCCTATCACGGCTGCATGTCTACAAATAACAAGTTTATAAAATTAGAGAGTGAATAGATCATTCACATATTTCAAGCCATTATTACTTCTTAACTTCTTCAACATCTTTCGAGTCTGATTCTCTACGAGACAAAAACTTCATCGTTGGTATTCAAAAGTACAGCCCATAATTTTCTAGAGTATTTATCAATCAAAGGCATGAAAAACATTACACCATTCATGGTGAGTTTCCATGTCAGACCCTAAAGATCCAAATAAATATATTCAAGCACATAATTACCATCCAACAACTCTTGTTTGATAAGTTTAATAATGAATTTATCCCTCATATTACCTACATTTAGACGTCGTGGTTTGGTTGTAGTCACTATGAGATACTACAGATCTTTCAAGAACTAACACATTGTTAAACCTATATGCTTTTATAAAAACAAGTTAGCCATGAAAAATCCTAAGTCTGCCACCTTCACCCTTAGGCTTTGAACAGTACATCGTCCCTCGACTATCACGTTTGGTGGCAAATAGTCCCTTGACTTTCAAATATCCGTTGACAGTCCCTGGACTATCGCGTTTGGATAAAGTTAGTCCACCAGATCCTCTGATCCATGAGAGGCCGCCACGTGTCACCATAGTCCCCAGATTTTTGTATCACCACTAGTCCCTTGAGTTTAGTTTTCTGTAATTTTCTACATTTTGGGTTTGACCTAAACTCAAGGGACTAGTGGTGATACAAAAATCTGGGGACTATGGTGACAGGTGGCAGCCTCTCATGGATTAGAGGATCTGGTGGACTAACTTTATCCAAACGCGATAGTCCAGGGACTGTCAACGGACATTTGAAAGTCAAGGGACTATCTGCCACCAAACGCGATAGTCGAGGGACGATTTACTGTTTAATGCCTTCACCCTTATATGTAAATCCTTACTTATTTAACATGTCAATAGAAAAAGGCTTTGTTTAATATAGGGCACATGTCTCACATTTATCATCACTTTATCAAGTTGTGTAGACAGTTTTAGCCTAACATTCCTCATCACATTTACAGCAAATGGTCAACCACTCTCGAGGATGATTTTTCCATCATCAAATAATTTGAACTTTTCAAACCAATTTTCGTTAGTCATGTGGAATGAAGATCCCGAATGTAACACCTACTATTATTATATGTGCCAATAGAAGTCATTAAAACATCATCATTTCTCTTGTTGGGGTAATGTCAATAAAAATCTTATTGAATTAAACCGAGATATTTCTTTATTCTTCACCAAATATCTTCTTCAAGATATGGCCATCAAAATCATTCTAAAACCTTCAAAGTAACTTTTTAGAAATGTCTTCTTTTGAAGATCTTTTAAGTTCAAAACACTTTTAACTTCGGCCATTATAAGAGATTTTTTGCAATATAGCATGATGTCGATAAAATTCTCAAAACGATTCAGCATAGAACTCGATAGGATTGTGGTCATTTTTTACCTTAACCTCAAGTGCATTGAAGTAATCAATAATTTTATTAAAATTATCCAAGTGGCTTCAGATTCTTTGTTATTGTCAACTTTCGGGTGTAGACAACTATTTATTGCGATACAATTCATTAGTTATATACTTTTTCATTTAAATAAATTTCACTCGATTTTCTATCCCTTATGTCGTCGGTCTTGAGCTACTTTTTGAAGCACCGGACCTCTCAAACTTAATATCAGAGCGTTACGAGTCTTTGTCAGTTCTTCGACATCAATCAGCTCTTTGAAATTTCATAAATGGCAATAGATAACCCCTTATGTAGTATAATTTTTTAACATTAATTCTCGAGAGGTTAGAATCATTCTCTTTGTTGAATTTTTATATGTCAAACTTTATTGAACTCATCTGGTGACTTTTCTTGGTTTAACGGTAAGACTCAAATCTTTAACCTCAAGATCTAAAATGATTTTCTCTTTATTCCTTATACATATTATCATAAAAAATTATTGTTACAGATTATCCACGCTCATAGGACTACTTGTTGTGGAAATCATAATATTTCAAATTCAACAATGGTTAAAACTAAGAAAGCATTAGCGGAATCTTGAACCACAGCATCTTAGACTTGAATGGACGAGGAATCACATGCTTGTTTAATAATATGGAAGTTAAGATATTTTACTTTTAGATGTATGGTTCACCAAAAAATAATAGAAGACAACACACATTAACCAATCAAAAAAGATGAATTTAACGTGGTTCTGATAGTGAAGCAATCCTACATCCTCCGATAACAAAACTATATTTTATATATGAGGAGGTTACAAGTAGAATTTATCGAACACAAATAACTCAACCAATTTTTATTTTGTTACAAAGTACTCTATAGTTATAAAATGACTTATAGATCTTGGAGTTTCTCTTAGTGTTTATTTTCTACCTCACTAGAAATCTTTTCTATGTTTCTGTATAACGTGCAACACCAATTCAATTTTCTCCTTCACGTTATATATAATCAAGGATGTAGTGCACAACACATCAAGCTCACATTAGCACCATAAGCATATTTTTGTGTCCAACCAAATAAGAAAATGGTTGTTACCACACCAAATACATGGTAAAACTTGTCGAGTAGTGGCACAATTTAATGAGGTTTGTACAATTATATCGTTTGTCCCTCTTATAATGCACATTCCAAATTAATTTTCACAATCAACTAGATATATTCGATTATTTATTTCAAAAAAAATTATACAAGTGATCAAACTCCTTCCATGAACTTAGGTGAATATCTAAAAACTTTTGACAGTATATTCCTATATTTTTGGTCGACCAAAAGATCAAACTATTCATATATTATATGCTCATAATTTATTTTTAAATCTCAACATATATTTTTTAACCTATATCATCGTCAGTTGAGTTGGGACAAAACTAATAAAAACGACGATAGTTAGTTTTTGCCTTTTAATTTTGGCTATTCATTTTCAGTCTTGAAATTCGAGATATAAACGAGTTATATTTAAGATATTATCCTTATATTCATTTTTTCATATGTATTTTATTTTAATTGTCTATTTTCATTTTTATAATATGTTGGTAAATTATACTGTTATAGGAATTTTCTTCCATGTTGAATAATATTATAAAAGCAGTTTTTTTCATTTATAAGATTTTGCCACAAAATTATTTATTATTTGGTTTTCTTAAAAAGTACTAATTCATAAACATATCATTTATTATAAAATAATTAAAAATAATAACTTACCGGTAAAATTAAATGTATTTGATTTGCAACCTAGCATCCCAATACAAATAAAAAAACAAAAAATATAAAAATATTGATAATTATTTCCGTTCTGAAATTTATAAGAAGTACTTTGAATAAATAGATTTTATTGTATGTAATTAAATGAAAATTATTTATCTTTAGAGTAAGTTGTTGATAAATATTTTGGTAAAAAATAAATTACCGACCATCATTTGAGTTTTAAATTTTATCAAAAACGATATGCAGTATTAGTTTTTCCAACAATATTTCTCAAAACACAAAGAGTTACATAGTTAATAACTAGTTATTTTTAACATTTAAAACTTCATATTTTTTGAATTCAAGTTTATTTTATTTTTCAAAACACAATTATTTCTATTTTTTATTAACGAATAAGTTCATAAGTGATATTTTTAGAGATATTTTTTTTTCGCAACCAAATTACACGTAATTCCGCAACGCGAACACAATTAATTTTTAGCAATTAAATTGCACGTAATTCTGTAACTCAAATACAATTGTTTTTTAAACTAATTTTGTCACCAAATTGCATGTATTTTGGAAACTTTAACACACTCCAATTTCTTTGTTCTTCTTAAGCTTTTTCAATATAAAAATCCACATGTTTTCACAACTACAAAAAGTTAGTTATTTCGCATCAAATTAACATTTAGTTTTATTATAAAAAAACACAATCATACTTATTTAACAATCAAAGTCCTATATCTCATTAGTTTTTTCTTATTTACGCAACACATTCGAACATAATTCCGATACTCAAACAAAGTTAGGTTTTAGCAACCAAATTACACGTAATTATGCAAGTGAAACACAATTATTTTAGCAACTAAATTACATGTGATTCTGAAATTGGGTCATAATTTTTTCTAACACTTTTTTTGCAATCCAATTGCACTAATTACATAATTAAGAAAAAGAAAAATAATTATATTTAATGAATCTAGATTTGTTTATCTAAAAAATAAAAAATATTGGTGTTTTTTTTGGAGCTTTGTTTAAAAAGTATGACATTTAAAAATAAACATGAGAGAGAAAAATAATTAAAAAATAGTTTAGACTAAGTAAAACAACTTATTTATGACGAGATAGTTATTGATATTTTATCAAACTTTATATGGTTTTGGATGTATACGTTTGATTGGGTGGTTATTTATAAATTATTATTTTTTTTATCTAATTTTAGTACGCGGAATATGTTTTTACTCTGAAATGATATGTATATAGTATACAAAATAATGACTTTTCATTATTTACAAAAATAAATTTAGGATTAGTTAACATAATACATAACCCTTTTTTTTGTAGCCGAGTTGGTTGAGTATGGCATTCTTATGACCAAAAGGTCATAAGTTCGAGTCCCTCTACATACGCTTTCTCGGCTGAGCCTGTCACCTTGTGTGGTTTACCTTCTGGCGTTGGTTTGCAGGCTATCGCGTCAGACTGAGGGTTTACCATGTGCGCACTCATTGCACTCTGAGTAGCGGCTGCGGGTTCCCTCTTTAAAAATTAAAAATAAATAAATAAATAAATAAATAACCTATTGTATTTGGTTTATCGCATGATAATTTTAAACAATTTAATGATAATTAAAGTAGTTTGATTATTGTTTGACATGAATTAGATTCCATATGTAGTCATATTGTAATTAAAGTAATACACATTATTTTTAGGACCGATCACCTGTTCCAATCAAATAATTTACAAGTTTACGAACCTCAATGTATTTTCAAGATCGATCTTGTCTATATTATTAGAAAAATTATATAAATGCACTACTGTGATTTTGTTAAAGCTACTACTATTTACTATCCATTATTTTTAAGTTTATTAATTGATCATATGTTTTAGGAGACGATAATTTTATATTGATTTACTAAAAATAATATTTTTTAAAAATTAATCCTCAAATTATATTATAAAATAAAAGAAAAATGGTGGACTTTTAGAGAGAGAAACTCTTTACTTTCCCTAGAAACCCTATTTAAGATTAGAGACCACAGCCGTCAGTAGTTATCTTTAGACGGCTCAATCTTCCATATTTTTATAATTATGAGTTTTCTTTATGAGTTTTGAATCTAGATTTTATCTAATCTTCCAACTTCCAAGTTATGCTCGTTTTCCTGGTACCTCTTATGTTCGTTTTTGTTTCATTTTCTTATTTTTGTATTTCATAGCCTTGATTTTTCCTCCGAAGATATATATTTGTGGGTTTTTTAACTAAGAATTGAGAAAAATTGGTTCTAAGAAAATAGGAAATTGTCGGTGGCGGCTGCTTGACCGAATGTTTATGAGGTACTAGGTTGTTCAGTGACTCATTTAAGCATGGATTGATAAGTGGATGCACTAGTAAAAGAGGCAACTCCAACGATTCATGGATATGTTATTCAGTTTATTCTGTTTTTGGGTAGGGAGTAGGGTTTCTAGTTCGACACCAATTTATGGATGATGGTTTCTGCCGAATAGGTACATTTTTCACCTCAATGGAGTTATATATATTACAACGATGTGAGTTTTCACCTCGATCAGATCTGGCTCGTATGGCGCTGAGTTTTATGTCTGCATGCAAGATTATGTCTAATTTTCTAATAGCTTTTATTAGATCTGGCACAATCTATTTTCTATGTATTTCTGTTGTAATTGACGTATTGTTTTTCGTTGTATTTAGGTGCCAGAATCTGTTTTAGTTGTATCTCCGTTGTATTTTGGTACCAAAATCGGTTTCAGTTGTATAACTGTTGTATTTAGATGGTTACATGTCAGAATCTATTTTACTTGTATTTATATGATTTAGGATATATTGTATTACACTATAAATCTATTTATTATAAATTTAATTCATTAAAAAAATATTATCAAAATAAGTGTTTTTTACGGTTGAATAAAATATAATTGTAAATATAGACTAAAAGGAACGGGGAGCATAATCTTGTTTTCTAAATGAGTGTATTTTATTAAGTAGATTTATAGATTAATTAGATATCTTATACTAATTACACATTCTATTTTAATTAGATCTCTATATTAATTATATTCTTTTAATATTATTTGGATTTCCTATATTAATTGGATTTTTTATATTAATTGGATATTTTACATTAAATCGATTTTCGATATTAATTTATATTCTAAATTAATTAGATTTTATATATTAATTAAATTATTAATTTAATTTTATATTAATTTAATTTTTTATATTAATTAAATTTCATTTTAATTTGGTATTCTACATTAATTAGATTCTTTAATTAATAGATTTAGATTTATTATACATAGCCTATAAATAGAATAAGATATAGTTTTGCAATTTGTGGTGAGATGCGATGCGAGCTGCATATTTATTGAGAGCGAGAAACTAGCTCTTGGTCTTTTGAGAGATAATAGAGATGGAAGATAAACATTCAAGATCGGGTTTTATGAATCATAAGTGATTCAGTCATTTATGTTTATGTTTGTAAGTCTTTCTGTAACATACGTATTTATAAAAAGAGTGTCTATTTCCCGTGGATCTAGGGATTCTTGACGATCCGAACCACGTATATCTTTGATTGTGCGATTTTTTACTTTATTTTTCTTTTGTTAACTTTGTTTTTGAAATAAGGTAAGAGCCGAAGTTTGTATTACCTCCTACGGCCTATCGGGTAGGTGTTCGCCAACTGTTGATCACTACTCCGGTTGAAGCGGCTAAGATTTGACCTAGCGAGTCTTGTTAGGGTTGGGATGGATCTTGTTAAGATATTTATGGATTCCCTAACAAGTAGTGCGGTTAGTGTGGAGATCGAATATCAATATTTGTTGTTGGTGAAGAACACCAAGTAGAAAGACAAAGATCGTGGATCTTAGAGTAAAGTCAATCGCATTCATAATAATGGATTCTACAAGGGAAGTATTAGAAAAAGCGTCTATTGTGGGGAATAGATCTGCTGGGATTCGGATGGAGGTAGTTGAAGGCTTGTCGAAGCAGGTGGATATTCAATCCATGAAATACCCGAAGAGGTTTATGACTCACAATGGTATACATATGCGAAGAATTTTGAACAGTACCTGGAAGCAGATAATAACTAAGAAGATGAGCTGTAACGTACTTGGAGTAAGAGTTATACTTATGACAGTTGGAAAGAACAAGAGATTGAAAGAAGGAACTATTTTGGACACCTATCATCGTCAACAAGATCCCTTGGACTTCCGATCATCGTGGATATGTAATAAGTGTCGGAGGTGGAGCTGAAGTTGAGATAGAGTTAGAGTTTCAACATAAGGTCGTAGATGTGGATACCTTTACGGAAGCTGTTTTCAAGATAGGTTGGGTTCGGCCTTTCCAAATGAAGTTCAACCATTGTTGGGAAAATTCAACCATTGTAAGGATGTTCAATTTGCAGAGCAATTTTCAAGTGTTGCTTGGCCTGATCTTGTGATAAGTCAGATGGATGTTGCTATTGTTTTCTTGGATGTGGAAGGTTGAGATACTGGTCTATTGCGAAGTATTTGTTATCCATTTTCTCACGCAAGTATACGCGGTCAAATAATAGCAAGTAGTAAGTAAGTAATATCGTTCCCACGAAGACCAGGTGTATATGACAAGAATTCACTTATGCAATAATGTATGATTATTAGACTAATGCTTGAACACGTATATAGTTTGGGTGAATGTTTATAACTAAGCAAATTAACTAACGAGATTAACTAACGAGTTTACTTATGCGAGAGAAAACATGGAACCCTAACTTCATTGTTTATTTTACTCTTTATGAAAATACTTCTCAGATAACGTTTAAGTTATCAGTATACGCTACCTCTCAGTACACGTAAACTAAACCACTTAAACAACCACAAAAGAGATAGCAGTTAAGTAGACATCACTTGCATGACAACTCTATATGTCTATACGAATTGAGGTACAATTGGTTTTAAGCACAAGTTATATATATCGATTACATAGGGTAATATGATATGGTTAGTGACATATTACGAATCATGAACAATCACAATACGAATCATTCAAGAACCTATGCTAGGATGGTAAGTTCTAAACCCTTAAATCCACTTTCGCATTCATTAAAGATTAACAAACTGGATGTTCGCGATACATCTAACTATAAGCACAACCATACTAGGTAACCGATAAACGTATCTCACAAATAAATCAAGCAATCAAACCATAAGTATTAAGTATTATTCAAACAAATCCATTAGAGTTCCATGACAATGATTAGTTCATAACCGAACGAATCATCATCATGGGCTCAAAAGTTAACATAGCTCTAAGTCGAATGTAAATAGATGAATAAGCGTTTAGAGAACGTTAAACCGAACAGTAGCCACCAAGTATCGCTTGACAGAAACAATCCGTAAACTACCGATCGAAAACACTGTAGCCGTACCTGCGTTTTGATCTCCGTCTGGTTGCTACTGCCGATCGAAATCAAAAGCAGTGTCACCTGCTTTGTCTCTTTCTCTCGTTCCGTTCTGCAGGATAAAATCCAAAAAGAAGCCAATTTAGTTATTCTCTTCCTTTTTGTATGTTCTGCCGAAAGAACACCCAAAAGAAAACGTCATCTGCCTTCTCTCCTCTCTTTGTATCTTTTAATCAAAGACCCACAAAAGCAGACATCCTCTCATTCTCTCTTTGTATCTTTTAATCAAAAACCCAAAAGCAGACGTCCTCTCCTTCTTCTTTTTCTCTTTATTTCGATGGCGGTGTTCTCCTCACTCTCGTGTGTTTCTCTCCTGCCGAAGCTGCAGATCAAAAAAAAGGAAAAATCGCCCTTCTCCTCTGACTCGGAATAGGGTTGGGGTCAGTACGGGCCAAATTCTAGGCCCAACAGAAATAAGAAAAAAAAAGCCTCTCTTCATTCATCGAGAAATTCTCAAAAACTTCTTCTAAAACCATTGAAAGTTTCTCGATGTTACCCTCGAGCTGTTGTTGTATATGCTCGAACAAATTTTGTTGCCTAACCCTTTGCACCTTTCGAGTTTCATATTTAAATGGCTAGGGATAAAAAAGGTAGTACGCAAAGCCATACGAGTTTGTAGGGAATATTGGGTCCGTATATTCCGCCTTTGTATATAAGTAAGAATACCCGATCTCCACACTAGTGTGATATTGTCCGCTTTGGACCCACTGGCCCGCACGACTTTGCTTTTGGTCCACTTCCAAAAGGCCTCACCCTAATGGAGATGTATTCTTAACTTATATACTGATCTTTCTTCCCATGTTTAACCGATGTGGGATGTGGGACTTTGGTCGCACCTAACAATCCTCCTCTCGAACAAAGTACCACTCTAGCCTCCTCTCAATTGACTTCCACCCCCCTACTCGATGACACTGTGCCGCTCCTTGATCAAGCCACCTGCTTGATGAGCTATCAGGCACTCCATCTTTTTAGATGAATCTGCGCCGCTCCTTTATCAAGCCACCTGCTTGCTGAGCCGTGGCGCTCCATCTTTAGATGAATCTGCGCCGCTCCTTTATCAAGCCACCTGCTTGATGAGCCGTGGCGCTCCATTTATCCAGCAGATCATTCACCTTGAGTATGGCTCTTGGCTTCTGGTATGATGTTCGCAGAATTTCACCCACATCACAACCCACCACATCGCGTTCCGTCTGGGCCTGGTGCTCTGATACCATTTGTAGGGAATATTGGGTGGTGCTCTAATACCATTTATAGGGAATCTTGGGTCAGTATATTCCGCTTTTGTATATAAGTAAGAATACTCCGATCTCCACAATAGTGTGATATTGTACGCTTTGGGCCCACTGGCCCGCACGGCTTTGCTTTTGGTCCACTTCCAAAAGGCCTCAAACTAATGGAGATGTATTCTTAACTTATATACTGATCTTTCTTCCCATGTTTAACCGATGTGGGATGTGGGACTTTGGTCGCACCTAACAGAGTTTGCAAGAAACCGCCTACATTTGTAAGGTTCTGGAGTCCATTCGTTATCCAAGTAAAATCGTTAGATCTTGTTACTTGATCTTCGAGTATACGAATCTTGTACTCAAAGGTTTCCTTGAGCTTGGATTCATGCTTAAAAGACTCACTGTGAGCCTTGTAGTAGTATATGTAGCTATCAAGATATTTTCTTGCTAACTTGGAGTTCATTTCGTTCGTATCTTTGTATCTGCCACAACTGTGACCAATTATCGTTGTCCAAGTATGACTTCTACCAGTTGCTTCACCTCATAGCCAACAAAATGGTTGACCACAAACACATAATACGAGGTTGTGACCTCCATTCTTTTCAACAGTCTTGCAACATTTCGGGCAAGGTTTTGTGTTGGCAGTTAACCAATTTACTGTCTCTGATTCTTCCTCGCAATTCTTAGTCCAGAGTTGCCACATTAGACACGAAACTGGTGAGTGTACTTCAGAGGAGCAACTAAAACAAAACTGTAAACCAAAAGCCCATTCAACCTCACAAACCTCATTATCTTCGACTCTAATTGCATTCCCACAATGAGGTAAACTCGGGCATCATTTAACTCTTGGATTATCCTCAACAGGTCCTTTTCTCTATCCTCAAAACATGGGTTCTGCGTCAACTTTCTTCATCTCAACAGCTGCAGGTTGTGTCTCCGCTGTCACTCGTACATGGAAGCAAATGAACTAACTACAGCCGCTACATTGGCAAATAGGGGTTTCCACTCACAAAATCAAATCCAACAACACATGCTCAACCATATCTGGATTGGACAAGGCAATGCAGTTTGAAGTTTCATCTGGCATATCAATATTTTCTAACTAAGAAACATGACTAAAAGAATCTTTTGGTACTGGAAAATCATCCATGTCTCCATGAGATCCAAAAGAAGAAGTTTCATCACGTAACTTTGACAAACTGAGGACATCAGAGCTACGTTCATGAATTGTTTCAGAAGCTTAAAAAGTGTTTGAAATGATTTCCATCTTCTTTGGTTCTGAAAAGAAAGCTTCGCAGGCAGCAATCTAAAAAAAACTCTCAAGTGATTGAATGTCAAATAGTGGCATTTTTTGGCGTAAAAACGGAGCTAATAAATGGTATCCCCTGTATACTTGCATATCTTTCACATTCTGAGGATTTAGATGAAGTGCCCAAGCAAGCAACGACAGGTCCATGTGGAGCATATCCTTAGTTTCGGCAGCTTCAACGAGAACCAAAGCAACACCCATCCCGCCAACATGATGAATAGTATTGTCAATCTCAATAAAATCGTCCAAAATGTAATATCCCCCCTCCTATTTTCTTCCCGTCCAACATAAAGTCACCAAGAAGCGGTGAAATACCACCGACGAGCATCCTACGAGAATGAATGAAAAACACGGTAAAACACAACGAATACTTGAGAACCAGCGACGATTTTAAGAATAATGGAAGCGTAATAAGTGACATGAAATACACTTATCAAACCCCCAAACTTAAACTGTTGCTTGTCCTCAAGAAATGCAAAATAGGTTTAACAAATGATGCATGAATGCAACTGAATTTAAATAAATGCAAGAATGCAATGATCCCGAACGAGTAACCGAAACTAATTCAGCATAAATGCTTCAACGAATATAATGACCTTGGAATACGAAATAACTAGGTACTCAAATGCTAGCAATACAAGTGTGGAAGCGTGCGTGTGTGCTCAAACTCAATCGACATGTTTTTAGTACAAATTAATGGACCTTACTCGTTCTTATAATAATAATCACAAGTTTAGAAACGAAATACAACCTAGATTCTTCATAGTCAAGATGCACATCCATATTTCCATGGGGTTGTCAGAGATTTATTATGTTTTATTATATATACAGACATACAAAGGTTTATTTGACCGTCCAATGGACGAGGTCCCCAAAACACTTATACAATGGTGTCCATGTAGGGAGCTTTAGGTTAGCGGATCCCAGACCGGAAAAGTATTAGGTCACTTAGGCACAAAGTCCCCTATAACTTAATAACTCGAGTACCAAAGAGCTCATCCTAGCCAATTTTGCCTTTTTCATCTTTTTTTTTCTCTTTTTTTATAAGAGATTGGGAATGAGTGTGTTTCGCTCCATCTCATTCCACCCCTATACTACTCATAATACGCAGTCCCCAACGAGAGGACGCACGTCAACGAGCGGCTACTAGCCTTTGACGCCTAACTAAATTATACACATATTTATTTTTCAACTCCTCCAAAGTTATATTTTTGTAATCCATGAGCTAATAAAGGATTAAAGTATGATTCTGAACCTAAGCAAGGATTATGTATAACAATACTCAAGTGTGTCCTTAACTAGCATAAAAACAATCGATGAGGCTACGTGTATTAATTGTGATTCTATATCAAGCAAGTTAACTTACAATCAACCTAATTAGATTTTATTCCTACTGTCATTCCAAACAATTTTCATCATTAGCTACTTGAGTAGAAATAGCAACTCAAGGGATCAAAGACGCAAAATGCATGAACAAAATTTTATGCTAATAGACTAACTCGATCCTAAACACAGTCTATATGATCATGGCATGAATATGCAAATAAGCACGACTAACATGAAGATGCACTGTCTATCATGAATAACTACTATGATGAATGCAACTAAAAGAAATTAAAAGATACAAGAAACACTCCCCTACTCGTCCAACAGTGTTGACCATTGTTTCCCAGTGGGTAGCCTCCCACGAAGTGCTTGTTTAACGTTGATAGCTCGACGATACCGCTCAGAATCATGCAGTATCGAGGCTGATGATCAATGCATCACGGTTCACCACATCTCTATAGTAATGCTTGAGTCGTTGACCATTGACTTTGAATGCTCTGTCTGGCGATCCCTCATAGATTTCAACTGCTCCATGTGGATATACTGTCTTGAATTTAAAAGGTCCAGACCATCTTGACTTGAGTTTCTCAGGGAAAAGTTTTAGACGAGAGTTGAGAAAAAGAACCATTTGACCCGACTCAAAAGCTTCATGTACAAGCTTCCTATCATGCCATTTATTAACTTTTTCCTTATACATCTTCGAGTTCTCATAGGCTTGAGACCGAAACTCGTCAAGTTCATTCAATCGAAGCAGACACTTCTCACCATCTGCTTGAATGTCGAAATTCAACTTCTTTAAAGCCTGGGATGCCTTATGCTCGAGTTCTGCTGGAAGATGACAAACCTAACCATATACTAACTGAAATGGTGACATCCTAAGTGGAGTTTTGTAAGTCGTTCGGTATGCCCATACTACTTCATCTAACTTGTGAGACTAATCTTTCCTCGCAGGATTCACCATTTTTCCAAGATTCGCTTGATTTCTCGATTCGAGACTTCAGCTTGACCATTAGTTTGAGGGTGGTAAGCGGTAGCAACATGATGAGAAACACCATATTTAGCCAACAAGGCTGTATACTGACGATTGCAGAAGTGAGTCCCTTCATCACTGATTATAGCACGAGGAGTTCTGAAGCGAGTGAAGATTTACTTATGAACGAAATTGAGCACTACCTTAGCATCGTCAGTTGGAAGATCTTTCACCTCAAACCACTTAGATACGTAATCCACAGCAAAGAGTATGTATAGATTGTTGCAGGAGGACACAAATGGTCCCATGAAATCTATTCCCCACACATCGAATACCTCAACCTCAAGAAGCATATTAAGGGGCATCTCATTTCTCCTAGAAATATTACCAATCCTTTGGCATCGATTGCGTCTACGAACGTACAGATGAGCATTCTTAAACAAGGTAGGCCAGTGGAAACCTGCTTGAAGAACTCGAGCAGCTGTCTTATCCCCAGCATAATGTCCTCAATAGACCGTAGAGTGACAATACTGTAAGGGATGCAACGTCGGATCATCTTATCAGCACAGTGTTTAAATAAGAATGCCTCATCCCAAAGATACCATTTCACGTCATGTGAGAATTTCTTTCGTTGAGCCCAAGTAAAATTTGAAGGAATCACATTGCTAACCAGATAGTTAACAAAATCAGCAAACTATGGCACTTCTCCTTGGATCAGGAACAACTGCTCATCTGGGAAACATTCGTTGATAAGAATTGCATCTCCCTTGTCTTTCTCATGTTGCTAAAGACGTGAGAGATGGTTAGCTACATGGTTTTCAGTCCTCTTTCTGTCTTTAATTTCCAACTCGAATTGCTGAAGCAAGAGTCTCCATCGAATTAAGCGAGGCTTGGCATTCTTTTTAGATAGCATGTACTTGATAGCCGAATGATCCGTGAAAACCGTAACCTTAGAACCAAGCAAATAGGATCTGAACTTCTCAAATCCATAGACAACAGCCAAAAGCTCTTTTTCAGTAACGGTGTAGTTTTGTTGTGCATCATTGAGGGTTTTACTAGCATAGTGAACCACGTGAAACACCTTCAGCTTCCTTTGACCAAGAACGACTCCCACAGAGAAATCACTAGCATCACACATCATCTCAAATGGCTCTTCCCAGTGAGGCGCAGTAATGATAGGGGCTGAAATCAAATTTTTCTTCAACAGCTCAAAAGCAACGACACACTCTTCAATAAATCGAAAAAGAACATCCTTTCCAAGTAGACTAAAAAGTGGTTTGGTGATCTTTGAGAAGTATTGAATAAAACGTCTATAGTTACCAGCATGAGCAAGAAAACTACGAATTCCTTTTACTAAGACGTGAGGAGGAAGCTTTTCGATCATTTCAAGCTTGGCCTTGTCCACTTCTAAACCCCTCTTAGACACCTTGTGTCCAAGGATAATACCTTATTGCACCATTAAGTGATATATTTCCCAATTAAGAACGAGGTTTGTTTCCACACATCTCTCAAGTACTCTACCCAGATTAGATAGACAGTCATCATATGATTTTCCAAAGACTGTGAAATTATCCATGAACACCTCCATGATATCACCAACCATATCAGAGAATATAGCCCTCATGCAACTTTGAAAAGTAGCAGGTGCATTGCAATGTCCAAACGAGACACGTCGAAAAGCAAAGGTAACAAAAGGGCATGTGAAGGTGGTCTTCTCCTGATCTTCTGGAGCTATACAAATCTGATTGTAGGCTGAATATCCATCGAGCATACAGTAATACTCATGGCCCGCCAACCTATCCAACATCTGATCAATAAATGGCAAGGGAAAGTGATCCTTTCTAGTGGCCTTATTCAATTTACGATAATCCATGCAAATTCTCCATCTAGTGACTGTCCGAGTGGGGAGGAGTTCATTCTTTTCATTTGTTATTACTACCATTCCTCCCTTCTTTGGTACACATTGCACCGGGCTTACCCACAAATTTTTTGAGATAGGATAGATAATGCATGCATCTAGCCACTTCAGAATTTCTTTCTTCACCACCTTTTCATGATAGGATTTAGCCTCTTTTGATGCTCGATAGATGCTTTGCTCCCTTCTTCGAGCAGAATCTTGTGCATGCAGTAAAAGGGACTGATTCCCTTGATATGTGTTATGGTCCAACCAATGGCTAATTTGAACTTCCTCATAACTCTCAATAGGTTTTCTTCCTCACTACCTGAAAGGTTAGATGTAATAATAACAAGTAATATAGATGACTCTCCTAAAAACTCATACCTGAGATGATCTGGCAGTTGTTTGAGTTCAAGTTTAGGAGCTTCTTCTCGAGAAGGTTTAAGTCTTTCTTGAGAATCCTTAAGATCACCCAATCCAAGCGACTCATGTGGAATATTGAGCCTCTTTTGATACGGGGCTGCCTATAGTAGTTGAACACATTCGAATATTTCTTTGTCTTCGAAGTCAGATTCACCATGTAGAACTCTGCCCATAACATCTGAACTCACAAACCGATCCAACTCATTACTGTGCAAAGAATCGAACATATCCAACCTGAAACATTCTTCATCCTCTGTTAGAGATTTCATAGCCTTGAAAACGTTGAAAGTGACATTCTGATATTGCACTCTCATAGTGAGCTCCTCTTTTTTGACATCAATCAAAGTTTTGCCCGTAACCAAGAATGGCCTTCCCATGATTATGGGGATGTTTTTGTCCTCTTCGAAATCCAAGATAACGAAGTCAACCGGAAAAATGAGTTTATCTACCTTTACTAAGATATCTTCCATAATACCATGAAGATATATGATAGAGCGATCAGCCAGTTGAAAAGAGTTGCTAGTCGGTTTTGGCTCAGGTAGCCCAAGTTTCTCAAACACAGATAGGGGCATCAGATTAATGCTCGCTCCCAAGTCATATAAACCTTTACTAAGGCATATTTTTAATATACTTTTTTGTTCTATAATATATATAGTTATACAAAATATTATTTTTATCATATTTTACATGTCGTTTAGTACACGAATACAAAATTTTAACCTATTGCGGAACAAAAGATATTAATGTCTAACACCACCTCATTTGAATTCATGGTTCTGCCAATCACTATAAGCCTAGGTGGAGAATTGTGTAATGTAGGCAAAAAGTAACGTGAAGCATAATCTTCTTTTCAAAATCAGTCTGCTATATTAATTAGATTTCTACAATAATTAGATTTTTATATTAATTAGATTTCTACAATAATTAGATTTTTATATTAATTAGATATTCTATAATAATTAGATTTCCTCTATTAGTTAGATTTTCTATAAGGACTAAAGAGAGAGTTTTGTGAATCATGAGTGATTGAGTCTTCTGTATTTTTAGAGTCTTTCTGTAACCTAATTATTTATAAAAGAAGTGTATATTTCCCGTATATGTAGGATTTCTTCATGATCCGAACCACGTAAATCTCTTGTTGTGCGATTCATCTATTTTTATGTTCTTTCTAGTTAACTTTATTCTTATAATAAGGTAAGAGCCAAAGATTGTATTACATCATATGATCTCTCTGGTAGGTGTTTGCTAGCTGTCGTCACTGCTTCGGCTGAGGTGGCTAAGATTCGGCCTAGTGAGTCTTTTCACGGATGGATCAGATCTTGTTCGGATATTTATGATTTTCCTAAAAAGTGGTGCAGTTAGCGTGGAGATCGAGTATCAATATTTGTTGTTGGTGAAGAAGAGAAAATAGAAAGAGGAAGAACGTGGATCTTCGAGTAAAGTCAAGCACAATGACAATGATGATTTCATAAGAGAAGTGTTAGATTCAAGCTATCTACTAGATGGATGTGTTTGTAATAGAAGGGGCGTCTAATGTGGCTAATAGATCTGCTGAGATTCAGTTGGACGAAGTTGAAGGATTTTTGAAATAGGTGAAGTTTCAATCTAGGAAGTACCTGAAGAGGTTTAAGACTAACAATGGCGTGGTATTAGTGAACTGACCATTCACTAGCTATTTCCTAAATTTGGTATGCATAGGCGCAACATCTTAAAGAGGACATCGAAGCATGGAATAGTTGAGAAGATGAGATGTAATTTACTTGGAGTAAGGGTTGTCCTTCGAACATTTTGACAGAACCATATATTGAAAGAATGAGCTGTTTTGGATAGCTAACGTCGCCAACAAGAGCCCCTGGAATTTTGGTCTTCATTGAGATTTAATAGGTGTCGGAGGTGGAGCTACAGTTGAGATGAAGTGTGAACATAAGAATGAAGATATAATTACCTCTACATAAGATATTTTCAAAATATCATTCTAAATCATTGTTGGGTTTGGGTTTTGACTTGAAGTTTGATGGGTCAAAGGCTTGAGATGTTCAAAGTGAGGAGCAATTGTTAAGTGTTGTCTCGATATAGTTAACGTACTGGCATGAGAATCGATAACTTCAGACATGCAGGTGGACAGTTTCTCTAAAGCGAATAGCTAAAGCATCGAGATAACAGATATTGGAGTTACAATAAACCTATGTGGAGAAATGTTAAATCTAGGCTAAAAGTACATGAAATATATTCTTCTTTTCTAAATAAGTCTATTAGATTAATTAGATTCGTACATTAATTAGATATTGTATATTAATTTTATATCTTATATTAATTAGATGTCTAGATTAATTAGATTTCTTATATAAATTGGATATTCAATATTAATTGGATTTCCTATATTAATTTGATATTATATATTAATTGAATTTTCAATATTATTTGATTTTCGTATTAATTATATATTATATATTAATTAGATTTCTATTTTAGTTAAATTTATGTTAATTTAATTTTCTATATTAATTAGATATCTTATTAATTTGGTCTTCTATAATAATTACATTCCTTAATTAATGGATTAAGTTTTATTAGATATGACATATAAATAAAAGAGGCTATAATTTTACAAATTGTGGGGAGACACTATGTGATTGTTATCCCTTTCGGGCTAAAAAACATTGATCATACATACTAAAAACTCGTAAACAAGACCTTTACAACACAGCTCGGAAAAAACCTATAGGCGTCTACTCATGATATGTCGGTCAGCATCACTTAAGATGAAAAATTAATTGGCTGACTTGGTAAAAATGTTCGCCAAATCTTAACAAGGTCAATTTAAAACAAAATCCAGAGAAGTTCATCTTTAGTGTAAGGTCCGTAAAGTTTTTGATATGATCGATGCCAAAGACATAGAGGCATAGCCCTTCATCCTCCAAACATAAAGGTAATACAAATATTAACACAGAGGTTGGTTGGCTGAAACATATTTATTTCAAGATCTTCAAACAAGTGTTGCATTTTTTTTAAAGTATTAAAAGGAGGGGGAGGTTCAATTAGACTCCACCCTATGCTGAGGTATTAAAAAATATTAAAAGGTCAGGCATTCTCTAAAAGTATTAACAAAGTCAAAACCAGGTGAGTCTATATTCTTAAACCTAGTACTTTTGGATTTTTGTTTTTGAAGTACTAATTAGAGAGGAATGAAATGAATCTAAGTCCATATACTATGTAAGCATGAGAGATAAAAAGTGAAGAGAGGATTCTATGAATCACGATTAATTATGTTTTTTGTGTTTATGAATATTTCTGTAACCTACTTGTTTAGAAAATAAGTGTCTGTAACCCGTGGATATATGATTTCTTCCTGATCTGAACCACGTTATTTATCTTATTGTGCGATTAATTTTAATTTTATATTCTTTCTTGTTAACTTTATTCTTTAAATAAGATAAAAGCTAAATTTTGTATTACCTCTTACAACTTTTCTAAAAGATGTTCCAACTATCATCGTTACTTTAACTAAAATGGCTAAAATTCGATCAAACCAGTATTGTTAGGACTAAATCGGAGGCTGAATATACTTGTTCGGATATTAATAGTTTTTAACAATAACATTATACTCTCGAATCTGCTTGTTTGAGTATTAATGATTTTTAACAATAACCTTCTACTCTTATACCCATAAATGGGTGGAAAAATTGACCACTAAAAAGAAATAAAATACAAAATCATGATGACAACTAAGGTTGGATTGTCTACCTAAATTCTGTCCTTTTCCTTTAATTTATTTGTTGATTACTTATCAATTATTTTTATTCTATATATTAGAACAATTAATCATGAATGCAATTTGCACGTCTAATTTAATTTTACAAGTCAGTGGTTAGTTTTAAAAAATAAGATGTTATGAACGAATCTGAATTCGGTAAAGTCAAACCACTCATTATTAACCGACCGGGTCCGCATTTTATATTTTCTCCGGAATAAATCGATAGAATATAAATCGTTTCTTCTGTGAGCACAATTTTTTATTAGGATTTTAACTAATCGAAATATAAAAAATAAAAATCAAGATTGGTGTTAAATTAATTTTAGAGGTTTTTTAGTAGAAAATATATTTGAGATTTTTTCTATGTCCACTTTTATGGTTTATTTTCCTCTTTGTACTATATTGATACGAATTGTCTTCATTTTATGTGTGATTTAGAATGACATTGTGAAAACAAACCTTTTTTTACCCATTTATTCACTACAGTTCTCATAAACAAACAATATATTGAATATATGTTTTCTTATAACCGAATTTTAAAAATTAAAAAAATAATAAAAAGTTAGAAATATATAAATGGGGTTTTGAGGTGGATTTAGTATTTTCCTTAATTTATAATTTTGTAATTTTTTTAAAATATATAAAAAAAATTATAATACAAAGATAATTTATAGTACGATGAGTTTGATTTTACAAAATTTCGATCATTGTAGTCTTTTATAAAATTTCGATCGTTGTATTCGATTGAAGTTATGTAATAGGTTTTGCTATATATTTGTTTGTTGGTGTTATATATTTAATATTGATTATATATAATATTTGTTTATATTATTATTATTTTTGTAAGAAGTTGTAAACTATATATATATATAGTGTTTACACGGGGTTTTGATGGATTTGGGTCAGATTACAACGATGATGAAAACTTTTTAAAAAGGTAACCAAAGAATAACATACGTATTACTTTAATTGAAAGTCAATTACATAGGAAAGGTGAGATTCGTTCAGTGAAGCGGTAACGAAGGTCAGAAGCATATAATGAGTAACACTGGAGTTTAATACGTGCTTGTTGTTGAAAATACAAGCATTTCTTTCACTCCATATGTGGTATATAACCGAGCAATAAGCAGTTCCGCAGAGGAAACCTTTTCTATAGTAAAAAGGAGTCCAACTGCAAGCTTCCTCGAGCCAAGAAGCCCATGATCTGGGACTTGAAGGGATAAGGAGCTTACGATTGATGGCATCTGAGATACAAGAGGAATAAAGACAAAGTATCAGGAGGTGTTCTAGAGTTTCCGAGAATTTTGAACAAAGAACACATTCAGGTGGGGAGTCGAGTCCCCAACTAATGAGTTTATCCTTAGTATTGAGCTTGTTATGGATGGTCATCTAGGTGATAAAAGAATGTTTGGGGATAGATTATTTGTTCTTGACGGGTAAATCCCAAGCAATTTTGTTTCTCGTTGTTCGGAGAGCGGAGTAGGCGCTACTGATGTCGAAATAGGAATTGGACTTGTTAGGGATCCAGAGAAAGACGTCGTGAGTATCACTGGTGGGAGGAAGCGCACTGAGATCGCTTTTGATATGGGTTTGGTGAGAAAGCATACGCCTATTGGGGGGCCTAGCATGAGGGGGTCAATCACTAAATCCAACGCGAAGGAGGTCCGAGACTCCAGAGGTATTACGCAGTCGAGCCAGATTTTTTATACTAGGGCCGAAACGGTCAATGATGGAAGATGGAAAGAGTCATGGATCAAGCCATATGGAGGTGTTACTTCTATTTCCAACAATAATTTTAAATAACCCCACAACCTGATTTCGAAGTTTTAGAATGTTTCGCCATCCCCAACTAGTGTTGGAAGGAGGGGGAATAGTCAAAAAGCTTTTATTTTTTCTTATTTCAAAAAGAGTCCACTGGGTCCATCTAGAACTTTTATTTTTAGTTAATATGGACTAGAAAAGCTTTAAGGTAGCCGCCTGATTCTAAATTTTTAGGTGTGGGATCCCAAGGCCGCCCTCATCTGTGGGCCAAGTGAGCTTGTCACAAGCGACATATGCAACCAAAATATTCATCTCTGAATCCGACCAAAGAAATATTCTGAGCAGCTGCGAGAGATTATTAAAACTCTGACTAAGAGAATGAAGATGGAGGACCAGTACACTTGGCTACCAAAGATGACTGATTTGATAAGTTGGAGTCGTTCGGCGTAAGAGATGCGTTTAGCAGTCCATGAGTTTATGCGATTTGTAAGTTTTATAAAAAGGAGGTTGCAGTCGTTGTAGGTAAGCCTGGAAGTGATTAGCTGGACACTTAAGTATCTGATCGGTAGCATACCTTCATTGAACCCATGGTAGTTCATAATGACGGTCTTTGTGCTTTCCGAGGTCCCTGACAGTTAAACTTGGCTATTATTGGGTAAGCTTGAGACTTGAAAGAAGATCGAACTCGTCGAGACCCTCTTTTGTAAGTTTAATTAAGGGTGCATTAGCACAGCAGAATATCATGAGGTCATCCGTAAAACAAAGGTTGATGATCTTGAGCTTGTGGAATTTCCAGTGGTATCCAAAACATGGGTCCTAGTTTTTTTCCCGAAGGATGGTTAAGAACCTGTATGATAATGTCAAAAATATAAGGAGAGAGGGAATATCCTTGATGAAGGCCCTTCAAACCTTGAAACGATCTGGTGGTCGTACCATTAATACAAACAACGAAAGAGGGGGTGGTGATACATTGGATGATCCAGTTGATCATCTCGATAGGGAAATCCATAACATAGAGGACATCCAAGATTAATTTCCATCAAACATTATCGAACGCCTTCATAATGTCGATCTTATGAGCTCATCTCGGGCCCTTGCGGTTGGTATGGTAGCCATGCATAACATCTTAAGTGCGGAGGATGTTATCGTAAATTGAGCGACCAAAATAAAAGACGATTGGGAGGGATCAATCAGGGTAAGGAGAGTTGTCATCATTTTATTTGCTAGGAGTATGGAAATAAGCTTATAAATGACGTTGCAACAGGAAATGGGCCTAAAGTTTGATGGAGAGGAGGGGGAATCAATTTTGGTTATAAGGGCTATGCGGGTTTTGTTCCATTTTGGGTCCATCTTTCCTATACAGAAGAAATGCTTAACACACGAGCAAATATTAGGCCCAACCATGGACCAACAGGTTTTGAAGAAACCAGCACTAAAGGCATCATGGCTCGGGGAATTATCAATATCAAATAAGACTTTTCTAATATCCTCTTCCAAAAATGGGTTTACTTATGTTAGACTTATCAGAAGAGGAAATCAAATATTTTATGAAGACCCTAATTTTATCAAGTCATGGGTAGTTTCTAGGGCTTGGGGTACCAATGACGTTTTCGAAATGCTTTAGGAAAACGGTCCAGATCACTCTAGGGTTGGAACTAGATGAGCAATCAGGGTTAACAATAGACATGATTTTATTACGAGCTCTTCGAGCCCTTATGCTGTTATGGAAGAATTTCGAGTTTCTGTCCCCAAGCTTAAGCCAGGTTTTGCTCTATTTTTG
This sequence comes from Limnanthes douglasii subsp. nivea, assembly GCA_036936605.1. Taxonomy (NCBI): domain Eukaryota; kingdom Viridiplantae; phylum Streptophyta; class Magnoliopsida; order Brassicales; family Limnanthaceae; genus Limnanthes; species Limnanthes douglasii. Next base: position 321,673,717 of record JAUPFV010000003.1, read on the forward strand.
CTTCTGGAAGGATTCCTCAGCTTGGCTATAGAAAATTTAGGTTTTGGAGGCCTCATGCTCAGTACAGATAAGGGAACCATTAGATGGGTCGCTTGCGAGGTTGATATGAACCTGAGAAAGGGCAGAATGGGCCTCCTCCACCCTATGGCCGATGTTACTGAATTCACGTTTGTTAAAAGAAGTGAGGGTTGAGGCAAGTAGATCTAATTTGGTAACAATAGTTTTAATGGGGTCTTCGTCGGAAGGGGGTTCCAGCTTGCGGAGAAAAGGCTTTGGGAGGTCTGGTGAGAGCGCCACATAATAAAGTATTTAAAACGCTTAGGACTTGAGACAAAAGGGGTCGAAATTTATACAATAATGGGGGTGTGGTCTGAGGTTTAAGAGAGGTCGAAGTGGGTGAATGAATTCGGGAAAATATCATCTTTTGGGCCATTGACAAAGGCCATATCAATCCAAGAGAATATAGGGTTATCAATATGAAGGTTGAACCAAGAATATTGGAAGCCGGAGGATCAGAGGTCATTAAGGCCGTAAGTACGACAACAATCATTAAATAAAGAGATACAGCTGTTCCGACGGTTTTCGAAATTGAAATGCTCCGAGGGGTTGCAAATTGCATTTAAGTCACCAATGACAATCCAGGGAGTCAAAGCATTGGTTTGGGCGATGGTGGCAATTTCTCTCCAAAGAGGTTGTCGTTTTGATGGATTATTGAAGCCATAAACAGCGGTGAGGTTGAGGGTGAAGTTTTTAGCAAGACAAATTATGCTACAGTTCATGATTTGCGGGGAGGTTAAACCCAAGGTGATATTGCAACCATTTGAGTTCTAAGCAATCCATATTCTAACGTAATGGTGGTTTTCATGGTTGGATTTATAATGCCACCAAGGTAACATAGTAAACATGATAAGTTTAACATTATCAATGCTAACTTTGGTTTCTAGCAAACAGATAGCATTGATACTATTGGTAAAAATAAAATGACGGATGTCCTTTTAACGAACGGATTTGGTTAAACCCCCCACATTACAACTAGCAAGACGCATTTAATTAAAATATTTACATTAATTAAAGTTCGGAATAAAACTATTGTGGGGTGTTTCCAAATATACTTAACCTAAAACTAAAATATCGGTTTTAGTTATATACATAATTAAATGTTTACCCAAATATACTTGACTTATAACTAAAATATTGGTTTTAGTTATAAAAATAATTAAATGTTTAATGAATGCACCCATTAATAAAATTAATACGACTCAACACATATACTTTGTGATGTCATAGTCAGAGCCCTAGTTCTCGAGGAACATCTTTATCAGGATCGAGAGAATGAAACATGCCTATATATAACCATTTTTTTACTGGGATCTTCGACTACCCTTACTCTCGTTTATTCGAGATTTATTTATTTCCATAAAATTATTCCCTACGCAACTGAGGACCAATGGTTGGAGGGTGTTGTTGAGCATAATTCTGAGTTATAAATTGCTAGATATTCATGTATGTTTTTTATATATTTTAGATGTAGTTGATGTTTTGAAACTGGCTCGTTTTCCATTCTTATATCTTTAACTTAGCGAGGTAAGAAGATTGGTGGATTTTCCCACATCATATAAGAATTAGAAACATACATTCGTGTTTTTGTCAGGGAATTGGGAGCACGAGAGTGGTGTTATTTGGAGAGACTGTTTGAACTGTCATTTGTTTTTACAGGTGAAAGAAAATACCACGAGTGATGTGGGGAAAGGTTTCCTGAAGGTGCGGTAAATTCGTTGATCAGTTTGTCGGCAGCCGCAAATGTGATATGGGACATGGACGCATATCGTGTTTACACAGGTGAATTATCTTACGCTTGAACTGTGTCGTAAGCTACAGTTAGAAATCGAAAAGGACGGTCAGGTGAAGATGGTAGGCAGTAGGAAAATGGAGACGGTGGACCTTTTACGGGCCTTGATGGAAAAACGATATCGAGACTTTAATAATATAGGGGTTTTGTCAATGGCACCCTAAAGTATCAAGTTAAGAGAAACAGAAGATACTTTACCCTCTCGAGATAAAAATAAGATGGAGGAAAAAATGCTAACCATTCAAGATGTCTGAGAAAATAGTAATCACGAAGATACTCATGTACAATTAGGAGAAGATGGAGGGAATAACGTTGGTTAGCATCCACGCGCGGATGATGAAAAAACTAAAAAGGAATATTTCCCTCCCTTAAAAATAAATTGTGTCGTACTAAATTTTATACCCATATTACAGCGTAGTTTGACGTTGGTAGATAATGACAATGAGACAGATCAGAGTCAGAATGATAAGAAATGTGTCAAAATATCGTTGCGAGTAGCAAAAAAGTAAAAGGAGAAGGTGTACGAGGTGACCGTGTTTGAGGAGTTGACGGACAATGACGAATCAAAGAAGGCTGATGAAAACACTAGTATACTAGTGAAGGAAAAAAATACCCAACTAGATAACCCGGCGTATGGAAGATTTTGTGAAGGGCGTAGGGCATGGATCGTCGTTTTTGAATATTGTAAGGCATGACCTCGTGTAAACAATAGATCGTGTTGGTAAGGCTGAATAGGGTGCTTAAGTGACTGAGGATATTCCTCACATGAGTATGATGATGCTTCAGCCATCGCTTCTTATGCTTTAATCACCGAAAAACTTCCCCGAATTGTCATTGTACGACAACAAATCCATGAGGAAGATTTTACAGCAGAAATTGTAGCTTGCAATTGAGGTAAGTGTTTATATATGCATAAATTCATTATTTGTGAGGTCATATATGAAATAATGTTACTTTTTATGTGTATGCACACACATCATAACTCTGTGGTGTTGGCATATCGACGTATGTCTACAATAGACTACCAAGCGATAAATAAGTGGCAACTAGGAGTTTTATTTTTTGGCTCTGTGAAGATGTCTAACCATAGAGCTGGCTAGGTTAAAAAATTCATAAGGGTCGACAAAGACTGGTCACGAGAAAGCCTCGCACATAAATGACGAATCGCGGGATGAACTATCTTTAGTTGCTGATGAACGCGATTCGTGCTTATAGAAATGCCAGGAATTAGTAAACGACAGTGTCTTACTGTCGGTGCAAAACAATGACTAATATATGTCAAAGCGCCGACCTGCTAATGTAAAATATGGCCCATGCAAACTGGGTAGAGGACCAATCCGAACGGATAGAAGAGCTGACCATGGAGAATGCCAATTTGAAAGTTTGCTATGGGGAATCTATAAGAGAGAAAGATTTTCATAAACTGGAATTGCTGAAGAAAACAAAGCACGACTTAGAAGAGAGAGATAGACAATTCATGGAGATGGGTATCATGGAAAATAATCAACGAAGAACTATTTTAGAATTGGTAAAGTTAAACCCTCGGATATTTAGGGTCATTTAAGAAGTTTTCTCCTCTAAGTGAGGAGCTAACCATAGAGGATACCGTTGTAACAGCTACAGATCCTCCTTTGAACAAACTGGGGTAGGAGCCTCTCAGATTGGTGTAAATGGGTCAAAGACAGGAGTGACAGAGGTGTGTCATGAAGCTACAATTGCAAGTTGCGCGGTCAAATCGGGGACCATTCATTTATTTCCCGATGCCTGATTTTTGTGATTTTCATTAAATCAATGTGTTTGATAGCTGATCGAAGTAAACAATAACTATGAATTATCTAAGTGGAGATCTATATGTTTGTTGACCATGTGGTGACTTAACTATTCTTACAAATTTAGGCTTAGTGTGGCCCATCGAGTAACCTTCATAGGAAATGCCCATCTGATTATTCGCGAGAGAGGTTGTTTTGGCCTATTGCATGGCCTTTATACGCTTGACATATTATCAGTTTGCTTATAAATACTGTTAAAAGGTATTGGGCTTAGAGTTGCCCTTACATAGCCTCAGTGTGCCCTTACATAGCCTCACTATGGCCCTTGCATAGCCCCTAGGCATGGTCAGCAACTCAGTCACACTCTGTAACGAGGGATAGAAGTACGAAACAAACACATAAACTGGTGAAAGAAATAAAAATTCATTAAAGTAAATTTAGTCTGATGCCTCTTTAAAAACCCTTTATGCGTCAACGATAGTGTACGTGTCCTTCTAATTCATCAGAAGGGAAAAAATTGCATCTCTAAATTACATAGCATACTGATACAACTTTAGATGACTTATATTCCAAGGATGTTTCAAGCCGCAACCGTTTGCATCAACGATAGTGTACGGGTGCTCCTAATTGGGGCCTAGCTTTCCAGTGGTCTTATCACCCGGACCTTGAAAGATTTTTCTTCATAACGGGGTCACCGACTTGTATAATTCTTGGCCACAAAAGAGAATTGGAATGTCCCCTCATCAAACTTCTGTAATACTTTGTGCGTACTCAACCTTGATCACAACGTTCTTCGATGAAATTGATGCTGACGGTAAATTCAATATCGTTGGTGGCCTCAGTGTAGTTGGTAACTCTATGACATGAGATAAAAACTACCGTGTGCATCACTTCTTCTATACTGTAGACGAGCAAAAATAGAGTTTTTCCAGTTGTTCCGTGGGGGATTATGCGGTAATTCCATAACACCTCAGATAGTTTATCGGGCCACTTGTCTTTGACACCCTCCAACTTCATTTTTATCCCATCTAACATCGTTCAATTGTTAACCTCGACTTGCCCATATGCATGCGAGTACTAGGAAGTAGAGAAATGTTAGTCGACGGAATTTTGGAATAAGGGACCTTTGTTTGTCATCAGAACCAATGAAATAACAAACCGGGCGATGATTTGGTGATGTACAAAATCATAGATCCCATATGCTCGAGTATGAGAGAGAGCTTTGGCTGAGACCCATTTGGTAAAATAATCCACCGCTACGAGTAAGTATTGGTGTTTTGTGGTTGCTATTGGTAGTGTCCCTACTAAATTGAAGCCCAATTTATAAAAAAGGAAATGTATTAAAGTGGAAAATATTGGCTCGCTTGGAAGCTAGCCAAGATTAGTGAACTGTTACTAGTGTGGCATTATTGCACTCTATGCATTCTACATCGGTTGCAAGTTCAGGCCAGTAATAGCCTGTTAGAATAAATTGTCAAATAAGGTTGCGGTTACCATAATTACTCATGGATCTCTCGTATGCAAGTTATGTAGAATTGTGGTAGCTTCTTCTTAACTTAGACATCAGAGCAGCGGTCGTGTTGCACTTTTTTCGGTTGAGAATATTATCTAGTACGCAATAATTGACGGCGCACACCTCCAATGCCTTAGTTGTGGCCTTATCGGAGTGTATTGTCATAAAGATAAAGTAAATGAGGTTGCCTCCACCAACCATACAAATTTCTTCTATTGGGATAAGTGTTTGGGTAGTTGGTTGTTACTCTAGTATGACAAATGGGTGCTCTCTCGAGGCCAATTCTTTAGCCAATGCATCGGTTTCGGAGTTATCAAGACATGGGACCTGATCATAAGAGACCTGTTAGAACTTAGACTCATATTCTTTCAAAGATCTCAGGTAACTACGAATTCCTTCTTTTATGGCATCATAGGTGTCGTTCGCTTGGTTCACAACCAACTGTGAATCAGACCGGATTAGAAATACATGAGCTCCACATATAAGAGCTAAGTTCATACCTCAGAGGAGTGCCTCCTACTCTGCCATATTATTCGTCACCATGAAATTGAAATGCGTGGTTTGTCAGATTTCTTTCTATGTAGGTAGTTTCATCGCGCTACGAGCATCGCTGCTTGATGTACTCAATAACCCATTGGTTTCAAGGATACACTCTATGTTAGAGTGACCAGGCGGCGGTTCGGTCGAAAATATCATGCTTCTACAATAGTAAATGAGTTTTGGATGGTAATAGTATGGCCCTAGAAGTAAGGGCCAATTGCGCATGTAGTGACTACAAGGCCTAATTCCAATTTCTCCAGTTCAATATAGCGAGTCTCTGCATCTACCATAGTATTTATTATGTAATATATTGGTCGTAGGATGCATGCTAGTTCCTGAACTAGCATTGCGCTAACTGAAAAAGAAGATTCTAATAGATGTAGGTATAAGGGTTCTTGTCGACGTGATATACTTTTTTAGCACTATGAAAGCCGCGTTACAAGTTCATTCCATGCGAACTTCTTAGCACCCCGAAGTACCTCAATTAAATAGTTTCTTTTATCCGAGGCCCCGATATGAAGCGAAATAGTGCAACGCGGCGTCTCGTTAGGCACTGAATCTCTTTGATATTTCTTTGAGGCTCCATCCGGATTAGCGCCCGTAATTTAACAGGTTCTGCTTTAATTCCCCGTTTGCTGACGATTATAATTCAATATTATGAAGGGAAATATATAGGAAATAAGTTAGTTAAATTTTATACCTCCATTTTAAGTTCTATTTGAATTTGGAAAAGTCGGACATTGAAAAGGTTATAAGAATAATAGATATGGTTATTAAGATCAACGAGACCAACAAATGACCGTCGATCTAATATTGTTGAATCATACACAAAGTTAATTGATAATTAAAAAAATTAGTATTAATCGAAAGATAAATCTCACATTGATGTGTTCCAAATATTTCTTAGTGAAGTTTTCTCTCACGACGATATTCGCATATGGGTATCTATCACAACAATGTTAGTGTGCAAGTGTTTTAAAGGGAGAAACGGAATGACTAGAGAGATAAATAGACAACATGAATAAAAAAGGTAATGATTGATTAATCGTTGGACTATTTTCCCAAAACGGGTTGTCTTTTTTATAGTACAAGTGGTAAAAAAATATTTGTCAGCATAGAAGAAGAACCTAATCCCCTACAAATTCTCAAAATAACATAGTACGGTCAATGCATCCCCCCCCCCCATAAACAAGCATTCTGAAGCAGCAAGAACTTCAGGTAACAACATTCCAACAGATCCTCGTATTGCTCCGTCCCTGGTCAGACTTGTCTGAGGCGTGACAAGAGTGTTATTAATCTTCCTAAAGAACCTAGTACCAATTCTTTATTTATTTCGATGGGTGATAAACATCAAGTTAGTGAAAAAGCTACAGACGATCGTTTAAAGAGGAAGAAATCTCTAGGGCCTCCGGGTAAAATATCCACCAAGATAAAACTCATGTATTTTGTTCTTACTCCCGAGAACACGCCACAAAGTACTCCTTAAACAGCTTTTGCGGTTAATCTTTCGAAGCATAAATGTAAAATTGTTCGAACTGAGAGAATTATTGGTCCACCAAGTGCTTTTCTTGCACTCTAGGAATGGACTTAAGAAAGTTAACCTTAGGGACCTTCTGGGGGATTCTGAACTCCATTAAAATTTAGTTTCTTGAGGTTAAACACATTTTTATGTTCGAGATCATGAATGGATCGTCTACTTTGATATGATAAAGATATTTCCGACCCAAGTCGACCCAACATGTGGTGCGCACTTATGGCTTGCATTATGGCTTCTTGGATCGCCCAGAATGGATTTTCCATGAAGCAGTTTGTTGGGTTGGCATGTGTGCCTAAAATCTCTCATTTTCCTTAGACTAACTGACAATTGGGAGAAAATACAATATTGTAAACGATCTCTTACAAGCTAACTAGAAGTGGAAGCAAAGATTCATCTTTGTCTCTAGATTATAGGAGACAGCCTTGGAGAGCTCTGTTGATATGCCCCATCGGCTTACGTTGAAGTGGACAAGTCGAGGTACTTATTTCCAGTCTTGATTTATCTTGACTTATTTAATTTATCTACTCTACTAAAGATTTTCTTTGGTAGTAGCAATGAAAGGGAACACCAAACCGTTTGAGGACCATGTTGAGTCAGCTAGTCATATTTTTACACAATTGAACTACTGGGACAAAAATACTTTCAATAGATGTTTTACTCCTTCAATTTTGGCCAAAAGTCATCTTTGAAGGTCTGATCTGACTACAAAAAAAATCATAAAAGAACTTATGGTGTCTCCCACATAGAATTTAATACTTAAGTGACTTTAGTGCTTAGACAACCTTGTCTTTCTCCCCACTTAAGCTAGGAATCCCAGCCAACGAGACCTCAAAAAGGATGAAGAAAAAAAATAAGATACTAATGGTGACGCTAGTATGAAAACTGAGGTTACAAAGAGACAAAAATTCAATTTTAAACATGGGGTTGTGGTTGAGGTGATACCTACTGGAAAAAATGGTGATATAAGGCCATCACAAAGATATATTGCCAAAGATAAAGGCAAGAAGAAGATAATTGGTGAAGAAGAAGATGATAACATGATGGCTTCGAGCTTGCCTCATATTAAAAAAGTAGTAATCGTTGACTCTAACTCTGCTAGAGAATCTGTTTCTGAAAGGAGGCATGTCACTAGTTAAGGGAAGAAAGAATAAATTTTCGAGAATAGGAAAAATGTTTCCCCTGCCTCAGCTTATTTTGATGTTGATTGGAACGACTTTGTAGCGAACGAGCTTAATAAATTACTTCAGGCTGCTGCTCTCCTTGAGAGAAAAATCAATCAGAAGGATCGTATGAGAAAGAAGTTATCTAAAAAAGGGCCAATGTGAAGAAACTGGAGGGAGAACTTGCCCTTAAGAAGAATTTTTTTGTTTAGCGTGCATCGAGGATTGAGGCTCAATTGAAGAAAGAAAAGGAGGAGTTCGACAATGAACAAGAGAAATTTGTCACTAAAGATGTTTAGTAAAATACCCTTATTGATGGCCTATCTTATTCTTATTCACAAGCCAAAACATACGTTGAGAAGACCATGAAAGAGATTGAAAAACTCAATGCTGAGAAACAATATATAGAGAAGTATGCTACTGATTGTGTCTCTCGTTTGGAAGAGACGGATACGAGGATCAATTCTGCTTTAGTAATAGAAATTCATGAACGCTTTCCCAACTTAAAAACGGGAAGTGTTTGGAAGCGTGTCATAGAAAAACATACTCCGAAGGGGGTTTCCCTGGTAGATGAAGTGTCATCAAGTGATTCAGAAGAGTTAACTTGTTCTTCCTCCAATAACGGTTCATCAGAAAGCAACAAAGAAGGTAATCCTTCGAAGTAAGATTGGGGTATGTTAAGTAGTTTTTATTTTCAATGTTTGTATAAACCTTGGGAACTAATTATGCTATAGGCATGTTTTTGTTAAATCTTTTTGTTCTCACAATACACTTTATACTATGAAAGTTCTTAATGAAGTGCCAATAAGATGTTATTAACCATTAACTTTAATAACCAAAGACCTCTAAACTTCTCTACCAAATTTTTTCATATGAAAATATTATTATGCCTTAATTTTTTATTAAATATTTTCAACTTTCTTCTCCAAAAAAATTCATATGAAAATTTTATCATCCCTAAACTTTTATAAAAAATGTCCAAACTTCTCCCCCATAATTTTTTATATGAAAATATTATTATGCTTTAATTTGTAAAAAAGATTTTCATCTCTCTCCTCCACAATTTTTTATATAAAAATATTATTATGCCTTAACTTTTATAAAATGTCACTAGAATTCTCCGTAAAAAAATCATATCAAAATATTATTATGCTTAATTTTAGCCCAAACTTATATTATCGATAATAACATGATTACAAAAATTTTGTCATTTAGTCATCTAGATAAACTATGATAGTAGGCAAAATGATAACAATTATACTTTATATATATTGTTTCACCACTATGCACGTTTTATAAATTAAAAAAGATAATAATTTATTAAATCTTTGTTATTTTACGATGTACTTGCAGACTGACAACTTGACACTCATTTGCTAATAATAATAAATATGTGTTTTCACTCTGTAATAAAATATAACATTATATTCCTACACCCATAAAAGTTTAATTGGGTGGGAAAATTGACGACTAAAAAAACTTAAAATACAAAATATGATGGAAACTAATGGTGGCATACGTGTTCGTTCCGTCCCATTTCACGACTATTTAACAGCTTTTGATAGGATATGGCGGGACGTGTCACGGATGATCTATTTAACGGTTTTAAATGTGGTTGTGGTTGATATGTAGTGTGTTATGTGTTAAACTACTTATGCGTAGAAACAGGATAGCGTGACTACCGTATAGCATGTATAAAATATTGTAGACTAACATGATACCTATTTAAGTTAAAATTGATCTATAATTTTTTTTTTATAGTATGTAAAACTAAATTGTATGGGTTAATTAAATCAAATTTCAATAATTAAGATATGAGATATTTACGTGATAATATTTAATTATATTTAGATATTATAGATAGTTTATTTAATATTTTTAAAAAATTATTTTTATATTCAATTGTATTTTGATAAATAGGTAATAATATATAATTATAAACAAAAAAATGACTATAACTTATATATATTACAAATCAAACTTAAATTATATATAAATAAATAAATATAAATTAAAATAATAAAAACAACTAATAATTCCTTTGGTGTTTTAAATATTTATCGTCCACATCAAAATGTTAAGGGTTCCGGTTATGACCATTACATTTTCTTGCTTTGGTGCAACCTCAATTACCTCACTCTAAACTATTGTTTGATTACCCATCAGAGTCTGTTGTCGATCCTCCAATTGTTTCCTTAACAAATATGGTCAACTTGTCATTCTCTATCAGAGTTTGAATGTCATTCTTTAAAGTTTTACATGTCTTCGTATCATAATCAACAGCATTATGATACTTACAAAATGGGTTATTCCGCCCTTTCTGGGACTCTAAATCAAGAGAGGTTTCCAGAATTGAATGAAATTTCATATCTTATAAAAATAGTAGCGATGCTCTTGGTCAGGTTTTACATAGTTATCGACTAGACCTATTGATTCGCTCTTGGAATTTGGCTTGTGTCTCTCAAACGAAAAGAAATTAGTGTTTTGGATTGAAAATTTGGACATATTGTTGTTGTTTAACCCCTTAAATTCTTCTATCTTGATTTTATCTTTGACCTGAGCTAGCCAATTTTACGAGGAAAACCCCTTGTATAAAATATATTATAGCAACTTGCTGATAACAATCTTCTAGGATATTATTTGTAAGAACGAAGCGTTAGGTATAATCTTTCAAACTCTCTATGACTAACTGTTTGCACTGGTTAATGTGTCTACACTTCCCCCACAAACTATCGTCTAAACTCTATCCATAACATATCGATTTTTGTTTTATAAAACTTGAGGAAGATGGTTTTACCACTTTAAAGCATTTTCCTTGAATCTTTGAGAGAAACAATGATATAACAACTTAATTTCATCATATGATTTATCATAAAGTTTTTAAATTTCTCTAGATGATTATTCACATCTTTATTTCCATCAAATATCTTCATTTTTTATATATAAAACTGTTTTGTAGGTTCCGGAAAGAATTTCCGCCGATAAAGGAGACTGCCTACAATTGTGTCAGTGGCTATACTGGTGGCCATCATGAGTTGTTACATAAAGACGTTGCTCAGACAAATTTATGAATTGGTTGTTTACTTGCTAATTAAAGTTTATGTTCTCCGAACCTCCTTGGAACAAAGCATGAATTTCTCGAATCTGTAGCATAGTTTGTTGAACTGCAACAAAACATGACTTTCTTGGACTTATACTATAGATTGTTTTGGTCTAGCCTTACCTCATGCTACCACTTCATATTTATCTTCAGAAGGTCCCTGTTTATTCGAGGAGTCACGTTGTTTTTTCGATTCTCGCTCTTACTATGTACTGTTATACCGACGCGAATGCTTCTTTAAATAATTCGTATTCCCATAATTTATCTTCTTCTTATAGTGGAAATCTTTATCCTGAGAAGAAGAAAAATATTATGAATTGAAAATAGAATAATCACTAGATTCCGAAGGAGTATACCGATATCTCTCATTTCAGTCATTTCTAAAAATGAATTATGGCTTATGTCCGACCGAAACTATTTTCTTCGATACTTTTTGTGGTTTCATAAAGGGACAGACTCAGTACCATCTGCCTCAAAAACCTCTTCCTCTATGACTTTTTGAATTTTTGAACAAGCCTTTCTTGGTCGAACTGTCATTGTTTCTTTTCGTGCATATAACACAATGATTTGACTACACAATCAATGTTGATGCTCTTCCAAGGTCAATTATTCTTCGTATTGATGTTGAGGTTGAGCATTACAAGTTAACTGATCATAAACTTCTCGAACTGTAATTCCTTCGGTAACTACAACATGATCCACCGGCATTCATAATTCATCTCTCGCTAGAATCTGAAGACAAATCTAGTACTCTAGTGGTTTAGATGTTTGTATATGGGTACTTATCTAAGCTCCTACTTTGGTCGTCACTGATGACTCCATAAATATTTGAAGGACAAACGTTTTTTCAAATATATTTCGAGTTCAGTCACACAGATGTTAGAAAGAAACTTAAACGAAAATTCTAGAAAAAGAAACTGACATAAAAAATAATAAAAAATAATAATCTCTATTTACTAAAAGGGAGACATACCAATAAAGAGTCGTTTTACAAACCTATTATTACCAATAAAGACCCAAAATAATCCACAAATATTTTGCCAAAAATACCCTCGATATAAAGACCCGTTGTTGAACACTGTAACCTCTCCTCCCTCTCTCTCTCTCTCTCTCTCTCTCTCTCTCTCTCTCTCTCTCCCTCTCTCTCTCTCTCTCTCTCTCTCTCTCTCTCCTCTCTCTCTCTCTCTCTCTCTCTCTCTCTCTCTCTCTCTCTCTCTCTCTCTCTCTCTCTCTCTCTCTTTCTCATTTAATTAAATTTTCGTATCTATCGTTTCTAATTCTGAATGTTTCGCATCTATCTTTGTTCCCTTTCTTTCCCATCCTTTATATTTCTGAACGTTTCGTATCTATCTCCTCTTACAATTTCAATTCTTTCCCATTTGTGCTGAAAGATATGGATGAAGGTCCTTCATTTGAACTAATTTTAGATCCTACTCAACATCAAGTCTCTAAAGAACTACCTAACATGGAAATTACCAGAAAAGAATGACCATTTACGAACAAAGTAACAACTGCTATTGACATAAAGGAATACTACAAATTAGAACTGACTGAAAAAAGGAGAAAACAATTCTGATCCAACAGTATGGGCATGTCCAGATATACCAGGATCTAATATTTTTGTTAGTACTTTGATGAAGATTAAAGATGAAGATGAAATCGACTCTACGATGAAAGTTAAATTTAAATTTACTTTGTTTCCATTGCTTCCCAAATCATATGTTAACAAGCTGTTTGTTTCCACTTTTGACAACACAGGTAATTGATGGTTATACATATATATCAACCTTAAAAAACATAACTTTCAAATACCATTTGCAAGTAGTCATGGAGAATTTATGCTAGTAACATACTTATCTGGAAGCGTAATGGTAAGAATAAAATAATTTTACAACATGTGTTAGATTATAGACATAAATGCTTTTAATTATTACTCCTCCAATGTACCATCTGCTGAACCAAAATATGGATGTAACATTATATGTTGACGATAAGCTACGAGACATCACATAATGTTTAATCTTCGTTCCGCTTCTAACAGAAGCTAGAACTAGGAATGTTAACCATTGGACATTATTTGTAATAGATGTTGAACATGAAAAAACAGTAAATTTAAACCCAATACCAAAACGTCCAGATCCAACAAGAGAAACTGCACCAAGATTAGTGTTTGTGTGTGTGTGTGCGTCATCTGATTTATTTGTATGTTTATTAAATTACAGATTACATACCTCAAAAACAAAAACATTTTACAACTCGAAGAACCAATAAAGATAGTTTGTCCAGTAAAGATTCCTAAACAAAGACCTGGATCACTTGATTGCCGAGTAATTGTCTGTGATTACTTCAAAGATTATATTTTGCATGGTAAACCGAACTTTCACAAAACTTCTGCGATGGCACCATTAAGGAGAGAATAAATATTCTACATGTTTCTTAATGATATGAACACTAGCAAATATATGGACGATGATTACTAATATTTGTTTTACTTCTTTTTGTGATATTTGTAATATGTTTTACATGTAAATTGTCTAACAACTAAGTTTTCACATCAAGCTAACTTGTAATAACACATGTATCGCATCTATCTCGAACTATAAACCGGTTCCCCATCTATCGTTTATATTCTAATCCATGTTTCACATCTATCGCTTTATTTTTTTCTCTTCGAAACTCTTTCCTATTTCTATTTTAAATCCGATTACCACTTACAGAAAGTAAATATGTTTTTGCAGTTAATAAACTCAACCAATCTCACACACACACACACACACACACACACACACACACACACACACACACACACACACACACACACACACACACACACACACACACACACACACACACACACACACACACACACACACACACACACACACACACACACACACACACACACACACACACACACACATATATATATATATATAAAGTTAAAAATCAAACTAGTAGCTTTAGTTTGATTTGATATTTTCTTACATGATTTGGCAAGTCTAAGATACTCATCATTACACTGTATTAATTACAAAAGTTCACAAATATTAACCAAGATATTACTTCTGTCAAAGCTTGTAGTATTTTCACCTTCTTATAAATTAACCTATCAAAAAAATTAAATACACTGTCCCGCATCTAGCATATTATATGTTTCTTATATTTCACATGTCATTCCGCATCTACTAGACAAAGTTCAATAATATGTTTCACATCTACCATATACATTTGACATAAGGTTTCACACATGTCTTCTATATTATAATGCATGCTTTGCATCTATCAATTTATTTTTCCTATTGCATACTTTTTCCAACCTTATGGACTAATGATTTTTTATCCAAATTACCACTTGCAGAAGTAAATATGTTTTTGTAGTTTTTAAACTCAACCAATCTGTCACATATATAGGTTCAAAATTAAAAAAATCAAACTAGTAGCTTTAGTTTGATTTGATATTTTCTTACATGATTTGGCAAGTCTAAGATACTCATCATTACATTGTATTAATTACAAAAGCTCACAAATATTAACCAAGATATTACTTCTGTCAAAGCTTGTAGTATTTTCACCTTCTTATAAATTAACCTATCAAAAAAATTAAATACACTGTCCCACATCTAGCATATCATATGTTTCTTATATTTCACATGTCATTCCGCATCTACTAGACAAAGTTCAATAATATGTTTCACATCTACCATATACATTTGACATAAGGTTTCACACCTGTCTTCTATATTATAATGCATGCTTCGCATCTATCAATTTATTTTTCCTATTGCATACTTTTTCCTACCTTATGGACTAATGATTTTTTATCCAAATTACCACTTGTAGAAGTAAATATGTTTTTGTAGTTTTTAAACTCAACCAATCTGTCACATATATAGGTTCAAAATTAAAAAAATCAAACTAGTAGCTTTAGTTTGATTTGATATTTTCTTGCATGATTTGGCAAGTCTAAGATACTCATCATTACACTGTATTAATTACAAAAGCTCACAAATATTAACCAAGATATTACTTATGTCAAAGCTTGTAGTATTTTCACCTTCTTATAAATTAACCTATCAAAAAAATTAAACACACTGTCCCGCATCTAGCATATCATATGTTTCTTATATTTCACATGTCATTCCGCATCTACTAGACAAAGTTCAATAATATGTTTCACATCTACCATATACATTTTACATAAGGTATAACACCTGTCTTCTATATTCTAATGCATGCTTCGCATCTATCAATTTATTTTTCCTATTGCATACTTTTTCCTACCTTATGGACTAATGATTTTTTATCCAAATTACCACTTGCAGAAGTAAATATGTTTTTGTAGTTTTTAAACTCAACCAATTAGTCACATATATAGGTTCAAAATTAAAAAAATCAAACTAGTAACTTTAGTTTGATTTGATGTTTTCTTACATGATTTGACATGTCTAAGATACTCAGCATTACACTGCATTAATTACAAAAGCTCACGAATATCAACCAAAGATATTACTTTAGTCAAAGTTTGTAGTCTTTTCACATTCTTAATAAATTAACCTATCAAAAATTTAAATTCACTGTCCCGCATCTATCATATCATATTCCTTTATATTTTACATGTCATTTTGCATATACAAATAGAAAGGTAAATAACACGTTTCACATCTATCATTTGACTTTTACACAACGTTTCGCATGCAAATTTCCTATTCTAATGAGTGTTCCGCATGTACTAAATTATTTTTCTAATTGTTTCTGGTATAATTATTTCATTGTTTTTTCTTTTGCTAAATTTTTTCTATTATGGTAGTTAAAATAATCTATCAATCTCACACATAAACTTTAAAATCCAAAAATCAAACTAGTAGCTTTACTTTGATTTGATATTTACTTACATGACTTGACAACTAATGGATACTAACTATTACATTGCATTAATTGCAAATCTAAACAATATCAAACAATAAATTATTTTTATTTAATCTTTAAACTTTTCAACTTCTTATAACACTTTAGCTACCTCTATAAAATATCATATAGCTCTTCACAGTTTGCAAACACAAAAGCTCCATTCATTCTCAGTGAAAATCTTTTAAAACTTTTCACTTCTTAAAACCTTGCTTTGAAAAATGCCATATTTTATCTATTCTTAAAATGATGGTCCTTGTTATAGTGATCTCAGTTCTCCGACTCATTCTCGAGAGGCCAGGGAAGAGTAGAAACATACAACGACAAACGAGCTTTCAGACGAAAATTGTGACGAAAGTTTTGGTTCTTTTTTCGAAGATGCTTATACTGAAGATGCTTATTCAGAAGATGAAGAGGATCCAGATGAGGATCCTATTTCTGTACTCCTAAAAAGAAAGAGGAAAAGGGACCAGATGGAAGACGATTATGACACTGAAGACAAAGAAGATGAAGACGAAGAAGACAAAGAAGATTTGGAAGAAGATGACTATGAAGACAACGAATATGACTTTGGCTGATAGTTAGGTGAAGGGTCTGCTTTTTTTTTATTGTTGTTTGAACTACGGGTAGGAAAAAGTTTATCTTTTTTGTTTTTTGATGACCCAAACCAAACTAGAAGACTAAGGGTCTGGTTAAATAGAGTTTGAAGATGGAGACTCTGTTTTTAAATTTCTTTAAGTTTGTATTTTGTTTTACTAAACTTAACATGTATTCCACCTGTTTTATAATGAACTAGATCCTTTTATTTATTTATTTGCATTCATATTTTAACATTTAGATCAAAAACGTATTTTATGGGCTGGTTTAGCATCTGCAAAAAAATGTACTTAAATACAACGTTTTGCAACTACTACAGTATAATATATTTAGTTATCCAAGGTTCCGCACCTATTAAATTAGTGTATTTGTGTGTAAGCTATTTCACATCTATCAAACATTTAACATCCACTTCAATAAATCTTGTAAATCATGTCTCGCATCTATCACAATCCATCATGTTGGTTATTACACATTTTGCATCTACCATGTCTATATAACAAAAATTTTCGCAACTAGCATTCGTTGAAATGTTCCCAATCTATTGTCATTATGATAAACACAGCTAAAAAGACTAAAATTATCAATTTTTTTATTGATCTTACAAAATGTCTACACATGTGCGTCTGTTATGACCAGATTTACGACAACAAGAACACATTATCTTACAACATGTGCGTCTAAACATGTGCGTCTGTTATGACGTACACTAAGATGAACAACCATAACAGTATCACAAAACACTGCATGCAAAAGAGAAGTAGACGAATGAACTATCCATGGACGACCATCTTCAACATTAGCTTTAAAATTTTCATCAAATTCAAGACACAAATCACTAGTCCAACATTCAGCATCACCAAAACGTCTTGAAATTAGACTCATTTCTAAAACTCTAATCCTATCAATTAACTCCAGTATAGGCAAACCACAAAATTGTTTTACATGGTTGTTAAAAGATTCAGGTGGAGTAGATGCCATAGAACCATACCTCTTGCCTTTGAAAAAAGCACAAGCATATTTCTGACGAGATAAATTTTTGAAAAAACTTTGAATCTTCTCACCTCCCTTCTTAAGTAATTCATCCATATATTGATTAAACAAATTTATATTAGAAGCATATGCATATCTTTTAAACAATTTTACGATACTCTCCTTAAATATCGTCGGTGTAGCCTTTAAACAATGCCTTAAATTATTCATAAGATGATAAAGACGATATCCATGATGGCAATTTGGAAATATAGCAGATACAACAGTAACAATACCTAAATGACGATCAGTAATAAAATATCATTTCGCGATCCAAAAAATGAGGTTTCAACATCTCCAAAAACCATACCTAATTCTCAGTATCTTCAGACGAAAAAATACTAAAAGCAATAGGGAAAATACCTGCAACCAATATATAGAACAAAGAATAGTGTAAATGACTCATTATAAGAGGTTTCACAACTACCGCTTACTGATATATATATAGGTTTCTCATCTATCTCATTCATCATATACTATATGTGTTTCACATCTATCTCATTATCATATACTACATGTGTTTCGCATCTAACATATTAATCATTAATTACACATGTCGCATCTATCACGTTATTTATTCACAACGTTTCGCATTTATCTATTTGTTATTCATCTCCAATCCTGTTTTTCACAAATTCATATATAACATATTTAAAATATAATATATATTCCAATATAATTAGAAATTACCATTTTTACCATCTTTGGCTATAGCTGATAATAAAACTCCGTTATATTTTCCCGTTAAAAACATCTGTCCAACAAATAGAACTTGGCGACACGAATTGAAACCATAGAGGCAAGGCCCAAATTGATACAGAGTAAACACAGAGAAGCCAATATAGGGGAAACCGTAATTCTCTTAATCAAAATTCAAATCCCTTACAGAGTAAACAAAGTCTGTTTAAATAAGGGTTTGAATGAAAACCCTAATACAAAAATACCAAAAATGCCCTAAAATAATAAAAAATCGAAATAAAATAGTAAACGACTCTGAAATAAGTTGCTGTGGGTCAAAATCGGACATCGGGAGCTCCGAAACTGTCAATTCGCTGCATTCTTCCGGTGATCGTCTGTCTTCATAAATTGTAGCGCTAATCTGTATGCATCATCCCCTTCGGGGTAGAGAATATTGTCCCTCGAATCAGAACCAGTCTCCTCGTCAGAAAAGTCACGCATCAAAGGCCAAAAATAAAATGCGAACAGCAACTGATATGTCCTATCATGGCCCATATGACCTTCGGCATGCAGCTTCTTAATCAACTGAAAACGCAAGCTACAGTCGGGGATACACAACTGTACCACGCGAAAGAGAAAGCCATCCTCCATTAAAAAATTAGAATGTGTCCCCTGCTGAATCAGTTCAATAACCCGAGAAAAGAATGAGTCAGTAGCATAAAAGTCAACAAAAGAATCAAAGCCAGGAACCTGAACTCGCATTTCAGCCAGCAGATTGTGACGACGGCTCAGAGCATCAACAACCCGATTCGTAATACCGGCCTTGTGCTTGATGACAAAAGTGAACTGCTACAAGTAAGCTATCCAAGAAGCGTGTCTATGATAGACCTTGTCCTAGCTGCCAAGATACTTCAAAGAGTCATAATAAGTATATAGCAAAAATTCACGCTGAAACAAATAATAGAGCCAATGCTTGATAGCATGAACCACATCATATAATTCAATGTCATATGTACTTTAATCGCAGCTTAGCACTCGCCAGTTTCTCACTGAAGAACATGACGCCCTGACTGGGAAAGAACTGCCCCAATACCAAATTTAGATGCATCACAATGAGGCTAAAATGGCTGGTAAAAGTCGGGCAGCACCAGAATAGGTGCAGTGGTGAGACGCCGTTTAATCTCTCCAAAAGTCGCGTCAGCATCCTCAGACCATTCAAATTTCGTGCCCTTCATGCAGTCCGTAATCGGGGCCATAACACTGCTGAAATGGGGAATGAAACGCCGATAAAAAGAAGCTAAACGATGAAAACTGTGAACCTCGGTGATGGAAGTAGGGCGAGGCCACTGGTCCACTGCGGAAACTTTGCTCGGATCAACTCGTAACCCTTCAACAAAGACAATATACCCCAAAAATTGGACAGATGGGGACATAAACGAGCATTTCGCAGCAGCACCATAAAACTTGTCCCGACGCAACACAAAAAACACCTCACGTAAGTGGGACAAGTGCACAAAAGGGTTAGTGTTGTAGATCAGAATATCATCGAAGTAAGCAACAACAAATTTACTGATGAAAGGCCTCAATTCTTGATTCATGACACGCATGAAAGTGCTCGATGTGTTAGACAGGCCAAACGGCATCACCAGCCACTCGAACAGTCCCTCACGCGTCTTAAACGTCGTCTTCCACTCATCACCAGCCACTCGAACAGTCCCTCACGCGTCTTAAACGCCGTCTTCCACTCATCACCAGGACGAATCCGAATCTGATGGTATCCACTCTTCAAATCAAGCTTCTTGAATACAGAAGCACCACCCAACTGGTCTAAAAGATCATACAGATGAGATATAGGAAACCTGTAGTGAATAATGATCTTCTTAATAGCTCGGCTGTCCACACACATACGCCAGAAACCATCCTTCTTCGGTGTTAGTAACGCCGGAAGTGCACATGGACTGAGACTTTCTCGAACACGCCCACTCTCCAACAAATCCTCCACCTGTCGACGTAATTCCTCATGCTCATTCGGGCTCATGCAATAGTGGGGCCGATTTGGGAGAGCAGCACTAGGAACCATGTCGATTTGATGTTGAATATCCCTCAGAGGAGGTAACTCGGACGCAAAGTCTCAGGAAGCACATCTGCAAACTCCTGCAAAAGAGACTGAATTGCAGGGCTAGCAACAGGAAACATATGCAAACACATCAGTCACAACAGGATCACAAAATAACAAGAAGACTACAACAGCTTCTTCCACGGCCTCCGGAAAAGGAGCACGGGACAACAAGGTTGTTGTGGAAGGACCAGAGCATATGCTAAGGGATCGAGGCTTTGACGGCACTAGAACAATCTTCTTACCCCCAAAAAATAATGAATAAGTATTCGCACGACCATCATACACAACAGACAAATCATACTGCCAATGTCGGCCAAGCAATAAGTGACAAGCGTCCATAGGCACTATATCACAAAACACCTCATCCCGGTATGTCTCCCCCACAGAAAATGATACAAGAACACGTTTAGACACATTGATATCAGTACCTTTACTCAGCCAGGCCAGCTTGTATGGCTTGTGGTGCGATTCTGATTTCAGCCCGAGCTTTGAAACCACTGTCTTAGAAATTACATTCTCACAGCTACTAGCATCAATAATGAAGGTGCACACCTTACCACCAATCGTACAAGTGGACTGAAATACATTATTCCGCAGCCAGTCACTCTGATCAAGAACACGAGGGGAAACAAAAGTGCATCGTACCATCAGAACTGCACTAACATCACTAGTAAAAACCTCCGTCGTGACCTTAGTCACATCATCATCATATGTATCAAACTTCGGGAGACCATTAGGAACAATGGGGCCGGTTCAAACGCCTCGTGAGAGAAAAGGCCCCTAGCACGCACAACATTCGGACACTCTACCTGACGATGCCCCAACTCACCACATCCAAAACATCGTAACTTACCAGCCGAACGGCTGGTCGCACCAATGGGAACAATGGGAACGGTTGGACGTGGAACTGGTGCGGGCGCTGAGGTCCCTGTAGGAGCACCAGTTCGTATGCCAATCTGGGTCCGTCGAGCCAACTGTTTTTCTGCCTGGAGGGCACCCCGATGAGCTTCCAAAACACACAACGGGTCGAACATGTTCAACACATCATGGAGTTGAGGTCAACCCCCCAATATAGTAGGATACCCGCTGATGTGTTGACTCGTTCTTGATATGTTGGGATACCCCCAACACGGATCTTTTTCACCTTCTATCACCAAGCTTGTGCCCTACCGCGCAGGTGGATGGTAACCAAAGCTACCCGTCTTTCCTCATGAACTTCCTTGAAGTCCAACACCTCCTCAACCTGGGATAACCAATCAACAAACTCCTACACCCGAAGGCCACCATCAAAGTCAGGAATGTTGACCTTAAATCCAAGCTCCCATCGGCGGTCCGAATAAGCATTCCATTCTGGCCTTTCTCCAAAAGGGTTATTGGGACCTTCAGCCTCCACACCGGGTTACCTAGCAGTAAGTTCTGCCATCTGACAGGTAAGATACTCGACCTGACGGTGCAGGTCAGCATTCTCACGATCTCCAAAATCACTTGCATCTCTTTCCACAGCAACGGCGCTGCGAACTCTGGGTCTTCCTCACACAATCTCGCTGGACTGCATGTGTCTGATACCAATATGATACAGAGTAAATGCAGAGAATCCAATATAGGTGAAACCCTAATTTTCTTTATTAAAATTCAACTCTCTTAGAGAGTAAACAAAGTCTGTTTAAATAAGGGTTCGAAGGAAAACACTAATAAGAAAATGCCAAAAATTCCCTAAAATAATAAAAAATCGAAATAAAATAGTAAACAAGTCTGAATGCCCAAAAAACGTCATATGTCACGAGCATACCTGGTGACTTCAATTTGTGGCATCGTTCCTTTTGAAATAAGGTGTATGGGTCAAAATCGGACACCGGGAGCTCTGAAACTGTGAATTCACTGCATTCTTCGGGTGATCGTCTGTCTTCATAAATTCTAGCGCTAATCTGTCTGCATAATAAATGCTACAAAACATTGCTTGAACACATTGGTTTCCAAAGAATACTCCAGTATGTAATCACTGCTGCTATAAAAAACTTTCAATGTTTTAAAATAATTCTTAAGAAGTTTATAAGAAGTTGAACTATCTCCATATACATCCCTCCTAGCTTTTTCTAGAGAAAGCCATGAAACACAGTATACCTCTCTTGTTTAGCATAAAGTCTCCAAGGACGACCCTTTGAATCTTTTTTCAGGCAATAAACAGTTACTCTTTGTTTACTGTTATACAAATATTTAAAAGAAAAACCTTTTTCGTAATGCCAACCGACTAACAACTAATCTTAAATCTACTGCTCCATCTTGAAACACCTGCCTAACACCACTAATTTCATTAACCCAACCAACAATAGCAAGTGCTTTATACTTGTGACTAATACCATTAATATCGGAAGTTTTACCAGTTTCTCCACAAACAAAATTTTCATTTACATCTTCACCTATACTTTCAGCGGTTTCTCTAATATTGTCACCAACAACAATATTACCTTCAACATTAATAGTAACACGTGAAACACCCAAACTATCAACAAATGATACCAAAGCAATTAAATCACCATCACAACCTAAGATAACGTTTTCTAAATCACCACAAGAGTATCTTAATTTGAGTTTACCCCGAACCAACGTATCATATCTACTTAAAACAATTTTAGTAATATCTTCAAACTCAGAAAACAAACCAAGGTCACAAATAGCAAGCTCCCCATTTAGTTTAAAATATCACATCCTACTATTAGACATTGCATACCTGCATTAGACAAAGGTTTCGCATCTGCTATTAGCAAACAATATATGAGTTCCGCATCTATCTATAAAATATGTTTCGCATCTTCTGTGTAAAAAATATTGATGTTTCGCATCTTCACAAAATAAAAATGGTAACATTTTGCATCATTGATGTTTTGCATCTTCACAAAATAAAAATGGTAACGTTTCGCATCTACTAAAAAGACATATTTCATCACAAAATCCAGAAAAACCTACACGTTTCGCAACTATCACTAAGTTCATAATAAACGTTTCGCATCTTCTTCGTAGAAACAAAAAACAATTACACGCAGACTGAAACTTATAAAAATTAGAACACAGACTGAAAATCAACGAAAACTAATGCTAATACCACCAATATACTGCATTAACAACGTAAAATAAGAGATTCAGCGTTCGAACAAGTCAATTGTGGGTTTCACTGAAAGCTCAGCAGATGTGATCGGGGAGTTTGATGAGAAGGTCTTGTTGGGCAAAGTCCCTTTTAAGAAAATGGTCAGAGTACTTTTCATCGTGGTGGATTGTCCCATATGTTACAACACTTTATTGTGGAGATCTTGGCTCTCCAGGATGCATGTCGTGGCTTCAACAGTCCACCAATGTTTAAAATACGTTGTGCAAGGACAAGTGGGAGTTGTCCGAAGTAGTCAAAAGGTAGCAATAGAGTGTTATGCAACAGCACTGGCCCCTCGAACTATGGGGGAAGTTCGGATCATTGAGGATTAACAGTTTGAGGGTCCCTCTAGGGGGGGGGGAGGGTGAAATTGATGACCCAAGAGAGACCCCTGGTCTTTTAGTAGCGATTGAGGAAGTTGAAACTCACTATCTGGCTGAAGGAAGAAATGTCAAGATCGGGTCCAAAATGACATTGGAATTAAAGACTAAATTGTTAGCTTTTTTGAAAAATCATCAGCATGTTTTTTCTTGGTGCAATGCTGATGTGACCGGAGTGCCTGCAAGTATCATATCACACCAGCTATCCATCTGGAGGGATGTAGCACTTCTTGTACAAAAGAGGAGAGCTTTTTCTAAGGACAAAGCTGATGTTATAGTTCAAGAGGTTGACTGGCTTACAAAAATGGGGCACATAAAGGAATCTCAGTACCTTTTATGGACAGCCAATCCATTGTTAGTAAAAATGAAAAATGAGAAGTGGCGCATGTGCATCGATTTTACTGATCTCAATAGAGCTTGCCCAAAAGACTTATATTCGGTCCGTCGAATTGATCAGTTGGTGGACTCCACATCTGGGAACAAGCTATTGTCCTTTATAGATGCCTTCTCCGGATCTAATCAGATTCAAGTGGATCTGAAGGATCAAGAACATACTACATTTGTTACTGATAGGGGCCTCCATTGTTACAAGGTGATGCGATTTGGGTTAAAGAATACTGGGGCTACTTATGAGACATTAGTAAACAAGGCTTTTGCTAGTCAGATTGAAAGAAACATGGAAGTCTACATGGATGACATGATGGTAAAGAGTGTGGAAAATAACTACACTTAACAGATCTCTCCAACCTGGTGAAAGTAAATTTAAAGCTGAATCCAGAGAAATGTGTTTTCAGAGTGCAGTCCGGAAAATTCTTAGGGTATGTGATAAGTGAGAAAGGGATATAACCTGATCCAGACCAGCTTTGTGCTTTATGACAGATGGAGCCTCCTCGGAATATTAAAGAAGTACAAAGATTGATAGGGAGGTTAGCTGCTCTAAACTGTTTTATTTCAAGGTTTTCAGATAGGTGTGCCCTATTTTTTCAAACTTTGAAAGGTGGAAAAGAATTTCTTTGGTCTCCACAGTGCGACTAGGCTTTCGATGAAATTAAGAAGCACTTGTCTTCTCCTAAAACTTTGTTTAAACCTGTTGATGGAGAGACTCTCGATATATACTTAGAAGTTTCAGATTGTGCCACAAGTGCAGTGTTGGTAAGAGAGGTGGATAATTATCCTTGTCCAGTGTACTATATCAGCAAGATCTTGATAGATGCAGAAAAAAGGTATTTAAAACTTGAAAAATTAGCACTGGCCCTAGTAATTGCTGCTAGGAAAATGAGACCCTACTTTTACTCTCATTTAATTGCTGTCCGGACGTCTTTTCCCTGAAAAAGTTCTTCAAAAGGCGGACATTTCAAACAGAATGACCAAATGGTCAGTAGAACTGGGAGACTATGATATTGATTTTGCCCGTCGAACAGCAGTCAAAGCTCAGTCCGTTGCTGACTTCTTAGTTGAATTTCATTCAGTCAAAGATACTAAGCAAGCATCAGGTGAAAATACTAAGAAAGTATGGGTTGTCCGGACTGATGGTGGATCAAATACCATGGGATGTGGTGCTGGGATATGTTTAACCTCTCCGTACGGTGACAAAATGTCCCCGGCTATATGTTTTTCTTTCAGGGCTTCCAACAATGAGCCTGAATATGAAGCTGCTATAATTGGCTTGAAATTAGCTCTCATTTCATTTCTCGAGCCAAAAGGGTTAGGTTAATGAGCGATTCTCAGCTTCTTATCCATTATGCACAAGGTCAATCTGAGGCAAAAAAGGAGCAGCTAGTTAAATACTTATTTGTTCTCAAAGAAGTGGCACTTAATTTCAAAAACATCACCTATTAGCACATACCCCGAACAGAAAATACGTTAGCAGACTCCTTAACAACCATAACCTATTCTGAGTCCTACCCATGGATTCATGTGCAAGAGTGCCCATCCATTCAACTCAATCAGAACAAGGAAGAAGAAAGTTTAAATATACAAGTAAAACAACCTCAAGATTGGAGATTTCCTCTTTTCTAATACCTCTCAGATGGCATATTGCCTCCGGAAAATGTAGTGGCTAAGAAAATTAAGTATAAGGCTCGTGGATTTATCATCCTAATAGATGTTCTTTACAAAAGGTCTATTAGCAGACCTCTCTTACGATGTTTGGGGATCGAAGAGTCCCAAATAGTGCTCTCTGAATTACATGATGGGGAGGGATCAGCACACTGTGGGTTTAGGAATCTAACTAGAATAGTCTTGTTAACTGGATACTACTAGCCCTCCATGATGCAAGATGCTAAGGAATTGGTGAAGAAGTGTGACCCATGCCAAAGATACAGTAATGAAATTCATATTCCAGTTGTCCCTTTAGAGTCAATTTCGGAGCCAATACCTTTTGCTCGTTGGGGACTAGATTTGGTGGGACCTCTACCCATGGCATCGAGAGGGTGCAGAATTATAATTGTTGCTATTGGTTACTTCTCAAAATGGGTAAAAGCAGCCCCATTGGCATGAACTACTTCGAAAGCTGTTATAAAATCCATCCTGTCTAATATTTGCTGCAGGTTTGAGGTTCCCCAAAAGATAAGTACAGACAATTGGCTACAATTCGACAACACGGATGTGGAAAATTTTTGTGCCTTTAAAAACATTCAACATTGCTTCCATTCTCATTTCCACTAACAGGCGAATGGTCAAGTTGAAGTAGCTAATAGGACCATCCTGTCCGGTCTTAAAAAGAATCTAGAAGGGGCTGCTGGAAACTGGCCAAGCTATTAAGAGGAAGTATTATGGGCCTACCGGACTACTCCCGGGGCTGCAACACGAGAGTCCCCATTTGCCTTGGTATATGGTATAGATGCAATAGCTCCCATAGAGGACACTCTTCCTCCATTTCGAGTCCACAATTTTTCCGAACAAGCTAACAAAGTGACAATCGGAAACCAACTTGACTTAATAAAATAAAGAAGAGTTAAGGCTCACCTTAGAGCCACACACTATCAGGGTTTGATGAGAAGTAGATTTGCTTCCAGAATCAAAAGGATGGATTTTCAACCAAGGGAAAAAGTGTTGAGAAAAGTCTTCTTACATACTAAGGAGAACCAGTTTCGCAAGCTAGCTCCAACTTGGGAAGGACCCTATGTGGTCAGTGAAAAGCTCAAGACTGGGACATACAGGCTTCAAGATAAAGATGGAAGGATTTTGAATCACCCATAGAACATTGAACACCTCCGGTTGTATCTAGAATGAAATGTAAATATTTACTTGTTTAAAGTCCATGTAAATATTACGGGGCATACTATTTCCTACCCTGGTGGCGCAAAGAGGTTTTAATAAGGTGCCCGGGTTTTTTTAATAAAATTTGATGCCTTCTTAAAAATATCGGAGTAATTTGACTGACAGATCGGATTGATTCGGAGGAGTGATGACCATTTAAACATTTTTCATCAGAGAATTTAAATACTCTCACTTTAAAATACTTGTAAAATAACTAAAGGCTATTTAAATACGAGCCATCCAAATTGGAGAACTACAAAACAATGTAAGAGTTGTGTAAGATAGAATTGTCCGACAGATACCAGAGAATGATATTAAAATATGTAAAATTCCTTGGTCATCCAAGGACTTTAGTCTAACACAAAAATTAAAGAAAAGTATAAACATAGTTAACACTTTAAGGCTGGGTTTTCTTAGATGGCCCAGCCTCACTTGGTTTCTTCTTGGGATCCTTGGTCTCCTTATCTGGACTCTCTCCGGTCTTTTTGTCTTCATCAGTAGTGTCATCCCAACTGCTGGAATAGGAGTGCTTATCACCATCGACCATAGTATGGTGAGGAAGGTCTTTGTATTCTACAAATTGCCATAGATCTACTAGTGTCCTCTTCAGAAATTTCTCATGAAAGAGCAAGACCATGCCTGATTTGACTTCAGCATACCTTTCCTATTGGGAGTCTATCACCTGGTAGGTGTATGCATTAATCCTGCTTGGATTGTCTTCTCCTGTTCCTTTAACAAGTCATTTTTCTATTGCTTAGCCTTAGACACAGCATCTTCGAGCGAACTTTTGTCACTAGTTAGGGTCTAAATGACGCTGTCTTTGGCCTTCACCTCCTCTCTTGAAGTAGAAAGATTCTTCTCCAAGTCAGAATACTTGGCTTGAAGTTCTTTGATAACCCCTTCCGAAGTGGCCACCTTGGTGGCCAAATCCTCTTTCCCCCTCTTCAACTGCTCGATCTCTCTCTTTAGTGCCTCAACATTCTGGTTGGCAGTAAGGAGGTCGTTAGACAAACTCTCTTTATCAGAGTTGAGTGTGTTGATGATGGTTGATTGATTTCGCACTTGCTTCTCCAAGTTGAGCACCAGTTGAATATTACTCAACAAGGAGTGCGTCACAGTGTCCTTCTCTCTTGAAACATAAAAAGATTTACCGTTGAAAGTGACAATGTTCGAAGAGCTCGGGGGAGGTAGAGGCCAGCAAATTCGTCATTTTCAAGGTCTCCGAACTAAAGGCCAATCCCTTGTAGGGCAATGATGTCTACTCCATCAATGTTGATGTCCCCACCGACGCCCTCTCCAGTGTGAAAGTCACTTGGAATTTCCTCTACTTGAGTTGGGTCTGTTGGGTCGACCGAAAGATGAGACTCCAGAGGCCGGAGAGCAAATTCATCTCCCTTGGAGGTTTTCTTCTTCTTAACCTCCCTATCTCCACCTTCTGCTCCCCGTTTTTGGTCTTTCTTGGGAGCTTTTGGGGGTTTTGGAGGTCCAACGGCCTCTTTGGTGCTCTCATTTTCTTCCACTTGAAGCAGGGCATCATCAATCCTTCCTTGGTCTTGCACCTCCTGGTTTGCTGGGAGAGTCTCCTCGACACAACCTGGTTTGACCTCAGCTACGTTTGGCTTTGTCTTGCCAGTCTAGCACTTCATTTTGCTTGGGTCTTTAGCTCTGCCCGGCAAGGCTAGCTTTCTATCATTTGCATCTGTCTTCTTAAGAATGACCTCCGGAGGGGGTGGAGTGGTTAATTCCTCCCAAGACAAGAATCTCCGGCCGGTTGTGTTCCAGATATGGGACCTCACCAAGTTGTCACCAGTAAAAGAGTTGTGGAAGCGATTTCCCCATTTTTCAGCAGTCCAAGCGTTCAGCTTGGTGCAAGTAGTTTGCCCCTCCTCTAAGTAGTCATTGAACTCCTTTGGAAGTACTACCAAAAGAAGAAGAAGAATATTTAAGTAAAAAAACTTTTTAAGGAAAGGAAAACAAACATGATGAAATATTAACCTGTGCTTTTCCATCTGCTGGTAAGCATGCTTGGGTTGTCACCATCCTTAATCTTCCTATCATTCTCCCAAGCACCACCGATGAACAAGAATTGGGTGTTCACATTCTTATTCGATTCAGCAGGTCATCTACCACTTTGTAATTGTCGCCCATGTTAAAATGGTAGAAGGGGATGATGTGATTCTTACAAAGGCTAGCCACAGCAGCAAACTGCTTTATCGGAAACGGAATTCCGGAGAGCCTGGAGGCCATGATGTAGGCCATGAGTGTGAACCAAGCGTTGGGGCTAAGTTGGCTTGGGTAGAGCTTTATCAGATGAAAATATTTGACAATGTCTGGGTCCAAGGTAAACCTAAGCCCCCAGTTGAATAACTCTATGTAAAAAACTATATCACTGAGCTTGCAATCTATTGGCGTCTCCGGATCTACCGGTATCCTCACCTTGACATTTTCAGGGATCCCCCACTTCGTCCGGATCCAGCCTAGTTCAGCTGTGTGAAGGAAAGCATAATTGATGTTCTGCATCGCTAGCACATACTTTACACTCATTTTGTGGAAGCAAGGTCTCGCTCTCCCTTCAAGGCACTCTGGAAGGTCCGGGTGTTTTAAACAAAGCTTCTCCTTACCCTTCTTTTAATTGACAATGGCACCCTCACTCGTCTGCCCGGAGACATCAGTCTCAAAAGGGTATTCTTCAACACTGTCCTCCATCACGTCTTTTATTAGTATGGAAGGGTTGCCACTTATTTTTGGGAGAGGAGTGCTGGTGCTTGGCTCAATAAGCTGTCTGGATGGCTGAGCATCGCTTTATTTTTGTGGTCTGGAGTCCGGCTGGGGCTCAGATCCGGAGGGTTCATTTTGAAGGCTTGAATTCGTGACCTCCAGACCAGACGACTCGTCCTCAGGATCCCATGGAAATGAATGGGGAGGGTCTCTTGGTACTTGTAACTACTTGCTCTCGATCAACAATAGGCTGTGACTACTGGACCGATGAGCCTGAGACGATTGGTGAAAGACTAGGTTGAAATAACCTTCTAGGTTTAGAACTTCTGGCAGAAGACGAACCTCGATCAGGCTCTGAGCTTGGTGTTTTAGATTTCTTGATTAGAGAAAATGGAAGGCCTGCAGCAATGTGCCTTTCTCGTTCAACTTTTTGTGCTACCCACCTTTTACAAGTGCGTTTCTGGTTGTAAACATAAACTTACACGAAAAAGGGTTTTTGGAAAATAAAGATAAGAGCTTTGAAGAGTAAGAGTGAAAAATCGATGAAGATGGTAAAACAGTGAAAAATGAGTTGATTTATACTAAAGAAACAAAAGATACCCAGAAACCTAGGAGAATTCAAAAACATGGAAGTCATGATTAGAGACAGCGCTGACGTCAGAAGCATTAATTGAAGAGGTTACTTTATTGGAATGAGTGGGAGCATCGTTCTAGAAAAAAAACGGTCGGTGAGGCGAATCAGAATGGGACACGTGTCCTACGATCCATGGAAAACACCTTTGAGCTTCAGGAGAGTTTTTTTTAGTCCGGATAAGTCATTTACTCAATTCGAAATCGGTCTGGACAATGTCGCAAGTGCTCAAGAGCCATTTTTTAGATCTTGCCAAATGCCTTCGAACATAACCTAAAAAACGGGCTACCGATGAGTCCGGATATTTTCACCACTCACCGTAGAAATCGGAGAGGGGAAATTCGGACAAAAACCACCTACTGAACCATCCGAATTGGACTAAAGTATTAAAAGCTAATCATTTTTTGACTAAGCTAATTGCTAATCTTCTTAATAAACTAATGAGTTTTTGAACTCGACCCGGTTTCATAAGTATCACCCGAAAGCTCATGTGGCCCATAATTAAGGCTATAAATATCCAACCACTTTCATTAAATGAAGGTAATGAACATTTAATACAACCAGACAACTTAAATCTCACTCTACTAAACACTTAAACATTAAATATACCCGAAACACCACAAAACACCTGACCAAATTACCCTCAGTTGAAAATAATTCACACCATCAGTAACTTTTTCCTTACTAGTATAAATTATTTTCCTTTATTGTTTCACCATCTTCATCATTTTGCAACTTATTTTCTCTAAGATTTTTACTTTTCCTCTCAAAACTTCTATTAGGTATCGGCTAAATCTTTCTGAACTAGAAAAAATGCAAAAAGTGGAGCGAGAGACGTATCACTACTGGCCTTCCAGTCTCTCCAAGCAGTAAACCTGATTCACCGTCCTTAGAAGCTAATCAAGGATCGTCTCTACCAAAAACACAAAGACTAGAGTTTTATTCCAACCCAACCTCTCACCAATCCCGTCAGGCTCCTCAGTTTAGGAATCTCAGCCTTCAACTGTGCAAGAGAAAGCAGTATCGAGTGTTAGGAAGCCTTCTCCATTTATCGCTATGGGATCTGACATTGAGCAATCCCCGTAGAAAATCAACCCTCGCCGGACAACGCGCCTGGTAAAAGGCCAAGCAACAGGCTCACAACCCAAATCTTCTAGAATAGGGGCCTCAAAATCTGCAGCTAAAGGTAAAGCCTCCAAATCGGAGGCATCTATTAGAGCCCCAACCTCCAAATGCTTGGTATACTCTCCTCGCATGTATCATGGCGTCAAGGCTGTCTGGAATTCCTCTCCCGATGGAGCAATTTGCTGCAATGGCCAACCTTTATAAAAACCATCACATTCCATTCTACCACTAAAATATGGGGGACAATTTTAAAGTGGTGGACGACATGCTAAAGTCAGAGAAAAACTGGTGTCAATCCTAGTATACTCACCAGCAGGTGGAGGAGTTTAGGTAAGTATTCTACTTTTTTGTCTTTCTTATATTGCAAAACATTTATTCCTAAATAAATTCCCTTCTTTATTTGTTAGTATTGCCGAAGGAGTTCTATGACTATGTGGATGAGGGGCAGGCCACGTGTGCAAAATTAAATGCCTAGGTTGCTGACCGTTTGGGAAATGTCTTCTGCCACTGCTTTACCTCAGGAAACTTGGTGAGATCCCACCTCTGGAACACTACGGGCCGGAGATATCTTACTTGAGAGGAATTGACTACACCACCTCCTTCGGCCGTTATACTTAAGATACGGAAGTGAAAGATGGTAAATTGGCCTTGCCTTCCAGATCCAAAGCCCCAAGTAAAATGAAAGGGAAAGGCAAGAAAAAGAAGACTGCTCCAGAGGCTGTTCGGGGTGCTTCAGAGGAGATTTCTCCGGAGTGCCAAGAAGGACAGGTCCAAGGAGGGATTGATGCTACTTTTCTTTAAGTAGTTGAGGATGAGTCCAAATAGGAGTCAAATGAACCCTAAAATCAACCAAAGCCTCCTAAAAAGGATCGAAAAAGGGGAGCTAGTAGTGATGAGAGGACTGCTAAGAAGAAGAAGGTCTCCATGGGGGATCAAGTAGTCCTCCGCCCTTCGGAGTCTCTACCTCCGGCCGATCCAACTAACCCCATCATGGCAGAGCAAATACCCAGCGCTCTACACACTAAAGAGGGTACCGAAGGAGATTTGGAAGGAGTAGACATCAGTGGCCTCCAAAACATTGGCCTTTATTTCGGAGAGTTTGAAAAAGACGACTTTGCTAGTCTCTAACTCCCCCCCAAGCTCCTCCAACATGGTGACTTCTAATGGTAAGTCTTTCACTATTTCAGTGGAAAACAATACGGTGGCTCACTATCTGTTGGGCCATATTAAAACAGTGCGCAACTTGGAGAGGTAAGTAAAAATTCAATCAGACCTCATCAATACCCTCAACCCAGATAAGGAGAGTTTGTCCACTAACCTTCTTAATGTCAACCAAAGTATTTAGGCATTGAATAAATAGCTTGAGCAGTTGAAGAATGAGAAAGAAGATCTGGCAACCAAGCTGGTCACTTCAGAGAAGGCTAACACAGAGCTCCAAACTAAGTGCTCTGGTTTCGAAAAAGATCTCTCCACCTTGAAGGAAGATGTGAAGACCAAGGATGATGCTATCCAAACCTTGTCCGGTGACAAGACTTCTCTCAAAGAGGCTGTGTCCAAGGTTACCAAGGAGAAAGAAGATTTGGTGAAAGAGCAGGAAAAGACAATCTAGGCCAAGATTGATGCGTATATTAATAAGGTGATAGACTCCGTGGAATTAAGAGATGTAGAGGTCAAATCTGACATAGTACTTCTTGTCTACCAGAAATTTCCGAAGAGAACCCTCCGAGATTTATGAAGATATGTAGAGTACGAAGACCTCCCATTTCATACTATGGTAGAAGGTGATCGCCATGGCTATAATAGTGGAATAGATTCTACTACTGAAGAAGAAGAAGGAACCAGAGAGAGTTCCAGTGACGAGTCCAAAGATCCCAAGAAAAAAGACGATGCAGGAACATCCAAGGGAAACTAGCCCTGAGATTTTAACTATTTTTTTAATTTTTTTTCTTATGCTTATAAAATATTAAAGTCTTTGAATGGCGAAGGTATTTTATAACTATGTCCGGTTTGAGTCTGGTTAAGCCTTTCTTCTTTAAACTTAAAGTCCTTGGATGGCCAAGGCATATTTTACGTTTTAATATCATCATCCGGTATTAGCCGGATAGTTTCACTTTGCTAAATTTTTGCTTTGTTTCATACTTGCTTAATTTCGATGGCTGATGTTTTAAGAGGCCTTATTTATTTTACAAGTATTTAACATGAGAGTGTTTAAAATCCCCAATGAAAAATGTTATATGGTCATCATTCCACCGGATCAATCCGGTCTGTTAGAGATCCTTACAAGATTTTAAAGAAACCGTAAATCAAACCACTCTGAATATTTTAAGAAGGCATCAAATTTTATTGAAAAACCCGGACACCTCATTAAAACCTCCACGCGCCACCAGGGTAGGAAAGAATATGCCCCGAATATTTACATGGACTTCAAACAAGTAAATATTTACATAACTTTCATTCCAGATATAACCGAAGAGGTTCAATGTTCTAAGGGTGGTTTAAGATTCTTCCATCTTTATCTTGAAGCCTGTATGTCCCAGGCTTAAGTTTTTCGAAGACCTCATAGGGCCCTTCCCAGTTTGGAGCTAGCTTGCCGAACTATTTCTCTTTAGTATGCAAGAAGACTTTTCTCAACACTTTGTCCCCTAGTTGAAGATCCCTTCTCTTGATTTTGGAAGCAAACCTGCTCCTCATCAAGCCTTGATAATGGTTGGCTCTAAGATGAGCCTTAACTCATTTTTCTTCTATTAAGTCCAATTGGATTCTGATTGCCACTTCATTAGCCTATTTGAAAAAATTGTGGACTATGTATGATAGAAGAGTTGCCTCTATATGAGAAATTGCACCCATCCCATATACCAAGGAAAAAGGAGATTCTTGCGTGGCAGCTCTATGAGTAGTCGGATACGCCCATAATACTTCTTGTAAATATCTTGGCCACTTTCCTGCAGCTCATACGAAATTCTTTTTGAGACCGGACATAGTGGTTCTGTTTTCCACTTCAAGTTGACCATTCGCTTGTGGGTGGAAAGAATAAGAGAAGCAATGGTTAATTCCCCTTGAGGCACAGAAACTCTCCATATCCTTGTTATCAAATTGTGGCCCATTATCTGTGGTTGTCTTCTGTGGAACCCCAAATCTGCAACAAATGTTAGACATGATAAATTTTATAACAGCTTTCGAAGTAGTTCCTGCCAGAGGGGCTGCTTCTATCAAATTGGAAAATAATCAATGGCTACAATAATAGTTCTGCGTCCTCCGGATGCCATCGGTAGAGGCCCTATTAAATCCAGTCCCCAATGAGCAAAATCTACTGGCTCATAAATCGACTTCAGTGGGATAGATGGGATATGATTCATTACCATATCTTTGGCATGGGTCACATTTCTTTACCAATTCCTTGGCATCTGCCATTATGGATGGCCACTAGTATCCGGCCAACAAAACCCTTCGGGTTAAAGCTCTATAGCCACAGTGTGCTGATCATTCACCATCATGTAGTTCAGATAACACAATTTCGGACTCATCAACACCCAAATAACACAAGAGAGGTCTACCAAATGACTTCTTGTAAAGGATATCTCTTATGATTAAAAAACCATGAGCCATATGTTTCATTTTCCTTGCCATAACTTTCTCCGGAGGCAAAATGCCATCAAAAATGTATTGAAGAAGGGGATATCTCTAGTCTTTGGGGTGAATCACTTGTATACTCAAAAAAAATTCCTCTTCCTTGCCCTGATTGGGTTGTATGGATTGGCATTCTTGCACATGAATCCATGGGTAGGACTTAGAGTATTCTATGGTTGCGAAGGAGTCTGCTAGTGTGTTCTCCGATCTAGGTATGTGCTCGTAGCTAACATTTTTGAAGTTAGCTGCCACTTCTTTAAGAAACAAGTATTTAATCAACTGTTTCTGTTTTGCTTCAGATTCACCTTGAGCACGATGGATAAGAAGCTGAGAATCACTCATTAACCTGACTCTTTAGCCCCACACAAAAACCTATAGTAGCTTCATCCTCGGACTCATTGTTAGAAGCCCTAAAAGCAAAACATATAGCCTGGTAAAACTTATCGGCATACAGAGAGGTTAAACATATCCCAGCACCACAACCCATGGTACTTGATCCACCATCTGTATGGATAATCCATTCATTTTTAATTTTCTCATCTGCAGCTTGCTTAGTACTTCTGTCCGAATGGAACTCAACCAGGAAATCAGCAACAGATTGAGCTTTGATTGCAGTCCGAGGGGCGAAATCAATATCATAATTACTCAATTCAACAGGCCACTTGGTCATCTTACTTGATATGTCTGCCTTTTGAAGGACATTTTTCAAGGGAAAAGATGTCTGGACGAAAATAGAATGAGACTGAAAATAGGGCCTAATTTTTCTTGCAGCAATTACTAAAGCTAATGCTAGTTTTTCAAGTTTTAAGTACATCTTTTCAGCATCCATCAGAGTCTTGCTGACGTAGTACACGGAACGAGGATAATGCTCCACCTCTCTTACTAGTACTGCACTTATAGCACTTTCAAACACAGCTACATATATATAGTGTCTCTCCATCAACAGGTTTATAAAGTGTTTTGGGGGAAGATAAATGCTTTTTTATTTCATTGAATGCCTGATCGCACTATGGAGACCAGTTAAAGTCTTTAGCACCCTTTAAAGTTTGGAAAAACGGGGCACACTTATCTGAAGACCTGGAGATAAAACGATTTAAAGCAGCTAACCTTCCTGTCAACCTTTACACTTCTTTAATATTCCGAGGAGGAGCCATTTGTAAAAAGACATCAAGTTGGTCCGGATCAGGTTGTATCCCTTTCTCATATATCACATACCCCAAAAACTTTCCGGACTGCACCCCAAAGACACATTTTTCTGGATTCAACTTTAAATTAACCTTTTCCAAGTTGGAAAAAGTTTCTCGAAGATCTACTAGGTGCGAATCTTCTTCCATGCTTTTTACCATCATGTCATCAATATATACTTCCATGTTTCTCCCAATCTGATCAGCAAAAGCTCTGTTCACCAACCTCTGATAGGTAGCCCCAACATTCTTCAATCCAAAAGGCATTACCTTGTAACAATGGAGGCCAATATCTGTAACAAAAGTAGTGTGCTCCTCGACCTTCGGATCCAGTTGTATCTGGTTATAACCGGAGGAGGCATTCATGAAGGATAATAACTTGTTCCTAGATGTGGAGTTTACCAATTGATCTATCCGGGGGACTGGATAAAGGTCTTTTGGGCAAGCTCTATTGAGGTCAGTAAAGTCGATACACATACGCCATTTTCCGTTCTTCTTTACTAACACTAGATTGGTTGTCCATAAAGGGTATTGAGACTTCTTTATGTGCCCATTTTGGTAAGCCGGTCAACCTCTTGAACTATCACATCAGCTTTCTCTTTAGAGAAAGCTCTTCTTCTTTGCACAGCAGGTGAAACATCTCTTCGGATGGATTGCTGGAGTGATATAACATTTGCAGGCACTCCGGTCACATCAGCATTACACCAAACAAAGACATGTTGATGGTTTGCCAAAAAGGACAACACCTTTTTCTTCAATTCTGGTACCATCTTAGATCCAACTTTAACATTTCGCAGAGCTCTCCGACCACATCCGCAGAGCTTCCAATGAAGCCCACAATGGACCTGTTCGAATGCTGAATCATTGTTAGATTCTTTATCTGTTTATAGGAACTTAAAAAGAGAATGTTGGCCGAGCTGCCAGTGTCAACCAAAATTCGTCTCATGTCGTTACCCCCAATTGATGCTCCTATCACCACAACATCCTCATAAGGACCAACTATATCCCTTAAGTCATCTTCATCAAAAACAATGAAGAGAAAAGGAATTTGGGACTGATAGGAGGACATGCCTCCCTCTAGCTGAGTAGCCAAAGTGTGAACATACCTCTTCCTTGAAGAAGGAGTCGGCGCAGTCATTGTGTCTCCCCCGAAATTAGTGAGTGACTTAAAAAAGCTTATGAGCCCAGACACTGTCTTGGTATTTTCAGTAATCACCCTTACTTTATTTCGGGTTGGATCAGGATCCAAATACTTTGTTTCTACATCAAATCTTTCAAAAATTACCATGGTCCGGTCCAGAGCCGATATCCCTGCATTGTTTGCTGAGCTAGTCCGACGAGCATTATCAGGCTTATTCCTACTTCTTTTCTTGACATAAGCCCCTAATTTTCTTCTTTCAATCATACTTTGCACCTCTTGTTTCAAGGCGATGCAATCGTCTGTGTTATGGCCAATATCATGATGATATTGACAGAAACAAGTATTACGACTTTCCCTAGGAGATTGAAGCGTTGCCGCCTTCCTAAAATGTACCTCGTCTTTTGTTTTGTCATAGATGGTTGCCATATTTTCTTTCAATTCAGCAAACCACTCCGGTTGGACCCAAGGTCCTCGTTTATTTCTAGACTGCTGGCTCTGAGCTGAAGCTGTGTGAGATTGAGTCTGCTTGGCCCTGTTAGGACCCTGTCCAACTTCCTTGGCCTTGTATCCGGAGTGATCTGATTTGGTGCAGCTGGGGCAGACCTCACTTGCCTGTGCACCCTAGTCTTTTTTCGTTTCATCAACATTGATATACTTTCCCACCTGCTTTAGTAAACCACCCCACGTCATGGCCTTCTTCCTGTTCATCGAATCGGCCAGATTTCCAGGGTTTAATCCTTGTCTCAGAGAAGCTATTGCTACTTGTTCAAAGCAATCATCTAACCCATTATTTATGTTCACAAACCGCCTTATATAGTCTTTTAGTGATTCATTTAGCTCTTGGGCACAATGGATAATAGTGTCTCCATTGCCCTTTACCTCATTACTTCCAACAAACTGCCTTCGGAATGCCACCCAAAATGTATCAAAGTTTCTGATACACCCCTGTGGTAGGCTATTGTACCATTTCAGAGCACTCCCCGTAAAATATTGAGAGAAAGCTCTACAAAGCAGTTTGTCATCATCGTCAAAATTCATCATAAATTTTTTAAATTATTCTAGATGATTATCCGGATCCTTGCTCCCATCATACTTTTCCATCTTATTACTGTCAAACCTCTTAGGAAGGTTTCCGGAAAGTATCTTGGATGACGATGGGGATTGTCTCCAATTCCGGCCACGACTAAAGCTAGTGTCCTCATTCAGTGTTACAAAAATATCTGGCTCATCATGAAAAGCGAAGGGATCCATCACCAACTGATCCACATGCCTATGGCTATTGTTGTGGCTGTGGCTGTGAGACGACCCTTTTCCCATATGCCTCTTTAACCTCCCATGTCTATCTCTCTTTCTTGAATATTTTTTAACCAACTTCTGCTTATTCTGGATCTGCCCTCATCACTGATAGACGACAAGGACTCCTCAAGTCCATCCTCATTTGAGGAGCTACTAGAGGACTCAGACTCTGAGCTCTCCGCCGGTTTAGACCGATGAGATTTCTTGGAGCTGCAATGGGTCTTTTTAGTACTCAAGCGAGTCTTTGCTGATGGGTCATTATCCCTTGGATTGTCAGTATGGTAAATGGATGACACTTTCGACTTTTCTTTCAAGCCTAACTCCGCCTTTTTAACAGCTCTCAACGCCTCTATTTCAGCTTTCAACTTGTTTCGCTCTTTGATCGTGTACTCGTTGTTCTCACCCACCACTTCTATCAAAGGTGGTGGCACTGCTTGCTCGTCTGGATTTATCCGAACTAATTTTTATTGCTGGTTTTGAATGCTAGATTCGGGCACCTTCTTGCTCCCACTATGATTGCCAATTTGGTGATGATTATTTTGAACTAAGGGTAATCTCGTCAAGTGTTTTAGGGAATTTCAAAGGTATTAAATGTTTGGGTTTTTTCTAGTGAGAGATTTACGCTTCTTGGTTATATTAAATATTTTTACCCTCATTAATGAAAGTGGTAGGGTATTTATACCCTTAATTATGTACCCATGGGATTGCGGGTCAAGTTGTGAAACCGGGTCGAGTTTAAAGACCCATTAGTTCTTGAGTAGATTAGCACCTAGAGTAGTCAAAAAGTGTTTAGTGTTTTAGTACTTTTGTCCTGTCCGGATAAATCTGTGGGTAGATATTATCCAAATTGCCCCTCTCTGGTTTTCACAATGAACAGTGGTGAATAATTTCAGACTAATCAAATTTCAATCAAAAGGAAGATGGAAAAAAAACAACAACACAACAACAATTCAAGAGGGTTTTATGGTGTTTCTAGAGGACAAAATGGAGGGTGCAAAGGTAGGTCCTATTATCCTAACAATAACAGAGGCAGAGGTCAGTTCTACAGAGGGATAAGAGGCAGATTTTTTCAGAACAAACCTACTCATCAAATCTGTAGTAATATAGACATTCAGCTCCAGTATGCCACTACAGAGATGATCCCTCTGTGATGGGAAACACACCAACAGAGCAAGCCAAGAGTGAAGGTGATCAAGCATCCTACATCCCTACTCAGGACAATGCAGATGACAATGCCTGGTTTGCTGACATTGGTGCTATCACAATGTCACAGGAAACTCAGGACTTTTAACCCAGAAATTTGAATACACAGGTACTAAGAGTGTTTTGGTTGGTAGTGGTAACAAAAATTCCCATAAAAAATATTGGTAACTTTAAAATCTACTCTAGCACTAAAACACATATCTATCTGTCTAACATCTTACATGTACCCTCAATTAACAAGAATTTAATGTCTATTTCTCAATCGACTAACCATAACAGAGTTTTTGTTAAGTTTTATAGTGGTTTTGGCTTTATGAAGGACAAGGAAATAGGGACTACTCTTCTCAGAGGGACATCTGAGAATGGGTTATATAGATTGGACAACTATCCTAAGTCACAAGAAAGGCAAGCCATCCATCCCTCAGGGTTTTATCTCTAATGGTTCACCTCAAGCTTTTATCTTTAATGTTCATGTTGATGTTTCTAATTCCCTAAAATATGGATGGCATAGGAAGCTTGGCCATCCATCCCTAGACACTCTGAAATATGTTCTAAAACTTTGTAATCTCAATACTATTGGAAATAATGAAATTAGTTTTTGTGAGGCTTGCCAATTAGGCAAGTCTCACAGTTTGCCTTATTATGTTCCTAGATCCTATGCAAGCAATGTTCTGGACCTCATACACACAAATTTATGGGATCCTTCTCCTGTTTTCTCTATAGAGGGACATATATTCTATGTCATTTTCATTGATGACCATTCAAGATACACCTGGCTCTATCCTCTAAAGGAAAAAAGTCAAGTGTTTAACACCGTCAAAATCTTCAAAATATTGGTTGAAAAACAATTTGACAGATCAATCATAGTTGTTCAGAGTGATTGGAGTGGTGAATACAGACCATTTCACTCTTTTACTCAAGAACAAGGGTTTATACTTAGGAAGTCATGCCCATATACCTCAGCCCAAAATGGTAGGGCTGAGAGTAAGCATAGGCACTTGGTGGAGACTGGGCTAACTCTCTTAGCTTAGTGTGAGTTACCATATAGGTTTTGGGTTCATTCATTTCAAACAGCCACTTTTCTTATCAACAGATTACCTACCACAGTTCTATCTCACAAATCACCCTATGATGTTCTCTATCATAAAACACCGAACTACTTTATCCTAAAAACGTTTGGATGTGCCTGCTACCCATGTCTAAGGCCCTATCAGTCCCAAAAATTTCAATTCCATACTACTAAGTGTATCTTCTTGGGTTATAGTCCACATCATAAGTCCATTCTTCACACTACACACTCATAACAACCACACTACCCTCTCTCCCAATACACCTTCTAACATTGGGACCACTAGTTTGTTTCACAATGACACTACACCATCCATTAGCTCTAGCTCAGCACTTCCTAAGCCTACAAACACCTTCCATCACATGAATCCTGGCTAAGAACCTTGGCTAGTCACCGGACTTTGCCATGTGTATCAAAAATGCCATTGATGTTTTTTTTGTATCAAAACAGTCATTTTTGTTGGTTTCATTTTGTATATGTGGTCACTTTTGTTTGTCTTGATTTACATCTGTGGTCATCCGTGAGTGACCATAGATGTAACGAAAAGCCAGCAAAA
Source organism: Limnanthes douglasii subsp. nivea (assembly GCA_036936605.1). Taxonomy (NCBI): domain Eukaryota; kingdom Viridiplantae; phylum Streptophyta; class Magnoliopsida; order Brassicales; family Limnanthaceae; genus Limnanthes; species Limnanthes douglasii. The sequence goes on from JAUPFV010000003.1 coordinate 321,715,849, forward strand.
GTGGCCGTTTTGATACAAAAAAACACCAATGGCATATTTGATACACATGACAAAGTCTGGTGACTAACCAAGATTTTTAGCCCATGAATCCTACACTAACCATACAACAACTACTTGATCTTTCTGTCTCCACACAACACCAACCTCCCTCTCTCAAAACTCACACTATGAGAACCAGATCTCAAGCCGGTACACTTAAACCAAAAACACCCTATGTTGGCTCTATGACCACTACTACACCACTCACTCTTGAGCCTACCAAATACTCATAAGCTGTTACTAGTCCTCACTAGGTTGCTGCAATGGACAATGACTTTCAGGCTCTTATGAACAATAAGACCTGGACTCTGGTTCCATGGTCACCTAACCTAAATGTAGTGGGCTGCAAATGGATCTTCAAGGTGAAATACAACAGAGATGGTTCAGTGCAAAGACACAAGGAAAGGTTGGGGGCCAAGGGGTTTCATCAAACCCCTGGTATTGACTTCTCAGAGACTTTCAGTCCTGTAATTAAACCATCTACTGTCAGGTTAATGTTAGTTATTGTTGTTTCTAAAAGTTGGGAGGTACGTCAGCTAGACATAAATAATGCATTTTTTAATGGCTTTCTAAGTGAAGATGTATACATGGCTCAACTAGAGGGGTTCAGAGACTCTGTGTACCCTACACACATGTGCAAGCTCCAAAAAGCTCTGTATGGGTTAAAACAGGCTCCAAGAGCTTGGTACTCTAGACTGAAGGATACTCTACTCAGTTGGGGCTTCAACAACTCACGAGCAGACTGCTATCTGTTTTATTTTGTGTCTCACTCAACTATTATTCTAATTTTAGCTTATGTGGACGACATTATCGGGACAGGGACACAATCAACATCTTTGACTCAGTTCATACACAAGCTTAATGCTCTTTTCTCTTTGAAAGACATGGGGTCACTCCATCTATTCCTCGGAATAGAAGCTCATCGTGACCAGACCGTCATTTACTTGACACATCATCAATACATAACAAACTTACTTTCAAGCCAGGGACTCTCCATGTCCAAGCCCTGTCCTACGCCTATGGCAGCTGGGGTGCACATTTTCAGCTCGTCTTGTACGCTCCTCATTGGTCCTACACCATTTTGAAGCTTATTACGTGCCCTTCAATACCTTACTCATACACGCCCCGATATTGTCGTTGCTGTCAATAAATTAAGCTAATATCAGCAAAAGGCTACTACTACACATTGGCAATGTCTAAAGTAGGTTTTGATATACTTATCTGGCTCAAGATGGACAGGTCTTCACATTAAACCATCTAGTCATCTTTATCTTCATGGATTCTCTGATGCAGACTGGGCTTCCTCGGTTGATGAAAAGAGAAGCGTTGGACCATACTGTGTCTACTTTGGGGATTCACTAATTTCTTGGTCTTCAAAGAAACATCATGTGGTTGCCCGGTCTTCTACTGAGTCAGAATATCGCGCACTTGCCAACTTATCTTCCGAATTGATATGGCTTTGTTCTGTTCTGACTGAAATCAAACTCGCGATCACACTACCATCGGTCATATGGTGTGACAACCTAGGTGCTAGTTCCCTTGCTTACATCTTAGTGTTTCATGCACGAACGAAACACATGGTTTGGGATATTAATTATTGTGTGTTTGGCATATTAATTATTGTATGTTTATTTGTGAATCAAATTATATATGCTTGAATAATTAAATGGTGATGAATGACTAAGGTTTCGTAGACCGATAACTGAAATTAAAAAAAAAAAACTATTTAATCGGCCGTCCGGAAGGTTAAAACAAATTTTCTTATAGATCTTAGGCTTAGAAAGGTTCGGGATACATTTAAATTCAAATATTATCGGCCCTCCGGAAGGTTCTCTTTTGGGTTTAAATTGTTTATGAACGGGAGATAATTCCTAAAAATGGTCCTTGTGTTGATTTTAATATTAAATAGATGAAATCAGCCATCCGGAAGGTTTCATCGGTACTTAGGATAAATTAAAATTATATTTGCAATATTTTGATTTTAAGTAGGTGAAATCGGTCCTCCGGAAGGTTTCACCGGTACTTCAGAAATCAAAATAGGGTTATTTTAATATATGTAAATGACATCGGCCCTCCAGAAGGTCTCATTGGTACTTGCATGTTAGTGTGATTTGCCCTCCTGTATCTGATGTGGATCAGATTTATTTTGAGCAAAATTTGTGTAATGGTCTGAAGGGTTGTTTGGACATTACCGACCCACTATAAAACAAGTGGATTCGAACCAATAAAGGGTGAGTAAGCTGCATGATGACAACTAAGTTGGTTGCTGGACATTTGACACATTTAGCCTTGGGCTTATAATCCATAAGAACTAGACCCGGTTCTATGACACGATTCATAAGGGTTATGGGTCACAAACAAAGTATAAATACCCCAACCAACTTCATTTAAGAGGTTGGATTTTTTTCTAAACATATTTAATGCTAACACACCTGTATTCTCTCACTACCTTGTACCAAACATTAAATATAACCTACATACTACCTAAACTACCCTCAAACCACAAATTTACCACACCAAATTGGAGACCACAGTGGGAGAAGACGGTGCTTGAATTTTAGATTCAAAACCAGTAAGGAAATAACAGTTCGGATGTACAAGATGTTCTTCATCTCCCGAATGATGAAGGGGTGAATGATGTAAATGAGCACACAACTGTGTCTCGTGTCAACAACAATAAAGTTGATAGATAGTGTTTGCAAGATGAAAATGACCAATTGAAGGATGAAATTGAGGTGTTAAGGGCTCAGAGGCATCTAAGAAATAAAGAAAAGTCTGATGCGTCTGGACCACATCCCAATTATGAGCCTGGTGAGAATGAACAATCCAGTAAAACTCGGGTAAGTTCCAAAAAACCTCAGCGGTCTAAACGGCATGTAAGTACAATATCAGAGTGTTCTGATAACTCTTCGGAGGATCCTGATCTTGAAGAGTCGATTTCATCTAGCAGTGATGAGGGTCGGGCAAAGAAAAGGTTAAGATTGACCAAAAAACATTCAAGAAAAAAGGATAGAAAGGGGTAGGATTAAAAAATATCGACACATTGACCACAAGTTGATTAACCCCTTTGCATGCCAATCCAAACCAGGTAGATTTGCTACTCCCAATGAAGATTCGATGTTTAGCCATAGTCATAATTGGAGGCAATCACCTCTATCCTAAAAAATTCTATCTGGACATCTTCCGAAGAGAGATGGAAAAATATGATGGGAGTAAAGACCTAGAAGACCATCTGGAGATTTCAAGAACTTTATGATAAGCTTTGATGATGATGATAAACTACTCTGCCTGGATTTCTTCCAAACTTTTATAGGAGTTTCTAGACAGTTCATTATCAGATTGAGAGGTTTCTGTAAAATTTGTAAAATTCAAACCTAGTGCTCAAATTTCTAGACAGTTCATTATCAGATTGAGGGGTTTCTGTAAATTCATTTATTCGTAAAATTTCCATTTGAACAGAGTTAGTATAAAATCTCCCTCTACCCCTATTGTTACTACTCCTTACATTTTTAGTTGTATTTAATCTATATCTTTCATCATACTTATCATACATATTATGCATACATTCATATACGTTGACAATATACCCTTCAGGGTCAACTGAATCCTTCGGTGGACTACTTACAGAAAACTGTACAGATCGATAAAAGCATCTAACTAGCCATTCAAATTGATTTTTTTGTTAAAAATGATCCAAAATGCAATCAATTGAATAAATTATAGGGATTTGATGAAAATACTTTGTGAACTTTAATTCCATATTGGGCACCATGTCTATGCATACAAAATTTGATCTAAATTCATTCATATGCATGGCAACATTAATAATCGTGAAAAGGGCCAAATGAGCATTAGGTTGATTTTGTGAAGAAAATGTTATAATGTTTTCTTTAAAAACTTTTAAAAATCTTAGCATGTGTGCACAATATTTCCAATACTGTATGAGGAAAAGATGCATTATAAAGCCTCATAATCTCTTATTTAAAAACATGCACACGTGCAAGCATTGCATAAGTAGAATTCCATATAGTTTCAACATCTAACATATGTTTGTTATATTGTTTCCCATTTCCAATAACAAGTGTTTTAAAAGCTCTTTTTTAGCAGCGGAGGTCGTGCAGAATAACATCCCATTTTTAATAGGGCCAATATAATCATCCAAAACCCTACTTATTCCTTCTTTCGCAATTAATTGAAGTATGTGGCATAAACATCTAGTGTGAAACAATTTAGGAAAAATAGGAGTGCAATCTTGTGTAAGCAATTTTATAGCACTCAAATTAGAATATGCATTATCGAACGAAATAGATGTAATCTTATTTCTAATGCCATATATATTCATGCATTCAACCATACTCTCCCTAATTAATTGTGCGTTATGCTGACCAATAGATTCAAACCATATAATTTTCCTTTGGAGTACCCATTCTAGATCCATCCAATGAAGGGTAACACATACCATATCAAAATCAGTAAAAGTAGCTATGTCACTAGTAATCGAAACATTCCATGGCAAAGTTAGCATAGTTTGAATCATGGATTTTTTTCTTTTTAAAAAATATTCTAAAGGCTAATGATCGCAAAGAGGTACGTGGAATGCATTTTGCTTGTGGGTTAACCCCAGCTTGCATCCAATTTTCGTATCTCCTAGAATCCCCAAAACTGAATGCTTGTAAACTACTGACTGCATAAATCATTGTTTCTTCCCTGTACGTATCGTGGTTAAACTCAAAAGGAAGACCTATTTGAGGATGCAAACATTATTTGGGTTAGGATTTGTAAGATCATATATTTTATGTTTTTTTAAATGTTCTACCACAGTGCTAGTGTCCATATTTCTATTTCTACTTACGTGAAGATAACTTTTATTGCACTCTTTACAAATACTAGAAAAACCATCCTCTTATACAATATAGTGGTTCCAAATCCAAGATGTTTTATACGAGATCTCGATCCACCACTAGTATTTCCACCACCACTTTCGTGGGAGTAGAGTGTGTCAACGTGAGGTGAGTCTCTAGGAAAATCATCTTCGGTATTGAGATCTACATTAGCGGGTGGGTGAGCATTAGTATTTCTACATTTTAAAGACATTTTAAAACTTAAAACAAAATTTTTTTTAATATGCAATAAAATATTAATCGAAAGTAATTAAATCGTAAATAATAAAAACTAAATTTAGACTAATAACAACTAATAAGAGCTAATAAAATTAGAATTAAAAGAACTAATTTAAACCACTACAACAAGTAAATAACTTGATAAATTATACGAAGCTCTTAATTGAGCTACTATAATGTTATCTCAACGTTATTTAAGTGTTTTTATCAAATAGAAACAATTTGGGGAAAAAAATTCAAACAATTCCGAAAGTAGAACTAGAATATGCAAAATAAGAAATTTGAGTTTTATATAATATTTAGAACAAGTGAAGAGATTTAGAGAGATGTAAAGAGGAGTTTGTGAGTTTGGAGTTGGGTCTCCCCTATTTATAGAGGAGACCTATTAAAAAAAATCGAAAATAAAATTGTCTAAATGATCCGGACAATTGATCCGCAAAAACCACAAACCACTAAAACCGCGAATCGGCATAACTCAATAAACCGGAAACCGACAGAACTGTAAACCGGAAACCGCACAATTCTGACGTTAACGGTTTGAACAGTTTTGACACCTCCAAATATAACACATCTATTAATAAAAGTCTAAATTAATTTGAGACAGCTATCCATAGAGATGGAATCTCTGTCGACATTGTTTTGTCCTATTTAAGATTCTCTCCTTCTATCCTGTTTAAAACATTTTTACCGTGATTGTTGTTTCGTAGTGATTGAATCTTACTGGTATTAAAATTTCGTTTTGACTGCCCAGTTTCGTCTCCCATTTACTAATTCACAGGATTTTTAATAAGTTCTGTTTGTAAATAAAAAATATTCAATTAACATTTTTGTTATTTTTTGAAAATATTTTTAAATAGTCTATTAAATGTTTTAATATATTAAAAATAAAAATTGTATGCATAAATGTAATGGAACCAAAGAGATTAACATAATTATATAAAAAAACAATATCCATGAGATATTTTTTGGATATTTTTCAAATTTTATTAAAATGTTTTAAATAGTTTGTTTTATCTTTTATTATATATTTTAGAGATTAATTTTTATTATTAATTTTAATTTGAAGAGAGAACTATTGTATACTATATATATATATTAAAATGAATTATTTAAAGGGAAATTACCCCTAAGGTACCTACTCAACTATTTTATTGTCATCTAGTACCTAAGGTTTGATCAATTGTCACTTAATACCCAACTCAACTACCTAATTAGCACATAGTACATAACTTTATTTTAATACCCTAACTACCCTCACCATTCATGAACAACCACGGAACCAAAATTTCTCTTTCCTACTTTTTCCTTTTATTTTGTTTTTAAAAGATCTGTATCTTTCGAACCGGAGCTCGAAAAAAATAAATGAAAGTACCATCACTTTTATTTTTTAAAAATGAACAATTTTTTAAAAATTTCACCAGTAACAATTCGCATCATATCATGAGAATTGTTCAGGAAATCCTGAGAGTTGCAAACAATTCGCATCATATCATGAGAATTGTTCAGGAAACCCAGAGTTGCAAACAATTCGCATGATATCATGAGAATTGTTCAGAAAATCCTGAGAGTTGCAAACAATTCGCATCATATCATAAGAATTGTTCGGGAAACACACAGTTGCAAACAATTCGCATCTTATCTTGAGAATTGTTCAGGAAATCCTGAGAGTTGCAAACAATTCGCATCCTATCATGAGAATCGTTCAGAAAACCCAGAGTTGCAAACGATTCGCATCTTATCATGAGAATCGTTCAGAAATCCTGAGAGTTGCAAGCAATTCGCATCATATCATGAGAATCGTTCAGAAATCCTGAGAGTTGCAAGCAATTCGCATCTTATCATGAGAATCGTTCAGAAATCCTAAGAGTTGCAAGCAATTCACATTTTATCATGAGAATCGTTCAGAAATCCTAAGAGTTTGCAAGAAATTCGCATCCTATCATGAGAATTGTACCAGTGTTTTTTTACCAGTGCGTATATTTGGTCGGGGGTATTTTTATCCAAATTTCAATTCGAGGTACCAAATGACACTATCCAAAAAGCGGGTACCACTGGGTAATTACATAGTTGAGAAGGTATTTACTGGTACTTTTCTCTTATTTAAAATAGTTTATTAACATATTTATATTTATTATTATATTTGAAAGTTATTGAAATCTTATATACTTCTATACCATGTATAGAAGTTGGAACTTAGCTCTATATTATAATATAGCTAGAGTTATATATTATCATCTTCGAAAAATTAAAATGATTTATAATCACATGGGTCTCTAAGTTTATCACAAACCACATGCAACAAAAATGTTTCCACAATATCCATGAAGACTCGAAACATGTAAATTTTCAACAATTAGTTATTTTTAACCTACAAAATTCCATATTTTTTCAAATCAAACTCAACAATTCTAACAAACCATATATTTCTATTTTTTAACCTACAATCTTCAACAATTCTAAAAATAAATTAAGTTACAGTCTTCAACAATTCTAAAAATACGTATATTTTCATTTTTACAGACCATCAAAAAGAAATTCACAATTTCTTTTTAGCAATCAAATTATACGTAATTTTACCACTTGAACATATTTATTTTTTTCAGACTAATTTTGCAGTCCAATTACACGTATTTTCGTAACAAGAACGCCGTCTTATTTTTTTATACATTTTTTCAACATAAAATGCACGTATTTTTGTAGCTAAAACATTAGTTATTTTATACTGAATTAACACTTATTTTTGCAACACACGTTTCTATTTTGATTTTTCATAGACTTATTTAGCAAGGAAAATCTTATTTCTGCTCTGATTTTTTGAAATATATATGCCCGTAATGCTGCAACTATAACACTTTTTTCATACTAATTTTACTACCCAATTAGATGTATTTTCGTAATTGGAACACCGTCCAATTTTTTTAAAAGTTTTTGCAATATAAATATACGCATATTTTCGCAATTACAAAAATGTTATTTGTTTCATACTGAATTAACACTTATTTTGTAAAAATAAGTTTATATATTTTTACATTCAATCAAACTAATGTAACAAAAATCTTATTTCCACAATTAAACTATATCCTAAATAGGACTGTTATGACAAACTATATTGTTCTTCTAGGTCAGTTTTAGAAAATGTTTACCGTCTATCATTAATTTTACAACACATCCCAACATTAAATTCATTTTCCAAAATTATTTGTGTAGTTGCATTAAATTGTTGTACTATTTCTACTGACCATTTGTACTTTAATGTGGCAAATTTAAACTAACCTAACTTCCTATCGAATAACACAAGGCTAGTTTCAACCATACTAAACTCATCATATTTAAATACATACACATGTTTATTCTATTATATTCTCAACATAAACGTCATTTTCAGGGCCATCTCGAATCATAAGTGGAGATCATTGTCTGATTTTTTATGCTTTTGTAACTCTCATCTTCTAATGTTGCAATCCTGACTCTTGTACTTCTCATGCTAGATTATTTCCTCACATTTTTCTGGTATATCTTCTAAATTTCGGAGCCATTGAATATAAATTGAATAGAATCAGATTTAAGAAAATCAAACCAATGAGTATTTTAAAATTAGAAGTAGTTGAACGATGATATTAGAAAATATGGATAGTATTATGATATTTATTAGTAAAACTGGTGGTTAGCAGGTATAGAAAAAGAACCTTTGTTTAAGGTAAACGGGTGTCCGTTTGCTATAACTTATACTTTTGACTAGTTGTTAGGGAAAATAGACATTTGTTGTGTTGGACCAATGTCGGTTTGTGGGGACCAACCCGACGTCTAGTAGGCTAAGCAAACATCTATTTCATCTAAAAGTTATTTTTTTAAATGGACCAAGCAGATATCTGTTTGGCTTACCGTGCGTCTGTTTCATTTATTTAAAAAAACTTCATTATCAAAAAATGGACGTCTGTTTTCTGATGATGGCTATTTTTTTTATATTATTCTCTATAAATAAAGAAAACACTCTACAATTTATCGTTCATCTTCTTTATAAAACTCTCATTCTTTCAAAATATCTAAAAATAATTACTATAATATATCAAACCCAAGTTTTATAATCTCTCAAGCCAAGTTCTTCTTATATAATCTCCGAGCAAATTTCATATTTGATATACTCAAGTTTGCTTGATTGTGGTGTAATATTACTAGTTATACTTTATATACTCTTTTTATTATTGTTTTATCTATATTCTGATAATTGTATCAAACATAAAGCGATAAAATGTCCAACCTTTGGCACCTCGAGACCTAAATTCTTATGATATAGTGATCAAAACCTATATACATGTTCCTTCAAATACTTATATAGGAAATAAAACCTTTGAAGTAGATTTTTCTCGTCCTAACGGTATTTGTACTAGAAGTTCAAAGTTTATGAAGAAAATATCTTGGGCATATGACCATTTTTAGTGAAAACATGAAAATGATACAACTATATATATATATTGAAGAGGTGAATCAAAATAATAATTTAAATACTAGTAATGTATTCATTTTCAATGAGAATACATATAAGAATAAAACCATGATATTTACCCTTGGTAATTCGCATACATTTAGTTTTGCTGATAATTGGAGATATAAGAGTTGGATTGTTAGTGGGGTTAACATAATAGTTAACGCATCACACGTAACCATATGAGATCAAGATCTATGAAATATTTAAAACAAAAAAGAAACCATTTGTGATACAATATTGAATTTATCATAGTTCTTTTTACTAGTGATATACCAAATTTTTCAAGATTTAATGTTATGTATAATATATTACACTGGATTGATTATACTTGGATACTCCAAAGAAGAATTATATACTTTCGTTTATTTGGTAATTACACTTCTGTTATAATTATATAAAGTCTTTTAGAGTGTACGGGTGATTTTAATACTAAAAATAAAATTATATCAATTTTTTTATAATGCATCTGTCGATGGTGTAGGTATTGAAAGATTGAAACTGATTGCAACCTGGGTTTTCATAAAATATTTCACACTAAATGGTTATTTCATATACTTTAATTTGTTGTAAAATATGAAATAAGTAAGATATTTAGTGATTTTGTCGAGCTTACTAAAAAGGCAGTCCTTTATACTTGACCTATGGCCATAGACGACAACATTGAAACACATATACACATGATCTTTTTGCACATCCTTATTTGTATAAGGAAGATATTTTGGATATTTATAATAAATATAGCATGTCTTATCCTATTACCAAATCAAATTGGTGATATTATCTTCAACTCTTACATTTTTTACGATCTTGTGAATATGTAACTAAAACTTTTTTTATGCAACATACTCTTGACATTCATATCTTCCTTTTTATATTACTAATCTTTTCATGTATATAAATAAAGATATGGATAAGAATGTATGTCATGAAATGATGACTGATATGGAAGTATAATTTAAAAATATATTTTTAATGCACCACACAAGCTTAGTTAGTGGGTGTATTTTTTATCATTTTAGAAAACATGTGGGTTGTATCGATTTAATTGGATTATTTTATGAAAATATTTCTAATGAACCATATGATCACAAAAGATCTATTCAAAAAATTGACAAATTCTTATGAAATGTATAGATCTTCAAATTTGACGGATACTAATAGTAGTAGTAGAGGGAGAGGAAATAAGTTGTAATAACTACGTGGAAAATGCATTGTTAAGTAAAGCAACATTAATAACCACTCCTCAACTTGTTAATGAAGTGATTATATATTTGCACATTGTGTACGCTTTAAGTTTTTATGATGCAGAAATACTTTTGATATATCAAGGTGGTGGAAGTCTAAGGAAGACTAGTTTTGTATTCTATCTCGGACAATGGTAAGCAAATCTTGGTTTAGTCAGTCGAGGCTGCAATACACAACTAAATAAACAAGATTAACTAGCGATGAACTAAAAATATGTGTTGGAGTCAAGTATTTGAAATATGTGTTGGAGTCAAGTATTGGTCTGCGATGGTCCATATGGTGCAAGAAAAAATAATATGAAATGGAAGACAATAAAAAGGACATCTTCGATAAACTAAGTGATATTGAACAATATCTTGAAGATGCAACTATTGAGGGACGTGAGGATGAAGAACTAGTTGAATCAAGAGACTAATTTTTGGATGAACAATATTTATCATACAGATTTATTAGTGTATTTGTAATAGACTAATTCAATTTGGGAATCTTTGTACAACTCCTAACTCCCAAAAGTATAAACTATAAAAGATTTAAGTTAATAAAATTTATTTGTTATCCTTCAATCTCATAATTTAACAACCTATTAGAAGTAGTTATAATCAAACGATAATAATCAAAATATAATAAAAAAATTACAATAACATTGACCATTTTTACATTATAATATAAATATTACATAATCAAACTATAAAATCTATATCAATTTATTTATCAAACAATAACCGGACTTATATTTTGTAATATAAAAATTTACATTTTTATATAATTTCACCATATAGAAAATAGAAAATAAAAATTATTGTAAATTTTAAATATATAAAAAATATGAGACTTTTTATAATACCAAAACTTGTCCTAAGGGAACAAAATTGAATATATTCGTGGCGATAATAATACCAAAATGAAACATTAAATTTACCGTAATGGATCACAATGGGACGAATCCCGACCATGGCTAGTCTTAACATAACCGTGATTAAGTAACAATAAGAGATTTGCGTTAAATCCCTGTGATATGTTCTGTTTGACAGGTCTCATTATTGATATCTAAAATACATATTAACTATCGGTTGTTAATGTAAGAGCATAACGGTCAATAGTAAATTTAGCTATTATATATGATTTTTTTCTTTCCAACAGATACGGTAAAAGACTATCCATATTTATTGGCGTAAATTATGCTAGCTACATTTATAGTAGCGGTTACACAATGTGTAAAACTTATTTTTTTATTTCTTTTATTTTTCTTTTATTATTTTAGGTCTTAGTGACTACTTTAAATATAGACTATCGATTGGAACAAACTTCAAATATATAAATTTACAACACTTCAATATAATTCATATTTACCTAAAAAATAAAGTATCTCTTGGGATGTTGTGAAGTAATTATTCACAAAATCATTTAATAATTTTATAGTTTTATAAATAAATCGGACAATAAGTCAAATCTTGTCCGTATTGAACTCTTTTGTTTATTGGCCGAGCCAGCTAAATTATGAGCTGCATTGCAAACAAATATTGATTATTTAGTTGCATAATCTCTTCCAGTTATCATTCCAGTTTGTTTTTAGCATAAAATATTTCTCTGTATATTTTGTCTGCTATGTAGGATTATATATATATATATATATATATATATATATATATAATTAATTGGATCCAGCCGTTAGGATACAAGATTCTTTAATCTGAAATATTTTAGGTTTGAAAGTGATATATCGTTGACATTATACATAACCCTATGATTATATGAAAAGACAACAGTTGTATACACACCCTCTTTCTTAGAATAGATCGGCCATTTAAAAAAATAATTAAAAACCTGATAATAATATGGATTAATTACTGAATAAACTCAAAATATTAAAAAATCTAGGGTATCTAAAATCATTTTATGAAATTATATATTTTTAACTTTAGATTGTCCCACCTCTATCAATAATGGCATCTATCTAAAAAAATATTTTAGATTTTGTCTACGTACGCATCTATCATCTAATAAATATTTAAGATAGTTTTCGATAATATATTATTAAAGATATATTTAATGTTGAATGAATATTGTAAACAAAAATATTAGTTATATATTTTTTTAATGAATATGGTAAAACATCAATTTTTTAATATTGAAAATATATTATATTTTTAATGGAAATGTTTGAGATATATTCACATGTCTCGTTAAGATTGTCAAACAAATCTGATATCCGACCAAAATATTCGATATTGAATAATAACCATATAATATTCGTATTCATTGAAAATGGATAATATTCTTATCCGAATTTGTATCGAAAATAGCAGATACGAATATAGACATATTCGTATTCGAAATATCCGATATCCAAAATTTTATAAATAAATTATTATTATTTGTATTTTTTATAATATATAATATCGGAGGTTTCATCACAATAAAGAAAAACAGAACACTATGTTTCTCATGTTACACCTAAATCTCTAATTTAAATCCTTAATCCTCTAAAAAAATTTACTGTGAACAAAAATTAGGTTTTTATTAGATCTTATATCGTATTACATAAACCATAAGACAATAGACTAACTTTATATAAGAGATACACATCCTTCCCGAATCACCTACCAAAATTGTCAAAAGTTTTTATAAAAATAATTGTAGCCCACACTCAATTGTGGTCCATAGTGTAATTTGTTAAGAAATTAGTTAAAATATTTGTCAATGGTGAAAATCATATATTCGGATACTGATATTATTTGTATATGGATAATATCCATCAGATTTAGATTCAGACATCATTTAACAAAAAAAATTATTCGGATTCGAATTCGGATAGTGATTTCGGATTTTGGATGCGGATATAAGCAGATTCGTGTCCGAAAAATCCATTTGACAGCCCTTATCATGCATATTGCAATTTTAGAAGGATCCACATCCATAATTGGTCATGCATCTATCTAATTTTTTTTACAATGTCCCGCATTTATCAGTGGTGTTTCTGAATCTTTCAAATTTTTGTTTACAATTTCTCGCATTTATCATTTGCCCCACATCTATATCTAAAAATATTTTTACATTGGTCTCATATCTATCAACTAAAAAATATTTTACTTTGGTCTCGCATCTTTCAAAGCTAACTGATAGATGTAGGACAAGTGTATAAAATAGTAAAACAAATAACAAAAAAAATAAGAATATGGTGAATCATTAATCAAAATGATAGACATCTATTAACTATTTAATAAAAAATGCGAACAAAAATATTATAAATATATTCGTCCCTTAATGAAAATGAAAAACCATGTTTAGCTTTTATTGAACATATTAGAGATATATTCACTATCAAATGAAAATCGAAAAAATATTTAGTTTTTAAAGAAAATGTTATAGATATATTTAGTCTTGAATGCAAAAATAAAGAAGTCTCTCATGTAATAATTATTGTTGTCTCTTATATGGCACGTGGGAGACCCAAAAATGCAAGACATATGATTTTTGAATTTTTAACTAAAACTTGAAAAGTGAAAAAAATATATTAAACATAAAACCAAACTCAATAAATCAACATGTGGCAATCTCATCCCAATTTTAAAAAACTTGTTACCACAAGTTGGAACATGTCGTCCTCTTCCCAAGGCATGAAGAAATTGTGGGAGTTGATCCGGCTAGTCATTAGGTGGCTTAGGCGGCAACAACTGAAAATGACGATCAATCTTAGATAAACGCTGAGGGAAATATCGGAGGAGCGACTCAAGAAGAATTCGGATTTTATTCTCCTAAACTTGCTATGGATGCGTAATCTTTGGTTCAAAACTGCCACCATTGCCAATAGTTTGCAAACATGCGACATTTACCAAGTTAGCTAATGAACATAATGCATGCATTATGCCCATTCGAAAAATACGGTATAGATTTAGTTGGACCCCTCCCAATGCACATAGGTAGATGCTAATTATAATAGAGGTGGATGACTATTTCACAAAATTGGTCGAGGCTACTGAGTATCCAGGACAAAATCCCATGAGATTTGTAATTTCTAACAAAATAAAATTATTTATGGATTTAGAATATAACGAATTCTTAATACCGACAATGGGCCTCAATTCAAGAATGCGATCATTATAATATTCTATTAGAGGCATGAAACTAACCAACATTTCTTGACATCGTACTACCCGCAAGCCAACGGACAGGCAGAGATCACAATTAGAACTATCCTGACATTAATAAAGAAAAAAACTAGAGACCTTAAAAATAAAATTTCCTGACAAACTCACCGAGGTGTTATATGCATATCGAACTACGCCTCGATCAACAACCGGGGACACCCCTTTCTTCTTAGTATATGGCATGGAAGCCGTGGTACCTGTAGAGATTATAATCCCAAGCCATCGAGTAATGACTTATTCAGAAGAAGCGAATGACCACAAGCGACAATCATCAATTGACCTGATCGACAAAGACAGGGTTTGATATGAGCATTACAAAAGTTTGTTGAGAAACGAATTTAATATTAATCTAAAACCTCAAAGCTTTAAAGTGGATGACTTAGTGTTAAAGAAAATCTTCCACAAAGCTCAAAATAAGGATGCGGGAAAGCTAGCCCATTATTGCGATGGTTTATACAAAGTAATTTCAAAATAAAATCACGGGCATGTATTTGAAAGATGTGGATGGCGTTACATTAAAAAATACATGGAATGTTAATCATTTCAAATATATCACAATATCACTTAGAGCAGTTTTGCACTATTTTCTCTTTTGGTGGCGCTTAAGCGTTTTTTATGAGGCACATTGTATGACAAGGAAATCAACGAATTCACCGTTTGCCAAATATTTATTACCTTTATGATACAGTCAGCTGCAGTTGTAGGGCTCGCAGTATCAGTTGAGCATGCATTGTTAAAAGCACCACCCCCTCTTTTTTTCTTTTTGGTTTACACTGCACATCATTTGTATCCGGTCAAGTGCATTTCTTTATACCTTAACCTTTAGATACCTCTTCGCAGTTCTAGCAACCCATCTTCGGGGAATTTTTAACCCAACATTGGCTAGGTTCACCACATACACTCTTTCAAGCGATATTGGCCCTACTCAATCAGTAGTGGCCACATCACTGGTAGCGGTACTAGTAACATCACCATCCCGTGACATTATAATCTTAGGTATCGACCACAGACCAGCTAGTAAAAAATTAACAGGGGTAGATTGGTGAGGGTACTCGAGGTGCCACTTAGAGTACCCATCGGTAGACAACATTTCCAATAGATTCACCACTCGCTCGCCATAAACTTTCCTCCATAACTCTTGGTTTTTTCTTGAATTTGTACCTTCAATAAATTAAAATAACAAAGGGTTAGAAAATCACAAGAACAAGAGTAACAGCATAACAGAAAAGGCATAATTTATTATAAGCTTACATGGCTTCATCCATCTACATTCTAATTAAAAAAAAATTGTTTCAACAAGATGCTCCCAATTACCAAACACAAAGACAAATGAATACTTCCAAAGTTTCTTAAAGTCAAGTAAATTAACATATTTGCATCTATTACATGTGGATCTGTAATATTATGGAGTCTTTAACAGTTGATAAATATCGATGCTAGCTAAAAAATCTACTAGGCAATCGAAATGTCTAAAAGGCTTGAACTAATTAAAACACTCAGCAATAATCGTCATCAGTTAGATGATTGTTGTGTGAGAAAAATCCCGATGTATCTAAAGAATTCATTAATCAAATCTGGCAGGGGTAATCGCAATCCTCATTCAACAATGGTTGTGTAAAAGCAAGTTTCTACCTTCCGAGCATGATGTGGTTGTTCACCTGGCTCATGAAGTCTTGTTACTACAAAATCTGGAAAATCGTATATTACCGTAAATATACGATTCCCTTCTTCGGTCAAACATTTATAATTTGGGGCTAGATGATCAAAGTAATTGTCTATGAATGCTCTATTTTCCATCTTATCCACCGATAGAAGGCCTGGAATGGTATAAGTAGCAACTTTCATTTTCTTCAAAGTTTCTTTATGAGGCATTCCTTGGGGCAAATAAATAAGATGTTATCAAAATATAGGAAACCTAAAATAAAAGAATTTAGGGTTTCCAAGCAAACGATAGGGGAATCTAAAGGTTGCCACAATACTACTAACCAAAACAACAACAATAAAAAACACATGACTTTGATTTTTACCTTTTACGATATTTGGAAATGAGAGGAATGTGAACAAAAAGGAAGGAGGAATACGAAATTTCTCTCTCCAAAAGTGATTTAAACCAGGACAAAGTTTTCAAAGTAACTCTACTACAACTTATAGTATTCTTGACAATAAAGAAATAAGGGGATCGTAAAACAAATGGCACCAAAGAATAATTACGGGCTTTAAAGCAGTACAAGGGTGCATCAACTGAATGCTGGAGAATGTATGAAACACCATTCTAGTAGAACATGCAAGTAGCAGTTGCGTTTGTCAGGCATAGGTACACGATTAGCAACACGTGGTAACTGATCACTGACATCAACAATTGTACGCTTAACGTTACATATTAGAGGTAATATCTCTGTAAAGCTCATGGGAGGCATATAAGAAATAAAAATATTAAAACCTCGTCCTAGACATATTATGCTAATTTTAAAAGACGGACTCCTACAAAATTTGTGTTTAAAAGGACTAGGGGGAGTTCTAATAAAGCATAACCCTTTTATCGTTTTATACTCATCGACCATGACGAGGTACGTTCAGTTATACAAAGGAGGTAGAGGGACATTGGCTAATAACTCGTAACCTTTGATTGACATGGTATAACCCTCCCATTGGGTTACAACCATTGAATAAAATAAGGTACACTCGATCATATAAAGGAGCTAGAGGGACATTGGTAAGCTAAGAACCACCACGAACAAATTCCGTATAAAAGTTGAGTTATACCATGAAGAATGTCCAAGGTTTCACCAACCAAGGGCACTGGTTGAGGGTAATAATTACACAAACGAGGCCAGGAAAAACAGTAACAGGAAATCATAAAGAATGTGTGAATGGAACATAAACTCACCATCGGGCACAACTAGGAGTGGAGAATTATTAGGAGATAGTGGGATAATATATTGGGTTTTGTAGTATAAAAAAAGATCGAAACCCAACTATAATGTAACATTTTCCAATTGAGTAATAAAAGAACTGTGCATTTATTCCTTTCGATATCCCTACCTATTCACCATCACTAAAATCCCTCACCATAAATTTTCGTAGAGGTATGGTTTTGCTTGGTTTACTGAGGTACACATATATGTTCTTGAACCTGAGATCTATCATAATACCATGAATAGCAGTGATAAAGAGAATGGCTTACGAACATGAAAGAATAACTATAATCCTTCAAGAATATGGATATTTGATTCTTGTAAAACATTCTAATGGTTAAAAGCATGGTGGGAGTAAATGCGTATTCAAGAGGAAGGAAATAATTCGTTGTGCGGATTTATCCAAATACAATGCTAGACTGGTATCTAAGGCTTTCATGCAAAATGAGGGTATTGACCTCAATAAAATATTTTTGTCATTTGTAAAACAAATATCTATTGGAGTTTGTTGTCCATTATTTCCTATATTGATCTAAAGTTAGATCAAATGGATGTTACTACTTCCTTTTTGCATGGAGAATAGAAATAGAAAGTCTACATATGTCATTCACATGGGTTTGACAGTATACATGTGTCATTCGCAAAAGAATATAATATTTGATGCTTTTATTAGATTCATCAGGTACAACCGAAGTTGTTATGATAAATGATATGGAAAGCCAAGTCTTATTGTTATTATATGTGGATGATATCCTAAGAACTGGAAGAGATAGGATGGGGATTGAAATGGTGAATATTCAACTCAATTAGGAGGTTGAGAAGAAGGATATGGCAGATTCTTTGAGGTTACTTGGTGTTGAAATCAGAAAAAACACAAACCGCAAGGGTATTTATTCTTATTTAAACAAGAGTATATATAAAATATCCTAAGCAAGTTCTCTATGACTGAAGCCAAATAGGTTGGAACTCTCATTGGTGCCAAATTTAACCTTAGTGCTACTCAAGCACCAACCAAAGTTGTAGATAAGAATTATACGATAGATATACCTTTTGTCAATGTTTTTTGTAGCATTTTCACCAGACGTGATCTTGCATACACCGTTAATATTTTGAGCAGATTTATGTCTAATCTGACATATTTATATGCACTTAAGTGGCTCATGAGATACTTGAAGGGTTCAGATGTTGTAGATTTTTATTATAACCAGAGACATATGACAGATATAGTGCTAAAATGGTATATGAATTATAATTATGCAAGTTGTATTGATACAGCAAAGTCTACTTCGGGTGATTTATTTACTGTTCTTAAAAAAACGGTTAACTATAAGTCTTGTATACAAAAGGTCATTATGTTGTTATTTACATAAGCCAAATATATGGTTGATTCATAAATGAAGCTTTTCGGCTAAGGGAATGGTTGATTAAACTCACTAATATGAAGCAACATGCAATTATGCTCTATGGCAATCCTAATTATCTTTATTTGATGAATAATTTGAAGTTCCATGAGCAAACTAAAAATTAAGATATCAAACTGCACTTCATCTGAGACGTGGTGGAGAGAGAGAGAGAAAGTAAAGGTGACTAAGATTGTTAGCGAGAAAAATAATTTAGAAAGATCTTACTAATGTATTATAGACTTCAAACCTCGTGAAGTGCATGCGACTTGTTCAACTATATGATGCATGTGAGTTGGTCTCTAAAGAGTAGAAACATTGGAAAGAAACAAATATTGTAGTAACCATAAGCGTAGGTGGAGAATTGTTAGTTGTGGGCTAGAAGTAACTTATCATTAGTAGTACAACGAATACTACAAAGGCATAATGGTCAAGAAATACTTATAGTGGTAAGAATTGATGAAGCTCTAAGGGTGGATCTTAGGTCGTGACTTAGATGCAAAGACGTCTGATGG
Organism: Limnanthes douglasii subsp. nivea; assembly: GCA_036936605.1. Lineage (NCBI taxonomy): Eukaryota > Viridiplantae > Streptophyta > Magnoliopsida > Brassicales > Limnanthaceae > Limnanthes > Limnanthes douglasii. The sequence continues at coordinate 321,735,717 of JAUPFV010000003.1, forward strand.
AATCTAAGGGTTGAGATAAGTTGGCTTATAGTTATTAAGTTAAAGGAGAAAATACTACCAAAGTTGTAGCTGGATGTTATTGGGGAAAATGTATGAACTGTTATCGTAGAGTGGGGTAGAGTAGTCAGCCAAACCTACATGGGCCGAAGCTACTAAAACGCTTCATTTTTTTATGATGTATTCTAATCCCAACCATTAGTTAATAAACTTAATCTAAAGCCTCTATTATACTTCTTGATTAAAATAATTTAATATGGGGATTCTTATTGATTTGTGGCTTTATCTCACTCGTCGCGTCTGGAGTGAAGGTAGGGCTTTGCTTGGGAGATCTATAAATAGAAGAAGCAATACAATGCTAAGTATAACATGGATACAATTAACGAATGATAAAATATTGATACAATTTCTAGGTTTGTTCATTCTCTAGGTACGAAGAACAGAGGTTCGTCTTGTAGAGAGGGAAGTAAGGTGAAAGATAAATAGTAAAAATAGTATTTTGTGAATAATGATATCTTTGTACACTATGAGAGTTTTGTAATATATATTGAGCGGTTTATATTTGGAGAGTCTTTATGTAACCTCATTGAGAATAAAAAACAGAGTATACATTGTATGTGGACATTGGATTATCTTCAATACTCGAACCACTTGTGCACTTGGTTATCTTTATTTGTGATTTCCACCAACCATGTTGAATGTTTTTTTAAAAAGAACAATTTTCCAACAACATCGAATATAAATATTAATTTTAATAAAAAATTAAACAACTTTAAAATTATGATAATATTTTTGTATCATTTTACACCTTTATTTTTATATTATATAACAAATGAAAATTAACAAAATAAAATAAAAAGGTATGAGTCTCTTATGTGCTACATAAATGCTTTCATAGTGAAGATTAGACATGTGCATTCAGTTCTTCGGTCTGGTTTAGTTTGAGTTTTTGGGTTCTCAGTTCTTTCAGTTCTTGGAAACTAGTAACCATTCAGAAACCGATTAAAAATTGATTCGGTTCTGTTTGGTTCGGTTCGGTATATGTATTTTATTTGAGAACCGAAAAGAATAAAATAAATCGGTTCTAATCGGGTTGGTTCCAAAAAGTTACTTTGTTACCAAAGTACACGATTGGAACTGAAAAACCAAAAACTCCAATTAATTGCTATAAAATAAAATAATTAAACTTTTAAACTTAAAACATAAGTTAAATACACATATTTATGTATTTTATACAAAAATTGCCTTCATACAATTCATACAACAATTGTTGGCAATATGTCTGACATTGTTACTTGATTTTGTTTTATCATTCATAACTTAATCCATAGTTTTATTTATAGATTTAAGAAACCTTAAGGAAATGTCAAGATAAAAGATATAATAACATCAAAAAATTATTAAATCATCACAAATAACTAGGTTTGACAATCCATTTAAGATAAGATAGTGAGACATAAAAATAAAAATTTACATTTTCACTCAGTTTGGAAATATGGCACTAGAGAGAAGTGTTTGTACTTTTCTTGCATCTTACACTTATCCTGAATTACCAAAACCAAAATGAGATAGGTGAGAAACTAAACTAGGATTTTGAATTAGAATTATATTAACGTTCATTCATATTATAATTCTAGGGCATTTCTTTGTCCACCGACAAAGGCAATCCAACATACAAAATATTAGATCAGAATCAATAATAAATCTGATTCTAAGCATTTCATCTACCTCATCTAGAACCAAAAATTGTAAGGAACTTAGATCAAGCTTGTTACTATTAAGATAATCCTACATATATGAAGCAAAACGTTGAAGACGTTTTAGGAAGTGATTCCCCATCTAAGCATTTCATATTATTCTTACCCAATGAAAATTACTTAGTACCCACTAATTCATTTCAAACTACATTAAAAAAATTAGATCAACAAGCTTGCTATGATAACAAAAAATCAACCTGGCCAATATGACCCATTTTAAGTATGTTCTTAAAATTGTGCATATATAATTCTCAAAGTAAATGGACCTCATAGAGATTTTACAAAAACTCAGGTTGTTGATGTGTCAGAACAACCTCATGCATCTTGTCCATAAATTCAGATCACTCACATATGTCTGACAAGAATTCATCAAGACAGAAGTATAACAAACACAAAACATTCATATTATTATTATTATTATCATATCATCCAATAAAAAGAATGAACATATATACCTAAAAAACGAGTGACACGAGTTTAACAATACAAACCTCGAACTAGCCAATGCGCTTTCATTTTTTATTATCCTTGTTGAAATGCAATCAATTCTCTTCTTTGTTGTCTTGAGTCAATCACAATTTCATCAAGTTGTAAATTTGTCATATCATCAATATCAGTAGAATCCATTGTCATATTTGTGAATACTCTTGTAAGTTTCAAAGATATCGATAATAGGTAAATTTTTGAAGTTGCGAAGAAAGTAATCTAATATTTAAGACTAACCACAAGCTGAATTTCCAATTGTCTGCCTTGGATATTAGAGCAAGTCATATTATTGTACTGAGCCATGTTTAGGCAGTGCGATACTTTATGATATATCTGCAAAATTGGAAAGATGACTGACATATAGATTGGAGAATTGGTTTTTTGGTAGGTGGTTAAAACTCGACAAGTGTTGGATTCCCAGTATAAGAAAATTTTCATTTTGAGGTCTCGGTTGAATTTTCTCGGTAAGTTGTGTATGGCTTTGTGTCAAGCGAGGAATTATGTATGACGTGGCATTTTAGAGAATGTAAGGATTTCTTTGAAGTGTTGTGATCTTCTTTTTTGAGCGAGGGTATATTTGTTGTGGTTTGGTTTTGTTTTTTGTTTCTTTTGGAAGGGTTCAATGTTGAGAAAATAATTAGTATCTTCTTCATTAAGGGACATGTCATTTGTTTGACGAGAACTTGTGGTTTGAGATTTGTTCATCGGTGCAATATTTGTTTAAATGTGGTTGAGCTGGCGCCGATTGGTATTTTTTTGTTGAGAAGGTTTTTATGGGGAGGTCTTGCTACTTTCTCCATCTTTTGTTATTTTATATTTTGGTACGTTTAAGCTGAATTTTTATGGATTTTAATATCTTATGCATCGTCGCAATATGCACAAACCTTCTTTAGTAGTGACTGGTTCCATAGTATTTCTTAATATGGGCTTACCTTTTTTGGTCAAAGTAGTTTCAGGAAATGGCCACAGCCCGACTTATATTAAAGTTTTAGCGGTAAAAAAATAATGAAAATCTATAGGTAAGATGGGTTGGGCGACTAAGGAAAAAATTTCTGTAGATTACGTATTTTTATCCATTTTTTTTCTATTTGACCAAATCCATCAAGTGGATTTCTAAATTCCCACTCTCTAGTCTCATAAATAAATTTGGTTTTCTAGTGGTAGTCAGATGATGGTACGTTGATAATTTGAAGTGATTCTTTTAATGTTAAAAATACATAGGGTTATATAGAAGCTTTTCAATTTTAACACTGAATTGGGAAAATTCAATGGAAATTTTGATATCTAGCACACGAGACATTTATAGGAAGCTAAGAAGGACATGCCACCCCTTGGCTGTTAGTTGAGTGAGATAAATTCTAACATGACTGAAGAAATTTTTAATATAAGGATGAAAAGGTAATCATAAATTTTATTCAAATGGATCTAAGAAAAATAGGATTTCATCTCCAACAATATGATGGGGTAAGTCACCAACTTTAGGCCGGTGGGTGCCTATATAGTATGAGATGCCATATTCGAATCTAAACATTCAGTTATATTTCTCACACATATATTTATAAGGCTTAGATAGGTTGCTGAAAAATTATTGCAAGAAATGTGTTCAAGTTCATTTGTTGGTAATTCTTTTGGGTCTAAGTTTATGACTTATTCCTTAAGAGTAACTTTTCGGGGTGATTTTGGTTTTGATATATTTTCTCTTAGTACTATTCATTGTAAATAGAAAAACCAAGAGGGAATATCAAGTATTTTCTTAAGATTGTATGGATGAAGTTCAGTTTTTTTTAGTTTGGTTTTTTAAAATGGATAGTTTTTTTAGAAACCTTAAGATGATAGTTTTTAAACTTCAAAAGTGGATAATATTTGATAAAAGAGAGAGTAAACTGATTACATGGGAATGATTTAATGGGATTTTGTGTTATGTAGAGGTGTTATCGCTAGTTTAGGAGAAGAAAATCTTTATAGTGAGAGAGAAAATGTTAGGGGAAATAAATAATAGAAAGAGATAGAGTTTTTTTTGAGTTATTGGATAAATGGTTGAGTCGTTAAAAATAGTAACCATTAGATTAACAATTATTAAAGGCCAAATATGTGTTGGAATACAAAGTGATGGTAGTTTGTTGTGAGAAGAATTAATTAAGTTTTTGATGCATAGCATAAAACTTGTACAGTTGGTAGTGTTTGCGTATATATTATATTAGAAGAATTAACCTCGCCTTTGGTTCTTTTGTATCTTTTAAAAACTAATGTGTTTAAATAATTAATTTTTATACACTATAGGTTGTCCTGATAAGGCTATATTTTGTCAAGGGAATATATTATTTATTTAGATCAAGTTTATAACGATATGAAATAACAATTCAAAGTGACGACAACAGATTAAATCATAAAGTTGATGAGAGTATAAATCAGAGTAATTACGAGGGTTCAGTTCAATTATACCTAATTATGAATCATAAATATGACGAGAAACAAATCGGAATCATGGTGAGGTAAAAAATCATGATTATGACGAGGGTATAGATTATTAAAGCTATGACAAGAAGTAAGATTTGAAACAATGGGGATGGTATAGATTATAAAAGACACATTAAAGCTACGTCGGATACACTTCTCTATACATGATCCACTTCATAATATGTGCGAAACGAAGTTTGTTAGACGGTTATAACATAATGAAAAATCTAAAATATTGATTGAATACACGTGTAATTAAGTAATTGGTAAAACATTTATGTAACATTTGCACTGTATTAATTTTGTGTCTTGATTCTAACTCATTATTTTTCTTAAGTCTTTATAGAGAATTTCCCTTAGCAGGTAGGGTTTCATTATCATTTTGGAAGATTAAATTACATAAATTTTAAGAACTATTTCTAGAATAATAATATGGGCTAATGAGCCTAATATCTGTGATGAGAATAATAACTTTAACATCTTCTCTCAAACTCGGAATCAATTGCATTACGAGTTTTTTATACATTCAAAAACAAACCCAAATACCAATACTAATAAAAAATGGAAAACAATTTCGAAATACGAAATCCAATACTAATAATTTTGGGAAGCGATATATTGTTGATAATTGATATGGTCTACAAAGTAAAGTTGGTGATGCTTCCGCCGAAAAAAAATTTAGGCGTGGTTTTGATTTGGGTCGTACAGAGGAAGTTCAACTTTTGCTTGAGTCTGTAGCAGAGTGAGGATCTGTTTTTCTAAAGCCTTCATATGATTAGAAGGGAGAGAAAAGTGAGCTTGACAATTATTATTCCTTAGGGATAGAGCACGGAGAGAAAGCAAACAATAACATAGGTATGATTTTGTTGATGTAATTGGTTATGATTTATCGACTGAAATTCAAGGAGATATTCTTGAACTCGAAACATGTCACGATGCCATCAGAGAAAATAATAAATAAAATTTCATATATATAGGACAATAGTTGAGATTTTTCCAAAAAAGTAAACACCTAAATTCTTCTAAATCAGTCGAAGAGTCAGAAGTTGGTTGAGAATACATTGTTATTCAAAAGGAAACCGTGTATTTATTGTTTTGAATTACTCAAATAAAAGGCTACACTCGTGCCTATGAGCTTTATGCAAAATGGGGTTATGTTGTCCATTATTTATACATTTGATCTTGAGCTAGATCTAATGGATATTACTAATGTCTTCCTCCATGGTAAATTAGAAAATAAAATTTTCACTAATTTGCTAATGCAATAAAAAATCTATAAAATATATTTATTAGTGAGAAACCTAACTCTCCATGACTTGTAGACCTAGATGATGATTTTAATATTGAGGGAAACATAGAGATGTATGTTCAATTGTATAGTAGTCAACAAAATCTCACTGTTAAAACTAATTATTCATGAGTTAGGGCTACCAATAGCAATAGTTCAAATGCTAGGAACAAAATATCTTACGTATAGAAACACATTATATATCATACGAATATATAAAAAACTAAGTTTAAACATTGTGTCAAATTTATATCTCATAAGCCGGGAGAAAACAATAGTGGAACCGACGGTACATGCCGATATTTTATTAAAAGAGACAAAATGATTGATAAATCAAAATTTGCAGATTAGTTGCGGACCAAACAAGCTTATGCTCCAAATTTGGCAAGTTAAGGGTTTTAAAGGGATTTTATATATGACTGAGACGAAGAAATTAACATTTTTAATGCACTTTTTTTTCTTTTACAGATAGGTCGAGATATAATAAATGGATTAGTGAAGCAGTCAATCCTAAAGTAGATCACATCATATGAACGTCTATTAGAACATAAGTGTTGCAATATTTTGATAACTAAAAATCATATATTAGTACTAGATTTTATGCTGTAAAATGAATGATAGAATAAAGACGATATTTCATTACTTTATTCAACCTATTAGAAATTTAGCTTTACTAATCATTCATCCGGGTCTTAAAAATATTAATATAAATAAATAGTTTAGGCTATTGGATATTTTTTAATTAATTACTTATGAATGTTGAAACTAGATAGAAATCTACTTATGATTTGTACGTGCTTATTTGTCGAACAATCGGGTTATATTTTTTGTGAGACACATAAGCCTAAAAATGAAGGCAATTACCAACCTCTCAGAGATCCTAATTAGCCATATTACCCAGAAATGATATATTTTGTAGACATGTTTAAAGAGTATATTCATGGTTATAACACATAATATAGTATGAACATAGCCCTTAAATAAGTTGTTATGTTTATAAATGCATATATAGATAATCATGTGTATAGAGATATGGTGCATATGATCGAGCAAAAAATTTATAATTATACTTATCATATCCCACATGCTTATGCTATTGGGTGTATTTTATATATGTGTCTCCAACTTAATTTCTTTTATCGATATGTTTAATGTTCTTATAGGAGTATCACACTTAATAATGGTTACAATTACAAGAAATATTATGTTGATATTTAATCTTATCTTTATAAGATATATATATATATATATATATATATATATATATAACATTTATTTTGGAAAATAAGAAAACAATAATTTTAATTTATCCTTGAGTTTAGTCGGTAGTAGCTCGAGAAGTAAATTATGATTAGTCATAGCTACTTGAAAAGATCGATGCAAAATACCTGAGTTACATCCACAACTAGTGAATATGTTAATGACTCGACCATATATTTCTAAACTCCTTTTGATGTCTTAGTGTTGTATAAATCTGAGACACAAATTCTTTATATTCTTTAAATGTTAATAAGAGTTATTTTTTTATACCTTTGTCTATAGTGGCAAGTGAATCTATATTTAGTATGATAAAGCTGCAATCGAAGTATTTGCTTCAATTAAGGACTGGTCTATGCCATGTCATAAGATGAAAGAAAAACAATATGATATTTAATAACATTATAGGGACATGTTTGATGAACTAATTGATATTGAAGAAGATATAAGGGATAAAGATAGTGAAGATAAAACATTATAAGTTGAATCCGATGATAAAATTCTAGAAAAATATCATTTATAATAAGAATTTATTAGTGAAGGTGTAGTATGGAAGTTCAAAAAATAAACATTTGTACCATTCCTGACCAACAAGTGTATAAACTATGAACGACTTAAATCAATAAAAAATAGGTTCTTCAATCTAATAATATAACAACACTTATACCGCTTATACTAGTTATATTATAATCAATATATAACAAAACTTTTTACACATACTATAAGTATATTATATATATTATAGATCTATAATCAAATCATAACAACACTTATCATATATATAATAAGTGTAATACTTATGCTATAATACAACTATAACACAACTTATCACATATACTATACTTATACTACTTATACTATAAGTCTATAATCAAACGATAACAACATTTTTCATATATACTTTAAGTATAATACTTATATTATAAGGAAACTTATCACATATACTCTACGTTGATAAGTATACTACTTATATTATAAGTCTATAATCAAACCATAACAATATGTTTCATATATACCATATGTATAGTACTTATACTAAAAGAAACCTTATCACATATACTATAAGTTGATTAGTATACTATTAATACTAAGTCTATAATCAAACTATAACGAAACCTTATTATATATACTATAATTGTACTAGTTATACTATAACCAAGCTATAACAACACTTCTCATGCATATATATATGTAACATATAAATTATTTTCACTTTTGTAAGAGTAGTAAAAATTATATCACATTTTTCATGTGTAGCTAACAGATACTTTCTTTGTTATCGTGACCTAACCGTGCACATTCTCATGGTAGGCCAAAAAACCCTTCGTGCTTTGGGAAGTTTGGGACGGATGTGTGGTCCTGCCAGGAAATGGGGTGATACACCAACTTGTTGTGTCTAAACCAATTGTGATTTTATTCTTTGCGAGATAAAATTATGTACATAATATCGTAACAAGTTCACGAGTAACATGTTCTTCACTTTTTATTTAGGTACCTCTAACTTTAGTGATATTTAATAAATATGTTATACAAGTCAATTTGTTAGTAAATTATTTTTGAGTTTATAAGCTTTGAATATCGTTTTTTAGTTCACATTGTAAAATTAGATTTCTCAACTATCTCCTCAATTGTTTTTGTTTTTTCAAAAGAGTGAGAGAAATTATAGAACTCCAAAGATGAGAAAATTATTGTTTTATTGATGATTTCTTCACAAATAAAAACCAGTAGTTAGTACATATATAAGATAAAATGCTGAAAAGGAAAAAATTATTTATGTAATTATTATTCAAAACTAATATGTGAGTAAATAAAAATTCTCTATTTATGGTTTTATATTTTAAAAAGAAAAAAATGTATCAATCTGAAAATGGATCATATGCCTATGTCACAATTTTCAATAGGTAAAATTGAATTAGAAGTCTAGTGACGAATTTCTAATTTGTTAATTTCACTAAAAAGCTATTATGTGTAGTATTAGAACAATCTCAGGTGTGATAAAATGTTTTTTTACATATATGACATGTCTAAGGGTTGATATGGTACGTTTTAAAGTTGATGGAATAAATATCTAGATTGTGGATAGTTCAGAGGTATATCCGAGATCATAGTTGATTATACATTATCAGTTTAAAAGAGAAGCATCGTATTGGTGAGCTAAAATATGTTAGATAGATATTTTGTAATTAAAACATAATCTTATATGATTTTTATCATAACAGATGACACGTGAAAATAAGAACTTACGTTATTGATTTTAAATTTATGTTCATGGTTAAAATAGATTTTTAAAATCGAGGGACTAATTTTCTATAGTGTTACTTCACTAAGAGATTCCACGTGGAAGCACCAATACAATTTCTTGCATCCTTAACCAATTATCTATATTTGACAAATCATGAGAGTCATATGGTACAAATAAGAGATGTTTGACGAATTGTCTTGAAAATGGATAATTATACCAATCGCGTTTCAAAATCAATGTATTTATAAAAAAAAAATTGATGATGTAGCACTATAATATGGGTGCACCATATACCTTTTGTGAAAGACCTATGATGATGTCTTGAACTCAATTATTAATTATGTAGATCCCTATCATAAATCCCTACCATAAAGTACATGTTAATAAAATATTTCATATCATCTCACATAAATATGTTAGCCGCATAAAATAAGTCTATGTTGTTTATGAAATGGAGTATGTCATTAATGTACAACAATGAGTATATTATTTTAATTGATCCAAATTTATGATATACACAATATTTCACGTAATTTATCTCAAATCCAAATGAAGTGATGATACCCTAATTGTTTTATACAACTGACGACCACACTTTTCAACCTATAAATGGATTTTTTATCTTATTCACCATCGATTTTGGATACCTTGAACCAAAGTTTTTAAGGTGTCTTATATAAATTGTTCATTTAATGCATCTTTGAAAAATTTAATCTTAACATCCAAATAGTAAATCTTTAAATTTAATATTAACATCCATCTCATATATACATAGTTACCTTCATAAATAATGTTCATCTATTAGTTTGTTTCTTATTTATTTTATTTACTTTATTACTTATTAATTGGTCGTGTATATCAATTTTTAAATGGTCCCGCGTAAATGGAGATATAATTAATGGGCTATAGCTGCCACTGAAATGTACAAAATCATATATAATAAATATTAAATGTATAGTTCCAACTAGAAAATATATCGCAAGACCTATTAAATAACTCCAATTGAAAAAATGATCATCTTATAAAACAACACTCATCATTGTTGCTGTGTTCCTGAAAAGTTAAATAGTAGTGGTTTAATAAGAAACTTTGTTACCATAAAGTTTGTATAAATATGAATTATATTGATTTGAAGATTCCATATATTCTCTTTAGAGTATAGGACCTTAAAATCTAAATGCTTTGACTTAGCTTAGACTTCGATATTTTACTAGTTATATATCTACATATTATAACTGTAACAGATTCTCTATCCTTAATATAGTGACAAAATTCGGTAGCTACATAGATTATTGTCTTAAGTCATGTAAAATATTCATTGTCATAGTGGAAAATGAAAATAGTGTTGCTTTACACGCTTGTTCATATTTTTTTTACGTCTGACTAATAAGAATATATTGTATGTTGTGGTAAAAAAATATGTCCAAACAACATTCCAAAATATGAGTTTGGAAACCCAATGATCTCCACATTATTCCAATTTATATATGTCTACAAGTATTTTATTATTTGTTACTTATATCGAATAAGCTCTTACCACTTTCTAATGGTCCATCCTTCGAGAACCTACATAACTTACCAAATATATGATAATAAATGTAATGTTTGATATTTTACAAACTCGAGCACAAATTAGACTCTTGGCTGATAAATCATATGGAGTCTTTTGTATTTTCTTCATCTCAAAGTTTACCTTCGAACATTGACTTCAAATTAATTTGTTTCATTTTGAGTAAAAGTATTAAAATTTGCACGAAACTTGCTCCCTCTAAATAATAGACTGGAAAATAATTTTTCTTTATTTATAAATATAACGAGTTTATTTTACATAACTGAAAAATACAACTGAAATAATAATCCAAACTATTTTACAACCATGTCTCTCTTCTCATGCATCTTATTCTTTTTTATCTTCTTTTCTAAGAAAAATGTTGGATCAAGCAATGATAACGTGACTCAGTGTAAATTATAAATATATTCATTTATCGTTTTCTATATCAGAATACATCATCATCTATTTCATAATATTTCAAACTTAGCACACCAACATATATTTAACTACAGATCTTACTTAAATTAATTTTATTAGTTTAAAAAAACATACTTAGTTTGTAATACCTAGATTTCATATGCAGTGACTCTATTTCCATTTTGATCACGGTACATTTCAGTTGATTGCTATCGGGTATCTTGTCATGCATATACCACCGAACATATTAGCAACATGGTATACTCGTACTCTAATCATTGGATACTCTGATTTCAAACCATATTTCCACCAAAGATATAAATTAGTCTGAATAGTTTAGTAGAAAAATCATATTTCCACAATTGTTCAAATACAAAAACCTTATTTTAGTCATGGTCACAGTACACACCAGACGGGTACTTTTTAGGATAAATTCTGAGGAACATATACCATCATAGCATGTTATAAAAGTATATGCTAGCAGACTAACCGCATGATACTATGATATCGAACCCTCAATTTATTTTTACAATGAATCTTAGTCAAATAAAATATTTGAAAACAACTACAATTTATTTCAATTTTAGTCATAAAAAATGTAACTACATTTTTCCAAATAAAAAAGCATGTAAATATCAATATCACATTTATTAAGGTCAAATAAAACATATAACAACTATTTAAATTTTATTTTCGAAAGTTTATGGATTTATTCTAAATATATATATATATATATTATTCGTTTAATATTAATTGAATTTACTACTTAGAATTAGATCTAACTAAAATATATGTAAAAAATCGATTTTATTTTACATATATGAAATTTCTATACTTTTACTGTGATAAATATTTTTCTGAATTCTTCTATTTCTCTCCTTCATCAGATTGACTAATCTATATATATCTTTTATTGTGTGTTATTCCCTTACATAAATTGAATCCTTTTTATTAATTTTTTTTATTTATTTATAGCGTTAAACTGAGAGAGGTGTATCACATATACAATAATCAGAATATTACTATATTTTAGGATTGAACAAATCTGTAAATCCCGAATAAAATATTTACATGATGTTGACCACGTTGTTTTGTTCAGTTTTTTTCTTAAAGCCATGATCCTTCTATTTAGTTTTAATTTGGGAGTGGTGATCATATTTTTTTTAGTTTTAATCTTGAATGTAGTACTGTTTTTTTCGTTGTCTTTAGAGACTATTATTTATTTAGGTATGATTGTAATTATGTATCATTGTGATCACATGTTCTGAGTTCGAATCCTTTTACAAACGCTTTTCTGGTTTGAGCATGTCATTTTGGGTGGATTATTTTTTGGCGTTGTTTTGTATTCTATTGCGTCAAATTGAGGGTTTACCCTGTACGCACTGGTTGAGTAGCGGCTCGGGTTCCTTCCAAAAAAAATTATGAATTATTGTAGCTCTTGCTTTTCTTAGAAAACTCGGATAAAATATTTGTTTTCCACAAACTTATGTGGAGTTAAATTCTAAATATTATAAATAATTATATAATCATGTTCTAATTTGATCTAAATTTTATTGATGTATACTCGATTATTTATAATTTTAACATATGGTACGAGAAATATGATAATTTTGTCTACTAATTCTTATTTAATATGATATTGTGTTCATGGGAAACCATATTCGTAGATAACCATATATGAAATTAAAATTTAAACATTATAAATGAGCACGTAATTATATGTTAATTTAATTATAACATGTTGATATAAAAAATTACATTTTGACACTCTTGATGTCTGTTACGACAAATACGATAACTTTATGTATAAATTTAATTTTAAAATGATATATTCTTCATTGGAAACTAGACTTATATATTCGCGACCACATATGGAACTAATATTTTAACATTCTAAATCCGTATATAGTTATACATTAATTTGTAAAAAAATCGGTTGATGCAACATATGTTGAATTAATAGAAATATTTTATCAAATATATTGAATATCTTTTGACGTTCATTAATTGAAATAAAATATCTTTGTCAAGATATTTTATTTTAATATAATATTTTTCATTAAAAACTATACTCATAGATATTTGATATCATATGTTTAATTAAATTTTATACATTCTGATCGAGTGCATAATTAAATTTTGAATTGACTACAAATTGTTGATACTAAATTGGTTTTCAACAAACCATTGTTACGAAAAGTACCATAACTTTGCATATAAATTATTTTTTAACAGGAACCAACGTATAGAGAAAGATTATTATATTAAATTATTTTCAAAATTATATTTTTATAGTTTTAAATTTAAATTATATATTTTATTTAAAATTTTGTTACGACACGACATTACCATGCGATTGATATTGAATATCAATGCCCTACCAACAAAACAAATAGTCTGGTACGATATTTTGAGATTACCATATCATACCAAAATTCTACAAAAAATCGATATGGTTCAGTTAGACATCGGTATTCATGAGGTAATAAACATTTGAAAGACATTTCAGACTGAAGACGAATACATTTGTTTGGTTATTTGTTTTTATTATTTTATTACAATTATTTATGAACCATACGAGTTTTTCGGACTTTGGTCTTGATTTAGTTTTGCCCATTAGACCCATTAGGCTAAAAATTAGTCTATAAATAGTTTCAAAGAAAACATTAATAAGGATATTCATTGGATGAAAAATTAGACATTCTCTTTCAAAACAATAACCAAAGCAGTTCAATTATCTCTTTACTTTTAACCTTAAAATATCATTCTCTTTATATTACAAAAATATCCTTTGTATAAACATTTTTCACACTAAATTGGTGACCATAGTGGGAGGTCTACTAAAAGGTACCTGGATATCCTAAGCCTAATACGAGAAAGTTCACGTTCAAATCTTTTCGAAGTATAGATTTTGAGATGCAAATAGATCTCACTCAGGAAAACAAAGGAGTCAGGAGGAAAAAATCTCTCTAACCGCCACCTGTAAATGATGAAAAACAACATGCAAGTGGAGTATGATCAGCTGCGGGAAATATTGAGAGACTCAGGTCTTAATGAGAAGTTGAGTTAAATCATAAAGGTGCGAGGTTCAAACGGAGAACTAAAAATCTCATAGGCAAGAGGGTGATCCCCAATATAGCCCAAATAAACATCAAACTTAAAAAAACGACCGGAAAACAAAGGACAGTTCTAGATCTTCGGGATCTAGTAAAGATTCAGCCTCTGAATCTGAAGTGTCCTCATATTCCTCGAGTAGTGACTACTTTCGAAACAAGAGAAATAGTCACCATAACAAGTTTCACTCAAAGAAGAATTAACACGACATCACAAGTCAAGTAAGCAAGACTATTTGAGTGAAACAATACATCGAAAGAATAAAAAGAAGAATAAATGGTACCAGAAAAAAGGTGAAGGGCTCCGTAGATCATATAGTATAGACCATTTGGTGAGATATCAATTTGCCATCCAATTTGAACCATGTATATTTTCTACTTCCAACAAAGATCACCAATTTAGCCAATGACATAATTGGAGGTAGTCCAATTTGTCTCCCGAAATTTTTTCTAGCCATTTACTTAGACGTTTTGATATATCTAAGATGGAAAAGTTTCGATGGAAATAAATATCCAAATAGAGCAGTTCAAGAATTTTATGATGAACTTTGATGATGATTATAAGCTATTATTCAGGTTTTGCCTCAAATTTTTAAAGACAACACTTTGAAGTGGTGAATCATCTTTCGCAAGGGTCTATCAAAAACTTGGACATGTTTTGGATGGCTTTTTGAAGAAAATTTATGGAAGTAGAGACACTATCATCCATTGTCAGCAGTTCACCGATGAGACTTTAAATAAATATACCCAGTGTTTTGTGAAAACTAAATATTGATTGCTAGACTACTTCGAACAAGTAACCATAGTTTCTTTTAGACATGGCTTTTACCGGGGATATTAGCTGACATTGTTACCTGAAAGAAAGCTTTAACATCGGGATGTTTATTGAACCATGTTAGGAAACAAATCATAGTGGAAGAAACAAAAAGAATAAAGCTGCCAAATCAATCTCGAAACAGCTCATCATCCTTTCAACAACAAACTACAACAAACTATCTTCCAAATGAGTCTGGCCAAAATGACCCAACGGTCTAGGGCTAACTAGAATTCCCATGGGAGACAATCTACAGTAATAGGGAATCAGTAGGTTTTGCATGATTATTTTACATAATTAATTGAGAATGTTGCAACCATTTACGATAAAATGAAGAAGTTTATACAATTTTAAAGACAACATCTATTCAGATTCCTAGAGAAAATCGGAACATCGGATTTTATAAGTATCACAATGATGTGGAGCATGATACCAAGGATTATATTATCTTAAAGAAAGAAATCCAAACTCTAATTGAGAATGGAAAATTGACCATTTTTGTCAAGTTTCAAATTGGACACAGATCAACACCGAACGCTAACAGAGCTCAAGCATAGCAATCTAGCGTTTGAAGAGAAGTTATAGAAGTGGCACCCAACTAAGAAAATAAGATAGTGATTCTCGAACAATATGATAATTTTGATAAAGATTCAGAGTATTTGGATCCCGATCCGGAATATGGTCTAATAAATATGATATGTGAAAGATGAGGAAGTATCTCCGAATCATGTCAATTATTTGATTTATTGACCATTTTTCAAGGGGTATACCATGACATCCCTCGAGTTTCTCTCGAAAGCGACATGTGTTTAGCTTGACTAGGCAGTTAGAGGGAAAACTATCTACTCATTTATATCAGATTTCAGCCTCGTTTATTGTGTCCGATGAAGATGAGTTTAGAAATATTGTTGGGACACATGAGGATGTGTGGTGATTGGAGCTTCAATTGAGGGAGTATAAATTTGAAAGATTTTGGTTGATACTGGTACCTCGGCTAAAATTTTGTTTCTATCTACTTACAAGTTGATAAAAAATCAACCTGCTATTCTTCAATCAAATATAATCATAGTGGGATTCATATGATATTATGCTGATGTTGTTGAGGAATTATAAGGAGAAACTTTCCTCAATAAAAAAACTATTTAAAAATATTGTGAGAGTATTATTTGCAGTGATTAATTGTCCAACTCATTACTGATGAGGGTAACAATTAGTATGAGGGTAAAACGGGAAAATCTTATGGTAATTTAGTGTTTAAGATTTTTGTAGAGAGTAGTAAGAGAAATAAGGTACTTTTATTTGATATCTTTAGAAAAATTCCAACCCATTTAATATCGTTGGTTTGGGTATTTAACTTTTTTTCTAGGATCCATGAGTCGTTCGGGTCAGATCTTATATTTGGGTCAATTCGATGAGCCCCCAAGCCTAAGAATCAATGTGCTAGGCACACAACTGAGTCATTGGTTAACTCAAGTTACTGTTTAATCATTGATTTTTATTTATCGTGTCTGAAATGGCCCTACAGATAAAATAAGAATTACGATAACACTCCTCCAATGATTTCCAATCTGATCATGTAGCCCCCTTAGCTCTGTCCAAAACATATTTAGGATAACTTACCATGATAGGTAATATATGATTCAGTTTTGAAGTGAATATGAAGGTTCAAAAAACAGCTTAAAGGTCGTGACTTTATAATCAATTATATTTTACACGTGTCAAGTGATAATTGGACCTATTAGTTGTTTTTTCTAGGTATTTGTGTCTAAACATTAAAAAAGATACATTTATTAGCCCTTAATTATGGCTATATGGTTCTTCTCCTTTAGGTAGAATACTTGAGTACTATTTAAACTATACAAGTGTACTTTTTTACAGTTTTCCTTTCTAGTGTGAGAAAAAAATTCAAATTTTGATTATAGATAGAGAAAATACCTTAATCTCTCAGCTTTTTCCCAATTCTTATATTTTTCTTCAAAGGGAGGCTGGCTCAATCTATCCGAAATCGAGAAAGAGAAAAAGAAATCTAGAATCATCGTCGGACTACCTGCTTCACCCAGTGGACTGATTGTGCAACAGATTCCAGAGTCAGATAAGAGTTTTCATCATCTCATAGACCATCAGTTATTCCTAGAACAAACCCTCTCGTAAACCTCCTTATTCAATTATAGCTATAGGGTCGGATGCAGAGGAAACCCCACGTCGAAGAATCACCAGCATTTCCAAAGCCAAAAGCACAAGTCCATCTGTCAAAGAGACAGACAAGCCTATTAAAGGTTCTACAATGGTGGATATTCCTTCGTTGCATACTTCAGATCAATATATATCAATTCCCACCATTGAGCCTTCTCACGTTGAAAAAGAGGACACTGAATCTAAACACGTTTATCAATACCAATAAATAATGGAGGAACAAATGGAAGATAGTTGGAGGATACTCCATCAGAGACACCTGGCCAAATCGGCGATACTAGTCCAGTTCGGAAAAAAAAGGTTACACTACCAAAGTCCGAACCTATTCTGGAGTGCCTCATTGGGAAAGTAGGACCTAATTTCTCCAAGGTTAGTATTGAATATATGTTGGTTCTGCAAAATATTTCCTATATGTATACCCATGCAGCCGAGTTAGACAAAATTAGGAAGAAGTAGGGTTTTCCAGAGTCCATCAAGGGGAGAATTCCCATCCCTGATGAGACTCTAATGGATAGCAAGGCTACAGAGCTAGTAGTGTATACCAAAGTGCTTAATTAGGGCCTTCGGTTCCCTTTGGACTCGGAGATAGTCAGATATTTGCACTTAGGGACGTTGCACCAGAGTGAGTTAAGTCCCAACGCCTGGTATATACTATTAGCCAACACCATAGCTTCAAGGCTGTCTAAGATTCCAATGCCTATGGAACAGTTTTCTATTGTGGGCAGCTTATGCCAAAACAACCATATCCCCTTCTATCATTTCGACATGGGGAATT
Source organism: Limnanthes douglasii subsp. nivea (assembly GCA_036936605.1). NCBI lineage: Eukaryota > Viridiplantae > Streptophyta > Magnoliopsida > Brassicales > Limnanthaceae > Limnanthes > Limnanthes douglasii. Next base: position 321,754,065 of record JAUPFV010000003.1, read on the forward strand.
ATTATAAGGTTGTCGATGATTTGCTGGAGGTTGACAAAACTTGGAGGAATTAGTTCATATACATTAGCAGTGCTTGGGAAAATGGAAAACAAATTATTTCTAAGGAAAATCCAAGTTTGCTGACCAAATATTGGAGAAGTTCATGTAAATACTTTATGAATTGTTATTATGTATTGGCATTGATCTCCTCATTGGATGGTGACAATAAATTTTACATCGGATGTTGCCCTTAAATTCCACTTCGGATTTATTTTGCATGGTTATCAAAGATATTCTCAGAACATTTAGAAGAGGGAAGAACCTATTTTACAAAGTTACATAAGTGTGCTACAGAGAACTTGGGAACTGATTTCCACAATTATTAAACCCCAACAAACATGGTGAGGGCCCATCTATGGAGAACAAACTCAACCAGGGAGCTCTCATGGGAGAAATATTCTAGTCCTCCGGGAGCTGTCAATATCTTCAAGAGCACTGAGAAAACGGATGGTAAAAATTTTCTACCGGCCAGGAACAAAGCTCATAGCCATCTTGACAAGATATAAAAAAATAAAGATTGATGACTCATCTTAAAACAAATTCTAATGTGCGTGGTTCGCAGCATCGAGATCAAATTGACGATTCTTTGTTGGAGGTCGTTGTTGTTACAGTGGGTGAGTCTAAAAGGTCATTGAACTCCCCATTTGTCAAGAAGAAAAAGGGGTAGAAGAAAGTAAAAAGGGTAGTGATGGGAGATCAGGGGAAAAAAAGAAAACCACAATTGGTTCAGAGATCATACTCTAGTCTGAAGCCCTTCCTTCTAGCTCTCATATCAAAGCTCCTACCCAAGAAGAGATACATGTCGATCTTCCTTCGCTAATGTTGCCTAGATTTGACCAAATTTCTATTGAAGGTGATGTTAATTTAGATGATATAGAAAACCTGTATTTTTATGAATTTGATGAACAAGATCTTGACAAGGCTTTCCCCCAATCTACCACTATTGACAATGTTGTGATACACGATGGTGAATTCTTTGAAGTGTCCAATGAGCATGATTCATTGGGCTATACAGCTTTAGGTTATGTCAGGACGATACTCGACTTGGAGAGGTAGGTTAGATCTCAAGTCAAAGACAGTGTTTCCCTCCAAACTGAAAAATCAAAACATGTAAAGTTCCATCAAAACAGAATATGAAAAGGTTGAAATTTTGGGTCAAGAAAAGATTTAAACTCAATAATGATTTATAGCTAGCTAAGTCCAACCATAAAAAAATGCAAACTATTCATATTGAATTACAGTTTACCATTTCCAGAAAAATCAGTGTCTTAAAGGAACAACTAACCACGAATCCAGGCACCATCAACGAATTATCCGAGGAGAAAAAAGGCTTACAAGATCTCTTTAAGGAAAAAGAAGATGATTTTGATATTCTAAAAAAAAAAAACCCAAGACGTAGCTAATGTAGTGGATTTATATGTTGAGGGGATGTTGAAGTCTATGGATCGGAGAGAGGCATCCATTAAATTGGATATGGTCATATTGTTTCATCAAACGTTTCCCAAAAGGTCTCTTGGAAAACTTTGGGAATATGTGCCATACGAGAAAATCCTTTTAGACACTATGGCACAAAGGAAAATTCAACTGATGATGAAAAAGAAAAAGGAGAAGGCAGTGTTGAGAAAAAAACCGAGAGGAACGAGCCGTAAGGTTAACTATTTTTACTATGTTTGTGTTTTGAATCCAAGTCCTTGGAACATTCAAAACGTTTTGTTTTTTTCATATCGGATTTTCTATAAACTCTATTTGTACAAGTCATTGTGGTGTACAAGGCATTTTTGTAACGTGGATCATATTCCTTTTTGGATCATATCAGCATTCTATGCCATCTTTATTTTTATTGACTTTATATATATATATATATATATATATATATATATATATATATATATATATATATATATATATATATATATATATATATATATATATCTTCTTTTATACTTCCTTTAAGATCTGATTCGGTCGTACTTAAAAATGATAAAACTACATTTATATATTAAATATGGTGAACTTTAACTAGTTTTTAATTTAACTGAGTGACTCAAAGATAATCCATTTGAGGGCAACAAGTGTTTAATAAGTCTTTAATTCATCTGAGCCACTCAGAGATAATCCATTTATGGGCAATACTGATTTAATAGGTCTTTAATTCATCTAAGCCACTCAAAGATAATCCATTTGAGGGTAACAAGTGTTTAATAGGTCTTTAATTCATCCAATCACAACAAAAAAAATCTTTAAAAAGGCAAAGGATATTGTATTGATTGAGATATAAACACCTCATTAAAACTTCCACATGCCACCAGGGTAGGAAATAGTATGCCCCAAAATATTTACATTGAATTAAAACAAAGTAAATATTTACAAAATAAGTTTATTCTAAATATAACCTGAGATGTTCTATGTTCCAAGGATGCTTTAACTGATTGCCTTATTTTTCTAGAAGCTTGTACGTTCCTTACTTGACTCTTTCACACATGATATATAATCCTTTCCAATTAGGAGCCAGCTTTCGGAACTGCTTCTCCTTAGTGTGTAGGAATACGTTTCTTAACACTGTATCTCCCACTTGAAAATATTTTCTTTTCAATTTAGATGCAAACCTGCTCCTCATCAAGCCTTGGTAATGTGCAGTTTTTAAATGTACCTTCACTATTTTATCTTTCATTAAATCCAATTGAGCCCTCATAACTATCTTGTTCCTTCTTTCAGAATAATTTTGAACTCTAAAGGAATGAATAGTAGATTCTATAGGTGTAATAGTATCTATCTCATAGACTAGATCAAATGGAGACTCTTGTGTGTCTGTATGAGGAGTGGTTCAGTATGCCCATAGTACCTCTTGTAAGTAACTTGGCCATTTCACAGTTGCTCCTTCTAATTTTTTTTTTAAACCTGAAAAAAAAAATTATTTTGTCACTTCAACCTGTCCATTGGCGCGAGGACGAAATAGAGAAAAGAAGCAGTGTTGAATTCCTCTTGATGTACAACATACATCCACATCTTTATTAGAAAATTGAGGATGGGAATACTGATTCGGCAACATATGTTCGAGAGAATAAAATTTATCACTGCCTTAGATATTGTTCCAGATAAAGGTGCAGCTTCTACCCACTTGGAGAAAATGGGAAGATATTATGGTAATTTAGTGTTTAAGATTTTGGTAGAGAGTAGTAAGAGAAAAGAGGTGCTTGTATTTAATATCTTTGGAAAAAGTCCAACCCATTTAATGACGTTGGTTGTGGTATTTATAGTTTTTTCTACGATCCATGGGTTGTTCATGTCAGATATTATATTCGGGTCAATCTTATTAGCCCCCAAGCCCAATAATCAATGTGTTAGGCACATAATTTAGTCATTGGTCCACTCAAGTTACTGTTCAATTATTGAGTTTTATTTATCTCGTCCAAAATTCCCTTTCACGATATCCAATCCGATCAATTACAACGCCATCTTTGGTATATCTTGGCTATTAAGGATGTATGTTGTTACTTCAATAGTTCAACAATGCTTAAAATACACGATCGGAGGCCATGTAGGAGTTGTTGAAAGCAACCAAAAGACACATTATTCAAGAGATACTCTTAGTGAAGTTATTCCAACTGAGAATGTTGAGTTACAAAATTTTCCGGATTGGAAATGTGTTAGGATTGGAGATAAAGGGTCATGCTTGGAATGAATCGAGTGATTGATCACAAATACAGCTCTATAACGCATCCATGGAACACTGAACACTTAAGTTTTTATCTTGAATAGTTGTATAATATCTTTATTTGGGGAACATACTCTTTCATACCCTGGTGGAGCGGGAAGGATTTAATAAGATGTTCAAATCGTTTTCAATCTATCATACTTGCCTTAAACAAATTTATATATTGCTTACTAACCTATATTTTTTTTTATACATTGGATTGGATTACCTTCGAATTGTCAAATTATATTTGTATATGCCTTCGAATGGATTACCTTCGAATGGTCAAAATGTTTGTTTTATATACCTTTGAATGCATTACCTTCAATGGTTAGAAAGTTTGTATTATATACCTTCGAATGGATTATCTTTGAATGGTCAGAGTATTTGTTATATATTCACAACGAATGGATTACCTTTGAATGGTCATAGTACTTGTATTATATGCCATCAAATAGATTACCTCTGAATGGTCAAATTATTATTTTTTATATTCCTTCAAATAAATTACCTTCGAATGGTCAAAGTATTTGTTTTATATACCTCTGAATGGGTTACTTTCCAATGGCTGAAATAAGTAGGAATAAAAAGGAATTGACTGATACGGGTACAAAATACCTTAAGCCATGCTAAGGACTTACAAAAATAAATATTTGAATCAACATTACAAAATGTCTTGAAAAAGTCAAGGGCTTTCTGGAATTCGGGCAAGATAACAAAAATACATTACATGAGTTAAGAGCTTAAAACACCAACTCAAAGTTCAACGGGATCGTCCCCATCGACATCTTCTTCTTCTGAACTCCTATCTCTAGAGTCCCTTGCATCGATTTCTTCTGAACCATCACTAGACAAATCCATATATGTACTAACTTGATCAGCTATGGGCATACCATTGGGCCACAATCTTTCTGAAACCAGTTCTCACAAAGACCCAATTACTAACGTATGGATTGTCTTGTGAAACTCCAAAACCATATCATATTTAATTGAGGCATCCCATTTGTCTTATATGTGTCTAATGCATCTTATATGTATAATGTGTCATGAGCATTGAGAGAAGCCACCTTATTGTTATATTTCTTAACGAGGGCCTCTAAATCATATTTTTCATTCGATAAGCATTCTATGGTAACTTTGTCGATGGCCTGTTGATTTTTTAGTGATGTGATCTCTCTGAATTTGGATGATTGTAGCCCTTTATAAGCAGCCTTTACCTATGCCAGCTCATCTTTGATCGACTTGACCATCAACCCGTGTTTTTTTCTCTTCAAGTGCTGTGTTTTGATTTTTGTTTTCCTTTTGAAGAGAAGTAATGGTCTCTCTGTGGGCCTTTACCTCCCTCTCTAGCTCAATAACGGGCCTTACAAACCTTAACACCAAGTACCATAGTGTATAATTTTCCTTTGACAGGTTGAAGGGAACATTATCATAGACCACATTTTTGGTATTGTCTGTAGGTTTGGGGAAATCTTTCTCATAAGTATCGAAGTTGATCCCCCCAACGGAACCTATTGGATTGTCTTCTATATATGTTTCCCGTCAAGTGTTGCTAACAATAGAGACGAAGAGTCAGATGTTGTGAGTGTTGATTGGTCAACAACTAGGATTGTAAGAGGGATAATATCCAAACGGAGAATGATCTCCAAATGATTAGTTATTCTATTTCTTTTCTTTTTTCTCTTGTCATTGATTTTCTTGTGTTTCTTTTTCATCTTTGACAGATGAAGCTCTGTAGGTGCGTCACCCTCTTCGATATTGGCAGTAACTGCGGCTAGAAAGGATTCATCGATTGCAATTGATTGCTCTTCAGTTTCGACTTCAATTATGCCTTTCGTTGAGCCTTTCTTATTTTTCTTATTTTTCTTATCGTTCCTATTCCGATGGCTAGGGGTTTTGGTTCGGGTTGGAAGAAATACCGAGCCATCTACAGATCCAACTATTTTCAAGATAGTAAATTCTTGGAGAGAGTAGTCAATTGTTCCAACCTTAACTCCCGTTCGGAACTTGTCCTCCAAATAGGACTGTGAACCAAATTATTGGTAGTAAAACAATGGTGAAAGCCATTTGACCACTTCTTCTTAGCACAATAATTTAATTTCTTGAAACTGAAATTTTCATCTTCCAGATGATGCAGATAAGGATTTGATATAACTGTAAATAATAAGAGGTTAGAAATAAGTTGTGAAGGACAATATATAAGAGAAATAGTACGAATTCGAAGGGCGACCTATCTTCTTCAACAACCCGATAAGTTGGCTCGTATTACCGTAAGAGGTAACTTTCTTACCATTCTCTCACAAGCAATTAATAAAGAGAAATTTGTTCTTCCACAGCTTATCGGGGAACTTCTTCTACTTATCGTCTATCACATTATACTCATTACCTATGTTGTAGAAGTAAAAATATATCTGGGATTTTCAAGACAGCCATGCAATAGCAGCAAATTGTTTCGTCAATTTTAGAATTTTTGATAATCTAGAAGTCATGATATATGACATCAACGTAAACGAATCATTCGGACTAGATTGACTTGGATACAGTCGTACCAAACTGAAATAATTCATCGGGGTATCTCATGTGAATCATATTTCTCACGAATAGCCTCTTAATCGTTCTGTTGAAAATAAATATAATAACGTTTTTATCAAGAGCCAAACGATATTAGGTGCTAAATTTTAGGAATTTTGGCCCTACACGTCCAATCAAAGACGAAGGGAGCGCTTCAGTTTCTGTTTCGATGGCCTTGCTTTTTCCTTTGCCACCTTCACTTCATTTACCTTTTGAATTTATCTTTCTAGCTGACTTAGAAGTCTCTATATTATTCATTGTTTGACAATATCTCGCTAAGGGAGATTTATCGCTAATGTCCTTAACATGATCCTCCATGTAATTCGGACTGGATCCATAAGGTTCAATCTGTTGAAAAATTGCGTTTTCCTTGTTGTTCGATTGTTGGGATAGAACCTGATCAGATTTGAAAAGCTCGGCCTGTGGGGGCATAGTTTTCCCCTATATGTTTGCAATTTGTGAGGAAGGCTCAATTGAAGGTTGGTTCTGTTGAACTTCCCTTCACTTCTTAGAAGGTTTTGTGCAACCTTTAGACTGTCTAATCAAGCTGGGAGGTAAAAAAAATTGAATCGGAACCCATTACTATGAAGGTAGAAGGAATTCTATGACTGGTAGCTCTTTGAGACCGTGATGTCTTTGATGAACATCTTTTTAAAGTAAATGATGGAGTAGAAGAAGCCTTTGATGAGATGTTACATCTGTTAAATGTGAAAAATCTTATATAATTGATCGACTGAGTAACGGTGACTGTGCCCTTGGAGACAGGTAATATAGCAGTAACCCTAGCTATGTTTTTCTCTTGATCTAGTTTAGACAGATTCAGCCAAATATTTTTGGTTATAGCGTTTTTGGTAATTAACATACAAAGACCAAAATGTTAATGGAGGTGGAATTTGCAGTGGTGAGAGTGGTGGACGAGAGAAAAATATGACTGATGATTAACTTGATAATAATGATAACGTGCATCTTCTCTCTTTAAAATTTACTGCGCTGGAAAAAATGAAAGGAGAACTTATATAAGGGACTGTAGAAGACCGTTAGGTTCCCTTCTAGAGAAGTGGAAATGGTACTAATAGGTATAATTCCTAGGAAAATTGAAGTGTTTTCAATTATTGGTCTGCCTCACGTACGGAAGAGAAAGATCGTGGGTATAATCAAGTAATAACACGTGTCACATACTACGTTCGGTAAACAACCGTGAAGTTGATCAACTATGTATCCGAATGGGGCCATCAGATACTGTTGGAATATTATTCTAAACAAATTTGAGCAGAACACCGAAGAGTTGTATCTAAGGAGACGGAGCTTGTTCAAATAACTCATTAGTGAGACCTTTCGAATTTATTTGAGAGGAGTAATGAGGTTATGTGATAAAGTAAGAAATATTCCAAGGGAATTTTGGACTAAAGACCAATACACTTTTTTTGGATATTTGTTTTTATAATTTTATTATAATAAATTATTTAGATTTGTTCTAATAATTATTAATGGGCTAGATGGGGTTTTTGGACTTTGTGTTTGGCCACGGATTTGGTTCGGCCCATTAGGCCTATTAGGCTAAAAGTTAGCCTATAAATAATTTTTGAAAAATCATTAATGGGGAGGTTGATTGAATGAAAAAGTAGACTTTCTCTCTAAAGAATAAATAAAGCAGCTCAATAATCTAACTCTCCACCTTAAATTAGGGTAATGGCACCAAAGGCACAAACTAACAAACTATACTGCCACATAATACCCAAACTATCATTTATGCTTACTTAATACTCATCTCAACCAAATAACTCTCATTATATACTCAATTATTTAATAATTCATCAAACTACATAACCACTTCTAATTCTTGAACTAAAATTTATCTTTCTTAGTTTTTATTTTTATTTTATTTATAAAAATGTCCATATCTTTCAAACTGGAGTTTAAAGAAAAATCTAAAATTACCATCGACTTTGTTTTTGTAAGACGAAAAAAACTAGATTCATTAATTTTTTTTAAAAAAAAATTCCCAAATAACTTGCGAGTTCAACCATGAGAGTTATGTACATTTTTAACCATGCGAGTTTATTGAAAATTAACCAGGCAAGGTTGTTAGAATATTCAGTGTATTAAGTTTCCTTGTATGGGCCTCTAAGTTCTCTATATATTGAGAGCCTTACTATTGAGTTAATATATCTAATGCATCAATAAAACAAAAAGAAACAGTTTCTAATAAAACACAAAACCCTAGACGCCTCCTGCGGCTACTACTCTCTTTGTTTTTAACATGGTATCAGAGCACATGTGATTCTGGGCATTCTGAACATCCTCAACAAAGATGGCTGGCAATAAAGTCGTGGTCAGTCAAATTCATGATCAATTAACAATGCAGATTGCTACCATTCTGAGAAATGGTCTCGGAATACAACAACAAACAACTAACCCCGAGAATTTATCCCTAGGGATTAAACTCGATGGTGACAACTATGCCACATGGGCAAACCTGATGAAGAAAGCAATTGGGGGAAGGGGAGAGGTTCTCACATTACAGGGGAGCCGACACCTCCATCCAAAACTGACAAAACATATACAAGTTGGGAACAAGATGATCAATGTGTTTTCACATGGATTATCCAGAATCTTGAATCCAACTTGGTGAATAATGTCTCGCAATATCCCACTGCAAAAGCCATCTGAGATGGGTTAGCCACCACATACGGTTCTGGTACAGATTCGTTACAGGTGTTTGACCTTCATAAGAGGGCTAATTCATTAAGGGAATGGTCTGATACACTGGATGTCTATAAGAAGACTCAAGAACAAAGATTCTATCAATTGTTAATGGCGATTAATGACAAGCTGGAACCAGTCGAGAGAGATATCCTGAAAAAGGATCCTCTTCCTTCCGTGGAAACAACATATGCTATAATACGAAGGGAAGTGGCCATTCTTAATATATTAAAATCAAGTTCTATAGATAGTGACTCGATTGAAATTGGAATGGGTTTGGCTGCTAAAGATTCTGCACAGAGGTTTAAATTCTGATCCAAATAGAAATAAGATAAATCCAAGTTGTATTGCACTCATTGTGGGATGAAGAAACACACTAAAGAGACATGTTTCTAGCTGGTTGGCTATCCAGAATGGTAGGAGGACGGTCATAAGGAGAAAAATAACTAGTGTTTCATATCTAATGTCAAACGGGTTTCGTCTACAAGTGGCGCTGAAGATCCAACTAAAAATGAGCAAGGAAATGGCCCTGGTTTTGGAGGAATGACGGCGAACTCCTATGCAAAACTTGGAGGTAAAGGGTTTGAGAAATTAATGAATTGGATCTTTGATTGCGGGCCTACGGACACCATGTATTATGATCCTAAAGACTTTGGTGACATGTCATCTCCAAAGAAGTCCCATACTGAGACTGCTAGTGGAGAAATTTGTGAAGTCAAAGGGGGGGGGGGGTTCTTTTTCGGAAAAATGGAAATTAAAAATTGCCTCTACATTCCTTCATTATCCTTAAAGTTATTATCTGTTAGTCAAGTGACAAAACAACTCAACTGTGTGGTTCTTATGTATCTATTTTTTTTTGCATTTTACAGGACATTCGTACGAATGAGATCATTGGGCGTGGTACTGAACAAAGAGGTCTCTATTATGTTGATGAGAAAGTTCATAAGGGACATGCCATGCTTTCTCACGGAACAACCGAAAGGAAACTTTGGTTATGGCACCGGCAACTTGGTCATCATTCTTTTAGATATCTTAAAAGTTTGTTTCCTAGTCTTTTTTTGAATAATTTCATTCATGAGAAATGTGAAACCTATATTCTTCCAAAATATCGTAGGGTCTCATTTAATCAAAGTAATATTAGAGTTGATTATGCTTTTTAGCTAATCCATTCTGATGTTTGGGGTCCAGCACCAAATTCCACTAACAATCAAATCAGATACTTTGTTTTATTTATGGATGATTTCTCAAGAATGACTTGGATATACTTCATGAAACATAAATCGGAAGTACCAGAAATATTTGTTTGTTTTTACAAAATGATTTTGACTCAATTTGAAAAAAAATATACAGATTCTCCGTTCTGATAATGGAACAGAGTTTGTCAACCAAACAATGCATAAATGTTTCAAAACAAATGGTCTTATACATCAAACCACTTGTTTAAACACACCTCAACAAAATGGTACTTCAGAACGAAAAAATCGTACTTTACTTGAAAAAACTCGTGCTATTATGATTGAATCTAGAGTTCCTCATTCTCTTTGGCCAGAAGCTCTTGCTACAGCTACGTATCTTGCAAATCGTCTACCAACCCGATGTCTAGGAAATAAAACTCCATTACAAGTGCTTGCCACCCAAGTTACAATTCCATCTGTTATGACCTTACCACCTCGTATCTTTGGTTGTTCGGTGTTTGTTTATATCCCTAAAAATAGTAAAAACAAACTTAATCTGTGTGCTGAAAAGTGTGTATTCGTTGGGTACGGTGTTCATCAAATGGGATATCGGTGTTACAATCCGGTTACTTATCGAATCCATATCACCATGGATTGTGACTTCTTAGAATCCGATTATATTTTTTACCACCAATCTCGTGCTCAGGGGGAGAAAGTAAGTGAATCACTTGATTGGTTGCTATATGAAAGTTACTTTGAGGATGTGCCGACGGATTCGGTAGATGGCGCCACCAAACACGCCTCTTCCAACATAAAGGAGACTGACGAGGCAATTCTTACCACCAATGATTCTCCCAAAGAAAATGTCCAACAAGAAATAAATACAATGGATACTACCAGAGAATCAACCGAAGAAAATGTCCATCAAGAGGTAAATAATTTACAATGTCATAATTCACAAAATGCTACTGACCATGACATTTCAGGAAGTTCATTTGTTGAAACTCAAACTCTGGTTCTTCCCCCAAGAAAAAATAGAGGAGTTCCTCCTGACCGGTATTCACCGGAACACGTTCCGCGTGCTTCTACATATCTGGTAAAAACGGACAGGAAAAGAATGACAAAGATTGCAAAGGCGTTTTCAGCTACTATTCTCTCTGAACAAATCCCTAAAACAACTCAAGAAGCTAAGAAGATGACTGAATGGCATGAGGCAATGAATACCGAAATGGAAACTCTAAAAAGGAATGGTACATGGCAGAATTGTGTGTTACCACAAGGGAAGAAAGCAGTCGGGTGTAGATAGGTGTTTAATATAAAATATAAATCTGATGGCACCATTGAGCGACACAAGGCAAGATTTGTTGCCAAAGGATATACACAAATATATGGTATAGACTACTCTGAAACGTTCTCTCTGGTTGCAAAGATTGACACTATCAGAGCTTTACTTTCAATAGCCGCGAATAAAGATTTGCCTCTTCATTAATTTGATGTAAAGAATGCTATATTACATTGAGGCTTGGAAGAAGAGGTATATATGGAACCCCCACCAGGGTTCTCTGATGGTTTTCAAAAAAATGAGGTATGTAAACTGAAAAGGCATTATATGGGCTCAAACAGTCTTCTCGTGCTTGGTTTGGGAGATTTACAATGGCAATAAAGCAGTATGGCTACAAACAGAGTAAAGGGGATCATACCTTGTTTTAAAAAAAGAGAGGAGAATTAGTCACTTGTCTTATAATATATGTCGATGATATGATTATAACGGGGAATGACGAAGAAGAAATTAGCTCTCCTAGGAAAAAGCTTTTCAAGGAGTTCGAAATGAAAGACCTTGGGGGATTGAAGTATTTCCTAGGAATCGAGGTTCTTAGGTTAAGAGGAGATTAATATATATTGGATTTATTAGCTGAAATTGGCATGGTGGATTGCAAACCAAATGACACTCCTATGGTTTTGAATCACAAACTAAAGATAATTGAAGGGGACAGACCAGCAAGTAAAGTAAGGTACCAAAGGTTGGTGGAAAAATTGATTTACCTGGCTCACACTCGACCCGACATTGCACACGCAGTGGGAGTAGTTAGCCAGTTCATGCATCATCCTCAGGAACACTATATCGAGGTAGTCATGAGGATCATTCGATATCTCAAAGGAACACCAAGAAGAGGCATAAATTTTAAGAAAAATGGACACTTTGATGTTGAAGTATTCACAGATGCTGATTGGGGAGGGATCCTAACGACAAGCGATCAACTGCTGGCTACTTTACTCTTCTTTGAGGTAACTTGGTGACTTGGAGGAAAGTAGTATCACTGTCAAATGCTGAATAAAAATTTAGAGAAATCGTTAAGGGGATTACCGAGATACTTTGGTTAAAGAAGATAATGAAAGAAATCAGATCCCCTCTGAATTGTCCAACTCAGTTAGTGTGCGATTATAAATCTGTGATTAAGATTTCAGAGAACCCGGTACAGCACGATACAGCAAAGCAAGTTGAAATAGATAGACACTTCATAAAAGAAAAGATTGAAGATGGGACAATCGAACTTCCGTTTGTTAGATCCGAAGACCAACTGGCAGACCTCCTGACAAAAACGGTTGCTGCAAGAACATTCGAATCAGTTTTATCCAAGTTGGGTATTGGTGATCCCACTACACAACTTGAGGGGGAGTGTTAGAAGAATCAGTGTATTAAGTTTCCTTGTATAGGCCTTTAAGTTCTCTATATATTGAGAGCCTTACTATTGAGTTAATATCTCTAATGCATCAATAAAAAAAGGAAGAGTTTCTAATAAAACACAAAACCCTAGCCGCCTCCTGCGGCTACTACTCTTTTTGTTTTTAACAAATTTCTTTGAAAAATTAACAATGTTATTTGTTTGAAAAATCGACAATGTTACTTCTTTGGAAGATCAACCATACGAGTTCTTTAAAACATGAAACATGCGAGTTCTTTGAAAAATCAATCATGCTATTTCTTTGGAAAATCAACAATGCGAGTTCTTTGAAAACTTAAACATACGAGTTCTTTGAAAAAATCAATCATGCTACTTCTTTGAAAAATCAAAGAAGACTTTTCACCATATTCTCCTAGAATTTTCTCTCAAAGAAACTTAGCTAAGCTCTGGGCCAAACATGTGTGGACTATTGATCCATCTATGATGAGATCTCTAAGGTGGACTCCTGTATTTAAACCAATAATAGAGTGTCTCATAACCCCAATATGGATAAGAATATTCAAGGTTCCTGAGTACCTTTTTAGTGAATCAATGATTCTATCTACTGGCTCTTCCATAGGCAACGTTTATCAAATCTTGGATACTAGAAAAACAATCAGGCCCTATACAATGTTTGTTTCGTGTGGGTAGAAATGAATGTCATACAAAAACTTCAGCATGACATTTGGGTTAGGTTTGGAGAAAATGAGGGTTGTTGGCTCGAAATTGGCTGCAAAAGGATCCCTCCTTATTGCTATCAATGTAACCACATAGGCCATACCAAAGATAGTTGCAGAAAACATACTCAAATGCACCAAGATTCGAGTGATATGAATGATCGTGATCTTGACCTACTGAAATAGCCAAGGAATCAACATCTTAAGTCTCTAAGGATTAAGTCTATTATTATCAAGCCTCAATCTGCATCCAATCAAGATAATACTCAGGAAACTCAAGCTCCAGTTAAGAGGTCTCAAAATCTTTTTTAAGTTTTTGCTCCTGCAAAATCAACAAATCAACTCAGAGATGCAACTACTGATCATAACAACGAAGGAAAGAAAAAGAAAACCTTTCAATCTTACTCACAAACCCAACTAACCTTACTCTAAGTAATGAAAACATCATTTAAGCCATCAAATTCCCTGATTCTGAATATATCTATCTTATCCATTGGATTTTAACACTTACTATTCTAGCATTCATACCTCAAACCCTAATAATATTAGCAATCTCCTTATAACCCCAATACTAAAGAGAAAGGAGGTTGACACCACTCTCCAAAACATTCTCAACAAGAAGCTAAAACATGCTAGTGGGAAAAGGAAAAAAATGTTTTTTGGTTATTAAAGCCTTGCAGTTTGCATAACCAAAAAGATCTACCTTAACCAGCCTTACATGATTAGACATCGTTATAGTCAGCATTTCTGTGTTTACTAATTAGCATCAACGGAAACACACGTCTTTGTTGAATGAATTGTTGAACCAGAAAGCCCTTTCAGATTTGTTTGCCCAATTGTTCATATGATCATTCTCAAATATATCGATCTTCTAGAGGTTGAATCTTTATTTTCCTTTTTTCGAAGTCTTCTAGATGAGAGTTGAAGTCTTCAGCTTGTGACAAAATCGATAATCATCTGGATTCTAATAGTTTGGCCACCTTATAGCGTTTATCGAATTGGATTTATCCTTCCATTTTAATTCTTTTCTTTTCAAAGAAGTAAAGCTTCTGGATTCACTGTGGATTATCTTCAAGATGTGAAATTTATAATTAATATAGATCTGGATTCCTCTCAAAAGAAAAAAAACAACTTCGAAGGAAAACTTACAGAATCTTCGGCACTTGGATTTATATGTCGATTGCAAACACTTTATAAACAACAACCAAATTTGTTGAGGAGTTTATCAAGCATGTGGTGTGGTGTAAAAGAAAACGTGAGTTCGCACCAAAGAGAATCGTATGTTTGAGAAGAAAACATCGAGATTTGAACTACAACAAAGCTGGATAATATAATATAGCTAAGATTGTGAAAAGAAAAATGGCGTTTGAGAAGATGAAATCGACATGCGATGAGCAGTATTGGAGAACGACACAAAGATGATTGATTTCGTATTGAGGACGAACGAAAATGGTTTGAGACATGAAGAAATGCGTGATAGGAAGAATGAAGGTAACAATGATACCGTAAAAATTACTCTAAATTTCTGATGTTGGTTAATGAGAAAGAGTTAGATTGGGTCGAGAGTTATGTGGACTTTAAAAAAATATATAGACGGACAAAATCTTGTATTAATATATGAACTATTGATAAAAACATGTCATATGTATAAGTATGAATTTTTAAAAAAAATGAAAAATCAAATTAATGATTCTTAATTTTAAAAAGAAATATTCAAAATATTATTTGTTTAAGAGAACTGCAGTGTAAAATGTAATAAATAGGTATAAAGAAAATTGTTCTCACAATGTAATTCTTAACAAGAGTCCGACAAATGTTATAAAGCATTCACATAAAATGAAGACAATTCGGAACAATATAGTATAAAGAGGAAAATAAACCTTAAAAGTGAAAAACATATAAAAAATCTCAAATATATTTTCTATCAATCCACGTATCTGAAATAAAGTTTAAAAACTTTTAAATTAATTTAAAACCAATCTTATTTTTATCTCTTATAGTTCGATTATTTATAATCAAAATAAAAAATTGTTTACACAAAAAAATTATGATATTAATATTCTATTGATTTATCGTCGAGAAAAATATAAAACCGGACCCGGTCGTTAATAATGAATGGTGTGACTTTACCGAGTCAAGATTGGGTTATAACATCTTATTTTTCAAAACTGACCACAACTTGACAAAAGAAAATTAGACGTGACAAATACAATTAATTGCTTCCCAGTAAACAAATTTATAATAAGGGAAAAGAACAAAATTAGATAGACAATCCAACCTTAGTTGCCGTCATGATTTTGTATTTTAAATTTTATTTTAAATTGTCAATTTTTCCACCAAATTAAACTTTTATGGGTTTTGGAGTATAATGTTACTATATTTTATTCAATGGTGAAAACATATATATTTTGAGAAAATATTATTATTAGTAAATGACTGTATAATACACGATGAAAAATTAATTATAAATAACTTGACTTTGTATATATAGTTGACTGCAAGAGGTTGTAAAAATATATTTTTTAAAGTGGTGTACCGCTAAGAGGATGTATACTTTACCCGCTAAAATATATTTTCTTAAAAATGTGTTAACTTTTTTAAATAATTTTTTTTCAATTAACGGGTTACCACGGGTTAGTGGTAAGATTAATTAACACCAAAACAATTATTTAATTTGTTAATTTTTCATAACGAGTTAACAAAACCACGGCAGTTTTGTTAACAATTTGACGGAATTTTTGTTTTTCCTTTCGTTTTTTTTATGATTTTTTCATTTCACTATTTTTTTTTATTAACATATTTTGTGTTATTTATTTTTTTCCTATTGTAGTTTTTATTTTCGAGTCTTATTCACCATCTTTATATTTTTTGTTTAACGAACAAAAATGGGTATCTTCAATATATATTGATTAAAAGAAACATAATTAAAATCTATCTTCGATATATTGATAAAAAAAACAAAATTAAAATCTATCTTCAGTATAATATTGATAAAATCATTCATTAAGATACGTTTTAAAAAATAGGTTACTAAAGTTTTTTTTTCTAATTGGTACCCACTAACACTAACTTTAACAAGAACCATGTTACATGTTGTAAGAGCATGTACAGTCGTGCATGTTAAAATTATACGTTAATCAGTGACGCGCAGGTAAAAAAATTTTATTTAACTATTGTTTAGCTAACTAATTTAATTCTGTTCCAATCGTGTATATCAAAAGACTATAATTAATGAATAACATAATAAACAGAGAAAATGGAGGAGGAAAAAAAGGAAAACTAACCGCTAAAATACAAAGGATTTATGTGGTAACTCAGTTTGCAAATTTATCAAGCTAGTTAGAGCATGTACACTCGTTATTGTTGAAGTTGTGTGTTAGTGGGTGCCAACTAGGAGAGAGAAACATTAGTTAGCCTTGTTTTAGCTAACAACCCTAATTTCACTCCACTCGTTTTTCTAACTTATCTTTTAATTATCGATTTTAATTAACTTATCTTTTTAACTAACGATTTTAATTCTACTTGTTCTTATCCATATATATTGTTCTTATCCGATGAATCTATCATCAGAAATTGATATTTGTGATTCAGATTCTAAATCTCCATACAATGAATTAAAAAGAAATTGTTGATCACTGTTTTGAAATTCAGATTGACCTTCAAATTGTCATTGAGAAATCTGAGACATCATATATTGATTGAATAAAGGGTTTTGAAATGGGGGACGAAAATCCATTTTTGTTCGTTGTATTGAAAAAAAAATTGAAAAGCCGAAAGAAAACGAAGAAGATGATGAATAAATCTTACAAAAAAACTGCAATTGGAAGAAAATAAATGAATACATGAAAAAAAATACTGAAAATGAAAAAGATGTTAAAAAAAAGCGGGGGAAATAAAAATTCCGCCAAATTGTTAACAGAGCTGACATGGCTTTGTTAAGTAACACTGAGAATTTAACAAACTCATTAGCTTTTTTTGTGTTAGTGTTAGTTAACTTCACCACTAATACGTTGAAGGGAGATATTTTCAATTAAAAAAAAGTTAAAACACTCTTTAACACATACGATGTACATGCTCTTAGCAAAAATTTCTTCCAAATCATCCGACTATCACCTTAATTACTTTATTGGAATGAATTCTTTTTGTTTTAATTTAAAAATTAAATCAACGTATTATTTAACGCTTCCATTGTACTCTAACCGTTTTAGTTTTAGTGGATGTAATAGTCGAAAACAAAAATCAGCGAATATAACATAATAGGTTTTTCGATTAAGTTGGTAAGAGCATATGTTTTTGCACCAACTCAGTTGTTTTAATACCACATGATCATTAACAAAACTGATTAAGTCGGTTCCAAAGACGCGTGCAACGTTCAGAACATTGTTAATTAATTGACTGAAACATGTTAAAAATAATATGTATGACTTTAATTACAACGTGACTGCAAATGGA
This sequence comes from Limnanthes douglasii subsp. nivea, assembly GCA_036936605.1. Classification (NCBI taxonomy): domain Eukaryota; kingdom Viridiplantae; phylum Streptophyta; class Magnoliopsida; order Brassicales; family Limnanthaceae; genus Limnanthes; species Limnanthes douglasii. The sequence goes on from JAUPFV010000003.1 coordinate 321,772,099, forward strand.
ATCTGATTTATTTCAAACAAGAAGCAGACTGCTTATTAATTACCATTAAAATGTTTAAAATGATTATGCAAGAGTGCAAGTACATGCGTAATAACTAATCGTGAATTTAATTTTGTAAACAATTAAAAATAATTGATTTATTAATTACCATTAAAACGATTATGCAAGAGTGCAAGTACAATCTGTCATGTGTAATAACTAATCGTAAATTTAATTTTGTAAACAATTCGAAAAAATTGATCATAATTTACATATTATATTAGATTTCACTTGAAAGAAAAAAAATATACTTACTAACACTCAAATTATACGTAAAAGGAAAAGTAATTTATCAATAAACCAACATCAAACATATTTACTAATTATTATGATAGTTTATGGTTTGGTTACGGGTTTCTTCTTTAACGACTAAAATAAATTCGAGATTTAGCGATTTGGTGCCAAAGTATAGTATGGGTTTGAGAAATCTATCTCTTAAGAGCATCCCACTAATGACAGTTTAAAGTAAATTTAACTATTATATATGGTTTTTTTCTTTCCAACAAATACGCTAAAAGACTATGTATATTTATTAGCTTAAATTATGATAGCTATATTTGTAGTAGCAGTTACACAGTTTAAAGTAAATTTAACTATTATATATGATTTTTTTTTCTTTTTAAAGATACGCTAAAAGATTATCTATATTTATTAGCTTAAATTATGGTAGCTATATTTATAGTAGCAGTTACACAATAGGTAAAATTTATTTATTCTTTCCCTTGTTTTTCTCCGGTTTTTTTATGAATTGACAGCTAACTTAAATATACCTTATCTGTTGGAAGAAAAAGATAATATTTAAATTTACATTACTTAAATATTATCTATATTTACCTGAAAAATAGAATATTGGAGATACTCTAAGGTGTTGTGGTATATCAAAATCTCTCTCCCAGTAAGCCGTTATTTGCGTATCTCTCTCCTAGTGAGCTGTTGTTTGCACCGGTGAAGGAACATGATACCGAAATGAAAAGAAAGTGGTTCATAGGTGGTGGGTTTGGTGGTTTTGAGGGCACATTGACGTCCTTGCGAAGCACAGACTTTAGAATAAGTATAATCGATCCAAAAAAGTTTGGCGTTATGTCGGTGTAAAAGCGATCGCTACTTAAAGCTGTTGGCTGTTAACCCTATTCTTTTCGGACATCGCTTTTTTTCTGTCACTTTAATCTTAACTAAAGTAAATGGCCCACGTAAAAAAGTTTAACTTCGATAGTACGTTAAATAAATATCATTAGTATTTCAAATGGGTTTAATTATTTAAATATATTTAATAAAAAAAATTATTTTAATATTTTAAATGATTTTAATTTATTTAGTTTTATAAAGGATTAATTACTTTAGTATTTAAAACTATTTTAATTTACTTAGTATTTTAAACATGAAAAAATAGTATTTTAAATGAGTTTACTTTTTGTATTTTAAATGAATTCTACTCTAACTTGTTTTTTAGTTATTGTGGTCACTTTAATCTTGTTGGTTCATTTTATCGGTCTGTTTGGATGGATTAAAGAGGTTGAATTCGGTGAGGACTCGGTTAATGGTAATATGGAGTTGTCATCTGATAGGACCCTTGTCTCATATACTCAGCGAATACAACAAGGTTGTCTTCTTTATCCTCGATTTTTAAAAAGAAAGTTTATCATCGTCCACTATTGGACCCCTCTCTCTGTCACTAAATAGTATCACGGTTGGTGACGCGACTTATGGTAAAAATGATTTATCCTCCGACACGACCATCGTCTGAGCCACTATAAGTATTCTCTTATGATCATTGCTTTTTGGAATGTGAGGGGTCTAAATGACCCTGTTAGGCAAAAATATGTTATTGATTTTATTATTAATGGTGATTATGAGATTTGATAGGTGTCAAAGAGTAGTTTACTTCTCCACATAATATTTCATAGGTGTCAATTTCGCCTTTCACCTTCATATATAGGCTCCAAGACTTAAAATCCATTACAGAAGTAGTTACATAATAGGAACAATTACCTGTTAGTCCCTCACTTCTATAGAATAATTAAAATCCATTATGTATCCTTACAAATTATCATACAAATATTTATTTGTTTCATTTAGACCTCTAGTATCTCATTTACTTATCAGTAACCGTCTTAGTTCTTATGAAATATAGAGAATAAGAACTAGATAGCATCAGAAATATGCTACAAAGGATGTATCTCTCTTGCCAAAATCCGACCTGCACTGTATATGTGGATGTTAAGCTAACTTGTTACGCATCTGTAGTTCTTGTATACTTTCATAAAAATGACCACTTCAATGTTAATTAATTTTTTGGCAATGCCTCGAACCTACTTGGTGGCATTGACTACAATTTCAAACACCACCACCTCGAATTTTTATTAACACATTGGATTTTTTCATTTGGAAATGTAAATTGATTATTTTCAATCAGTCAGAAGAATCCGAGGACAAGCTAAGAAGAGTAATTATCAAATAGGTAGTAAGTTTTCCACTAGGCTTAGGTCTACTACTAGGCTTGGCGTATTGCAAGTGTCGAACTTCTCTCGTTAAAATACCATTTGGGATTCTAACCAATCAACCCTTCTACATTTTCCACTTCCTAACACCTTTTCTCTATTCTCTATAAGTATCTCTTTGAGCAGTTGTTTACTTCACAAACGCAAATTTAGAGAGAGAAAGTGATTTATGAGAGAACTTAGCTACCTCCGCCGGAATCTTCAAGCTGTTGGCTACCTTAATCAGAATCTTCACAATTTATATTAAATCTTCAACTTGTTTATGAGAAAACATCCAAGATCTAAGAAGCCAAGATTCAAGAAACGCAGAAATCCTACTTCTCCAAAATCTAGAAACAAGGTCTTCGATTCCGATGATTATTTATGCATAAGTGAAAGAATCGAGTAGTACAGAGATGTTGGGTTGATAAGAAACGCTCCTTATTTTTCTTTCGGGACGATTCAATACGGTAATTTCGATGATAGTCTCATTTCTCCAGTTCTCTCTCAATCATCCAACCTAGAACAAAGCAAAACCTATATATATCCTTGAACTAAATCTGCTCGAATTTCTTCTTCAACTCCCAATCTTCTGGTACGTCATAAAACCAACCACTATATCATCTTCAAGAAGGTCAAAAGAGAGAACTCATCTTCAAGAATTACACCAAGAAACTTTAATTGAACAACCCACGACTCGTCTTCCTATAATATTACACTTCTTCTGCCCAAAGAAAAAGAATGTCTCTAGATTGTCAAAGAGGTGAACTGGTGGTCTACCCAAAGATCATCAATTTGGGTCTTCGATTCCACGTTGATCCCATGATTGTGGAATACTTCGAGATTCTAGGTCTGTACCTAATTAATGGTTTGCCACGATCTATGTGATTATGGCTTCTCGTTTGGCTCGAATTCCCATATGTATTGAAGACTTCATCTCTCTGACCAAATTATCAAAGAGACCAGTACTACCATTTTAGTATCTTACACTGGATGATGACTTGTACATTATCGATAAGCTGCTAGAGGCATACAAGTTTTAGAAACAAAAATTTGTCTTTGTCTTGGGAGCTTGGGAGAACAACAAAGAAATTTCTGAAGCCAATCATTTGAAATTGAACCTCATCTGGAGGAATAACAGTAAGTTTCTTTACCTTACTATTTACTTTGTAGTTTTAACTAACTTGGTTCTTATTACTTATGTTTTATACTATCTCCAGAAATTCCGAAACGATACAAGCTACGTCGAAAAGAGGGCAAATAAATTTTTGTAAAGCTTGCATGATGGTCTGAAAAAGAGTGGGGCAATGGGTTACACTTAGCTTTTCATCCTATCAATTTTATCAACAACCATTTACGGTGAATTACCGTGAGAGCTGACTTCTTTGAAGATATGATGCAATATCCAAATCCAATCGCCGCTATGAAAAGATTGGTTGCACCTGAGGGTAAGGTGCATATTCCACTGCGCAACATATCAGATAGCCACATTCTCTAGAAGAAGAAGAAGGGAAAAAGGAATAAAAAGACAGCTAGAATATTTGGTGTTAGCCACTTAGAAAATTCGAAGCCAAAGTCAAAGGCCAAGAGGAAGGCACCAGAAATAATCCTTCCCATCATCCAAGAAGGAATTGAAGCTAAGTCTGCCTTGAAAGAGAAAAGGTGTGTTACTTTAAATAAATAGAAGGGCACAACCAATGCCTCGACTCCTAAAAAGGCCAAGAAAAACGAAGCCGAGATGCTGGAGGAAGTGCTCGCATCCAAAGCTAACAAAGAAGCCTCTGTTTTTGAAAATCAACAAGGATGACTATCTTGATCTTGACGATTTCATCCACCTCGGTGAGCCTCAAGATTTTAACATAAGAGTCCAAGAAACTCAAGATCAAACTACTGCCCCGCAGCACCTGAAATGGTCCCATCACAAACCCCTACTCTACCTCTGTCATGTGCCATCATGCTTTTCAACAACCCAATAATTATCCCTCCGGAGCAACCATCCGGGAAGGTTATTTTTGTTCTTCAACCTTTTGCTAATCTCAGAATTGCAGCATAAAATATGTACAAAGAAGCAGAATGTTCCCGAAACCAGTTAGAAAATATGGCTAAAGACATAATTCGCTATAAAAAAGATGTTGAAGTAGAAAAAATATGAGGAATATCTTATTCGAAGAGCTCGAGACTAGAAAAACGGAACACATCCATGCTAAAAAACAACTATGTTCTGAGCATGAATAAAAGATAAAGGATCTCCAGACTTCACATCGTTCAGAGATATAAGAGCTCAAATCTAAGCATGCCCAAGTTATCTCCAAGGATAAAAAAATGTACCGATGTGCAAGAGCTTCTTTAAAAGAGTGAAAAAGAAGTGCAAATGATGGGTAAAGAGATAAAAACTCTGAAAACATAAATGGATGAAGAGAAGATGGTTGATGTGAAAGTTGTTGATGATGAATAGGGGGCAGTGATGCTAGCTGGGATTAAAAAATTTGAAGAGCAAAGGAATATAGATTTGCTTCTAGAAATTCGATCTTGTGCCAGAAGAATCATCTAAAAAAGCAGAAATAGATTAAAGTGTTCCAGAGCATGGAGAATCATCCGACAACAAATAACTTGTATACTTTCCTGCTCAATTTTGTTTACATCATCAACTATCCGACAACCTACTCGATAGAAAGGTAGAAACTCACACTACTTCTAAATCTAAAAAAATAAGTCCTCCTGACGTTCCAACCGCAAAATCATTGCTAATTTTAACGATCCCAAGCCTCGTGACTCATCTAGTGTGGATTCTACATCAAACAACCTGTGTACAATGGAGTCGCTCGAAACCAAGTCTCTGTCACCACCATCTAAATCCCCCACTCATTCCTCTTGCATGCATGGGCTACAGTTTTTTATCCATTGATCCCCCTCTCATCCTAGTTTGATCAATCTCTCAGAGGCTAGCTAGAAGATCCTAAATGAAATACAAAGAGATATGGAGGCTTCCTCTCTTTTCTTTTTACCTCCATGTATAAGGGTGAACATACAGGTTTTGTCTGATGAAGAAAACCCATAAAAGATCGACTCCTCCGTCTTCTCTTCAAAGATTGAGCGAATTCAGGCCATTCTTGCTGGCAACAAGCACATGATTCGTGAGATGAACAAGATAAATGATTCTGCCATCTCTCAGGAGTTGTCCCCGAATTCAAACTCCAAACTATCTCACATACACGACAGTGAAACAACTGCCATCCCAAGGCTTGCTAGGAGCCCGCCGATCCAGGAACCTTATCCCGTGCATGGCTTTACGGAGCCTCTGAATCTCTTTGTCGACATATGTATCATCTCCTTATCTGGTAGTTATCCTACTGATATTTCAAATAATCCATAATCCCATACCTCCCCCAATACAAATTGACGAACAAACCTCATGCAGCATAAAACCTACCCACAACCATCATATACTCTAAGACTCAATCCCATCATTGCACATGGCTCATTCCCCCAATATTTTTTGGGTCGTAACAGCAAAAGATACGTCATCTCATGAATTTCTAAAGCCTTTCTTTTGTTGGGTCCCCATTCTAATACTATGTCTCCCACACCCTAACATTCTGAACCCGTTTCCATCCAAACTGCACAGACCGTACTCTTTCCTTCCTATGCTTTTCAACACTAAGACATCTCTATGCAATATCTAGTTCACTGATCAATCCCACGCACTACTCTCTTAAAAATCAATCCCTACCGCCATACCCATGACGGTTCACAAATCCTAGGCCAGTGTGGTGTCGCAGTCATATAATCCGCACTCTTTTATGTCAATATAAAACGATTCCTTATGCTTCTTGCAGATGCAATTGCATGAAATAAAGACGAATGGGTCAAGCGTTTATAGGGTTTCTTCCTATCTAAAAAACAAGCAGCTACCAACGTCCAATCCCTTGCAAGCCAAGTTTTGGGAATCCATGGGATCCCGGAATGCAAGCCCATGCCATCGGGACATTTCGTCTTCAAATTCTCAACTGCCGAAAATGCCACCCAAGTCCTTGAGCTAGGTCCATGGTTCTTCAATAGTTATCCTATTTTTCCAAAGAAATAGGAGCCAATAGACATGTTAGTGAAAGAAGTTCTCAAAGCAATCCCATTGTGGATTAAGTTCCACGGCAAGCCGCACTAGTTGTGGTCGAAATAGGGCCTTAACATAATTGGAAGTTACCTCAGAACCCCAATCTCTCAAGACTCAACTTCATACGAATTTGTATCATCATGCAAGCCTCAGCCTTATTCCCGCCATCCATCACCATCAATTGTCTTGGAAGAGAGTATGTTATCCAAGTCGAATTCCAAAGCCTCCCGGCCATTTGCGCGCGTTGCACCTTGTTTGCACATGCTTCCTTCTCTTGACCCATCACCATGGAAACCTCCCATGCAAGCCCTCCGTAAAGAAGGCCTAGAAAAGACCCAGTGATCACCATCCTAATCATCTTCTTATGTGATTCTAGTGATAGGAAATCCCACCACAACCAGTTTACGAAGAAATACACACCATGCACTAGTTACTTTTTAAACTTTTATCTAATTGAATGTTTTAATTTATGCTTGTTCCTAGTTAGAATATGAGGGGTTTAAAAGACCCTGTCCGTAAAAAAGATGTCTGTGATTTTATCTTTTCCAATAGTATTCATGATGTTTGCCTTCAAGAAACCAATGTGAACACTGAAAAGGTTAATCTTATTATGAGAAGTATGTTACCCTATACCAAAGATTCATTTTTTCTTACTAGAACAAACATAGTCGTTTAGATTAAGTGAGAGATTCTTTCTGAAACCTAGAAATCTCTCTCAGTTTATCAGTTCTCATAATTGCATACGATCTAGTCAAGAGACCATTTTGCAGCCAGTGACAAGATTCAATGGAAACTTCACTTGTTCTTCAAATGTGTGTGCGCGTATGTGTAGTTATTGTTTTGATTTGTTTCCATGCTAATAAATACACATGGTGTAATGAAAATACACTATTTCCCTAACAAATTGCTTCTAAATTGGCTTGAGGTGAAAATGGGTTTTGGGAAAATACACAACTTTCTTACAATCAAATCAGAAAGAAAAAGAAAGCACAAAACAAAAGTGTAATCAAACACACAATTATTAACGGAGTTCAACAAATTATGCTTACGTCTCCAGACCTGCTGCAGATTGATTTTTTTAGAAAGACACAATGACTCTGCCGTTTTTGGTACATACACACATAAAAAAACCTAGCTTGTGGTATTGTAACGACTATAACATAAAAAAGAAAAAAAATTTACAGTCCTTAATGTGTAATTTATGACCCGCTAAATTACACTGTCTATTCTAATTCACTCCAACTCTCTTTAATGTGTTTAACACTTGCATCATCTTCACTGTCCTATCATTGCTAGCTTCATTGTCTTTTCTTCTAACACGATGAAGGTAACATGTTTAGATAAAATAAACTAAATACGAGCTTAATTAAATTATTTGACTTAATAACCTCCCACTTGAAGACTAGTTTCAACCTGTCTTCACACCTTAATCTATGCAGCAGATCTTTCTGGTTTTGTTAATCTTGCAGACCAACTAAAGCTGAACACAACTTTAGTTTTTCAATAGCTAGTGTCTTTGTCAACATATCAACTGGATTCTTGCTTCCTTGGATCTTTTCCAGTATTAGCACCTCATCTTCCAATAAAGATCTGATGAAATAATAACGAAGACTGATATTTTTGGTTCTCAAATGAAATATTGAATTCTTCGTCAACTGAATTGCACTTTGACTATCACTCTGCAGAACGTTCTTATTCTATGTGAATCTCAACCCGGTTAACAAACCTTGAAGCCATATCATCTCTTTACTGGCTTCGGTCACTACTACATACTCAGCCTCTAGTAGTCGATTGAGTGACAATTTTTTATAACTTTGACATCCAGCTATCAGTTGTAGTTCCAACAATAAATATATAACTGGTGGTGCTTTCCCGGTGATCAACTTCACCTTTAAAATCTGCATCTACGTAGCCTTGTACCTTTAAATCACCCTTACCAAAGTACAAACACTTTTATCTGGTACCTAGTAGGTACCTCAAAATCCATTTGACAGCTTCCCAATGAATTTTCCCTGGGTTTGACATAAACCTACTCACAACTCCCACTCCATGACTAATGTCTGGTCTCATATATACCATTGCATACATCAAACTTCCAATAGATGAGGCGTAAGAAACCTTAGCCATGAAGTATTTTTCTTCCTTCATCTTAGGGGATTGATCCTTGGATAAACGAAAGTGATCTGCCAATGGTGTACTAACTGGCTTGGCATCACCCATGTTAAATCTCTTCAAAATGCGATCGATATACTCTGACCGAGCTAACTGATAAATTTTCTATGCTTATCTCATGTGATTTACATTCCAAGAATCTTCTTCGTCGGACCCAAGTTATTCATTTTAAATTCTTTTGACAATTGTTTATTTAATCTTCTAATATCATCCATATTTGAAACTGCTACTAACATATCATCAACATACACTAGCAAAATGATAAAACTGGACTTACATCTTTTAAAATAGTAACAGTGGTCCGCATTACACTTCTAAAAACTCTTTTTGTGCATAAAAGCGTCAAATTCTCGTACCACTGTCTTGGAGCTTGTTTTAGACCATACAAAATTTTCTTCAGTCTGCATACGATGATTTCTTTCCTTTCTTTTAAACAAACTCTCTTATTTTATGATTTTTAGACTTGAACCTCCAGTCTCTTGATTTGTCTCGGTAGTTTGATTTACCGCGTCAATATCCTCTAGTTGAATTTCTTCATCTCGACCCTATATGTAAGACTTAGGAGATTGATGACTCACCTTATTCTCTCCTCCGAATCTCTTCACTGAGAACTAGGTCACGAACATCATCAAATCTCAACTTATTGCTTCCTGACGAGCTATTCACCACCGTGACAGTAGCATTCCAACTATCTGGTAGTGAATACAAGAATATATATGCTCCTATTTCTTCATCAAAATTAATTTCAACTGAACTCAAATGGGTTTTGATTGTCTTGAGTTCATTGAGGTGTTGAGCTACCCACTCGCCTTTCATCATTCACACATTGAATAAAGGCCTGATCAAGTGAACTTTGTTAGACGCTGATGACTTCTCATACATACTGGATAAAGCCTTCATACAATCCATCATGGTTGTTTCTTATACTATGTTGAAAGCAACATTGCGGGGTAACGTCCATAAGATGACTCCAAGAGCTTCTCTATCAAGAAGGGTCAATTATTCATCTTTCATACTGCTCTGGTTTCTTTTTTGAAAGGGGTTGATAAAGGTTTTTTTAGTACAAATAATCTTCAATCTGCATCTGCCAGAACCCAAAATGTACATCATCGAATTTTTCGAGTCTCACCTTTCCTTCGTTTGTAGCCATTCCTCCCACTCAAATCTGACCTCCTTTGGATCGCTACCAACCTCACTCTGATCCAGTTATAAGGAAAATACACTATTTTCCTAGCAAATCGTTTCCAAATTTGCCTGAGGTAAAAAGAAGTTTTGGGAATATACACATTTTCCTGCAATAAGATCAGAAAGAAAAAGAAAGCACAAAAACAAAAGTGTAATCAAACACACAATTGTTAACGCAGTTCAGCAAATTATACCTACGTCTCCGGACGTGGTGGAGATCGATTTTATTAGAAGGACACAATGACTCTACCGTTTTTGGTACATACTTAAAAAAAACCCACCTTTTGGTTTTGTAGAGACTGTAACACAAAAAAAAAAACGTTTACAGTCATTAATGTGTAATTTATGACTCACTAAATTACATTGTCTTTTGAAATTCAGTCCTACTCTCTTTAATCTGTTTAATACTTGAATCATCTTCACTTTCCAATCATCAACTTCATTGTCTTTTCATCTAACATAAGAAAAGTAACATGTTTAGATAAAATAAACTACACATTAGCTATATTATTTGACCTAACATAAGAATGGTATAATAATGTTTTACCTAAAAATTAATATTTACTAACAATGCAATGTGTATGTTGTGTTGCACTAATCGTGCAACTTATTACAAAATGCGTAATTGTTGCGTTTTAGTTGTATATGTTTCCATACACATATATTTTCCCCGTTGTATATGTTCTTGTGTTGTGTGTGCGCTATTAAATGTGTCTTGTCTTATTAATGCGATAAAAATCAGCTTTTGTTGTGCATAATAACGTGTATATGTGTGTGAATTATAAGGGATAATAACAATAGTGCATGATCTAGTCTTTGGTTTATTTTATCCGATCTTCGTACTGTATCTATGTGTTCCTTTCCTTTTGATACCACGTACTTTCTTTCTTTTGCTTGTCGATGTTGCTCCATTATTGTATTGTATATGAAATTCCATGTGCTTGTCGTGCGTTCTGTATAGTATACCTCGAAGCTTCTGCTGGTTCACAGGGGTCATGACGACAATACCTTATCTATGAAACATCAATGAGGATATTTGGAATCTCTGTTTGAGGTTCCAATGCCAAAATGCTATGTGAATATAGTATTTGACTTTGATCTGTTCAAAACAATATTACAGGTTATACTACCGGTTAATATCAGTTTAATTTGGGTTTATATAAATTTTAGAATATAAAATTATTTTTTTATATCCCATCAAATTAAAAAATAATTAATCTATCAAATTTTTAAAATATTTATCTTGCATCCAGGAGGTAAAATACAAAAAAAATCCTGTAAAAAAATTGTATATATATAATATTCCTTTTTACAAATTGACCATCGTTCCCTTTTGAGGATAAAAGCAATCGAAGATAAATCAGCCCCAGCCCCATCCATGAGTGTTCAAACTCTTGATATTCTTCCATTCCATTTTTTCTCTTTCAAATCCAACCTATTCATCCATCCAAAAAACTGTATCTTGGCTCTGTCTCACAGAATGTAATTTGGCAGTTTGAGGGAGTCCCAGCTTTTATTTTCTGTAAAAAAGCAGATGACTTCTGGTAGACGGTACAATCCCACAGTACTAGGCTGACAAGTTGAATAAATTGTGCAAGGGATGATTGATCTTTTTCAACTAAAGTCCCATTTACTTCTAAATATCTGATATTCTTTGACCAGTATGGCAAGCGCTTAATTTTGGGGCAGCCATTCAAATTCAGATGGCTTAGAAAAAGGACACCATTGGGAAGATATTTAAGTTTGCTGCAATTACTTACATCTAATTTTTTGAGTGGTAAGGATAATGAGATCTCCTCCAAACTCTCACAAGAGGTGACGCGCAGTTCTTCGAGCTGGCTTGCTAGTAAGAGATCTGGAATTTCAATCAGTTTTGTGCAGAAGTGAAGACAGAGAGCTTTCAAGTTACGAAGATTCTGCAACAATTTATCAAGTTACAAAGATTCTTCAACAATTTCACTAATTCGGTATTATGAGAGTTGATAAAATCACTATCACACAATTATTCTCATAAAGTAGAAAATGGATGAGTATGCTAATAATTAGGACTCTAGTTAGCACTAAGAAGAAAATGCATAGTATGTTTATAATAGAGACTCTAATTAAGACTAATTTTACGAGTACTTCTATTTAAACATTTGAGAAAAGAATGTATATCACAGCTAGAACACTTGGATGAGCCCAGCCAAGTTATTTATAATATTTTAAAATGATCAATTTGAAAAGTGATAATGAAGTGTTTCACGTTTGTTTATGTGAAATAAATCTCGCGATTCACTTAGCAAACCGAACTGATTATATTAGTTAATTATGATCGAGAGAGCTGAAATATGAAATGAATATAAGGAAGCAAACTACTCACAAGTTTTGTCATAGAAACAAACCAACTAGAATCTTACTTGTCTTTCAGTCCAAAGTTGTTTCAGGTGGCCACCATCGATGTGCAGTTCAACGAGATTGTTTGGATTAATAGGTGGCAAATACTCCAATGGGTAGTTTTGCCAATAAAGATACTTGAGTCCGTTAGGAAGTGAGTTAAGGCCACGGGGAAATTGAATTTTGGAAGTTGGATCCATAATTTTGAGGAATTTAAGATTGTACATGTTTTCAAAAGCTTCGGGATCTAATTTCATCTCGTTCCCTTCTGTCACATCCAAGAATATACTTTTTATCCTCTCTGTCCCCTAATAACAAGATAAGAGAGTTTTAGCAACTTAGTATATAACACAACCATGAACAGAAGAAAGTTGATAGACATTATTCTTACTGTGTTTTTTGTCAATACATCAGACACATCCTCACGACGCCATAACCTGCTTAATGATCCAACTTCTATAGATTCTCTGGTGACCACAATATTCCAACCCATTTGTTGTACCAACTCATGCATTTCTACCCTATCAAAGCTAGCTTTGGCAGTCATGTCCCCTATTGATATGTTTCTCTGACTAATATTTATAAGGGATTTGTCAATGAGAGTGGCTATTCCCAAATGCAAAGAGATATAGCAACCCTCAAGTACATTACTAACCGTATCAAAACTTGTACCTTTAAAGAAACATGCAATATCAAAAAATATATCTTTCTCTTCATCTTCTAAGCTATCATAACTTATTTTAAACACATCTGAGATTCTCATATGAGGAACTTTTTTTAACTTTCTCAATGCACCTTCCCAATGCAGAAGGTCAGTCTTCCCGCGTAAGGATGAGCCAAGTACTTTAAGTGCTAGAGGGAAACCTTTTGCATATTCTACCACCTTCTTCGAGAACTCCTGGTAAGGCTCCGCAAGTTGGTTTGGGCGTAAGGCATGATAAAAAAAAAGTTGCAAAGCTTCATCATCATGTAACAACTTCATTTCATAAACATCTGTTATGTCATGAGCGTTAAGAACTTGTTTATCCCTAGTAGTTACCATAACTCGACTTCCTAGGCCAAATGGATTCGTCCCACGCTCTCCAATCAGACCTTCAAGCTGTAAGGAGTCGTCAACGTCGTCAAGAACCACAAGAACTCTTATACGTCTTAGCCTATTATTTGTGAAGGCATTTCCGATATAAGGTGTGGGTATCTCCTTTTTCTCCTTTATGGAGGCATCTCCAATGTTGGGAGTGTGTATCTTCAATATATCATCTTTTAAAAGTACAGATATAAGATTATCTCTCATACTAGGTAGACCTTCATTTTTAGCTTTTTCCCTAACATTACTAAAAAAACAACAGCTTTCGAATTTGCAGGAGATTTTGTTGAAAACTGCTTCAGCAATGGTAGTCTTACCAATTCCACCCATTCCCCAAATTCCTACCATACCAAATTCAGGGGATTCAATGTTTAATAAACCCATGATTTCCTCCTTAGGTGATTTTATTCCCACTAATCCCATATCATCATAGGAAGTATGGGCACCCATTTCCAGTTTTTCCAAAACTTGGTCTACAATTGTGTCTACCAGAGTAGCCTCTGATCTACAAAGCATCGAGGTGTAAACGGAAAAAATAAGTAAAAGAAAGGAACAAATATATTATTCACAAAGTTTCAATTTAGGAATTCACCGAAAATTTGATGAATGCAAACCAGATAGATCGGCTGCTTCTTTCAGAGCATTTCTCCATATCTGCTCCTTGCCTGATTTTGAAGCAGCAATATTCTTCAGGAATGCAGTTCCGAATTCCCCAGTCTGGCCTCGTACATCAAAGGGAAATACTTTGTAAAAACAATCTGATTAAGTTTTTTCCTGCATTCTAGAATCTTCAGGAGCTGGTCTAAGCACCATCTAGATTCAGCATAGTTTTTGGATAAAATTATGACTGAAATTTTGGACCCCTCAATTGCCCTGATAAGTGCAGCAGAGATCTCGTCTTCTCTGCTGAGTCCATCATTGTTGAACGTTTTAATTTTGCTAGTTCGCAGAGCTTTCAAAACATGGCTGACGATGTTGTCACGGGTGTCTTCCCCTCTAAAACTGAGGAACAGATCGTATTTTAACGAAGGAGATGAAGAAGAAGACTCCATATGATATATAATATGAGAAGGAAAATGTAGAAGCTCAAAAGGATTGTTTAGTTAAAACCAAACTTTCGTGCTCAAATAGCTTTACTTAGATACAACATCTTATAGCTAAAGGTTGAAGGATGAGCTTAACTTTGGTGACCTTCCTAGAACTTTCCTGGATAGTTACTGTCATGTGTGGGAAATTTATTTGAAGGATGAGGTTGACTTTGGTGACCTTCTTAGAAGTACCAGTTACTGTCACGTAGGAAATTTATTATATGCACACGCGATTAAGAAACAAAAAAAAAACCTTCGTCCATAATTTAATTTAAAAGTGTCTAGCTTGTCAGCACGCCCCATTAATAGTAAACCTGACGAATTCCTTATGTGTCAAATTTCAAACGTATTTGGCTAAACGCCATAATTATCGCACTCCGTGACACACGGTGACAGTTTCGTACAGTGTCACCTTTAACCGTCGTTCAAACTTTTTAATATTTTTATTCAAAATTAATTTGTATACCTGAAAATAAATAAACGATGTTCTTAAGATGGTTGAAGTTTGCCTATGTTTTCAACCAATCTTAATATAGTATATTATATTATTTAATTATATTAGATATTTAAAATATATGAATAATATTTAAAAATTATTTTTGTAATATTTATATTTTTAAATATTAAATATTCAAATAGTTTATTATATATTTAAATCAATAGTTTAAATCTTAAAAACAATAAATTAAATATTTTATTAAATATTTAAATTAATAGATTAAATTTTGGAACTAATTTGTTTATTACTAGATAATATATTATTGTTACAATTTTTGGATATTAATATCTTTTATATATTAGATATATTCATTAATACATTACAAATCATCTCTTAAACAAAAATAGTTTTTCTAAATCTCTCAAAATACAATTTTACAACAGGTACTAAAATATCTCTAAATATTCTATAATAGTTGTTCTTGTTCTTGATGTTTTTTTTATATGAATGACAAATAAAAAGAAATTTAAATAATTTGAGAGTTACCAACAAATAAATGAAAATACTCATATTTATAAAGGTTATTTTATTTTATTTTTATTTTGTTCGAGCAAATGAGATATCCTATTTGACAAATCGGATATCCTATTTCGTAAAACATTTTTTTAAGATTTTTTTATATAGGAATACACTGGAAACTAATCTAATTCTCATTTATCTCTCAAATCATTTCTCGAACAAAAGTAGTTTTCTTAAATATCTCAAAACATTCTACAATAGTCTTTTTTTTATGTGTTATTGTTCTTGATGTATTTTGTTTTAGATGAATGACAAATAACATGAAATTAAAGTACTTTAAGAGTTACTGAAAAATAAAATGAAAATACTTATATTCATGGAGGTTATTTATTTTACCAGCAAATCTAATATCCTATTTGACAAATCGGATATCCTATTTGATAAAAATAATTTTTGAACTTTTTTATCTACAAATACAGTACAAATAATAATAATATAATATATTAATATTAATAAAAACTATCTCGCACTATAAATAATAAACAAACATAATAAATAAATCAAACTACCTCAAAATATAATAAATAATAATTAGTTTATCAAACAATAACAATACCATATTTATTCAATATTTATTACAAAACTAATATATTATATAATCGTATTAATTAAAATGACATAATAAATAAAAAATAACCCATATTTTAATTAAAAAACTTATAATCAAAATATAATAATAAAAATAAATTAATAACTTATATAACATACTCTCGTGGTATGAACCGTGCTAATAATTTTAATGTGTTTGTCGTTTGCCATGACCCCTCGTGAACCGTGACAGACTATCGTGAATACGCCAACTTCTGTCCTTGTCACGTCCATTAGATTGAACGATGAGGTTGACTATGGTGATCTTCATAGCACTTTCCTAGATAGTTACTATCGTGTGGGAATTTATTTGAAGGATGAGGTTGACTTTGGTGACTTTTGTAAAAGTACGAGTTACTGTCATGTAGGAAATTTATTATATGGAAATTACACATAAGGTACCTACTCAACTATTTTATTGTCATCTAGTACCAAATGTTTGATCAATTATCTCTTAATACCCATCTCAACTATATAATTACCACATAATACCTAACATTATTGTAATACCATAACTACCCTCACCCTTCATGAACAACCACGTAACCAAAATTTATCTTTCCTACTTTTTCTTTTTATTTTATTTTTAAAAGATCCATATCTTTCAAACCGGAGCTCGAAAAAAATAAATGAAAGTACTATCGCTTTTGTTTTTTTTAAATGAATAAAACTAGATCCATTGATGATATTTTTTGATTTTTTTAAAAATAAAATTTCACCAGTAACAACTCTCAGGATATCGTGAGAGTTGCAAACAACTCTCATGATATCCTGAGAGTTGTTCAAGAAATCCTAAGTTGCAAACAATTCTCATGTTATCCTGAGAGTTGTTCAGGAAATCCTGAGTTGCAAACAATTCTCATGATATCCTGAGAGTTGTTCAGGAACTCCTGAGTTGCAAACAATTCTCATTATATCCTGAGAGTTGTTGAGGAAATCCTAAGTTACAAACAACTCTCAGGATATCCTACGAATTGTTCAGGAAATCCTGAGAGTTGCAAACGATTCTCAGGATATCATGAGAATTGTTCAGGAAATCCTGAGTTGCAAAAAATTCTCATGATATCTTGAGAGTTATTCAGGAAATCCTGAGTTACAAACAATTCCCATGATATCATGAGAATTGTTCAGGAAATCCTGAGATTATCAAACATCTTTCATGATATCCTGAGATTTGTTCAGGAAATCCTGAGCTGCAAACAATTCTCATGATATCCTGAGAATTGCAAACACCTCGAGGTACCAGCGGGTATATATGATCGATGGTATTTTTATCCAAATTTCAATTCGCGATACCAAGTTCCACTATCCAAAAAGCGGGTACCAATGGATAATTAAATAGTTGAAAAGGTATTTACTGGTACTTTTCTCTTTATTATATGCAGATGCGATTAAGAACCTCGTCCATCACGAATTGGATATATATATATATATAAAGTACTAATATTTGTTTTTTTTATGAATATGGTTATTTTTATTGGTTTTGTTTGGCATTTTTGTTGGTAATGTTTTGAATATCAAAGTTTTTTTGATACAGACTATCAGTTCCAGCAACTAACCATGATTCTTGCCATGGAAATAAATATTTCCATATAGATAAATAACAAGCTGGCCCTCTCTCTTATATTATAGGGAAATTTATTACATGTTGAAACCTTTGTTAAACTATTCTTTTCATATGGATACGTATATTTTACTTTATTACAAATTAGGTCTTTTGGTTTTCTTTTCAAATTATTAGATGCTTAAAAAGATGGACTACATTTGGGTGTGTAAATAAGAGTAGTCGTGTTGTAAAATTAGTATGAAAAAATTAATTATATTCCAGTTGTGAAATTAAGTTTAATTTGATTGCGAAAAAAAATTGTATTTCAGTTGCGTAATTAAATGTTATTTGGTTGCGAATAACAAATATTTTCAGTTACAGAATTACGTGCAAATAAGTTGTGTAAATAGAACTTTGGTTCCAGAAAACGACTATGTTTTAGTTGCAAATTATGTGCAAAATGTGTTGCGTAAATAAGATTTCGGTTGCAAAATAAGCTTCGAAAGACGACCAATTGCGAAACGGCGTGTAATTTGGTTGCTAAAAACAATTTTTTTTGTTATGAAATTAGTATGAAAAACAATAATATTTCGGTTGTCAAATTAAGTGTAATCTTAAAAATATATAGACTCAGAAGCTTAACAGAGTTTGACAAAAAAATTCTATTACAACGAGCTATTCTTTTCGCCGGTTGCTCTTATTTTTTTACTACATAAAACTTTGTCATGGTAGTATAAAAATTATCGTCTGTGCTTAGACTCTGAATATGCTAAATACTTCTCTAGATTTTATTTCTCCTATAACCGTCTCTCGACAAGATCTTTCTTTGTAAAATCATCAAAGGTCATCCATGCATCAACAGGTATTCTCAAGGCTCTATATGTTACGTACTCGGCATTTTCCCGAGCATAAGTAGCTCGTCTCACCTTGTATCTCCAGTACCAAGTACCATTCCACAATAGTAGCTTGTCGATAGTGCAAGGTAGTAGGATAAGGCGGAAAACAAGAGGTTCCTATTGGAATTTTTCCATTAAGTTGGGCCGTCACATGTTTTATCGATGTACCAGACTATCGTTAATATTCGTCAAATAAAAGTAATCATAAAGAAAGGAACAAACTAGTAGATAAAATATGTATCATGGAGGTAATTGTATAAATACCAGGTTTAATTCTGAATACTGTGAAAGATTGGATTCAGAAATAAACAACTTAAGCAAAACGCAAAGTTCTGGGGTTATTTTGTAAAACAAAATAATACCCTAACGGTGACAATTTAATAAGGATTGGTCTTCATTAAGTAATTGTCTGGAAGTTACAGACAGTTAAAAGAGGAGAACCGTCTTCTCACTTCAGTATTCTATATAAGATGTGAGTTTCTCACTTCTTGTAGACTACAAGGTCAAATACGGAAAGAAAAGGCTTTTAAGAAAAACAGATCTCTTAGAAGATCATAACCTTGCAAATGATTCAAAGATCATCTGCTTCAGTATTTTATACAAGAAGTGAGTTTCTCACTTCTTGGAGACTACAAGATCAAATATTGAGAGAAAAGGCTTTTAAGAAAAACATATTGTTTTTTCCATTAGAATCAATCATTGGGTTTTAGTTGCCATCTCTTAGAAGATCATAACCTAGCAAAGGATTCAAAGATCATCTGCTTCAAGTTCGGAATCTTTTTCTGCATTATTACAAGATTAATTAACTTCATGGTTTATTAAGTTAGATAAGAAATCCGAAAAGTATTTCTTACAAGTAGTATCAGAACTACTATGAAGTTAAGTTCTTAAATTTTCAGATTATAAAATTATGATCTATGAAACTAAAAATGTTTGTCTATCAACGAAGTATGATTAGATTTTAGTTTCAGATTTTAGAAGAAAAGAATTATAAATATTCAAGATGGTTTAAGCATGTTAAATCTGTAAATCGTAATAAATCCTTGCTTAAATTAAGTTTGATATGAATGTATATGTGAAACATTTAATAGCATGAGATTTATTATGGAAAGCCATATATATAAATCCGAATTATATTATATTAATATATATATATATATATATATATATATATAATATAATAAGTTTAAAGTCTAAATTTAATTTTATTAAATTTAGATTTAGACTACGAAATAGTTTGATCATTAAGTAAGATAGTCGTACAGTATTTTTTTAAATAATTAGCATGGTTTAAGTTGTCCGAAATTGGATAAATAATTAATGATCCAATATATCGTCAAAGTGATCTCTATTGGTAAATTAATTATTTTAGAGTTTTGATAAGTCTTTGATTGACAAGTATGTAAACTTTAATCGGTCCAAAGGAAGTTTAAGGTTTGACATAGTTAATCTTAGACACGAGATAATTATTTGTGAATTGGTCATTAAGAAAATTGAACTAGAAAAATCGGCCCAAAAAAAGATTTTCTTAATTAAGCCAATTGGTATGATCAACATTAATTATGCTCAAACTCATACATATACAAATCAATATGCTTTCCCGAAGGTATCTTATTGATGTTGTAAGAGTATGTTTTTATTATGCTATGTTTATTTGTTAAATACTATACAGATTATATGTTAAGTGATGTTTTTAGCTATTTGTTGTTTGTTGTTTATTATGTTAGCAAATTCGTATCTCTACAACCCGGAAGGCAAAAAGGCACCCATACTTAATAGGAGCAACTTTGAGTTGTGGAAAGAAGATATGTTGTTGCACTTGATATGCTATGATTACGACTTAGCATTAAGGGTCGATGAACCCCAACCTCTGACTAAGGGCAGTTCTTCTGCAGAGAAGATAGAGTCAGAGGCTCGGGAAAAGTCGAACAGGATAAGTCTAGGGATCAAGAAGCAAACAATTCCATTACCATTCCGTGGTGCAGTTCCACCTGAGATTAACAATGCAAAAATGTTTCTCGAAGAGGTAGAGAATTTTTTTACCAAGAACGATAAAGTAAAGATTAAGACGCCGCATATTAAGCCAACCTCTATGAAATATCGTGGCAAAGGGACTGTTCTGAGCACATCTTAGAAATTTCAAACATCGCTTCCAAATTGAAAGCACTTAAGATTGACCTTCTTGAAGATGTTATGGTAAGCTTTGCTTTTCACTCTTTCCCTCCTCAGTATAAGAACTTCGAAACTTCTTATAACTTTCAGCGGGAGAAATGGACTCTTAACGAGCTCATCTCTTAGGCAGCGCAAGAGGAGGAAAAGATGTAGCAAGAACATCCAGAAGTGAAAACAGTGAAAGCTCAGATGGATAAGGGAATTAAGAGAAAGTATGAAGGTTCGGATGCACATACATCCGGTTCGAGATAAAAGAAGCATAAGGGTACGTCTGGTAAAGGGCATTGCTTCCATTGTAAGAAACCGGGTACTTTAAGAAAGAATGTGAGAAATGGAGGGCTATGATGAAAGCCAAAGGTATTTTCACTTCTATGGTCTGTTCATACATCACTTTAGTTTTAGTATCGAGAAATACTTGGTGGGTTGATACAGCAACAACAACCCATGATTGTATTTCTTTGTAGTGTTTGATAAGAAACCGAAGCCCGAGTGATGTTGAAACATCCATCTTTACAGCTGATGACAGTTTGTGTTTAGTTCATTCTATTTGTGATTTTTATTTGTTTCTTATGAGTGGACATTTTTTGTATTTAAAAGACATATTGTATGTACCTTCTTTTAGAAGGACCCTAATTGTCTTTCCGTTTTTGGACAAATTAAGTTATTCTTGTATATTTAGAAATCAAAGTTTATGTCTTTATCTACATGGTAATGTTGTTGGTTCTGGAAAGTTAATAGCAAATGATAACTTGTATTTATTGGATATTATAAAGGATCACAAAGAGATAATGAATGTAGACGTAACTGGAAAACTAAATTTTAAACTAGAAAATTCAGTAAAACTTTTGCACAAACGATTAGGTCACATTTGTAGAAATCGAATTGAAAAGCTTGTTTCGGAAGGTTTATTAAGTGGACTGGATTTTTCGGACTTCAGCGTTTGCGTTGAATGTATAAAAGGAAAACAGACCAAAGTGAAAATATTATATGCATACAGATTGTTGATGTATATCTTTCTCCTGTGGATGTTGTCCAGATTGAACAAAATAAAATTGTTATGCCTTTGCGTAGATCTACTGTAGAAAGAAACAGTGCTATATCTTCAGACTATATAGTGTATCTTCAAGAATATGAGGAATTTTATGGTTCAACATAAGCCGATCCTTTAAGTGTTCGTGAAGCCATGAAAAGTTCTAATTCTCAGTTTTAGATTAAAGCAATGAACGAAGAGTTTAAATCAATCCAAGATAACACGGTATGAGAGCTTGTTCCATGACCTGTAAATGGATTTTTAAAACCAAACGAGATTCTAAGGGTAATGTGGAAAGGCATAAAGCGCGACTTGTAGCTAAACGTTTTACTCAACGTGAAAGGATTGACTTTAAAGAAACCTTCTCTCCAGTTTCATCGAATGATTATTTTCGGACAATCATGGCGTTAGTTGCACACTTCGACCTTGAGCTCCATCAAATGGATGTAAAGACCGCATTTCTTAATGGAGACATTGAGGAACGATCTATATGTTGTAACCTGAAAACTTTTTCTCCGATGATCCAAAATCGGCGGTATGCAAACTAAAGAAATCTATTTATGGTCTCAAGCAAGTGTCTCGACAGTGGTATCACAAATTCCTTGAAGTTATTATCTCATTTCATTTGGTTTCGAGATAAATTCAGTGGAGGATTGTGTGTATCAAAAGTTTAGTTGGAGTAAGTTCATATTTCTAGTGTTGTATGTTGATGACATATTATTGGCCACAAACGATAAGGAATTGTTACATACGACCAATAAATTTCTTTCGGACAAATTTGATATGAAAAATCTTGGAGATGCATCCTTTGTGTTAGGAATTAAAATTAATAGGAATCGATCTCATGGAATTTTGAGTTTATCACAAAAGGCGTATATTGAGAGTATGTTACAACGTTACGAGATGTCTAACAACAAAGGAAAGGAAACCCCTATATCAAAAGGTGAAAAGTTTAGCCTTAAGAAATGCCCATGTGAAAAAATTGAGATTGAGGAAAAGCAAAAGGTTTCATATGCTTCCGCGGTTGGAAGTCTGATGTATGCTCAAGTTTGTACATGGTCAGATATTACTTTTGTGGTGGGTGTGTTAGGGAGATACGTAAATAATCCGGGGATGGAACACTGGAAAGCATTCAAAAGACTTCTTTGGTATTTGCAACAAACAAAACATCACAGGTTACATATAAGAAGTTGGATAAATTGGAGGTCATATGGTATTCCGACTCAAATTTTGCTAGATGTGAGGATTCTCGTCGTTCAATTTTAGGCATTATATTCCTTTTAGCGGGAGGTGTAATATTATAGAAAACAAATACTAATTGCATCTTCTACTATGGCTGTGGAATTTATTGCTTGTTTCGATGCATCCAATCAGGTGCTTGGGCTGCGAACTTTTGTCACGGGATTACGAATCGTAGAGGGGATAAAAAGACCCCTTAGATTATATTATGAAAATAAATCGACAGTTCAGTATTCAAACGGTAACAGGAGCTCGGTTAAGTCCAAACATGTAGATATCAAGTTCCTGTCTGTTAAAGAGAGAGAGATTACAGAGTGTTCAAATCAGTGTGGATCACATAGGGAAAAACTCAATGTTAGCAAATCCTCTTACGAAGGCATTAGTACCTAAGGCTTTTATTGAACACATCATTAACATGGGTGTTGTCTACTTAAAGGATTGTTAGTTTAAGTGGGAGTTTGTATTAAACTATTAAATTTGTTTGTATTATGATAATCGCGAACTTAACGTTATTAATGCAAACATATTTATATATAAGTATTCAATGTGCTCTATACTTTTGATTATTTGTACTTTGTTGTAACTAGACCTCCAATTAAGTGGGAC
This sequence comes from Limnanthes douglasii subsp. nivea, assembly GCA_036936605.1. Lineage (NCBI taxonomy): Eukaryota > Viridiplantae > Streptophyta > Magnoliopsida > Brassicales > Limnanthaceae > Limnanthes > Limnanthes douglasii. The sequence goes on from JAUPFV010000003.1 coordinate 321,795,726, forward strand.
CAATCAAGAATAGATATGTAAGATTACATTTCATATTATTCTCATGTTATGAACCATGATATATCCATGTAGTTGATTGTTGGGATATCGTGCTTACTGATGCATCTATTTGCGGCTTAAAATGCATTGATGATGACTTTAGTTATATGTCGTTAATGGTCATTTACAGGATTGTTAAGGTTCTCTATGTACGGATAGAAATTAAGAATGTTCATTGAGTGGATGCATCTTATAGTAGCATATGATGATCTAAGTGGGAGATTATTGGAATTTCTCCATTAAGTTGGACCGTCACATGTTTTATCGATGTACCAGACTATCGTTAATATTCATCCAATAAAAGTAATCATAAAGAAAGGAACAGTCTAGTAGATAAAATATGTATCATGGATGTAACTGTATAGATACCAAGTTTAATTCCAAATAGTGTAAAGGATTGGATTCGGAAATAAACAACTTAAGCAAAACCTAAAGTTTTGGGGTTATTTTGTAAAACAAAATAATACCGGGTTATGGTCCCTAAGGGTACCTATTTAATAAGGACTGGTCTTCATTAAGTAACTGTCTGGAAGTTACAGACAGTTAAAAGAGAAGGATTGTTTTCTCACTTCAGTATTCTATATAAGAAGTGAGTTTTTTACTTTTTGTAGACTACGAGATAAAATATGGAGAGAAAAGACCTTTAAGAAAAACAGATTGGTTTTTCCTTCCGAATCAATAATTGGGTTTTGGTTTCCATCTCTTAGAAGATCATAACCTAACAAATGATTCAAAGATCATCTGCTTCAAGTTCGGAATCTGAAGATCAAAGAATGTCTACATCTTGTAAGTATTTTTTCCGCATTATTACAGGATTAATTAACTTCGTGGTTTAATAAGTTAGATAAGAAATCCGAAAAGTATCTCTTACGGTTCCCAGATTGAGGGTCTTTTGGGCCCTTAATTTTCAAGTCAAGTTCATTACTAAGATCTTCCTCCAATTTCTTGATTGTCCCATTTGGAGAATGACCCTTATGGCATGGCTTAGTCAGTTATTCTCCATCTGTTTTTTACCCTTTTGTTATTTGATACTTCACCGGTGCGTCCGAGCTCCAAAGATTTTAGTTTGTTTTTATAGGAAGGACTCTTCTTAACCGTGGCCATGGCCTGATTATATGTTGCCCACCTATTCCGATATTGAAATCCTTAGAGAACTAGTAAAAGACCGACGATGACAATACGATGATACGTTTTAGGTGACCCTAGTAGATCATAGCAATCGTCCGTGTCACAGTAAATCGTCGTAGACGGAGAGATAAAGAAGGAGAGGACAAAGACCAATAGAAAACACCAACATCGGATCTTAGCTGCCGATGGCTCCATCATCTTCCTTCATCAGTGCCGTTTTTTGTTTCTCCACCTGTTTGAAATGTTGTTTTAGGTTCTTCCTTTATATTATTAATTGTTTCATCCTACTAACTTGATTGTGAAAAAACAATTGTATTCCAATTGTGTAACTAAATGTTATTTGGTTGCGAAAAAATAAATGTTTTCAGTTGTAAATTACGTGCAAATGAGTTGTGTAAATATAAATTCTAAATTTTGCTAGTTTGTAGAGATTTCATAACATAGCTCACAATGTTGTGACGATTGTCTTCCCCTCTGAAACTGAAGAACACATCCTATTTCAACAAAGGAGATGAAGAAGACATCATTTTCATATGAGAAAGTAAATCTAGAAGCTCGAGAGGATTAGTTACCTAAAACCAAACTTTGGTGCTAAAAATATTTACTTAAATACAAGATCTTATAGCTAAAGGGGGTGTGTCCAATTGAAGTAGACTTATTGACTTGTTGGATATTATTATGATTGAAGGATGAGGTTGATTTTGGTGATCTTTGTAGAACTTCGAGTTACTGTCATGTATGAAATTTATTATATGCGGGGAAGTTAGATTCAAATTGAGATGGGCCATACAATGTTATTTCTAAGGATCATCGTGGGACATATAAAGTGGAGGTTGACGAGGTCGCTACTATAGGGAAAAATACTATTGGGCAAGCTATGGATGCAGAGAAACATAGCGAACGACATGGACATTTAAAGATATCGTCTAATCAAAACTTCATATACATAATGAGCTACAACCAATCCTTTATTTAGATACATTAAAGCGAGTAAAGCTTCATCCTTCCGCAAATATCTTAATAAAGGTCTTGCTGTACTTTTTCGATAAAAAACTTCGTTAAGAACTAAATATTTTTTACCCTTATTCTCAAAGTTTTAGCTAGACATTTATCCCTTGGGACTTTATGATCTATAAAAAATGACAAATATTATTCACATCAATCATCACTCTTATTTATCAACAATACTTCAACATTTTCAGCCCTTACATAGTAAGACTTATGTTCTCGTATGAATACTAAAGGGCTATCTTCTAAGCAACCAAATTGATCCAAAATATTTGCCTCGACATTCAGTTCACGAGATACTTCTTCAAATATAACATTTTCAAAACATGCCTCCAATTGCTTTAGCACCTCTAAATAACCTCTCATATTTTCCTTTGTATCAAATTATCTGCTAGCATAACTCGTTATTAACTATGAATAAAAATCTATATTGATATTTTTTGTACTAAAAATATAAGCTAATTTCATACCTGCTAAATTGATTTAAATTCTACATTATTATTTGTTATCTCAAAAGTTAAACTTAATTGATTGTTTAATTATTGAGCACATGAAGTTTGTGAAACAATACCAGCTCCAACCATTGCTCCCAACGCTCCATATGTTGGAATAACCTATTCATAATCTCTTTCCCAAGTTATTTTAATTTATCCTCATCGTTTATGCTCTTGAAATTCAATAATAAAATAAATTATAAGATGTACCTTAGTTGTTGTACGAGCTTCATACTGAATCTCGCACTCCTCTAATTCTATAGACCAACGCGTATGAAGACATGAAATATTTAGCTTTTATAAAACATTTCTAAGAGGAAAAGATGTATAAACTATAATGACATGACGTAATATATTGGTTTATGATTATGATTCTCTTCCCACACCAAAACAACGGTTACAATAGCATTTGAAACTAATAGATTAAGATATAAGGGTTATTCTTGTATTAGTGTTAATTAAATCTTTATAGAAGTCAAATATTTCTTCCAATGATTAAACTTCGTAGCACACTCACCATTCTGCTTAAACGTTTTTACCATTTTAATTTATAAAAATGAAAGACTCATATCAAATGTTGTTGAAATAGAAAGAGATATTGTTGTTAAACGACCCACCAAATTATGTACGTCTTCAATAGATTTAGATGAAACCATATTTAACACTTATTTTAAATGTTAAGACCAACTTATATACTCCTCTTAATGATTACGAACCTCAAAAATTTCAAGCTCATACAACATATAAACATTTGAGAGAATTTAATATCAAATATATTTCTAAATGTTATCAAATATTTGGGATAATTTTGATATATTTTATCCGTGTAAATTCTTTTTATAATTATATCATCAATATAAGGCTTCATAGTTTTACCTAATCGCTTAACAAAAATAAAATTGACGAGCTTTAATATGTTGAACCAACGTTTTTAACCCAAATGACATCACTTGGTAACAATATAAATCTTAATACTTGTCATCTTTAATGTTCATGTCAATTGGGCTATATCATATTTATGCATCCATAAATGAAAACAATTCATGACCCCATATGACAACCATTAACCAATCAATACGAGGAAAATAAAAATGATCTTTTGGACAAACTCTATTAAGATCTGTATACACACATCTTCGATTGGTCATTTTTATTTTACCAAAACTGGATTTTCTACGTCCGTTCTTATATAGTCCATCTTAAGCAATATATCTATTTTACTCTTCTCGTTTATGCTTGTCTTACCGAGATGGTTGCTTTGTCTCCTTATTGATCTGCTTGTCTCATCCTCTTTATTAATATATTCCTATCATCCGTGTTCGTCTTATAAAAATAGTTTCCTCGTCTCATCGTTGGTCATTCACTAATCATTCAGTTGTGTAGTATTATCAAGCTATTTTTCATATAGTTAGTCTTTACTATATCTTACTTCATTCCTTGAAAGACTATTGATATAAATGGATAAGGTAAGTAATGAATAGAAAATGGTATTGCATAGAAACTTATACTAATAATATTATATTATCAAGATGGTCGTTAACGTATGACGTATTTTGAGTATGTCATGTTCTTACCGACACGTAAAGATATATTCCTACCCCTAGCTTTCTCTTTTCTGACACGTTTGAACTGCGTATGCACCTGTTGATATCAGGTCGTTTCATTTTCTTAGTAATATAATAAAGATAACCCTTCAGGTCCTTGATGAGAATTAGGTCCAGCGATATAGATCGATTTGAGAGTAATACGTGTATAAAACTATTTAACTTCATTTTAAAAACTTTTTTTTATATAAACCACCATTATGATACTCAAAGGCTACTTTGCGAATTCATCACTGCGCTTTGACCTTATTGCCATCCCTAGTAATCGGTTGTCGTCTCGCTGCTTACAAATATGTATAATTTCCACGCCTTTCGATGGATAATTTCCAGAAAACTGAAAGAATCCATGTTTAATACTTTGCTAAAAATCTATCTTGTTTGAACACACAAATGACTCATAAGCAGGTTTTAAAGATTGTTGTGGATGATTCGAATAGTGCCTTGATAGTGTACCATGTTCGGCGGTACAATTTTGTGTCTCTCATAGTGTCATTATGCCTTGACTGTGTACCGTGTTTGGCGGTACAGTTTTGGTTTCATTGACAGTGAAGCTAAAATGGGTAATGTCAAAGATCTCATGTATACGAGCCCATTAGGACTATTATCTAGTAAGTCTATTTATTCCATATAAATAGATTACTTAGGACTACACAAAAAGATAATCTGAAATCTGTAACCTTTTCTATTATAGTGAAACTATTTTCTCTAGCGGCGCCCGTGGACGTAGACAATTGTCGAACCACGTTAAATCCTATGTTCATTCAAGTTTTGCCTTCACATATATTTTATGCATGAGCCATTTTGTGATAATTGTGTAGTGATTTAATAACAAAATTGGTATCAGAGCGACGTGGTGAAACTAGGGCTTTAGCAATTAGGGTTTCACTCTGGCGTTTACAGCAACAAAATACATGATTGGAAAATTTGATGGGGGATCTAGCTTTGCGTTATGGAAGATTAAACTGAAATCTGCATTGGTACTGGAAGGGCTGTGGAGAATAAGTTAGCAGAAGAGATGAAAGAAGAGGAGAAACAAGATCTTCAAGAAAGGGCTTTATGCTGGATTTTAATGAGTGTGAAAGACAATGTGCTTCGCGAGATTAGTGGTGAGAAGACTGCTACATGCGTATGGAAAAAGGTAGGAGATCTTTACTCAGAGAAATCAGTAGTAAACCGATTATACTCGAAGAAGCGTTTGCATGATTTCAGATTGAAAGAAGGTATGTCCATAACAGAGCACTTAGATAATTTTAAATCAATTATAATGGACTTGGAGAACATAGATATCAATATTGAGGATGAGGATCAAGCTTTGTTTGTATTGAGATCGTTACCAGCTCTCTATGAGAACTTCATAGATACCATTATGTATGGTAAGGATAAGTTATCGCTAGCAGATGTCAAAGGAGAACTAAAATCAAAGGAGATGAGACAGTTGCAGCCAGACAATCATGCTGAAGGGAAAGGTCTTATGACTAAGGGAAGATCTAGAAGCAAAGCGAGTTCTTTAAGAAGAAAGAACTGGAGGTCCAAGTCAAAGGTAAAGCACTCAAACTGTTATGAATGCGGTCAGCAGGGTCATTATAGGAGAGATTGTCCAAAACTGAATGGTAAGAACGGAAATCAAAAGGAAAATGCAGCAAACATTGTTGAAGGTGTGAACGATTCCGACGATAGTGAAAACAGTGGTAGAGGAGTGGTATTGTCCGTGAGTTCAGACTTTGGGCAAAAATCTTGGGTACTCGATATTGGCGCTACATATCACATATGTCAGTTCAAGAAATGGTTTGATACTTACAAGCCAATGCAGGGAACTGTATATTTAGGGAACAATCATTCGTTTACTGTTGGTGGTATTGGTAACGTCAGAATCAGAATGTTTGACGGGGTTGTTAGAATCTTGACGTGCTGGCATGTTCCTGGGTTAAAGAGAAACCTGATTTCTCTTGGGACTCTAGACTGTCGGGGTTACAAGTATCGTGCAGAAGACGGTGTAATCAAAGTGACAAAAGGCTCAATGGTATGCACGAAAGGCAGTTTATAGAAAGGTTGTTACATTCTCCAGTGGAGTGTTGTTATGGGCGATGCTGCAGTAGCATCATCAGGGAGTAATATCCAAAGTGGGCAGAATCAAAATAAGTTGTGGCATTGACGTCTTGGTCACATGAGTGATAGAGGATTAACTGTTTTGGAAAGAGAGATTTGTTAAAAAGGTATAAAGCAGAATCATTGGGATTTTGTGAGCACTGTATGTTTGGTAAACAAACTAGAGTCAAATTCAGCAAATCGGCTGTAAGAAAGACTAAAGGGATAGTGGACTACATTCACTCAGATCTTTGGGGTCCAAACAGAATTTCATCCAAGAGCGGAGCCAGATACTACATGAGTTTGATTGATGATTATTCAAGGATGGTGTGGTTTTACTTTCTGAAAACGAAAGATGAGGCATATCCAACCTTTGTAAAATGGAAGACGATGATTGATAAGCAAACATGAAGAATAATCAAACGTCTTAGGACAGATAATGGGTTAGAATATTGCAATCGTGAGTTCAACGAGTTCTGCGAAGATGAGGGAATAGTTCGACATCGCACTTGTTCTAGAACACCAAAACAGAATGGAGTCCCAGAAAGAATGAACATAACGCTTTGTGACAAGGCATGAAGTATGCTCTCGCATTCCGGTGTGGGAAAGGATTTTTGGGCTGAAGCTATCAATACAACGTGTTACTTGGTGAATCGGTCTCCATCAATGGCTATTGATTGTAAAACTCATTTTGAGATTTGGTCTGGATGGTCGGCTGATTATGAACATTTGAGGGTGTTCGGTTGTCCTGTGTATGCTCATGTGAGAGATGGTAAGCTTGAGTCGAGGGTAAAAAGGTTCATATTTCTAGGATATGCTACTGGAGTGAAGGGATATAGGTTATGGTGTACCTCTCCAAAGTCTCCAGGTTTTCTCATCAGCAGGAACGTTACTTTTAATGAGTTTGCTTCGATAGACAGTCAGAAGGAAGTATGAGAAATGGTCGAGTCAGGATCGGTTGTGAGTAAACAGGTGGAGCTTGAAGTAGAATCTGGTAAGATTAAAAGTTGAATAGAGAACACAAGTATCCACAGAGAGAATTTTAGGTAGTGAAAGTAATATTTTGCTTCTGATTATTTCATCGGTGACAATAACCTCTTCAGCCTCTTTAAATAGGCTAAGTAAGTTAGTTAGAAGAGCGGTTACATAATGGGATATTTACAGCCCAGCCCATATATTTCTTATAATGCTTAATTAATCCCTATATTAATAGAACTTATCAATTTAGTTCTTATTAATTACATTTAGGTCCCTAAAGAATATATTTCCTTATCAGTAGCCCCCTTAGTTCTTATAAAGACAATTTTATAAGAACTATTCAGTCTTCGAACATCACTCCAAGTGATAACTTGCAACTTCACTTCGAATCTAAGAATAAGTGCAAATAGACTTCTCTATTCACTTCGAATCTACCAACTTGAGATACAACCATTCTTTCACTTCGAATCTGCTAACTTAAAGTACAACCTTGCCTCCACTTCGAATCCACTGACTAGAGATGTAACTTTACTTATGCTTCGAATTTTCTGACCCCTACTTGAAAGATTGACTAGACCCTTCTTGATAGGTCTGTGACACAACACGTTTTCTCCCACGTTTCACATTCCATCCAATGAGAACAACTCACTGGTTTTGCCTCTTCAACTCCTCAACGTCACTTTTTTTCAACTATAAATACTCAGCTCCACCTTTACTGAGAACTTTTTGGATAAACCACTTCTCTCTTAAACCATCTTCATCTTGTTCTTCATCAATCCCCATCTTCATCTTCCACTGCCTTCCCAGAAACATCATTCCTTCATTCACAAAGAACAACCTCCCAGATTTACATCTTTATATGAGAAAGTACCCTGCTTACAAAAGAGCTAAACCTAAAAATCAAAAGAAACCAAAGAAATCTCTATTCCCTGGTTCTAGCAACCAAGTATTTGGAGCTTACGATTATCTTTGTATTTCAAAAAGAGCTAAAGAATACAAGGCTGCTGGGTTAATCTACAACGGTCCTCATTCTTCCTCTACCACCTTCAAATACGGTAACTTCGATCCCAATCTTGCTACTTCATCTTCACCCCTAGCTTCAAACCCAGAATCTAGCCAAGAACCTTTTCCTCCTCGAAATCAACCTACTTCTCCACCATTAAGACCTCATCGAAAATCTAAGGGTGTCACTTCTGACAAACCACCAACTGATAAAAAACCACAACCCAGATCACCTATCCTACAATTCGAAGCAACTAAAAAACTTCAACCCAAATCACTTACCCCTCAATCCGAAGTTGTTAAAGTTAAACGTAACCACAAATCAACCTTTCTTGCAATGGGTGATGATGCAGAGACCTCCTCTCCTCCCCCCACAAGAAATGGTTGACGCTACTACAGAGAATAGTCAACCAATTCCTATGACTCAAACTGAGACTCAAATTCGAAGTCGTCAGGATGAAGCTACCGATGAAGACAATAACAAAGAAAATGATTCGGAAGCCACTGAATCTGATGCCGAAGAGGAATCTGAGGCTGACGGGGTAATCCCCCCACAAAGAAATCGAGGAAAGAAACCTCCCATTACCCTCCCCGAGGACGTTGCTGCTTTGGTTCAGGAGAACCTTCAACCACTTTGTCCTTGGTATATTCTTGCCCTGAAAAATGTACAATACACCTACTACCTCGAATCGGAAAAAGAACAACTCAAGAAACTATGGGGGCTAGCAGACAACGTTGTGCTTCGGCTACCAGAAGAAGGAGAAACACCTCTGAATTGTCAGAAGGATGAACTGGTAGTTTACCCCGAGCTTTTCAACTAGGGACTTCGATTTCCCCTCGATCCAATGATAGTAAGGTACTTCGAGATTCATGGTTTGTGTCCAACACAAGTCACTCCAAACCAGCTGTTCACCTTATTCTCTGCTATCATGGTGTCGAGGCTAGGAGGCATCCCCCTCGAAATTGAAGACTTCATATCGCTGACCAAAATCTCTAATGGGCCAGTTTTACCATTCTACTACCTAACCCTGGAGGATGATCTGAAAATTATCGATGACCTCCTCGAAGCTGATAAATTTTGGAAGCAAAAAATTGTCTTCTTATCAGGAGCTTGGGAAAATGGCAAAGAGATTTCTGAAGCCAACCCCTCAAAACTCACTCTCACCTGGAGAGATAGCAGTAAGTAACAAATTTTTTTTTAAAATTTGTTAAGCCTAGCCCAATCAACCAAGTTCACTTATCTAACTGTTTATTCTCTTCTTCTTTTTTTTAGAAATTCCGAGGAGGTTTAAGGGTCGTCGAAAAACTGCAAAGGTGATCTTCCAAAAAATGGCTGAGTGGGCAGAAAAAGCCTGGGGAAATGGCTTTCACTCAGCCTTTGAACCAATCAATTTTGTCAACAGCCATCTCTGGCGCATATCCTTGGGAGCTGACTTCCCTGAAAATCCGATGATCCCCCCAGATCCTATTAAAGTAGTTCAGAGAATACTTGCACCGGATGGGAAAACCTACCTTCCCACCAGGAATCGAAGTGAAAGTCACTTGCCACAGAAGAAGAAAGGAAAACAAACCCTTAGAAGACCCAACACAAGCAAGGCTAATCCTTCCAAACATTCGAAGCCTGCTGGAAAACGAAAAGCGTCTACATCTCAACTTCCTCCAATATCCGAAGAGGACGAACCTGCACCAAAAAAGAAAAAGAAAGAGAACAATACTCCAAAGAAGAAAAAGAAGAAGTCCTCTACTCCAAAGAAAAAGAACGAAGCCGACATTCGGGAAGAAGTATTGGCCTCCGAGGTGCATGAAAAAAAATTTGTTGAGGAAGATCCTCAAGGGGGATTGGCATTAGGAGATAGCCAGGAAATTGATTATCTTAACCTCGAAGATTTTAATTCGAGTGGAGATTTTGCAGCCACCGGTGAAGATTTTCGACCTATCAACACCATTCCATCAACTTCTACCGATGCTGCCACAACTTCAAAATCTAATGCAATCGTTCATGTTCATCAAAATCTAATGCATCATCACCCATCGAACTTGCCCAATCACGACAGATCCGATGAGGTAACTTCAATTCTTCAACCTCTTACAAATTTAAGTGCTGCAGCCAAAAAATTATGTGAAGAGGTGAACAATTCTCAAACTCAATTGGAGCTCCTTGCACAAGAGTTAGTCAAGAGCAAAAAGGAAACAAAGTCTGAAAAGGCTTCGAAAAACGAAGCATTTCAAAATTTCGAAGAAAGCTTCTTAAGGAACATAAAGAAGAAATCGAAGCTCTGGAGACTGCTCATCGACTGGCTCTTGAAAATCTAAAGTCTCAACATTCTACTGCTATTTCCGAAGAGAAGAAAAAATTTACCGATGCTGAGAAACTTGTTAAAGAAACTCAGGAAAAACTGGAAAATTGCCAAAATCAATTGACCACGCTTCGAACAGGATTCGAGGAAGAAAAGAATGCTGCCGTCAAAAAGGCCGAGACTGCTGTTGGTTCTGTGATGCTTAATGGTATCAAGAAAGCTCAAACTGATACAGCTATCAAGCTTCTTCGAGAAGTTCATGCTGCCTATCCAAGGTTGAATTTAACAGACTTTTGGAAACAAGTTCCAGAAGAAGAACGTCCAAGGGAAGCATTCGAGGTGCCATCAAGCTCCTCAGAAGAAGACAATGCTTCGGAAGGGTCATCGGAAGAAGAAGATGATTAAACAACAGATTATACATGTCGCGCTTGTTTTTTGGTGTGTTTTAATTAAGTAGGTTTCTCCTTTTTGTAAGCTTCATGTTTTATCCGACGAAACAAGCAACTTTCTTAATATTTCAAATTTCTGGTGCACTTATTTAAACTTGTCACTTCGAAAATTAGATGCACTTATAAATCGTGGCACCTCGAACATTAGATGCACTCATAAGACGTGGCACCTCGAAAATTAGATGCACTCATAAGACGTGGCACCTCGAAAATTAGATGCACTCATAAGACGTGGCACCTCGAAAATTAGATGCACTCATAAGACGTGGCACCTCGAAAATTAGATGCACTCATAAGACGTGGCACCTCGAAAATTAGATGCACTCATAAGACGTGGCACCTCGAAAATTAGATGCACTCATAAGACGTGGCACCTCGAAAATTAGGTTGTTTCTTCAAAGCTATGGCTTTGGAAAATTATTCTTGGTCAACCTTCAAAGATGATCAGTCTTTGCCAAGTTACCAAAATAATAAATCACTCATCATTATTAAACAACCAATGGCCAAAAGAGATTTTATTATAAAATTCAATATTAACCAGACACCTCATTAAAACCTTTCTGGGCCAACAGATAAGGAAAGAGTATGTCTGTTTGCAAAAATTCGAAGTTCAATTTTACTCACAGTACAATTTCAAATGCTCTATATTCCAAGGATGTTTGAGCATCCTCCCCTCTCGATCAGACAACCTGTAGGAACCTGGCTTGACCTTCATTTTAACTTCATAAGGACCCTCCCAATTCGGAGCCAATTTTCCGAGGTGCTTGTCCTTAGTATGAAAAAATACTTTTCGCAACACTCGATCGCCAACCTTGAACTCTCTCCTCTTAACTTTAGCATCGTACCTGCTTCTCATTAAGGTTTGGTAATGGACCACATTCAAATGCGCTTTGACCATTTTTTCCTCTAACAAATCAAGCTCAACCCTTCTAGCTTCATTATTATCCACGTCGGAATATCGTAATAACCTGTAGGAAGGCAATGTAGATTCAGCAGGGCACACAGCGTCCATTCCATATACCAAAGAAAAAGGAGTCTCTTTTGTGGCCTCTCTAGGGGTTGTTCGATATGCCCACAACACTTCTTGAAGATAATTTGGCCATTTTCCTGCTGCTCCTGCCAAATTTTTCTTCAAACCATCCAAAATAGATCTATTTGTAACTTCCACCTGCCCATTTGCTTGGGGGTGGAAAGGAGTAGAAAAGCATTGTTGTATTCCTTTCGAAGAGCAAAAAGAGTCCATTTCCTTATTATTAAATTGAGGACCGTTGTCCGTTGTTATTTTTCGAGGAACTCCAAAACGGCAGCAGATGTTACTCATAATAAACTTGATTACATCCTTAACTTTTGTCCCAGCTAAAGGCTCTCCTTCTGCCCACTTCGAAAAATAATCAACCGCAACAATAATCATCTGTCTTCCACCTGAATCCATAGGTAATGGTCCTACTAAATCAATCCCCCACCTATCGAAAGGAACCGCCTCTGAGATTGTCATTATGGGTACTGCTGGTTTATGTATTAAATTTGCATACCTTTGGCAAGTATCACAGCTTCGAACTAATAACTTGGCATCCTGCAATATGGTAGGCCAATAATACCCTGCCAACAATACCCTACGCGTTAAAGCTTTGAATCCACAATGAGCTGACCCATCTCCATCATGTAATTCAGATAGAATGTTTTGAGACTCTTGCTTACTCAAACATCATAACAAAGGTTTCGACGCAGATCTCTTGTACAATACCCCATCCAATACTACATAGCCAAGAGCTTTATACTTTATTTTCTTGAGCAAGTGCTTATCAAGAGGTAGTATTCCATTCGAAATAAAGTTTAACAAGTCAAACCTCCAATCACCTCGAACGCGCATCGGATCATTTACTACCTCCTCAACAAATTCACATTGCTCAGAACTCGATATAATTGAGGGCAATGGTTGTGTCACGATCCATGGATATTCTTCAGAGTAAGCCATTGTTGCTAATGAATCAGCCATTGTGTTGTTACCTCTTCGAATATGCTCCACCTCGACATTTTCAAATTGTGCCATCACTCCTCGTAGCTCTTGCAAGTACAAAACCAAACGATCCTTTTTAACTTCTGATACCCCTTTAACATGGTTAACTACCAACTGCGAATCTGTTTCTAAGGGCACGAATATTGCTCCACAAATCTTCGCTAACCGCAATCCTGCGAGCACAGCTTCATATTCAGCTTCATTATTCGAAGCATGGAATCCAAATTTTATAGCTTGAAACATGAACTCCCCTGTTGGTGCCACCAATTCAACTCCTGCACTTGACCTTTTATTACTAGATCCCCCATCAGTTCGTACCGTCCACGTCGGATTCGTGTTCACTTTTTCACTATCTTTCTCTTCGGATCTGCTCGAATGAAACTCAACCAAGAAGTCTGCTAAGGCTTGAGCTTTGATAGCTGTTCGAGGAGAGAATAACACATCGAAATCTCCTAATTCTACAGACCACTTAGTCATCCTTCCTGAGATATCTGGTTTTTGCAACAAATTTTTCAATGGATATGAAGTTCGAACCCCAATCGTATGTGCCTGGAAGTAAGGATGCATCTTTCTCGCTGCCACTACTATACACAGTGCCAATTTTTCAAGCTTCAAATAACGTTTTTCAGCATCAACCAAACTTTTACTGACATAGTAGACAGGCTTCGAAACCCTCGTATCTTCACTAACCAACACTGCACTTACTGCATAATCCGATACTGCTATATACAAAAATAATTGCTCACCCTTTCGAGGCTTTGATAATATTTCAGGAGAGGACAAAAGATTTTTGATCTTAACAAAATCTTCTTCACAATCCGAAGTCCACTCAAAATTATTTGGTCGACGCAGCACCTGGAAAAAAGGCAAGCACTTATCTGAAAAACGAGAAATGAATCTGTTCAAAGCTGCTAACCTGCCCGTTAACATTTGCACTTCTTTGATATTCCGAGGTGAAGACATTGATATCAGAGCCTTCAACTGTTCTGGGCCCACTTCGATTCCTTTCTCACTAATCATGTACCCCACAAACTTACCAGATCGGACTCCAAATGTACATTTTTCTGGGTTCAACTTCAATTGTATGGCTCTGAGATTCAAAAACGTCTCTTCTAAATCATAAATGTGTTCATCATCACTTTTGCTCTTAACAAGCATATCATCGATGTACACTTTGATATTCCTCCCTATTTGTGAAGCAAACGCCTTATTCATCAGCCTCTGATATGTAGACCCAGCATTTTTTAATCCAAACGGCATCACTCTATAGCAGTGTAAACCTCGATCAGTGATAAAAGTTGTGCTTTCTTCATCATCTGGATTCATTCGAATCTGATTATACCCTGAAAATGCATCCATAAATGTCAAGATTTTATTTCCAGAAGTAGAATCCACTAACTGGTCAATTCGAGGCACTGGAAAAGGATCTTTTGGGCAGGCTCTGTTTAAATCTGTGAAGTCTACACACATTCTCCATTTTCCGCTCTTCTTTTTCACCACCACAGGATTAGCCGTCCACCTCGGATAATTGGACTCCCTGATATGCCCCATCTTATATAATCGATCTACCTCAGCGACTATGGCCTCGGATTTTTCCAACGAAAAAGCTCTTCTTTTTTGAATTATCGGCTTTATCTTCGGATCCACTGCCAAGCTATGACATATGATATCACTTGGGACCCCCACTACATCCTCGGACCTCCAAGCAAATACATCCAAATTCTCAGACAAAAAATTCAACAATTTTTCTCGCATTGATAAAGACAACAAAGTCCCTATCCGAAGTACCCTGCCATTATTTAAAACATACTCTTCTATTTCTTCACTTACCACCACAGAACTCGGGGTTGACCTCGGATCATCAATTCCCTCATCTGTACCACCAGAAGACAACCCCCCAAACTGTTAATTCTCCATTGGATCATCAGTACTTTTGCCACGTAGTCTAAATGCAGCAGCATAACACTCTCTTGCCACCTTTTGATCACTTCGAACTACACCGACTCGATCCTCGATCACATACTTCAAACATTGATGAACCGTAGAGACTATAGCATACATTTTAGCCAGCCACGACCTTCCAAAAATAGTGTTGTAGCTCGATGGACAATCTACCACCATAAAAAGTACTTGTACTTTCTTTTTGAAAGGCCCCTTTCCCAAAGAAATCTCACCTTCGAACTCTCCTATCACATTCGCTGTTGCACCAGTAAACCCAATGATAGTTCTCTCTGATCTTTCTATTCGAGGCGGAGCGGTTAATCTATCATATGTTGACTTGAACAACACATTAGCAGAGCTCCCGGTATCAATCCACACTTGTCGAATCTCCACCCCACATACTTCTGCTCCTATGACCACTGCATCTTCATGTGGCCCAGTAATTCCTCTCAAATCATCCCCATCGAAAATTATAAAGGGCACATCCTTCTTGTTGCTTAGGTGTGCCGATGCTCCTCCCTCAATTTGATGCGTTAAATTCACTATATGTCTCTTCCTCGAATTATTAGTGTTGTTAGTCATTGAATCTCCCCCAAATATTGTCAGCGACTCAAAAAAGGCACACAAATCTCGAACACGTCCTTGACGCATCGGCTCATCTACTGACATCAACAATAGTCGACTAGGGTCTGGGTCGACATATTCCGAAGCCACATCAAACTCATCATCTGCAGCATCTAAAATCATTAGTGCAGTTTCCTTCTTAGAATTAGGATTACCAATTTTCTGAGTTACAGCTTTAGCATTCTTTTTGACATATTCCAGCAACTTTCCATTCTCTATCAGAATCTGCATCTCCTTCTTCAAAGCAATACAATCATTTGTATCATGCCCAATATCATCATGATACCTGCAGAACTTGTTATTGCGTTCCTCTCTTGGCCTATTAATCGCTGGTGGCTTTCTAAAATTTATTGTTCCCCTGGTTTTCTCATATATCGAAGCCACACTTTCAGTCAAATCCGCACAATAGTCTGGTCTTACCCACACATTCGATCTAGATCTGAACTGTTGTTGATTATTAGAGTTGTGCTGATTATAACCCCCTTGGTACGAGCTCGAAGAACCCCCTTGGTATGAATTCGAACCTCCTCGATTAGAAACATTTTGATTACTCCTCGGGCGCGATGAGTTATTGTTCGAAGTGTTCACTTGACTATTCCCTTTCTGAATAGTACTGCCTCCTCCTCGAACCCGCGTCGACTCTTCGACCTTGATCTGATCTTCAACCTGAGCCATGAGAGCTCCAAATGTTAATGCCCTACGCCTTGTAGTCTCATCTGCTAAATCTCCTGGCAACAATCCTTGTCTAAACGCCGCCATAGCCACCACCTCTTCACAATCATCTAGTCCAGCTTTTGTTGACACAAATCTCTTAGTATAATCCTTTAACTTTTCTCCCACAGCTTGCTTGCATTGTATTATTGTATCTCCATTAGCTCTCATTTCTTTGCTTCCCACAAACTATCTTCGAAAAGCTGTGTGGAAGCCTCTAAAATTTGCAATTGACTCCTTAGGAATCTTGTTGTACCATTTTAGTGCAGTTCCCTTGAATGTCTGAGAGAATGCTCTATACACCAATTTATCGTCGTCTTCGAAATTAGTCAAATAGTTTTTGAATTGTTCTATATGATCATCGGGATCTTGAGTCCCATCAAATTTGTCAATTTTGGAAATGTCAAACCGCCTCGGAAGCGGCACAGATCTAATCTCCCTGATCAATGGTGAGTCCCTCCAGTCGACTCCTTGAACATATTGGTCTTCGTTTCTCATCCCCACAGTAGCATATAAACTTGACTCACCTTCATATTTTCGAGGCGAATATTTCCGAGGCGAATATTCCGAGGTGAATATACTCGCCTTTCCTTCTTTTTGCCTTCATTCCTTATACACCTTAGCTGGCCGGAGTTCATGTTCTGCTCCTCTTGAATGGCCTCGAGAATGTTCATACCTCGGTGTTTCATCTGACTCCGAATTTTCGAAATCCTCTTCATCACTAGAGTTCACATACGGTCGTTTCTGCAACTTTTCTTTTCTTTTTATTCCACTATACTCTTTTTTTCGCTCAAAACGTGTTTTACGCTGTTCATATTGAACGTCGCCGTCGTCATTTGACGGATCCGATTGATCATCTTGATCGTCTCTTGCTATTTTAGACCTAAGTCTAGCACCATTATTATTTTCCTTCTTTTTTACCAATTCATCAAGCTCTGCCACTTTTCTTATCATCTCATTCATTTTTCCTTCGAAATCAAATTGGTTTGATTGAATTAGAATTGACTTACATGCCTCTTGCAGATCAGATTTCAATGTTTCCATAGCCTTTCGAACAGATGGATTGTCACCTTCTTCTGAATTAATCTCCGATCAGCGAAAAACTAAACAAAATATTCCAGAAAACGAAAAGAAACTCGAACAAAAAGCTTCAGAAAACCAAAAAAACTTGAGACTCGATTTTTTATCTCTCGATCAAGGTATCTTCGCCCCCTCTTTCTAGCGCCAATTTGGTAAGAATAAAAGTTGAATAGAGAACACAAGTATCCACAGAGAGAATTTTAGGTAGTGAAAGTAATATTTTGCTTCTGATTATTTCATCGGTGACAATAACCTCTTCAGCCTCTTTAAATAGGCTAAGTAAGTTAGTTAGAAGAGCGGTTACATAATGGGATATTTACAGCCCAGCCCATATATTTCTTATAATGCTTAATTAATCCCTATATTAATAGAACTTATCAATTTAGTTCTTATTAATTACATTTAGGTCCCTAAAGAATATATTTCCTTATCAGAATCAGTTCCTAGCAGGTCCAATAATTCAAGTGGTTCTGAGGTGGATCCAAAATCAGGAGGTGAAGCGTCAGCATCAGATGATAGTGACGATGATG
This sequence comes from Limnanthes douglasii subsp. nivea, assembly GCA_036936605.1. NCBI lineage: Eukaryota > Viridiplantae > Streptophyta > Magnoliopsida > Brassicales > Limnanthaceae > Limnanthes > Limnanthes douglasii. The sequence goes on from JAUPFV010000003.1 coordinate 321,813,713, forward strand.
CGCCTGAATCAGAAAAATAACCTTAAAGCATAGCATTGGGCAGAGAAAAAAGAGATATTCGACTTCCAAAAAGGTATGCGAGTCTAGTTGCATATCCTCTGTCAGTTGCAGAAGAAGTTAAGATACAGGAATCTAGTAGCTATAGAGAAGCTATAGCGATTTCAGAGGCAGATCGATGGATTTGTGCTATGAGGGAATATATTGAATCTCTTCATAAGAATCAAACATGGAAGCTTGTTGACTTTCCTAAAGGACAGAAGATAGTAGGCAGTAAATGGGTGTTCAAGCAAAAGGAAGGTAATCCAAGGGTTGAGGCATCTCGATTCAAGGCAAGACTGGCCGCTAAGGGTTTTACTCAAATGGAAGGAATCGACTTCAATGAAGTGTTTTCTCCAGTGGTGAAGCATAGTTCGATTCAAGTTTTGTTAGCCATAGTAGTTTTGCAAGATTTAGAGCTTGAGCAGTTGGATGTGAAGACTGCGTTTCTACATGGTGAATTGGAGGAGAAAATTTACATGAGACAACCAGAGGGATTTATCGAACCTAATATGGAGGACAAAGTTTGTCTGCTGAAAAAGTCACTATATGGTTTGAAACAGTCACCTAAGCAATGGTACGAACGTATTGATACATTCATGGTTTCAAAATGATTCACGAGGAGTCCATATGATAGTTGCGTGTATCATCAAAAGATGTCAGATGAATCTTATGTTTATTTATTGTTGTATGTGGATGATATGCTTATTGCTGCTTGTAGTATGTCACACATTGTGCAGTTAAAGAAGCAGCTTAGTGTCGAGTTTGAGATGAAGGATCTGGGTAGAGCAAAGAAAATTCTTGGTATGAAGATTATTAGGAACAAAAATTTAGGATCATTACACTTGTCTCAACGAAACTATATTGAGAAAATGTTACAACGATTCAACATGTTTGATGCTAAAGCAGTTAGCATTCCATTTGCTACTCATTTCAAGTTGTCTGCAGTAGGAGCGACCAAGGATGATGTTGAGTTGGAACAAATGTCGAAGGTTCCATATGCAAGTTCAGTTTGTAGTATCATGTATGTTATGGTATGCACACGTCTTGATATTTCACATGCAGTTAGTGTAGTTAGCAGGTACATGGGATGTCCTGGAAAAGAACACTGGCAGGCAGTGAAATGGATACTTCGGAATCTTAAGAATACTGTGAACGTTGGCTTAACTTTTAACAAAACCGATATTGGTGAATCGCTGAATGATGTTGCAGGATCATTGGTTGGTTTTGTTGATTCTAATTTTACAAGGGATATGGATAAAAAAAGATCTCTGACATGATATGTATTTAGTCTAGTTGGGAGTGCGATCAGTTGGAAAGCACAGTTGCAAGCTACTGTAACTTTGTCTATAATAGAGGCAGAGTACATGGCGGTAACAGAAGCAGTTAAAGAGGAAATATAGTTGCAAGGTTTGGTGGCAGATTTGGGCTTAGATAAGACTACTACAAAAGTGTTTTATGACAGTTAAAGCGCCATACACCTTACAGGGAATCAAATATACCATGAGCGTACAAAGCACATAGATGTCCGGTATCATTTTATTCGTGATATAATATAAAAGGGAATTGTTGATGTGAAGAAAGTGTCTACACACGATAATCCAACAGATATAATGACCAAAGTAGTATCCGTTTGAAAGTTTAGGGAGTGCCTAAACTGGATCAGTGTTTGCAGTATAGAGCGAATACCTTAGGGGCATTTGGTGAGTCAGAAGAAGAGAAGTTTCTTTGTTGATAGTGAAGAAATGATATTCGCCTCAAGGGGAAGATTTGTTGTGAATGAGTCAAATAGTGCCTTGACAGTGTACCGTGTTCGACAGTACAATTTTGTGTCTCTCATATTGTCATTATGCCTTGACTGTGTACCATGTTCAGCGGTACAGTTTTGTGTCATTGACAGTGAAGCTAAAATGGGTAATGTCCAATATCTCATGTATACGATCCCATTATGACTATTATCTAGTAAGTCTATTTATTCCATATAAATAGATTTATAGGCCTACACAAAAAGACAATCTGAAATCTGTAACCTTTTCTATCATAGTGAAACTCTTTTCTCTGACGGCACCCATGGACGTAGATAATTTTCGATCCACGTTAAGTCATGTGTTCATTTAAGTTTTTCCTTCACATATATTTTGTGCTTGAGCCATTTTGTGATAATTACGTAGTGATTTAATAACAAAATTGGTATCAGAGCCACGTGGTGAAATTAGGGCTTTAGCAATTAGGGTTTCACAATAGCGTCTACAGCAACAGAATACATGATTAATAGTTTGCTAAAAATTTATATTCTTTGAACACACAAATGGCTCATAAACAGTTTTTGAAAATGAAGGAAAAAGTTGGAACCACCGCCCTTCCGCCGGTATATGAGGTTAAACGGATAAAACTTTTGGATCATTTTTTCAGTCGATTGGCCAGTAGTTACTGTCACATGTGAGAGGAAAATTATCAAAATTTTAGATTCGATTACGGTATCCTTGACTCAGTCGGAACCCGATTCCCTAACGTTAAAAAGTTACCTCATTAGGATAGAGAGAGTAGAGAGAGTGGGAGTTTCTTCTATACAATTACTTTTTATCAGGTGCCGCGACTACCCCTTTACCCCGCTGGCGCATGATACTCAACTTAATGCTAAGTTTTGGATTACTAATGATATTTATTAGCATGACAGATTTATTTTCCAACATTAATAATATAAAAAGGTTGAGATGCCTTTTTATTATTTATTTGTCTATGGTGGAAATAAGGTTGTCACTCTACCATCTTCTAACCATTTTGGAAGAATTTATTATCTTTTTATTTTCGGTAAATAAATATACATAGTTGCTACAAAATATAGACAACTCAAATGTAGATAGATGTTAACAAGTAAGAGAGGGTTTGAGCAATTTGATTCTAAGGTCACTTGATATAAGCTTGATTATGCGAGTTTGAGAAATTTTATTTTAAGGTCACTTGATATACGTTTGATTATGCTGATGATTTATAGTTCATTAAATGTAGCTGCAGCGTCGGGCCAATATTACCAGCTATGGAAGAAGGTCTACGAGGGGGCGAGATTAACCCATTAGCCATATTATCAGCTACAACCTATTCAACATGGTTCATAAAATTACATTCCCTTACTCTAACAAATTCTTTATTAGCAGGCTTGTGGCTGATACCAAAATTGAAAATAAAACATGGTGTAGAAGTCAGATTAGATGTAATTAGGGAGGTAGCTAGCGCATAGGTCAATGAGGGAAAAAATAAGAAAATAACTAGTTGTTATGCAGATATTGAGAGTAGTCGGGGAAGATAATTCGCATCAAAGAAAAAGAAAAACACCAATGTAAGCAATGTTGGATCTGTTAGAATTATTTAGAAGCTGGTATTTTATGTTAACAGTGTGTGTGTCTTTTGCTTATCCTCATCATGTCTTTTGCATGTCTTCATCGTGTCTTTTGATTGTCTTTTATGACAAAGTCAGAGTTTAAACCCTCTGAAGCACACTTTACTTTACTTATATATTTTATTTAACTTATGTGAGTCATTTAACGTGTGTTAGTGACTTTTATATGTATTTAAACAAGCATTTCTATTGAATGAATTAAGTTTTCTCTTTTCACATTCCAGTAACTCCTCTGCCTCTCTCATTTTCATTTACTCTTACTCTTAAATCTTTGTCTTCTGCACCAACAAAGTAGTATCAGAGCCCTCTTCTTAAGGGATTTCTGAGGTTAAAATGGAAAGATATTTTTCAATAGCTGCACCACCAGTCTTCAATGAAGACAATTATCAAATGTGGGCATTTCTCTTTTAACAAATCATATGACATATGATAAACATATCTTTGAGGAATTAAAAAACAGTGAAGTCGAGAGATTGAAGATCATCAACGGTGAACATTTGGAGGTCAAGGGAAAAGGTACAATAGCTATAACAAGCTATGAAGGTACAAAATTTATTTCAGATGTTTTATTTGTACCAAAAATTGATCAAAATCTATTAAGTGTTGGTCAATTGCTTGATAAAGGCTACATGGTTTTGTTTGAGAATAAACATTGTTTGATCAAAGATGTTACTGACAAAGACTTGTTCAAGGCCAAACTGAAAGGGAAAAGGTTTTCTCTAAATCCAATGGAGAAACGAGAATTACTTTCTCATGATATGTCAGAATATCATTCTAAACCGTGTTTTAGTGAGCCATCTTATGGTGCTACTGAAATTCATATAGAGGAAAGTATGAGGTTAACCAACCTGCCTCAAGAAGTCCATGGTCCTACTTATGGTTCTAATTTTGAGTCCTCACTGTATCTGTCTAATCAGATGTTTGGGAACTTTAATCATCAAGCAAGTCACAAGTCATTACTTCAAGAACAAATTGATGAGATTCATCTAAAGCAGTCTTATCTACAGTTTAACAAAATATCCTCAACTATTTGGAAAGCCGGTGACAGTGTCAATGCTTTGACAGATGTTGGTATTAAAAGGAAAAATCATGCTTTACTTCTATCTTCAGAAGCCGTTGAAAATGTAAGTTTAATGGACAAACATGAGATTGGTGTAAAAGTCCAGTTTGATGATGTTATCGACAAACAACTTGTGATAGAAACAAACAGTCTTGAGCTTTTGGTTGAAAGACAGACAGGAGCGAAAATTGTTGATGCTAGTGAAAGGCGAAAAAAATCGAAAAAGAAGAAAAGAAGACCAAGGAATTTAAACAGCTTCTAAACAAGGAAGAGTGTTAGAATTATTTAGAAGTTGTTATTTATGTTAACAATGTGTGTGTCTTTTGCTTGTCCTCATCATGTCTTTTGCATGTCTTCATCGTGTCTTTTGAGTCTCTTTTATGATAAAGTCAGAGTTTAAATCCTCTGAAGCACGCTTTACTTTACTTGTATCTTTTATTTAACTTATGTGAGTCATTTAACGTGTGTTAGTGACTTTTATATGTATTTAAACAAGCATTTCTATTGAATGAATTAAGTTTTCTCTTTTCACATTCCAGTAACTCCTCTGCCTCTCTCATTTTCATTTACTCTTACTGTTAAACCTTTGTATTCTGCACCAACATAATCGATTAAAACCGAGATATATCTAGAAATTCCGACGTTGAACGAGAGCATTAAAAGAAGAATAACTCTAGCACATTTAGACCAGATCCAACTTCTTGCAATGATGTGTCGTCTCGTCCTAAAGTATCAAACACGCAGAGAACTCGCGTATTAATACAGAAAGGGTCCATGTGTCTCACATGATGAAGTTGATCAAGAAATCCCGTTAGATAAACAACATTTCCCTTTCAGAGAGCGGAATTGCTACATCAAAGAACACTGCCCTCTTAGGAAGTGGAACTGTTAAACCACTCGGGGAATAAAACAACATATCTGCTGCAAGCAACGGGGATGGAAATAATGATATGGCCATCATTATTGTTTTAGATGTGAATGAGGGTACGATGATGGCAGAAGCAGTGGCGAAGGCATGTAGGGGCTAGAGGGGGCTCCAGCCCCCCATGACCCCACTAAAACCTCCACATAAACATTGTTTTAATTTTAATTTTATTAAATAGCATTAGTGGGTGTAGTGGGTTTTTTTTGGGTATGAAAAACATATTCTATTAGACAAATAATAAAATTTATGTAATTCAGATAAATGTATATAAATTTTAGACATAATAAATCGTTTGAGTGAAATAAGGTAAAAGAGAAAAAAAAGAGAGTTAGTGGGGTTCAATTCTTTTTTTGAAAAAGTACTTATTTGTTGTGCTTTATAAAAAATATCATTAAACAAAATATTACTAAATCAAATATTGTTTATTTTATCAATTACTTTAATTTAAGAGTTATATAAAAATATTTGTGTATAATAAACCTATTTAATATATTTTTTAAAGGTTAATAGACTAACCTTATATTTTATCAATTATTTGTAAATAAAAAAGCTATAAAAAAATATTTATGCATAGTGTTAGTAGGTTTATCATTTGATTGACTGTAATAGAATGAAATTTTTAAAAATTTATTTTGTTTTTAACTAAGTGTACTAATATTTGAGAATACTTTTTCAAACATATTATCATTGAAAAAATCGAGTTTGTAAGAGAGATAATAAAATGAATGAATGATGTAAGGGGTTAGATGTGACACTTGAAATATATTTGGTTGTTTGTAATGCTATGATCGGTGTTTGATGAAATTTTTAGAAAAAATATTTTTTATAATACCATGATCGGTGGAAACAAAAATTATAGTAGATATGATTTTGCTTAATCATGTTTTCGAAATGATATTTTCATACTTGGTCAGCCCCCTAATATAATTTTCTGGTTCCGCCATTCGGTGGAAGGGACGAGTATTGAGTTAGTAGATGATTCAATTGTGCTGGTCGAGTAGGTGAAATGGAACTTAGATCATGAACTTCGTGTTTTTAATTATTGTACAAAAATCTTAAATGATATATATTTTGGGACAAAGACCGTATGGAGCGGCACTCTACTCTCACGTAGCCGACAAAATATACAAATAACTATTTTATGCTAAAAACAAAAACAAACTAGAATGATAGCTGGAAGATATTATGAAACTAAAGAATCAATATTTGTTTGCATATATATAGCTGATATCTAGCTGGCTCGGCCAATCATCGAAAATAGTTTAATATGCAATTGCTTGGACAAGGTTTGACTTACTCTTCAATTTATTTATAAAACTAGATATCAATAGCTGTTTTTGTCTTTATCAATAGCCATCTCACATTAACAACTGTGCAACTATCTTAAACGATCTATATCATGGGAAGGATTATAAGTAATGTGAGGTAGTAGTTTACGATTTATATCATGGGAAGGATTATAAGTAATGTGAGGTAGTAGTTTGTTTCTGACATGGGATATTGTATATTCTCAGTCCATGATATAAATCGTTTAAACAATCTAATTTTAAATATTAAATTTATACTTACAGAATAAGGTATCCCATTTAAATTTTACATAAATTTTAAAGAATCCAATTACGAATGGTAAAACGAGTTTTGTGCCATCTGAACAAAAGGGTTTTGTGCCATCTGAACAAAATAAAATAGATGGGTTTTGTTTGGTGAAAATATAAAATAGGTCGGATACAGATTTTAAAAGGGTGAAGCTATTTTTTCCATAAAATTTATTATTTCCCCCATCATTCATAAAAAATCCCATCTTGTTATTTCCTCCATAAAGAAAAATCATAATTTATCCTTGTTTTAATTTCACACCAAAAACTCAAATTTCTACAGTAACTATCCACCTTCACATCTTCTCTTCTAACCCTAAAAAACTCTAGCCACCAAACAATTTTGAAGCAGTTTCTGGAATTCTAAAGATAAAAATCTATCGTTAATCTGATTTTTATTTTAAATATTGGGTTGACATATCGAATAAAATCTCTTTTTAAATCTATGATTTTTTTCATAATTAATTATATGAACTTTATATGCAGAAAAAAACTTGTTCGTCGTTTAATCGAGTTCCCGCATATCTAGTTACTAGTTTAATCGTTTTTTAATATCAATTTCTGGTTTAATTGTTTCTTTTTTGTATATTGAGTTCAAAATATAGATTTTTTTATGGTTTGATTAGGGTGTGTTGATTGGGTTCTTTTTTTTAATATTATATGCAGAATCACATGCTTTTAAAAAATGTTATTCGGAGTGTTCTTTTTAAAAAAACATGTAATTTTGTGACTATTCTTAAAAATAATTGAGTTTTTATGTTCTTAAGGTTTAATTTTAAAAGTTAAATCATATGTGTTGGCTGTAATTTATCTCAGGGATGTGTTTGTTGTAATAAGGGTTTAATAGTGGATAGTGACATCAAATTATAAATTAAAAAGTAAATAAAGACCAAAAAGGTAAAAATAAATGTTCAGTGTTTTATTAAAAATTTGAAATAGAGGAAATAATAAATTTTATGGAGGAAATATATATATATATATATATATATATATATAATATAAAATATGAATATATGAAAATTAGTATTCACAGACACATACAAATAAGATTAGGTTTTAAGAATATTAAATCGGAACAAAACGAACCAATTTCAAACGCAAGTAAAAATATAAAAAAACCTAAACATACCACCAAAACCCATTACCATCTCATAGTCGAAAAAGCTCAAAAACTATAATACTGATTTTGATCTGTTTTAATCACGTTGCAATACGGATTGATGTCATTCTTATATATATTTAGATAAACTTTAAGACATCTAAAATATAAAACACTATTAGATCTGTAAAAATTGTGTATATTTATGTCGCGTTATCAAGGTAAAATACCAATAGTGCTTAAAAATACCAATTGTGTATATTTATGCCGCGTTATAAAATAGTGCTTGAAACTAAAAATGTATTGAACAACAATGTGATTATTAAAACTAACATTCCTCTATAAATCATAATCATTCAATTTTGAAAATAAATGCAATGACCGGAGAATCAGCATCATCAACCGGTCTTGGAACTTTTAATCCTCATCCGCTCTGCCTTTTCTCTTTCGAGATCCAATCTTTCATCCATCCCAACGTATGCATACTCACTCTTTTCTTTTTCTGTCTCTGAGATTCTAATTCGGCAGTACGAGGGTGTTAGAGATTTTATTTTCCCTAAAAAAGTATTTGACTTCTGGTAATTGGTAGACTCCCACAGTACCAGGCTGGCAAGTTGAGTAAAAAGTGCAATAGATGATTGATCTTCTTCAACTAAAGTCCCATTTACTTCTAAGAATTTGATATTCTTTGACTGGTTTGGCAATTTAGTAATTTTGGGGCAGCCATTCAAATGCAGATGCCTTAGAGAACTGATACCATTGGGAAGACATCTAAGTTCGCTGCAATTACTTACATCTAATTTTATGAGTTTTTTTAGATATTGTATGAATGATGGGAGCTCTACCAAACTCTCACAAGACGTGATGCGCAATTTCTCGAGATTCTTTGCTAGTAAGAGATCTGGAATTTCAATCAGTTTTGTGCAGAAGCCAATGCAGAGAGCTTTCAAGTTATAAAGATTCTGCAATAATTTATCAAGTTACAAAGATTCTTCAACCGTTAAACCAAGTCTGTATTATGAGAGTCGATTAAATCACAATAACACAATTAATCTCAGTAACTAAGAAGAAACTGCATTAGTATAATAATAATTTGGACTCTAATTAGGACCGAGAAGCAAACGCATTGATATGTTTATAAGAGGGACTCTAATTATAACTAATTCTACAAGTACTTCTATTTTAAGAAAAGAATGTATACAGCTATCACACTTGAATGAGCCCAGCCAATTTATTTATAATATTCCAAAATGATCATTTCGGAAATTCATAATGAACTACGCACATTAGTGTTTAATCGTTTGTTTACACTTGACAAACCGAATTGATTAGATTAAATAATTATGATCGAGAAAGCTGAAATATGAAATGAATATATAAGGAAGCAAACTAATTATGAACGAACGAACTAGAGCATAAATCTTACTTGTCTTCCACTCCAAAGTCGTTTCAGATGGCCTCCATTGATGTTTAATTCGACGAGATTGTTTGGATTAAAAGAAGGTGGCAAACATTCTAATGGGTATCCTTGCCAATAAAGATACTTGAGTCCATCAGGAAGTGAGTTGAGGCCACTGGGAAATTGAATATTGAAACTTGGATCCATAATTTTGAGGAATTTAAGATTGTACATTTTTTCAAAAGCTTCGGGATCTAATTTCATCTCGTTCCCTTCTATCACATCCAAGAATATACTTTTGATCTTCTCTGTCCCCTAATAACAAGATAAAGATAATAATTTTTTAACAACTTAGTATATAACACAAAGATGAGCAGAAGAAAGTTGATAGACATGATTCTTACTGTGTTTTTTGTCAATACATCAGACACATCGTCACAACGCCATAGCCTGCTTCTTGATCCAACTTCTTTAGATTCGCTGGTGACGATATTCCAACCCATTTCTTGTACCAGCTCATGCATTTCTGCCGGATCAAAGCTAGCATTTGCATTCATATCCCAAATCGATATGTTATTATCACTAATATTTATAAGAGATTTGTCAATGAGAACCTGCATTCCCAAAGGTAAACATAGATGACAACTACCAAGTACATTTTCAACCGTATCAACACTTGTACCTTTAAAAAAACATGCTATATCCAGAAATATATCCTTCTCTTCATCATCAAGGGTATCATAACTTTTTTTTAACACATCTAAAATTCTCATATTCGGGACTTTCTTTAACTTTTTCAATACACCCTCCCAATATCGAAGGTCGATCTTCCCGCGTAAGGAGGAGCCAAATAATTTAAGAGCTAGAGGGAGACCTTTTGCGTATTCTACAATCCTTTTTGAAATGTTTAGGTAAGGATCGGCGGGTTGGATGTTGCGTAAGGCATGATAATGGAAAAGTTGCAAAGATTCATCGTCATGTAATAACTTCATTTCATAAACATCTGTGATGTCATGAGCATTAAGAACATGTTTATCAATAGTACTTACGATAACTCTACTTCCTGGGCCAAATGGACATGTCCCACGCGCTCCAATCAAAACATCAAGTTGTAATGAATTTTCAACGTCATCAAGAACCACAAGCACTCTTGTACGCCTTAGAATATCCTTTATGAATGCATCTCCGATATGAGGTATGTGTATCTCCAATTTCTCCTTTATGGAGGCATCTCCAATATGAGGCCTGCCTATCTCCAATTTTTTGTCTTTTAATAGTTCAGAAATAAGATAATCTCTCATACTAATTAGACCATCTTTTTTTGTTTTTTCCCTAACATTTTCCAGAAAACAACAGCCTTCGAATTTGCAGGATATTTTTCTGAAAACTGCTTTAGCAATGGTAGTCTTACCAATTCCTCCCATTCCCCAAATTCCTACCCTACCAAACTCCGGCAATCCAATGCGTAATAAAGAAATGATTTGAGTGGTTTTTGAGTTTATTCCCACTAATCCCCTATCATCATACTTTTCTAACTTTTTCAAAACTTTATCTACAATTGTGTTAACGAGAATGGCATCTGATCTACAACGCATAGAGGAGAAAAAGGCAATAATAAGTATAAGAAAAGAATAAATTTTTTTTTGTAAAACTTTGAGTTTAAGAATTTACCCAATATTCAATGAATGTAAACCAGACAGATTGGCTACAGTTTTCAGAGCATTTCTCCATATCTGCTTCTTGGCTACAGATTGGTAATTCTGTAGGAGTCTATCGAACGCCATTCCGAAATTCTCATGCCCGGATAATAAGTGATAGGGATATAAATTGTAAAAGACAGGTATAACAATTTGATTCAGTTCGTTCCTGCACTCTATAATCTTCACGAGCTCGTCTAAGCACCATCTAGATTCACCATAGTTATCTGATAAAATTATGACTGAAATCTTACATCCCTTGATTGCTCTGATAACTGCAGGAGAAATCTCGCCCCCTCTGTTGATGAACGTCTGGATGTTATTATTTTGCAAAACTAAGTCGAGATGGCTGACGATGTTGTCACGAGTGTCTTGCCCTCTGTAGCTGAGGAACACATCGTACGTAGACGAAAAAGAAGAAGAAGACGCCATATGATATATAATATGAGTAGATAAATCTAGAAGCTTGAAAGGATTGGTTAATTGAAATCAAACTTTGGTGCTCAAAAAGCTTTACTTAGATACAACATCTTATAGCCAAAGGGTGTGCGTGCCCAATTGAAGTGGATACAAGAATTGTTTCAATATTAAAATTATGGTTGACTTTGGTGAACTTCGTAGAAATTTCATGAGCAATACCGTTATTTAATTTATTGCAAGGAAATTTATTATATGCAGAGGCCTTATTATATTTTATGCATTTAGAGGTAAATAACAAACTGACCCTCTGCGTTTATTTTAATACCGGCCGAAACCTTGGTTAAACTTTTCTTTTATATAGATACTTATACTTTACGTTATGACAAATTAGGTCTTTTGATGTTACCTTTCTTCCAAATTATAAGATGTTTAAAATGGTATCATCTTCCCCCGTTTGATATGTAATTTTTTAATAGTTATGGAAGGTAAATAATAACTATGACATTTTTTAAACAAAATAAATAATATATATCAAACGACCTAGTAATATAATTTATAAGTAAAATTATACTACTTATAATCGGAGAAAGTAGATCCAACCACCTGCGTATTCATATTTTCATTCAGCACTCTAATTTAACTGTTTGAAAAAAATAGTTTAGGATTGGATAGATAGTAGGGATGGCAATCCATTAAGTTTGAATTAGTTTCGGCGGATGCGCTTGAGTATGTTTTTTTATTAGAATCTGAATTTAGTATAGAAATTTGAGATTTAAATTTGAAGTCGATTGGTTTTTGTCTTTAGGTATTCAAAGGGGCCATCAACTCGATCGGTCAGCCTTCTCATTAAGATTTGAATATTTCTGGTGGATCTGGAAGGATCTACACTTAGTAATGCCTTCAGTTCTATCGAGTCTGCCTGAATACATTTTTTATTTATAACATATAACTTAAATTAACTTTATTTTTGAATTCAAGCATAAAAAAATTAAGATATAAATTTTTTAAATAAAAATAAAATAACTAAAATATATAAATATACATTTTTAACAAAACAAACAATTTAAAACATGTTTTAAATGGTTGGAAATAATACATTAAAACAAACACAAAACATTATTAAAAAATTTTCTAGTTTCATCATCCATCTGCATAACCATTTATCACAACAATTTCATCTTTATCTTTGTTAGCAAGAAAACCCTAACGATAGTGAGTTTTATTGATTCGGGAAGAAGAAGATCATAATCCTATTACATCACTTTCGATCCTCATTTATACTACTCTTAGCAGCTACTATCTTATTTATTACATAGACTTATTTATAGCATACAAAGATCTTGATTGTAACGATTATCAAGTATCCCAAATTAGCGGTCATTATTGTGGTCTTCGAAAGTTGACTATAATAACACACTTGGTTGTTTATTGATCATCAGTTTCCACAGTTTCTGAGCAGATCATCAGGTTATTTTGCTTTAATCTTATGTGTATGATCTTTAGAATCATGTTCGGTCTTATGCTCGTTCGGTCTTGTTTAGGCTCGGCTCGGCTTTATTCGTCTCGTCTTTTTATTCATCAATGTTTTCAACCGAGCGTGTCTTTATTAGAGTTTACGCTTTACCTCTGTTCTTTCTTAGCTTTTATCTACTTCTTGTTAAGCTCGGTCTTTAAGTTTATTCGTTTCCGCTCTGTTCGAGCTCACATCTCTGCTCTTTCTTGATCTTATTCATTTCCTCTGCTCTTTCTTGATCTTATTCATTTCCTATCAGCTCTGCTCAGCGATAGGGCCTTCGGTGTGCTTTCGTTAAGAGTGTTAGGTTAGCATTTTCCCTTCATATATGTCGTAAAGCTGTCTTCATATATGTCGTAAAGCTGTCGTGGGTATCTACTACCTTATCAATCTTGGTTCTCAAATTCATAAAAAACAAAATTGATATGTCGATTACAATTGTGCCATAACTTTTGGTGACGAATCTAACGAATAAAATGATGTTCAATTTAATTATAAAAATTAATAATTAATTTTGTTTTTATAATCAAAATTAAAAACTAAAATAAATTTATATTTTATCAAAAATTAAATCAACTACAATACAAGTTTAATTGATAAAATCAATTATAATTTTTATTTTCGGACGAATCTGTTGGACAAATTAAAAATTTATGTCCAATTCAATACATATATTGTTTATAATTTTTATATTTATATGTGTGGGTAAGAATGGATTTTATTGTTTGAACCGATTTGGACTAATATTGTCATCCTACGAACTATTATATAATAACTTAAATATAATATTGTTATTATTATTTAGTTTCTATGATTTTCAATCTTACTTTTTAATAAAATTTGATATTTATATTGTTTATGTTTTAAATATCCTTTCCCATTTTAATATATTTTTATCAATTTTCATACTTATAAAGAAATGACGAAAAAACTAAGACGAAATAACTCGTTACTCTTATTTTTTTTATAATTTTAATATTTTTCGATATTATTTTTATAATTTTAGTATTAAAAAAATGTTATCGTTGTTAGAGAAATTGAATCTTTATTTTATCAATAAATATAAGCATATGTCTATGTAATTCGTACTCTTTCTAAATAAACAAAAATCCTAGCCGCTTTTTGGCGGCTATTTTTATATTTTCTCTCTTTGTTTATTAACATGATATTAGAGCATGTTTGATAATTGAAGTAATATAATTGATTTATTCGTCAGGTATTGTGCTTCAATTTAATTTGTTTGATGTTATTTCATATCTATTTTTGCTTAGTAATTTGTACTTCGATTTGGGGTTAAGAGCTGTTTGGAGGTATTTTATTTTAGATGTAATATTATTGTGCTTCAATTCAATTTGTTTGATGTAATTTCGAATCACTATTGCAATGAAATTTGGATTTCATTTTAGGATTTTAGGGTTAAGAGTGGTTTGGAATTATTTTGTTTCAGATCTATTACTATTGTGTTTCGATTTGATTTGTTTCATGTTAGTAATGTGCTTTAGTTTGATAATTGTTTGTACAATAATCGGGTCACGAGATCATTAAAAGAGCTACAATTTTTTTGTTTTCGGATTTTGTGTGTGCAACCCCAATCAAATGGTCTGATCGAAAGACAAACGGTATCCGTTTTTGCTTACTTTTGAAGAGCGTATTTGGGACATCCAATCATTCAATCTGACAGGTTGGATTGTGATTCGGTGCAACGGTTTAGGAGAAATCGCTATTGGAACAGTGCAATAGTTTTGTTGATAAACACGTGAATTCATTTTGATTTTGATTTTGATTTTGATTTTGATTTTGATTGGAAATTGGAAATTAGAAATTGGAAATTGGAAATTGGAAATTGGAAATTGGAAATTGGAAATTGGAAATTGGTATTTGGCATTTGGATTTAGTTTGGTAGTTGGATTTTGTTTTGGATTTAGATTCTATTGAGTATTCAATTTGATTTTTCTCGATCACTGAGATTGGACATGGTTTGATTTTGTATTTGGGGTTTGATTAAGATTTTTATTTGATTTTTATTTAATTTTTCCGATTTGGTTTTGGTATCTCTTGATTTTGTTCGATTAGAAACTATGGATCTTATTGCGAATATGATACGATAAGATGATTTTCTACAGTCTATTGGTAACAAACCGAATAAGAATAACTTTGTTATGTCTACATCCGCATACCATTCATGTATGTCATCGTCTTCCACTTCAGGTATTGATTCATTATTGTAGATTTTGGATTCAGGTGCGTCTCATCATATGTCACCTCACATGTCGAACTTTGTTTCGTTTTCTCATGTTTCATCCATATCTGTTTTGTCTGCTAGTGCTACACCAATGTCAGAGAGGCTATTCGCTCTATTTTTACAACTCATATATCGTTATACGATGTTTACTACGTTCTCACCCTTGCTTTAAATCTTGTTTCGGTTAGCCAATGTCACCTCACATGTGCCTTATTTTCTAATTATGTTTGTGTTGCACAAAATTAACAGACTCATAGAGTGATTGGTACAAGTCATAAAATAGGAGAACTCTATGTTTTAGAAAAACTCGAAGTAATAGATGTGGATGTCTATGGTGTTGATAGTGGAAAACATACTTGAATGATATTGCTGACTCTTGTGTTGATTTGTCTTCATTTCCTTTGAATCCTTCATCGTCTGAGTTTTATCTTTCGCATTCTCGTTTGGAACATGTATCTGAATCGCGTTTAAAATTTTTAGTCTCTACTGAAGCTGAGTACTTTGTTATGGCCGTGACCATATGTAAGATTGTTTGGTTACGATGGCTTCTTGTAGTTATATGGGTTAATGTTACTAAACCAGCTTCCTTACATTGTGATAGCATAGGCGTCATGCAGATAGCAAAGAATTCGGTTTTTCATGAGAGGTAGAAGCACATTGAAATAGATTTTCATTTCACTCGGCATCATCTTCAGATTGACACTATCTCACTTCCATATGTTCTATTAGTTTTGCAGGTTGCTGATATAATCACAAAGGCTCAGTCAACAACGTTGTTTTGTTTTTTTGTGATAAACTCTCAATAATATTGTTACTATTGCATTGTGATTTCTAAAGAGGGTGTTAGAGATATAAGGACCCAAGCCCATTAACTCTTTATTTTATCTATAAATATAAGCATATGTATATGTAATTTGTACTCTTTCTAAATATACAGAAACCCTAGCCGCTTCTTGGCGGATACTTTTCTATTTTCTCTCTTTATTTATTAGTAGTCGTCAATATTGATAAGGGTGTATATAATTCGGTCCATTAACTACCGATCCATTAGTTATATAAATATTACAAATTTCAACTAAAATAACGTAATTTAGAATATTTGTGAGTTGGCGTGGGTCTTATTATATAATAAAATAATCAATAATAATAATGATAGCAGTAATTTTATTGTCTAATCTCATGTTGAAATTAATAATATACCGGTTGATGTAAAGTGTATTTAGCAGGAAGATTTTTTAGCCTAACAATATTGGGCTTTAAAAGTCCAACAAAGATTATGATCCATGGTAGCGATGAGTCTACCATGATTGTTCCAAGAATACAAAGTTAGGTGAGTGATTTAGAGAATGAATAAGGACATATAGTTAACTGATCAATAAAGAATAACTCAAATACTATTTGTGCAATTAAGAGAATTATATTCTTTTAATATTAATAGTGTATTATAAACCCTAAAACAATATACATGAAATTTGTGCTAATTTAGAGTTCTCGCAGATTGATTCAGAGGCCTTTACTCATTCAATGATCGATTCTTAGTGTGTCGCTCACATGTTATTAGAAAACCATCACTTTTATTCACTACATTATAAAATAAACACTCTTTAATGCCTCTACTGTAGACCTTAAAATAAACGAAAGACATTATGACTCATGGTAACTTGATTCAATATATTTATTTATTTTATTTCTACACAATATGGATTAGTTTCTTAGAATAAAATATAGAGTATCAATATTCTTGATTTTGATGATGTATACCAATTGGTATCAGAGCGAGTCTCATTCCTCTCTCTTTAAGAATATAAACTGTAAAAGTGAATCTCCCAAATTTCTCAGTTTGGGAAAAAACCCCTTTGTTGATTTTTGATTGAAAGACATATGCATGATTTGGTGGTAGGAGAATGTAGAATGCAAGTTTAAGGTTTGGTCGATGTGATCGATGACACGTAAATATATATTTTTTATTGTAAATTTTAGTATGTGTTAAATTTTGGAAAACTCAGGACAAACCTCGAATTCATAATCAATTTGGAAAATTCTGATTTTCCGAATTGAGAGGGTTCACCGGGATCAGGGCTATGATCGTCACGACGAACCAATTCAGGGGCTATTCACCTCCGTGAACTTAAAATTTTTTCTCAACAAAGTTATGTTCGTCTTGACCACCACTGTTGTGTTTGCGACGAATACGTTCTATAAGTGAGAATATATATATATTCGTTTTTGGATGCTTCATATGTGGTACGTTACATGATATCTCATACAGATATGAAACTAACAAATGTTTGGACCCTAACACGCTGCTGAGTCAAAAAAAATTAGAGGTCATATGTTTGTATATATGCATATTAATAGCATGTAAAATTCAATGGTTCTAAAAATGTCTGGACCCTAACACGCTGCCAGATTAAGCTGAGAAGGAACTTAAAGAGAAAAACACTAATGGTTAGAGAGAGAAAGTGATTATAAAATAGTTTTTCTTATGTCAAATCAATCCTCGAAAGAACTTAAAGAGAAAAACACGAATGGTTAGAGAGAAAGTGAATACTCCCTCCGTCCCAAAATATTTGTCGTTTTAGGAAAATAAATTTGTCCCAAATTATTTGACGTTTTCAAATTTCAAGATAGCTTTAATGGTTAGTTTACTATTGTAACCTTTGTCATTTAATTATCTACTAAATCTGGTTCACAACTCATATTAAATAAAAGGGTTACTTATCGAAAGCAAAATTACTTTTTACTATTTTAAGAGTAATAATGACACTCCTTAAATAATGTGTCAAGAGCTAGAACGTCAATTAAAATGGGACACAGGGAGTATAAAATAGTTTTTCTTATGTCAAATCAATCACCCATAAAAAAAATCTTAAATGCCCATACACATAATCATTTTTAGGAAACACTTCTTTTATAAATGACCCTCTGCTCTCTCACTAAAGCCTCAAACAATTGTTAGAGAGAGAAATTACAACGAATAGTTTTGGCTTTCTAGATAGATACACCTTCGTTCGTGGTCCGTGTATGACAAAAGTGTTTGGTGTTTTTGATTGGTATTTTTATCGACAGCCGAGCTGAAGAGTTCTGGAGAAACGGTGTGATCCACGGCTGCTTGAAAGAGTCCGCCCAGTCTACTTCCTATGAGAATCTTGACGCTCGCACAGCTTTCTGAGGTTCACCTATGTCAACCTCTTTGAATATTCGTGGACCAGGGCCAACAAACTCATCCCTTTATCCTCAAACTTCAACTGATAGAATAATTTGTGTAGGGAATATTGGGTCAGTATATTCCGCTTTTGTATATAAGTAAGAATACTCTGATCTCCACACTAGTGTGATATTGTCCGCTTTGGGCCTACTGGCCCGCACGACTTTGCTTTTGGTCCACTTCCAAAAGGCCTCACGCTAATGGAGATGTATTCTTAACTTATAAACTGTTCTTTCTTCCCATGTTTAACCGATGTGGGATGTGGGACTTTGGTCGCACCTAACAATCCTCCTCTCGAACAAAGTACCACTCTAGCCTCCTCTTAATTGACCTCCATCCACCTACTCTAGTCAGGTGGAGAGGAACCTGAACTCTAGAGCTTTAGGGAGGATCTATATGATCACTATCAGATGATAGTGTGCCGCTTCTTGATCAAGCCACCTGTTCTCCCACGCTTGCTTGGCGGAAGATGCGCTTGAATTTTTTTCGAAGCCATCATCATCTAATGCTTGATAGATGAGGAAGAGAGCTTTTTTGTCTCTCTTTCTTGAATCCTTCAACGTTGTTTTCTCCTCTTGAGCAAGGCTTGCTTCATCTTCGGGTTCGTCAAAACCTTTTTCGACGGCATCCCACACATCATGTGCTCCAAGGAGAGCTTTCATCTTGATACTCCAATTGTCGTAGTTGTTGTTGTTGAGTGTTGGAACTTGGAAGGATGATACACCATTTGCCATATTTTTAAATATGTTGAATATTTAAAAACAAAATTTCCAATATGTTGAAAATTTAAAAACAAAATTTTGGAAAGAGCTTGTGGCTCTGACACCACTTTGTTGGCGGAAAAATATAAAACAACAATCACTTTAAAACAAACAAACAACTTTGATATATATAGAAAATGAGAAATATTACAAAACACTCTTACAACTCACACTAGAAGAGAAAATATTTTTCTAACACTCAAGAGAGCATTCTTGTCTCTCTTTTCTCTCACTCTAACTTTCTCTCTAACTTTACTTCTTAGTGTGTTTGGTGATTCTCTAGATGGTGGGAGAGCTCCACTATTTATAGAACCATAGTGGAGACAAGGATCCACCATCTAAGATCTTATGGATAGTTAAACACTCAACCTCAAGTCTACACTCAAGGTAAAAGTCTTTCTTACACTCAACATCAAAATGTATCTTGCACTCAACCTAAACTACTAAATATTAATTTAAATGTTTCTAGAATATTCTTTCTAGATGGACCCTATTAAGTGGGTTGGACCCTTTGAGTGGGTTGGGCCCTTTAAGTGGATCAAGTTTATGATCCAACACGTTGCACAAAATGCTTTTTGCGGCAGATTTTCCGGTCACCATAGAGAAGCAGGAGGCCATAGTTAGGGGCACGTTGGTTTGGCAAATGCATGAGAGGTTTCCCGATCTGAGGCTCAAATCGTTCTGGCTGGAGGTCCTGGAGAAAAACCGTCTTGCTGGGATTGTTTGTGAAGATGAGATTAGTAAGGAAGTTTCATCCTCGGAGTCTACCAGAGAGAATGCGATGGGTGATAATGATTCTTTTGGTAGTTCAAATAGTTCGTCCGACAAGGACTGATTGTTGTTTCTCGTGTGTTCTTTGCTTGTTTTGTTTTTTGGTAATGTTTTTCTGACCGTCCCGACGTTTCACTTTGCCGGTTGTGATAATTTTTTTGTGGGTCTGTAATATGATGACATGTTTGGTATTAATGTGTTATCCGATTATAGCATTGTCCAAGGTGATAAGTCTCAGAGGCATTACTAAAAGCGACCTTTTTGTCACGAACAATGGAATTACAAGTGTAAATAAGAGTGACGTGTTGATAGCACGAGGCCGAAAACCCCGTAGGTCTAGTAATGAAATTTAAAGTTGACCGAGCGAGGTCAGAAGATACATTTGGTCCAAATAGTTAAGTGTTTAATGTTGACCGATTGACGTCGTAAAACCCCATAGGTCAAAATAGTTAAGTTTAATGTTGACTGATGGAGGTTTGAAAGACCCCTCGGTCCAAATAATCAAGTTTAATGTTGACCGAGAGTCAGATTTTAAAGAAAAGAGAGGAGTGAAGATTTAGTAATTTTGTATTTTCTTTTCATTGATTTGTTCCATACACACACGATAGTATTTATAGAGACTTAGAGGGTGTAACAACCTTGGGAATATTCCCATGTGAGGTTTGTTACACCTTGTTACACTTTGTTTGGCTACAAGGATAACTGTAACTACACACTGTTTTATTCTAATGGACTTGGGCTTTGACTGATTGTAATCTGATCCATGCTCACATAGACTAGGCAATCTTGGAGGCCCAAATCTGGTCCATGACTAAACCCGGTCTGCTACACCAATTAGGGTTTAGTCATGTTTCAGACACAATCTCAACTCACTGATCGAGTCTCTCTCTTCTCTGTCTCTATCACCACCTTCTCTTCTCTCTTCTCTTCAGTTTCTTTCTTCTTCTTCTTCTCTCGAGTGAAGCCATTGTTCTTCACATCTGTCTTTCCTTCAACATCCCCCCTCAAACTCAGCGGCGATTCAGACAGCCCGAGTTTGTCACGAAGGTATAAGAATCGAGAAGAGGTTAGGGCTTTGGTCAGGAAATCAGCGATCTGATCCACCGAAGGTACGTATCGAATTTGCACTTTCCCTTGAATTACTTGATCTCTGATAAAATGCACATCTAATTCGATGTGTTTTGTTCTTGCGTGAAACACAGGATTGGAAGCCAACGAACTGGCTCCAAGATTATCACACCACATCACTGATGGTGGTATAAGTGAGATCTGGAGTTCAGAGAGGAGAGATGTTAACCAGATGAGCTCAGCAGAGAGATTTGCTAGGGCTCGGTACTCCGATTCAGTGGAGGACCGGGCGACGACATTCTGTTTCTTGGATGACCAATAAATGAGTGTCTCGCCTAGGAACACACAATATGCCCCCACACTGCGACGGTCGTCTGGTGAAGATGCCCAATCGGCATCGGAGTAGCCATGAAGCTGTAGTTGATAGCACGGTTTCAGATGAAGCCCCAGCCAGCGTGTACCAGATAAGTATCTAACCACTCGTTTTAAGCTTTGCCAGTGTCTAGAAGTAGGATTCTGTTGGTGTTGACTTAGAGTGTTCACTGCAAATGCAATATCTGGCCTAGTGTGAGTCAGGTATTGCAGTGCACCTAACAGACTGCGGTATTGTGTGGGACAGAACAGTGGAGACCCATCAGAAGCAGAATGTTGAGTGCCAGCAGCCATTGGAGATGGACACGGTTTGGACAGAGCCATGCCTTGAGTACTGAGTAAGTCTTCGATGTACTTGTGCTGTGTTAGGTAAAAGCCACTGGGATCACGATGAACCTCTATTCCCAGGAATAAACTGAGTGGTCCCATGTCCTTTAGTGCAAATATTGCATTGAGTTTGTGTATGAATAGAGTCAAGCATGATGAGTCATTTCCTGTTACAATAATATCATCTACATATACTAGGATTAGTAGTATAGATGTTTTAGAAACCAAATAGAACAAGGAAGAGTCTGCCTTAGAGTTACAGAACTTCCAGCTTAGTAGGGTGTCCCTCAGTCTAGAGTACCAGGCCCTAGGAGCTTGTTTCAAGCCATAGATAGCTTTATGCAGTTTGCAGACATGTGTAGGATGAGTGGAATCAATAAAACCCTGAGGCTGTGTCATATACACAGTCTCTTGTAACACCCCGTTGAGAAATGCATTGTTGATGTCCAGTTGCCTCACTGACCAGTTCTTAGAGGCAGCAATAGTTAGAATTAACCTGACAGTTGAAGCTTTGACCACAGGACTAAAGGTCTCATAGAAATCAATCCCTGGCTGTTGATGAAAACCTTTAGCCACTAGTCGAGCCTTATACCGTTGAATAGACCCATCAAGACCATACTTAAGCTTGTATATCCACTTGCAACCAATGACATTAGATGCAGTAGACTCAGGCACTAGAGACCAGGTCTTATTAGCCAGTAGAGCTCTATATTCAGTAAGCATAGCAGACTGCCACTCAGGATAGCCAACTGCCTCAGAAAAGCAAGTAGGTTCAAACACATTTTTGGTAGCAGTAGTTAGAGACCCTACATAGGGTAGTTTAGGTTTAGAGATTCCACTTCTAAGCCTAGTTTGGATAACATGAGGGATGGGTGATGAGTGGGTGTTAAAAGAATTTTGAGAACTAGGCATGGGCAGTTCCACAGTCAGATTAGGAGTTGGTGAAGTGTTTTCACTAGTATAAGTAGGGAGTTTAGAAACAGAAGCTAAGGGATCATTATAATTGGATGAGAGAGATACCTTAGAAGGACTTGTAGGAAGCTGTTGAGTGTGACTTTGGGGCTGCAAAGGAGCAGTGCACAGAGATGTGTTCTGTTCAGTTGTAGCTGCAGAGTTGGGCTCAACAGATGATTGAATTCCATCCATCACAAGACCTGTAGACAGAGTAGGTAACCATAGATGAACTGACTCAGAAGAAACACTCTCACTCTGATGAGTATTCAAAAACCCTTTTGAAAAAGGAAACTCTCCTTCATTAAACACCACATTCCTAGATATATAAAGCCTCCCAGTAGAACTTAAGCATTTGTACCCCTTATGACTCTGACTGTAACCCAGGAACACACACCTAACAGAATGAAACTGAAACTTATGATGCTGATAAGGTCTGAGACAAGGATAGCATGAGCAGCCAAAAGTTTTAAGTGTGAGGTAGTTAGGAATTTTGTGGAATAAGACTTCAAATGGTGATTTATGATTTAGAACAGGTGTAGGTAGTCTATTAACCAGATAGACACTAGTTTCAAAGGCCTCTACCCAGTATTTGTAAGGTAGATGTGACTGAGCCAGTAGGGTAAGCCCAGTTTCAACAATATGTCTGTGTTTCCTTTCAGCCCTCCCATTTTGGGCTGAAGTATGAGGACAAGACCTCCTAAGAATAAACCCACACTCTTGAGCTATAGGAACTAGCATTCTATACTCACCACCCCAGTCACTTTGAATAGCTTTAATAGACCTTTCAAATTGTGTTTCAACCAGTGCTTTAAACATTTTGAACACTCCTAACACTTGATCCTTGGACTTGATAGGATATAACCAGGTGTATCTAGAGTAGTCATCTAGAAATAGGACATAGTATTTAGACCCATCAGTAGATTGAATAGGTGCTGGACCCCAAACATCAGTGTGAATTAGATCTAAAACATGTGTAGAATGAGAGTTGGATACAGGGTAAGCAAGACTGTGTGATTTGCCCAACTGGCAAGCCTCACAGAAACTACTGTCATTACTCAGAACAGAATAAAGTTTACAATCCTTAAGAACTTTGTTTAGAACACTAGATGATGGATGGCCAAGTTTCTGGTGCCATTCATCTTTGACAGACTTAGATACAACTGTGGATAGAACCCTAGAGACTCCTAGATTTAGAATGCCTTGTGACTTAGGAATAGACTCCATCTTGTAGAGCCCATCTTCACATCTCCCTCTGAGCAGAATAGTCCCTGTTACCTTGTCCTTTACCAAGCAGAAAAATTTGTGAAATTCAACAAACACATTATTATGATTGGTTAGTTGAAAAACAGAGAGAAGGTTCTTGTTGATTCTAGGAACATGTAGTATAGGCTTTAGAACAATAGGTTGCTTAGTAAATGAATTTAAGAAAGACTGACCAACATGAGAGATAGGAAGTCTCTCACCACTGCCAACTAATATGTGCTTTGTACCTGAATACTCAGATTTCTGAGTCAATTGGCTAGAGCTGCCTGTGACATGGTGACTAGCACCACTGTCTGCATACCAGACCCCTTCTCCTGATGTGTCTTGAGATGCAACCATAGCACTTTGATCACCTTCTGACCTTGACTGCTCAGATGGGGATGAGCCCATAACTGAAGGATCATCCCTATAGTAACACACTGCAGCAGAGTGACCAAACCTATTACAGATCTGACAAGTTGGTTTACTCTGTGAATACCTTCCTCCTCTGCCTGATCCTCTATAGAAATTGCTTCTGCCCCTTGAGTTGTATCCATTATTATTGTAATTAGATCTACCTCTGTAGCCTCTGCCTGAACCTCTGTTCTGATTGTAGTAGCCTTTCTGTCCATTGTTGGTATATGTCTGTTTGCTATCACCTCTGTATGCAACATTAGCACTAGAAACATTGACAGTATTCATAGCATTTTGTAACCCTGTCAACTGTTCTAGTCTGCTCTCAAAGGTGAGGAGACTAGTCTGTAGGTCTAGCCATCCTAACCCTTCTTTGTCAGCCAAACTGACTACAATTGGTGTGTAGTCAGCATCCAAACCAGCAAGCACCTGAGTTAATAGATCATCTGTAGAAGTGAGACATCCAGCTAGGATTAGATTGTCATGAATAAGTTTCATTTTGTTTAGATACTCAGTCATAGATGTAGATCCTTTACGAGTTCTTTGGAACTCAGATTTAGAGTAGGTTATCCTGGCCCTAGTCTGTGAACCAGACAGTTTCCCAGCAGCATCCCATAGGCCTTTTGCTGACTCCTCTTCCATCAACTGAGCTGCAATTTCTGGGCTCATTGTGGAATATAACCACCCAAGCAGCAACTGATCCTTGGCAACCCAGTCTTCATAGTCTGGGTTGTCTGTGACAATTCCTTCTGTGTCTGTCAAGAACTTTGATGGACACACCTTCTCACCATTGACAAAACCCCACAGCTTGTTACCCTTAATCATAGGTATAACAACTGTCTTCCATAGTAAATAATTCTGCCTGTCAAGACGTATATGATTAACATTGTTGATTGACTGCAAATGCAGGTTTTTGGCTGAGAAGGAAGAGTTATTAGATAGTATGGATCCAACTGAGTCTGTGCTCAGTGAAGGGGAGTCATTTGGATTTGCCATTGAAGGCTAGAGAAGCTCTGATACCAAGTCAGATTTTAAAGAAAAGAGAGGAGTGAAGATTTAGTAATTTTGTATTTTCTTTTCATTGATTTGTTCCATACACACACGATAGTATTTATAGAGACTTAGAGGGTGTAACAACCTTGGGAATATTCCCATGTGAGGTTTGTTACACCTTGTTACACTTTGTTTGGCTACAAGGATAACTGTAACTACACACTGTTTTATTCTAATGGACTTGGGCTTTGACTGATTGTAATCTGATCCATGCTCACATAGACTAGGCAATCTTGGAGGCCCAAATCTGGTCCATGACTAAACCCGGTCTGCTACACCAATTAGGGTTTAGTCATGTTTCAGACACAATCTCAACTCACTGATCGAGTCTCTCTCTTCTCTGTCTCTATCACCACCTTCTCTTCTCTCTTCTCTTCAGTTTCTTTCTTCTTCTTCTTCTCTCGAGTGAAGCCATTGTTCTTCACATCTGTCTTTCCTTCAACACCGAGTGAGGTCGGAAGATCCCATAGGCCGAAATAATCAAGTTTAATATTGACCGAGTGAGGTGAAAAGATCCGTACGTCCAAATAATTAAGTGAAATGTGAACCATTCGATGCTAGTAATTCGTACGTATTTTTTAGGCCAAAATTATATATTAGAAAATCGGTAAAACTAGTACCTCGTTAAAAGCTTTCTGCGCCTTGAAGATAAGGAAGAGTGTGTCGCGGACCAATTCATACAAATTATTTAATAAGAAAAAAACAAAATTCACGAATAAAATAAAAACAGAACTAATTTATTCGAAATAAAGCTTGATATGCTGGTTGTTTCAAGGATGTCAAAGCGGTCGATGATACTTATCCATCATATCTATGTTCTCAGCTTGATTTTTTCTGTGACATCGTATGGTCCTTCAAAACTTTATTATCGGTGCTGAATTCTCTTCTCTTGACCCTCGAAGTATACCTACTCCGCATTATGGTTCGGTAGTATAACGAGTTTATTTGCGCCCTTGATTGTCTTTCCCCAATCAGTTCGAGTTCGACACGTCTTTCTCCGTCGTTATGCTCCTCGAAATAATGTGTCACTCAAAATAAAGGGAGCATATTTTCGGATGGGGTCACAGTGTCCATCCCGTATACTAGTGCATAAGGTGTTCCTCTAGGCACGACCATTGGAGTGGTTTGCTATCCACATAACAGTTCTTGCAAATAATGTGGCCATTTTCCGGCCTTCAACTCCAAATTATTTTTAAGCGATCGAAGATTGTCCGATTGGTCACCTTGACCTAATTGTTAGCACGTGGGTGGAAATGTGCGGAGAAACATTGCTAGATGCCTTGGGCCGAACATAAACCCATAATCTCTTTATTATCAAATTGTAGAACATTGTCCATTGTCAACATCTTTGGGATCCCAAAACAAATGCAAATGTTAGATATGATAAATCTAATATGTGTTTTGCTTTAGTTCCAACCACTGTTACGACTATCATCCGGAGCCCGCCTGGGGCCATCGGGAGAGGTCCGACGAGGTCGATCTCCCATCGGTAAAAAAAAAAAGTTTCAGAAATTGATTTTAGTTGTGTCCTAGAGGTTTGGATCAAATTTGTGAACTGTTGACAAGTGGTGCAACGTTTTTCAAATGCATTAAGATGTTTGAAGTACAAAGTTCTTTAAACGCTTTATAATATTCGAAACGTTACATTTTCTAAACGAATTATTTGTGTTAAGGTTGCTTTATTTCGAGGTAAACATACCTCATTTTATGAAATTATAAACATAAATGTACTTAAAATATAAGAGAAGCAAAATACTATTATATTAATAATAATACGAAGAAACACAAAAATAGGTTTTTTAATGCTAAGTAAAATAACATTCACCACAATTAAGTCATCCTATAACAGTTTGACGCCGAATAAAAAAATAACAAAAAACTGAAGTTGTTTGTCCTTGGAGTATTATTCGGAGGATCCCCTTGTTCAGAAGCCATTTCTTCTGTTTGCTCGTTCTCGGATGATGAGCCAGTTACAACATTGAAAGCTTCGCTAGGGAATTTTTTTATGAGAATCCACTCCCAAAAATTCGAAAGGTGAGCTTTTGGAAACGAGGCATGAATTTCTCGATGAAGATTTACTATTTTAGCTCCTCGGTATTTTTTTTGCTCCTAGCATGTCCTTCCCACATTCGTTTTAGAAGACTTCACATCAAGTCTCGTCTCTTCTTCGAACTGATTCTTAAGAGCATCCATGTTTCCTGACAGCTCTTTCTTTTCATCTTCACTTTTGTTAAGTGAAATTTGAAGTGAGGAATATTTTTTATTCTCTTCCTCCAGCTCTTGAGCATCTTTCGATTTGAGTTCCTCTACTTCATTTTGGTTGGAAGTGTTGAGCTCTTCCATCTGTTTCGAATGCACATATCTAAAATGGTTTTTGATGTAAATAATTCATCTCAGGAATTATGATCTGGCAGCTTGAAATCCATAGAAACTCTACTCCACATTTGAAGCCATAATTTCTCTCATTCTCTTCTCGGCTGCAACGTTTTTCCTTTAAGAAACCATCTCCCTAGCCATAGACTCAAAGTGGCTCAGGGTAGATCCCACTTCTTCGCACAAATTTTGTGTTGCAACGCTCAGATTGGTGAATGGATGAAGAGCAAGTTTAACTTCTTCGGATAGCTCTTCAAGAGGTAGTGTAGGGCATAAGAGGAAAGGAAGTCGTTGGTAAAGGGATTTATGATTCAATTACCTCGGGCAGTGGCGTAGCCAGGATCGAAACGTAATGGTGTCCTGGATCTTATGACATTAACAACATGTGTAACAACATTAAAAAACTATTTCGCACCAATATGTTCTCTTACAACTGCAATAAGTGCCAATTACGATTTGTGAGCAAAACAACACACATAATAAGCATTAGGATTATCCTTTTAGATAAAAGTTTTCAAACCTCCAAATCTACCACACATATTGCTTGCCCCATCATATCTTTGTCCTCTAATTATAGACATAAATAATTTATATCCACACAACAAACTTTCAAAAGTATTCAATCACACAAGATAATAAGCTTTCTATTTGTCACTTTGCTTCTTTAAAGAAGCTTCAATATTTTGGTTATGCATCATAGGAGATTTATATTTTGTCAGTGCAAAGGTATGCTAACTACCAACATGGATTTTTAATATAATTTTCTTATTCCAATTTTGAAACCCTTTCTTTCCAGCAAAACTCTCTCGACTACCAGTGCCACTCTCATTCTTAAATAAATAACAAGGCGAACAATGGACATAGTTATTATGTTCTCCATATTCTAACCAACTTGGATATAAATCAAACCAAGATAAAACAAATGCGCTTGGTTTTCCGTTAAAATGTATATGAGCATATTTCTCCTTACGGGGTTGAGTTGGACACGTTAAAAGGTAATCTTTTATTACTGAGTCTTGAAGATCTAGATGAAAGCTAGAGATTGAGCCTCTTTCCCTTACATATGATTGAGAATGTTTCCAATTTGAAGCGACTTCAGGTTGTGGATTATTGACCACCGGAACACGTGCTTCTGGAATAACAACTTCATCTTATGTCTCTTCACGGTTAATTTCAGTAATTAAATTAGAGACATTTGTATTTGCTCTTTATATTTAGGAGTTGTTTAAAAATATCTATGCATCCAAACATAAAAACTCAATCAACAATAAAATTTAAACTTAACAAAGCAAAATAAAATTATGATTTATGAAGGTCTATTTGCTTTTAAATTGAACTCTACAACTCTCTATCTTAAGAAAAAACATAAATCAATCAATATTAATCTTTGTAACTAGTGAATAATAACATAAGACATGTAGCAAAGCTTCAATTTTGAGAATGTATAACATAGAAACATAATAAATACCTTAGTGTTTGAAGTTGAAAATGAGAAGAAAGTAAGAAAATAATTTGCAGCTTGTAGTTAGAGTTTTCTAATTGATAGTAGAAGAACAATTGTTCTGAAAGATTGTATCAAATCTATATATAAATATCCATAAAAAAGCAGGAAAACATTTGTATTTGCTCCTTTATATTTAGGAGTTGTCTTAAAATATCTAAATATAAATTTATATTAGTTTTTAAATTAATATCGTTATTTATATTAAAATAATATAGATAAGTATTTTATATATAGTAAGAAATATATAATATATTTATATTAAGATATTTTTACATTAAAATATAGATTGATATATTAAAATGATAAAAATAATATGGATATAAAAAGTTAGTTAATATTTTTACATTAAAATATAGATTGATATATTAAAAAGTTTAATTGCATGTGGCTGGTTTCGAACCTACGACCCAGGGGTTCTTAGGGGACGTTGTTAGCCAACTCAGCTAACACGGGAAACTTATATCAAGCACTTACTATATTATTTAAGGAATCAAGTGGGTTCCTGGGACCTCACATGAACCCACCTGGCTCCGCCTATGACCTCGGGGGAGTAGGGGCTGATTTTTCACCATAGTGTTGTAGTTGATCTTGAACCCCTTGGGTATATAGATCCACATATTTAGCGAGCTCTTTGGATTGATCAAGGTTGATGAAATCATCAAGATCAAAATGATCGTCGGCCTCGATCATTATCTATTGCAGTCTCTTCTTGCTGATTGACTCATTTATCAGTGTTTGTTTCCACTTCTCCTTGTTGATTATCCAACACAACAACTTCATCACCCTTGGACGAGGAAACATCTTGTAAAGATTGAACAATTTTATTTTGGCCCTTTCTTTGAGGAGACGCGATAGATGGGTTCTTCTTTCTTTTTGGGGCAGCCCTCTCGGTGAAGGTGCACCTTCTTCTCCCACTTTGATAGTAGGAAGTCTTTTTTTTTGTTTCCTTCCTCTTCGGTTTTGACTGAAGTATCAAATTATCTGAGGGGCTGGTACCAGATGTGTTGACTGCCTTTTTATTATTTTTCTCCTTCTTTTTCTGGGAAAGATAGTTGTCCGATCTATTATGAACAAGAAAAAATACTTTGCATTTGGGGGCTACAAGCCTCTTGACAACCAATAATGGATCGGGCGACTCCATAAAATTTTCAAGGAGGTCAGTTCCAATGCTGATTCTGAACAGATGGTTGTTGAAAAAGTTGATAGGTTGGAAGGTTGGGTGAAATTCATTTCTTCATTCTTTTTTAGTCCAAGTCGCCAACTCTTTAGAAATTTCTTTGGCATTTTCTTGACGAGTTTTGTATCGTTTTGAAATTTCTGAAAAGTGTACAAAAATAAAAAATATATACCAGTGAAAGACTTAAACCAATCCTATAAAATGGAAGAATAAACATTTTACTGTTTTTCCTTCAGACGAGGTTGAGTCGCGATGGATTGTCATCGGATATTCCTTTGTCGTTCACCCATGCACCAAAAACGAAGACAAATCTCTATTTCCAACCCTGGTCAGCTTCCAGCAGATCATCAATTATCTTGAGGTCATCTTCAAGAGTGAGATAATAGAAGGGCAGAAGAGGTCCCTTCGACAATTAGGTCAATGAGATAAAATCTTGAATGGAAAGTGGAATGTTGGAAAGTGTAGAGGCCATGACTACAGACAAGAGGTTGAACCATTGGTTAGGAGTTTCTTGCATCAGACACATGTCGAGGAGCTCAAAATATTTTACTATCATTAAGTCTAGTGGAAATCAAAGACCCAAGTTAATTATTTGAGGGTACACCACTAATTCACTTTTTTCACATTCTAAAGCTATTTGTCCCTCCTTTGGCAACCGAAGCTTGATATTTTCAGGCATCCCTCATTGCCTTTTTAAAGAGACAGCTTGGGCTTCTAGATAATAAATGTATGGTACATTTTTCAATGCCAATATATATGTTGCACTAAGAGGCTTCGGTTTGTCTTTGACCGAAACAACAAGCTCCTCAGGAAGTTCAATAACATTTTTTTTTCTTGGTGCTTTGGTTTTAGTTGCACCTTCAGTTTCTTCATAGTCTTTTGAAGAGTCATCCTGAGTCTCAGCATCAACATTAGAATGGGTAGTTGCAAAGTCTATTTCTTCCGCGGATGCCTGATCTATGAGTTAATGTGGGTTGGGATTCAAGGTTGGCTCTATATTTTAGTTTCAAGGATCTTGTCGAGACTATATGGTAGTCTCTAAAATTTACCTCAGGGTAGAAGAGGATGAAGAAGACAGAGTATTCTCAGCAGCTACTCCCATAGTTATAAAAGTTCTTCTTTTGGGCAGAGGAGTTCTTGGAGTCTCTTTGCGCAGTTGCCGAGGTCTTTCAGAGGTGGGTGAAGATGATTTTTCTTTAGTTTTTCTTGAAGAAGATGTAGATTGGGTTACCTTAAGATGACTTCGAAGAATTAGTTTTGAAGAAGAAATCCGAGGAAAGGATTCAATTGGTGATAGAAAAATTCGAGTTGTTTTCTATCATTGACTTTTTTCTGAGGGGGATGGATCTAAAAATGAAGAAGCTTTTTAGTTTGGATCGAAGTTACCATAACAAGTTCTCTTTGTAGAAAAGTGAGAAGCATTGTTTATTATACCAGTAACGTTTTACTCCTCACATATTTCACTAATGCAGAAATAATCGTAGGCGCCAAAGACTTGGTTATCTGATTTTGGAGACTTAGGTTTTTTGGGAATTATGGCCTTTGATATACTAGTTGTTGGACGCTTTCTCCTAAACCAGATTGAAGATCAGATATAAAATTTGTGTTTTCTGGTGAAGATAGCCTAGAGATTGAAGATTTAGATGAAGGTAGCTAAGAAATCTCAAGAATAAATAAACTTTATCTCTCTAGAAATATGCAATGAAGCAAACTAAGACATAAAAAAGTATTTATAGGAAAGGTTAAGGAAAAAAGAAGGGGAAGAGTTGGAGAAGATAATTGAACATTATTCTAAACGGTTACGTAAAAAATAATTTGACACCTGTAACATGACAAGTCTAGTGGAAATATTCGAAGCATTATTAGAAAGTTGGCTTAATTCGAGGACAATTTACTTTGTCAGGAATATGGAAGTAGTTAATCCAATTTGATTCGAGTTTTGGTCAAAGAGGTTTGTCTTCGCTAATAAATATTTCCGAGGATAATTAGTCTGTAAATAAGTTTTTCTTCGCTAATAGAGATTTCTGAAGGCAGTTAGTTCTCACTTATCGACTTTTGTAAGA
Source organism: Limnanthes douglasii subsp. nivea (assembly GCA_036936605.1). Lineage (NCBI taxonomy): Eukaryota > Viridiplantae > Streptophyta > Magnoliopsida > Brassicales > Limnanthaceae > Limnanthes > Limnanthes douglasii. The sequence continues at coordinate 321,846,383 of JAUPFV010000003.1, forward strand.
ACTAAAGGGGGGCGGGGGGTAGTACTGATAAGGAAATATATTATTGAGGGCCAAAATGTGATAAATAAAACTTAATATATATATTTATAAATGTATAAGATATATTTTAGATTACATGTAAAGATGAGGGACTAGATTGCAAATAGCCAATCTTTGTAACTGATTCTGTTATACTAAATCTTTTGTTTATAAATAAATGTTGAAGACAAATAATACGGGATCAACACTTTTTACCTAAGATATAATCTACTTTACCTTTTCTCTCAAATCATTATTTCTCTCTCAATTTCCAAGAACTCAATTTACATATATTAGTCTTGCCTAGTAGAAAATATGGATTCATCTCTCTAAGTTCGTTAAGTTTGTTTTAGCATGACCTTTTTTGTTTAGTACGAGATTATCTTGATCATAGACTGTAACTACTTGAATGAGGATATAAGACCCCTAGTGAAATATAACTTTATAACATTTATTAAATAATGAAATAATGTTTAGCTTTAAGGTTTGAAGAGCAATATATTTTTTCTTAGAAGGGATGGGTCTAAAAAGGCAATTATGCTCTATACCTTGAGTATTTTGAGAAGATGAAGACAACCCAATATAAATCCGTGAACAAGCCTTTTTGTTGGTCATTTTTTTAGTTTGATTGATCAAAATACATGATATATAAAGAATAAATACTTTTTAAGGATTTAGGACTTTTACCCTCTATTATAAAAATGTTAGCTCTTAAATAGGGTGTTTAAAAATATAAGAATAATATCTTTATAAAGTTTGAATTTATGAAAGATAAGAAAGCTTGTCTAAATGAGCATTTGCTGCCACAAATCAATCGACTTATAGATGCAACCTATGGGAACAAGATCTTTTCTTCAATTCACACCTATTTAGGATACATTTAGATACAAACACACAAAGATGATCAATATCATATAACTTTCATGAACGAAATAAGACTACATTTCTACTTGTGATTTCCTTCGAGCTGGAGAACTCTAAATATACATATCAATTCCTTATCAACAAGGTAGTCACCACACATCTTGCCAAAATATGCAAGTATAAATTGGCAACATACTCAATACCAATATTAAATAAAAGGATCATCTGGTTGAGTTGGCTGAAACATTCCCAACGTTCTGAGAATCAGACACCCTTATAAAAACAAATGAAGTTTCGTTATTTTAGACTGTATCCCATTGTCCTTACCCAGATCTTGATCTTTTGGAAATTATCATTCTAATTAGAAGTAAAAAAGAGCAAGAAACATAATATTTTTTATATAAAAACGCAAGAAAGAAAACACAAGCACAACTCAATAAAAATTTCAAGCGATACATTTACTATTTCTATAAGACAACTGAAAATTCCCTAACCACGAGGACTTTGTTCATAAACTTTCCTCACATGTGGATACTTTAATAATCAATATTGGCTCAAGGGCTATATACATACAAAAATGCAACCAATGATAAAAAAGGCTATTAGGTAGGTATTATCTCAACAATATCAGCGCGATCACCATCTTCTACGTCAACTAAATTCTCGTACTATGGTCATAATAAGAAATGCCAACAATTTATGTGTTCAGACGAGGACCTATATTGAAGTGGAAGATTTCAAAGCCAAACTCTAACATGGTGTTTTGTAATACCTTACGTCATGTTACTACTTGTATCTCAACTATGCTACTAACATGGTGTACAACATCTTCAATGATGATGTAACAATATTAAAAGCATACGTTTGAATAAGAAGTGATATTTTTTTATTAATACATTTTGATATATTTTTTAGCCCTAAATTTTCTATATTGTTTCACCTTGTACGATACTCTTTGCAAATGATATCTGGATTGTTAGACTTGAATCAGAGTAGAGGTTATGAGAACGTCATTAGATCTATTTATCGACTGCCTCCTACGCTAGGTGTACAAATATCTCCCTATTTGAGGCATTCATTTAGCGCTAGCACTCACAAACCTCATCCTTAAAATTTTATTTTGAGATGACGGTGACATTGGAAGACATCCACACAATTTCGGGTCTTTCTATTGCAGGTTTGTTGCTTCATACAATTACTAGAGAGATATGAAGATGTAAAATGTTATATCTCAATTATTTTGTATTGGAATTTAAATTTTTAATATTGAGCCTATAAGTAAGAATATAATGAGCACTAGATTTTTTTTTCAAACATGGTCGTAGGAGAGCTTTATAAGAAATACTTATAATGATAGTGATGCGAGGTATGCACGTGTTACTCATGCCGCATATTTTCTAATAAGACTGGTAGTATTATTTCCCATGATTATTTATAATTCATTCAGCATCCAAACATTATAGTGAAGTATAAACCTGGTTAGATTATATTGCTCCAGTTATACCATGCACTTGGGGATAAATCATTTTATAAGACGCCAAGTGTTTTTGTGTGCTTATTAAGATGTTAGAGGCATGTATATTCGATCATTTTCACATGCTAGTTGTTTCCATATAATATGAGTATGATATAACCTTACAATATTTGTGTAGACGTGGAGTGTTCGCATGAAATAGCGTACTCGGTAATATTATCAAAAACCTATAACTATGCTTTGAGAGACCTATGTAAGTTCAGATTTATGATAAGGGAGTTTTCTCTCTTAAAAGAATGCTAAACGGATAAGACTAAAAATAATCAAGAGTAAAATTATTAACCAATGAATTAACATTTGTTATAATCATTGGACTCATATTTATAGTAATTTCATCCCTAAATAATAGGAATCTATGATTCGTGTAATATTAGGCACTTGTCAATCGTCCATTACAATCGTTTAATAAAGATGACTAAATTCATTTTAATTGTTATGGGTAATTTGGAAATAAACAGCATCTTCAATAAACATCTTAATATTCCTAAGCTCTTTTCATCTTCAGTCGGGTATCGTTTAGCATCGTCTAGTAGTGCATATAAACTTTATCAACACTTTTTTTTTTGTATTTTCAGATTTTTGTCTTCTTTTATTTAGCTTTATTAATTTTCTTTTTTTTTTCCAACGCTTTTATCATATTGGTTTACCTTCCGGATGCTTTATACTCCTTCCCAATATCATTCGTTATTAGAATAATTAATATTACCGACGCCCGATACCAATTTTGGAGCTTTGCGTTATAATATAATTGTTTTTACCTTGTGATAATATGAGATTATGCATGTGTGGTATATAACCTTATCATGACTCCCCCTCATCCTTGAAATTAATTTTAAAGAATATTATTGAAAAGAATGGTATAATTCATACGATGCTACAAAGTTTTCTTACACTCATCGTTTTTTTAATTGACATTAAATAGAAAAATTATATCATGAGACATGATTTTCTTACTGCAAAATAAATTAAATTTTATACAAATAATATTTATTCAAACTTCATCAAGTAATATTCTTATCATCCATTTAATTACGGGTATAGGTTCCAAGATTATAAATATGTTTTAATTATATATTTTAAATAAAAACAAATGAATAGACAAACTAATTAACACATATTATCTTCTCAGGTTGTTATGATATTTGAACTATTATTTTACTTTATATCATCGGTTAATATTTACTATTTTTTCTGATAAAAGACTTCCATCCTCTTTTATACCTTATTCACTTCTACTCACGCTTTCCCTCTTTAGTTTCTATCTCTGATTATTATTCATGTGTCGGTTTTTGGCTTCTTCATCAAACTGTTCATCATGTTTCTAACTCCATATTATCTTTCATTATAAGTAAATCTTTTCCACATAAATTCTTTGCTAAATAATTAAGCATGATTATTAACTATTATTATTTTATGCGTTATATGTTGTTGATAAAACATATACCGTCCTTAAATTCTAAGAAACTATAGTTAATGTTATACATATCTTTATTATATATATATTGATCCATTTTTTTATTATAAAATAAAACAAAATCTACTTTTTTAGTTTCGATCGATCCATCTAAAAACATCTGCGAAACAGAAGATAATTATATCAACATAATAATAGACCTTCTTATTTACGAATCTGAATGAGGTTCAAAAACTGATGATCAAAATGAAGAAGAGAAATCCGTTATATTGCCGTTAAAAACAATATTTGAAAAATTTTCTGATCAAATTTCCAGAAAAAGAAACTCTACAATCCTTACTCATTTCCAAGCTACAAAATCATTAAAAATAAGAAATAAAATCGCTAGCCCCTCTTTAATTAACACAACTCTTCTGAAAAGAATAACAACTTTATAAGCACAATGAATTTCAAGTATTTCTATTTTTAATTTTTATAATTGTTTTACTTACCATTATTCTATATTATTTAAAATTTATTATTACTCATTCATTTTTATAGATAAATCATCAATAGTAAATAATGTTAATCTTTAGCTGGTTTGTCTTTAATAGCCCAAACTAATATTGTTTTAATTCTTACCACGTACAACTTCTCCATCTCTAAATTGAACTTCACACGGAAGTATAAAATTTTATTAACTTATTTTATATTTGTTTTCCTTAATTGTATGTAACTATTAATTCATTTTCACATAATTTTACCACAGCTCGCTCAATTTCAAGGTTATTGCCAGTAGACGTCTTGCTCTACCGATTCATCCCTAAAATAATCTTCATTTTACGAACCAATTCATCATAATCCAATGCTTCAACTAAATTCTCATTATATATTTCAAAAATTTCTAAATAATGAGTGTGTAAAGTTTTAGTCATTATCTCAAATGCTTTATCTTTAATGTTTTAATTCACTTATTTGGCAATCAATTTACATTGTTTATTCTTAACTCATTTTATTAGAATTAAAAGGTATGAAATAATTAATTTGACCTATTATCTTTAAATATTATCGCTAAATTTTAATCAGTTCATTTATACATTGTTATACTTGATTGTGTCAGATTTTTCATTATGTTCCTTGATGTTTCATAGATTATATTTCATTCTTGAATTGGAATTCCCACTCTCATTTCTCATAGGATTACTATTGGAATCTTTGCAAACCTTTGTTCCCACAAAACATTTCGAGTATCTACTATTGACGACCTATGCCTATTTCTTTCAAGTAATCTGTGATCTACTTCTGAATTAGTCATCGTCATTTGGAAAAGAAATTAAATAGTTGGAAAACATTATCCCCACACAGTGCCACAAATGATGAATGCGTGTTCTTCTTTAAGAAACATCCAAAGAGATAAGACTAAAAATGACTAAGAGTTGATGAGTTAATATTTCACCTTAGTAAATTGTTAAGAGAGAAATTTAGAGAGAGAAAGTTTAGAGAGAGTTTTAGAGAGAGAAAGTTTAAGTAAAAATAAGTTCCAAAGGAAAAGTGTTCAACCCATTTATTAGATTAACCTTGCCCTTTATATAGAGGAGCCAAGACTTAGTCTCAAACTGAAATCTGTTACAAAAGAGGACTAATTGTTGTTTAGTCCTTAACAATTATACATAGTTACAAATACTCTGTAAAACTTACATCAATTACAATTTAACGACAAAACTTACATTACTTGTAATTAAATCCTTAAATTTATATTATTTACAACTTAGTCCTCAAAATCCTACTTCCATAACAGAAGCCCCATAGTTCTCACGTCAGTAAATGAATGAGAACTAAACTATCTTCGAATTCTTCCATATGTCATGTAATCTGTTATAAAATAAACCCAAAGCAGTCGTTCGAAGCAACAATTTGAAACAATCATTCAAAGCGTACATGAAGAGCAATCATTCGAAGCGTCAACAAGGAGCGATCATTCGAAGCGTCAACTAGGAGCGATCATTCGAAGCGTCAACTAGGAGCGATCATTCGAAGCATGATAAAAACAGATACCAATTACAAGTAACGCTAAAATCTGATAAATTTTCAAAGATAAAAATTCTCTTCAAAACACTGGAAATAAAATTGCCCGAAAATCTCTTCGAAATACTGTAAAAATAAAACATCCTCGGATCGTTGTGAAAGTGACACTTTCAAAAGTACTGATCGTCTTTTATCCAAACAACATATAAAATTAACCGTTTCATATAACCGTTCTATTCATTATAGCCCTATAGTTTTTAGATCCATAGCTAGATGTCTAGCCTGACAGATGTCAAACATCTGATCATCTTAACGCTTTGTATTCTAACCTATCATCATTAAAGTCTTTCAAACTTGACACATCTCCATTCCTTTGTATAAATTCAACCAGAATCCTCATTTCTTCATTTCTCACTACACAAATCATTCTAGAGAGAAGTCACAACACTTGGCTACCTTCATCGTGTTCATCAGAAAAAACCCAACTTTCCGATCAACCTTCATCTTCTCCGATCAACCTTCATCTGGTTTATGAGAAAAATTCCTAAAACCAAAAAAACCAAGGCTATCATACCAAAAACACCAGAATCTCCAGAATCTGATAACAACTTAGTCTTCGGATCGTACGACTACTTCTGCATTACTCAAAGGGCTGAAGAATATAGGAATGCGGGATTAATCAATAGCCTTCCAGTTGGAACAACCACTAAAAAAAATTATTATGGTAATTTCGATCCAACCACAGTTCCTGCTCTTTCTCCTACTCCCATAACCGAAGAACGTTCCCTATCCAAAATCCAAGGCACTAAAACACCTCGAGCCTCTTCATCTCAAAGTAAAATTTATCCTTTGATTAGTGAAGAATTCCCTTTAAAACAAAAATCAAAATTTCCCTCTTCGAATCATTCTTCAATAACCAAAAGAAAAAGAACTTTTATTGTTATGGGAGACGAATAAAAAATTATCCCAACTCCTCCTCCTTTGAATCCAGATACTGAGGCTCTTCCTCAGAGAGATGTAATTGAGGAAGCTCCTCGAACAGGTAACTCTTTACCAGAAGCTATTAATCCAACATCTCAACATCCTCGAGAAACAACATTGAAAGCCAATGAAGCCGATTCTGAGGCTACCAAAACTGATCTCGAGGGTGAATATGATGATGGGAACTCTGCAACTACCCATAAGCCTCAGGAAGAAGCAGACACTTGCTTTGTTTCTGAAGAAAAAAGAGCTAAAATTGGGAGAAACTTGAGGAATCTTGAAGCTAAATACATCATTGCTCTGAAGAAAGTTTGTTATATAACAAGGATAACCAAGTTTCGGCTCTAAAAAAACAATGGGGAGTGGGAGATAACATAAATCTTCGACTACTTAAAGTAGGAGAAACTCCCTTGGACTACAAAGATGACGAGCTAATAGTCTACCCCGAAATCATCAATTGAGGTCTTCGGTTTCCACTGGTAACTATGATCGTGGAGTACTTCGAACTCCTCAGCTTATGTCATACTCAAGTGTCACCAAATCAATGGTTCACCCTTATGTCAGTGATTATGGCATCTCGTCTGTCTCAGATTCCCATCAACATTAAAGACTTCATCTCCTTGACTCAATTTTCAAAAGGTCTTAAGCTTCCCTTTTACTACCTCACCATAATGGATGACCTCAAGATCATCGATGATCTCTTGGAAGTTGAAATTTTTTGGAAACATAAATTTATTTTTATATCAGGAGCGTGGGAAAATGGCAAAGCAATTTCTGATGTTAATCCTTCAAAGTTAAATCTCATCTGGAGAAACAATCGTAAGCACTTCGAAATTTTTACATTCTGAAATAATTTTTATGTTTTGCCTTTATCTTTCCTTAATTATTTGCTTGTCTAATCATTTTAGAAATTTCGAGACGTTATTCATCACGTCGACCAGCTGCTAAGGAGATTTTCCAAAAACTTGCTGCTTGGGCTGAAAAATAATGGAATAACGTATTTCACACTGCCTTTCAACCCATCAATTTCCTTACCTGTCACATGTTTCCAATCTCAGAATGTACCTTGCCACCTCAAAACTTGAAGTCAGAGCCCGATCCGAAAATAGTATGCAAACGAATAGTTGGATACATTCTGAGGGTTATGCTCTCCGAGCACTCATGTGTTTCCTTGTGACGAGAATAATTTAACATTAACTTTCATACGAAGTTACCTTCATCCGGTTTGAGCCTCTAAGTTTGTTTGTGAATGTCATTCAAAATGCGTGGCTGATGTTTAGTTTTGTTCCCGTCTATAATAATCAATTTCAAATAGCCACATAGTCAACAAATTGCAAAGACTTAGAACTGGAATGTGCAATTGCATTTTTTTATTTACAATTTATGTCTTCACGCCATCCACACCAATCTTTAGTTTAAAACGGCTGTACTTCTCGCATTTATATATAAGAGGTCAGTTACATTTACCATAATCGTACGGGTGATGATGAATCTTCCTTTTTGACCTTTGTCAATAACTCATCCTTCTAAAACAACTTTATAAATAATCGTGTATGGTAAACAAATGTATAATCGACCATAAACAATGTTGGTTGTTCCTGTACGTACACAATCTGATCATCGTTCCAAATTATAACACAAAATTATTACAAGATGTACATCTAAAACAACTTTTGTTCTTTTACACTTTAAGTGCGATTATTCTAAATAACATCGTACCACGTTAAGGTTTGACCTTGTCGCACCTAGATAGTGATGAACCTTCAAACTGGCGCATCCAAAATAGTGACGATGTTTTATTTCACCGATATATGGGTGAGACAATTTGGATGTTCAATGCGTGAGTCGCACAAAACCATGAATTAGATAAACTAATTTTAAAGTCTTATATTCTCTACTTTTTCGTGGCTTTTCTAAAAATCTGACGTATCTTATATTCTCTACTTTTTTGTGGCTTTTCTAAAAATCTGGCGTATCGGAGTTTGAATCCATACTTCTAATACGAAATGCTTTAAAAGAAATCTTCTAAAATAATAGTCTAAAATAATTATATTTTTATATTTAGAGTTCCTGAGAGTTTTCGATTTTTGGGACCGTATACTATATATATATAATTAGTTAAATTAGTTGGATATATTTAAATTTTTAAATTTAAAACAAAATAAACCTATAAAATATACAAAATATTACAAAAATATAACCTAGCCAACAAAAATAATGCTATCTTAATACTATATTTTTACAAGAATATCTAGACTGTTATGTTAGGTTTCTAATCAATTCCATGTGAAATAAGAACCGTCTTATTTTTTTTAAATATAAAATTAAATATTATCGAATAAAAAAAACTTGAAATATATGACAATGCCATGTTTTAACTTATAATTGCCATATAAGATATAGCGAAAGAACGAAATCAGTTACATCCCGGATTGTCTTAGGTGGATGTCCTAAAATCTAAGAAGTTGCTTTCTGTGGTGTTTGCAAAGACAGTATCGCATCCTAACACCCAAATAAAATTATCACGATTCAGTTTTTTTTTAATCTTTATTTAAATATTAGCTAGCATTTATTTTAAATAAAAAAAATTAAATTAATGGAATTTTTTTACAGAGGTAGGTGGTTCTAAGGTCATATTACAATGGAGACGGGTTCTATTCTAATAGAGAGATTTTACTTATTTGAGATAGGGAGTTATAAGAGGTTACAAAGGGAGGGAGATACTAGTGTTATAAAATCTATATCTTATGTCAGAAAAAATTCTGAAAGCTATGCTTGAGCCAAGAGAAAGGTTGTTGTTGAAGATTCTCACATTACGCTCTTGCCAGATGTGATAGACCGTAGAGCAGAAAGCCGTACGCCAGATAGAGGTTTTGGGATTTGAGGTGAGCCACTTGCATGACTCTGATATCAAGGATCTCCAGCTGGAAGGCTGGACTGGAAAAGATAGCTTGGAGCAGATGTTTTCCCAGATGGAGACTCTGAAGGGACAGTTGACCATGATGTGATCAATTGTTTCCGGCGAAGCTGAGCAGAGGATGCAGCCCGGGGGAGATTCTAAACCCCAGCTGATGAGCTTGTCTCGAGTGGATACCTTGTTTTGGATGGCCAACGAGGAGATGAAAGAGTGTCTAAGGATTGAAAACTTATCCCAGATAAAGGAGCTCCATATGACTTTTGTCCTTGTGGGGCGAATTGCTGAGTAAGTGTTGCTGATAGTGAGTTGGGGTTTGGATTTGTTGGGAATCCATAGAAAGGTGTCCTCTTCAGAGGTAGGGGGAGTAATGATAGAGCGTTTCTTATTTCTTCTAAATGAGAGAGAAGGTGACGGTTTTGGGCCCTGGCTTGGGAGGGCCAGTGGCATCTACCATTGAAGTTGATATCCGAAACAACTGAGAGGTTACGGAGGCGAGTTAGGTTGGTGATACTATGTCCAAAGCAGTTGACAATGGAGGAAGGGAAGAGCCATCGGTCAAACCAAATAGAGGGTTGGGATCCGTTACCAATGGCCACCCTATAGAGGCCAGACGCGAGACTTCTGAGCTTTAGGATTTTTCTCCAGCCCCAGCTTGAGTTAGTCGGAATGGGGATTGTCCAAATGTTTTTGTTCTTTATCTTTTTCTCAATTGTCCATTGAGTCCACAAAGAGTTAGGGTTCTTTGTAAGGATGGACCAAAAATATTTTATGGCGGCCGCCTGATTCCAAATTTTTAGATTTGGAATCCCAAGGCTGCACTCCGATATTGGCGATGTGGTTATGTCCCAGGCCACTTTAGTCCCCGTGATCTTCATTTCAGGTCCCGACCAAAGGAATCACCGTAATAGTTGCGATAGTTCCTTGATTACTCTGACCGGAAGTATGAAGATAAAAGACCGATAGACTTGGCTAGCAAAGAGATCGGATTTGATTAGCTGAAGGCGGCCCGCGTAGGAGAGATGCTTCGTGATGCAAGAGTTGATGCGGTTGGTAATCGTGGTGAAGAGAGGTCTGCAGTCGTTGTATGTGAGTCTGCCAGTGATTATGGGTACTCCAAGGTAGCGAACTGGAAGGGAGCCCTCAATGAATCCTAGTATCTGGAGGATGGTGTGACACTCATTTACCGAGGCTCCTTAGAGAAAGACTTGGTTTTTTTTTAGGTTTAGATGAAGGCCCGAAAGCGAGGAAAAGTCTTGGAGACCTTCGTGAATGAGCTTGATCGATTTAACATTTGCCGTACAGAAGATCATGAGATCGTCGGTGAAGCAGAGGTTGATGATTTTGAGGGAGTGTCATTTCCAATGGAATCCAAAGTCATGGTCTTGGCTCTTTTGCTGGAGGATGCGAGAGAGAACCTGCATGACAATAACAAAGAGGTATGGGGACAAGGGGTCTTCTTGACGGAGGCCTCTTTTCCAAGAGAACGAAGTAGTGGTGTTTCCATTTATTGCTAATCGCGTCAGTGGGGGAGGAGATACAGTGGACTCTCCAACCAATCATTTTGATGGGAAAGTCCATCGCATAGAGAGCGTCTAGGATCACCTCCCAGCGGACATTGTCGAACGCTTTCATAAGGTCAATTTTTAGCGTGCATCTAGGCTCTTTGCGGTTTGTATGATAGCCATACAGGAGGCCTTGGGTGAGGAGGATGTTGTCCGCTATAGAGCGGCCCGAGATGAAAACGGATTGTGAGAGATCGATAAGGTATGGGAGGGTGGGCTTTAACATGTTGGAAATGATTTTGGAGATAATCTTGTAAGTAACATTGCAGCAGGATATGGGGCGATAATCAGAAGGGGAGGACGGGGGGGTCCGATTTCAGAATAAGGGCTATCAGGGTTTTATTCCAATCCGGGTCTAAGTGCCCGCTTAGAAAGAAGTGCTTAACGACATAGCAAATATCATGGCCTACTATGCCCCAGTAGGCTTTAAAAAAACCTGCTTTAAATCCGTCCGGGCCAGGGGCTTTGTCACTGTCGATGTCATTGAGGGCAGCCTTGATCTCATAATTAGATAAAGGCTTAGTCATGTTGGCCTTGTCCGAGGGGGAGACGTATGGTTTATAAGGGATCTGACTTTGCCGAGCCCGGGGTATCCAGGGGTGCTAGCAGAGCCAAGAATGTTTTGAAAGTAAGATAGGAATATGGACGAGATTATCTTAGGGTTGGAGATGGATCGTCCATCAAGAATGGTGACCGAGAGAATTTTGTTACGAGCCCGACGAGCCTTAATGTTGTTATGAAAGAATTTAAAGTTTTTGTCACCTAATTTGAGCCATGTTTCTCTAAATTTTTGCTTGAGGAAGGATTCCTCAGCGCGACTAAAGAAGATGTAATTTTTGGCAGCCTCTTTCTCAGAGAGTAAAATGTCGCGGTCAGAGAGGGTTAGAGGCTAGATTCATCTGGGCTTGGGCTAGCTGGGAATTATCAACTCTAAGGCTGATGTCACTAAATATTCTTATATTTAGAGAGTCTAAGATGGGGCTAGCCGGGCAAGCTTCATAACAATGGATTTCATGGGGTGGGAGGTGCAAGGGAGGGCCCATCTTGTAGAAACTATACCCATAAAACTGGGATGGAGAGTCCACATGCTAACGAATTTAAAAGGTTTGAGATTGGGGATATAAGGGGCGGAGAGGTAGAGGATTATCAGGGTATGGTCGGAGGTACGGGGAGGATCAAGGTGGGCGAAAGAATTAGGGAAGGTGTTGTCCCAGAGATCATTGACAAGGGTTCTATCAATCCTGGAAAAGATGGGTTTGTCAGGCCGGTAGTTGAACCAGGAGAACTGGAATCCCGCGGTATGAAGGTCCTCAAGGTTACAATTCCGGCAACAATCGTTAATAGTGGTGATCGATCTGTTCCAACGGGTATCATTGGAGGTTCTCTCATGAGGGCTACGAATGGCGTTAAAGTCCCCTAAGACAACCCAAGGTAGGGATGTGGTAGAGGGGGCTATAAAGTCAAGGTCTTCCCAAAGGGTGAGGGGGTCTGGAGGGTCGTTGAAGCCATAAATGGTGGTGGCGTAAAAGCTAGTATTACGGGAGATCCAGTTGATTTTGGAGCGGATAAGCTGCGGGGATGATCTAAGAATAATAATCTTGGAAACACTAGGGTTCCAAGTTATGCAGATACGACCATAGTGATGGTCTATGTGGTTGGTGGAACATTCCCACCAAAAGAGCATGGTGTTCATAATGGGCTTAATGTTAATGGAATTAACCTTAGTCTCTAACAAGCAAACAATATTTATACTATTTTAAAAACTAAAATCCCTAACGTCCTTTTGGCGGACAAGATTATTGAGGCCCCGAATGTTCCAATATGCAAATTTCATTGATAAAACAGTTCTAAGGAAGGATAACGAAAGAAATGAACTAAATATTTTGGGGGACATCCCCATACATACTGGGTAAAGCTTTCGCGGGTCCATGATCAGCGCACGGGGAAGTGATTTCTACAAGGGAGGCTTCCCTGTCCGGTGGACCTATCTGGCCGGCAGCAGAGGTGTTGCTGGCTATAACTTGACTTTTGGTCCATGCCCGTCCGTTGGCCATTTGGTGCAGGCTAGTGTAGTTGGGCAGATGGTAAGACTCGCTTCAGCTGGAGTCAGAGAGTGTGATTGCTGGACTATCGATCATTGGTTCTTTGCCTGGACTTCTGGCTGGTTGGGTCTGTAGACCAGAGAGGCTAGGACAACCTGTTGCAGCATGGCCAAAAGAGATGCATTTTGTACAAATCGTAGAGAGGCCCTGGAATTCGATCTGTATAACGTGCTTCTTTCACAAGCATTTCAAAACGTTTGTGAAATAATTTGAAACATTAACAAATAACAAACTAAAAAATAGAGATTTACGGGTTATTCAAGAGAAACTCTTTTATTTTTCTTTTAAATCCTAGGGTTTTCAGATTACTCAACCCTTGGAAACATTTTTAACCAAATCAATTCTTTTATTTTCTTTAGTAGATTGTTTCTTTTATCAATTAATGTTTTTCATTTATCTTTTCAAATTAGTTTTAGTTCGTTATATAGTGATATTTTTTAAGCAAAAAAATATTTTATCAAATTAAATTAGGGTTACAGCACCTGAAAATTAGGTACTAAAGTTTGGTTCAAATACTGAAATTAAGTTTAAGCCTAAAATACAAATTGAAGATACATTACAACTCTACAGAATTTGGAGTGCCTCTCAGACCAAAATCTTCTAAAAGTTTTTGTTCTATTCAATCCCTAATTTACTCAATCTTAAGGCTTCCATAAATTGGTGATTCGATCCAAAAACAAGATAGAGCTTGATGGTACAATACTAAACGACTGAGAAATTCTTTTAAGGATTTCATCTGCCGGTGAATAAGGCTTCAGTCTCCAGACCAGCAACAAAATATTCTTATTCAATGTTAATTAAACGCGAAGCTTGGTAACCATCACGAACAATCCTGCTAACCTAGCACTAAAACAACGGTAAATGATCACTCTGGATTTAGCCATTGACAATAGCGGTCTCACATTAACCATTGGAAATTTATAAGTACTATTATCTTAATCAATAGATGTCTCACATTTGTTAGAAATACTTTTCAGATTTCTAATATACTTATTGAACCATGAAATTAAATCATCCTGTAATAATGCGGAATAAATACTTACAGGATGTAGACATTCTTTGATCTTCAGATTCCTGACTTGAAGCGGATAATCCGTGATCCTTTACTAGGTTATCGATTCTTGTAAGAGATGGCAACCAAAACACACTTTTGTAATTGATTCGAAGGAAGAATCAATTTGTTTTTCTTAAAGGATTTTTCTCTCTGTATTTGATCTCGTGTCTTTTAAGAATGAGAAACTCATTCTTATATAGAACTTAAGTGAGAAAAAACGGTTCTTCTATTTTAACCGTCTGTAACTTCCAGACAGTTACTTAATGAAGACCAGTCCTTATTAAATTTCCACCCTTAGGGACCATAACCCGGTATTATTTTATTTTACAAAATAACCCCAAAACTTTACGTTTTGCTTAAGTTGTTTATTTCCGAATCCAATCCTTCACAGTATTCAAAATTAAACCTGGTATCTATACAATTACCTCCATGATACATATTTTATCTACTAGTCCGTTCTTTTCTTTATGATTACTTTTATTAGACTAATATTAACGATAGTTCGATACATCGATAAAGCATGTGACGCTCCAACTTAATGGAGAAATTCCAACAATCTCCCACTTGGATCATCATATGCTACTATAGGATGCATCCACTTAATGAACGTTCTTAATTTCTATCGTCACATAGATAACCTTAACAATCCCGTAAATGACCATTAACGACATAGGACTAAAGTCATCATCAATGCATTTCAAGCCGCAAATATATGCATCAGTGATCACGATATCGCAACAATCAACTAAATGGATCTATCATGGTGCATAGTATAAGAATAATATGAAATGTAATCTTACATATCTATTCTTAACTAGTCCCACTTAATTGGAGGTCTACTTACAGCAGAGTACGAATAATCAAAGATAAGAGCACACTGAAAACTTATATATAAATATGTTTGCATTAATGACCTTAAGTTCGTGAATATCATAATACAAACAAATTTAATAGCTTAATACAAACTCCCAATGAAACTAATAATCCTCTAAGTACAAAACACCCATGTTAATGGTGTGTTCAATAAAAACTTTAGGTACTAATGCCTTCGTAAGAGGATCTGATAACATTGAGTTTGTCCCTATGTGCTCCACACTGATTTGACCACTCTGTACTCTCTCTTTAACAGATAGGAACTTGATATCTACATATTTGGACTTAACCGAGCTCCTGTTACTGTTTGAATACTGAACTGCCGAGTTATTGTCACAATATAATCTAACGGGTCTTTTTATCCCCTCTACGATTCGCAGTCCCGTGACAAAATTTCACGACCAAAGTGCCTGATTGGATGCCTCGAAACAAACAACAAATTCCGCAGCCATAGTGGAAGATGCAATGAGTGTTTGTTTAACACTTTTCCATGATATTGCACCTCCCGCTAAAAAGAATATAATGCCTGAGGTTGAACGACGAGAATCCTCACATCCAGCGAAATTCGAGTCGGAATACCCTATGACCTCCAGTTTATCCGACTTCTTATATGTTAACCTGTGATGTTTTGTTTGTTGCAAATACCGGAGAACTCTTTTGACTGCTTTCCGGTGTTCCATCCCCGGATTACTTACGTATCTCCCTAACACACCCACCACAAAAGCAATATCTGGCCGTGTACAAACTTGAGCATACATCAGACTTCCAATAGCCGAAGCATATGGAACCTTTTGCATTTCCTCAATCTCAAGTTTTGTCTTTGGGCATTGCTTAAGGCTAAACTTTTCACCTTTTGATATAGGGGTTTCTTTTCCTTTGCTATTAGCCATCCCGTAACGTTGTAACATACTCTCAATATATGCTTTTTGTGATAAACTCAAAATTCCATGGGATCGTTTCCTATGAATTTGAATTCCTAACACAAATGATGCATCACCAAGATCTTTCATATCGAATTTGTCCGAAAGAAATTTCTTGGTCGTATGTAATAATTCCTTATCGTTCGTGGCCAATAATATGTCATCAACATACAGCACTAGAAATATATATTTACTCCCACTGAACTTTTAATACACACAATCCTCCACTGAATTTATCTCGAAACCAAATGAGACAATAACTTCAAGGAATTTGTGATACCACTGTCGAGACGCTTGCTTGAGACCATAAATAGATTTCTTCAGTTTACATACCGTCGACTTTGGATCACCAGAGACAAAGTTTTCAGGTTGTAACATATAGATCGTTTCCTTAATGTCTCCATTAAGAAAAGCGGTCTTTACATCCATTTGATGGAGCTCAAGGTCGAAGTGTGCAACTAATGCCATGATTGTCCGAAAAGAATCATTTGAAGAAACTGGAGAGAAGGTTTCTTTAAAGTCAATCCCTCCATGTTGAGTAAAACCTTTAGCTACAAGTCGCGCTTATGCCTCTCCACATTACCCTTAGAATCCCGTTTGGTTTTAAAAATCCATTTACAACCAATCGGCTTCTTTCCTTCAGGTAATGGAACAAGCTCCCATACTGCGTTATCTTGCATTGATTTAAACTCTTCGTTCATTGCTTTAATCCATAAGTGAGAATCAGAAATTTTCATGGCATCACGAACACTTAAAGGATCGTTTTCTGTTGAACCATTAAAATTCTTCATGTTCTTGAAGATACACTATATAGTCTGAAGATATAGCGCTCTTTCTTTCTCTAATAGATCTACGCAAATGCATAATTTCTTCATTTTGCACTTGAACTTCTTGAGGAGGTAGAGTTTGTTCTTCTTGAACAACTTCATTTTACTCCATTGGAACAACATCCATAGAAGGAATATTAACATCATATTGAGTATCTATATGTTCTAATGAATCTGAAGTGATGATTGGCCTTCTAATTACCATATCATCATCTCACACTATAGCATCACTGTTAGAACTTTCATGAATCTCTACTGATTCTTCCTCAAAATGAATGTTTGTTACTAAATTCTTCCCCCCAAACTCTATATCCTCAAAGAATTTTGCTGTACCCGTCTCAAATATATTCTTTGTGGAAGGATCATAAAAGTTAAAACCCCTACTGTGCTCGGGATATCCGATGAAATAACTACTAACCGTTTTGGAGTCCAATTTATTTTCATTCGGCCTATAAGGCTTCGCTTCAGCTGGACATCCCCAAACGTGTAAATGTTCTAAACTAGGTTTACGCCCAGTCCAAAGTTCATACGGTGTCTTAGTATTTGCTTTCGTCGGAACTCTATTAAGTGGGTAGGTCGCACATTTTATTGCTTCTCCCTAGAGTGATATAGGTAATGTTGAATGACTAATCATACTTCTTACTATATCCTTAAATATACGGTTTCGTCTCTCAGATACACCATTCATATTGGGCGAACCCGACATTGTATACTGAGGGACTATGCCACACTCTTCTAGGAACTTTGCAAACGGTCCATGACGTTGTTCACCTGAACCATCATATCTCCCGTAGTATTCACCACCACGGTCCGATCTGACGCAGTTAATATCTTTACCAAGTTGTTTTTCAACTTCGGTCTTAAAGACTTTGAACTTGTCAATGGCCTCTGATTTTTCGTGAATGAGATATAGATACCCATATCGTGAAAAGTCGTCAATGAAAGATACAAAATATCGTTGGCCGTTCGATAATGCTGTAGGGAACGGACCGCAAATGTCTGTATGTATCAAATCCAAGACCCCTTTCGCTCTCTATGCGTCTAATCGTTTCACTTTGGTCTGTTTTCCTTTTATACATTCAACGCAAACGTTGAAGTCCAAAAAATCCAGTTCACTTAATAAACTTTCTGAAACAAGCTTTTCAATTCTATTTCTAGAAATGTGACCTAATCGCTTGTGCCAAAGTTTTGCTGGTTTTCCATTTTATAATTTAGTTTTCTAGTTACATCTACATTCATTATCTCTTTGTGATCCTTTATAGTATCCAATAAATACAAGTTATCATTTGCTATTAACTTTCCAAAACCAACAACATTACCATGTAAATAAAGACATAAACTTTCATTTCCAAATCAACAAGAATAACTTAATTTGTCCAACAACGGAAAGGAAATTAGGTTCCTTCGAAAAGAAGGTACATACAATACGTCTTTTAAATACAAAAAATGTCCACTGGTAAGCAACAAACGAAAATCACAAATATAATGAACTAAACACGAACTGCCATCAGCTGTATAGATGGATGTTTCACCATCACTCAGGCTTCGGTTTCTTATCATACCCTGCAAAGAAATACAAACATGAGTTGTTGCTGCTGTATCAACCCACCAAGTATTTCTCGGCGCTGAAACTAAATTGATCTGAGAACAGACCATTGAAGTGAAAATACCTTTGTCTTTCATCATAGCCCTCCATTTTTCACATTCTTTCTTAAAGTGCCACGATTTCTTACAATGGAAGCAACGCCCTTTACCAGACGTACCCTTATGCTTCTTTTGTCCCGAACCGGATGCATGTGCATCTGAACCTTCACACTTTTTCTTAATTCCCTTATCCACCTGAGCTTTCACCATTTTCACTTCTGGATGTTCTTGCTTCATCTTTTCCTCCTCTTGCGCTGCCTGCGAGATGAGTTCGTTAAGAGTCCATTTCTCGCGCTGACAGTTATAAGAAGTTTCAAAGTTCTTATACTGAGGAGGGAAAGAGTGAAAAGAAAAGCTTACCACAACATCTTCGGGAAGGTCAATCTTAAGTGCTTTCAGTTTGGAAGCGATGTTCGAAATTTCCAATATGTTCTCACGAACAGTCCATTTGCCACGATATTTCATAGAGGCTAGCTTAATCAGCAGCGTCTTAATCTCTACTTTATCGTTCTTGGCATAACATTTCTCTACCTCTTCGAGAAACATTTTCGCATTAGTGATCTCAGGTGGAACTGCACCACATAATGCTAATGGAATTGCTTGTTTCATGATCCACAGACTTATCCTGTTCGACTTTTCTCACGCCTCTGACTATTTCTTCTCCGTAGGAGAACTGCCATCAGTCAGAGGTTTAGGTTCATCGACCCTTAATGCTAAGTCGTAATCATGGCACATCAAGTGCAGCAACATATCTTCTTTCCACAGCTCAAAGTTGCTCCCATTAAGTATGGGTGCCTTTTTGCCTTCCGGGTTATAGAGATACGAATTTGCTAACATAACAAACAACAAACAATAAACAGCCAAAAACATCACTTAACATATAATCTCCATAGTATTTAACTAATAAACATAGCATAATAAAACATACTCTTACAACATCAATAAGATACCTTTGGGAAACATATTAATTTGTATATGTATGAGTTTGAGCATAATTAATGTTGATCCTACTAATTGACTTAAGTAAGAAAATCTTCCTTTGGGCCGATTTTCCTAGTTCAATTGTCTTAATGATTAATTCACAAATAACTATCTCCTGTCTAAGATTAACTATGTCAAACATTAACCTTCCTTTGGGCCGATTAAAGTTTACATACTTGTCAATCAAAGACTTGTCAAAACTCTAAAATAATGAATTCAGCAATAGGGATCACTTTGGCGATATATTGAATCATTAATTATTTATCAAAGTTCAGACAACTTAAAACATGCTAATTATTTCGAAAAATACTATACGACTACCTTACTTAATGTCCAAACTATTTCGTAGTCTATATAAATTTAATAAAATAAAATTTATATCTTAAATTATTATACATTAATATAATACTTAATATATATATAATAATAATATAATTCGGATATATATATATATATATATAATATTATTATACTGTGCAATACGGCACCTCTTAACTGCATATCCAATTATACCACCGTAATTGAATTGTTTAACTGTTTGTGTAATTTTCGATAATAGACTTCAGATCTAATATATATGATCTAATTTTATAATCTGAAAAATTAAGAACTTGATTTCATGGTGGCTCTGATACCACTTGTTAGAAATACTTTTCGGATTTCTAATATACTTATTGAACCATGAAATTAAATCATCCTGTAATAATGCGGAATAAATACTTAGAGGATGTAGACATTCTTTGATCTTCAGATTCCTGACTTGAAGCGGATGATCCGTGATCCTTTGCTAGGTTATCGATTCTTCTAAGAGATGGCAACCAAAACACACTTTTGTAATTGATTCGAAGGAAAAATCAATTTGTTTTTCTTAAAAGATTTTTATCTTTGTATTTGATCTCGTGTCTTTTAAGAATGAGAAACTCATTCTTATATAGAACTTAAGTGAGAAAAACGGTTCTTCTCTTTTAATCGTCTGTAACTTCCAGACAGTTAGTTAATGAAGACAAGTCCTTATTAAATTGACACCCTTAGAGACCATAACCCGGTATTATTTTATTTTACAAAATAAACCCAAAACTTTACGTTTTGCTTAAGTTGTTTATTTCCGAATCCAATCCTTCACAGTATTCGAAATTAAACCTGGTATCTATACAATTACCTCCATGATACATATTTTATCTACTAGTCCGTTCTTTTCTTTATGATTACTTTTATTGGACTAATATTAACGATAGTTCGATACATCGATAAAACATGTGACGCTCCAACTTAATGGAGAAATTCCAACGACATTAACAACCGGAAACTAAGAAGTACTTCCGTCTTATTCAATAGATGTTTCACATTAACAAACGAATTAGAAATTATGTACTCGATGGGTTACTTTAAGATACTTCCAACGGGTTATGGCAGGGCGAAGTTGATTAAATAGAGAAGCAAACATTTAGATTGGTGAAGTTATAATGAGTTGTTATAAAAAGCAAAAAAAATCGACAAATGATATATAGTCTTAACTTATATACTATTACACATAATTTATGAGAACACTAGGATAACACTAAGACGTTTATTCATATTAAATATGAATTTGTTTTTAATTTTTATAATATCATAAATAACTTTATAAACACGTTAAGCTTAGATTCGTGGTAACATAAGAATCCAATTTCACTCTTTATAACGTGATTGTTTTTTATAAAACAAATTGATATGTTTGTGATGTAAAAGAAATCAATAACTTTTTTTATTATATGATGTGATATTTTGTTGATCATTGCGTAAAAATCGTAACCGTTGATATTAATATTCCACGTAATAGTATATAATCGTTTGTTGATCGCATATGAAAATCAATATAGGTGAAGTAGAAGTTGGTACAAGGGTTTTTTAATGACTTGGTGGTGTAGTATTAAGTATTAGTACTAAGTATTAGGTAAGGGATAGAGATAATTAAGATGGTTATTTTATGTTTATGGAAGATTTAGTCTAATCTTTTAGTTCCTCCTAGTATTTATAAGTTGATTTTGAATTAATAGACTATATTGGTCGGATCATGCATATGGATCAAGTTCCGAGACTGAAAAAACTCATTCGTCATTATTTATACATTTCGTTAAAAAATGATAACTAATAAATTATCAAGCATATAGGTGAGTCAAAAAGGAAAAACGCATATTTTTAAAAAAATTTAAATTGTCCTAAAATAATTTTGACATCTTAAAGATGTCGGTCCAAAGAATATTCGATCCCATCATACGCCTTTTTTGTTCTTTCAGAGGTATTTTGGGACGGATAATCGATATACTATCCGAATTTCTCTTGTTTAGTTCCCGAAGTCTGGTTTTCTAACATTTTTTTAACTTGGGTAGCAAGTATATCTAAACCGCGTCTGAAGAATGTTGTTGCCCAAAAATTTATAGTTATTAACGAGTTGTATATCATAACACATGTCATTTTTTAATTGGGGCCACGAAATTGTTTTACCTAGCTAAGGTGGGTCAATCAATGGAAGATGTTTTCATTTCTCTATGGATTCAAGATTTTAGGAGCGCATCCACCTCCTAGGATTTGTTGGTCTTGATGATCCTCTGTGTTAATGGGTTCATCAGAAGCAAAGTATTCATCTCCTTGGTCATCTTCCATTGCAGTTTCTATTTGATCATCTTACACTTTAATGATTTCAACCTCCGAATGAGGCACTTTCTAGGGGGCTTTCGCAGAATTATTTTCTACCTATTTACTTGCTGGAGTTTTAGAGGTGTTTTTTTCTCCATTGGGGCAATAGATTTTTTTTACAGAAGATTCATCCTCGATTTATTCTTCAATTGTAGGGAGGCTGGGTTTCAATTGCCTTCCTTTCTGTCTTCTTTTGCGGCTTCAGATTCTCTCAAGGGCTAGCACCAGATGTACTAGTTATTTTTTTCGTTGTTTTTTTTCTTTCTCCCTTTCTTTTTGTGGCCAAATTTGGGTTCGGTGGCTCCATCAAGTTTTCAGTGAGGTTAACACCCATGGTGATCCTCCATAGATGTTTGTTGATAAAATTTATGGGCAGAAAAGTTGAGTGGAACCCATTTTCATAATCATTTTCTGCCCAAGTGTCCAACTTGGTAAAAATATCCTTCTACATTTATGGCGAATATTGTACCTCTTCGGAATTCCTAAGTACAGTATCAATAAAACTAGAAAATTAAGTACAAGTTATTCATAGTAAAATAAAGAATAAAAAGAGAAAACAACTTGTTGTTGCTCCTCCAGACAAAGGTTGAGTTTTGAGGGGTTTTCCTCGAATATTTCCTTTCTATTTTCCCTAGCTCCATATAAAAAAAACATTTTCTTCAAAAAACAATCGGCTTCGAGTAAGTCATCGATTATTTTAGATCATCTACAAGGGTTAAGTAGTGGAATGGAAATATTTGTCCCTTCAAAATTTTGGTGAGGGCAATGAAATCTTTGGAAAGAGGAATCTGGCTTAGTCTGGAAGCCATAATCACTGATAGAAGTGTGAACCATAGATTGGGTGTTGCTTGTATTGGGCAGATGTCCAGGAATTTGAAGTACTCCACTAGCATCGGATGTAACAGGAACTCAAGACCCCAATCGATGATTTTAGAATAGACAACCAATTCATATTCTCCACAGTCAAGTGGAATCTCCCCATCTTTTAGTAAGTCGAAGTGTAATATAATATGTCATTCCTCATTGCTTTTTCAAAAGTAGCTTGAGCCTCATTATAGTAAATGTATGGTACGTTTTTTAGTGCCATGATATATTCACGGAGGAGTGGTTTTATGTTTATACTCACTGAGGCAGCAACATTCTCAGGAAGTTCAGTTGGAGTCTTATTTGTCTTTCCTCTTTTCCCTGGTGGTCTTGTTTTCGAGGCATCGTCCTCAGTACCAACTTTGACATTTGAATGAGTTTCTTTTGAATCAGCCTATTACTCAGATGCTTCATCTATTAGTCAAGGCAGATTAGTAGTTGAGACTGGGATCTTTTGTTGGTGTTTGAGGGAATTTGTTTTGATTATGTGATTGTCTCAACAATTTCCCTCAGAGGAGGAGAATATGGTGAAGGATTATTTGCAGTCATTTGTGAAGTTTTGTCACCCTCAAGATCTCCCATAGCTATAAAAGTTTTCTTTTTAGTAGGAAGACTTTGGGGAAGGTGAGATTCTGGATGGATGTGATGAGTTTCTTTGTGTAGTGTTTGAGGTGGATCAAAGCTGTTTGGTGATGAATTTTTTTCTGATCTTCTAGAAAGCGGATACACTTTGAGTTACTTTACGATTTGTTTAAAGAGATGCAGTTGTAAACCTAGAGGGAGCTCGAGAAATATTTTGAGGTGGCGTTAAGGTCATAATGATGAGTTTCGATGAGATTCTAGCAAAGTGGGGTTCTCTGGGTTGGATGAACTTTGAAGCCCATTATAACTTAGATTAGGATTGAAGTTACCACAGACAGTGGTTTGGGTTGAGAAATGAGGAGAGCTGTCTATTGCATATGCTGCTTTATACTCAACTTCTCTTACAGTAATACACAGTTAAACGTAAAAACAAAAAATGAGTGTTTCGTGGTATAAGACTTTTTCATAAACTAAGATGAATAAGAATGTTCAAATTAGTTTATAGATTTTGAAGGTTGGCTGGGAAATATGGATTTTCCAGTGAAGGTAGCCAAGAAATTAGGTACATCATTGGACAGAGCTAAGGATTCTCTGGGTTAGATGAGCTTTCTCTCTTTAGAAGTTTTATGAAACACACATAACGGATGAGAGGATTATTTCTAAATGGAAAGAAAGAGAGAGAATGGTCAGAGAATGGTCCGAGAAGAGGAAGAGTTGGAGATGGTTATTTGGTAGAAATACGGATTGACAAGTGGTTGTGTGTAAATAAGTAATATCTCATCTGTCAATTTCCAGACCTAGTGGCAGGCCTAGTGCCTAGTGAATCGTCGCACACGTTTGATACCATTCCAAACAATTTTTATCGTTCGGAGAAGGCAAGCTCATGATTTTACATATAAACATTCGAAGTGCAAACAAAGGGTCAAGCTAATTTCAAGGTGAATATGTGTACTATTTTCGAGGATGACAAGTATGGAGTCAAGTAATTTTGAATTGATATACATTTGAGGAAAAATTAATATATAAATTTATCAGAAGACAAAATATGTTGTCTAAAAATATTTTGACAAGGGAATGGGAACAATTAGTTCGAAGCAGACTGAACTTTGGGAAGGATCATTTTATGTTAATTAAGATTTCCTATGATTTGATCTCTAGTTCTTATTTATTATTTTCCATAAAACTAGGAGAGCTACTTATAAGGATATAGAATATTGGAGGCTTAAATGTAATAAACTAAAGTCTTATATGACAAATTGTACAGTTGAAAGATAACTTTTGGACTATTTATAAGTATGGAAATTTGTAATGCAATTAACCTATTTTTGTAACCGAATCAGTTATACAAGTGTGGACACCTATAAATAAAGGTGGAGGTTGTGAATAAGACATTCAAATTTTTTTCCTAATCTAAATTGATTCTTACTCTTTTACCTTTTCTCTCTATAATCAAACTCACTTAAGAAACTAAATTCACATTCAACAAAGCTAATAAGATATTTATGAATATTGATAATAATTTTTTAATGTATAAATAAGCGACGCGTTGTGATGCATAGTTTTATTGTGAATAAATGTATAAAGCAATAATGTGTGTGTCAAATGACGTTGTAACTTTTCAAATACCAGTAGTTTTGTAATATAACATTTTGTGTTGTAGTTAGATGATGTTACTTTGAAGTGTCTATTTAAAGAAATCTACTTTTGAGTATATGTTTTTTTTATTTTTGAGTATTATTAAAAAAACATGTGAAATAAAACCAGAGAAAAAATTGTATAGTGTAGTTACTTGAGATCTGAGAATTAATTTAAAATTTGGGAGACTAATGGTATCAAAAGAACAGTGATGTTTTATATTTGATATTGTGTTTTCTTTTGCATTGGATTCATTTTAAAAGATATGTTTAATAGAATGATTTGTTGTAACAGCCGTGGTCTTAAAATAATAAAAACTATGAATTATGTAAGGAAGAAAATTAGACGTTGGTTGTCTAAGGTCAAAAATCTGCACAAGGATGTTAAAGTTCCAACAAGAGAATGATAAACTCTAAATAAATAGATGTTATTCAGGTTTCATTGTTCGTTCATTGTTGGATTGATGTAGCTGATAATGCACAATATTTAAATTCCACTCTTTCGTAGTTTTTTTTATATTAGGGAGTTATTTTATTTAGAAAATCAAATCTTATTACCGCAGATTTGATTAAATTTCTGTTAATATCTTTTTTTAATATTTGGTTAGGTTTTATAGATGTTTCATACGTAAAGCATATCATACCCTAATGTTAAGTGATTATTATATTGAAATAAAAAAAATCATACTTTTGTCTACATAACATTTAGTTCTAGAAACTCTATAATCTCAGAGTTTCGTCTATCCGTCAATCTATTCGAGTGAACTTGCATCACACTGGCAGTAGATCATACTCCTTAACACATATATAGAGGATTGATGTTTCCAAAAGGCCAACGAGGTGGCAAGAGCACAACTTCAATCACTGAAATATATCATAGAGGAGATCGAGATGGCAGAATTTCAGAGACAAACAAGCAACGAAACGAGGAGTATAAGTGAGAGGCTCGGGATTATGAACAACACTTTGGGTCGATGAAACGTTAGATTTCCGAGATGAATCAAGTTATTCAAAAATTGACCATAATATGATTTCGAGCTTCAAGCCCTAGTAACCATTTGGAGTACCCTAAAACTGAATCCACGATGATAAGAATCGGTTTGCTCCAAAAAAAGAGTCTGACACGAGAAACTTGGCTCTACAGAATCGACATGACTCAATCTTCAAACATCATCTAGATCATGACTACAATATGAATATCCAATGTCGTTGAGAACTAAGGTTCACACTAAAGATTCTAAATTTTTTTGGAAGTCTTCAGCCAAAGGAGTTTTTACTATTCAATTATATACGAAATCATTGAGAGTGAGTATATGATGATTATCACTATGATCACGGATTGGCTAAACAATCGCATGCAAGGTGGTTTATATTGCGATACAAAGAGGTAAGATTACTAGTCCTTCAAATTTTATTAGGTTTTTCTGTGATTTTAAAAATAAAAAATAATATATGGTTACTTTGAATAAGATTAAAGAGGATCTAGGGTTAAAAAAAATTCATAATTATTTTTGTTTAAACATGTTTTGATGATAAAACAAAAAAAGAGGAAAACTTTCAATAATTTGAAGAAACCTTCCTCTACACGTGTTCATGACTTCACAATGGGGCAAGAGCAAGTAATTTATCCAAATTCCATGTGGAGAATTCAGTACATAAGGTCAAAGAGGGGTACATGAACGAGAAAAAATATATAAAAAGATAAGTACGAAGAAGATCTCCGTGAAGCTCACCAATGGTGCATAGGCATGAGAACTGTTTGTGTTGGGGCCATGCACCACCGTATCAAAGCCTCTAAACTATTGGTGCATGGTCGTAAAAAATGATTTTTTATGTGGCCTGAACCCGTATTTATAATGGTTTTATTATTTTTTGTTTACTTAGTTTTTTTTTTTGAAATTTGATTTTGCAGGACGCGGAAGCTATTTATACACTGAAGATTTACTCGAATATTCTTTGAATGCGAGATATAAATTCGAGAAATAAGTTGTATTCATTGAAATATTATGAGATAAAGTATTTTACCAATTAAGACTTAAAAAGGTTGCCAACCTCATAAAATAGATAAAAACTTGAATAATTTTTCAAAAAACAATTATATGTGCATCAGCGGTGCACAACAACTGCACCCCATCGGTTCGTTCATTTTCTAGCCAATTCTCGCAAGGAAAATGGATGAAACCTACAGACACCACTAAAACCTACCATAAACCCCCTAAATTTGTACCTGATTCTAAAACTTTAACAAAATTTAACATAAAACTACCTAAAATCAACAAAAAATCAACAACCTAAACAATGAAAAAGAAGAAACATTACCTTGGTGGTTGTGGAGGAGGACGAGATTTTTTTTTCTTCAGCATGATGCAAAATGAGAGGAGAACGTGATGAAGAAGGAGCCCCCTAACATTTTATTTCGCCAGATTTTAGAGAGAGTAAGTAAGTGTGTGTATAAAGAAGTGAGAGAAAACTGAGAGAAAAGTGATGGTGAGGAAGAAGTTTTCTTGAAAATAGTATGGATGTGGTTTAGTAGAACAAAAAAATCCTTAAATACCTCCAAAAGAGTATTTTCATTCAAGAATAGGGTGCACTTATACGAAATATCGGTGAACTTAAAGTTGGTCGTAAATTGACTACTTTTGGATATGTATAGCTCAACCATTTTAAATACTTTATCGATTTAATTAAAATAGCTCAGCAAGTCCAAATGTGTTAAGATTTGGTTGGGCCGTGTTTTATTGCATTTAAAACACCTTTGTAATTTTGGATTACAGTTTCGAGCGTTTTCTATTTAAGGCTCTAAAACCTTACTTCCTCGATAACTTTTAATAATTTAATAAATACTTTCTGAACTTTTGAAGTTCTACCCTACAATTAGGGTTTATCTCGCTCTATTTCTTCTTTATTAGTTTACCTGTATCATCTTGGTATCGGAGCATCAATATCCTACAACGTGGGAACTATGCCGACGTGAAAAAATCGAGGGAAGAATACCTCGTCAATCAATGACATATACAGTTGAGATGATCTAGATTATGTGGGATTAAATGAGCACGCGGAAGCACGAAATTCCCAAGAAATTGGAGAGCAGCTGAGCACATTGGGCGATCAAATAAAGTAGATGCAAGTAGCGATACAGAGTATGAGTATAAGATTTTGAGCTCCAAACTATGGCGTGGGTCAGAATCCATTCACTATGAGGAGAAAGGAGAGCGGAGGTCGTGTTCCTCTATAAACCCATCACGGATAAGAATTTGAGCCAGTTATGAATTGTGATTATAATCATAATACAAACAACAGATGAGAGTCAAGGTTTAGCCAAAATTCCTCAAAAGTCTTCAGCCGGAAGATTTTTTTGGTTGGATCACATATGTGGAATAGCTCCTCAGAAGTCCCAAAAAACAAGAGTGTACAACTAGTTGGAACCAAGTTTCGGGGCCGAGCTACATCTTGGTGGCAGCAACTGAAACAAGGGAGGTTAAGGCAAGGTAAATAAAAAATATCTACCTAGGATAAACTTGTGAAACAACTTATGTCAGCTTTTTTACCTTATAACTAGACGAGGGTTAGGTATCCTCAATTACAGAACTTAAAGTAGGGTTTAGGTCTGCTGACGAGTATGCTAACTATTTGTTTAAGATGAAAAGTCATGTTGATGTTACTAATTCGGATGAAAAGTTGGTATCTCCCTACATCGGCAAAATGAGGCAGAAGTATCGGGACTCTCTAAAAATCTTTGATCATTTCAACGTAACTGAAGCACATCATCTTGTCTTACACCTAGAGAAATCCCTCTCGAGGAGACCATATGGTGGAAAAGCTTTGAAAGCATCACCTACAATGTTCCCAAAAAAAACCAAGCACATAACACCACAAACTACAGCGCATGCCCGTGCTGACACTTCTTCACAAGCAAAGTGTTTTCGTTGTCATGAACCAATACACGTTATAATTCATTATCCTAAATCACCACAACATTCAAGGGGTTTGTTCACAGTAGTTGCTGATTTTCAGTTTCAGGGCGAGCCAATGTATGATGAGGAAGATGAAAACATTATGGTTGAGCTTACAGCAGACAACATCTGCGTAGGAGATATCGGGGAAATACTGGTTGTAAGACGTACCCATCTTGCGTCTAGAGTAAACGGTGACGGTGATGATTGGATGAGGAACAATATATTTCAGTTCACTGGCACTAGTAAGGAAAAATGTACAAGTTTATAATGGATTCAGAGAGCTGCAAAAATGTGATTTCTAAAAAGGTTGTGCACAATTTGGCATTAAAGACTAAGAACCACTACAACCCTTACAAACTCGCTTGGTTAAAAAAAGACAATGAGGTAACCGTTTCTCAACAATGTTTTTTTTATGTTGGCAATTATAAGGATAAGTTATTGTGTCACATTTTTAGTATGAATTCTTGTCACCTTCTGTCGGGATAACCTTGGAAATTTTATAGGAGGTGAATATATGATGGTAGGAAACATTGTTATAGCTTTATGTGGTATAACAATAAAGTTACATTAGGTCCATCTAAGGATGTTACCTTAAAACCTGTATTTAATGTATAACAAGAGTCTGGAAAAAGCATTCTAGCTCATAAAGCATTTTTACCACACGCAAGTGATCTAGTATTGTGTATCTATTGGTTGTTAATAAATGTGCTAATAATTTATTTTTTGGTGTTCTCGAGCGATTTCTCCCGTTGTTGTTAGAACTTATTGATGTGTTTCTAGATGATTTGCTTATCAGCCTTCCTCCATTATGAGACATCCAAAATTAGATTATCTTAGTGCCTTACACTAGCCTACATAACCGTCCTCACTACGAGATGAGTCTTAATGAACATGAGAAAATGAGGAAGCAGGTTGAGAAATTACTAACTAAGATCCATATTCATGAGAGCCTTATTCCATGTGCAGTCTCAGTATTTTTAACACTCAACAAAGATGGTTCCATGCGGATGTGCATGGATATTTGGGTAATCAACAAGATTGCAGTCCAGGTAGCGATTTCCTATTCCCAAGCTTGTTTGTTTGATCAAATGAGTGGTGCGAAAGTGTTCACGAAACTGGATTTGAAAAGTGGGTATCACCAGATTAGCATCCAGATAGGAGACGAATGGAAACCAGTATTCAAAACCCGTGAAGGTTTGTTCAAGTGGAAGGTAATGCCTATTGGCATTTCAAATGCACCCAATACTTTCATGCGTATTATAAATCATTTTTTTTGTTCTTTATTGGTAAACTATTGTTTGTCCAATTTTGATGACATACTAAATTATAGCATTTGTGAACACCTCAATTTGTAGCATCTAAAATAGGTCTTATATGTTTTGAGGTGCGAAAAATTCTATGAAGGGCTCAATATATACTCTTTTCTGACAAAATATTTCCTCTTCCTCGGATATATAGTATCAAGAGATAGACTATCAGTTGACGAGTCTTCAAATAGCGGTAGTTCATGACTGGCCACCACCAATATCTATTACCTGGGCACAAACGTATCATGGGTTGGTGTTGTTTTATCGACAGGTTATTCATAATTTCAGTACTATTATGACACTTATTAACGATTTCATGAAAGGGAATACTTTTAGTTGGACACTTGAGGCCGCAACAACATTTGATGAAATTAGGGTATGACTAACCGCCACACCTATACTGGCCCTACCTTAATTTTTATATGATTTGAGTTTCATAATGATTTATGAGGCATGGATATTGGGGATGTACTGAGCCAAAGGGAGCGACCAGTCGCCTACTTTAGTGAAAAGTTAAGTGCGGCAAAACTTGACTACACATCTATGATATCGAGTTCTATGAAGTGGTTTGGGCATTGAAACACAACAGTTTGTAACTAGCATATATATATATATATATATATATATATATATATATATATATATATATATATATATATATATATATATATCGATCACAATACATTGAACCATCTGCAAAGTCAAGACAAACTTTGAGCAATGCACGCACGATGGCTAACATTTACTCAATAACTTATTTTTTCTATCAAGCATAGGTCATGAATAGTTAATAGTGTGGCAGATGCATTGAACCGACGCAATATGAGCTATCCCTCTATCTCGGATTCTGAATTTGTTTAGAAACTATAATTTGTAGTATCGTATATCCAAATTAGAGAAATTTTTTGTTTGATTCTGGTTTTCATCTAATCTTTTTTCTTCTTTTTTCAATATTGTTTTCTTGAATATGACTAGATTGAACATGACAACACTAAATTGTTATCATATTTTTGTCTTTTTATGAGGTATGACTACGAGATATATTCTCCTCTTATATAATGCTGATAATTTTGTGTGTATACATATTTCTTGGAGTTTAATTGCTAGTTAATGACAAGGGTTTGCAAGCAGTCTAACTCTTGCACAAAGGATTCAATCTGTATTTCTTGAACAAGTATAATTAAAATTGTGTTGTTCAATCAGTAAGTTAGTGACTATTTAAACTCACTATGCGTTAAATCCTACTGAAGGTTATCGGAAGGGGATTTTATTCCCAGCTGTCATATTGATATGCAGTATTATTCTTTAATCATATTCAAGCAATGGCTATGGAAGCTAAAAAATATACAGTCCTTAATTTTAATAATAATTTATTCAACTTTTTTCTATTCTTTTTTTAACTATTTGGATTCACTTTCCCCGTTGACAGTGAGAGACGCTCTGAATTATAATGGGTGAAAAAGGTAATTACTCCAAAGTAATTTTTTTGTTAATTTCATATTGTGTTTTTTATGGTGCTATGAAATTTGACATCTTGTTTTGGCCCATGTAATAGAAGTTTGAGTTGTATCATGCAAATTTAGTTATCTAATATTATTAATTGATACATGATTTTCAAGCAGCTGTTGATGAGTCCAAATTCGAAGTGCTCCCCGGAAGGGTAGTCCAAAGTAAATCTCCCCGGAAATTCGGACAGGACTTGTTGACCGGACAGATGATTTCGAACACTAAAAACTTAAGACAGTTCGAACTATGACTAAAGTACTAAAAAAAAACCTAAACACTATCTGATTAAGCTACCTGCACATCTGCTTAACACTTATGGGTCTTTAAACATGACCCGGGTCCATTAAACTTGACCCGAAAGCCCATAAGGGCCCAAATTTCACACTATAAATGCCCAACCACCAGCATTAACTATGGGTAAGAAAAATTAACTGCTGCCAGGCTGCTTAATTCTCTCTCCACCCTTGAAACACCTTGAAACACCACTACACCACCGTGAAACACCCTTAAACACTTTGAAACACTCTTAAAACATCCTCACACCGTTTTAAAACTCCATTTGAAATTACCAGCCTACCCCCAGGCTACTTTTTATCCACACCAAATTGGCGACCACAGTGGGAGGCGACGGTGCCTGAATCAAGCATTCAAAACCAAGTAAGGAAATTCTGTCCGAATGAATTCGGATAATCCAGAGCTTCCACCAGCTTTGCTCGAAGTGGTGGAAGAGAACGATGAATATACTGTCCAAGAGCGTGACAGGTTGAGGGTTGAAATAGAAGCTCTGAGGGCTGAGAAGGCCAAGATGGGCATGAAGGAAAAGTCCAAAGCATCAGTTGCTCATCGCTCTGATAACCCTCGAGAGCATGAGGCTTCAAAAACTCATTTGAGCACCAAAAAGACACATGCCAGTTCTAAAAAGTCTCATCGGTCCAAGCCTGTGGAGAGTTCTGACTCAAGCTCAGAATCTTCGGACAGCTCTTCGGACAGTGAGGGAAATGAGAAATCCTTGTCCTCCAGTAGTGATGAGGGGCGAACCAGGAAAAAACAGAAGCAAGTTAAAAAGTATTCCAGAAAAAGAGATCACCATGGAAGAATGAAAAGGCACATTGGGAAAGGATCATCTCACAGCCGGAGGCATGTAGACCGGATGCTGATGGATCCTTTTGCCTTCCATGATAAGCCAGGTATCTTTGCAACACCTAATGAGGATACTGCGTTCAGTCGTGGGAGGAATTGGAGGCAATCGCCATTGTCTTCTAAAATACTGTCCGGAAACCTCCCCAAGAGGTTTGATAGCACCAAGATGGAGAAGTACGATGGCAGTACTGATCCAGACAATCATCTGGAGCAATTCAAGAACTTCATGATGAACTTTGATGATGATGATAAACTACTCTACAGGGCATTCTCCCAGTCATTCACAGGGAGTGCTCTGAAGTGGTACAACAGCCTTCCTCAGGGTTGTATCAGAGACTTTGATACTTTTTGGGTAGCCTTTCGAAGGCAATTTGTGGGGAGTAAGGAGTTAAAGGGTAATGGAGATACTATAATCCATTGTGCCCAAGAACCAAACGAATCGTTAAAGGAGTACATAAGTCGTTTTGTGAACACAAAAAACGGGCTGGCTGATTGCTTTGAACAAGTGGCAATAGCATCCCTGAGACAAGGTTTGAACCCGGGCAACCTAGCCGATTCAGTAACAAGGAAGAAAGCCATGACCTGGGGTGGATTGCTAAATCAAGTTGGGAAGCAAATAAATGTTGATGAAACAAAGAAGACCAGGGTGCACAGACAGGTGAGATCCACCCCGGTGGCACCAACTCCAAATCAAAACCAGTCCGGGAACAAAGCTAGAGAAACCGGACAGGGGCATGGAAGGGGAAAAGCTCAGTCTCAACCAGCTGCTCCTGCACAAAGTCAACAGTCTAGAAACAAAAGGGGACCATGGGTCCAACCGGAGTGGTTTGCAGAACTCAAAGAAAGCGTGGCAACCATTTTCGATAAAACAAAAGATGAAGTACACTACCAGAGACCAGCAACCTTGCAGTCTCCCAGAGAACATCGAAACAGTTCTTTTTGTCAATATCACAATGATATTGGCCATACTAATGATGATTGCATAGCATTGAAACAAGAGGTTCAGAACCTGATTCAAAGAGGGAAATTGGGTGCATACGTTAAAAGGAGAGGAGGCAACAGGCCTGACAATACTCACCGGGCTGGTCCGGTTAATGCTGCCCCAGAGGGGGCTATGGTAATCATTGAAAGGTTTGATGTGGAATCCGAATACTTGGATCCTGATCCAACAAGAAACAGAGTGGGTGCAATAGAGGAGCGTTCCAGGTCGGTCTCCGGGCTCATTAAATTCTTTGAGTCCTTGACAATTTTCGGAGGGGACACTGTAACGGCTCCTACCACTTCATCAAGAAAGAGGCATGTTCATAATTTGGCTACCCAACTAGAAGGGGGCATGACCTCTTATCAATCGTCAAGTTTATTCCCATTCATTGTCTTTGATGGGGATGATTTGAGAGACATTGCTGGCCCTCATGAAGATGCTGTTGTCATAGGAGCATCGATAGGGGGCAATGAGATAAGGCGAATCCTGGTAGATACTGGGAGCTCTGCCAATATCCTTTTCCTGGATACTTACAAGAAAATGAAAAATCCAGCTGTGATTCAAAAGTCAGACAGGTCAATCGTAGGCTTCACGGGCAGCTCAGCTGATGTAATCGGTGAGTTCGAAGAAGAAGTATTGTTGGGCAGAGGCCCTTTCAAGAAAACAGTCAGAATACTTTTCATTGTGGTGGATTGTCCCACTTGCTACAATGCTATTCTAGGGAGATCTTGGCTCTCTAGGATGCATGCAGTGGCTTCGACAGTCCATCAGTGTCTAAAATATGCTGTTCAGGGGCAGGTTGGGGTTGTCCGGAGCAGTCAAAAAGTTGCAAGAGAATGCTATGCCACTGCCTTGGCTCCACGAACGCTGGGGGCAGTCCGAATAAATAACCAATAGCAGTTTGAGGGCCTTTCTGGGGGTGAGGGTGAAATTGATGACCCCAGAGAGACCCCCGGAGTGTTGATCCCAGTTGAGGAGGTTGAGATACATTCCTTGGAAGAAGGAAAAATTGTCAAGATAGGGTCCAAAATGCCACTAATGTTGAAAGAAGGTATGTTGAAATTCTTAAAAGACCATCAGCATGTTTTTGCTTGGTGCAACGCTGATGTTACTGGAGTTCCATCAGAGGTGATTTCCCACCATCTATCTGTCCGAAGAGACGTGGCACCAGTGGTGCAAAAGAGGAGAGCTTTCTCAAAAGAAAAGGCTGATGTCATTGTACAAGAGGTTCACAGACTCACAAAGATGGGGCACATTAAAGAATCTCAGTACCCTTTGTGGACTGCCAATCCAGTCTTGGTAAAAAAGAAAAACGGTAAATGGCGAATGTGCATTGACTTCACAGACCTCAATCGAGCTTGCCCAAAAGACTTGTATCCGGTTCCCCGGATAGATCAGTTAGTAGACTCTACTTCTGGGAACAAACTACTCTCCTTCATGGATGCGTTCTCCGGGTACAATCACATCCAAGTGGATCCAAATAATCAAGAGCATACCACTTTTGTTACTGATAGAGGTCTGCACTGCTATAAGGTGATGCCCTTTGGCTTGAAAAATGCTGGGGCTACTTATCAAAGGTTAGTCAATAAAGCATTTGCTGATCAGATTGGAAGAAATATGGAGGTCTACATTGATGATATGATGGTGAAAAGTGTCGATGAGCAGCTACACTTGTCCGACCTTCGGGAGACTTTTGCTAACTTGGCCAAAGTAAATTTAAAGTTAAATCCTGAAAAATGTGTGTTCGGAGTGCGGTCCGGGAAGTTCTTAGGGTATATCATAAGTGAGCATGGAATACAGCCCGATCCGGACCAACTCAATGCTTTGTTCCAAATGGAACCTCCTCGAAACGTTAAAGAAGTACAGCGGTTAACGGGGAGGTTAGCAGCCTTGAACAGATTCATCTCAAGGTCTTCGGACAGATGTGCTCCTTTCTTTCAAACTTTGAAGGGTGCAAAGGGGTTTGAGTGGACACCACAGTGTGATGAGGCATTCAATGAAATCAAAAAGCATCTGTCCTCCCCCAAGACTTTGTTCAAAACAATCGATGGGGAGACTCTTTTTGTGTATCTGGCTGTTTCAAGTTGTGCCATCAGTGCTGTGCTAGTAAGGGAGGTTGATGGGTATCCTCACCCAGTATACTACATCAGCAAAAGCCTGATTGATGCTGAGCGGCGTTACTTGAAACTTGAGAAACTAGCGTTGGCTCTGGTGATAGCTGCAAGAAAGATGAGGCCTTATTTTCAGGCTCATCCTATCGTTGTCCGGACATCTTTCCCTTTAAAGAATGTCCTTCAAAAAGCAGACATTTCAAGCAGAATGACAAAGTGGTCAGTAGAGTTGGGGGACTTCGACATAGACTTTGCTCCTCGAACAGCAGTTAAAGCTCAAGCTGTGGCTGATTTTCTGGTCGAATTCCATTCTGATAGGGACTCAGGACAACCTGCTGATTTAAAAGACAAAAAAGTGTGGATTGTCCAAACAGACGGAGGATCCAGTGCCACAGGATCTGGGGCAGGAATATGTCTCACTTCCCCTTATGGGGACAACATGTTTCAAGCTATTTGTTTTGCTTTCAGGGCGTCCAATAACGAGTCCGAATACGAAGCAGCTATAGCTGGGTTGAAGTTGGCTTACATCTGTGGAGCTAAAAGGGTCAAGTTACTAAGTGACTCCCAATTGCTTGTCCACCATGCCTTGGGTCTATCAGAAGCTAGAAAGGAACAATTGATCAAATATTTACTTCTCTTGAAAAATGAGGCAATGAAGTTTAAAGCTGTTGTCTATGAGCATATTCCCCGGGCAGAGAATGAACTAGCAGACTCATTGGCAACAATAGCATACACGGAGTCCTATCCATGGATCCATGTGCTTGAAAGTCCTTCTATTCAACTTGATGAAGGGGAGAAAGAGGAAGTCTTTGAAATACAAGCAAACCGGCCTCAAGACTGGAGGTCTCCTCTTATGCAATATCTGTCTGATGGCATCGTGCCTTTAGATAAACCACAAGCCAGAACGTTAAAGCACAGGGCTCGTGGTTTCATCATAATTAGAGAAGTCTTGTACAAGAAATCCTATAGCAAACCTCTCCTACGCTGTTTAGGGGATCATGAGTCACAAATAGTTCTCTCCGAATTGCACGATGGTGAGGGGTCAGCCCATTGTGGGTTTAGAGCATTAACAAGAAGAGTGCTTCTCTCCGGATATTATTGGCCATCAATAATGAAAGATGCTAAGGAGCTGGTGAGAAGATGTGACCCATGCCAGAAGTACAGCAATGAAATCCATGTACCAGCTATTCCTTTGGAATCAATTTCTGAACCCATCCCATTTGCTCGATGGGGATTGGACTTGGTTGGGCCTCTACCTGTGGCGTCCGGAGGGCGTAAAACCATAATTGTAGCTATTGACTACTTTTCAAAGTGGATAGAAGCAACTCCCTTGGCAGGGACAACATCAAAGGCTGTTATAAAATTCATTCTATCCAACATATGTTGCAGATTTGGTGTCCCCCAGAGAATAACAACAGATAATGGGCCACAGTTTGACAACAGAGAAATGGAGAGCTTCTGTGCCTCGAGGGGTATTCAGCACTGCTTTTCTTCACCTTTCCACCCACAAGCCAATGGGCAAGTTGAAGTGGCTAACAGAACAATACTGTCCGGTTTAAAGAAAAATTTGGAAGGGGCTGCGGCTAGTGGCCTAGTTATTTACAAGAAGTTTTGTGGGCCTACCGGACAACACCTGGGTCTGCAACACAAGAATCACCATTTGCCTTGGTCTATGGGATGGATGCAGTAGCTCCCATAGAGAAGACACTCCCCTCCTTTCGAGTCCACAACTTCTCAGGACAGGCTAGTGAAATGGCAGTTAGAAATCAACTTGATTTAATTGAAGAAAGGCGAGTAAAAGCTCATCTTAGAGTGGCACACTATCAGGGCTTGATGAGAAGCAGGTTTGCTTCTAAAGTTAAAAGAAGGGACTTTCAACCAGGAGATAAGGTGTTAAGGAAAGTTTTCTTGCATACCAAGGAAAAGCTCTTCGGGAAAGTGGCTCCAACTTGGGAGGGTCCTTATACGGTGGTTGAAAGAATCAAGCCTGGGACATACTGGTTAGAAGACAAAGATGGCAGGGTTTTGACTCACCCTTGGAATATTGAACACCTTCGAATGTACTTGGAATAAAACTTATGTAAATATTTACTTGTTTAAAACATCCATGTAAATATTTGGGGGCATACCACTACCTCTCTCCGGCGCCACGGAGAGCTTTCAATAAAACTTGGAGCCTTTTTAAACAATTTTCCAAGTTTTT
The DNA here is from genome assembly GCA_036936605.1 of Limnanthes douglasii subsp. nivea. Classification (NCBI taxonomy): domain Eukaryota; kingdom Viridiplantae; phylum Streptophyta; class Magnoliopsida; order Brassicales; family Limnanthaceae; genus Limnanthes; species Limnanthes douglasii. Next base: position 321,885,039 of record JAUPFV010000003.1, read on the forward strand.
ACAAAATTCTGTTGATTGTCATACTACCCGGACTGAAAGATCTTAGGGCTACTTAAATTCTAGCCAGAGAAACTAAACACTCTCATAACACGATGATTTGAAATTACTTAAACTCTAAGATATTTAAACAGACTATGAAATAAGGGAGTGGTTGAGCAAGATAAAACGTTCATTCAACAAATTTAAAATTGCCTTGGCCTTCCAAGGACTTTTTAGAACAAGTTTGAGCACAATACAAAAATCTGTCCGGATAAAACGGACAGCATCACAAAAAGGTGCCTTGGCCTTCCAAGGACTTTGGTTCAAACAGAAGATAAATAAAACAAATTATAAATTAAGGAGGAGACTTTGAAGATGGCTCACCCTCATCTGTTTTCTTGCCCTTGATGTCGCTTTTTTCCTCAACGACCTTCTTGCCTTTGGGATCAACCTCTTCCTCACCCGGACTCTCTCCGGTTTCCTCTTCATCACCAGACGAGGATATATCGGTGTACCCTTCATCAACCATGGTCCAGTAGGGGAGATCATCGTCATCCACATAACGCCATAAGTCCCCTAGTCTCCTCTTCGGGAACTTCTCGTGAAATAAGAGGACCATGTCAGACTTCACTTTCTCAACCATTAATTCTTCACTCCGTATCATCTCCCTGGCATAAGCGTTAATTTTGGCTTTGATCATAGCCTCTTGATCCTTCACCAGAGCAGCTTTCTCCTCAATAGCCTGAGTCACTGCATTCTCTAAGGCAAGTTTGTCTGTGGTCAGGTTGGTGACAAGCTTCTCCTGGGCTTTAGTTTCTTTTCTTGAGGCTGTCAAATCCTTCTCTAATCCGGACAGCTTAGCCCGGAGGTCTTTTACGGTCTCTTCTAAAGAAACAACTTTTGTGTTGATCTCCTGGTGATTATTCTTCAGCTGTTCGTTCGACTCCTTAAGCAAGTCAACCTTAGTAGTGGCAGTCCTGAGGTCTTCGGACAGTTTCTCCTTCTCAGACTTAAGTTCTTTGATGGTTTCTGCCTGACTCCGGACTTGCCTTTCCAGGGTGAGTACTGGTTGTACGTTGCTAAGGAGGGAATGAGCTATAACATCCCTCTCGCTGGAGACCAAGAAAGTCTTACCGTTGAAGTTTACTGTGTTGGAGCTACTTGGGGGAACATATGGCCCTGCGAACTCGTCTCTAGACAGGCCAAGGAAGTAGTCACCTAGAGGACCCAGACCGGTGACATCTACTTCATCCATGTTAATCTCTCCCCGTTCAATCTCATCAGTGTGGAATTCCCTTGGAATCCCTTCATTAAGATTCCCGGGGATCTCTTCAGCTAATGTTGGATCGGTTGGGAAGATGGGCTCCGGATCCCGGAGAGTGAGCTCTTCACTTTCAGAAGTCTTTTTCTTTTTGACCTCCCTATCAGCACTATGACTCGCTTGCTTGCGAGTCCGTTTAGAAGCCCTTGTGGGTTTTGGGGACTTCACTCTTTGTTTCTCGCTCTCCTGTTCTACCACTTGTAAAAGGTTTGCGTCAACTTGAGCCTGGGCTGGCACCTCTGAGCCTGTTGGGACCTCTTTCTCAGCATCCTCTACTGCTTTCCTGCCCTTCTTCTTCTTGCCCTTCATTTTACTTGGGGCTTTGGCCCGGGCAGGAAGGAAAAGGGTCCCATCCAATTCATGAGACCTTCTCAGCACTACATCTTCATCCGGTGGGGTGGAGAACTCCTCCCAGGATAGATCCCTTCGACCTGTGGTGTTCCACAGATGGGATCTCGCTAAGTTCCCAGGAGTAAAAGCCTTGTGAAACCGGTTCTCCCAGTTCTCTGCGGCCCATGCATTTATCTTGCCACAGGTGACCTGTCCGGCTTTAAGGTAGTCCCCGAACTCCTTTGGCAGCTCTGTTAGAACAAAAGAGAAACTGGTTAGAATAAACTTTAATGAAAAGAGAAGTTCGAACATAAACTTAAAGGAAAACTTACGATCACTCCTCCATCTACTTCGAAGAAGGCTAGGATTCTCCCCGACCTTGATTTTATTGCCATTCTCCCATGAGCCACTTACAAACAAAAATTGGCTCCTCCATTTACTCTCCGATTCCAAGAGATCGTCGACAGCTTTCAGATCGTTCCCCATGTTAAAGTGATAGAAAGGGAACTGGTGGTGCTTGCACAGATTAGCCACAGCAGCAAACTCTTCCATGGGAATAGGGATTCCGGACAGCCTAGACGCCATAATGCATGACATCAAGGTGTACCATCCGTTAGGGCTTAGCTGTGATGGACATAGCTTGGCTAGGTGGAAATAACGTACTATCTCTGGATCCAGTGGGAACCTAAGTCCCCAGTTGAATAGCTCCGTAAAGAAGACTATCTCGTTCTTTTTACAATCCATTGGGGTCTCCGGATCGATGGGAATTCGGATTTTAACGTTTTCAGGGATCCCCCACTTGGTGCGAAACCGTCCCAAATCTCTAGTGTGGATAAACGCATACTTGGTCTTTAACAGAGACAAAAGATACTTGAACTCTACCCTGTGAAAGCAGGGCCCTACTCTCCCTTCGAGGCTCTCCGGCAGATCCGGACGCCTCAGATATAAGTCCTCTTTGCCCTTCTTGGCAACAACTATAGCAGTGTCAGCTTGTCCGGAAGACTCGGACTCAAACCTAACCTCCTCAGCAGAGTCTTCCATCCTCTCCTCCATTATTGATGGGGGAGCTTCTGCAGAAACAGCCCGGGGAGGGATGAAGCTTGGCACAGCCGATCCTCCGGACTGTTGGCTCGATGTTTGTTTTTGAGTTCTCACCTCAGTTTGAGAGGTCGAGATTTCCTTGGGAGGTAGTGGACTACTAGCCTCCGGACCAACCGGCTTTTCCCGGAGAGTCCTAACAGCTGCCCCGGACCCTGAATCGCTGGTATTTTTTGAAGAAAGTCCCTTAACCAATCTGCTTGGTCTTTTCATGATTAGTTTGTCTGGAGAATGGTCGGAATCGGACCCCATAGCAATAAAAGTGGATTTCTTCCTGACACTTGTGACAACGACCCCCGGTTCGACAATGGGGATTGACTCTTGGACTGATGAGCCAGAAACTATGGGGGAGAGTGTTGATTGAAAGAGTTTTCTAGGTTTCGTACCTTTCGAAGAAGACGAACCTCTATCAGATTCTTCGATTGAAGGGGCTGGTTTCTCGACAGGCGACACTAGAAGCCCTGCTGCAAGTTTTTTCTCTTTCTCAACCCGTTGAGCTTTCTCCAATTCTGAGAGATTAAGCCAACCACCCTTGATTAGAGCTGTTCTTGCTGTGAACATAAAACAACTAAGGAAAGTTTGAAGTTTTAGAGAGATGAAGTTTTGAGTGAAATGGCAAAGTGAAAGTGAAAATGAGACTGTGCAAGATGAATAGAATTTATAGTAAATGTAAAAAAGGGTTTGATTCCTAGGAGAATCCGAAAAGTTGGGCAATGATTAAAAAACGGCGCTGACGTCATCAAAAGCATTTAAAGAGGTAACTTGTTCGAGATAGTGGTACAACTTTCGAGCTGAGAAAACGGCTAAAAGAAACCAACCAAAGTGTGACACGTGTCCCACTAACTCTGACACAGAACCGTTTGGAATTCGAAACAATTGCCTTGTCCGGATCTGTCCTCAACTCTCTCCGAATTGGAAGACCACTTCCTTTAACGGACTGTTTTTCAGTTCCTTGACAAAGACACTTGTTCAAAAACCTAAAAAAGGGGCTCTTGATGAGTCCGAATTCGAAGTGCTCCCCGGAAGGGTAGTCCAAAGTAAATCTCCCCGGAAATTCGGACAGGACTTGTTGACCGGACAGATGATTTCGAACACTGAAAACTTAAGATAGTTCGAACTATGACTAAAGTACTAAAAAAAACCTAAACACTATCTGATTAAGCTACCTGCACATCTGCTTAACACTTATGGGTCTTTAAACATGACCCGGGTCCATTAAACTTGACCCGAAAGCCCATAAGGGCCCAAATTTCACACTATAAATGCCCAACCACCAGCATTAACTATGGGTAAGAAAAATTAACTGCTGCCAGGCTGCTTAATTCTCTCTCCACCCTTGAAACACCTTGAAACACCACTACACCACCGTGAAACACCCTTAAACACTTTGAAACACTCTTAAAACATCCTCACACCGCTTTAAAACTCCATTTGAAATTACCAGCCTACCCCAGGCTACTTTTTATCCACACCAGCTGTGAGACTTCAACATTAGCCATAATCATGGTATCAAAAAACATGCATTTTTTTTAATATACATAAAGACCGAATCAACTTATTTAGCGTATGTAGGTATGCGAATTTATATATATTTGATGAGTCCGAATTTGTTCACCACTACTCACTGAGAAAACTGGACAGGGGTAATTTGGACAACAAGTGCCCACTGAACTATCCGGACAGGATAAAGGTATTAAAACACTAAACACCTTTTGACTAAGCTAGGTGCTAATCAGCTTCTTAAGTAAATGGATCCTTAAACTTGACTCGGTTCCATAACTTGACCTGAAAGCCCATGGGTCCATAATTAAGGGTATAAATATCCAACTACTTTCAGTAATGAGGATAATGAACATTTAATACAACCAGGCACCTTAAATCTCTCACTACAAAACACCCAAACATTTAATACCCCTGAAACTCTCCAAAACATTTGACAAAATTACCCTCAGTTTAAAAAAAACCTCACCAAATTGGCGACCAAAGTGGGAGGAGAAGATGCCTGAATCTAGCATTCAAAACCAACAAGAAAAAACGGTTCGGATGAATATGGACGAGCAAGCAGTGCCACCACCTTTGATAGAGGTGGTGGGAGAGAACGATGAGTACACGATTGAAGAACGAGACATGCTGAAAGCTGAAATAGAAGCGTTGAGGGCCACTAAAAAGGCAGAGATGGTTTTAAAGGAAAAGTCAAAAGTGTCAGCCCTTCACCATATTGACAACCCAAGGGAGAATGATCCGTTAGCAACGACTCACTTGAGTACAAAAAAGACCCATGTCAGTTCCAAGAAATCTCACCGGTCCAAGCCGGTAGAGAGGTAAGAGTTTGAGTTCTCTAGTATCTCCTCGAATGAAGATGGGCTTGAGGAGTCCTTGTCATCTAGCACTGATGAAGGGAGATCCAAGAAGAAACAAAAGTTGGTTAAAAAATATTCAAGAAAGAGGGATAGGTATGGGAGATTCAATAGGCATCTGGGAAAAGGGTTGTCTCACAGCCACAATCATAGTCGTAGGCATGCGGATCAGCTGTTGATGGATCCCTTTGCTTTCCATAATGAGCCAGGTATTTTTGCAACACCTAATGAAGACACAGGTTTTAGTCGAGGCCGGAATTGGAGGAAATCCCCATTGTCATCCAAGATATTGTCCGGAAACCTTCCTAAGAGGTTTGGAAGTACTAAAATGGAGAAATATGATAGGAGCAAAGATCTGGACAAGCATCTCGAACAGTTTAAAAATTTTATGATGAATTTTGATGATGATGACAAACTCATTTGTAGAGCCTTCTCTTAATCTTTTACGAGAAGTGCTTTGAAATGGGACAACAGCTTACCACAAGGTTGTATTAGAAACTTTGACACGTTTTGGGTGGCCTTCCGAAGGTAGTTTGTGGGGAGTAAGGAGGTGAAGGGCAATGCAGATACTATCATCCATTGTGCCCAAGAGCCAAACGAATCATTGAAATACTATGTAAGCCGGTTCGAAAACACAAAGAATGGGTTAAATGATTTCTTTGAGCAGGTAGCAATAGCTTCTTTGAGACAAAGATTAAACCCTGGGAATCTGGCCGATGCGATAACCAGGAAAAAGGCCATCAATGGGGTGGTTTGCTGAACCAGGGGGAAAGAAAATCAATGTAGATGAAACAAAGAAGACTAGGGTACACAGGCAAGTGAGATATGCCCTAAACCATAACCAGTCCATATACAAGGCCAACCAAGCCGGACAGGGGCCAACAGGGCCAACTAGACTCAATCCCACCCAGCTCTAGCTCAGAGCCAGCAATCAAGAAATAAACGAGGACCTTGAGTTCAACCGGAGTGGTTTGCTGATTTGAAAGAAAATGTGGCAGTTATCTATGACAAAAAAAAGATGAGGTACATTTCAGGAAGTCGGCAGCGCTTCAATCTTATAGGGAAAGTCGTAATAATTGTTTTTGCCAATATAATCATGATATTGGCCATAACACCGAGGATTTCCTCTCTTTGAAACAAGAGGTGCAGAATCTAATTGAAAGGGGGAAGCTCGGAGCTTATGTCAAGAGGAGAAGTGGAAACAGGCCTGACAATGCTCACCAAACTGGCCCAACGAACAATGTAGGGACATCTTCTCCGGACGGGGCCATCATAATCATTGAAAGATTTGATGTCAAATCAGAGTATTTGGATCCTGATCCAACCCGGAATAAAGTGGAGGTTATAACAGAACATACCAAGACAGTGTCTGGACTGGTAAGTTTTTTTGAGTCACTTACTATATTCTGAGGAGACATTATAACAGCGCCAACTCTTTCTTCAAGAAAGAGGCATGTTCACACTCTAGCTACTCAGTTGGAGGGAGGCATGTCTCGAATTCCTTTTCCCTTCATTGTTTTTTATGAAGATGATCTAAGGGACATAGCTGGGCGTCAAAAGGATGTTGTGGTGATAGGAGCATCGATTGGGGGGAACGACATCACGAAAATTTTGATTGACACTGGCAGCTCAACCAATATTCTATTTTTAAGTTCCTATAAACAAATAAAGAATCCAGGAGTGATTCATCGTTCGAACAAATCCATTGTGGGCTTCACAAGGAGCTCCCAGATGTGATCGGAGAATTTGAGGATGAGGTATTGTTAGGCAAAGGCCCTTTCAAGAAGATGGCTAGGGTACTTTTCATTATGGTAGATTTTCCCCACATGTTATAATGCGGTCTTTGGGAGATCTTGGCTCTCCAGGATGCATGTTGTGGCTTCAACAGTTCTCCAATGTTTAAAGTATGCAGTTCAAGGACAAGTGGGAGTTGTCCGGAGTAGCCAAAAAATAGCAAAAGAATGTTATGCAACTGCACTTGCCCCTAAAACTCTGGGGGCAGTCCGGATAAATAAAGGTTAGCAGTTGTTGGGGCCCTCTGAGGGTGAGGGTGAAATTGATGACCCCAATGAGACCCCTGGTGTTTTGATACCAATTAAAGAAGTTGAAACCCACTCTCTAGTTGAAGGAAGGACTGTTAAAATTGGCTCCAAGATGGCACCATAATTGAAGAAAAAATTGTTGTCCTTTTTGGCAGACCACCAACATGTTTTTGCTTGGTGCAATGCTGATGTGAACGGAGTACCTGCGAATGTTATATCACACCAGCTATCTATCCGAAGATATTTTGCGCCTGTTGTGCAAAGAATGAGAGTTTTTTCTAAGAAGAAAGTTGATGTCATAGTTCAAGAGGTTGACCGACTTACCAAGATGGGACACATAAAAGAGTTTCAATATCCTTTATGGACAGCCAACCCAGTGTTTGTAAACAAAAAAGAATGGGAAATGACGTATGTGTATCGACTTTACTGACCTAAACAGAGCTTTCCCAAAATATCTTTATCCAGTCCCCCGGATAGATCAGTTGGTAGACTCCACATCAGGGAACAAGTTATTTTCCTTCATGGATGCCTTGTCCGGTTATAACCAGATACAGGTGGATCCGAAGGACCAGGAACACACTACTTATGTTATAGGTAGGGGCCTCCATTGGTACAAGGTAATCCCTTTTGGGTTGAAAACATGTTGTGGCTACCTATCAGAGGTTGGTGAACAAAGAATTTGCTGATCAAATTAGGAGAAATATGGAAGTATATATTGATGACATGATGGTGAAAATCTTGGAAGAAGAGTTGTACCTAGCTGATCTTCAAAAAACTTTTGCCAACTTGGCAAAGGTTAATTTAAAATTGAATCCAGAAAAATGTGTGTTTGGGGTGTAATCCGGAAAATGTTTGGGGTATGTGATAAGTGAGAAAGGGATATAGCCTGATCCGGACCAGCTTGATGCCTTATTAGAAATGGATCCTCTTCGGAATGTTAAAGAAGTACAAAGGTTGACAGGAAGGTTGGCTGCATTAAATCGTTTTGTTTCAAGGTCTTCAGATAAGTGTACCCCATTGTTTTAGACTTTAAAGGGTGCTAAAGACTTTAATTGGTCTCCACGGTGCGACCAAGAATTTAATGAAATAAAAAAGCATTTATCTTCCCCCAAAAATCTTTTCAAACCTGTTGACATAGAGACACTGTACATATACTTAGCTGTGTCTGAATGTGCTATAAGTGCGGTGTTGGTAAGAGAGGTGGACAATTATCCTCATCCGGTGTAATACATCAGCAAGAGTCTGATAGATGCTGAAAAAAAGTACCTAAAGCTTGAAAAACTGGCACTAGCCTTGGTGAGTGCTGCCAGAAAAATGAGGTCGTATTTTCAGTCTCATTCTATTATCGTCCGTACGTCTTTTCCTTTGAAAAATGTTCTTCAGAAGGCAGACATATCAAGCAGGATGATCAAATGGTTAGTAGAATTGGGTGATTATGATATTGATTTTGCCCCACGAACTACAATAAAAGCTCAATCTGTTGCTGATTTCCTGGTAAAGTTCCATTCGGACAGAAGTACTAAGCAAGCTACTGATGAGAAAACTAAGAAAGTGTGGGTTATCTGGATGGATGGTGGATCAAGTACCATGGGTTGTGGTGTTGGGATATGTTTAACCTCTCTATATGTAGATAAGTTATACCAGGCTATATGTTTTGATTTTAGGGCTTCTAACAATGAGTCTGAACATGAGGCTGCTATAGCTGGTCTGAAGCTAACTTTTCTGTGTGGGGGCTAAAAGAGTCAGGTTGATGAGTGATTCTCAGCTTCTTATCCATCATGACCAAGGTCAATCTAAGGCCAAAATGAAGCAGTTGATCAAATACTTGTTTATCCTTAAAGAAGTGGCAGCTAACTTCAAAAATGTTAGCTATGAGCATATACCTAGACCGGAGAACACACTGGCAGACTCTTTGGCAACCATAGCACACTCTGAGTCCTACCCATGGATTCATGTGCAAGAATGTCCATCCATACAACCCAATCAGAGCAAGGAAGAGTAGGAAATTTTAAGTATACAAGTGGTCCAACCCAAATACTGGAGATATCCCCTTCTTCAATACATCTCTGATGGCATTTTGCCTCCGGAGAAAGCTGTAGCAAGAAAAGTGAAGCATAAGGCTCGTGGTTTCTTAATCATAAGAGATGTCCTTTATAAGAAGTCGTTTAGTAGACCTCTCATGTGTTGTTTGGGGGTTGAAGAGTCCCAAATTGTGCTATCTGAACTACATGATGGAGAAAGATCAGCACAATGTGGCTATAGAGCTTTAACCCGGAGGATTTTGTTGGTCGGATACTATTGGCCATCCATAATGACAGATGCCAAGGAGTTGGTGAAGAAACATAACCCATGCAAAAGATATGGTAATGAAATTCATATCCCAGCTGTTCCTATGGAATCGATTTTTAAGCCGGTGCCTTTTGCTCGTTGGGGACTGGATTTAGTAGGCCCTCTACCAATGACATCGGGAGGGTGCAGGACTATTATTGTAGCCATTGATTATTTCTCAAAATGGATAGAAGCGGCCCCACTGGCAGGAACTACTTCGAAAGCTGTTATAAAAGTTATCTTATCTAACATTTGTTATAGATTTGGGGTTCCATAAAAGATAACCACAGATAATGGGCCACAATTCGATAACAAGGATATGGAGAATTTATGTGCCTCTCGGGGTATTCAGCATTTGTTTTCTTCTTGTTTCAACCCACAAGTAAATGGTCAAGTTGAAGTAGCAATAAATACCTTCCTGTCCGGTTTAAAAAAGAATTTAGAAGGGGCTGCAAGAAAGTTGCCAAGCTATTTACAAGAAGTGTTATGGGCATACCAGACTACTCCTGGAGCTGGTATATAAGAATCTCCTTTTGCCTTGGTATATGGGATGGATGGAATTTCTCCTATAGAAGAAACTCTTCCATCATACAGAGTCCACAATTATGCCAAACAGGCTAATGAAGTGGCAATCAGAAGTCAGTTAGACTTGATAGAAGAGAAAAGAGTTAAGGCTCATCTTAGAACCACCAATTACCAAGGCTTGATGAGGAGCATATTTTCTTCCAAAATCAAAAGAATGGATTTTCAGTCAGGGGATAAAGTATTGAGAAACGTTTTCTTGCATACTAAGGAGAGGAAGTTCGGAAAGCTAACTCCAAACTGGGACATACAGGCTTCAAGACAAAGATGGAAGAATCTTAAAGCACCCTTGGAATACTGAATACCTCCGGTTATATCTGGAATGGAACTTGTGTTAATTTCTTACTAGTTTAAAGTCCATGTAAATATTAGGGGGCATACTTTTTCCTACCCTGGTTCCGCGAGGAGGTTTTTAATGAGTTGTCCGCTTTTTTCAATAAAATTTGATGTCTTCTTAAAAATATTCGAAGTGGTTTGATTACAATTTCTTTGAAGTCTTCAAATTACTAAGGATCTTTGGCAGATCGGATTAATTTGGTTGAATGATGACCATTAAACACATGTCATCGAAGATTTTAAACATTCTCATCTTAAATACTTGTAAAATAAATAAGGGCTCTTTAAACATTATCCATTAAATTTAAGCAAGTATGAAACAGAGCAAAAATTAAGCAAGGTAAGCATGTCCGGCTAAAAACCGGATGATGGTATTAGAACATAAAATATGCCTTGGCCATCCAGGGACTTTAAGTTTAAAGAAATTCTTAACCTGACTCAAACCGAACATGGTTACAAAAATGCCTTGGCCATCCAAATACTTTAGTATTTCACAAGATTAAGAAAAACAAGTAAGAAAAGATAGTTAAAACCTTAGGGCTTATTCCCTTCAGATGATCCTCCATCATCTTTTTTCTTAGGACCTTTGAGTTCAGCACTTGAACTCTCTCTGGTTCCTTCTTCCTCATTAGTGGTAGAGTCGATCCCACTAGAGTAATTCTTCTTATCACCATTTTCCAGTGTGTGGAATAAGATGTCCTCATACTCCACGTATTCCCACAAGGGACCAAGAGTCCTCCTTGGAAACTTCTCGTGAAAGAGTAGTACCATGTCAGACTTTACTTCAACATGCCTTTTTCCAATGAATCTATCACCTCGTTGGTGTATTTATCTACGCTGGTCTGAATCCTCTTTTCCTGCTCCTTCACCAAGTCTTCCTTCTCCTTGGTTGCCTTGGACACAGCCTCTTCAAGGGAAATCTTGTCACCGGACATGGTTTGGATGACATCATCTTTAGTCTTCATATCTCCCTTCAAGGTGGAGAGATCTTTTTCCAAACCGGAGAACTTAGTTTGGAGCTCTGTGTTAGCCTTCTTCAACTCCTCAAGCTCCTTCTTTGGTGCCTCAATACTCTGGTTGGCATTAACGAGGTCAGTTGACGAAGTTTTTTTGTCTATGTTGAGGGTGTTGATAAGGGGAGACTGATTTTTTACTTGCCTTTCCAAGTTGAGTACTGGATGAATATGGCCCAGAAGAGAGTGGGTCAACACATCGTGTTCCCCGGAGACAATAAAGGACTTGTCATTGTAAGTCACCATATTGGAATACCTTGGAGGAAGGTAAGGTCCATCGAAGTCATCTTTCTCAAAATCGTTGAAATAGAGACCAATGTTTTGGAGGCCAATGATGTCTACTCCATCAATATCCCCTCTGGTACCTTCCCTAGATTGTAGATCGATGGGAATCTGCTCTGCTAAGGTGGGATCGGTTGGGTCTGCTGGAGGTAGAGGCTCTAAAGGGCGAAGGATTACTTCTTCCCCCAATTTGACCTTTTTCTTCTTAGGAGTCCTCTCATCGATGCTTGCTCCCCTCTTTCGGTCCTTTTTAGGAGGCATTGGTGGATTTTGAGATTCACCTACCTACTTAATAGTCTCATCCTCAACTACCTTGAGCAAATTAGCATCAATCCCTTCTTGGTTCTGCCCTCCTTGATTGTCTGGACCAGTCTCTTCTGCAGCACCCCGAACTGCCTCTGTTGCAGCCTTCTTTTTCTTGCCCTTCCCTTTCATTTTGCTAGGGGCTTTGGCTCTGGAGGGCAAGGCCAGTTTTCTATCCTTTTCCTCTGTTCTCTTAAATATGACAGCTGAGGGAGGTAGTGTAGTCAATTCCTACCAGGTGAGATCTCTCCGGCCCGTGGTATTCCATAAGTGAGATCTAACCAAGTTGCCAGAGGTAAAACAGTCGTGGAAGGCGTTCCCCCAACGTTCAGCACCCTAGGAATTTAGCTTGACACATGTGGTCTGCCCCTCATCCAAATAACCGGTAAACTCCTTCGGCAATATTGAAAAGGGAAAATGGGTGATTCAGGAGTGGAATGTTTGTGAAAATATGAAAGAGAAAATGAAAAACAAAAGTGAATACTTAATTGTGTTCTTCCACTTGCTGGTGAGCATGCTAAGGTTAACATTAGCCTTGATTTTTCTCCCATTCTCCCATGTCCCACTGATGAATAAGAACTGAGTTTTCCAGTTCTTCTCTGACTCTAACAAGTCATCCACCACTTTGTAGTTGTCTCCCATGTTGTCGTCGTAGAATGGGATGTGATGGTTTTTGCACAGGCTGGCCACAACGGAGAATTTCTCCATGGGGAGAGGAATATCGGACAACCTCGAAGTCATTATATAGGCAAGGAGGGTATACCAAGCATTTGGACTTAGCTGGCTTGGACAAAGCTTGATCAGGTGAAAATACTTGACGATTTCTGGGTCTAAGAGGAATCTGAGCCCCCATTTGAACAACTTAGGGTAAATGACAATCTCGGTGAGCTTGTAGTCCATCAGAGTTTCCGGTGTGACTAGTACTCTCACCTTCACTGATTCTGGCATCCCCCACTTAGTTCGGATCCAGCCCAGCTCAGCGGTGTGAGTATAAACATAGTTTATGTTCTGCATGGACAGCAGATACTTCACATTGACCTTCTGAAAGAAAGGTCCCACCTTGCCCTCCAAGCACTCCGGTAGCTCCGGATGAGCCAGTCCTACCTTCACTTTTCCCTTCCCTTTTTTGTCAGAGGCAGCGTTCTCAGTTTGTCCAAAGGCTTCAGTCTCGAAGGGGGCCTCTTCGATGCTATCTTCCATTACTTCTTCCATCATTGTGGAAGGTTTGTCAGTTATTGAGGATGGAAGAGTGTCAGCTTGTGGCTCAATGGTCTGTTCGGATGGCTGAGCACCAGTTTCTTCTAGAGGTCTAGTGTCCGATTGGGGCTCAGCTCTGGAGGATTTGGTGTGGGAAGCCACTTTGGATGCCTCTGATCCGGAGGGCCTATTTGGAGCTCTTATGGAAATCTCTGATCCGGAGGGTTTGTCTTTACTTGCTAACTTAGAGGCCCCCGGCTTAGAGGATTTTGATTGAGAGGTAGTTGCGTGACCTTTTACCAAGTGTGTTGTCCGACGATGATTGGTTTTCTCTAGGGACTTTTCGATGTCAGATCCCATGGCTATGAACGAAGAAGGTTTCCTAACACTTGATACCGCTTTCTCTTGAGTAGTAGAAGGTTGAGACTCTTGAACAGAGGAGCCTGATGGGATTGGCGAGAGGTTTGGCTTGAACATATGTTTAGGTTTTGCACTTTTAGTAGAAGACGGTCCTTGATCATCTTCTAAAGATGGTTTATCAGACTTATCGCTCGGAGAGACTGGAAGACCAGCAGCAATGCGTCTCTCTCATTCGACTTTCTTCGCCTTCTCTATTTCAGAAAGATTCAACCAACCGCCTTTCCCAAGAATGCGTCTCACTGTGAACATAAAACTATCCAAGAAAGGTTTTGAAAGAAAAGGTGAAAGCTCTGAAAAAAGGAATTGTAGAGTGATGAAGATGGTGAAACAGTAAAAGAAAGTAATTTATATATTAGTAAGTGAAAAAACTACTGATACATAGGAGAAAACGAAAAGATTCAAGTAATGATTGAAAACGGCGCTGATGTAGGAAGCATTAAATGTAGAGTTTACTTTTCAAGCTTAGTGGCAGCGTCGTTTTAAGGAGAAAACGACTGGTAGGACAAATCAAAATGTTACACGTGTCCTACGATCCAAAGAAAAACTCTTAGAATTCTTGAGAAGAAATCAGTCCGAAAAAACCAACAACTTCCTATGATAGAAAAATTCAAAATATTTACAATATTAAAATTTTGTTGGGTTTTGACTAAAATGTTTTTTCTTCAAATACTTTTTTCCCGTAGGTCTGCTACTGGAATGCGTTTTTGTTACTATATTGCTTTCATTTTGTTTTTGTATTCATGTATTTTAGTTTTCCTTGATAGCTATATTTAATATAAGTAAGAAAGGAAACTGGTTTTTTTCTTCAGTTTGGATGAGCACGAATATGAATATTAGAAAGAGATCACTTCCCTATTCACTTTATCAATCTAATTACTTCCCTATTCACTTTATCAATCTAGTTTTACTAAAATTGTTTACTTTATCTATAATATTCTATTATAGTTGTGAAATTGAACTAAGCTAGTTATTAATACTAATAATGTATGGATGCCTACTATAGGAATTAGAGGGTTATGGTGGATTCAAGTTTGATAAGTTACTCGGAATATGAGTATATATGTTTAAATACCATAATATAAAACCGGTTTAATTGCTAAAATTAGTCTTTTACTAGTAATGTTTTCGGGAATAACTTTGGTAGACAGAAACTTAAAAATTCGTTGCCTTACCTTAACTATAAGTTTTATAGTGGATCAATGCTTGAAACACTTACAAGTTGTATAACACTTTTGTGCATTTGACGACATCATAAATTCAACAACAAAATCAAATTATATGTCCGCTGGCCAAATCTATGTACCTAGTGTTTTTAGGGGCCCAAATAATCATTCTACTAGAGTTGAGGGCCAACATTCTCAGTTACATATTTTAATACATCGGTTTATTTTGTTTTTGTGCTAAAACAATTATAAAGTATTGAAGAAGCTGCTGACATATTACCAAAAATAAGCCTAACAAATTTTACAAAGGGTGTCGAAAACACGAGTTAATTCTATTTGTCAAAGTCATTTATTTTTTAATTTTTATTTAAAAAAATCTATTTTGATACGAAGAGAATTTAAAGTAAACCATCTAAATGAATATATGAGTCTAGAGTAGGTCAGAAGGTACTTCATCGTATTTATTTTGAAATTTTAAGCTCATCAACTTTCTAATGATGCTCTAATAATTTTAAAGAATAATACTGTTCTATAAATTAGCATTAAGAGACTCTATTTGAAACAGAATTTCAGGTAAATATTTTATTCTATTTTATTAAAATATTTTATATTATTTAAATCAAATTTGATTGTATTAAAATTTGATTTGATATATTTTAAGATATTTATTATATTTCCTTGTATTCTAAGTTAGACGTATGAGTAGCTCTTATATAAAGCCTCGTTTGCCGTAAGTTTCAATGAGATTTTGGAATAATATATTTTTTTATCACTGAAAGTTTTTGCCTTAGTTATCTTTGGCTTAGGGTTTCATTTATCATGTTACATTTGGATTAGGGTTTCATCTATCATTGTTGCTTTTTGTTATACTGTTGTATCAGTTTGGTATCATAGCCTCAGTTCTTGCTACATGGCAAACATATTTTTGAATCTTGATTTCGTCTGGTTCAATGGCTAGAGGAGAGAACAACATATATGGTCATGAAGATGCCAAAGACCGTTTGTTATGCGAGGACACACCAGGCGTTTTGATGACGATCGTATTGACCAGTTACTATAAAATTTTAAATTGGTTATCAATCGTCAGATCAAGGAGAAACTTGCTTATCGATATGTTATCTCAGGTTATGTAGAGGTTTTAGAAACCAATTTTTTTCATCAACTAGACATCGGGATGTTTTTTTCAAGCTATGAAAATACTTTCCAAACCAAATTTTTGTTCATCAACTGGATGACTTCAATGTGACTTCGAATAAGGAACACTCTAGAAGAATTCATCTTTATTCTAATAAGGTCAACAATTATAATTCCCAATGTAATGAATTCGAGAATGAATTCTTGTCAACCATGGAAAGATGATGTAGCCCAGAAGCCCAAACAAAAACTTTTTTAATTTTATTTAATTTTATTTAATTTTATTTTATTCAAATATCTTATATTATTCAAATCAAATCTAACTATATTAATATTTGATTATATTTTAATATATTTATTATATTTTCTTGTATTCTAATTTAGGATTTTGAGCAGCTCTTAAATAAAGCCTCATATGAGTTAAGTTTTAATTAGATTTTGGAATAATATTATTTTTTATCACTGAAATTTTTTGTCTTTGTTACCCTTGGATTAAGGTTTCATCTATCATGTTATCTTTGGTGTAGGGTTTCATCTATCGTTGTTTATTTTTTCCATTCCACTGCATCAGAAGTACTACTAGATCATTCAATTTAGACCCAATGTTGCTCCTCCAACCCAGCAAAAAAAAACTAATAGATTAGTTTTGCATTTATCCTACCAAATATATAGATATTCTCTTAAGACAAAAATGTCGTACTTTGTATTTGTAGTACTCGTGAGTTTCGTTGTCTTCAATACTTCTGATCAAGCTACCAATTCTTTATCTTTAACTTATTATATACAATTTTTTAAAAATATTTTTCTTCTATACTTTCTTATAAATTGACAAATATTACATGAAATTGATGCATTTTTTAACTGTACTTTGTATTTGTAATGCTCTTGAGTTTTTCTTAGTCTTCTATATATAGTTTTGATCAAGCTACCAATGCTTTATCTTTTACTTAGTATATATAATTTTTCAAAAATATTTTTCTTCTTTACTTTCTTATAAATTGGTAAATGTTGCATGAAATTGATGCATATATTTTTTGAACCATACTTTGTATTTGTAGTGGTCTTGAGTTTTTCTTAGTCTTCTATATATACTTCTGATCAAGCTACCAATGCTTTATCTTTAACTTACTTTCTAAAATGTTTCTAAAGTATGTTTCTTCTTTACATTCTTATAAATTGACATATGTTGCAGGGAATTGACGCATATCACCTTAGTGCACTACTTGGAGGTTAAGGTACTTCCCTTTTCTAATATATATTTCTAACTATGATAGAAAGATTAACTTCAACAAGGTTATAGTTTTCAGTTAAATTTTAAAGATATATTGCACTGTGCTTTCCCTTTATGAAAAAGGAAAAAGAAAAAAATATATTTAGTAATTGTGTAAGCTTTGTAGTAAGCTGAGTTAAAATCTTTATTTTGTCTATTAGCCTTTAAGTACATAAAGACACCGAGTTATCTAGGAAATTAGCTCGTAATATAAACTTCATGATATATTGACAATGTAATACAAATATTGAATGAGATATTTCTTTGTTTGTGTTATGGGAAAAACCTAAAACACCAAAATGTCATGATAGTAATATTATTAATTCGAGAAGATTTGTGAACATAAGATTTACATCGTCATTCGTTTCTTATATATACTACCTTTGGGAGTTACTCTATCATTAATTACATATACTTAATGCGCTGAGACCTAATTTAAATTGATTGCTATATATCCTCCTTAATCGGCGATCCCAAAATATTTGACTATTGACTATCCATCCTTGATCAGCGGTCGTTAAGACAGTCCTCTATGCTGACTTCATAAATGCTATTGAGGTAAACAGTTAGTTTTGTCACTTGTCTAGCAGAGCAGCTTTTGCCATCTTGCTCGGTCGGCCCTTGTGCTAGCTAGTCCTTGATTAAGCTCGACATCATATACGTTGTTTGTGAAGTTTCCGGTCGTGCATACTAAATTCCATATCAACTTGAGCCAAGCTTGCTCACTCTTACGCATGCTCTGCTCGGCTAAACGTTGAGTGCACCTGGCTTTTGTATCCTCCCTACTTGGTATATCAATTTTGGTCGAGCGTACTTATCCTTGATCATGCTCTGCTCGACTCAAAGCGTGTGCATCCAGTTTTATGTCATCCTTGCTCGGTTTCAATGTTTGTCCGCTCTTTTGGATCTTCCTTAACTTTTTCTTTGTTCTGCTCTACTTTGATGCTTCTCTTTTATATTGGTCGCGGGTATCTATTCCCTTATCAGGGTTCACCCCTAGTCCAATGAGTAATTATGAAATAGTTACTGAGTGGAATAAAAAAAGAAAAAGAAAAGAAAGAGAAGTGTGGGTGACGTGTCACTCTCTGATATGATAGCGCATGTCGATTTGATTTGATTTTCTAACAAGTTACTGTTGGAATGTGTGGTAGGTGTTTGAGTTTCTCAATGTATGATTTGACAGGTGTCATTATTTGGTGACGGTTGGGTGAGAGAACCGTTTCTCAAGTACTGAGTTAGTTTGAATAAAATCAAAAACTTTAACCTTATAGATTCTTCTGAGAAAAGAAATTGCTTTGAGAGAGAAGTAGAGAAAGAGAGTTCACGTCGCAAATTCTACAGCACTTCTAGTCACTGCTGGGAAGGGTTACCATCGGTGGTCGACCCAAGCAGATAATGGAGCATTGTTAAAAGTATGTAATCATTTTGTTTGGTTTTTTACTTTAATTTAATTATATATCCTAGGGCAGAAAAAACCTTGAATAGTGCTAAGAGCTTGAGAGTCCTGGGAATATATGCTTTGTTGCACGAAATACTGGGTTTACAGAGACTAGGACCACGTATCATAGGGTGAAACCATATTATGATAACCACTGTTGGGTAATTTCAGTCGGTTAAACATGGCGCAAAAGAAAACTATACAGAATAAAACTGTGGAAGTTAAATCGGAGTATTAGGAGATGGATGTACTAGAGGAGTATTTCGCTAAAATTACCCCGAAGTATGGGTATATGACGAATGATTCCCTTATTGAGTTTAGAAATAGGTATGGGTTTCCCGATGATGTGACTATTAGGGCGCCGCGGGCAGGGGATCAACCTTACACTACTGAAGAAGGGGAGACCTACTTGTATACTACTTTATTTGATTGCGACTTGCGGCTCTCTTTACCATCGCTAATTAGGGCTTTTTTAGTTTCATTGGTATTTTTCCCACTCAATTAACGATGAATGGTTGGAGGACCTTACTGAGTATCGTGCTGAGTTCTTAGTACTTTAAAATACCCTTATGCTTGGCTGATGTATTGAGCGGGATGGAGGTGTCCAAACTGGCGCGGTCGCCGTTCTTCTATTTGTAATTAAACGGATCGAGACACATAGTTAACCTCCCCAATTCTGATAAAACCTGGAAGGATATGTTTATATATGTGTCCGGGAATTGGGAGCATGAGAGTGCCAAACTGAATATTCAATTAGAGAGGCGTTGGAAATCCAAGTGTAAGGTTCTTTTAAAAATCTTAGTATGTAGAGTGATTTGTAAAGTTTCTTATAACTGGTGATGTGTTGGTGCAGGTGAAGGGAAGTATCATGAGTGGTGTAAAGAGGGTTATCAGTCCTTTTCTCACGCAAGTATACGCGGTCAAATAGTAGCAAGTAATAAGTAAGTAAGATTGTTCCCATGAAAACCACGTGTATATGACAAGAATTCACTTATACAACAACGTATGATTATTAGACTAATGCTTGAACGAGTAATAAAGTATGGGTGAATGAATATAGCTAAGAAAATTAACTAACGAAATTAACTAACGAGTTTACTTATGCGAGAGAAAACTTGGAACCCTAACTTCATTGTTTATTTTACTCAGGGTATTAATATACTTAATCAATATGTATAATAACAAGGATTACTAATCAGATAACACGAAATAAGTATACGCTACCTTTCAGTATACGTAAAGCACACCACTTAAACAACCATAAAAGAGATAGCAGTTAAGGAGACACCGCTTGCATGACTATCCTTTATGTCTATACGAATTGAGGTACAATTGGTTTTAAGCGCAAGTCATCTATTTCGATTACACAGGGTAATATGATATGGTTAGTGACATATTACGAATCATTAACAATCACAATACGAATCATTCAAGAACCTATGCTAGCATGGCAAGTTCTAAACCCTTAAATCCACTTTCGCATTCATTAAAGATTAACAAACTAGATGTGCGCGACGCATCTAACGATAAGCACAACCATACTAGGTAATCGATAAACGTATCTCACAAATCAATTAAGCAATCAAACCACAAGTATTATTCAAACAAAATGCGTTAGAGTTCCATGACAACGATTAGTTCATAATCGAATGAATCATCATCATGGGGTCAAAAGTTAACATAGCTCTGTGACGAATGTAAATAGATGAATAAGCGTTTAGAGAATGTCAAACCGAACAATAACCACCAAGTATCGCCTAACAGAAACAATCCGTAAACTACCGATCAAAAAACAACAAAAAAAAGTAGCCATCACCTGTCTCGAGTGATACATAAACTACCGATCGAAAACACCGTAGTCGTTACCTCAACTGCCGGTCGAAAACAACAGTAGTTGTTACCTGCTGCCTCTCAAAAACCACTGAAGCAACTGCTTACCTCCTGCCGTCTGGTTGTATGTTGCCGCTTCCGAAAGAACTAAAAGCAGTGTCACCTGCTTTCTCGTCTGGTTTTGCCGGATAGAACCCAAAAAGTCAATTCTGTTTCGTCTTCTTTGTTTTATATCTTCTGTAGGAACGAAAAAAAGAAGAAGCCAATTGCGTTTTTGCTTCTCGTTTGTCCGTTCTGCTCCACACACCTAGTAGAAGCCAATTGCCTATTTTCTTCCTCGTTTTGTAATCTGCCGTAAAAAAACCCAAACGGCTGTAAACCGAGTCAGTGTCCTAAACCCTAGTCAGTCGGCCAATTGCTTTTGTCCTCTGCATCTTCTGTTTTTTATATTGTGCAGGAAAACCCTAAAAGAAATCAAATTACTATTTTCTTCCTGTTGGGTTTTTTTTGTTTCTTCCGATTCATGAGCCCAATGAAGCCCGTGTGTACGACTTTGGATCAACAGACCCAAAACTTGTTCCAAAATTGCCCTCAACTACATTAATTTTCCAGTTTCTTCAATTTCAACACCAAATTTATTAATATTATCACAATTTACCCGCGTCACAACTTAATTATAAATTATAAATTATTAAGAACATTATGAGCATTCTATTCCCAAAAAGTTTATACTGTCTGCATATTATTATACCTACGAGAATGAATGAAAAACACGTTGAAACACCATGAAAACTTGTTAACCGACGATGATTTTAAGAATAAATAAAGCGTAATAAGTGACATGAAATGCACTTAACAAACCCCCAAACTTAAACCGTTGTTTGTCCTCAAGCAATGCAAAACAGGTTTAACAACTAATGCATGAATGCAACTGAATTTAAATGAATGCAAGAACGCAATGATCCCGAACGAGTAACCGCAACTAATTCAGTATAAATGCCTTAACGAATGTAATGACCTCGGAATGCGAAATAACTAGGTACTCAAATGTTAGCAATACAAATGAGGAAGCGTGTGTGTGTGCTTAAACTCAATCGACATGTTTTTAGTACAAATTAATGGACCTTACTCGTTCTCATCATAATAATCACAAGTTTAGAAACGAAATACAACCTGGATTCTTTATAGTCAAGACGCACAGCCATATTTCCCAGGGATTGTCAAACATTTATTATGCTTTACTCTATATATAGACTCACAAAGGCTTATTTGACTGTGCAATGGACGAGGTCCCGAAAAGACTTATACAATGGTGCCCATGTAGCGAGCTTTAGGTTAGCGGATCCCAGACCGGAAAAGTCTTAGGTCACTAGGCACAAAGTCCCATAAAACTTAATAATTCGAGTACCAAAGAGCTTATCCTAGCCAAGTTTGCCTTTTACTTTTCATCTTTTGTTTTTGTTTTTGTTTTTGTTTTCTTTTGTTTTCTTTTTGTTTTTTTTGTTTTTTTTATTTTTTTTAACCAGCGATTGGGAATGAGTGCATTTCGCTCCATCTCATTCCTCCCCTAGACTACTCGTAATACGTACCCCCCAGCGAGAGGACGTACGTCAACGAACGACTACTAGCCTTTGACACCAAACTGATTAATACGCATATTTATCTTTCAACTCCCCCAAACTTATATTTTTGCAATCCATGAGCTAATAAAAGATTAAGGTATGATTCTGAACCTAAGCAAGGATTATGTATAACAATACTCAAGTGTGTCCGTAACTAGCATAAAAACAATCGATGAGTCTACGTGTAATTGTGCTTCTACATCAAGCAAGCTAACTTACAAGCAACATAATCAGATTTTATTGCTACTGTCATTACAAAAAAAATTCCTCATTTGGCTACTTAAGTAGAAATAGCAACTTAAGGGATCAAAGACGCAAAATGCATGAACAAAATGCTATGCTAATAGACTAACTCGATCCTAAACACAATCTACATGATCATGGCATGAATATGAAAATAAGCATGACTAACATGCAGATGCACTGTCTATCATGAATAACTATTATGATGAATGCAACTACAACAATTTAAAAGATACAAGAAATACTCCCATATTCGTCCAGCAGTGTTGATCATTGTTTCCCAGTGGGTTGCCTCCCACGAAGCGCTTGTTTAACGTCGATAGCTCGACGATACCACTCAGAATCATGTAGTGACGAGGCTGATGATGAATGCCTCACGGTTCTCCATATCACCATAGTAATGCTTGAGCCATTGACCATTGACTTTGAATGCTTTGTCTGGTGATTCCTCATATATTTCAACTGCTCCATGTAGATATACTGTCTTGACTTTAAAAGGTCCAGACCATCGTGACTTGAGCTTCCCACGAAAAAGATTTAGACGAGAGTTGAAAGAAGAACCATTTGACCCGGCTCAAAAGCTTTATGTACAAGCTTCCTATCATGCTATTTCTTGACTTTTTTCCTTATACATCTTCTGATATCTGCTATGGTCCAACCAATGGCTGATTTGAACTTACTCAGAACTCTCAGTAGCTTTTCTTCCTCACTACCTGATAGGTTAGATGCAATAATAACAGGTAATGTAGATGACTCTCCTAAGAAACCATACGTGAGATGATCTGGTAGTGGTTTGAGTTCAAGTTTAGGAGCTTATTCTAGAGAAGGTTTAAGCCTTTCTTGAGAATCCTTAAGATCACCCGATCCGAGCGACTCATGTAGAATATTGAGCCTCTTTTGATACGGGGCTGCCTGCAGCAGTTGAACACATTCTGATATTTCTACGTCTTTGAAGTTAGATTCACCATGTAAAACTCTGCCCAGAACATCCGAACTTGCAAACCAATCCAACTCATTATTGTGCAAAGAATCGACCATATCCAACATGAAACATTCTTCTTCCTCTGTTGGAGTTTTTATAGCCTTGAAAACGTTGAATGTGACATTTTGATCTTGCACTCTCATAGTGAGCTCCCCTTCCTGGATATCAATCAAAGTTTTTCCCGTAGCCAAGAATGGCCTTCCCATGATTATGGGGATGTTTTGTCCTATTCGAAATCCAAGATAACGAAGTCAGCCGGAAAGATGAGCTTATCTACCTTTACTAAGACATCTTCCACGATACCACGAGGATATGTGATAGAGCGATCAGCTAGTTGCAAAGAGATGTTAGTCGGTTTTGGCTCAGGTAGCCCAAGTTTCGCAAACACGGATAGAGGAATCACATTAATGCTCGCGCCCAAGTCACATAAACATTTGCTGAAATATAAATTGTCGATCGAACAAGAGATGGTGAAGCTTCCTGGATCTTTAAGCTTGGGAGTCAATTTTTTTTGTAATATCACACTACATTCCTCAATGAGCGCCACTGTCTCAAAATCACCAAGCTTTAGCTTTTTCAAAAGAATTCCCTTCATGAACTTCGCATAACTAGGCATTTGCTCTAATGCTTCAGCAAAGGGTATGTTGATGTGTAGCTTCTTGAATACCTCCATAAATCTCCCAAACTGAGTATCTAGCTTCTGTTTCTGCAATCTTTGCGGAAAAGGTGGAGGAGGGTAGATATTAGGCTCAACAAATGATTGAGATGGATTTTTAAGTGGTTGATCTTGATCGGAATTAACTTCAGATGAGGGTTGATTTTGAGAAGATTCAGCCTCTTGTTCAACTGTGGGGTTCTCGACAACCTTTCTTGATCTCAAGGTGATAGCTTGGCATTGCTCCTTGCCGTCCTGTTTACCTGGATTATGCTCTGTGTCGCTAAGAAGAACTCCTTGAGGTCTAACGATCATGTTACTAGCCATCTGCCCAATCTGATTTTCTAAGGTTTTGTGAGATACCATCAGACTTTTAATCATTAGTTTCATCTCTTCGAATTCAGAGTCTCTCACAGAATGTTGAGGAGGGCCAGGATGTTGATTCTGAGGTTGTCTTGGGGCATACTATTGAAATTGATGTTGTTGACCTTGTTGCTGAAATCCAGGAGGAGCGTATGGCTTAGCACCATAATGCTGATTACCTTGTTGATTATTGCTCCAACTAACGTTCGGATGATTTCTGTTGCTTGGTTGATAGGTGTTTGAGATTGGTTGTTGGTTCTGCCTCTAAAAGTTACTCACAAACTGCACTGACTCAGTAGAGATTGGGCATTGTTGAATGTCATGCCCTCCAGCACAAATCTCGCACACACTAGCTACCTGATGTACCCCTAGTTTAGTCAAAGAATCTACCTTCATGTTTAGAGCTTCAAGCTGAGCTGCTAAAGCAGTGGCAGTGTCCACGTTAAGAATACCAGCTACTTTATGTTGTGACTATCTCTGAGATGGGTTCTGGAATTTATTAGCAGCCATCATCTCAAGGAGCTCGTGAGCCTCCTCATAGCTTTTCATTAATAAGGCTCCCCAGATGCAGCATCGACCATGGGCCTTGTTTGTGCACCCAAAGCATTGTAGAAGCAATTTATTACTAGCCAATCAGGCATCCCATGATGAGGACATTTTCTGAGCATCTCCTTGTAACGCTCCCGAGCTTCACTTAAAGATTCACCATGTAACTGAGAAAACTGAGTAATAGCATTCCTCATGGCGGCTGTTCTTGCCATAGGAAAGAATTTTGAGAGAAATTTATGCACAAGTATATCCCAAGTAGTGATAGAGCCTGCTGGTAAAGAGTGGAACCAGCTCTTAGCTTTTTCCCTCAAAGAAACTGGGAAGAGTCTCAGTCTTATGGCATCATATGAAACACCGTTGAACTTGAAAGTATCACAGATTTGAATGAAGGTCATAATGAGCATATTAAGATCCTCAGATGAAGCTCCCCCAAACTGACAAGAATTATGCATCATCTGAATAGTGCCGGGTTTAATCTTAAAGCTATTCGCAGCAATATTGGGTCTAACAATGCTAGACTAAATATCCATGATCTTTGGTTGAGAGTACTCCATGAGTGCTTTTGGAGCTGGATCTCCCATTGTAGAATTAGTATCAGAATCTGAGGCTAGTACGTCTCTTCCTTGGCTTGTTTCAATCTCTTTTTGTACTAGTGCTCTAGTTTGAGACCGTATTTGCATACACGCTCAAGTACATGAAACACAAGAAACACTCGAAAACCAAGTAACCGAATCAATTCAGTAGTTTTATAACGACCCCTGATGATAAGCAATAAAACTGCCAAATAACACCGAGTCATAAAGCACACCACTTAAACAGCCATAAAAGAGATAGTAGTTAAGCAGACACCACTTGCATGACAATCCTATATGTCTATACGAATTGAGGTACAATTGGTTTTAAGCGCAAGTCATCTATTTCGATTACACAGGGTAATATGATATGGTTAGTGACATATTACGAATCATTAACAATCACAATACGAATCATTCAAGAACCTATGCTAGCATGGCAAGTTCTAAACCCTTAAATCCACTTTCGCATTCATTAAAGATTAACAAACTAGATGTGCGCGACGCATCTAACGATAAGCACAACCATACTAGGTAATCGATAAACGTATCTCACAAATCAATCAAGCAATCAAACCATAAGTATTATTCAAACAAATTCGTTAGAGTTCCATGACAACGATTAGTTCATAATCGAATGAATCATCACCATGGGATCAAAAGTTAACATAGCTCTATGACGAATGTAAATAGATGAATAAGCGTTTAGAGAATGTCAAACCGAACAATAACCACCAAGTATCGCCTAACAGAAAGAATTCGTAAACTACCGATCGAAAAACAACAACAAAAAAGTAGCCGTCACCTGTCTCGAGTGATACATAAACTACCGACCGAAAACACCGTAGCCGTTACCTCAATTGTCGGTCGAAAACGGGAGTAGCTGCCACCTGTTTCCTCTTGAAAACGAACAAAGCAACTGGTTACCTCCTGCCGTCTAGTTGTATGTTGTCGCTGCCGAAAGAACTAAAAGCAGCGTCACCTTCTTTCTCGTTCCGTTCTGCCGGATAGAACCCAATAAGTCAATTCCGTTTTGTCTTCTTTGTTTTATATCTTCTGCAGGAACGAAAAAAGAAGAAGCCAATTGTGTTTTTGCTTCTTGTTCGTCAATTCTGCTCCGCACACCTAGTAGAAGCCAATTTCCTCTTTTCTTCCTCGTTTTGTAATATGCCGTAAGAAAACCCAAAACGGTGGTGAACCGAGTTTGTGTCGTAAATCATAGTTAGTCAGCCAATTGCTTTTGTCCTCTGCGTCTTCTGTTTTTATATTCTGCAGAAAAACCCTAAAAGAAGTCAAATTACTCTTTTCTTCCTGCTGGGCTTTTTTTGTTTCTTTCGATTCATGAGCCCAATGAAGCCCGTGTGTACGACTTTGGATCAACATACCCAAAACTTGTTCCAAAATTTCCCTCAAGTACATTAATTTTCCAGTTTCTTTAATTTCAACCCCAAATTTATTAATATTATCACAATTTACCCGCGGCACAACTTAATTATAAATTATTAATTATTAAGACCATTATGAGCATTCTACTCTCAAAAAGTTTATACTGTCTGCATATTGTTTTACCTATGAGAATGAATGAAACACAGGTTGAAACACCACGAAAACTTGTTAATCGGCGACGATTTTAAGAATAAATGAAGCGTAATAAGTGACATGAAATGCACATAACAAGGGTCGCCCTAAAGGTTCGGTGAATCTGTTGGCAAAATTTTCTGTCACGGCGCACGCTGCTTGGCGAGGCGAGTCGACGCAAGTCTTCTATGTGGTGAATTACTTGAAGTGTGGCTTGTGGCGCAATCCCGAGCTTTTGGTTGCAGAGGATGAGAGAGTAATTATGAGCAGTAGTGACGACGAGGCGACTTTGGAGAGGCTGCGAGCATTGATGGATATTTTTTAGGGCTAGGTATATTGGTGTCGCAGGGACGAAAAGGGCGAGCAGCGAGCGGGTCGTCGTTTACGCTCAAAGAGGCACCGAAAGGTGAGGAGGTGGAAATGCAAAGCAAGGAGGTATAGCTGCCGATAGTAGAAGAAGGAGTGGAGGCCAGTGGAAAGTTGGCGAGGCCATGAGAGGATGATTTGGAGGATGCAGTCAGTCCGTTGAAGAGGAAAACGAAAGGGGTTATTAGCTCTGCTCCATTTTCCCAACGTAAGATGACACTGGTGGAGGAGTACGAGGAATACAGAGCATTAGGGGTGCACGTAAGTGATACTGCACAAACAAAAGAAATGGAAAGACCTTCCCGCAAGTCCCCGGATTTAGTTGTTATTGATGATAAAGCGCCGGAGCCAGAGGGTGGGGTGAAGGGAAAAAAGGCTCCACCACAAGTAGCACAACTGATGAAAACTTTCGTGCATGGTCTTGGATCAGGGGCATTGTTAGTAAATGTTGTGGTGCCTGAAGGTCCTCATTCGCAGAGAGCAGGAAGGGTTAAAGACGGGGCTTGGCAAATCGCGTAGAAATCCGAGTTGTTGCCAGAGCCTTCAGCTAAGTTGGTGATGCACGCGGCCTCGCAGATGATCATCGACCAAGTGCAGCACGAATCTGACCTATCATTTTATGATACGCTGCCAATGAGTAAAATTTTGTAACGTCAATTGGAGTTGGCATTGAAGGTAAGTAATCTTAAGTTGTATGCTTTTATTATGTAGCTACTTCGATTTGTATGAACTGGGAAAGTAGTTGTATCGAAACCATGTTTTCTGATATTGCGCAAATGCAGTATAATCTGCACGCCCTAGCGTATCAGCGTGTATCACTGGCTGATGTCTAGACGATGGAGAAGTGGAAGCCAGAGCTTATTGTTTTGGCTCGGTGCACAGTCTTACTACAAAGTTGGCTCGATTCAAAAATACCTACGGAGTGGCGAAGCAATGAGCGAAGAAAGCGCAGAAAGAGAACGAGGAGCTATTGCGCCAACTCGGCGAAGCATGCGCTGAAAGAGATGCAGGGAATAAGCATTTCTTGGAGACGATGAATAAAACCATATTGCTAACCGCCCAAAATAATGAGTTGTTGAAGAAGAATGAGTCGCTGATTATGCAAAACTGGCATTTGTTGGAGCAAGGTACTCCACCTCATGTGGTGGAAACTGCGAAAGAAAATAAGAAATACACTGTTGAGGAGCGAGATCAGCTGAGAGCAAAAATAGAGGCACTAAGGGCCATAAAACAAGCAGAGAAAGGTATCAGGGAAAAATCTTGAGCGTCAGTTATTTACCATACTGACAATCCTCGGGAGAATGAGCCATCGCTAAAGACTCATCTTAGTTCAAAAAAGACTCATCACAGCTCTAAGAAGACTCATCGGTCCAAGCCTGTTGAAAGTTCAAGGTTTGAGTCCTCCGGTAGATCTTCAAAATGAGGATGAGCTTGAAGAATCTTTGTTATCAAGTAGTGAAGAAGGGCGATCTAGAAAAAAGATAAAGTTAACAAAAAAACACTAACGAAAGAGGGACAGGCATGGTAGGTTTAAAAAGCATCCGGGTAAAGAGTCGTCCCACAGGTATGCTGATCAGTTGCTGATAGATCCTTTTGTTTTTCAAACCAAACCAGGTAGTTTTGCAACACCTAATGAAGATACAGTCTTTAGTCATAATAAAAACTAGAGGCAATCACCTTTGTCTATAAAAATACGGTCTAGACACCTACCCAAGAGGTTTGATAGCTCCAAAATGGAAAAGTATGATGGAAGTCGAGATTCAGACAATCATCTGGAACAATTCAAAAACTTCATGATGAATTTTGATGACGATGAAAAACGTTTATGTAGAGCCTTCTCCCAAACTTTTACGGGGAGTGCTCTTAAATTGTATAACAGCTTAACTCAGGAGTGTATTAAAAACTTTGATACATTCTGGGTTGCCTTCCAAAGGAAATTTGTTAGAAGTGAAGAATTGAAGGGTAATGGGGATACAATTATCCATTGTGCCTAAGAACCAAACGAGTCTTTCAAATTGGACATAAGTCGGTTTGTGAATACAAAGAACGGATTAGTAGATTTCTTTGAGCAGGTGGAAATTGCTTTGCTAAGGCAGGAGTTGAATCCTGAGAACTTAGCTGATTCTGTAACCCGGAAGAAAACTATGACCTGGGGTGGTTTATTAAATCAAGTGGGAAAGCATATTAATGTGGATGAAACAAAGAAAACCAGGGTGCACCATCAAGTGAGTACCTCCATAACAGCTCCTTCAGCCGATAACCAGTCCGGTTACAAGGCTGAGGAGACCGGACAAGGATCTAACCGGTCTAAACAAACTCAATCCAACCAGAACCAAACCTAGAGCCAACAATCAAGGGGCAATAGGGGTCCTTGGGTTCAACCTGAATGGTTTGTAGAGTTAAGGGAGAATGTAGCCACAATCTATGATAAAACTAAGAATGAAGTACATTTTCGAAAGCCGGCCGCATTGCAGTCCCCCAGAGAAAACTGAAATACTTGTTTTTGCCAGTATCACGATGATATAGGCCATAACACTCAAGATTGCATAGTATTAAAACAGGAAGTTCAGAACCTTATTGAGAGGGGAAAACTGGAAGCAATGTTAAAAGACGAAGTGGAAAAAGACCTGACAATGCTCCTCGGACAAGTCCTACTCAAGAAGGGGCAATGGTAATCCTTGAGAGATTCGATATAGACTCTGAATATCTGGATCCATATCCGACTCGGAATAAGGTGGGAGTAATAACATAACAAACCAGGACAGTATCTGGACTGATCAGTTTCTTTGAGTCATTAACCATCTTTGGAGGGGATACTGTATCTGCACCTACCCCTACATCAAGGAAGAGACATATCCACAGTTTGGCTACTCAATTGGAATGGGGAATGTCTTCTCATCAATGCCAATCTTCTTTCCCATTCATAGTATTTGATGAAGATGATCTGAAGAATATTGCTAGACCCCATGAGGATGCGGTGGTTATAGGAGCATCTATATGGGCAAACGATTTACGCTGAATTTTGAACGATATAGGAAGTTCGATAAACATTCTATTTTTAAACTCCTACAAACAGATGAGGAATCCAGCCATTATTCAACGTTCAAACAGGACTATTGTGGGTTTCACATGTAGCACTACGGATGTAATTAGGGAGTTTGAAGAAGAAGTGTTGTTGGGAAAATGGCCTTTTAAAAAGATGGTAAGTGTGCTGTTTGTTGTGGTAGATTGCCCCATATCATACAATGCAATTTTTGGGAGGTCTTGGTTTTCCAGAATGCATGTTGTGGCCTCAACAGTCCATCAGTGTTTAAAGTATACGGTTCATTGACAAGTAGGGATTGTCCGAAGTAGTCAAAAGATAGTCAAAGAGTGATATGCAACAGCTCTTGCTCCTAAGGCATTTGGGGTAGTTCTAATTAATGAAGATTAGCAGTTATTGGAGCCTTATGTTGAGGAAAGTGAGATTGATGATCCCAGAGAGGCTCCTAGTGTCATAATACCCATTGAAGAAATTGTAACTCATTCCCTTGAAGAGGGTAAGAATGTTAAAATTGGTTCCAAGATGGCGCCAGATTTAAAGAAGAAGTTGTTATCTTTTTTGTCAAAAAATCAGCATGTGTTTTCTTGGTGCAATAGTGATGTAACCGGGGTACCAATAAGTGTTATTTCATACAAGTTATCCATCTGAAGCGATGTTATACCTGTTGTACAGAAAAGAAGAGCTTTTTCTAAGGAAAAAACAGATGTGATAGTTTAAGAAGTTGATTGGTTGACCAAGATGGGGCACATTAAAGAATCCCAATATCCTATATGGACTGCCAATCCGGTGTTACGTAAGAAAAAGAACGGGAAATAGTGTATGTGTATTGATTTCACTGACCTTAACAGAGCTTGCCCTAAGGATCTTTATATTATCCCTCGGATAGATCAATTGGTAGACTCTACATCTGGAAACAAGTTTCTGTCGTTCATGGATGCCTTCTCGGGCTAATCAGATACAAGTGGATCTGAAGAATCAAGATCACACTACCTTTATTACAGATAGAGGTCTTCATTGCTATAAAGTGATGCCCTTTGGGTTAAAGAATGTTGGGGCTACTTATCAGAGGTTGGTGAACAAAATCTTTGCTAATCATATTGGCATAAATAAGGAAGTGTACATAGATGACATGATGACTAAAAGCCTCGAGGAAGATTTGCACATAACTGATCTTCAAAAAACATTTGCTAATTTAGCTACTGTGAATCTGAAATTGAATCAAGAGAAATATGTGTTTGGGGTCCTATCTGGAAATTTTCTAGGCTACATAATAAGTGAAAAGGGTATCCAACCTGATCTGGATCAGCTTAATGTACTATTAATAATGGATTCTCCTCGAAATATTAAAGAAGTTCAAAGGCTCACCGGAAAGTTGGTTGCCTTAAATAGGTTCATTTCAAGGTCATCGGACAAGTGTGCTCCGTTTTTTCAATCATTAAAAAATGCTAAAGACTTCAATTGGCTCCCACAGTGTAACCAAGCCTTCGCTGAGATAAAGAAACACTTATCCTCATAAAAGACTCTTTTCAAGACCATTCAAGGAGAAAGATTTATATATACCTGGTTGTCAGAATGTGCTATAAGTGATGTCTTGGTAAGAGAAGTGGATAATTATCCTCGTCCGGTGTACTATATCAGTAAGAGTTTGTTGGATGCTGAAAGGAGATATTTGAAGTTGGAAAAGCTGGCACTAGCCCTAGTGATTGCAGCAAGAAAGATGAGGCTCTATCTCCAATATCATTATATTATTGTCTACACGTCTTTCCCGCTAAAGAATGTTCTTCAAAAGGAATATATATTAAGTAGGATGACCAAGTGGTCAGTAGAATTGGGCGATTACGATATTGATTTTACACCCCGTACAACAATTAAAGCTGAATCAGTGGAGGATTTCTTGGTGGAATTTCATACGGACAGAAGGTCTAAACAAACTTCAGAAGATAAGCTCAAGAAAGAATGGGTTGTCCGAACTGATGGTGGATCAAGCACTATGGGTTGTGGAGTTGAAATTTGCTTAACCTCTCCGTATGGTGATAAAGTGTATCAAGCTATATGCTTTAGATTCAGGGCCTCTAACAATGAATCTGAATATGAAGCCGTTATAGCTGGTCTTAAGTTATCCCTCATTTGTGGAGCTAAGAGAGTTTAGTTAATGAGTGACTCTCAACTGCTCATCCACCATTCTCAAGGTCAATCTGAGGCTAAGAAAGAACAATTGGTCAAGTATTTACTTATTTTGAAATAACTGGCAGTAGGCTCCAAAACTATTTGCTATGAAAATATTCCCAGATCGGAGAATACACTTTCAGACTCTCTAGCAACTATAGTATATTTTGAGTCCTACACATACATGAATGCTCGTCCATGCAGCTAGGTCAGAACAAAGAAAATGGGGAAATTATGAGCATACATATGATTCAATCTAAAGATTGGAGGTATACCCTCCTTCAATATATCTCTGATGGAGTATTTCCTTTGGATAAAGCTGTGGCAAAAAAGGTTAAATACAAGGCACGTGGTTTTTTTATGATAAGAGGAATTCTCTACAAAAAATCTTTCAGTAGACCTCTCTTACGTTATTTGGAGTTTGAAGAATCCCAAATTGTTATGTCTGAACTAGATGATGGAGATGGATCAGCACACTGTGGGTACATGGTACTAACCCGGAGAGTCCTATTGGTCGGATACTATTGGCCAACCATAATGGCAGATGCTAAAGAAATGGTAAAGAGATGTGATCCATGTCAAAGGTATGGGAATGAAATTCATGTACCAACTGTACCTATGGAGTCTATTTCTGAGCCAATACCCTTTGCTAGATGGGGGGTGGATTTAGTTGGGCCTCTACCCATGACATCCGGAGGATGCATAACTATTATAGTCTCCATTGCCTATTTCTAAAAGTGGATAGAAGCAACTCCCTTAGCAGGGACCACGTCAAAGGCTGTCATTAAATTTATCTTATCTAATATATACTGCAGATTTGGAGTCCCTCAAAAGATTACTACAGACAATGGGCCTCAAGCATTGTTTTTCTTCTCCTTTCCATCCAGAAGCAAATGGCCAAGTTGAAGTTGCAAACAGAACCCTTTTGTCTGGATTAAAAAAGAATTTAGAGGGGGCTGCGAAAAAATAGACAAGCTATTTACAATAAGTATTGTGGGTCTACCGAACTACTCATCGGGCCGCTACACAAGAGTCTCATTTTTCCTTGGTATATGGGATGGATGCAATCACCCCCATAAAGGCTACTTTACCATCATACAGAGTCCATTACTATTCCAAACAGGCTAATGAGACAGCAATTAGGAATCTGTTGGACTTAGTAGAAGAGAGAAGGGTTAAATCATACTTGAGAACAACACACTATCAAGGTTTGATAAGGAGTAGATTTCCCTTCAAGGTCGAAAGAAGAGATTTTCAACTAGGGGATAAGGTATTTGATATGGAAGTAGGATTTTGAGGGTTAAATTGTAAATAATATAAATTTAAGGATTAAGTATATAATGTAAGTTTAGTCTTTAAATTACATGTAATATAAGTTTTAGAGAACATTTGTGATTATGTATAATTATTAAGGACTAAATAGCAATTTGTCCTCTTTTGTAACAGATTTTACTTTTGAGACTAAGTCTTGGTTCTTCTATATAAAGGGCAAGGCTAACCTAATAAAGGGGTTGAACACTTTTTCTATTGAACACATTTGTGCTTGAACTTTGCCTCTCTAAAAACTCTCTAACGCTTTCTCTCTTTAGATTTCTCTTATAACAATTTACTAAGGTGAAATCTTAACTTATCAAATTGTCGACTCCACTAGGGACTGAATAAAAGAATTCAGTGACTTATTATGTTCAAAATGAACCAACTTTTAGACAAGATTAATACATTAAATGATAAGTATGAACGAAGGGAACAAGAGATCTACTCGGCGAAGCTTAAATCTGAGGTTAGAGAAGAAACAGAAAAGACTGAGATGGGAGATCAATCAGACTGATCTTTTGATGATCGACGGGCTAAAACTGAGCACAAAAAAGCACATTTTGTATCTTCTAAAGAGCAATATTCATCTCGTAAAGGGAAAAAAGATAAGTAGAAGTACCTAACATCTAGTGACGAGGAGGTCGAAAGCTCAGCTTCGGGTTTTAAGAGATACAAGGGTTCTTCGAAAGAGGAATTACACAGAGATCAGTCGAGGAAACATAAAAAGGAGAGTAAATCTAAAAGAGATAATGTGCCTCGTTCTACATGTGCCTCGTTCTACATGGTGCGAAGGAAACACTTTGAATCAGTATGCTGAAACTGATCGAAATCTTTATGTTACAATGGGAACCAATAATCAGTTTATTCAATGTGTCGACTGGAGAAACTCTCCGCTGACAAGTGAAATTTGTTCCATAACGCTTCCGAAGCATTTTGACATTTCCAAGGTAGAGAAGTTTGTTGGGATGCATGATCCCGATAATCACATCAAACAATTCAAGAACTATATGATGAATTTCAAAGATGATGACTGGTTAGTGTGTCGTGCATTTTCACAGACTTTTAAGGGAACAACTCTAAAGTGGTACAATCGGATTTCGATGGGGTCCATTTGGAATTTGATATATTTTTATACTGCATTTCGAAGGCAGTTTGTGGGAAGCAAAAAAATGAGAGCAAATGGTGATACCATTATTCAATACAAGCAGACACCTGGAGAGAAGTTGAAGGATTATACGAAGAGATTTGTTTTGACCAAAGATAGTTTGGACAACTGTGTAGAGAATGTGGTGATGGCAGTTTTTCGCCAAGGATTATTGCGAGGGGATCTAGCCAATGAGAGTACGAAGATAAGAGCCTTAACTTTTGGAGCTTTGATGGCTCAAGTTGAGGATCAGATCAAAGTTGAGGAGTTAACTAGGGTCCGAGAAGGACCGGTTAGCACTCCAAAGAATTTGGTTCAGTCGGCTAATAACCAAGGGCAGCCTTCGAGTGGAAATAGTAATCACCAGTCAAGACAAAAGAAAAATAATTTCCCTCCTCGGAGTGGTGGATATTCAAATCACACTCCATATAACACTTACAATAGGCCTAGACCAAATCAGTGGGTCAAAGCAGAGTATTATGCTGATCTGACAGAGAATGTAGCTGTGATCTGGGATAAGACAAAGAGCTTTGTAAATTTAGGTAGCTAAGCCCAATTAGTAGGCCAATGGAGGAAAAGAATAACACGTTTTGAAGATATCATTGAGATCTTGTGAATAATACAAATGATTGCATTGCTTTGAAGAAAGAGATTCTATTTTTTATTATAAATGGAAAGTTACTCACTTATGTAAAGTCGCAAGGGAGCGGATCGAAAAATAATGTTGCATCAACTTCGAAGGCTGCACCAGATGAGAATTTGATGATTTTAGATTCAAAAGCTGAACCGTTTGATGCTTATTCTGAGTATGTGGAGAAAGATACGAACAGATTTCTTCTGATGGCAGTCAAGGAGCCCATAGAAAAGGGGCACATGCGGGATTTATGGAAGTTCTTTGAATCGTTGGACATTTTTGGAGGCGATTCGATGACTGGTAATTCGGATAGTTTAAAAAAGAGGCATGTTGTCAACTTGACAACTCAAATTAAAGGGAAAATGTCCACACATTTTTATGGAAAGAAAGTTATTCCTTTCATTTTGTTTGATGAATATGATCTACGAGGTACTGCAAGACCAAATGAAGATGTTGTGGTTATTGGAGCTGAGGTGGTTGGCGTCGAAATTCGACGTGTACTGATTGACACTAGCTGTTCAGCTAATGTTGTTTTTAAAGCCACCTATGATAGAATTACAAATCCACCTCAGATTCTTAATCAGATCAAACGATTATTGGATTCACGGGTGTAACAGCTCGTGTGGTTGGAGAATTCGAGCGTGAAGTGAGTTTGGGAAAACGACCATTTAAGAAAAAGGTCCAAGTACTTTTTATGGTGGTGGACTGTCCCACAAGTTATAATGCTATTTTTGGAAGATCATGGATTTCAATGGGGTTGTGTCTACAGTTCATCAGTGTTTTAAATATGTGGTTGGAGATCGAGTGGGAGTCGTTCGAGGCGATCAGAAGGTTGCTAGGGAATGTTATGCCACTGCACTGTGGATCCGAGGATCCAGTTGTGGAGACTTAATGCATGAATAACAGTTAGAAGAGGTACCCTCGGATTTAGAATAAAGGGTTGACTATCCGAGCGAAACCCCAGGGTCTTTAACAATAAGTGAAGAGATTGAGTAGTTCACTTTTTCGGAAGGGAATGTGTTTCGAATTGGAACCTTATTGACCCCGCTTCTACATCAACAATTGCTGGATTTTTTATCTTATAATTTGGATTTCTTCGCTAGGAGGATAGAGGATGTAACAGGACTACCAATTGAGGTACTTCGTCACAGCTTGGCTATTGATCCAAAGGTTAAGCCGGTTATTCAAAAAAGTAGATTAGTTTCCTCGGAGAAGGCATAAGCTATTTTTTCCAAAGTGGATCGATTATCTAAGGTCAGACACATAAGGGAGTCACAGTATCCTTTGTGGACGGCAAATCCGGTTGTGGTAAAAAAGAAGAATGGGAAATGAAGAATGTGTGCGGATTTTACAGATTTGAATCGAGTTTGTCCCAAAGATCTATTTCTTGTTTCTTGAATAGTTCAGTTGATTGACTCTACTTTAGGCAATAAAATTTTAATTTGCATGGATGCTTTTGCATGATATAATCAAATCCAAATGATCCAAAAGATCAAGAATGCACAACTTTCATAACTGATAGGGGCCTGCACTATTATAGGGTAATGCCCTTTGGATTATAAATGCTGGAGCCACTTATCAGAGGTTGATGAATAAATATTTTGCTACTCATATCGGAAGAAATATGGAGGTATATATAGATGACATGGTGGTAAAAAACTCATAGGATGAAGTGCATCTTGATGACTTAGAGAAAGCTTTTATGAATTTAAGGGCAATCAGGTTAAAGTTAAATCCTAAAACGTGCACCTTCGGAGTTTGATCGGGGAAGTTTTTGGGTTTTGTGATCGGTGAAAAAGAAATAAAAGCTGACCCAGAACAATTGAAAGCCTTGATAACAATGAATTTACCTCAGTCTATCAAAGAAGTGCAAATTCTGACACGAAGGTCGATTTATTTCTAGAGTTTCTGACAAATGCGTTCCTTTCTTTCAAGCATTACGAGGACCAAGCAGGTTTGAATGGACATCAAAATGTGAAGCGGCATTCACAAAAATTAATTTTTTTTATCACCAGCTATGTTGTCAAAGCCTCGAAATGGAGAGAAGCTATTTTTGTACATCGCGGTGCCAGATTTTGCACTGAGCGTAGTGTTAATTAGTGAGGATTCAGGAGTTCTGAGGCCGGTATATTATATTAGTAAACATTTTGTGGCAGCATAAAAAAGATATATGAAATTAGAAAAATTTGCATTAGCACTGGTGATTGCTGCTAGGAAGATGCGTCCATATTTTCAAGCACATAATATTGAAGTCCGAACTTCATTCCCTTTGAAAAATGTTTTACAACAACCTGATATTTCAGGGAGAATGACCAAATGGTTAGTAGAGTTGGAGGATTATGACATTTTATTTACACCTTGAACAGCAATAAAAGCGCAAGCACTGGCAGATTTGTTTTGTTGAATTTTATTTGAGCCGATCAGACGAGGAAGAAAACATAAAGGATACTCTAGTGGATTCGAGGTGGGTTGTCTGAGCAGATGAGAGATCTAGAGTTTCAAGGTGCAGTGCTGGGGTTCACTTAATAGCTCCAATTGAAGGGACAATGATTCAATCTATTAAATTTTATTTTCATGCTTCAAACAATGAAGTTGAATACGAAGCTGCTTTGGCAGGTTTAAGATTGGAAAATTTTTGTGAAGCAACTACAATGCGCTTGGAAACGGATTCTCAATTGTTAGCAAATCGGGTATCTAGATTTTCAAAAGCAAGAAAGAATCGTTTGGTTTTATATGTTCGGGAACTTTGGAATTTAATGCTTATGTTTGACAATGTTGTTGTGGAATATATTGGGCAAAGGAGTAACATGGTTGCTTATTCTTTGAAAGAAGAATGGTCAAACTATTTGAAAGAAGTACTTTAAGCTTATCGGAAAACACCTAGAGAGGCTACAAAGAAGACTCCTTTTGCTTTGGAATATGGGATGGATGCAGTCAGCCTCATAGAATCTACGATGTCATCTTTTAGAATAGCTCAATTTTCTGAAAGATTTAATGATGAAGTTCGAAGGGCAAATTTAGATTTGATTGCAAAGAGAAGAGTTCGAGCTCATTTGAATGTAATCCACTATCAAAATTTTATGAGGAACAGATATGATTCGAAGGTGAAAAGAAGAGAGTTCAAAGAAGGTGATAAGGTATTGAGAAAAATTTTCTTGCACACAAAGGAGAAAAGCCTTGAAAAAATGGCTCTGAACTGGGAAGGGCCTTATATGGTTGCTGAGAGGATCAAGCCAGGGTCTTATCATCTTTGTGATTTCGAGGGGAGGATGCTTCAGCATACATGGAATATACAACACTTGAAGCTTTATTGGGAGTAGATTTGTCTTTGTATTTTGGAATTTTTACTTTCAAATGGCGCACTATTTCCTACCCTGTTGGCCCACGTTGCTTTTAACGAGACATTGTGTACATATTCAATATTACTAATTTTGTTAAGGTATTTGAGGTGGTAAGTTTACAGTTTATAATTATATGTTGAAAGTTCAAAGTACTTTGTAATATTCATTTTTAAAATTTAGCATCGAGTAATATGTGAAGAGAAGAAAACCGTTTGTCGATTAATTTAATTCTTTGAAGTATAATAAGCATTTTCTTAACCATACAAACAAAACAAAATGATAAATTTAATCACACGACTTGTCTTCCTCGGACGATTCTTCTTCTGAAGATAATGAATCAGGAATAGGATCGAAAGCTTCACTTGGATGTTTCTTCATGGGAATGTTGTTCCAGAAACTTATGAGGTTGATTTTCGGATAAGTAGCGTGATGTTCTCGAAGAAGAAGAAGGGTTGTTTCTTTTTTCCCGGTGTTAATAGCAGCTACCATGTCTTTGAAAGTCCAGCTTCGGCAGCAGCAACAATGGTAGCTTTTTCCACTTCAAAATCTTTCTTCAGTTTAGCTATCTCTTCGGTCAGTTTTTTATATTTTGTCTCACAAAGGGTAAGAGAATTTTGTAGACTTTTGGAGTTAGATGTTTCGGTAGCGACTTCAGTAGCATGATCACTCTTGAGCTTATTCATATCTTTTTCATTAGAAACCTTCAGCGCTTCTTTGTCAGCAATATGTGTGGTTCACATATGATTTTTCATGAAGAGAGCACCTTTTATAAGTTCGGACCTTGCTACTTCATACAAGTGAAATTGATCAACCACTTTGTCGTGCAAATCTTCTCTTAATTTTTTATCAGCTTCGTAAGATTATTTGTAATAGACCATATCTTTAGCCAATTGTTGAAGTGCAACAATGATTGCAGGATTTGGAGGAGGAAGAGGAAATTTTGTTTCTGCTGAACTAGGACGTTGAATCATATCTAAAGTTGTGGTGGGAGAAGGAGGACATATAATTTTTGGAGACGCCTCAACAGGTGTTGGTCTTCCAAAGTTAAGCATGTGATTTTAGATGCCTGAAGAACATGATCCTCTTCACCAGTAAGCGCTTAAGTGTTTTCAAAATTAGTGAAAATATCCGGATCGAAGTTTTCAGCAATCTGATTTTCATGAGTAGCATTATCTTCGATGATGATCACAGTGTTGTCTTTGGTTGTCTGTTCTTCAACCAATTTGTCGGTTTTGTTGGTTTTCAACAGTGTTTTCATCTTCATCGACCAGTTTATACGAAGTGATTCTCGCCTGTTTCTTTTTCTTTCCATGGGAACTGGAAGAACCTTTATTTTTCTTCGAAGACGGTTCTTGATCTTTCTCTTCTTCAATGGGTGAAAGGGTTTTTTCTGCGGTTTTTTTTTTCGAGGCTTTGGCTTCGATGGAGTTGAAGGGCTAGCACCATATGTGTTACCTGTATTATTTCCTTTTTTCTCTTTGATAGCTTTTTCTTTTTTCTTTTTTGGTAAATGACTCTCTCATCTGGTGCGAATAGAAATGAAGACTTTACAATCGGGTTGAACTATTCGTTTGCAGACTATCTTCGGATCGGGCTCTGACATCAAATTTTGAGGTGGCAAGGAACCCTCTGAGATTGGGAACATGTGGCAGTTAAGAAAATTGATGGGCTGGAAGGCAGTGTGAAATGCATTATTCCATTCTTTCTCAGCCCAAGCAGCAAGGTTTTCCAAAAAAACCTTAGCAGTCGGTCAATGTGCTGAATAACGCCTCGAAATTTCTAAAATTATCATGCAAGAAGAGAATTTAATATATATATATATATATATATATATATATATATATATATATATATATATATATATATATATATATAAGTTATTTCAGAATGTAAAAATTCTGAAGTTCTTACGATTGCTTCTCCAGATGAGATTTAGCTTTGAAGGATTAACATCAGATATTTCTTTGCCATTCTACCATGCTCCTGATATAAAAATGAATTTCTGCTCCCAGAATTCATCAACTTATACGAGATCATCGATGATTTTAAGGTCATTCACCAGGGTGAGATACCAAAAGGGAAGCTTCAGACCTTTCGATAGTTGAGTCAAGTATATGAAGTCTTTGATGCTGATTGGAATCTGAGATAGTCGAGATGTCATTATCATTGAAATAAGTGTGAACCACTGATTTGGTGTCACTTGACTAAGGCATAAGTTAAGAAGTTCGAAGTATTCCACGATCATGGGATCCATCGGAAACCGAAGAACCCAATTGATGATTTCGGGGTAGACTACTAGCTCGTCATCCTTGGAGTCTAAGGGAGTTTCTCCTTCTTTAGGAAGTCGAAGAGTTATATTATCTCCCGTTCCCCATTGTTTTTTAAAGCCGAAGCTTGACTATCCTTGTAATAAATATACCGAACTTTTTTCAGAGCAATGATGTACTTAGCTTCGAGACCCCTTAAATTTCTGCCAATTGTAGCTGTTTCTTCTTTGGAAACAAAGAAAGTATCTGTTTCTTCCTGAGGCTTATGGGTATTTGCTGAGTTCCCATAATCGGATTCAGCTTCGAGATCGGTTCTGGTAGCCTCAGCATCAGCTTCGTTGGCCTTTGATGTTTCTTCTCGAGGTTGTTGAGGTAATGGATTAACAGTTTCTGGTTAGGGTTATTTGTTCGAGGAACTTCCTCAGTTACTTCTGCCTGAGGAGGAGTTTCAGTATCTGGATTCGAAGGGGGGGGGAGTTAGGATAATTTCTGATTCGTCTCCCATAGCAATAAAAGTTGTTCTTCTTCTGGTTATTGAAGAATGATTCGAAGATGGAGTATTTGACTTTTGCCTTAAAGGAGATTCTTCACTAATCAAAGGAGAAATGTACTTTGAGATGAAGAGGCTCAAAGTGTTTTAGGACCTAGGATTTTGGACGAGAAATGTTCTTCGAGTATAGAATAAGGATAAATATTAAGATCTTTGGTTGGATCGAAATTACCATAATAAATTGTTTTGGTGGTTGTTCCAACAGGAGCGCTATTGATTAATCCTGTAGCTCTATATTCTTCTGCTCTTTGAGTAATGCATAATTAGTTGTACGATCCAAAGACTAAGTTGTTATCAAGTTCTAGAGATTTCGGTTTCTTGGTTATGTTAGCCTTGGATTTTCTGGTTCTTGGATTTTTTCTCATAAACCAAAGGAAGGTTGATTAGAGAAGATGAAGGGTGATCGGAGAGTATGGTTTTTTCTGATGAAGATACTGGGAAAAATGAGAAACACAATGAAGGTAGCCAAGCGCTTTGAATTTTCTCTGAAATGATTTGTTTTATGAGAATGAAAAAATGAGGCTACTAATTTAATTTATTGAAAGAAAACGAGACGTGTGAAGTTTAAATGACTTTGATAGTGATGGGGTAGAATACAAAGCGGTGAGGGGATTAAGAGCTCGACATCTGTCAGGCTTGAGATCTAGCTATGGGTCTAAAAGATATAAAGTCATGATGGATTCGAACGGTTATATGAAACGGTTACTTTTGTATATTGTTTGGATAAAATTTGATGATGAGTATATTTTAAAGTTTTACTTCCACAATGATTCGAGGAGTTTTATTTTCATAGCGTTTCGAGGAAACTTATTGGCTTTGAGAATTTATCCGATTTTAGTTACTTCTAATTAGTATTTGTTTTTTACCCCTTTCGAATGGTTGCTTCTAGTGGTTGCTTCGTATGATTGCTTCGAGTATATTTTACAACAACTAATTTGACATTTGGAAGAATTCGAAGACATTTTAGTTCTCATTCATTACTGACATGAGAACTGGGGGGGGGGGGTTCTGATATAGAAGTAGGATTTTGAGGATTAAATTGTAAATAATATAAATTTAAGGATTAAACTGTAGATAATTTAAGTTTAGTCTTTAAATTACACGTAATATAAGTTTTAAAGAACATTTGTGATTATGTATAATTATTAAGGACTAAATAGTAATTTTTCCTATTTTGTAGCAGATTTTACTTTTGAGGCTAAGTCTTGGCTCCTTAATATAAATGGCAAGGCTAACCTAATAAAGGGATTGAACACTTTTTCTATTGAACTCATTTGTACTTGAACTTTCTCTCTCTAAAAACTCTCTAACTCTTTCTCTCTTTAGACTTATCTTATAAAAATTTACTAAGGTGAAATCTTAACTCATCAGTATTAAGGAAAGTCTTCTTACATACCCAGGAGAAGCAATTCTGAAAATTGGCTCCAAACTGGGAAGGTCCTTTTGAGGTCTGTGAGAAAATCAAACCTGGGACATATAGGCTTCAAGATAAAGAAGGAAAACCTTCGAAGCACCCACGGAATGTTGAGCATCTCAGGTTATATTTGGAGTAAAGATTTTGTGTAAATATTTACTTGTTAAATATCAATGTAAATATTATGAGGCATACTATTTCCTACCCTGGTGGCGCGGAGAGGTTTTAATGAGGTCTCCAGTTTTCCTTCAATAACACATAATGCCTTCTTCAAAAATTCGGTGTGATTTTACTTCAATTAAATTCAAGTATAAATTACTTATTCAATACCTCGGATCTCTAGTAGATCGGATAAACTTGGTGGTTGGTCATGACTATTAAATACATGTCATTGGAGATATTAAATACTCTCAGTTTAATACTTATGAAAGCTACTTAAACATTAGCCATGAAAAATTTAAAGTTAAGTATTAAACAAAAAGGAAATTTGATAAATTAAACCTGTTCGGACTTAAACCGAACAGTAGTACAAAATGTGAATTGCCCATCCAAGGACTTTGATTGTTATAAAAACTAAGAAAAATACATGATAAAAACCTTAGGGCTTGTTCCCTTCAGATGTTTCTTCATCCCCATCTTTTTTGGGACTTTTGAGTTCAGCACTTTAACTTTCACATGTACCTTCATCATCATCAGTGGAATCAACTCCACTAGCATAGTTGTGCTTGTCTCCATCGGACAAGGTATGAAATGAGATGTCTTCGTACTCCACATACTTCCGTAAGGGACCAAGGGTTCTCTTGGGGAAAGTCTCATGGAACAACAGCACCATGTCGGATTTGATTCCATCATCTCTTTTTTCTAAGGAGTCTACTACTCCATTGGCATATTCTTCAACACCTGCTTTGATGGCTTTATCTTGCTGACGCTCCAAGGCCTCTTTCTCCTTGGTCATCTCTGATACAGTACCTTCCAACTTATTTTTCTCGTCAATTAGGATTTGGATAGTACCATCCTTAGTCTTCAACTTCTCTTTCAAAGTTGTGAGGCTTTGTGAGGAAAAAGTCTCCAGGCCGAAGTAGTTAGTTTCGAGCTCAGGATTCGTTGCTTCCGATGCGTTTAGCTTGGCTGCCAAATTCTCATTTTCCTTCTTCGGCACCTTTATGCTTTGTTGAGCACTTAGAAGACTGTATGACAGAGATTGTTTGTCATAAGTGAGAGACTTGATAACATTGGTTTGACTTTTTACCTGCCTCTCCAGATCAAGTACTGGCCGGATGTAACCAAGGAGAGAGTGACTCATTGTATCTTGTTCATCGGATATAGAAAAAGACTTCCCATTGTAGGTCACCATGTTGGAGGAGCTGAAGGGACGATAAGGACGTGCAAAATCATCTTTATCAAAGTCATTAAAGTACATACTGATGTCTTGAAGGTCAGAAAGGTCCACGTCATTGTTTCCTCCACCAGCAATCTGTCCGGACTGGAGGTCTGTTGGGATTTCTTCTTGCAAAGTAGGGTCAGTAGGAGCTGTTTATAGGATATAGAGAAACCCTAAAGCATAAAATAGGAAGTTCCTA
The DNA here is from genome assembly GCA_036936605.1 of Limnanthes douglasii subsp. nivea. Taxonomy (NCBI): domain Eukaryota; kingdom Viridiplantae; phylum Streptophyta; class Magnoliopsida; order Brassicales; family Limnanthaceae; genus Limnanthes; species Limnanthes douglasii. The sequence continues at coordinate 321,929,845 of JAUPFV010000003.1, forward strand.
GAAATATGGAAAATTACTAGAATCGAAATAAGGAAAATTACTAGAATCTTAACTAGAAAACGAAAACACTAAAAAAAAGAAATATCTAAAAATAACTTGCAAGCTAGAATAGATTAGGTATTGTAACCGTCTCCTGCATCAGACCTATTTCGAGAAAACAAATTATGTTGTTTCCTGTTTTTCTCGTTTGGTTGTGTAATTATAATTTATAAACATTCTGGTTGCATAATTAGACAATCTTTCAGGATGCGAAATTGTGTACATTTTGGTTGAGTAATTAAACACTGCATCAGGGTGTAAAATTATGTACATTTTTGTTGTGTAATAACTAATTACTCTTTTGTGTTTTACGGTGTCAAATTATGTTAAATTGTGTAAGAAATTTTGTTAAATTGCGTAAGAAAATTATGTGAACTTGTAAATTATTTTTTATTTTTTGTAATTTTGTAGGTTTGCAATGTGTTCATTGGTTGTTTTTAAAAATAATAATCAGGTTTATGTTTTTCAACTTAGTAATTTTGAAAGTTACGACAATATGGGTTGATTTCATAATAAGCATGTGGGATTGGTTGGCTGGTCATGTGTCGTTTTAGATTCACTTATTCGTTTGGTAAGTATATCATCCATTTGTCTTGCTTTATCTCTATCTGCATTCAACCTCCACTCAACCTCTACCCCCTTGAACAAATCCACATCAATACCACCCTGGTTCCCCGAGCAGTCCCTTCTATAGCTGTTTGAGCCAGGTCTGTTGTAGTCTTCATCTTCTTGTTCTTCATTTTACTGGGGTCCTTAGCCCTGGAAGGTAAGTACAACTTGACGTCTTTGGCCTCTTTCCTTTTCAAAATCACATCACCAGGAGGAGGGGTGGTTAGATCTTCCCATGTAAGGTCTCTTCTTCCTGTGGTGTTCCACAAGTGAGACCTCACAAAATGGCACGACTTGAAGCAATTGTGGAAGGCATTCCCCAAGTTTTTGGAAGCCCATGCATTGAGTTTTGCACAAGTCTTTTGCCCTTCTTTCAAGTGTCTAGTGAACTTCTTCGGCAGAACTGGAGAGACATAACAAATTAGTCAGAATAAGAGAATTTGTAGTTTAAGAAGTAAAGAAGAAAAAGAATGAGAAACTTACCAGTACTTTTCCACTTGCTAGTCAGCAAGCTAGGGTTAGTGTTGGCCTTTATCTTCCTGCCATTCTCCCATGTTCCACTAACAAAAAGGAACTGTGTCGTCCAAGGTTTTTCGGACTCTAGCAGGTGGTCCACAACCTTGAAATCATTCCCCATGTTGTAGTGGTAGAAGGTAATTTGATGGTTCTTGCACAAACTTGCTACAGCAGCAAACTGTTCCATTGAAAGAGGGATCTTTGACAATCTAAATGCCATGATACAAGATAGGAGTGTGTACCAGGCATTGGGGCTTAGCTGACTGGGACAAAGTTTGACCAAATAGAAGTACTTAACAATCTCTGGGTCTAAACGGAACCGAAGTCCCCAATTCAGCATTTCGGTGTATACTACCAACTCATTCAATTTACAGTCCATGGGGGTCTCCAGATTGATTGGTATCCTCACTTTTACAGACTCCGGAATCCTCCATTTGGCCTGAATCCGAACTAACTCGGCAGTGTGAGTGTAGACATAGTTGATATTTTGCAAAGCCAGCAAATATTTGACGCTGACGTGTTTAAAAAAAGGGTCTACTTTACCCTCTAGACTCTCCGGAAGAGAGTCTGGATGAGTCATAAAATTTTTAACTTTACTTTTAATTTTCTTATCTGAGGGATCATCGCCTGTCTGGGTTGACGTCTCGGTCTCAAAAGGGGCCTCTTCAATATTGTCCTCCATATTCTCTTCCATCACTGTGGAAGGTTTTTCAGTTGTCTTTAAAGAAAGTTGCAATCCGGAGGGCTTGTCCTTAGGAGCAGCTTTAGCCACCTCCGATCCGGAAGGTTTTGAGGATGATGGTGTGGACTGAGTTTTGGTTTCGCGGGTTATCCGCCAAAGAGTTACCCTCTCTGGTGACCTTTATGTGTGAGAGCCCATCATTATAAACGGTGAGGGTTTTCTGATGCTTCAAACAACTCTTTCTTTGGATATAGGGTGCTCAGATTCTTGCACGGAGGAACCACAAGGGAGGGGTAAGAGGTTTGGTCTGAATGGAAGTTTTCTGGGTCTAGTTTTTCTTGAGTAAGATGACTGGTTTTCTCTTTCTACTTTCCTTGCTCTCTCTAACCCAGATAAATTCAACCAACCTCCTTTAAGTAAGGCGTTTCTGGCTGTGAACATATATCTTTCAAGAATAGTTTGAAAATGAAGATGCTTTTCTCTCTAAGAAAGTTTTGAGTGTGGAAGACAATAGAATAGTAAATATATATATATATATATATATATATATATATATAACAGTAAAAAACAACAGTCAACAAGGAAAAGTTGAATAGGGTTTTTTGCAATGATTAAGGGTTGCGCAACGTATGAAAAATTATCCCTAGGTAACTTTCTAAACCTAGTGGGTGCGACGATCTAGGAAAAATAATGGCTGGAAGGTCAAACTAGATATTGACACGTGTCCCACGATTTATGAAAAAAGTCTTAGAATTCTGGAAAGAAAAATCAGTCCTGATGAAATTCGAACTGGGTTGTTTGTGAGAAAAAGGCTTTTCAGTTCGCACGACGCAAGAAGATCAGACAAAATTGATGTTGACTTGGTAATTTTTTTAACCCTTCCAAAGATACTTTGCAAGACTTAAAAAAGGGGCTACTAATGAGTTCGGATCTTCCAGTCGCAGCCTACCTATTAATCCAAACAGGGGTAATTCGGACCATATCACACCACTATAAATCCGAACAGGAAAAACGTATATAACTTTTGACTAAGGTATTTTCTAATCTATTTAAACACTAATGGGTCTTTAAATTTGACCGGGTTTCACAACCCGGCCCGATAAGCCCATGGGTCAATAATTAAGGTATAAATACCCCAACCACTCTCATTAATGAGGGTGATCAGAATTAATACTAGTAGGCTGCTAAATTATCTCACTACTCCTTACACTAAACACAAATCTCCTCAAACTTACTAAAATATCTTACAAAACTACCCTCAGCTCAAAATAAACCAAATTAATAAGGAGAGGGTGGTCAGCTGACGCAGATGCTTTTGTTAATGCATCTGCAGCAGAATTGGCGAGGCGGGGTACTTACTCGTACTGGACATAATGAAAATCTACTTCAAATTCCTGAAGAATCGCGAGGTAAGATCTAGTGGCTTCCTGATTGACGTCAAAAATTCTCTTATCCTGATTTATAACTAACCGGGAATCCGAGTGTACGTAAAGGTTATCAGCACCACATATTTGTGCCAAACACATCCCTCGAATAACAGCCTCATACTCGGCTTCATTATTAGTTGCTGGGAAATTGAAAGAAATACTTCCTTGATTTGCTCCCCGACTGGTGTTCGTAAAAATATGCATGCACCTCTCCCTAAATTGGATGACGCACCATCGACTTATAAGATCCAAGTGCTCCCCTCTGCACAGGTAGTGAGGTCCTCGTTGGTTGGTCGGCGGGCGGAGAATTTTGTTAAGAAATCGGCCACGGCTTGGCCGTTAATTTCCCTACGTAGTTCGAACTGGATATCGTATTCCCATAGTTCAATTGACCACTTAGTTAATCGCTCTAAAATATTGGAGTTGTGTATTATAGTGCGCAGAGGAGAGGATGTGCGGACGATGATAATATGAACTTGAAAATACGGTCGCATTTTGCGCGCTGCTACTAGCAGACCTAACGCGAGTTTCTCGAGATCCATGTAACGTGTCTCGGCATCGGCTAATACCTTGCTAGTGTAGTAGACGAGGAGTTGACTTTTTTTCTGTTTCTTTGACCAGTACCGCACTGACAGCGTGGACAGAGACAAACAAATATAAATACATAACGTCACCTGGTGCCGGGGCGGTGAGTATTTCGGGGGAGGTAAGGTAAGCTTTCAAAACGGTGAAGGCGGTGTTGCATTCATTATTCAATTAAAATTCCTTTGTGCCTCGCAACACTTCAAAGAAAGAATGGCTTTTGTCTGAAGCCTTTGATATGAAACGGGACAAGGCCACGAGGCATCCGGTTAGACACTGAACTTCTTTGATGTTTGACAGGGGTGACATTCGTAATAATACTTGTAGTTGAGCGGGGTCGGCCTCTATGCATTTTTTGCTGACCATATAACCTAAAAATTTGCTTGTTCGGACACCAAATGAGCATTTTAGTGGGTTCAGCTTTACGTTATACTTACGTAAGATTGCAAAGACGTCCCGAAGTGCTTCCATGTCGTAAGATTTGTCGGTCAAGGACGTTCGTTTTGACTATCATGTCATCGATATAGGCTTCCATGTCATGTCCTAACTGGTATTTAAAGATCTGGTTGATGAGACGCTGGTAGGTGGCACCTGCATTCTTCGGTCTGAAAGGCATAACAGTGTAGCAGTAAATGCATCGCTCGGTTTGGAAAGCGGTGTGCCCCTTATCGCTTGGGAGCATTCAGATCTGGTTGTACCCGGAATACACGTCCATGAATGACATATAGTCACAACCGGATGCAGAACCTACCAGCTAGTCGATTCGTGGCAAAGGGTAGACATCTTTCGGTCAAGCTTTATTTAAGTCGGTAAAGTCAACCCACATGCGCCAGTCACCACTTTTATTTTTTACTAGTACCAGGTTAGCAATCCACATGAGATATGGTACACAACGAATATGGCCGAGCTCGAGTAGTTTGACGACCTCCGAGGTGATGGCTGCTTGCTTCTCACTTGAAAAAGATATACGCTTCTGTCGTACTGGTCTGGCATGAGTGTCGATGTTTAGCTCATGGCATATGATATCCGGGTCAATTCCTGTAACATCTTGAGCAGTCCACGCAAAAATATCTAGATTGTTATATAGTAAAGCTACTAATAGGGTTTTGAAACCTGGATCCAACGTAGCCCCAAGGCGAAGGACACACCCGCTTGCAAGTGTTTCGTTGATGATGCATTCGGCCTCGACATCCTGCTCCTCGCCATCGCGGGGGTCATCCATGATGTCAAGCGAGGGGGTTTTGATTTTTTGGACGGGACCCCCTTCGCCGGCTAATTGCTATCTGATTGGTTTGCTTGGGTCCACGATCACCGAGTAGCATGTTTGTACCGCTTGTTGGCTACCGCGGATGATGCTCACTGAATTACCGATGAGGTTCTTAACGCATTCATGAAAGATGCAGGGAGTTGCTTCCATCCTGTGTAGCCACGGGCGTCCTATGATTGCATGGTATGATCTCGGGGTGCTCAAAATATGAAAGATGGTGTTAAGCTCCTTTTTTGTCGCTCCATGTCCTACCCTTACTAGCAGCTCGTCTTCCCCGACACATTGGGATGTTTTGCCTTCATACCCGGTTAGAGTGCCCTGCGTGGGTTTATATGGTGGGATTCCTACCATTTGATCATAGTTGGCTTTGAATATGATATTGGCCGAGCTACCCCCATCGACTAATATCTTTATCATCATAACCCCTCCGACATCTATAGTTATTGTCAGAGCGTCCTCGTGATGGGTGGCTACGCCTCTTATATCGCCATCTTTAAAGACTAGGTTGACAACTGGGTCCCGGTAGTGACTGTAAGAGGGTCTGCCTACGGACAATACTTGCCCGTCCTCCCTTGGCCTCTTCATTGCATGATGGTCTGCCTCAGTTAGAGAACCCCCTCCAGAAATGGAAGGCATTTATTGATTCTTTCTTGACCCATCGGTTCGATCCTCTTGTCGGTTGGATACATCGTTTTACAGTGGTTCCTCTTGTCTAATATGAGTGCTCTTCAGTTTGTTGCCCTGAAACCTTGATCCTTGCTGGCGTACAAATTGTAGTAATAATCCGTTATCTACCAATCGTTGTATTTCCTCATGTAGTTGTCAGCAGTCGTTGGTTGCATGGCCGTGATCATTATGGTATGCACAGAAATTTTGGGTCGACCGTTTGTAACTCGGGGTGGACATGGTACAAGGGGACTGGTATCGTATCTTGTCTCGGGTGCGGTCGTAAATAGTGAAGATCGATTCTGCGAGTTGGGTGAATTTCCGCGTGGGGTTTTGGTAAACTATCGGGCGTTGGTTGGTTATGACCCTCGTGGATTCTCTTATGGGTATGTAGCTGCCTCTCAAAGATGTCCCCCTATAACCGTCGGCGCTTCTTCACGATTCCCTGCTATGCAAGTCATCGTTCCTTTAGCTACCCTCCACAGAAGTTTTAATGGCTGGAGTAATTTCTCCTAATGGCAGCGGGACCCTGGTGGCGTCATCTACCTTGATGAATTGATCCGCTCGAGCCAACAGGTCACCTATTTTATCACAGGGGAACATGGTTAGATCAGCATATAGTTTACCTTGCATATCCAGTCCCCGTTTGAGGGAAGCTACCGCCATGTTTTCTGCCAGGTCGGGGAGCTTGTTCATGGCATCGACAAATCTTCTGATGTAACCCTTGAGAGGTTCCCTCCTTTTTTGGTAACGGTCCATGATGGAGTCGGGATCCAGGCGTAGCTTCTTGTTCCCCATGAACCGGTTTCCGAATGCACTCCAGAGTCATGTGAAATCGCTTATGGAGCCTTTAGGGAGGCAGCTGAACCACTCCATCGCGTTGACCTTAAAGGTCATGGAAAGAGCCCTACATAACATTGCGTCATCTGGGTTAAAGGCGAGCATCATGTTTCTGAACTTCTCCAAATGCCTTTCATGGTCTCCCGATCCATCATATGCCTCCAAGCGAAAGAGGTTGAATTTCATTGGGAGCTGGGCGGTGACTATTTTTTCTACAAATGGTGACTCCTTAAGAACGTAGCCAACCATATTCAGGCGTATATGATCGTATTGCTCGATCATTCCTCATTTGTCAGCGTTTAGTGTTATTTGCCTCTGGCGCTTTTCCCCACCGCTTTCTCATTTTCCTTCACCATGCTTATCCATTTTGGAAGATCCTTCTTGCACTGTTGCTCGACTTACTTCGACGATGGACTTTGGGGGACACTGGTGTTCCCCGGGACGCACTTTTGTTGTCAAAGTGTTAATAGCTTCTTGCAGCTCCGTCATGTTCACCCTATTTGCTAAATCTCTGACCTCCTGGTCGCGATCAACCTTACCTTGCGCCACCTACATTTTCAAGATTTGTTCCTCCAAGAGTCTAACCTCAGTTGTGTCCTCCGGGTTGCTTGGTTGTAGGGGGCGATCCGCCAGGTTAGTAACCAATTCTGCGATAGCTGGCGCCACTGGTGGGTCCACCGCAATCAGAAAGTTTGTCTGCAAGTCGTCGTCCAGGTCGACCTGGTTGGGTGGCAGTGGGAGTGTTGATCCTAGGGTTGGCTCGGTCAATTGATTAAGGTTGGCCATGGTGATACATCTCTCGGTATGTTCAATATCAATCCTGGATCGAGTTACTACCATTGGAAAAGAAATTGTTTTGATCTTTCCCATAGACGGCGCCAAAAATGTTATGGGAAAAACCTAAAACACCAAAATGTCAAGATAGTAATATTATTAATTCGAGAAGATTTGTGAACATAAGATTTGCATCGTCTTTTGTTTCTTATACAAACTACCTTTGACAGTTACTCTATCATTAATTACATATATTTAATGCGTTGAGACCTAATTTAAATTGATTGATATATATCCTTCTTAATCAGCAATCCCGAAATATTTGACTGTTGACTATGCATCATTGATTAACGGTCATTAACACACTCCTCAATGCGACTTCATAGATGTTATTGAGATAAACAGTTAGTTTGGTGACTTACCAAACATAACAGTTTTTGCTATATTGTTCGGTCGGCCCTTGTGCTAGTTAGTCCTTGATTGAGCTCGACCTTATATACATTGTTTGTGAAGTTTCCGGTCGTGCATACTAAATTCCATATCAACTTGAACCGAGCGTGCTCATTTTTGCTCATGCTCTGCTCGGCTAAACGTTGAGCGCAACTTGGATTTCGTATCCTTCCTTTTCAAGAATATCAATTTTGGTCGAGCGTGTTCATCTTTGATCATGCTCTGCTCAACTCAAAGCGAGTGTGTTCGGTTTTATGTTTTTCTGTTCGGTTTGAATGTTTGTCTGCTCTTCTGGATCTTCCTTGACTTTCCTTTTGTTATGCTCCGCTTCGATGCTTCTCTTTTATATTGGCCGCGAGTATCTATTCCTTTATCAATTTGGTTACGAGATTTAAATATTTTTTACTTAAATATTTTTTTGAACACCACATTTTAATAAATTTGTTGTATAAAAACTTTGGCGAAGTATTTATATAAATGACGAGGAATTTATCAATGATGACATCTAATACCAATGGTTTAGCATTTGAGTTTATATTCCGTGACCTTATGGGTATTTGTTAGTGTTAAATGCTTTCAATCTGTTATTTGTTATTCGGTTCTTCTTTGTTCATTAAACAGATACCTCAATTTGTTATTTGTTATTCGGTTCTTCTTTGTTCATTAAACAGATACCTCTGCTTTCTAGACGTCGTCCATGGAAACTTTCAATGTTCTTAGAGTACTTAATTTTATAAGGACTGCCGGCGGATCAATAGCTAGTTCAACTAATATGGATTCATCGAGCCCTTGTTTTTAGTACATTCTTCCATTTTCGTGTGTATAATCACGTGTTTTATCTTTTTAAAAAATATATTTGTAAGTCTATAAATGAACTTAAATAACCACCAGTTTCTCAAGTTATCTTCAATTCGACTAATATTAACATGCGATTTGATCTAATAAATTTGAGCTTGACACTAGCTATGATTTCTATTTTTAAAAGATATTTATTTCTTTTTTTTTTATAATATAATATTTTTTATTTATATAATATATTTTATGAATAAATATAACTGATATAAGTAAATTTTAATTTTATATTTTTAAATTATCATTTCTGCAACGATGCATCTACCAGTTTGTTCTAAAATAGGAGTAACTAATCAATATTTGTTTGCAGTGTATTTTAACTTATAATCTAGTTGGGCCGAACAATAATGTTCAATGTGAATTATTTGGAAAAGTTTATTCGATTTATATATACAACTAGAAATTAATAAGTACTTTAGTCATTGACAATAGCTGTTTCACATCAACATCAGAAAATTAATAAGTACTTCGGACTTTTTCAATAGCTGTCTCACATTAAAAGCCGAATTAAAAAAGTTGTACTCGCTGGCGTTCACAGTGCCGTTTTTCCTGGAAATCACCTTAAAGATACTTCCAATCAGCGTTGTCAACGGTTCTCCGGAATCGAAAACCGGATCGGGACCGAATCGATAAGGACCGGACCGAGAATCGGACCGAACCTTATCGGTTCGGTTCGCGGTTCGATTCTAAAAACCGAAAACCGATAAGGAACTGAAAAAAAAAACCGATTAGGAACCGAACCGATAAAACCGGTAAATCGATAGGACCGATATGGAATCGAACCGATAAAACCGGTAAGCCGATAGAACCGATACGAAATCGAACCGATAGAACCGATAAACCGGTAAAACCGATAAAAAATTGGACCAATAAAACCGTTAGAACCGATTATTTATTTTTATTATTTATTTATTTATAAATTATAATATCAAAATTAATAGTTAATTACCGATTTTTTAACAAAATCAAAAGATTATTTTATAAACTTTAGTTTTTATATTATTTACTTCAATATAAAAAATTAAAAATCAAATTTTAATTGGATTTAATTTTTTTAACCGGACCGAAACCGGACCGATAACGAACCGAACCGAAACCGGACCGAATCGAAACGGACCGAAACGAGACCGGACCGAACTCGGACGGAACGAACTCGGACCGAACCGGAACCGGAACCGAACTGAACCGAACTCGACCGAACCGAACCGGACCGGACCGAACCGAAAACTTAGCGGTTCGGTTCGGTTCCAAAAATTAGAACCGAAAGCTTAACGGTTCGGTTCGGTCCGAACCGATAAGCTTAGCGGTCCGATCCGGTTCCGGCAAAACCCGGACCGAACCGGACCGATAACAACCCTACTTCGAATGGATTATGCAGGGCGAAGTTGATGAAATACAAAAGCAAACATTTAGATTTACGAAGTTATAATGAGTTGTTATGAAAATAAAAATAAAAATAAATTTACAGATAATATATAAAAGTACTTTTATAAACTAGTGTAAAAGAATATTAATATTTTTTATGAGGTAAAAGAAATAGTCTTAATTTATATAATATCATAAATAATTTATAAAAACCTTAATAATTTTATTGATATAAAATATGATTTTTTTTGTTTATTATAAATAACTTTGTAAACGTGTTACGATTTTTTTTTAATGTAAAATAAAAAATCAAACTTCAATTTTTTATAGTACAAAAATATTCACAATGTTTTGTATTTGTATCAAAATAATTTATAAAATTCTTAATAATTTTATTGATATAAAATATGATTTTTTTTTATATCATAAATAACTTTGTAAACATGTTACGATTTTTTTTATGTAAAGTAAAAAATCAAACTTCAATTTTAATAGTATAAAAAATATTCACAATGTTTTTTATTGATATAAAATATGTTTTTTTTTTCATAAATAATTTTGTAAACATGTTACGAATTTTTTTTATGTAAAATAAAAAATCAAACTTTAATTTTTATAGTATAAAAAATATTCACAATATTTTGTATTTGTATCAAACTAGTACTCTATATTAGAGCTAACATATGTCACTTTCTCAATACCCACATGTTTTAAGGATTATTAATGTAATTTTTTAGAATATAAAAGATCCGTGTAGTAAGATAAAAGTGAACATATGAAACTAATTTGGTACAAATGCGTGAATAAAGTAGTATTTATTCTATTACTAATATTTTTTATTTTTTATTTTTTATTTAATATACATAAAAATAAATTAATTAGCTAAAATATTGCTTATTACCATAATATGTGACGATAATTTTATTATCATTTTTTTTATATTTTGTACGGGATTCAATTGATTGGTACACAAATCGTTCTTTATAATAATTTTTTATTCATAATCTAAGTCATATTTTGTAGTGGTTTTTGTGTTACCCATAAAAAGGTTTTAGGTTTAGGTTTGAATTCACACTACCCACTAACATCACTTAATGATTTGAGACTTTCAAACTTCTTAATATAACTCAGACTACTTCACTAAGTTGTTTAATAGTTGAGAATTGATTTGGAGCTGACTGCTTCTTTGCGGGTCTTTTGCGGGCCCTTAGTCTGTCTGCGGGTCCTTTGCGGGTCCTTAGTATGCCTATTTCTTGTAATCTTGGATTAAAGAGTGCACTAATTTTGACACTCCCCCTTAGTGCATTCTTTCGATAAGCTAGACTGAGAGCTCCTCTGAACTCTTCGAACTTCGATTTGGGAAGAGCCTGAAACAATATAGGCTACAATAGCTTGCCATCCAGCTCCAACAACAAATGATGATAAAACAGGATGAAGATTGCTAATGATCATACATAAAGATGTCAATTGTGTTAACTCTCTAACTAAATGTTAAACTCTTTCATTGTCTGAAAACAACCCTGGGTACACATCTTTGTATACAATAAGAACCATAAAAAACAGAAGTCCAATATATGTCGATGATATAACTGACACTATTAAAGAAAGTTTCGCCATTCTTGGATGTCTTGTGCCTAGCTCGTTTGATACTCGAACACTGATAGGTGCATTTGTTCCAATGGCAATATAGGCAGTCCAAGTCATTATGTTCATGCATATAGAGAGAGCTGCAACATAAACTTTTTCATCCTCTAGATATCCAGCAAACAATATTAATGTTTTGAAATACCATACTTTCAAGTAGAACATGACAGCATGAGACAGCTTGGGTGCCACCCCTGATCCTGACCTTGGCCCACGTATAGAAGCATTCCCTTTTGGGTTTAAATTAACACTAGCAGAATTAAACTCATCACAGGAGTTTACCTTGTTAACATCTTTGAGATTCACTCTTTCTTTTTCAAAACCAAAAAGTCGATCTCTTCTCTCACTAGGATGGGCGTTGTGGTCCATTTCAACCTGAGGAATAGTGGAACGTATAGTTAGGCCTGTCTATTGGAAGATGCTATCTGATTTCCCTAATTAAACAAATCCACCAGCATTACCAAGCCTAAACCCATTAGAGTCGTTATTTAATGTTGAGCGACCATTTATGTTTGAAGGAATTGGAATTGTAATTGTTGTTGGAGCAATGCACTCAAGATTTCCCTGTTGCTTTAAGAAAACTATATCATCATCATTCATAACACGAAAAAAGGTCTCCATCTCCCTTCAAAATGCGTTCGAAAATACACGACCAGAATTGATAACAGCAGTTACAGCAGCTAATAGCTCCTTATGTCCGTCATCTGAAACAATATGAAAACCAACTTGTGCACTCGTTGCTGCTGTATGCTTCCGTCGTTCATATGCCTTGCGGCCAGAGAGTTTCATAGTTGAAGGACGACTTGATTTGTTTTCGGTCTTTTCAAAAGCAAGTCTGGCACTTCGGAGTTGTTTTGCTGTTTTGATATTGCTAAGCTTTTCAGCTGTCGGCACCATAGACCTTGACAAAGAAAAATTACGAGTTGTCCTCCCTTGCCACCGCACTCTATCTCCAACCTCTTCTCTAGTCCCCAACTTACTCTTTCTTGATGGTACACCGACAACGGACACCTTTTGGACATGTACGTTTTTCTCATCCACCTCATCAGACTTTTTGCCTTTTTTATTTAGATTTAACCTCAGCAGTCCGTGACACTTCACTTTCAGATGTTGCCGCCGATGACATATTGTCACTTTTTAGTTTTATCTGTTGAGGAGAATTCCTTGGTGTTCGTTTACAAAATCCCAATCCAATTTCAGTACCAGCAACATGAGAAGTAGTATCCACAGAAAGGCTTTCATCATTATTAGAACCCAATGGAACAAAATTTGTTCTCCTTGCAATACGTGAGATCTTCTGTGGTCTTTGACCTGCTCATGGAGCAACAGGTGGGGATGAGGATTGATTTGTTGTTGTACACTCGCGGCTACTAACTCCCGTAGCAGTGGGTGGCTTGTTTGTATAATTAGAAATCTTTGGGTCACTAGGAGCGCTAGTACTATGGACAACAAAGGCACAAAGGGAAACTGGTTGATTAATAACTGAAGTCAGGTTGTCCAGTTCATTAACAACCTTAATCGAGAAACGATTTTCCCACTGTCGCTCATTGCTCTCTTCAGCATCATATGGAACATTTGTATCTCATTTAACGATTTTTGAATAGCAGTTTGGTTTAATATGGCATGAAGTAAGATCGTAATCCATGAATCAAATAACGTCTTAGCCTTGCATCACTGATAGGTTCATCACTATCCAAACCTGAAATTTCCTAACATACATTCTTAACCTTAATAAAGTAATCAGAGATCAACATATTACCTTGTGTTGAAGAAGCAAGCTCATTCTTAAGGTATTGAAGCCGCATAGTATTTTTCTGGGTAAATAACCTGTCAAGAGTATCCCAGATTTCCTTTGGAGAATCCAACGCACGAACCTGATCAATAAATTCCTTACCGATCGAAGTTCTCAATGCGAGTAAATCCTTTCCGCACCTTACTTTCCATTTCTTCAACAACTTAGCATTTTCCGGAGTATCACTATGAAGTATCTCGGTACCGGAAACAAGATCTCATAAATCTTGTCCTTGAAGGAAGGCCTCCATACACAACCGCCCTGATCAATAAATTCCTTATCGATCGAAGTTCTCAAAGCGAGTAAAGCCTTTCCGCACCTTACTTCCCATTTCTTCCACAACTCAACATTTTCCGGAGTATCACTAGGAAGTATCTCGATACCGGAAACAAGATCCCATAAATCTTGTCCTTGAAGGAAGGCCTCCATACACAACCGCCAATTTTGGTAATTGGTTCCAACAAGCTTCTTTAGAGACATAAGATAATATAGATTACTTCCATTCATATTGATTTAAAAGTAATAACACTTGACACGATTTCTCCGGTTAATAAAATCAAACACTTGATATGCAGAGACATTGCTCTGATACCATAAAACAAATTTAACAGACACAGGAACTCAAACAATAAGCACATAAGAGTTGATTTTATTACTTAAAGAAATGAAACAAAAGAGTTTGATACTTATAGAAAATGTGATTCACACTACCCACTAACATCAATTAATGATTTGAGACTTTAAGAATTCTTATATAACTCCCACTACTTCACTAAGTCATTTAATAGTTAAGAATTGATTTGTAGTTTTCTGCTTCTTTGCGGATCCTTAGTCTGTCTGCTTCTTGTAATCTTGAATTAAAAAGTGCAGTAATTTTGATACCATTTAGTTGCCAAAATCAAAATGGGTCTAACCTTCCCCATTACGAAACACAAGTAAGTGCTCTAAAACAAGAGATTTCCAGCACATATTAGAAGTATCGGGTCTTTATATAGAATCACTCCCGGTCCATATAAAGATTTTTACAAATGAGACAAAATCAGATACAACATCACTCCTGATCCGTATAGAGATTGTTGCAAAAAAAGCAAAATTAAGTCAATTTCCGTGATTGAACAAAGGAAAAAAATTGATTCCCAAAATCACTATGTTTTGTTGCCTAAGCTTCAATTCAGTACCCCTAACAACAAGATTATTATTTTAAAAGCAAACAATTATTCTATTGGCGTATTTTTCCGTCGTCAAGTTTTTTTTTTTGCAAGTTCCATCACAAATAAATTTGTTTTATTATTAAAAATATTTTATCAAGATACTAGATTCAGGAAATTATTATGTTTTGTTATATTATGATAGGGTTATTTTAATGGTGTTTTATTGGATGAAAGAAAAAAATCTTAATATGTGACATATATATATATATATATATATATATATATATTAGAATTGTATTATTTAGAATGATTATCTTTTATAAACTATAAATTTAATGCTATTATTTCATAAATATCAAAGTAATTCGATATACAATGAATTGAGGCTCTTAAGAAATCGAGCGCAATAATAAAACTCTATAAATCCTAAAGCCCAAACAAATACTTTAATAAGGATTTTAACTAATTAAAATGGATCAGAAAGGGATTAAACCTCAACCCGGATCAATTGAGAAACCCGACATATAAATACATTCCAAACTCTTGAAACCCTAGCATCTCTTCAATTCCAAATCAACTCTTCTAGTGAAGTAATAGCCACCATTCTACCTAGAACCAACCAGCTCCACCAGGCTACTAAAATCTAATTAAACTTCAATAGAGAACAACAACCATACAATCCATCGATTGCTGCATCACGGAATCCCCACAACCAGGCGAATCGAGAGAACAGACTCTATAATTGAGGAGATGCACCCGCAGAGTACCCAATATTGAGCAGTTATATATTTCGATTAAGTGATAGAAAGAGGGAGCTCAGTGAAATAGGTATGGAACTGGGTGAGTGTCCCCAAAATACTTCGAGCTGAACTATCAGAAAGGAAATCTAAAGATCCAGCGAGACCATATCTAGAATCAGATTGCTTCACGAAGGAATTTAGAGGTAAAGATCTTGAGCTTTGCGAAATTCATTTAAGTTATCTCAAACATGTAATGATATTGGAATGATTGATGCAGATTTGAAGACCAAAACATGATTAGGGAGGTATAATCTGTTATAAATCATATCCGAAAGCACCCAGAAGAGAATACAAGTCAGCAACCCACACAAAGCCTCAAGGAGTCGACAACGAGCTAACCGCAATCTTCATAGATAGACTGATTTGATCAAGGTACCAATTGATTCTCTAATTTTTGCAATTAAGATTATAGTCAGGAATTCTTATTATAAAGTTATAGACATCATACTAATTGATCTAATCACTGGAATGTATTTATGTATAACATCAACCAAATTGACAAAATGATATACAACAATCAGCAACTTAACACCTCAACCTGATTTCAACCAAGCTACCAGTCAACAATTAATCTTCAATAGAAAACCAAAAATCCATTGATTGTTTCTTCAAAGATTCCCCACAACCAGGCTATTCGAGAGAACATACTCAAAAAATGAGAAGATGCACCCCCAGAGTACCTTATCTTGAGTTGCTTCAATCTTTCGATAAATACAACAGAAATATGGAGCTCAATAAGATAGATAAGGAAATGAGATGAGTGCCTCCAAAATACAGGTAAGGTGAACTCTTACAAAGGAAATCTAGAGATCCATCGAGACCATCTCTAGAACCGGAGTGCTTCACGAAAGAATTTATCAAGGTACCAATCTTTCTTAATTTATGCAATTAACATTATAGTCAGGATATTCCTGCTATAAAGTTAGAAACATCATACTAATTGATCAATTTACAAGAATGCTATTTAGGTTCAACATCGCAAAAAGATATACAACAATCAGCAACTTGATACGTAGCATAGACCCACGCTTTCCAACAAAGAAATAGCATGAAGATGAGGAAGGACCTGATTATGAGCAAAATCAATCTTTATTTTGAATTTTTGAGTCCATTTCGTAAGCCATTCTGCATCTTGGTTTTGGATTCTAGAAATGTTGATAAGAAGCATTGAAGGAGAGATGAGGTCCATACAACACTTCAAAATAGGACTAAGAAAGTTAGGGTAATTGCATTTAGCTAACTAGTTAAAGAAAACCTACAAATATATTTTTATATCTATATTTGACCATCTTTCTTTCTTGCAGATAATTAGTTCGTCTAGAAGCGCTTTTATTTCAGCAGCCAGAGGCGAAAGGTTCCCATAAAGGTTCCTAACACCTTTGATAATATATCATTCTTCATTCCTGAATATAACTTCCCCGTTTGCATCGTCATTGCTAGCTGAAGAGCCATCAAAATTCATCTTAATCGTACCATAAATTGGAGCTTTCGACTTTAAGTAACTAGTTTTAATATCATGCTTGATAGAGTTGTGGGATCCCAACTTATCTACTATATTAGTGTCCCTATCCCAATGTTTAGGAGTTGAGAGGTTAGAATAGTATAGGCTTACCAAAATATGATTGATGTAAACAATTGCAAAAGAGCTAGAACAATGAGACCCTTTGAATTTTGCTTTGTTTCTGGTATGCCAAATAACCTAAGTAATTATCGACGAGATCGTAAATCTGATATAAGCCTTTTACTTAGATGAGCTAAACCAATTATTTATGATATGAGTTGTAGTCATGTATCTGCAAACCTTAACTTTAAATAAATCAGCGTAGTAAGACCAAATAGGCCAGACAAAACAACAAGACACAAAAGATGGTTAGGTGATTAACTGGAATCGCATAATTGGGATTTCGAAACAGTTGTGAAGCGTTTTTTTAAAGAATAGATACAATAAAAATACAGTTTTTAAGGATTTTCCATAACAAAAAAGAATATTTTCTTGGAGTAGATTTTCAAATCTTGTTTAGCATATTGGAATGGTTGTAATTGGTGTGGATAATTATCGCCTGAGGGTAAAATTGTAATTTGTTCGGTGTTTTGTGGAAGTATATAGGTGTTTAATATTTAGAGTAGAGTGTAGAGGGAGAATTAAGCAGCCTGGTTGTATTTAATTTTCATTACCCATATTTAATGCAGGTTATACCCTTACTTTTGGGCTTTTTAGGTTTTCGGGTCATGTTTTAATGGACCCGGGTCATGTTTAAAGACCCATGAGCTCTTAGTAGGAAAGCAAGTAGCTTAGTCAAGAAGTGTTTAGGTTTTTTAGTACTTTTGTCATAGTTCGAACAGTTCAATAGGCTGAGTGTTCGAAGTGCCCTGTCCGATCCGGTGAGCTTGGTCTGATTTGTCCCTGTCCGGAGAGGAGGCAGAATTCGGACTCATCAGGAGCCCCTTTTTTAGGTGTTTGTTCAAATACCTTTGTCAAAAACCTGAAAAACTGTCCGAAGTCAGGGGTAGTTTTTCCCGGACAGGTCTCTCAAATTGGGCTATGGCTTTATCCGGACTGATAAAGCTTTGTGAATCCAAACTGTTTTTTGCCAGAGTTTATGGGACATGTGTCGCTTTCTGGTTGGTTTCTTCAACCGTTTTTTCACCTTGAATTTCGAACCCACCTTCTTCAAAAAGCAACCTCTTTATTAAAGTTGGTGACATCAGCGCCGTCTTTAATCATTACCAATCTTTTCGAATTCTCAAAGGAATCAAACTCCTTTTTCAGATTTACCATAAATTAAAACACTTTCTACTGTTTCACCATCACTCTCATTTTTACTCTGCAATTTCTTAAAGCTTTTTCTCTCCAAAACAAACTTTTACCCAAATCGTTTATGTTCACAGCGAGGAACACTTTGATCAAAGGTGGGTGGCTCAACCTCTCTGAACTTGAAAAGGCGCAGAAAGTCGAAAGGAAAAGGCGCATTGCAGCGGGCTTACCCGTTTCGTCCATCGACAGACCAGTAACTTCAGCCACAGAGTCAGATCAAGGCTCTTCTTCCTCTAAAGACATCAAGCCAAAAAGGTTATTTCAAACCAATCTCTCCCCCATTATCTCAGGTTCTTCGGTTCAAGAATCGGAACATGTGGTTGAGCCAGGTGTTACTGTAACCAGTTTCAAAAAACCCTCCCCCTTCCTAGCTATGGGGTCAGACATTGAACATTCCCCTCAAAAACTAGTTGACCAGAGAAAAGGCCGGTTAGTCAAGGGCCAAGCTTCCAAGGGCACCCCTTCCAAATCGGGTGCCAAAGACAGTGGTACAGGGTCAGAAGTGCCCATTAAAGTTCCCAAGGACAGGCTGTCCGGTCCAGAGGGCATTAGCTCAAGTCCCCGGAGGGACACATCTACATCAGAGCCCCAACCGGAGGCCAGGAACCATGAAAATACTGGAACTCATCAGTCCGGAAGCCAAGCTGAGCCAATTCTGAACCTTCCCCTTACCACAGCTGCTGAAAATCCCTCAATAATCATGGAGGAAGTAATGGAGGACTCCATCGAAGAGGCTCCATTCGAGTCTGAGCCCTCCGGACAGACTAGTAGTGCCATTGCTGCCAAAAAAGACAAACGCAAGGAAAAGTTATGCTTGAGGCATCCGGATCTGCCGGAGAGTCTCGAAGGAAGGGTGGGGCCTTGTTTTCACAAGGTCAACGTCAAGTACCTCTTTGCCCTGTAAAAAATTAACTACGCATTCATCCACACACCCAAGCTGGGCCGGATGCGTACGAAGTGGGGAATTCCAAGAACGTGAAGATACGAATCCCTATCAACCCCGAAACTCCCATGGACTGAAAATTGAGTGAGATAGTCATCTTCACGGAGCTGTTCAATTGGGGACTTAGATTCCCTCTGGACCTAGAAATTGTCAGATACTTCCATCTGATAAAGCTCTGTCCAAGCCAGCTGAGCCCCAATGCTTGGTACACCCTCATGGCTAGCATTATGGATTCAAGGCTCTCCGGGATCCCTCTACCAATGGAGGAGTTTGCTGCTGTGGCCAGTCTCTGCAAAAACCATCACATCCCCTTCTACCATTTCAACATGGGGGATAACTTCAAAGCTGTGGATGACTTGCTAGAGTCAGAGAGGAATTGGAAGACCCAGTTCTTGTTCGTAAGTGGTGCATGGGAGAATGGGCAGAAAATTAAGTCTGGTGTCAACCCGAGTCTTCTCACAAGCAGGTGGAGGAGTGACCGTAAGTCTCCTGCTTTACACTTTTATCTCTTTTTTAAAAGTTAGTTTAAATTAATTTGTTTTATTTTTGCCTTAGCAGAACTGCCCAAGGACTTCAGTGACCACTTGAAAACCGGGCAGGCTACTTGCACCAAGATCAATGCTTGGACTGCTGAGAAGTGGGTGAACCGGTTCCATGTTGCTTTTACTGGAGGCAACTTGGCAAGGTCTCATTTGTGGAACACCACAGGTCGGAGAGACTTAACTTGGGAAGAGCTCACCACTCAGCCTCCTCCGGATGTTGTGCTCAAAAGGACGCATGAACCAGATGGGACACTCTACTTGCCAGGCCGGGCCAAAGCCCCGAGCAAGATGAAAGGAAAAAAGAAAGGCAAGAAAGTGGTTGGTGAAGCTAACCCTGGAGAGGTGGAGGAGGATGCTCCAATACAACCGGAGGGGTCAGTCCCCAGTCAAATTGATACTGCTCTCTTGGAAGTGGTGGAGCAGGAGACTGAAATGCAAGAAGTGCACTCCCCAAACCCTCGAAGGGCTTCCAAAAGAGATCATAAACGGGGAGGTGAAAGCAAAGACAGGGAGGCCAAGAAGAAAAAGACCTCTAAGGGTGACGAGCTTTCTCTCTGAACTTCGGAGCGTCCTCCCCAAGTTGACCCCGCTGACCCAACACAAGCACAAGAGATACCTGGTGACTTCCAAACCGATGAGGTTGAAGGGGGAGATCTTAGCATTGACGGTGTGGACATCACTGGTCTTGGTGGGCTTGGTGAGTACTTCATGAATCTTCCCAGAGATGATTTCGTCGGGCCTTATCTCCCTCCGAGCACTTCAAACTCAGTCACTTTTAATGGTAAGACCTTTACTGTTTCAAGTGATAAGGATGCTATAGCTTACTCTTTGTTAAGCAATGTTCAACCGGTGCTTGTGCTAGAAAAGCAAGTTCAAAATCAGGCAGACATCATCAAAGACCTCAAGTCTAGCAGGGAGAAGCTGTCCGACGATCTTCTTACTGCTACTTCGAATGCTGCCATTTTAAAGGAAGAAAACGAAGAGCTGAAGAGAAACCAGGAGGAGAGTACCACAAAAGTCCCCACACTTGAGAATACTATCACAGAGCTCCGGGAGAAGCTGTCCGGATTGGAGAAAGATCTTGCCACTTCAAGAGGGGAGACCAAGGCCAAGGACCAAACCATCACCAACTTAACCAGTGACAAGATTGCTCTTGAGAATTCGGTGTCCCAGGATGCTGAGGAGAAAGCTGCTTTGCTAAGGGAGCAGGAGGCCAAAATCCAAGCCAAGATCGACGCTTATGCCAACAATGTGATCGACACCCAAGAGCAAATGTATGCCAAGGTGAGATCAGACATGGTCCTGCTTTTCCATGAGAAGTTTCCGAAGAGGAACCTAGGGGATTTATGGCTTCACGTAGAGGTTGACGACCTCCCATATCACACAATGGCCGAAGGCGATCGGTTTGACTTCTCCAGTGCATCCTCATCTGATGACGAAGAACATATCGGGGAGAGTCTAAACGAAGGGAAAGATGATCCTAAGGGAAAGAAGAAGGTAGTTGAAGCTGAGCCATCTTCAAAGGCTCAGCCTTAACTTATGAATTACTTTTTAATTTTTATCGAGACTAAAGTCCTTGGAAGGCCAAGGCACTCTTTTTTGTAAGCGTGTCCGGTATTTGACCGGATAGGTCTTTTATTCTGTTTTGACAATTTGAAAGTCCTTGGAAGGCCAAGGCACTTAAGTTATTTTAATGAATATCTTTGTTTTGCACCATTCTCACATTCTTTCATGGTCTGTTCCAATTTTGTTGGCTAGTGTTTAAATAGCCCTTAGTTATTTCATAGTGAGAGTGTTTAAATTCTCCGATGACGAATGTTTAAGTGGTCATCACTTTTTTATTTCAATCCGGATAGTGTGACAAGGGACAAAATTAAAACACTTCAGAAATTTTTTAAGAAGGCATCAAATTTTATTTAGAACCTGGACACCTCATTAAAACCTCCCCGTGCCACCAGAGAGGAAATAGTATTCCCCCAAATATTTACATGGATGTTTAAACAAGTAAATATTTACACAAATACTACTCCAAGTACATCCGGAGATGTTCGATATTCCAAGGGTGGGTCAGAACTCTTCCATCCTTGTCTTCTAGCCAATATGTTCCAGGTTTAAGCCTTTCAACAACTATATAAGGTCCTTCCCAAGTCGGAGCCAATTTGCCGAACAATTTTTCTTTAGTGTGTAAGAAGAATTTCCTCAATACCTTGTCCCCCGATTGGAAATCTCTTCTTTTAACTATGGAAGCAAATCTGCTTCTCATCAGACCCTGATAATGTGCAACTCTAAGGTGAGCTTTAACTCGTCTTTCTTCTACCAGATCGAGCTGACCTCTGATTGCCACCTCGTTAGCGCATTCGGAGAAGTTGTGAACACGAAACGATGGGAGAGTTGCTTCTATGGGAGCTACTGCATCCATCCCGTAGACCAAAGCAAAGGGTGACTCCTGTGTTGCAGCCCCATGTGTTGTTCGGTAGGCCCACAAGACCTCTTGTAAATAACTAGGCCACTTCCAGCAGCCCCTTCCAAATTATTCTTCAAACCGGACAGTATAGTTATGTTAGCCACTTCAACTTGTCCATTTGCTTGTGGGTGGAAAGGTGAAGAGAAACAATGTTGTATACCCCTTGAGGCACATAAAATTTCCATTTCCCTATTGTCGAACTGTGGCCCATTGTCTGTTGTTATCTTTCGTGGGACTCCAAATCTGCAACAGATGTTGGATAGGATGAATTTTATGACAGCTTTTGACGTTGTTCCTGCTAGAGGGGCTGCTTCAATCCACTTCGAAAAGTAATCTATAGCCACAATTATAGTTCTGCGCCCTCCGGATGCCATAGGGAGAGGCCCTACTAAATCCAACCCCCATCGAGCAAAAGGTATAGGCTTAGAAATTGACTCTAAAGGAATGGCTGGGACATGAATTTCATTGCTGTACCTCTGGCATGGGTCACACCTTCTTACC
This sequence comes from Limnanthes douglasii subsp. nivea, assembly GCA_036936605.1. Taxonomy (NCBI): domain Eukaryota; kingdom Viridiplantae; phylum Streptophyta; class Magnoliopsida; order Brassicales; family Limnanthaceae; genus Limnanthes; species Limnanthes douglasii. The sequence continues at coordinate 321,952,566 of JAUPFV010000003.1, forward strand.
AGTTCCTTAGCATCTTTCATGATAGATGACCAATAGTAACCGGCTAGTAAAACCCTCATTGTTAAAGCCCTGAATCCACAATGAGCTGATCCCGCACCATCATGTAATTCGGAGAGGACTACTTGAGACTCATCATCCCCCAAACAGCGCAGAAGAGGTTTACAATAAGAATTTTTATACAGAATGTCTCTCAGAATGATATAACCACGAGCCTTGTGTTTCAATTTTCTTGTCAGTGATTTATCCGGAGGCACGATACCATCGGAGAGGTATTGCAGGAGAGGAAACCTCCAGTCCTGAGGTTGTTTCACCTATACTTCAAAAATTTCCTCTTCTTTACGCATATTAAGTTGAATGGAGGGGCTCTCCAGTACATGGATCCATTGATATGACTCTGTGTACGCTATTATGGTTGCTAATGAATCTGCTAACTCATTTTCTGTCCGGGGTATATGCTCATAAATAACGCTTTTAAACTTGAGTGCTTCATTTTTAAGAAGGAGTAAATATTTCACAAGCTGCTCATTTTTAGCCTCAGATTGACCTCGGGCATGGTGGATAAGAAGCTGGGAGTCACTCAGTAGCTTGACCCTCTTAGCCCCACAGATCTAGGCTAACTTTAATCCAGCTATAGCCGCTTCGTACTCAGACTCAATATTGGAAGCCCTGAATGCAAAACATATAGCTTGGTACATTTTATCACCATATGGAGAAGTCAAACACACCCCTGCACCACATCCCATGGTGCTAGATCCACCATCTGTCCGGACGACCCAGACCTTTTTATCTTTTATGTCAGTAGTCTGCTCCGAATTTCTGTCGGAGTGAAATTCAACCAAAAAATCAGCCACAGCTTGGGCCTTGACTACTGTTCGAGGAGCAAAATCTATGTCGAAATCCCCCAATTCTACTGACCATTTAGTCATCCTGCTTGAAATGTCTGCCTTTTGGAGGACGTTCTTCAAGGGAAAAGAAGTCCGGACGATGATAGGATGAGCCTGGAAATAAGGCCTCATTTTTCTTGCAGCTATTACCAGGGCTAATGCTAACTTTTCAAGTTTCAAGTAACGCCTTTCTGCATCTATCAAACTTTTGCTGATGTAGTACACTGGATGGGGATAACTATCCACTTCTCATACCAACACAGCACTGATGGCACAACTTGAAACTGCCAAATATATGAAGAGTGTCTCCCCATCAACTTGTTTAAACAAAGTTTTAGGGGAGGACAGGTGCTTCTTGATCTCATTAAAAGCCTCATCACACTGTGAGGTCCAATCGAATCCCTTTGCACCCTTCAAGGTTTGAAAGAACGGGGCGATTCTGTCCGAAGACCTTGAGATAAATCTGTTTCAAGCAGCTAATCTCCCCGTTAGTCACTGTAATTCTTTAATATTTCGAGGAGGCTCCATTTGGAATAGAGCATTAAGATGGTCCGGATCGGGCTGTATCCCATGCTTACTTATAATATAGCCTAGAAACTTCCCGGACTGCACTCCGAACACACATTTTTCTGGGTTTAACTTCAAATTCACTTTTACCAAGTTGGCAAAAGTTTCTTGGAGGTCTGCCAAGTGGAATTGCTCATCCACACTCTTCACCATCATGTCATCAATGTATACTTCCATATTATTTCCAATTTGATTAGCAAAGGCTTTATTCACCAATCTCTGATAAGTAGCCCCATCATTTTTCAACCCAAATGGCATTAGCTTGTAGCAATGAAGACCCCTGTCAGTGACAAATGTGGTATGCTCTTGATCCTTTGGATCTACTTGGATCTGATTGTATCCGAAGAAAGCATCCATAAAGGATAGCAGCTTGTTCCCAGAGGTGGAGTCTACTAGCTGGTCAATCTGGGGGACTGGATACAAATCTTTTGGGCATGCTCTATTGAGATCTGTGAAGTCAATGCACATGCGCCACTTGCCATTTTTCTTTTTCACCTGGACCGGATTGGCAGTCCACAAAGGATATTGAGACTCCTTGATATGCCCCATCTTTGTAAGCCTGTCAACCTCTTGTCCAATGACATCAGCCTTTTCCTTGGAAAAAGCTCTTCTCTTTTGAACCACTGGTGCTATATCTTTCCGGACGGATAGGTGATGTGATATCACCTCTGCTGGAACCCCAGTAACATCAGCATTGCACCAAGCTAAAACGTGCTGAGGTTCTTCAAAAACTTCAACATTTCACTTTTCAAACCGGGTGGCATTTTAGACCCTATCTTGACACTTTTTCCTTTTTCTAAACAATGTATCTCTACCTCTTCGACCGATATTAACACTCCAGGGGTCTCTCTGGGGTCATCAATTTCACCCTCACCCCAAAAAAGCCCCTCAAATTGCTATTGCTCATTGATACGAACTACCCCCAGCATCCGGGGGGCCAAAACTGTAGCATAACATTCCATTGCAACCTTTTGACTGCTCCGGACAACACCCACCTGTCCCTGAACAACATATTTCAAACATTGGTGGACTGTTGAAGCCACTGCATGCATCCTAGAGAGCCAAGATCTCCCAAAGATAGCATTATAGCAAGTGGGGCAATCCACCACAATAAAAAGTATTCTGACCATCTTCTTGAAAGGGCCTTTGCCCAACAAAACTTCTTCTTCGAACTCTCCGATCACATCTGCTGAGCTGCCAGTACAGCCCACAATTGATCTGTCCGAACTCTGAATTACAACTGGATTTTTCATTCTCTTGTATGTGGTTAAGAAAAGGATATTGGCTGAGCTTCCGGTATCCACCAAAATTCGTCTTATGTCATTGCCCCCAATAGACGCTCCTATGACAACAGCATCTTCATGAGGGCCATCTATATCTCTTAAATCATCTTCATAAAAAACAATGAAGGGGAATGGAATTTGTGACTGATAGGAAGTCATGCCTCCTTATAGTTGGGTAGCCAAAGTATAAACTTCAATAGAGAACAACAACCATACAATCCATCGATTGCTGCATCACGGAATCCCCACAACCAGGCGAATCGAGAGAACAGACTCTATAATTGAGGAGATGCACCCGCAGAGTACCCAATATTGAGCAGTTATATATTTCGATTAAGTGATAGAAAGAGGGAGCTCAGTGAAATAGGTATGGAACTGGGTGAGTGTCCCCAAAATACTTCGAGCTGAACTATCAGAAAGGAAATCTAAAGATCCAGCGAGACCATATCTAGAATCAGATTGCTTCACGAAGGAATTTAGAGGTAAAGATCTTGAGCTTTGCGAAATTCATTTAAGTTATCTCAAACATGTAATGATATTGGAATGATTGATGCAGATTTGAAGACCAAAACATGATTAGGGAGGTATAATCTGTTATAAATCATATCCGAAAGCACCCAGAAGAGAATACAAGTCAGCAACCCACACAAAGCCTCAAGGAGTCGACAACGAGCTAACCGCAATCTTCATAGATAGACTGATTTGATCAAGGTACCAATTGATTCTCTAATTTTTGCAATTAAGATTATAGTCAGGAATTCTTATTATAAAGTTATAGACATCATACTAATTGATCTAATCACTGGAATGTATTTATGTATAACATCAACCAAATTGACAAAATGATATACAACAATCAGCAACTTAACACCTCAACCTGATTTCAACCAAGCTACCAGTCAACAATTAATCTTCAATAGAAAACCAAAAATCCATTGATTGTTTCTTCAAAGATTCCCCACAACCAGGCTATTCGAGAGAACATACTCAAAAAATGAGAAGATGCACCCCCAGAGTACCTTATCTTGAGTTGCTTCAATCTTTCGATAAATACAACAGAAATATGGAGCTCAATAAGATAGATAAGGAAATGAGATGAGTGCCTCCAAAATACAGGTAAGGTGAACTCTTACAAAGGAAATCTAGAGATCCATCGAGACCATCTCTAGAACCGGAGTGCTTCACGAAAGAATTTATCAAGGTACCAATCTTTCTTAATTTATGCAATTAACATTATAGTCAGGATATTCCTGCTATAAAGTTAGAAACATCATACTAATTGATCAATTTACAAGAATGCTATTTAGGTTCAACATCGCAAAAAGATATACAACAATCAGCAACTTGATACGTAGCATAGACCCACGCTTTCCAACAAAGAAATAGCATGAAGATGAGGAAGGACCTGATTATGAGCAAAATCAATCTTTATTTTGAATTTTTGAGTCCATTTCGTAAGCCATTCTGCATCTTGGTTTTGGATTCTAGAAATGTTGATAAGAAGCATTGAAGGAGAGATGAGGTCCATACAACACTTCAAAATAGGACTAAGAAAGTTAGGGTAATTGCATTTAGCTAACTAGTTAAAGAAAACCTACAAATATATTTTTATATCTATATTTGACCATCTTTCTTTCTTGCAGATAATTAGTTCGTCTAGAAGCGCTTTTATTTCAGCAGCCAGAGGCGAAAGGTTCCCATAAAGGTTCCTAACACCTTTGATAATATATCATTCTTCATTCCTGAATATAACTTCCCCGTTTGCATCGTCATTGCTAGCTGAAGAGCCATCAAAATTCATCTTAATCGTACCATAAATTGGAGCTTTCGACTTTAAGTAACTAGTTTTAATATCATGCTTGATAGAGTTGTGGGATCCCAACTTATCTACTATATTAGTGTCCCTATCCCAATGTTTAGGAGTTGAGAGGTTAGAATAGTATAGGCTTACCAAAATATGATTGATGTAAACAATTGCAAAAGAGCTAGAACAATGAGACCCTTTGAATTTTGCTTTGTTTCTGGTATGCCAAATAACCTAAGTAATTATCGACGAGATCGTAAATCTGATATAAGCCTTTTACTTAGATGAGCTAAACCAATTATTTATGATATGAGTTGTAGTCATGTATCTGCAAACCTTAACTTTAAATAAATCAGCGTAGTAAGACCAAATAGGCCAGACAAAACAACAAGACACAAAAGATGGTTAGGTGATTAACTGGAATCGCATAATTGGGATTTCGAAACAGTTGTGAAGCGTTTTTTTAAAGAATAGATACAATAAAAATACAGTTTTTAAGGATTTTCCATAACAAAAAAGAATATTTTCTTGGAGTAGATTTTCAAATCTTGTTTAGCATATTGGAATGGTTGTAATTGGTGTGGATAATTATCGCCTGAGGGTAAAATTGTAATTTGTTCGGTGTTTTGTGGAAGTATATAGGTGTTTAATATTTAGAGTAGAGTGTAGAGGGAGAATTAAGCAGCCTGGTTGTATTTAATTTTCATTACCCATATTTAATGCAGGTTATACCCTTACTTTTGGGCTTTTTAGGTTTTCGGGTCATGTTTTAATGGACCCGGGTCATGTTTAAAGACCCATGAGCTCTTAGTAGGAAAGCAAGTAGCTTAGTCAAGAAGTGTTTAGGTTTTTTAGTACTTTTGTTATAGTTCGAACAGTTCAATAGGCTGAGTGTTCGAAGTGCCCTGTCCGATCCGGTGAGCTTGGTCTGATTTGTCCCTGTCCGGAGAGGAGGCAGAATTCGGACTCATCAGGAGCCCCTTTTTTAGGTGTTTGTTCAAATACCTTTGTCAAAAACCTGAAAAACTGTCCGAAGTCAGGGGTAGTTTTTCCCGGACAGGTCTCTCAAATTGGGCTATGGCTTTATCCGGACTGATAAAGCTTTGTGAATCCAAACTGTTTTTTGCCAGAGTTTATGGGACATGTGTCGCTTTCTGGTTGGTTTCTTCAACCGTTTTTTCACCTTGAATTTCGAACCCACCTTCTTCAAAAAGCAACCTCTTTATTAAAGTTGGTGACATCAGCGCCGTCTTTAATCATTACCAATCTTTTCGAATTCTCAAAGGAATCAAACTCCTTTTTCAGATTTACCATAAATTAAAACACTTTCTACTATTTCACCATCACTCTCATTTTTACTCTGCAATTTCTTAAAGCTTTTTCTCTCCAAAACAAACTTTTACCCAGATCGTTTATGTTCACAGCGAGGAACACTTTGATCAAAGGTGGGTGGCTCAACCTCTCTGAACTTGAAAAGGCGCAGAAAGTCGAAAGGAAAAGGCGCATTGCAGCGGGCTTACCCGTTTCGTCCATCGACAGACCAGTAACTTCAGCCACAGAGTCAGATCAAGGCTCTTCTTCCTCTAAAGACATCAAGCCAAAAAGGTTATTTCAAACCAATCTCTCCCCCATTATCTCAGGTTCTTCGGTTCAAGAATCGGAACATGTGGTTGAGCCAGGTGTTACTGTAACCAGTTTCAAAAAACCCTCCCCCTTCCTAGCTATGGGGTCAGACATTGAACATTCCCCTCAAAAACTAGTTGACCAGAGAAAAGGCCGGTTAGTCAAGGGCCAAGCTTCCAAGGGCACCCCTTCCAAATCGGGTGCCAAAGACAGTGGTACAGGGTCAGAAGTGCCCATTAAAGTTCCCAAGGACAGGCTGTCTGGTCCAGAGGGCATTAGCTCAAGTCCCCGGAGGGACACATCTACATCAGAGCCCCAACCGGAGGCCAGGAACCATGAAAATACTGGAACTCATCAGTCCGGAAGCCAAGCTGAGCCAATTCTGAACCTTCCCCTTACCACAGCTGCTGAAAATCCCTCAATAATCATGGAGGAAGTAATGGAGGACTCCATCGAAGAGGCTCCATTCGAGTCTGAGCCCTCCGGACAGACTAGTAGTGCCATTGCTGCCAAAAAAGACAAACGCAAGGAAAAGTTATGCTTGAGGCATCCGGATCTGCCGGAGAGTCTCGAAGGAAGGGTGGGGCCTTGTTTTCACAAGGTCAACGTCAAGTACCTCTTTGCCCTGTAAAAAATTAACTACGCATTCATCCACACACCCAAGCTGGGCCGGATGCGTACGAAGTGGGGAATTCCAAGAACGTGAAGATACGAATCCCTATCAACCCCGAAACTCCCATGGACTGAAAATTGAGTGAGATAGTCATCTTCACGGAGCTGTTCAATTGGGGACTTAGATTCCCTCTGGACCTAGAAATTGTCAGATACTTCCATCTGATAAAGCTCTGTCCAAGCCAGCTGAGCCCCAATGCTTGGTACACCCTCATGGCTAGCATTATGGATTCAAGGCTCTCCGGGATCCCTCTACCAATGGAGGAGTTTGCTGCTGTGGCCAGTCTCTGCAAAAACCATCACATCCCCTTCTACCATTTCAACATGGGGGATAACTTCAAAGCTGTGGATGACTTGCTAGAGTCAGAGAGGAATTGGAAGACCCAGTTCTTGTTCGTAAGTGGTGCATGGGAGAATGGGCAGAAAATTAAGTCTGGTGTCAACCCGAGTCTTCTCACAAGCAGGTGGAGGAGTGACCGTAAGTCTCCTGCTTTACACTTTTATCTCTTTTTTAAAAGTTAGTTTAAATTAATTTGTTTTATTTTTGCCTTAGCAGAACTGCCCAAGGACTTCAGTGACCACTTGAAAACCGGGCAGGCTACTTGCACCAAGATCAATGCTTGGACTGCTGAGAAGTGGGTGAACCGGTTCCATGTTGCTTTTACTGGAGGCAACTTGGCAAGGTCTCATTTGTGGAACACCACAGGTCGGAGAGACTTAACTTGGGAAGAGCTCACCACTCAGCCTCCTCCGGATGTTGTGCTCAAAAGGACGCATGAACCAGATGGGACACTCTACTTGCCAGGCCGGGCCAAAGCCCCGAGCAAGATGAAAGGAAAAAAGAAAGGCAAGAAAGTGGTTGGTGAAGCTAACCCTGGAGAGGTGGAGGAGGATGCTCCAATACAACCGGAGGGGTCAGTCCCCAGTCAAATTGATACTGCTCTCTTGGAAGTGGTGGAGCAGGAGACTGAAATGCAAGAAGTGCACTCCCCAAACCCTCGAAGGGCTTCCAAAAGAGATCATAAACGGGGAGGTGAAAGCAAAGACAGGGAGGCCAAGAAGAAAAAGACCTCTAAGGGTGACGAGCTTTCTCTCTGAACTTCGGAGCGTCCTCCCCAAGTTGACCCCGCTGACCCAACACAAGCACAAGAGATACCTGGTGACTTCCAAACCGATGAGGTTGAAGGGGGAGATCTTAGCATTGACGGTGTGGACATCACTGGTCTTGGTGGGCTTGGTGAGTACTTCATGAATCTTCCCAGAGATGATTTCGTCGGGCCTTATCTCCCTCCGAGCACTTCAAACTCAGTCACTTTTAATGGTAAGACCTTTACTGTTTCAAGTGATAAGGATGCTATAGCTTACTCTTTGTTAAGCAATGTTCAACCGGTGCTTGTGCTAGAAAAGCAAGTTCAAAATCAGGCAGACATCATCAAAGACCTCAAGTCTAGCAGGGAGAAGCTGTCCGACGATCTTCTTACTGCTACTTCGAATGCTGCCATTTTAAAGGAAGAAAACGAAGAGTTGAAGAGAAACCAGGAGGAGAGTACCACAAAAGTCCCCACACTTGAGAATACTATCACAGAGCTCCGGGAGAAGCTGTCCGGATTGGAGAAAGATCTTGCCACTTCAAGAGGGGAGACCAAGGCCAAGGACCAAACCATCACCAACTTAACCAGTGACAAGATTGCTCTTGAGAATTCGGTGTCCCATGATGCTGAGGAGAAAGCTGCTTTGCTAAGGGAGCAGGAGGCCAAAATCCAAGCCAAGATCGACGCTTATGCCAACAATGTGATCGACACCCAAGAGCAAATGTATGCCAAGGTGAGATCAGACATGGTCCTGCTTTTCCATGAGAAGTTTCCGAAGAGGAACCTAGGGGATTTATGGCTTCACGTAGAGGTTGACGACCTCCCATATCACACAATGGCCGAAGGCGATCGGTTTGACTTCTCCAGTGCATCCTCATCTGATGACGAAGAACATACCGGGGAGAGTCTAAACGAAGGGAAAGATGATCCTAAGGGAAAGAAGAAGGTAGTTGAAGCTGAGCCATCTTCAAAGGCTCAGCCTTAACTTATGAATTACTTTTTAATTTTTATCGAGACTAAAGTCCTTGGAAGGCCAAGGCACTCTTTTTTGTAAGCGTGTCCGGTATTTGACCGGATAGGTCTTTTATTCTGTTTTGACAATTTGAAAGTCCTTGGAAGGCCAAGGCACTTAAGTTATTTTAATGAATATCTTTGTTTTGCACCATTCTCACATTCTTTCATGGTCTGTTCCAATTTTGTTGGCTAGTGTTTAAATAGCCCTTAGTTATTTCATAGTGAGAGTGTTTAAATTCTCCGATGACGAATGTTTAAGTGGTCATCACTTTTTTATTTCAATCCGGATAGTGTGACAAGGGACAAAATTAAAACACTTCAGAAATTTTTTAAGAAGGCATCAAATTTTATTTAGAACCTGGACACCTCATTAAAACCTCCCCGTGCCACCAGAGAGGAAATAGTATTCCCCCAAATATTTACATGGATGTTTAAACAAGTAAATATTTACACAAATACTACTCCAAGTACATCCGGAGATGTTCGATATTCCAAGGGTGGGTCAGAACTCTTCCATCCTTGTCTTCTAGCCAATATGTTCCAGGTTTAAGCCTTTCAACAACTATATAAGGTCCTTCCCAAGTCGGAGCCAATTTGCCGAACAATTTTTCTTTAGTGTGTAAGAAGAATTTCCTCAATACCTTGTCCCCCGATTGGAAATCTCTTCTTTTAACTATGGAAGCAAATCTGCTTCTCATCAGACCCTGATAATGTGCAACTCTAAGGTGAGCTTTAACTCGTCTTTCTTCTACCAGATCGAGCTGACCTCTGATTGCCACCTCGTTAGCGCATTCGGAGAAGTTGTGAACACGAAACGATGGGAGAGTTGCTTCTATGGGAGCTACTGCATCCATCCCGTAGACCAAAGCAAAGGGTGACTCCTGTGTTGCAGCCCCATGTGTTGTTCGGTAGGCCCACAAGACCTCTTGTAAATAACTAGGCCACTTCCAGCAGCCCCTTCCAAATTATTCTTCAAACCGGACAGTATAGTTATGTTAGCCACTTCAACTTGTCCATTTGCTTGTGGGTGGAAAGGTGAAGAGAAACAATGTTGTATACCCCTTGAGGCACATAAAATTTCCATTTCCCTATTGTCGAACTGTGGCCCATTGTCTGTTGTTATCTTTCGTGGGACTCCAAATCTGCAACAGATGTTGGATAGGATGAATTTTATGACAGCTTTTGACGTTGTTCCTGCTAGAGGGGCTGCTTCAATCCACTTCGAAAAGTAATCTATAGCCACAATTATAGTTCTGCGCCCTCCGGATGCCATAGGGAGAGGCCCTACTAAATCCAACCCCCATCGAGCAAAAGGTATAGGCTCAGAAATTGACTCTAAAGGAATGGCTGGGACATGAATTTCATTGCTGTACCTCTGGCATGGGTCACACCTTCTTACCAGTTCCTTAGCATCTTTCATGATAGATGACCAATAGTAACCGGCTAGTAAAACCCTCATTGTTAAAGCCCTGAATCCACAATGAGCTGATCCCGCACCATCATGTAATTCGGAGAGGACTACTTGAGACTCATCATCCCCCAAACAGCGCAGAAGAGGTTTACAATAAGAATTTTTATACAGAATGTCTCTCAGAATGATATAACCACGAGCCTTGTGTTTCAATTTTCTTGTCAGTGATTTATCCGGAGGCACGATACCATCGGAGAGGTATTGCAGGAGAGGAAACCTCCAGTCCTGAGGTTGTTTCACCTATACTTCAAAAATTTCCTCTTCTTTACGCATATTAAGTTGAATGGAGGGGCTCTCCAGTACATGGATCCATTGATATGACTCTGTGTACGCTATTATGGTTGCTAATGAATCTGCTAACTCATTTTCTGTCCGGGGTATATGCTCATAAATAACGCTTTTAAACTTGAGTGCTTCATTTTTAAGAAGGAGTAAATATTTCACAAGCTGCTCATTTTTAGCCTCAGATTGACCTCGGGCATGGTGGATAAGAAGCTGGGAGTCACTCAGTAGCTTGACCCTCTTAGCCCCACAGATCTAGGCTAACTTTAATCCAGCTATAGCCGCTTCGTACTCAGACTCAATATTGGAAGCCCTGAATGCAAAACATATAGCTTGGTACATTTTATCACCATATGGAGAAGTCAAACACACCCCTGCACCACATCCCATGGTGCTAGATCCACCATCTGTCCGGACGACCCAGACCTTTTTATCTTTTATGTCAGTAGTCTGCTCCGAATTTCTGTCGGAGTGAAATTCAACCAAAAAATCAGCCACAGCTTGGGCCTTGACTACTGTTCGAGGAGCAAAATCTATGTCGAAATCCCCCAATTCTACTGACCATTTAGTCATCCTGCTTGAAATGTCTGCCTTTTGGAGGACGTTCTTCAAGGGAAAAGAAGTCCGGACGATGATAGGATGAGCCTGGAAATAAGGCCTCATTTTTCTTGCAGCTATTACCAGGGCTAATGCTAACTTTTCAAGTTTCAAGTAACGCCTTTCTGCATCTATCAAACTTTTGCTGATGTAGTACACTGGATGGGGATAACTATCCACTTCTCATACCAACACAGCACTGATGGCACAACTTGAAACTGCCAAATATATGAAGAGTGTCTCCCCATCAACTTGTTTAAACAAAGTTTTAGGGGAGGACAGGTGCTTCTTGATCTCATTAAAAGCCTCATCACACTGTGAGGTCCAATCGAATCCCTTTGCACCCTTCAAGGTTTGAAAGAACGGGGCGATTCTGTCCGAAGACCTTGAGATAAATCTGTTTCAAGCAGCTAATCTCCCCGTTAGTCACTGTAATTCTTTAATATTTCGAGGAGGCTCCATTTGGAATAGAGCATTAAGATGGTCCGGATCGGGCTGTATCCCATGCTTACTTATAATATAGCCTAGAAACTTCCCGGACTGCACTCCGAACACATATTTTTCTGGGTTTAACTTCAAATTCACTTTTACCAAGTTGGCAAAAGTTTCTTGGAGGTCTGCCAAGTGGAATTGCTCATCCACACTCTTCACCATCATGTCATCAATGTATACTTCCATATTATTTCCAATTTGATTAGCAAAGGCTTTATTCACCAATCTCTGATAAGTAGCCCCATCATTTTTCAACCCAAATGGCATTAGCTTGTAGCAATGAAGACCCCTGTCAGTGACAAATGTGGTATGCTCTTGATCCTTTGGATCTACTTGGATCTGATTGTATCCGAAGAAAGCATCCATAAAGGATAGCAGCTTGTTCCCAGAGGTGGAGTCTACTAGCTGGTCAATCTGGGGGACTGGATACAAATCTTTTGGGCATGCTCTATTGAGATCTGTGAAGTCAATGCACATGCGCCACTTGCCATTTTTCTTTTTCACCTGGACCGGATTGGCAGTCCACAAAGGATATTGAGACTCCTTGATATGCCCCATCTTTGTAAGCCTGTCAACCTCTTGTCCAATGACATCAGCCTTTTCCTTGGAAAAAGCTCTTCTCTTTTGAACCACTGGTGCTATATCTTTCCGGACGGATAGGTGATGTGATATCACCTCTGCTGGAACCCCAGTAACATCAGCATTGCACCAAGCTAAAACGTGCTGAGGTTCTTCAAAAACTTCAACATTTCACTTTTCAAACCGGGTGGCATTTTAGACCCTATCTTGACACTTTTTCCTTTTTCTAAACAATGTATCTCTACCTCTTCGACCGATATTAACACTCCAGGGGTCTCTCTGGGGTCATCAATTTCACCCTCACCCCAAAAAAGCCCCTCAAATTGCTATTGCTCATTGATACGAACTACCCCCAGCATCCGGGGGGCCAAAACTGTAGCATAACATTCCATTGCAACCTTTTGACTGCTCCGGACAACACCCACCTGTCCCTGAACAACATATTTCAAACATTGGTGGACTGTTGAAGCCACTGCATGCATCCTAGAGAGCCAAGATCTCCCAAAGATAGCATTATAGCAAGTGGGGCAATCCACCACAATAAAAAGTATTCTGACCATCTTCTTGAAAGGGCCTTTGCCCAACAAAACTTCTTCTTCGAACTCTCCGATCACATCTGCTGAGCTGCCAGTACAGCCCACAATTGATCTGTCCGAACTCTGAATTACAACTGGATTTTTCATTCTCTTGTATGTGGTTAAGAAAAGGATATTGGCTGAGCTTCCGGTATCCACCAAAATTCGTCTTATGTCATTGCCCCCAATAGACGCTCCTATGACAACAGCATCTTCATGAGGGCCATCTATATCTCTTAAATCATCTTCATAAAAAACAATGAAGGGGAATGGAATTTGTGACTGATAGGAAGTCATGCCTCCTTATAGTTGGGTAGCCAAAGTATGAACGTGCCTCTTCCTCGAAGAAGCAGTAGGAGCTGTCATAGTATCCCCTCCGAAAATTGTAAGTGACTCAAAAAACTTGATGAGCCTGGAGACTGTCCTAGAACATTCCTCAATTGCACCCACTCTGTTTCGAGTTGGATCAGGATCCAAGTATTCTGATTCCACATCAAACCTCTCAATTATAACCATGGCTCCCTCCGGAGCTGCATTACTTGGACCAACCCGATGAGTAATGTTAGGCCTGTTACCTCTTGTTCTTTTGACATAAGCCCCCAGCTTTCCCCTTTCAATCAAGTTCTGAACTTCTTGTTTCAAAGCTATACAATCATCAGTGGTATGGCCAATATCATTGTGATATTGGCAGAAAGAGTTATTGCGATGTTCTCTAGGAGATTGCAGTGTGGCTGGTCTTCTATAGTGCACATCTTCCTTTGTTTTATCATAAATGGTGGCCACACTTTCTTTCAATTCTGCGAACCACTCCGGTTGAACCCAAGGGCCTCTCTTGTTTATGGATTGCTGACTCTGAGCAGGAGCAGCTGGCTGAGACTGAGCTTTAGCCCTACCATGCCCCTGTCCGGTCTCCTTTGCCTTGTTCCCGGACTGATTCTGATTGGGATTTGGTGCCACCGGGGTAGACCTCACCTGCCTGTGCACCCTGGTTTTCTTTGTTTCATCAACGTTAATCTGTTTTCCAACCTGATTCAACAACCCTCCCCAAGTCATGGCCTTCTTTCTGGTCACTGAATCAGCCAAATTGCCAGGGTTCAAGCCCTGTCTTAGGGATGTTATTGCCACTTGCTCGAAGCAATCAGCCAACCCATTCTTGGTGTTCACAAAACGACTTATATATTCTTTTAAGGACTCATTTGGTCCTTGGGCACAATGGATTATTGTGTCCCCATTGCCCTTTAGTTCTTTACTCCCAACGAACTGCCTTCGAAAGGCCACCCAAAAAGTATCGAAATTCTTGATACAACCCTGTGGTAGGCTGTTATACCATTTTAGAGCACTCCCCATAAATGATTGGGAGAATGCTCTGCAAAGTAGCTTATCATCGTCATCAAAGTTCATCATGAAGTTTTTAAATTGTTCCAAATGGTTGTCCGGATCAGTACTGCCATCGTACTTTTCCATTTTGGTGCTGTCAAACCTCTTAGGGAGGTTTCCGGACAGAATTTTGGAAGATAATGGAGATTGCCTCCAATTTCTGCCACGACTGAACACAGTATCCTCATTGGGAGTTTCAAAGATACCTGGTTCATCGTGGAAAGCGAAAGGATCCATCAGCATTCGGTCTACATGCCTCCGGCTATGAGATGATCCTTTGCTAATATTCTTTTTCATATTTCCATGTCTATCCCTTTTTTGTGAATATTTTTTGATCTGCTTTTGCTTCTTTTTAGTTCGACCGTCATGGCTGCTAGAGGATAAGGATTCTTCAACTCCCTCATCATCCGAAGAGCTATCAGAAGACTCTGAGCCTGAGTCAGAACTCTCCATTGGTTTAGACCGGTGAGACTTTTTGGAACTGGCATGAGTCTTTTTGGTACTTACGTTAGTCTTTGAAGGCTCATGCTCTCTAGGGTTATCGGTGTGATGAGCAACTGACGCCTTGGACTTTTCTTGCATGCCCATCTTAGCCTTTTCTGCCCTCAGAGATTCTATTTCACCCTTTAACCTATCGCGCTCTTTGATGGTGTACTCATCGTTTTCCCTCACCACTTCGAGCAAAGCTGGTGGTACTTCTGGGGCGTCCGGATTCATTCGGACTGACTTTTCTTGCTGGTTTCGAATGCTTGATTCAGGCACCTTCTCCTCCCACTGTGGTTGCCAATTTGGTGTGGATAATTATCGCCTGAGGGTAAACTTGTAATTTGTTCGGTGTTTTGTGGAAGTATATGGGTGTTTAATATTTAGAGTAGAGTGTAGAGGGAGAATTAAGCAGACTGGTTGTATTTAATTTTCATTACCTATATTTAATGCAGGTGGTTGGGTATTTATACCCTTACTTTTGGGCTTTTTGGGTTTTTGGGTCATGTTTTAATGGACCCGGGTCATGTTTAAAGACCCATGAGCTCTTAGTAGGAAATCAAGTAGCTTAGTCAAGAAGTTTTTAGGTTTTTTAGTACTTTTGTCATAGTTCGAACAGTTCAATGGGCTGAGTGTTCGAAGTGCCATGTCCAATCCGGTGAGCTTGGTCTGATTTGTCCCTGTCCGGAGAGGAGGCAGAATTCGGACTCATCAGTAATGAGTCCTTAGGTAGTCCTAGGTGTCCTTGATGTTAAACCTCAGGTATTTACAAGGGTTCTAAAGTGGCGTCGACTGATTGTCAAACATACATGACGGCTAAAAGAAATCAAGATATAGAAATCGAAACAGTGGATATGATCTCTAACCCTAGATAGAGATAAAGAGACTTAGAGAAAAAGGGTGTAAAAAAAATGATTCAAAAAGTGTGACGATAAAAATTGGGTTTGAGAGCCTTTTATAGAGGTGCTCAAAACGCTGCGCCAATATTACAGAATGTTCCTTACGAGATAAAATAAATTCCAGCCGAGTTTCAAAGGTATTGGAGCTACTTAAGTATTTCAATTAAATCTAATAAAAATTGAAAATTGCAGAAAATTAACAAAAACAACAAAAAGAGGGCCTAAACGATAGATTTTCGGGTCTAGATTTCATCACAATATTTTGCCCTCATGATGCTTTCAGAAATCGTTGGGCTTCTTGATGCGTTCGATTTGAGTGGTCACAACAAATAATTCGAATAACTGAGCCCCAAAGAAACCATGTTTTCGTTTTTCCAAAAGGCCATAAAGCAATGGGCTTGTGCAACTACATCATCCTATCCTTCTTCGGAAGAATTCGCCCACGAATTCTCAGCTTCATCATCCTCAGAAGCATTGGTAAATGGAACCATGTGTTTCAGGTTGAATATCTCGTGGGTCTTCATATGGCTACGTAGCTTTAACATGTATGCATTCAGATTAATCTTCTCAATAATTTCAAACATACCCACTTTCCTTGTAGCTAGTTTGTTGTACTCGTGTCGAAGATAGAGATCTCTGGTCAAAACTACCCATACAAAGTCCCTGACTGTAAACTCTACCAGTTAGCGCTTCTTATCTGCGATAACCTTGTACTTTTGTGTTGTTTCCTCCAGGTGTCTGCGTGTGTTCTCATAGATCTCCCATAGATCAATGATAGCGGTCTCTTCCCAGGTTGGAACCTTGTTAAGTGTCGGGATAACAAAATCCATAGGACCCTGTGGGTTATAACCATAGACTAGCATGAAAAGACTATAACCACTACTGTGCTTGTGGTGCCTGTTAATGTGAACTCAACGTGATAAAGGCGGGAATCCCATGTTTCAAGTTCCCATAGACCTCTATACACAACATATTGCCTAACGTTCCATTAGTTACCTCTATTTGGCCGTCTGTCTATAGATGGTACGCGTTGCTAAAACTCAGTTTTGTGTTTGTAAAACGCCACAAACTCCTCCAAAAGTGTCCGACAAATCGCGTATCGTGATCATAAACGATATTCAAGGGTAGGCCATGTAAACGGTAGACCTCATGTAAGTATAAATTAACAACATTCACAACATCTCTGGTTTTCTTGTAGGCAATAAATTGGGCCATATTAGAAAACTTGTCAACCACCATAAAAATAGAATCGTTACCTTTATGCGTTCTTGGCAGTCCAGAGAAGAAATCATTCTCACCCTTCGCCAGGGTCCCTCCGGTATTGGGAGTGGTAGGTATAGACCTGTGTTTGAAGACATGCCTTTTGCCATTTGGCAAACCTGACAGCCAGCTACAAAACGGATAACATCTCGCCTCAAGTGCGGCTAGAAGAACTGACTGGATATAGAGTGAAGGGTTTGATCTCTACCACCATGCCCCTCGTTATGTCTCTCCTATACAATCAATAACCTCAAACTGCCCTCAAGAATACAAAGTAAGTTACCTTTGAAGAGGTAACCGTTGCTCACTGCAAATATTTTCTCAAACCTGCGAGGACGTTCTCAAGAATAGGACCAAAATATGAATCAATAGCCAGTAGATCCTTCATCATCTTGAATCTCACAACCTCTCATTCAATACAAATCATTATATTGCGTCGGCGAAATCAGGTAGAACCAGAATAGGTGCAATGGTCAGTCTTACCTTGATATCTTCAAACACAGTAGTTGCCTCAGGGGTCTAGCAAAACATATTTCCCTTCATACAATCTGTAATAGGAGCCATGAGAGTATTGAAGTTAGAAATGAACCTCCTGTAGAATGAAACCAACCCATGAAAAGAATGAACTTCTATGATAAAAGTAGGTATAGGCCAGTCACGCACTGCTACTTTCAACTTGTCCACTGACAAACCATCCCTCGAAACAACATACCCCAGGAAAAGAACCGAAACTGTCATAAATAAACATTTATCGAGTCCCCCAGAAAATTCCTCGCGTCTCAAAACAACCAGTACCTCTCGTTAGTGTTGGAGGTGCAGCTCATCTGTAGTACTATATATTAGAATATCGTCAAAGTACACAACCATAAATTTTCCAATAAATGGATGAAATACCTGGTTCATAACCCTCATGAACCATGTAGAAGCGTTGGAAAGTCAGAATGGCATGACCATCCACTCAAATAGACCTTCTGGGACTTAAATGTTGTTTTTCACTCATCTCCCATTCGAATATGAATCTGGTGATATCCATTCTTTAAATCCAGTTTCTTAAACACTATAGCACCAGTCAACTGATCCAATAAATCATCAAGGCGAGGAATAAAAAACCGATACCTGATTATAATTTTGTTGATAGCTCGGCTATCCACACACATCCTTATTGAGCCATCCTTTTTTTGTGTTAATAGTGCAGGAACCGCACAAGGGATAAGGCTCTCAAGGATGTGGCCTTTAGTGAACAGTTCTTCCACGTGTCTACGGAGCTCCTCATGATCCTTTGGACTCATCCGGTAATGCAGACGTCTTGGTAGGCTACCACCCGATACTAGGTCAATCTGGTGTTGCATGTCTCTTAATGGAGGAAGACATGTAGGCAGATTATCGGGAAACATAACAGAAAATTTCTGCTAACAGCGGTCGAATGTGCTAACAAATCATCACTAAATTCTTTAACCACTAATAGATAAACAATTCATGTATCACTAGCATGCTTTATAAATTCTTTTTGAGCAAAAACGTTCTTACCCGGCTCCTATGATACAACAAGTGCATGTTTTGGGGATACATCCTTAGTTGGTGTTAATATGAATCTAATGTTATATCATATGAAACTATAACGGTTTTTTTACCATCCTATGTGACACTTCTATCATATTGCCATGGTTGTCCTAGCAATAAGTGACAAGCATCCATAGCAATGACATCGCACTAGGCCATAGCCTTATAATCACCAACGGAAAAATACACCAGACATCTTTTAGAGATTGTTACCTCACTACCTTTCTTTAACTAGACGAGTTTGAAGGGGTTTGGGTGGTCGGTTGTTTTCAACGCCAGCTTATGCACAACTTCTTCAGAAATCACGTTTTCGCAGCTCCCTGAATCAGTAATAAATTTGCATACCTTTCTCTCGATAGTACAAGTCGAATGGAAAATATTATTTCGTAGTCAATCATCCCCTTCACTTCTCGTTTTAGACGTAAAACACACACACCTTAAAACCAATGCTTTTCCAACATCTCCTCATGTAACTTGGTTCTCCTGAACCTCATCAATTGGTTCCTCCAGTTGCTCATCAAACTGTGGTTCACCTTCAAAAGAAACAGTTCCGGTGAACAAACCCCTCAATTGTTGTGGATGTTGTCATAATTTTGGAAACTGCAAAACGACGTGCCCTAGTTCGTGGCAATGGTAGAACCTGGTCTGCGAGGAAGTACATGCGTGACTAGGAACCTGTGAGTTAGCACCTGTACAAATAGGAGTGGAAGTTGGTACTGCTGGGCTAGGACATGAAACCATCATTTTTGGAAACGCTATTGGAGTTGTGCTGGAAGTATCTCCTCTATAAGACCTTTCAGAAAGGTCTTTCTCCATATGTAGTGCACATAGATTTGCTTCAGACACATTCACCAGGTCGAACAAGGGTCAAGTACTATTGATGAATACACTAATGACTTTTTCAAGCTGGAAAACCGGGTGGATATTGCTGATTCAGCAGATCAATTAGTCTATCGCTACATATGTGGGATGAGACAACAGTTTCAAGACCAGCTGAATATGTTCTACCTTGTGAATGGTCTAAAGCACATCAACACGCATTGTATCTGGAAAAATCCTTTCGCAAAGGTCTTATGCAGGAGATACTACCAGGACATCACCAATGTCATTTCCAAAAAGGAAGATTCCAAGTCCTAGCCCAGCAGTACCAACTGTCGCCCCTATTCATACATTTGTTAATTCACAAGTCCACAATCACTTAGGTACTTCTTTGCAGGTTAGGTGCTATCATTATCATGAGCTAGGACGCGCTAATTTATAGTGTCCGAAATTACGACAACAACGGCAGCAATTGAGGGGTTTATTCACTGAGACTGTTGATTTTGACGATGAACTACAATTTGATGAGGAACTAGTGGATGCTATTGATTAGTTCAGTCAGACTTGGTTACCAGGGGAGATATTAGACAAGCATTTCTTTTAAGGTGTGTCTGTTGTACGCCTAAAGCAAGAGGTGAAGGGGATGATTGGCTGGGAAACAATATTTACCGATCGACTTGTACTATTAATGGAAATGTATGTAAATGCGTTATTGATTTAAAGAGCTGCAAAAACGTGATTTGTGAAGAAGTTATGCAGAAGCTGACTTCAAAAACAGAAAACCACCCCAACCCCTACAAACTCTCATGGTTAAAGAAATAAAGTGAGGTAACATTCTTTAAAAGATCTCTTACTGTTGTCGGTAACTATAAGAATAAAGCATAGTGTGATGTTCTTGCTATAGATTCTTGTCATTTATTGTTAGGAAGACCATGCCAATACGATAGGAGTGTCATGCATGATAGTAGGATAAACCGCTATAGTTTCATATGGAATATCATTAGATTTATATTAACACCATCTAAAGACGTAGGTTCAAAACCTACACTTGTTATATCACAAGAGTCAAGTGCGAATGTTTTAACTCGTAAAGAATTTATAGAGTATGCTAGTGATTCTCAGATTGTTTATCTATTGGTGGTTAAATAATGTAATGATGATCTACTTGTTGTGATACCCGAACATGTTCGTATACTATTAGCAGAAAATATTGTTGTGTTTCCTTATAATCTACCTACAGGTCTTCTTCCATTAAGAGACATCCATAACCAGATTGACCTAGTACCGGCTGCTAGTCTGCAAACCAAACCCATTGCCGGATGAGCCCAAAAGAGCAAGAAGAGCTCCACAGACACGTGGAAAAACTATTGAAAAAACACCAAAGAAAGACTGCTCCATGAGGATCTGTAGGGATAAGTTAGGCTACCAATAAAATTATAGTCAGGTATCGGTTACCTATTTCTCGACTTGATGATTGACTGAATTAACTGAGGTACTACAGTGTTTACAAAACTGGATTTGAAGAGCGATTATCACCATAACCTTTTCCAATGCTTTTAGCACGTTTATGAGGGTTATAAACTAGTTATTTCTTGCCTTCATTGGAATTTTTTTAGTTTTGTACTTTGACGATATTCTTATATATAGTACAACGGAGGAGCTTCACCTTCAACACTTACGAGAAGTGTTGGTTGTTTTGAGATAAAAACAGTTATATAGGGAATCACCAAGTGTTCTTTTATGACAGATTGTGTTATATTCCTTGGGTATGTTGTTTCGAAGGATAGCTTATCGGTGGATAAGTCAAAGGTAGCAGCAGCGCATGACGGGCCTATACCTACTTTTATCATAGAAGTCCGTTCTTTTCATATGCTGGTTTCATTCTACAAGAGTTTCATCTATAACTTTAGTACTGTAATTGCTCCTATTACAAATTGTATGAAGGGCAAGACATTTAGTTAGACCTCTCAAGTAACTACTGCTTTGACTGATCACTACACCTATTCTAGTTCTACCTGATTTTTCTACAGGGTTTGAGCTGTATTGTGATGCGTCAGGATTGGGCATTGGAATTATACTCAGCCAACAAGGCCGACCTTTAGCCTACTTTAGTGAGAAGTTAAGTGGGGAAAACCGCAATTACAACACCTATGACAAAGGGTTTTGTGCAGTGGTGTGGGCTTTGAAGCACTGGAGTTCCTACATGTCCTATAACGACTTTGTAATGTACAACTATTATGATGCCTTGGAGCATCTGCAAAGTCAGGAGAATCTCTCTTCACGCAATGTGCGTTGGGCAGCGTTTACTCAATAATTTACTTGTTCTATCAAGTACACTTTGATTGCAGTTAACCGCATAGCTAATGCACTGGGTCGACGCAGTATGATGATTCCGATGGAAGAAGAGGTTTATGGATTTGAGATGATAAATGATCTACTAGCTATTGATCCATATTTTGGTCTTATTGTATAGGACGTCAGGGTATGTTTGAGAACAAATTTTACAGTGAGCAACGACTACCTCTTCAAAAGTAACCTACACTGTATTGCTCGGGGAAATTTGAGATTACTGATTGTACATGAGATACACAACGAGGGGCATGACTATAGAGATAAAACCCTTCACTTTATATCAAGTCAGTTCTTATGGCCGCATTTGAGGAGAGATTTTATCCGTTTTGTAGCTGGATGTCGGGTTTTTTGGATGGCAAAAGAACTCCTCTAACATAGGTATATACTTACCACTCTCAATGCTAGAGGGACCGTGGCAAAGTATCACCATAGATTCCCGTCTCTGAACTGCCGAGAACGCAAAAAGGTAACGATTCTATTTTTATGATGGTATTCTAAGATGGCCCACTTTAATTCCTACAAAAAACCACAGATGTTGTTAATGTTGCTAATTTATACTTTTTAGAGGTCTACCGTTTACATGGCCTACCCTTAAATATCGTTTCGGATCGCGATACGCGGTTTGTCGGACACTTTTGTAGGATTTTGTGGCGTCTTACAAACAGCTACGCGCTTTTGCTTTTTTCAAAATATGCTTGATAGAAAAGGTAAATTGTTGAGTAAACGCTTATGCGGGTGACTCAGTGCATCAGCTACGCGATTAGTTACCTCGATTTGTAAGATATTGACCTCTTTTTGTTGTTTTCGTTAATTTTCTACATTTTTATATTTTTGTTTGATTTAATTAAAATACTTAACCAACTCCATTCCCTTAGAAATTAGGTTGAGCTTTGTTTTATTTCATGAGGAACAATATGTAATTTTGGCATATAGGTTCGATCTTTTTTCATAAAAGGGTCTCAAACTGTACTTTTACCGTGAAACTTTGACAAAAAATATAAATGAGAATTTTATCTAAGTCTTTGAGCCTCTTATACTCTAGCCTATGGTTAGGGTTTATACATATATTATTTTGTTTGTTTCTTCTTGATTTCTACAGTCGGGGACTTCTTTCGACACTAGTCACCACCATAGAGTGACCTATAAAATTTGACCCATTTAGAATGGATAAGTATGACGGGGCTCGAGATCCGTACTATCACTTTGAGGAGTTTTAATCCTCATGATACTCTTCTTTGTCGAGCTTTGTCTATGATTTTTAGAGAGAATGTGTTGGCATGGTTTAACAATTTGCTTCTTTGATTAATTTTTAACTTTGGAGAACTTTCAAGTTTATACAATTGAGTTATATGATAAGAGTCATGATAAGTTGAGTTATAAGCCTCCTAGAATGAGGTTCGCTCCACACCTGTCACAATCATAAAAATAATGGTGATGAACAATCGTACCTTTTAAACTTTGTTCATAACCCATCCATCTAAACCAACTTTAGTATATAAATTATGCATGGTAAACATGTGTATAACCGACCTTAAAAAATATGGGTTCTTTTGGTTTTTACTCAATCCAATTGTCATTCTAAATTAGAATACAACATTATAACAAGTAATATGATACATATAAAAAAGGTTTGGTTATTTATAAACTTTTAGCGCAAATGTTATAAATACAGTCGTTCTACTACAAACAACAATACTTGAAATTGTCACAACCAGTTAACTATAAATGTTTTAATGTTCACACTCATGTAGGGATAAACTTCAAATCGGGTACCCAACTAGCGATAATGCTTTAGTTCATCACTATATGAAGTACATAAACCTAATTTTAAAATATGCATTCATTGATTTTTTGTGGCTTTTGCTAGAATTTTCAACTAGCGACAATACTTTAATTTCAAATTTTGATGTTTTGCACTAACAATTATCCTTCACAATAAATTTATGGGTTTACAACTTGCCTCTTCAAGGGGATATGGTTCTAAAGGGGGGACGTCCTACCAACATTTCATTCGAAGATGAACAAGAAGCATCAACATATTTGTCGAGTAAAAATGATGCGTTAAGTGCAAGAATGAAGAATGTCCCAAAAATAGCCTTAAAACGGATAAAGCAAAACCGACCAATAAAAACATTAATGGGGACAAACCCGAGGGAGCTGAATAATTCTCTTTTGCTTATAATATTGCAAGTTTTATATTTTTTTTATCTTTTTGAATTTTATGTATGTGTATTACCAGAGTATTTTGTATTTTGATTTTTATAATCGTTACTTTTTCATCGTAATATTTTTATTTCAAGTCATGTCTTTATATATTTGTATTTGAGGGTGATCAGTTCGTAACAAGTTACCCAAACATTTTTAAATATTTAGAGTATTGAAGTCCTAATATTAACCAACTAGTGTTGGAACCTTTTAAATGAACCAACTATTGTTGGAACCTTTTAAATATGACCATCTAGTCTTGGAACCTCTTAAATGTGACCAACTAGTGTTGGAACCTTTTGAATACGACCAACTAGCGTTCAAACCTTTTTAAACTATTAGGGTCAAACATCTTCCGACCAATTACAGATGAAAATGGAGAATATAACACAAACATAATTTATATCTACTTAACCGACTATTTTAAAACCTCAAGAAAACCTTACCGCGCAACCAAGGTAAGAAAGAACACGCCACACTTCATTAGAAGACTAATTGAAAACATTAACAATTTTTGTATAGTCACTCCAAATACAACCTCAAGCGTTCAATGTTCCAAAGGTGTTGAATTGGTTTGCCTTCTTGGTCTTCCAACTTATAAGTTCCGGATTTATCCCTCTCAGTTACCAAATAAGGTCCTTTGGAATTTATCCCCAACTTTTCCAACCATTATTCTTAAGTTTGTAGGAAAACCTTTCTTAGATCTTTATCCTCCGGTTTGAATTTTCTCCAACGCACTCGATATGCATACTTACTTCTTAGAGGTGCCTTGATTTTTTTTCCTCAATTTAAGTCCAGTTCGGCTATTCAGCGCTCATCATTACCACCATCAGAGTAGTTTGTTACTATGAAAGATGGGAGGTTAGCTACGACAAGGATTACCGCATCTATCCCATAAAATGAGTCAAAATGTGATTTATGAGGCACTGCACAGGGGGTCGTTTGGTAATTCTATGATACTTCTTGTAAATAATTTGGAAAACGAATAGGCGACCCTCTTTAGATTCTTTCTCAAGCCATTAAGGATAGTTTTGTTTGTAACCTCTGCTTGCTTTAGTTCTGGATAAAAGTTCAGATTGCACCCACTTAGAGAAATAATCACCAGCTACTATAATAGTTTCATTTCTCCCAGTGGCCATAGGTAACGGTTTGACCATTCCAAACCACATATATCCAAAAGAAACCTTTCAGAGACCGATTCAAGCGGTATTGTATTTGCGAATTATTAGCAGGTATAACACCTTCTGATTAGCTTTTAGCATCCTCTATGATAGAAGATCAATGACACAATTCAACTAGTGTCATATGTGATTCATTAGTTCTAAAGTATTTCACTAATGGCCGGCTTACAAATTTTGAGTAAAGAATGTATTCCGAAGAGTCTCTCGGAACAATAAATCTCCAAGCTCATATCTCTATTCTTTGTCGAGACTTATCAAAATTTACAATGCTTCTTTATTGTGTACCTTCTCCTTAGAAGCTAGTTTTATCGATGGGTGTTCTTGTACAAGTAACAACGAATACCCTTCAGTGTATTTTATGGTCGTTAAGGAGTCATCACAGATTTTTCCGCTCGGTGAACATGTTCGTATTAAACACTCTCAAAGAAATTTGCATATGATATATTCTAACTTCTTATTGGCCTGATATGTGGTTGATAAAAAGTTTTAAATTTCCTATCAAACAAACGTTTTTGGTACAACAAATTTGTGCAAGTCGTAAGCTTGCAAAAGATACCTCGTATCTTGTCTCGTTGTTAGATGCTCTAAAGCCAATGCATATTTCTAAATAAAATGACCTATCTAGTTGAAGCTACCAACTGAACCCCCGATCCAGAACCCGAAATGCTTGGACCACCATTGGTCTGATTATCCACTCATCTTACAACATGTCAATTTTTTGTTTTGGTTAAGTTCGTTCTAGATGAAACTCAACTAAAACGTCTAGCGAGGCTTGCGTTTTAATTGTTGTCTAAGGTTCAAAGTCGATGTCGTAGTCTTTAACTTCCAATGATCATTTATTTATTAGACCTGATAAATTAGGCTTTTGTATTATATTTTTGTAATGGAAAGGAGGTTCGAACCATGATAAAATGAGCTTGGAAATATGGCCTCCTTTTTCTGTGTTGCTATCATTGAAGCCAAAGCTAGTTTTCCAATTTTAAGTAACTTTTTTCAATATCTCCATACACTCCAAGCTAGATCACACTCTATAAAGAGGTTCTTATGGTTTTCAATGCTCTTATAGAACTAACATTTAGATGCGTAGCTTAAATGCTTCTTTTGCATAATCGTATCAACTTGAACGAAGTTCATAAGGAGTTTCCAGGCTAGAATTGAGCACTTTTTAGGAGTGATAGAGTTCCACAATTTGTCTTAGATGCTCAAGAAATTATGTTTAGTTCTCAAGTGGTTCCAAGTGTTCTTAGTACTGAACTTTGTATCTTAAGACAACCCCCAGATGATTGAATCTTCAATATTAGGGTTAACAGACAAAGTTTTGATCTTATTAATTACATCATCATTTAGGAACATATGAAGTTTATTAAAGTCCTAGTTATCATTTCTCCAGAACTCTTTAATTAACTATTATCTATATCCAGTGTTGTCAAAGTTTTCATTCAAGAGGATTAATGCAGGATCCTCATACCAACTCTCAAGCCAAAATTTTATGTTCTCTTTTACAAACTTTCAGGTAATGTTTTCCTTAGCAATTTTCTTGATTTTAGTTATCCTTCTCCACGTACATGAACCAGGCTTGTTATAAGGGGCCTGTAAAGGGTGGAGGTTTCACTAGTAAGGATTATGCATCAGAGCTGACCATAAGCTATTATTACTTCTAAAGTTTAGCCAAATTTTGCAGGAGTATGAGTCTTGAAGATCAGTGATGCATCACATCTTTAAGCCCCCTTTTTGATAGATTTTGTATATGGCTTTCCTGGAGGCCCAGTGAATTTTATTCTCAGAAGAGGTGTAGCCCCAGAGAAACCTGTTGTAGATGCTTTCAATATTTTGAATAACAAACTTGGGAATGTAATAGCTCTAGATCTAGTAGTTTGTGATAGGAATCAAGGCAGTCTCAATCAGAGTGAGTCTTCCCGCGAATGGCAGGTTTTTGTCTTCTCATTCATTAATTCTATTATTAATTTTATTGATGAGATTGATGTAGTTATTGATTTTATTTCTGTCGTTTCTGGTGATTCCCAAATACTCTGTTGGAAGGGAGCTAGCACTAAAACCTGAAATGTTAGAGATAGTAGCAAGCCTAACCTTATTAATCCTAGAATCAAATATAATTTTCATTTTGTCTTTATTTATAGATTGACTTGAAACACTTTAATGCATATTGGTGTGGATAATAATCGCCTGAGGGTAGACTAGTAATTTGGTTGGTGTTTTATAGTAGTGTGTGGGTGTTATGTGTTTAGAGTAGAGAGTAGAGAGTAGAGAGTAGAGAGATAATTAAGCAGCATGGTAGCAGTTAATTCTCATTACCCACACTTAATGCAGGTGGTTGGGTATTTATACCCTGATGTTTGGGCCCTTATGGGCTTTCGGGTCATGTTTAATGGACCCGGGTCATGTTCAAAGACCCATGAGCTCTAAGTAAGAGAGCAAGTAGCTTAGTCAAGAAGTGTTTAGGGTTTTTAGTACTTTTGTCATAGTTCGAACAGTCCTATGGTCATAGTGTTCGAAGTGATCTGTCCGGTTCGTGTGATCTGTCCGGTCCGGAGGCCTTGGACCGACCTGTCCTTGTCCGGGGAGCGTGCAGAATTTGGACTCATCAGGAGCCCCTTTTTTAGGTGTTTGTGCAAATATTCTTGTCAAAGACCTGAAAAACAGTCTGACGTCAGGGGTAGTTTTAATCCGAACAGGTCTATCAATTCGGGCTATGGGTTTATCCGGACAGATAAAGCTTCACGAATTCAAAACGGTTTTTGCCAGAGTTCGTGGGACACGTGTCACTCTTTGATTGGTTGCTTCAGCCGTTTTTTCACCTTGAATTTCGAACCCACCTTCTTCGAAAAGCAACCTCTTTAATTACAGGTGGTGACATCAGCGCTGTCTTTTAATCATTGCCAAACTTTTCGAATTCTCCTAGGAATCAACTTCCTTTTTCAGATTTACTATAAATACAAACTCATTTCTACTATTTTACCATCTCCTTCAAATTTACTTCTGCAAAAAATCTCAAAGCTTTCTCTCTCTAAAGCAAAAGTTTAGTTCAATAGTTTATGTTTACAGCAAGGAACGCTCTTGTCAAAGGCGGGTGGCTTAACCTCTCTGAGTTAGAGAAGGCTCAAAAATTCGAAAGAGAAAGACTGATCGCAGCAGGGTTACCCACCTCGCTTGTTGAGAGACTAATCACCTCTGCTTCTGAGTCAGATCGAGGCTCTTCTTCTTCCGAAGTCACTAAGCCTAGAAAACTATTTCAAACCAACCTCTCCCCCATAATCTCTGGTTCCTCAGTTCAGGAATCGGAGCCTGCTGTCGAGCCAGGAGCTACAGCCACTAGCCTCAAAAATCCCTCTCTCTTCATTGCAATTGTATCAGATACGGAGCACTCTCCTGAGAAGCTGGTTGACAGGAGGAAAGGCCGGTTGGTTAAAGGCTAGGGGACTAGAAACACTCCCTCGAGGTCGGGGGCAAAGGATAGCAGCACCGGATCAGAGGTGCCTATTAGAGCCCCCAAGGACAGGCTGTCCGGACCGGAGGGCTCCAATCCAAATCTTCAACAGGAAACTTCTGTTCCAGTCACTCTGCCGGAGAGCAGAAATCAAAGGGGCACTGAGGCCCATCAGTTCGGAGACAAGGCTGAGTCAAGTTTGAACCCTCCCCCACTACATCTGCTGAAATCCCTTTAACAATCATGGAGGAAGTGATGGAGGACTCTGTTGAAGAGGCCCCATTTGAGTCTGAGCCCTCCGGTCAGACCAGCAAAGAGATAGTTGCCAAGAAGGATAAGGGCAAGGAGAAATTGTACTTAAGGCATCCGGGATCCCTCTGCCCATGGAGGAGTTTGCTGTAGTGGCTAGCCTGTGTAGAAACCACCACATCCCCTTTTACCACTTTAACATGGGGGATGACTTCAAGGCGGTGGATGATTTGCTAGAGGCAGAGAGGAATTGGAGGACCCAGTTCCTATTTCTCAGTGGTGCCTGGGAGAATGGCAGGAAGATAAAATCCGGAGAGAACCCAAGCCTCCTTAGAAGCAGATGAAGGAGTGACCGTAAGTATCTTCCCTTTATATTTTTGTCTCTCTTCTCTTTTCTTTTTTGACTTAGTTTATACTAATTTGTCTTACTTTTGTCTTAGCAGTACTGCCCAAGGAGTTCAGTGACTATCAGAAAGCCGGGCAGGTTACTTGTGGCAAGATTAATGCCTGGGCTGGTGAGGAATGGGGGAACCGATTCCACGCTGCCTTCACCAGTGGAAACTTGGCAAGGTCTCACCTGTGGAACACCACAGGTCGGAGAGACTTGACCTGGGAGGAGCTCACCACCCAGCCTTCTCCGGACGTTGTGCTTAAGAGGACCCATGAACCAGATGGGACACTCTTCCTGCCAGGTCGGGCCAAAGCCCCGAGCAAGATGAAAGGCAAGAAGAAGAAGGGAAAAAAGGTGGTGAGTGATGCTAACCCTGTTGATGCTGAAAAGTATGCTCCAACAGAGCCGGAGGGGCCAGCCCAGAGCAAAATTGATGCTGCTCTCTTGCAAGTGGTGGAGCAAGAGACGGAAAGGCAGGAAGCAAATCTCCCAAAACCTCCAAGGGCTTCCAAGAGAAATCGCAAACAGGGGAGAGAAGGCGGAGACCGGGATGCCAAGAAGAAAAAGACTTCTAAGGGAGATGATCTTTCTCTCCGGGCTCCGGAGCCTTCTTTCCAAGCTGATCCTTCTGACCCAACGCAAGCCGAATAGATTCCAAGGGACTTTCATACCGATGAGGTTGAGGGGGGAGATATCAACATTGATGGAGTAGACATCACCGGCCTTGGTGAGCTTGGTGAATACTTCCTCAATCTCCCCAGAGATGACTTTGCAGGGCCTTACCTCCCTCTGAGCAGCTCTATCACAGTCAACTTTAATGGTAAGACTTTTAGCGTTTCTAGTGAAAGGGATGCTATAGCCTACTCCTTGTTAACCAATGTGCAACCTGTACTTGAGTTGGAGAGATAAGTTCGGAGCCAGGCTGACATCATCAAAGATCTCAAGTCTGACAAAGAGAAGTTGTCCGACGACCTTCGCACTACCATTTCTAATGCTGACATGTTAAATGAAGCAAACGAGGAGTTGAAGAGAAACCAGAAGGAAAGCACCACAAAAGTCGCCACTTTAAAGGAAACCATTAGAGATCTCTGGGAGAAGCTATCCGGTGTGGAGAAAGACCTTAACACCTCAAAGGGAGAATCCAAAGCCAGGGATCAAATCATCACCAACCTGACCAATGACAAAATCGCTCTTGAGAATACAGTGTCTAAGGCTGCTGAGGAGAAAACCACTTTGTTACAGGAGCAAGAGGCCAAGATCCAAGCCAAAATCAATGCTTATGCCAACCAGATGATCAAAAGCGAAGAGCAACTGCTTGCCAAGGTGAGGTCTGATATAGTTCTACTTTTCCATGAAACGTTTCCGAAGAAGAACCTAGGGGACTTATGGCTTTATGTTGAGCCTGAAGACCTCCCCTATCACACGATGGCCAAAGGCGACAGGTATGGCTACTCTAGTGATTCCTCAGATGATGAAGAACACTCTGGGGAGAAAATTGGCGAAGAGAAAGTCGATCCTAAGGGAAAGAAGGTAGATGAAGGTGAGCCATCTTCAAAGGCTCAAGCTTAACTTATGATCTACTTTGCTTATTTTCTATCCAGACTAAAGTCCTTGGAAGGCCAAGGCACTCTTTTTGTCATGGTGTCCGGTATCTGACCGGATAGGTTTTTTGTGTTCTACTTTGATCATTTAAAAGTCCTTGGAAGGCCAAGGCAATTTTAAGTTATTTATTTCAATGAATATTTCTGTTCTGTGCAACTATCATCTTCTTTCATTGTTTGTTCTAATTTTGATAGCCAGAGTTTAAGTAGCCTTTAGTTGTTTCATAGTGAGAGTGTTTAAGTTCTCCGGCTAGAGTTTAAATAACCCTTAGTTATTTCATAGTGAGAGTGTTTAAGTTCTCCTACTAGAGTTTAAATAGCCCTTAGTTATTTCAATCCGGATAGTATGACAAGGGACAAAACTTTAAAAACACTTAGAAATTTTTTAAGAAGGCATCAAATTTTATTCAAAAGCTCGGACACCTCATTAAAACCTCCCCGTGCCACCAAGGAGGAAAGAGTATGCCCCCAAATATTTACATGGATGTTTAAACAAGTAAATATTTACACAAGTGATACTCCAAGTACATCCGGAGATGCTCGATATTCCAAGGATGAGTTAGAACTCTGCCATCTTTGTCTTCCAACCAATATGTTCCAGGTTTAATTCTTTCAACAACCATATACGGACCCTCCCAAGTTGGGGCCAGCTTTCCGAACAGCTTTTCTTTAGTGTGTAAGAAGACCTTCCTTAATACTTTGTCCCCCGGTTGGAAATCTCTTCTTTTAACTGTGGAAGCAAACCTGCTTCTCATCAAGCCCTGATAGTGTGCAACTCTAAGGTGAGCTTTAACTCGTCTTTCTTCTATCAAATCAAGTTGACCTCTGATTGCCACCTCGTTAGCGTGTTCGGAGAAATTGTGAATACGAAAAGAGGGGAGAGTTGCTTCTATGGGAGCTACTGCATCCATCCCATAGACCAAGGCAAAGGGTGACTCTTGTGTTGCAGCCCCAGGTGTTGTCCGGTAGGCCCACAAGACCTCTTGTAGATAACTAGGCCACTTTCCAGCAGCCCCTTCCAAATTCTTCTTTAAACCGGACATTATAGTTCTATTAGCCACTTCAACTTGCCCATTTTCTTGTGGGTGGAAAGGTGAAGAAAAACAATGTTGTATACCCCTTGAGGCACAGAAGCTCTCCATTTCCCTATTGTCGAACTGTGGCCCATTGTCTGTTGTTATTTTCTGTGGGACACCAAATCTGCAACAGATGTTGGATAGAATGAATTTTATAACAGCTTTTGATGTTGTCCCTGCTAGAGGGGCTGCTTCTATCCACTTCAAGAAGTAGTCTATGGCCACAATTATAGTTTTGCGTCCTCCGGACGCCACAGGGAGAGGCCCTACTAAATCCAATCCCCGTCGAGCAAAAGGAATAGGCTCAGAAATTGACTCTAATGGAATGGCTGGTACATGAATTTCATTGTTGTACCTCTGGCATGGGTCACACCTTCTTACCAATTCCTTAGCATCTGTCATGATTGATGGCCAATAATAACCGGAGAGTAAAACTCTTCTTGTCAAAGCTCTAAACCCACAATGGGCTGATCCCTCACCATCATGTAATTCAGAGAGGACCACTTGTGACTCTTTATCCCCCAAACAGCGCAGGAGAGGTTTACTGTATGACTTTTTGTACAACACTTCTCTCAATATGATGAAACCACGAGCCTTGTGTTTCAATGTTCTAGCTAGTGACTTATCCGGAGGCACGACACCATCGGAGAGATATTGCAGGAGAGGAAACCTCCAGTCTTGAGGTTGTTTCACTTGTACTTCAAAAATTTCCTCTTCTTTACCCTTAATAAGTTGAATGGAGGGGCTTTCGAGCACATGGATCCATGGATATGACTCTGTATATGCTATGGTTGCCAATGAGTCTGCTAGCTCATTTTCTGTCCTTGGAATGTGCTCATAGACAACACCTTTGAACTTAAGTGCCTCATTTTTTAGGAGGAGTAAATACTTCACAAGCTGCTCCTTCTTAGCCTCAGATTGGCCTTGGGCATGGTATAAGCAGTTGGGAGTCACTTAGCAGCTTGACCCTCTTAGCCCCACAAATGTAGGCTAACTTTAACCCAGCTATAACTGCCTCGTATTCGGACTCATTATTAGATGCCCTGAAAGCAAAGCAAATAGGCTGGTACATTTTGTTACCATATGGGGAAGTTAAACATACTCCTGCACCACATTCCATAGTGCTAGATCCACCATCTGTTTGGACGACCCATACCTTTTTATCTTTTATGTCAGTAGTTTGCTCTGAATCCTTGTCGGAGTGAAATTCAACCAGAAAATCAGCCACAGCTTGGGCCTTGATTGCTGTTCGGGGAGCAAAGTCTATGTCGAAGTCCCCCAATTCTACTGACCACTTAGTCATCCTGCTCGATATGTTTGCTTTTTGGAGGACATTCTTCAGGGGAAAAGAGGTCCAGACGATGATAGGATGAGCCTGGAAATAAGGCCTCATCATCCTGGCAGCTATCACCAGGGCTAACGCCAATTTTTCGCGTTTCAAGTAACGTTTTTCCGCATCTATCAAACTTTTGCTAATGTAGTACACTGGATGAAGATGACCATCGACCTCTCTTACCAAGACAGCGCTGATGGCACAACTTGAGACTGCCAAATATACGAAGAGTGTCTCCCCATCAACTGGCTTAAACAAAGTTTTGGTGGAGGACAGGTGCTTCTTGATCTCATTGAAAGCCTCATCACACTGTGAGGTCCAATCGAATCCCTTTGCACCCTTCAAGGTTTGAAAGAAAGGAGCACACCTGTCCGGAGACCTTGAGATAAATCTGTTTAAGGCAGCTAATCTCCCCGTTAACCACTGTACTTCTTTAATGTTTCGAGGAGGCTCCATTTGGAAAAGAGCATTGAGCTGGTCCGGGTCGGGTTGTATTCCATGCTCACTTATAATATAGCCTAGAAACTTCCCGGACTCCACTCCGAACACACACTTCTCTGGATTTAATTTCAAATTCACTTTTACCAAGTTGGCAAAAGTTTCTTGGAGATCGGACAAATGCAATTGCTCATCCATACTCTTCACCATCATATCATCAATGTACACTTCCATATTTCTTCCAATCTGATCAGCAAATGCCTTGTTTACTAATCTTTGATAAGTAGCCCCAACATTTTTTAAACCAAATGGCATCACCTTATAGCAATGAAGACCTCTGTCAGTGACAAACGTGGTATGCTCTTGATCCTTTGGATCTACTTGAATTTGATTGTATCCGGAGAAAGCATCCATAAAGGAAAGCAGCTTGTTCCCAGAGGTGGAGTCTACCAACTGGTCAATCCGGGGGACCGAATACAAATCTTTTGGGCAAGCTCTATTGAGATCTGTGAAGTCAATGCACATGCGCCACTTGCCATTCTTCTTTTTCACCAAGACCGGATTGGCAGTCCACAAAGGGTATTGAGACTCCTTGATGTGCCCCATCTTTGTGAGCCTGTCAACCTCTTGCACAATGACATCAGCCTTTTCTTTGGAAAAAGCTCTTCTTTTTTGAACCACTGGTGTTATGTCTCTCCGGACAGATAGGTGATGTGATATCACTTCTGATGGAACCCCAGTAACATCAGCATTGCACCAAGAAAAACGTGCTGATGGTTCTTCAAAAACTTTAACATTTCATCTTTCAAAACAGGTGGCATCTTAGACCCTATCTCTTCACTTTTCCCATCTTCCAAACAGTGTGTTTCTACCTCTTTAACCGGTATCAATACTCCAGGGGTCTCTCTGGGGTCATCAATTTCACCCTCACCCCCAGAAAGGCCCTCAAACTGCTATTGTTCATTAATACGGACTGCCCCCAGCGTTCGAGGAGCCAGGGCAGTGGCATAACATTCTCTTCCAATCTTGTGGCTGCTCCAGACGACTCCAACCTGTCCCTGAACAGCATATTTCAGGCATTGGTGGACTGTTGAAGCCACTGTATGCATCCTAGAGAGCCAAGACCTCCCTAGAATAGCATTATAGAAAGTGGGACAATCCACCACAATAAAGAGTATTTTTGACCATTTTCTTGAAAGGGCCCTTGCCCAATAACACTTCTTCTTCGAACTCTCCGATCACATCTGCTGAGCTGCCTGTAAAGCCCACGATTGACCTGTCCGAACTCTGAATTACAGCTGGATTTTTCATTCTCTTGTATGTGGTTAAGAAAAGGATATTGGCTGAGCTTCCAGTATCCACCAGGATTCGTCTTATGTCATTGCCCCCTATAGATGCTCCTATGACAACAGCATCCTCGTGAGGGCCAACAATGTCTCTTAAATCATCTTCATAAAAAACAATGAAGGGGAACGAGTTTTGTGACTGATAGGAAGTCATGCCTCCTTCTAGCTAGGAGGCTAAAGTATGAACATGCCTCTTCCTCGAAGAAGCAGTAGGAGCTGTCATAGTGTCCCCTCCGAAAATTGTAAGTGACTCGAAAAACTTAAAGAGCCCGGAGACCGACCTAGAACATTCCTCAATTGCACCTACTCTGTTTCGAGCTGGATGAGGATCCAAGTACTCAGATTCCACGTCAAACCTTTCAATTATAACCATGGCTCCCTCCGGAGCAACATTACTTGGACCAACCCGGTGAGTGTTGTCAGGCCTGTTTCCTCTTCTTTTGACGTAAGCCCCCAGCTTTCCCCTCTCAATCAAGTTTTGAACTTCTTGTTTCAATGCTATGCAGTCATCAGTGGTATGACCAATATCATTGTGATATTGGCAAAAAGAGTTATTGCGATGCTCTCTAGGAGACTGCAGTGTTGCCGGTCTCCGGTAATGCACCTCTTCCTTCGTTTTATCAAAAATAGTGGCCACACTTTATTTCAACTCTGCGAACCACTCCGGTTGGACCCATGGCCCTCTCTTGTTTCTGGATTGCTGACTTTGAGCAGGATCAGCTGGCTGAGACTGAGCTTTTGCCCTACCATGCCCCTGTCCGGTCTCTCTTGCTTTGTTCACGGACTGATTCTGATTGGGATTTGGTGCCACTGGGGTAGACCTCACCTGCCTGTGCACCCTGATTTTCTTCGTTTCATCAACATTTATTGGTTTGCCAACCTGATTCAGCAACCGTCCCCACGTCATGGCCTTCTTTCTGGTCACTGAATTAGCTAGATTGTCTGGGTTCAAACCCTGTCTCAGGGATGCTATTGCTACCTGTTCGAAGCAATCAGCCAACCCATTCTTGGTGTTCACAAAACGGCTTATATATTCTTTCAAGGACTCATTTGGTTCCTGGGCACAATGGATTATTGTGTCTCCATTTCCCTTTAGCTCTTTACTCCCTACGAACTGCCTTCGAAAGGCTACCCAAAAAGTATCAAAATCTTTAATACAACCCTGAGGCAGGCTGTTGTACCATTTTAGAGAACTCCCCGTGAATGATTGGGAGAATGCCCTACAGAGCAGTTTATCATCGTCGTCAAAGTTCATCATGAAGTTTTTAAATTGCTCCAGATGGTTGTCCGGATCTGTACTGCCATCGTACTTCTCTATTTTGGTGCTGTCAAACCTCTTGGGGAGGTTTCCGGACAGAATTTTAGAAGACAATGGAGATTGCCTCCAATTCCTTCCACAACTGAACACAGTATCCTCATTGGGAGTTGCAAAGATACCTCGTTCATCATGGAAAGCGAAGGGATCCATCAACATCCGGTCCACATGCCTCCGGCTGTGTGATGACCCTTTACCAATATTCTTCTTCATCCTTCCATGTCTATCCCTTTTTCTTGAATACTTTTTGATCTGCTTTTGTTTCTTTCTAATTCGACCCTCATCGCTGCTTGAGGATAAAGATTTTTCAACTCTTTCATCGTCCGAAGAGCTATCAGAAGATTCTGAGCTTGAGTCAGAACTCTCCACTAGCTTGGACCGGTGAGACTTTTTAGAACTGGCATGAGTCTTTTTGGTGCTCACATGAGTCTTTGAAGACTCATGCTCTCTGGGGTTATCGGTGTGATGAGCAACTGATGCTTTGGACTTTTCTTTCACGCCCATCTTAGCCTTTTTTGCCCTCAGAGCTTCTATTTCACCCTTTAGCCTATCACGCTCTTCGAAAGTGTACTCATCGTTCTCTCCCACCACTTTGAGCAGAGCTGGTGGTACTTCTGGATTGTCCGGATTCATTCGGACAGACTTTCTTTGTTGGTTTTGAATGCTTGATTCAGGCACCTTCTCCTCCCACTGTGGTTGCCAATTTGGTGTGGATAATAATCGTCTGAGGGTAGACTAGTAATTTGGTTGGTGTTTTATAGTAGTGTGTGGGTGTTATGTGTTTAGAGTAGAGAGTAGAGAGTAGAGAGATAATTAAGCAGTCGGGTAGCAGTTAATTCTCATTACCCACACTTAATGCAGGTGGTTGGGTATTTATACCCTGATGTTTGGGCCCTTATGGGCTTTCGGGTCATGTTTAATGGACCCGGGTCATGTTCAAAGACCCATGAGCTCTAAGTAAGAGAGCAAGTAGCTTAGTCAAGAAGTGTTTAGGTTTTTTAGTACTTTTGTCATAGTTTGAACAGTCCTATGGTCATAGTGTTCGAAGTGATCTGTCCGGTCCGTGTGATCTGTCCGGTTCGGAGGCCTTGGACCGATCTGTCCTTGTCCGGGGAGCGTGCAGAATTCGGACTCATCACATATAAAAAAAATTACCAATTTTTATAGTAAAGCCCAACAAACTATTGGTAAAAACTAGAAAATCATCCGCAAAAACAAGGCTAGGAATAAGCATGTTACGCCTAGAATGATAGTTCATATCAGTGTTTTCAATAAACAAGTTATGTAAGCCTCTAATAAAGACTTCTTTAGCTTGAATAAAGAGGTTGCAGGAGAGTGGATCCCCCATTCCTAAGGCTCTGCTAGTTTTTAAGAAATCATAAACTCCAACAGATCAAGCTTTTAATTAAGATAATAAAACACTTAGAGAATCCAAAGCACTTTAAAACATTAATAATGAAAGAGTGAGATAACTTGTCGAAGGATTTCGACATATGTAATTGAACTAGAATATTTTCAGAATTTTTTATTTTTATTAAGATCACAAAGAAGCTCTTTAGCTATTAGGATGTGATCCTGAATAACATTGTTAGGAATAAAAGCAGCTTGATTTCTAGATATAACGTTAGGTAGAATGAAAAGTAACCTGTTATTGATCACCTTAGACATAACCTTATTAAGAAGGCTGCATAGGCTTATTGGCCTAAAGTCCTTCCATGTTATAGGATTAGAGGCCTTAGGGACTAGACAGACTCAAGTTGCAAGCACACCTTTGGATATTTTCTGGCCATGGATGAATGCTATCATAGTGTGACAAAGATCATCTTTGATGCTCCAACATATTTTAAAGAAGGACCCATTAAAACCATTCATACTTGTAGCTTTACAAGGATTTAGATTACATATGATAGCATAAATTCTTTTTCAGTAGGATCAACCATAAGATGAGCATTACCATTGTCATTTATGACTTTAAGGATGCACTTAAAATGCTATTATTCATCATCTTTTTTTCTTCTTCCTTGCAGGAATAAGGGGAAACATCAATAACTTGCTTAAACTAATTTGCAGCAGACTTTCCAATAAGCTCTTTATCAGTAAGCCACCCTCTTTCATCCCTGATGCTATTTATGTTTCTGTTTTTTCTTCTTATGTTGACAAAATTGTGAAAGAGCTCAGCGTTTTTATCACCCTCCCTTAGCCAGTTGGTGTAACACTTTTGATACCAGTATGTCTCTTCCATATTAAGAGCTAAAGGGAGCTCTGCAGTAGCTTTAGTAAGATTGCATTTAGAGTTAAGACTGTTTTGAGTTTGATGCATAATTTCCATCTCTTTAAAATGATTTTTAGCTTCCTTCACTTTCACAAAGATATTTCCAAAATGCAACTTATTCCACACCTTAAGACCCTTTTTAACCTGTTTAGCTTTTGCCATAAAACAAACATAGGATATCCTTCAAGCCTTTTGTCCTAGTTATTTTCCACAAAGGAAATAAACTCAGGGTATTTGGTTCACATATTTAGAAACTTAAAATTTTTATGGATGAACTCATTATTGTTATTTATGGTGATGCATAAAGAGCTATGGTCTGAGCAACTCCTAGCCATATGCATCACTTTAGTTTCATTAAATAGGGAAGACCAGTTAGAGTTAACAAGAACTCTAGCTAGTATTTTCCATTTCAAGTTCTTATTTCATGTAAAATTAGATCCATAATACCCAATATCTTCAAGACAACACTCCCTTATCATATCAATAAACTCCTCAGCACTAACATTTAATTAGGTAGTACAACCAACTTGCTCCTTAAGAGATATGACTGCATTGAAATCTCCCATTATAGCCTAGGGCTTGTTAAGATCAATATTAAAGATATTCTTGAGACCGTTCCATAGCTCTCTCCTGCTAGCATACTGACACTTTGCATATACAATGGTTAAATAAGGTTAAAAAAAGACATAAGTTTAAAGTAGGATCATAGACATGAAGAGGGATATATTGGTCATGATTCAAAATGATTTTAGCAAAAATTGTTTTCTTACAGAAGAACCAAATTTTATTAAACGAGTTTCCTATACAAGAATCAAAGCCAAGTTTATTAGTGATCAAGATCATGTTATCGGAATTAGACATAGGTTCTTGAATATCAAGCATAAAGATTTTTTCTTTAGAAATAATAGAGTTTAGCCTTCTGATCGTGACTTTATTGTTGATTCCTCTGATGTTCCAGTTTAGGATGTTAATCATCTTAAACTAGATTTGGTAAATTTCTTTATCCCTGAGAAATTCAAGGATTTGGCTGCTAATCTTTGTTTAATTCTTTTATAATTTCTTGCAACTTTTAGTTTTTTGTTCAAGACCATATAAAAATATGTGTCTTCTTCATTTTTTTTGCAGGTTAAAGTTGTTTGAAGGCTCCCTATTCATCCTTCTTCCTGAGGTGAGATGTTAATGTTATTTTCACTTTTCTTTTGGTATCCTTTCTCAAGAGACATTATAGCTTCTGTAATCTCATTTTCATTTGGTGTTATTCAACCTTCATCTTGTGTATCGGGCTGCTCAGAATTGCTAACAATACTTTCTTTGTTTTCTGTATCAGTGGCTTTGCTTTTATCAACAGCAATCGATTTGATATTCTGAGGGCGATGAAGGCTACATCACAATTTGTGCTCTAGCCAAATTTTTCCCCCCGCTAAATACTTCGAAAAATGGGTGACTCTTATCGGAGGATTTAGAGATGAAACAAAAGAGGGCGGTGAGGCACCCGATTAGGCATTGAACTTACTTTATGTTTTTGGAGGGATCCATTTAAATCAGCGCCACTAACTGGACGAGGTTCGTTTCTATCCCCTTTTTAATCACCACATATCCTGAAACATTTCATGTTTGGACACTAAAAGAACATTTCAAAGGGTTTAGCTTCAAGTTATATTTATGGAGGAATGTGAAACATTGGTGAGGGTTTCTAGACGTTGTATGAGATTGTTGGTCTTGACGATCATGTCGTATATGTAAGCCTCCATGTAGTGGCTAGTTGCTCCTTAAAAATTTGATTGATCAAGCGTTGGTAAGTTAATCCTGTGTTTTTAATCCAAAGGGCATGAGTGTATATGAGTATAGGTCGCGCTCTATTTGAAACACCGTACGCTCCTCATAGATCTAGTGCATGCAAATTTTATTATAACCGAAATAAGCGTCCATAAAAGAAGTATGGTTGCAGCTTGAGGCGGAGACCACTTATTGGTTAATTCAAGGTAAAGGAAAGGTATCTTTAGGTCAAGCCTGGTTCAGATCGGTAAAATAGAAGCACATGTGCCACTGTCCTTCTTTCTTCTTGACCAGCACGGGGTTTGCTCTACATATTGGTTAACGAGCTCGACGAATGTGCCCCATATCATAAATTTTGGTCACCTCAACGTAGATTGCCTCCTATCTTTTAATGGAAAAAGATCTACGCTTTTACCGAACATGACTGACATACCTATCAATTGTTAGTTCGTTGCAGATCACCGATGGGTTTACCCATATTACATCCTTGGGCATCCATACAAAAATATCTAAATTTTGTTGCAATAATTTAATTAGAATTTTTTTTGAAACCTGGATCCAAGAACGCTCTAATGCGGATGGTGCGTCCTACTTCTAACATTTCTTCCAGAGCGTCCTCAAGGTTAGTACTCTGATGCTCATCCTCCCGGGGATAATCTATTGGTTCAGGCGAGGGTGGTATTTGTGGTTACTCTACTGGTTCCCCTCGCCTTTTACTTGCTATCACACTGGCACAACCTCCATTCTGTGTAACCATGACCTCCCAATGATGGCGTGGTATGAGCTAGGTGCATCAAAAATCATGAAAAGAGTTTGAATTTCTTTTTCGCAGCGCCATGACCTACCTTGACCATGAGCTCGAATTTCCTACGCATAGAGATATTTTCCCTTAATAGACTCTTAAAAATTGTTGTCTTGGTTTGTAAGGAGGAACCTCAAGTATTTGATTATAGGTGGTCTTGAAGATAATAGTGGTCGAACTAACCCCATCCACCAATACCTTTGTGACTATCACCCGTCCGATATTCAGATTGATAGTCAGCGCGTCTTCATATGCGGTTGTAATTCATCTCAGATCATCGTCGTTGAAGACGACGTCAACCACATGCTCTTTGTAGTTGTTGTAGGAAGAGCTACCAATAGAGTGTACTAGTTGGTCCTTCTTTGTTCATTTTCTAGACTCCTCAGCGACCTCGGTTAAAGTACCCCCTCATGAAATTGTCAAAAGCCATTGTTGCTTTCTGGTGTCAACTTTTTTGTCCTCCTAATGAGGCTCTTGTTCAGTTTGATGAGGGCTCTTCTGGTCTGCTGTCCTGGAGAGGTCGTTCTCGTTTTCGTACAAATTGGATCATCTCGCTAGTGTCCACTACCCTTTGAATTTCTTTTTCATGTTGCCAGCAGTCGTTTGTTGGATGGCCATGGTCGTTATGGTATGTGCCAAAATGCCTTGTCGATCTTCTTTAACTCGGGGCTAATATAACTTGGGGAGATTGATATCACACCCTTTATTTGGTTTGGTCGTAAATGGCAGAGATCGTCTTTGTGAGCAGGGTGAATGGCCGAGCGGAGTTTTCATAGGTATGGATGCGCTGATTACCGGTACATATCTAGGTTTCCTTCATTGGACCTTTGGTAGCGTCAAGCTACGAGGTGGAACAGATGACTGAAAATTCAGAAAAAGAAGACGAACAATAGAAGATGGATAGTTCTAACCCTAGGTTAGATTTAAAGGAGACTTTAAAGAAAATCAAAATTCTATTCAAAAAGTTTGCGACAAAACTAGGGTTTGAGAGCCTTTTATAGAAGTGCTCGAAACCCTAGCCCAAAATTACAACTTTTTTCCTTATGCAATAAAATAGAGCCCAGCCCAATTTCAAAGCGATTGGAGCTAGTTAAGTATTTTAATAAAATCTAAATAAAATAGGAAAATGTAGAAAATTTACTACAGCAGCCAAACGAGGGTTTAAACGACTAAATTTAGGGCCTGGACTTCATCACTAAGTGATGCTTTCCAAAATCGTTGGGCTTCTCGACTCGTTCGATTTGAGTGGTCGCATCGCCTAATTCTGATATCTGGACCCCAAATAAAGCCTGTTTCCGTTTGTCCAAAAGGACCACATAGTCATAGGCTTGTGCAACTACATCAACCTCCCCGTCTTCGGAAGAATTCGCCCACGAATTCTCAGCTTCATCATCCTCAGCAGCAGCAGTAAACGACACCAACTGCTTCACGTTGAAAACGTTATGGGTCTTCATGTGGCTGGGTAGTTTCAACCTGTATGCAATGGGATTAATCTTTTCAATAATTTCAAACGGACCCACCTTCCTTGCAAACAACTTGTTGTACTCGTGTGCAGGATAGCGATCCCTGGTCAAAACAGCCCATACAAAGTCTCCCACTGCAAACTCCATCAGGCGGCGCTTCTTATCTGCGGCAATCTCGTACTTCTGTGTTGTTTCCTCCAGGTGTTTGCGGGTGTTCGCATGGATCTCCCATAGATCAGCAATGGCGTTCTCGACCTTAGCTGGGACCTTATCAAGCGTTGGGAAAGCTAAGTCCATAGGACCCCGTGGGTTATAACCATAGACTACCATGAAGGGACTATACCCAGTACTGCGCTTGTGGTGCTTGTTGTAGGCGAACTCAACATGATAAAGGCGGGAATCCCATGCTTTCAAGTTCCCAGAGACCTCTGTGCGTAACATGTTGCCTAACGTTCGATTAATTACCTCGGTTTGGCCGTTTGTCTGCGGGTGATATGCGCTGCTAAAACTCAGCTTTGTGTTTGTGAGGCGCCAGGAACTCCTCCAAAAATACCCCACAAACCGCGCATTGCGATAAAAAACGATATTCAAGGGTAGACCATGTAAGCGGTAGACCTCACGAAAGTATAAATTAGCAACATTCACAGCATCTGTGGTTTTCTTGCAGACAATGAAGTGGGCCATCTTAGAAAACCTGTCAACCACTACAAAAATAGAATCGTTACCTCCCTGTGTTCTTGGCAGCCTAGAGATGAAATCTATGCTGACGCTTCGCCACGGTCATTCCGGTATTGGGAGTGGTAGGTATAGACCTGCGTTGGAGGATATACCTTTTGCCACCTAGCAAACCCGACAACCAGCTACAAAACGGATAACATCTCGCCTCAAATGCGGCCAGAAGAACTGATTGGATACAGAGTAAAGGGTTTGATCTCTACCCCCATGCCCCTCGTTGTGTCTCTCTTGTACAATCACTAACCTCAAACTGCCCTCAGGAACACAAAGTAAATTACCTTTGAAGAGGTAACCGTTGCTCACTGCAAAATCTTTTCTCAAACCTGCGCTGACATCCTCTAGAATAGGACCAATATATGGATCAGTAGCCAATAGATCCTTCATCATCTCGAATACTACAACTTCTCCTTCCATACGAATCATCATGCTGCGTCGGCTCAGTGCGTCAGCTACGCGGTTAAGTGTCCCCGGAGTATGTTTAATGGAAAAGGTAAATTGTTGAGTAAATGCTGCCCAACGTGCATGGCGGGAAGAAAGTTTCTCCTGACTCTGCAAATGCTTTAAGGCATCATGGTCGGTGTACAGGACAAATTCATTGTAGGCCAAGTAGGAACTCCAGTGCTTCAAAGCTCGTACAACTGCATAGAACTCCTTGTCATAGGTGTTGTAGTTAAGTTTAACTCCACTTAACTCTTCGCTGAAGTATGCTACATGGCGGCCTCGTTGGCTGAGTATAGCGCCAATGCCCAGTCCAGATGCATCACAATGCAATTCAAATCCTGTAGAAAAGTCAGGTAAAACCAGAATCGGTGCAGTGGTAAGTCTTACCTTGATTTCCTCAAACGCCTTAGCTGCTTCAGGGGTCCAGCAGAATGTCTTGCCCTTCATACACTCTGTAATGGGAGCCATAACAGTGCTGAAGTTATGTATGAACCGTCTGTAAAAGGAGACCAATCCGTGAAAAGAGCGGACTTCAGTGATGGAAGTAAGAATAGGCCAGTCTCGCACGACTGCCACTTTCGACTGATCCACTGAAAGCCCATCTTTTGACACGACATACCCCAGGAAGATGACTGAATCTGTCATAAAACAACAATTATCGAGTCCTCCATAAAACTCCTCTCGCCTCAAAACAACCAACACCTCGCGTAAGTGCTGGAGATGCAGCTCTTCCGTGGTACTATAGATAAGAATATCATCAAAGTACACAACAAGAAATTTTCCGATGAACGGGCGAAATACCTGGTTCATAACCCGCATGAACGTGCTAGGAGCGTTAGAAAGACCGAATGGCATTACCATCCATTCAAACAGACCTTCTTGGGTCTTGAAGGCTGTTTTCCACTCATCCCCCATACGAATACGAATATGGTGGTATCCGCTCTTCAAATCCAGCTTCGTAAACACAGTAGCACAATTCAATTGATCCAGTAAATCATCAAGGGGAGGAATAAGAAACCGATACCTGACTGTAATTTTGTTGATAGCCCGGCTATCCACACACATTCTCATTGAGCCA
This sequence comes from Limnanthes douglasii subsp. nivea, assembly GCA_036936605.1. Classification (NCBI taxonomy): domain Eukaryota; kingdom Viridiplantae; phylum Streptophyta; class Magnoliopsida; order Brassicales; family Limnanthaceae; genus Limnanthes; species Limnanthes douglasii. The sequence goes on from JAUPFV010000003.1 coordinate 321,997,397, forward strand.
TCCTTCTTTGGTGTTAATAGTGCAGGAACCGCACAAGGACTAAGACTCTCCCGGAAGTGGCCTTTCGTTAACAGTTTCTCCACCTGTTTGCGAAGCTCTTCATGCTCTTTTAGGCTCATCCGATAATGCGGTCGGTTTGGTAGGCTAGCACCCGGTACAAGGTCAATCTGGTGTTGGATATCTCTCAATGGTGGAAGACCTGTAGGTAAAGTATTGGGAAAGACAACAGAGAATTCTGCTAAAAGCGGCCGAACTCGCTCAGGTATACCAGCAAATGTATCAGTACTAAATTTTTTAACCACCAAAAGATAGACAATCCCTGTTTCATGAGCATGTTCTATAAACGCCTTTCAAGCTAGAAAGTTCTTACCCGACTCCTTTGATACTGTAAGGGCAGATTTTGGAGAAACCTCTCTAGTTGGTGTTAATATGAACCTGACATTATTCCATATAAAACTGTAGCGGTTCCTCCTACCATCATATGTGACACTTCTATCATATTGCCAGGTTCGGCCTAGCAACAAGTGACACGCATCAATCCCAATGACATCGCACCAAGCTTGATCCCTGTAGTTACCAACAGAGAAAGATACTAGACATCTTCTAGAGATATTTACCTCACTACCTTTCTTTAACCAGGCAAGCTTGTAGGGGTTTGGGTGGCCTTTTGTTTTCAGGGCCAGTTTCTGGACAACTTCTTCAGAGATAACATTTTCGCAGCTCCCTGAATCAATAACGAATTTGCATAACTTTCCCCTAATAGTACAAGTCGATTGGAAAACATTGTTTCGTAGCCAATCATCACTTTTGGCTTTCGGCGTCAGGTAGATACGCCTTAAAACCAATGCCTGACCAATATCTCCTCCTGTAACCTGGTCCTCTGGAACCTCATCAACAACATCCTCTGGTTCATCATCAAACCGTGGCTCGCCCTCCAGGGAAAAATCAGCAGTGTCAGCGAACAAACCCCTCGGGTGTTGTGGTTGTTGTCGTAATTTTGGACACTGTAAAGCAACGTGCCCTAGTTCATGACAATGGTAGCACCAGACCTGTGAGGAAGTAACTGTGCGACTAGGGACCTGCAAATTAGCACCTGTGCGCATAGGAGAAGCAGTTGGCACTCCTGGGTTAGGGCTTGGAACCGTCCTTTTGGGGAATGCCAATGGATTTGTTCTAGCAGTGTCTCCTCCATAAGGCCTTCGTGAAAGGGATTTCTCCAGATGCAGTGCGCGCTGATGTGCTTCAGACACATTCACAGGGTCGAACATATTCAGATGGTCCTGAAATTGCGGTCGCATCCCCCCTATATAGCGAGATACTAGCTGATCTGCTGAATCAGTAATATATACACGGTTTTGTAGCGTGAAAAAATCGTTAGTGTACTCGCCAACAGTCTTTGACCCTTGTTTAAGGTTTTGGAACTGCTGATACATTATGCGGGTATAGTTGTAAGGCAAAAACACAGCCCTCATGTGCTTCACAAACTTAGCCCAAGTTGTTTAAGGTTTTGGAACTGCTGATACATTATGCGGGTATACATTTGGCTTACCGTGCCTTGATCTGGTCTGCTTGAGCTGTTGCCACCAGGATACAGCTCGGCCTCGGAACTTAGTTGCAGCCAACTGTACCCGCTTTGCATCCGGAACCTCCTTGAAATCAAGGACTTCTTCAGCTGAGGCGATCCAATCTAAAAACTCCTCCGGTGCAAGACCCCCTTGGAACTCTGGGATCTCCAATCTGAATCCAGATTCCCACCGGTTGTTGGCGTTGAGATCAGAATCTCTCGGTGGCGGTTGTTCAAAGACTTGGTCACGGCAGTCTTGTGGTGAGTATTGACCCATAACTTGTTCTCGCCGAGGAGAAAATGGATTCCGCTCGCGGCCGATCTCTCTCTCAGATCCCGACGGCTGGTTGCTCGAACCTGGAGCCCGAAATCCATTGGTTTGATTGTTCAACAGCCTGTGTAGTGCTTCTTGTACGTCTCTCAACTGATTTCCCAATGAGTGCATCTGTTCACCAACCTGGGATTGGAATTGACCGAATTCATCACGGTCGACCGATTCGGTGATCGGAAGAGTGGACTTCCCCCGAAAAGATCGCTTTGGCGGCATACCGTCGTTACCCACGCCCTAGGAACTCTGAATCTGATACCAATATGGTAGCGTCAAGCTACGAGGTGGAACAGATGGCTGAAAATTCAGAAAAAGAAGACGAACAATAAAAGATGGATAGTTCTAACCCTAGGTTAGATTTAAAGGAGACTTTAAAGAAAATCAAAATTCTATTCAAAAAAGTCTGCGGCAAAACTAGGGTTTGAGAGCCTTTTATAGAAGTGCTCGAAACCCTAGCCGAAAATTACAACTTTTTTCCTTATGCAATAAAATAAAGCCCAACCCAATTTCAAAGCGATTGGAGCTGGTTAAGTATTTTAATAAAATCTAAATAAAATAGGAAAATGTAGAAAATTTACTAAAGCAGCCAAACGAGGGTTTAAACGACTAAATTTAGGGCCTGGACTTCATCACTATGTGATGCTTTCCAAAATAGTTGGGCTTCTCGACGCGTTCGATTTGAGTGGTCGCATCGCCTAATTCTGATATCTGGACCCCAAATAAAGCTGTTTCCGTTTGTCCAAAAGGACCATATAGTCATGGGCTTGTGCAACTACATCAACCTTCATCGATCTTTCTTCAGTCGTATGCAGATGCTCTAGGCTCTCACACGATTTTATCCAGGAAGCTAATTTTGGTGGCATCGTCCACTTGAATGAACTGGTCAGCTCGCGCTAAAAGATCACCTATCTTATCACACGGGGAAAATTATTAGGTCGGCATACAACTTGTCTTGCATGTCGAGTTCTCTTTTAAGGGATGCCACCACCATGTTTTAGGCTAGATCACGGAGCTTGTTCATGGCATGGAAAAATTGCTTAACATAATCATTCAAGGATTCTCCCCTTATCTAGTATAGGTCCATGATAGATTCGGTGTCCAGTCGTAACTCTTTATTGCCCACGAACCTGTTTCTAAACGCACTCCACAACCCTGCAACATTATAGATAGAATCTTTAGGGAGGCTACTGAACCATTCCATATGGTTACCTTTCAGAATTATAGACAGAGTGCAGCATAGCATAGCATCATCGGGGTTGAATGTCATCATCATATTTCAGAACTGCTTAAGGTGTCTTTTTAGGTCGCTTGTGTCGTCGTAAGGCTCCAAGCGGAAAGGGTCAAATTTTTTGGCGAGCTTTGCACCTAAACGTTTTTCGACAAACGATGACTATTTTGGCACGTACAGCGCCATTATTGTACTGCTCTGTCGTGTCTTCCTTATTAGTCTTTAGGGATGCCTGGTTGTCCTCTTGGCAACGGTGTTTCCACTTCTAGCGCTTCTAGTTGCTACTCTCCCCTGATCCTTCACCATACTTGTCTCGTTTGGATGACCCCTCCTGTCTGGCTGTCCGGGTAGCCTCGATAGTTGACCTTGACCGCGGATGACCTCCGTCATAAAGTTTTGCAGTTAAGGCATTGATTGCATTGTTTATCTCTGCTATAGCTACCTTGCAGTCTGGCCCCTCGCCTCTTTGTCCCGATTTGCATTACGGTGAGCCTGCTGCATCACCCGGATTTAATTTATAGCCTTTAATTGAGTGGAGTTACAGTTTGCCTGCACGACCAGAGTTACCGCTTAATCGCCCTAAAATTATGGCCATTGCTGCAGGAGTTATTGATCGTGGGTGTTGACTCATAAATGTGTTTAGACTTTGATGATACTCTGTTACATTTGTGTTTTTGTGGAGTACGGTCTGCTTAGATGTGATCCTCGAATTAGAGTGGCCTCTACTGGGCATTAGAATGAAGTCACTTAGAGATAATCTTCCATGAAGGTTAATTAGACCAATGTTTTTATGTATCTTCCTATATATTTAGTCCATACTGTGAAATGAGATAAACATTGCATTATATCTAACCTTATGGATGAGGAAGGTAAACATCTGCCTGAGATTTAAGAAGTTAATATGGTAAATTTTAGCGTGGTTGTTAAAAAAACAGACATAAAAGGATTTCAAAATGTGAAATATCATTGTTCTTAAGTATGGTCATTTCCAAATAGTAATATGCTTAAAAGTCAATATTTTAGCTCCGAAGAGCACTTTATTGATCGATACAACAAATTCAACTCATGGTTGTGTCTTTTGGATGTACATTTTATACCAAAATGTCAATGATGGAGAGGTGTCCACATTTATAGCTAATGAGAGTGCATGCCCTCTAGAAGCCATATATGCTTTCCATCTGGATAATCTTTTAACTCTTATTTATTAAACGGATTTGGAGACCTGTGTTAAGGGTATAAAAAAGAAGCATACCAAATAGAGACAGTTTAATTCTTTTGTGCAATAGAAGTCTTAGAATTGATTCACACTTTTTTTACTATAAAATAATAGAATGACCAATGTCCTTCATCTCATTCATAGAATACTATTTGCAATATGTGTATCTTTAATTTATTTAAAAGTTCAAGCTTTTCTAACCCAATAATCATTAAAGCTTGGTAAAAATGTTTAACCTGTTAGATCTAAATCTGGCATTGAATGCAATATTTAGTAAGATAGATCTGGTGAACAACATCCCGACGTATTTTATCTCTAAGTAGGGAAAGTTTATTTATTCCTTAATACACCATGATGATTTCTCCAATGATGAATGGGCATTTGAAAAAATAATGCAAATTGAAGGAAATTATTCAGAGTATGATCGATCATACGTCTTTACCAGTTCCATTATAAAGGAAAGTCATTAAGTGTGCAATATATTGTCTTAATACAATATCTATTTAAGCATCAATAAATCATTTGAGACCTTTAAAATTCAAAATCATAATTTCAAGTGTGAGGATGTCCCACGTAAGCTTTACGAGACAAAAAAAGTTGTAGTCGGAATTCAAAAATCTAGACCGTCATTTTAAAATTATTCATGGTAACGTTTGCGATTTTTTACCTGAAATTACAAACGTTTTTACGTAAAAATAATTCAAACATCAACTTTGTTTTTTTTTAATAATTGTATTTAATTCTTTGAATCTCGAACATTACGTCTTAGTTATAATTAGTGTTACCGATCCTCTGTACATGCTACAGAATTTAATTACTAACATTTATATATTGTTTCTAAGTTAAGAAGAAAATTTTAATTTCGTGCGATCAAACTCAACAACCTCAACCATAACTAAAAGGTTTATAAGACTTTTTCTATATTCCATCAAATGAATGGTTTAAAACAATCATGCATTTTATTAAACATTTTAATTTAAAAACTTATAAAATGAATGATAAAATATAATTTTTAATAAACACGTTAAAGAAACAAATTAAATTAAAAATTAAAAACCTTCGTATCCCAAATTGATAGGGTACTAGTTACATCTTCACCATGATTATAATTTAAAATATAGTTAGAAATATTAATACTAGATTTTCTATTTTTTTATTAAAATTAGATTATCCATTCTAAAAAGACCCTCGGTATATTGTTGTTGTATTTCAACTATAGGCTTTGAACAGTACATCGTCCCTCGACTATCGCGTTTGGTGACAGATAGTTCCTTGACTTTCAAATGTCCGTTGAAAGTCCCTCGACTATTGCATTTGGATAAAGTTAGTCTATCAGATCCTATGATCCATGAGAAGCTGCCACCTGTCACCATAGTCCCCAGATTTTTGTATCACCACTAGTCCCTTGAGTTTAGTTATCCTTAATATTCAACATTTTAGGTTTGACCTAAACTCAAAGGATTAGTGGTCATACAAAAATCTGGAGACTATAGTGACAGGTGGCAGCCTCTCATGGATCAGAGGATCTGGTGGACTAACTTTATCCAAACGCGATAGTCCAGGAACTGTCAACGGACATTTGAAAGTCAAGGGACTATCTGCCACCAAACGTGATAGTCGAGGGACGATGTACTGTTCAATGCCTTCAACTATATATATAGTGGACATCACAATAATTAAACTTTTAGTTTAAATATTCTTGATGGATCTGATTAATAAGAACTCTAAAACGATGCAACGCTATAATCGTACACGTGAGAGAGAAACAATTATAAAGTAAAACACTCATTCATTTCACTATTTAATAGTGAATTAATATTTTACAATTTTACCTTTGTTAATGCAAATAACATTTATCATTCATTTATTTTTATTATATTTTACAAATATATATATATTTTAGGTTTATTTTAATTCATTTTAGGGTTTCACTTTCGATCTTTGAAAGCACCTTTTTGCTCACCATCAACCATCAATCTCACCAGGAAACCCAGTCTCGGATCCAGGACTAAAATTTACGCTATGACGAAAAAATATCATGTAATTTTTTTCAATATAAGATAACTATTTAAATATCGTATAATAAAAATATCTAAATATTTTGATTACAACTTAAAAATAAAATATAGTATAAGCGCAAATGAATTCTCCTCTTATTTATGTCTTGAAAAGAATCATAGGAAACACGATTAAGATACTAAGGAAGTCATCAACCGTAAGAAACACTTCTATCTCCACAAATGTTACTAAACAATCATTAAGTCATAGATTGATCATTCTATTTCTCAATTCATTCTTCATATATTTCATAAAAGAAAATACTCGCTCAACACTTGTGATAACAATAGGTAATGACAAAACTAGCTTCAAAAGTGTGTACACAAATCAAATAGCTTGTGTTTTTTTATGAACAAGAGTCTTACGAACAAAACACTAATTTGATTAAAAATGATCAGTAAAATAATTTTCTTATATATAAAATATTGTTTCCATACAAAATATTACAAAATTTGCTAAAGAATCATAAATCAATTAATAAAAAATAAAAAATAAGAAATATTCAAAGAATCATAAATCAATTAATATAAATAAGATATAAAAATATTATAAAATATGTTAAAGAATCACTAATTTTCAAATACAAATTAGTAATTTACTTAATTATTCTCATATTTCGAAATACAAATTAGTAATTTACTTAATTATTCTCATATACAAAATATTATTTCCATATAAGAATTCAGTGAAAATATTCAATAAAAGAATAAGTACAGTAATTTGTAAAGAAAAAATTACTAAATTAGTAGAGGTCTTGAACTCCAAGTCTCATGTATATTAGCAGAGTTTTTTACCACTATACTGAGTTCATTTTTTTGTTTAGGGTAGTCCTGGGCATACCCATATCCCCTCTAAATCCGCCCCTGGTCTCATACCAAATGTTTTCGCACCGTCATTCTTTAAAAACTTTGATAAGCCTAGTGGATTCCCACCCCAATTGGAGTTCACAATTTTTTTACTAGATCTTTAAATTTTAGAAGCCGCAAATAATACGAGGGGCATCGAATCGAGAATTCAACGGAATCCACCTCTCTCATTATAGATTGACTCCAGAAATAAAAGTGAGTCAAGGAAACTATAAACACATTTTTTGAAGAATTTGGGGTCTTTTGACCACCATTCCTTGCACTTACTCAAATGGTATACGAGATTCAATCCTAAGATTGAATCTCATGTAACCCTATCTGGATATCATATCCAAACCTTCCATTATATATGCACAATTATGAAATAATTGTACATATATTCACCTCATTTGGTAGACCTATTTCAACCTGGGTCCCTGGTCACAACAGGGCCATATTCAATTCTTGTTGTTCTTTAGTGGAGATGGATGTCTCAAAGTCTTTACATAACAAGATATGGATCCAATTTGGTCCAGAGGATGGTTTCTAACAGTATATCCAATATGGTGTCAAACCATCCTAAAGAACTCTTCCAATTCAATATTTTATCCTCTAAAATACAGTAATTCAAAACCTAAATAATATGTTAATCACATGAACAACAATAAAAAATGTTTTTCAAATCAGAAATCAAAATTAAAATTAATAATAGTTTATGACTTGCCTTTAAGTCCCAGAATACGGAAAATCTTCGTCAAAAAGAGATATCAGAACCTATTAGTTTGAGTAACAGCTATGTTCCTCTGAAATTAAATGAAAACTATAACATTAGAATTAATAAAAATCATGCACACCCTATCAACATTCTTAATAACTCGAATCTTATTGAAATTTCAAAAGATAACACACGGAAAGATCAAAATTCATAATTAAATATTACTAGTTAGGAAATTATTGAAGCGATTGATACCCTTGAAAATGGTAATATGTTTAGCTCCATAAATGAATATGAAAACTTAGATTCAAAATTTGATTCCTTAGAGCCATCATTGAATAACCATTTGAATATTCCTGTTGACCCTGTCCTAGTTCCACCTAAGATTTCAGTCCCTCTTTCAATTGATCTTTTACCATAAACAAATATTTCACAGAAGCAAAAATCTAAAAATAAAGCATCAACCAAAATAATTCCTACGTCAAAGTTGAAACCTTCCTCAAAGGCTTCAACTATAAGCACCTAATCATCAATTAAATGATTCTAAAAGTCCTCAACTAGAATGCCAGATGGATCAGTAACATGGGACAGTCATAAGGTCAAAATCAATTATCTAGTCTGAAAAGATTGACTTTCTAGCTCTTCAAGAGCCTATGATCAATCCTATCAGACTTCCTCAAATCACTAAAACCTTAAGATTTCACTCTCGCTCTGCAAATAAAATCAACAATATCTGGTTAATTTTGAAAGAATACTTCCAAATTACATATTTAATTGACAATGATCAATTAAAAAGCCGATACGATGACTTAAGCTGGTGCATTTTGTATGAACTGAAGGTTCTCTAGGTTCTGCAATGAATTTTTAAAGTTAATGGTTTTTTAGACGATGGTAGGTTCCGATCGTATGATGATTTTGAAATCAACAAGTATCGATCAGAGTCTAGCTCCGATCAGAGTCTACCTCGTGTGGAGTCGGAAGAGAAGATCAGGAGAATTCTTGATGCGGATTTCGAAAAAAATAGAGGAAACAAAAGAGGAGAGAGAATCAGACGCCATGGAAGAGGAGAGAGGTAGTTAGAGAGAAGAGGATCTGAGTCGTAAACGAGGACGGGTCTGATTTGGATAAAAGGGAAACCGGTCGGGTTATATTGCTACGGGCTGGGCTGGGTTAAATTAGGGTTCGATCCGGTCCGTTTATTAAGTCAATAGGTAAATGGTAAAAAAAATTGAAGGTAAATGGTAAAATTGACATGGAAGGTGACATGGCTGCTAACATGGAATGCTCAGGGACATTTTTGGAAAAAAAATTGGGGGACCATTCTTGCAACAAAAAATGATGCCACGTGTCAAGCTCACAGGCTTCACATGTGCGGAGGGACTGAAAATGCAACCTAAAAAGGATGGGGATCAGTTCTATGCATGATTGAAGGAAGGGGACCAAGTTGATACAAATGGTAAACATGGGGGACCACGGGTGCTCTTTAGCCTTTGATAAGCATATTTAGGTTCAATTATATATGAAAAATGCCAAAGATCATTAAGATATGATTTATGCGATTCTTTAAGGGAAATATCTAAATCTAACACTAATCAAGAGTGATTAGTGTTAGGTGATTTTAAAATAATATCCTCACATGATATAAAACTCTCTTGCTTATCCTTATGATAAAATAACATTGATGAATTCAACAAAACTATTCTAGATTGCCAGCTTGAAGATATTGGTTTTTCAAGATCAAAATGCAGCTTGTCAAACAATAAGGTTTGGAAGAGAGTGAACAGGGCATTATATAATGCCACTTGGAGATACTATTTCTTTACTACAATGGTGAAGTATCTGGTGAGAACTAGCTCAGACAATTCACCATTTTGTTTAACGATTTCAAAAAATATTACCAAACCTAAACCTATCTTTATATACCTGAACATGTGGGCTCTCCATCCATAGTTCTTACAAAATATGGAGGAGAACCGGTATGGAAATACTATAGCCAATCCACTTCAAATATTCTTGTCTAAACCAAAAAGGTTAAAACATATGTTAAACCAATGGAACTCGAACACCTTTGGTAATATTTTTGATAGCATTATTGTTTCTGAAGAAGAAGTTACACAACTTGAAATATGATTTGAAACCTCTCAAACTATAGAAGCAAAGATAAATCTCTCAAAAGCTAAAGCTCACCACTTAAACCTCCTTGCTAAGGAGGAAGCTTATTAGGAACAAAAAGCTACAATAAACTAGTCCAACAATAGAGACATGAACGCTTCCTATTTCCATAACTATATCATGAAAAAGATATATATATATATATATATATTATCAAGGAATTTATATTAGGTTTTATTGATGTAAATGAAGAACACAATCCATGGAATCTGGCATAATGACTATTGGATTGAAAACCAAGAAACTTTAGGAAATTTGGCTGTTGAACATTTAAAAAATGTTTTAAATTCCAATCCTAATCATAATCTCAACTTAATTCCTCAAAACATTATTCTAAATCTAATAACAGACAAAGAAAATAATTTCCTTACATTTATTCGGCTAAAAAGCACTGTTAGTCCCTCATGTTTACCACTTGTATGAACATAGTCCCTTTCGTTTACTTCTGCATAAAACTCATCCCCTTCATTTTAAAAATTTACACGATTAGTCCCTCCGCATATTCTAAGGGACCAAAAGTGATACAAAACTTGGGATTTGGGGACCAAAAATGATATAAAACTTAGAATTTAAGTGTCACGTGTCAGTTTTTAAATGGTTTATATGTGCGGGGTGGGGACTATATTTGCAAATTTTTAAAACAAAGGGGATGAGTTTTATACAGAAGTGAACGAAAAGGAATATGTTGATACAAGTGGTAAACATGGAGGACTAAAAGTACTTTTTACCCCATCTATTTCCTCTAAAAATGAGGTCCTCAATGCCATTCCATCACTCACCCCCAAACAGTGTGGCTAGTGTAGATGGCTTTAACATTAAAATTCTATATTACATGTTGGAATATAATTAAGTTGGACTCTGGTAATGCAATCATTGAATTATCTAATGGATCAATAGCCCCAAAATAAAGCTATGCAATATCTCTTTGTTTTATTTCTCATAAAGAATCTCCTAAAGTTTGGAGTGATTTTAGTCCTATAAGCCTATGAAATGTAGTAAACAAAATCATCTAGAAAATCATCAACAATAGGCTGATTACAATCCTCCCTAAAATCATTTCAATTGAGGAGGGTGGATTTGTCCCTAATAGAAATTGGTGAGGTTTATTTTCGTTTGAGGGTAATTTTGTCGAGAGTTTTGTGGTATTTTGAAGGTATTTAATGTTTGGATAGAGTGTAGAGGGAGAATTGAGCTGCCTGGTTGTATTTAATTTTCATTACCCTCATTTAATGTAGGTGGTTGGGTATTTATACCCTTATCTTTGGGCCACATGGGCTTTCGGGTTGTGTTAATGGATTCGGGTCGAGTTTAAAGACCCATTAGTAGTTTTAAGTAAGCAAGTAATCGGCTTAGTCATGAAGTGATTAAGCTTTTAATACTTTAGTTCTGTTCGGACAGTTTAGTAAGTGCAGGTTGTTCGAACTGCCTCTATCCGGTTAGATGGATGTTGTCCGAACTGCCCCTGTCCGGTCCTCATAAAAAGTGGTGACAAAATCCGGACTCATCAGAAATATTAATGAACATTTTTTGATTTCACATAAACTAATAAATGACTTAGGTAAAAAAAAAAGGTAATAACTTAATCTTTAAACTTGACATAGATAAAGCTTCTGACACATTATCTACATACTTCCTTCTATATATTCTTTCAATTTTTGGGTTCAATGATAAATTCATTGAACTCATTAAATATAACTTAATCCATACTCAATATTTAGGGGTTGTTAATGGCTCACTATATGGATTTTTTAGTTCTGCGAATGGAATTAGGAAGGGTGACCCTCTGTCACCCAGCCTCTTCATTATTGCAGAAGAATAATTTATATGGGACTTAAAAACCTCCTTACTGAAAACCAATCTATGTTTTATAATTCAATATCAAATATTCATATCCATTGTTTAGCCAATGTAGATGACCTCATAATCTTCATAAATGGACCTCTAAATAATATTCAAAAGGTTTGGAAATTTCTAATACATTATCAAAAAGTCTCTGGCTAAACAATATATGCCTTTAAATCTAAATTTCCAACTAGCACAAATTTTGACAGAACAAGGATAAGCCTAATAAGTAACATAACATGATTTAAAGCATCTTCTCTTCCCTTAAAGTACTTAGCCGTTAATATTCATCAAAGTAACACGTTATGTTACTTTGATGATGTTGTTTCTAAAATAACGGAGAAAATCTTAGAATGGGATTGTATAAGTTTGTCATTTGGTGGAATGATGGTCTTAATACAGGTTGTATTAATGACCATCCCTTCCTACTACCAGCAATTACATTGCCTACCAAAAACTACTCTAGACAGAATTAACAAACTATTAAATAAGTTTCTTTGGGGCTCAAAAGAGGAAAAATGAAATTATATGGTGAAACCGGCCTTCTCTTTGTAAATATTTCTCTTAATCTAGGTTAAACTTTATAGTTTAACTTATATTCAAAACACATACTCATGTAAACTCTGGTTTACATTTAGACACAACCAATCATTTTGGGCCAATCTGATGCATTCAATCTATTTTCCTAACCATCATCCACTACAAATCTGTAAAAGCCTAAAGACTCAAAAATCTGGAAAAGGTTTCTTGCAATCAAGAAAGTTGTAGAGCCTTTCATGTTTTGGAAAATAAAAAATAAAAAATATGATTTCTGGTCGGAGAGACGGTGTCTCACCATCCTTCCAATTATTTTGTCTGATATTGCAGAAAATAAGTGGTATAATAGCACAAAAATTAACTCATTTTGAGCGAAACATACTTGGAATATCAACAAACTTTTTTATAACGAAACTTCAATTGATATTAGTAGAATATCCAAATTCACACTACATTCGGATATAACAGATAAGATTAAATGGAACACTTCTCAATCAGGTCAATTCATCTTTAAAGTTACTTATGAAAAATTTGGAAACAAAGAACTGATAAGTTTCATATACAATAAAATCTGGAACTCTCTCTCCTCAAAGAAGTGCTCTTTCACTCTTCGGAGAGCTCTTAAATGACTGATTTCAACATATATAACTCTTCAACAAAAAAATAATTTCAAAGTAGCTTCAAAATGTTAATTTTGCTGCAACATTGAAACAATTGATCACTTGGTTGTTAACTGTAAAATCTCCTATGAAATCTAGAAATACTTTTTCAGCTTATTTGGCCTTTACATTGATAAACATATAACATTCCACCATTTAATCCATACCTAGTTCTCATCTACTAATAAAAAGTTACAAATTAGAATAGTTATTCCTGGAATTATCACCTGGAACTTCTCGTATGCCAAAAATCAAGCAAAAAATCATAATGTTCCTATATCTTCTAATATGTTGATTAAAAACATTATGTTCATGCGTATTAAACTTGATTTCTCTACACTACTTTTTTAAAAAAATCTAAGCCAATGATATCAGTATAGCTACTAAACTAAACTATTTTAACAAAAAAAAATTGTATAAAAAACTGGAAATATATAAATAAAATATAAGTTTTACATGAGATCCGAAGGGAAAAAAAGGCCCTAAAAAAGAAGAGTCAGGAGTTACACTGGGAAAATAAACTAAATAATCTTAGTAGTCAGACTACAATGCAAAATTAACTTTAGTGTTATGGTAGCAGTATCGAAGATCTGTGAGGATATGCTGGGCAACGCTTGAACCCCTTTCCTGCTTGTTATTAAAGATCCATGAGTTTCTTTCCTTCAAAATGTAGTAAATCATAGTGCAGAACATCGTCCGCCATACGCAGGCACGACTCTTGCGGACGGGTGTCCAGTAGCTGACATCTTCAAACCAAGATGATCAAGAGGAAGGAGTAGATCCAATGAGGGTTTTCTATTTAATGACCTCCCAAATAGGTGTCCAGGGTTTCAGTGCAATTTAATAAGATGACACACTCGGGCGGGGAATCAAAACCACACCCAATAAGTTATTCTTGATAAAGGAAGGAAAATATGGGCTATAATAGCAAGTTTTATTATTAGTATACATGTAAGGTCTTATTTAATGTATTAAGGACTAAATTAAAGCAAACATAAGGATTAAGGGGGGTAAGATGTTAGACCCCTAAAAGTTGTTTACAAGAGAAAGTGCATTTAATGGAAAATGTGTAATATCACCACATAGTCCATACACTATATAAAGGACACTCTCTTTTTAGGGAATGGGCCAATGATTAATGAGTGATTGAGACATTTATTTCTTTTGTCTACTTCTCTCTCTAAAATCACTCTCCTACAAAAAAAGATTATCGTTTACTCTTATACGAACATTGTTTAGTGCGGATCAACAGATCAAAGACCTTCAGAATTATTAGTGGCGCCGTCTGTGGGAAACCGATTGGTACTCGGAATCGTTTTTCAAAAACCTTAAAGATTTATCTAAAAATATCCTAGAAGGGATGAAGATCAAAATTCGTGCAGATCAAGAAGTTGATCTGAAGAGTCTCACAGTGGGAGGCTACTGTAGAGATTTCACAGTCGAAGAGATAATTCTTAACGAGAAAAACAATGATGGTCAGTATGCTAGAGAAACGTTAACTAACGAGTGAAGGATTAAATCCGAGATCCCGAGAGAACGATTGGTGCGAGCTGAAAATAAACATGCTACTCAGTCTAAGGAAAGGAAAATGAAAAGAGATCTTAGTTTGACAAAAAATAATGTGAGGTTCGACCATCGTAGTAGAAGGTCCGAGTCTAGTGAGTATTCGTCGGCATATTCAAATGATTCTCTCTCATTGGATAGTGATTCTCGTTACCAAAAGAGTTATAGGAGGCGAGTTTTAAAGAAATATAAAGGGCTTCATCGTAGTAATTTTGGGGATAAGGACTCTAGGAAGGCAAGGTATGAACGAGAGTATCAGCAGGAGTTCAAGTTTTCGAATCTGAATGCTCAATCGGACGTTCACAACCTAGAGTACTGTATTGGCAGTCAGTATACTTATCCTTCCAAGGAGGGCTTATATTCATTCACCGATGATGGTCCGGGGAGGAGTTCGTACAAAGTATGACATAATTGGAGGTAATCTCCACTCTCCTCGGAAATGTTTTCTGGACATCTCCTAAAGTGGTTTGACATTTCTAAATTGGAGAAGTTTGATGGGACTCAAGACTCGGATAATCATATTAAACAATTTAAAATTTTTACGATTAATTACGACGATAATGACAAGCTGCTGTTGAGTGCCTTCTCCAAAACTTTCAAGAATGTTGCTTCAAAATGATACAATCGACTTCTAAAGGGTTGTATCAAGAACTTTGACATGTTTTGGAGTATGTTCCGCCAATATTTTATAGGTAGTAAAACATTTTGTGCCAATGGGGATACAATTATCTACTGCATGAAGTAGGTGGGGGAAAGCCTCAAAGACTATACAAAGCATTTTATCCAAGAAAAAACTGATATGGAATTTTGCGAGGATAAGGCTGCTCTAGCAGCTTTCCGAATGGGTCTGCTTCCCGGGGTGATGAAAGACAATGCAGCAGAGAAGCGAGAAATGACTTTTGGAACCTCGTTGGATCATATAGCAAAGAATTTTAGGTGAGGAAACGAGAACCTCAGTGATAGAATCTATGACCCAGTTCTACCAAGATCCGATGACGACCAGAAATACATCTGTCCCGACAAATGTCCCACCCCATGCAACTCTTACCAAACAACAAGGCAAGGGTCCGAGCTCCAGCACGGAATTCGAACCATGTTTCTTCAAGAGTAAAGAAGTATTCACCTGCTGTAAACACACAATAGTATATCCGACCTGTATCAAATAAGTGGATCTGACCATCTCATTTTGCTGAACTAACAGAGAATGTGGCTGCCATTTTTGAAAAGTCTCGTCTGAGTGTACACTTTCGTAAGCCTTTTCCAATGCAGACCTTTGAGGGAGAACATAAAAAATAAATGTTTTCAATATCATGGATATATTAGACACGATACCAAAGATTGTGTGGTACTAAAGAAGGAAATCCAGTATTTGATTGAAAATGGAAACTTAGTCGACTTCATGAAAAAGAATGTTGTACCTCTGAATCAAGAGCCTGTCCTAAAGCAGGAAGATGCTCTACTAATAAATAAGCTGGTTAATGAAAAAACTATTGATACATGTGCCATTTCAACTGAGTACCTAGATCCGAAGCCGGGCAAAAATAGTATCAAAATGGTAGAGGAATCGATTGCTAAGGGGAAGGTTAGTGAGTTATGTGCTTTCTTTGAACAACTAACAATCTTTGGTGGCGATACTGTTGCAGTTGTATCAAATTATTCTCAGAAAAGAAATATTGTTAGTCTAGAAATTCAGTTGAAGGCAGGAGCTTCAACGCATCTGTATAGAAGTTTGTCTCCAATACTTGGCTTTGATGATGATGATATGAGAGATGTATCCGGCTCCCATGACGACGTTGTGTCATCGGGGAAACATAGTTGGAAACGATATCTAATTTTTTTTTATTGATACTGGCAGTTAGGCCAACATTATATTCATGACGACTTATAACAAGATTCAAAACCCACCAACAATTATGCGGTCGAATCGGACTATAGTGGGATTTAGTGGAGCAACAACTGAAGTGGTATGAGAATTCGAAAGAAGGATTGAGTTAGGTCGGGGACCGGTTAAGAATGTAGTTACAGTGTTCTTCATTGTGGTGGATGCCCCAACATCGTACAATGCAATCTTTGGAGGGTCATGGCTATTTAAAATGCATGCAGTCTCCTCCACTATTCATCAGTGCCTGAAATACGTCGTGGAAAACAATGTAGGAACGGTCAGAAGTAGCCAAAATATTTCAAAGGAATGCTATCGAACAGAGTTGGCCCCTAAGAAACTCAAGGGGGTCGAATCAATGAAAGAATAAAAATCAATGGGGGCTCCCTTAGAATCCGATCCTGTGGATGATCCAAGGGAGGCCCCCGGTTTTATCGTCTCAGACGAAGGGTTCAAGAACTGTCTTGTTCCCTGGAAAAAGTCTTAAAATCGGGACCAATTTGTCTTCAGAGGTAAAGTAAAGGTTAAATAAGTTTCTATTGACAAAGATACATTTATTTTCATGGTGTACAAAAGATGTCGCAGGGGTCCCCACGGAAGTTATATGCCATAGATTAGCCATACGAAGCAGTGTCCGTCCAAAAATTCAGAAGAGAAGGTCTTTTTCACAAGAAAAATCTGAAGCCATTATGGCAGATTTAAATCATTTAACTAAAGTTGGATACATACGAGAGTCTCAATATCCGTTATAGACTGCTAATCCGGTGTTGTTAAAGAAAAAGAATGGTAAATGGCAGATGTGTAGACTTTACTGATCTGAATCGTGTCTGCGCCAAAGATCTTTTCCCTGTACCAAAAATAGACCAATTAGTTGATTCAACTTTCGTAAATCGATTGCTCTCTTTTATGGATGCTTACACCAGTTACAATAACATTCAAATGGATTCCAAGGATCAAGAGCATACTACTTTTATCACCAGACGAGGTTTGCATTGCTACCAAGTAATGCAATTCGGGCTAAAGAATGTTGGAGCAACATATTAGTGTTTGGTGAATAAAGCTTTTGAGACCCAAATTGGGAGGAATGTGGAAGTATATATCGATGATATGTTGGTTAAAAGTTCCAAAGATGAAGACTATTTGACAAATTTGGAAGAAACTTTTGTTCACTTAGCAAAGATAAATTTTGAAGCAAACATAATCAGTTAACGATGAATAGAAGTTGATCCGGTACAACTAAGGGATTTACGTACAATGACTCCTCCTAAAACAATTACAGAGGTGCAAATCCTAAGAGGAAGGTTTGCATGTTTGAACAGGTTTATTTGAAGATCGTCGGATAAGTGTGCACCTTTCTTCCAAGTGTTGAGGAAGGAAAATTGTTGTGCTTGGTCATAAGAGTGTTCGGATTCTTTCCATCGGATAAAAGAATACATATCCTCCCCGGAAATCTTGACAAATCCAAATCTGGGGGAAAATTATATGTTTATTTGGATATGCCAAGTTGTGCTGTCAGTGCTGTTCTAATCTGGGAAGAAGATAACTCTTCTAAACTAGTGTTACAAAAGCCTGATATATCAGGAAGAATGACTAGGTGGTCGGTTGAGTTAGGAAACGTAGATATTGAGTTTGAACCAAGAACTGCTATTAAAGCACAAGTGTTGGCGGATTTTTTGGTAAAATTCCATTCAGACCGGTCATATATAGAAATTGATCAAGAAATCTTTGGATCTGACTGGAGTGTTCGGATAGATGGTGGTTCTAGCTCCTCGGATTATGGGGCAGGAGTACAGTTGGTCTCCCCTGAAGGAATTTCTATACATCAAGAAATTTGTTTTGGTTTTCAGGCATCAAACAAGGAAGCAAAATACGAAGCTACTCTGGCTGGGTTGAGGTTAGCCAAAGTTTGTGGGGCAATGAAGGTAAACTTTGTGAGTGATTCACAGCTCTTTATGAATCATGCATCGGGATAATTTGAGGGAAGGAAAGATCATTTAGTTAAATGTCTTAGAGAGTTGAAAACTTTAACTTTAACATGTTCACAGGACAGGTAACTCAACAACTGATTCATTGGCTTCTATTTCCTATTCTGAGGAATACCCTTGGGTTGTCACACAGGAAAGTCCTTTGATAATAAAAGAATTCGAACCAAGTGAAACAATTGTTGAAGATTTTCAAATTTCTACAAGCACAACAAAGGATTGGTGGAATGAGATCAATTTTTTTTTATAAATGATGCAGTACCAATTGATATAGAGTAAAGGCGAAGAAAATACGTTTTAAAGCTTATGGATATGTTTGGGGGACAACGAGTCCCAAATGATATTGTTGAGTGATATGATGGGGAAGGATCAGCACACTGTGGGTACAAGACGCTAATACGAAGAGTTCTTCTTGCTGGGTATTATTGGACTACACTCTCCTCGAATGCGAAAGAGCTTGTTCAGAAATGTGACACTTGCAAAGATTTGCTAATACGATTCATGCACCAGGTGTGCGACTATAATCAATATCTAAATCGCTTACTTTTGATCGTTGGGATATTGATTTGGTTGGACCATTACCAATGGCGTCGGAAGAAAGGGAGATGATTATTGTTGCTGTAGACTACTTTTCAAAGTGGGTGAAGGCTGAGCCCCTGCAAGGAACCAAATCCAAAGATGTTATCAAATTTATCGTTTCCAATATTTGTTGCCGCTTTGGGGTTCCAAGGAAATTAACGATGGGCAATGGACCACAATTTGACAACAAATAGATGAAAGGTTTGTGTGCTTCAAAGGGAATTCAGAAATGCTTCTAAGCCCCTTTCCACCCCCAAGTAAATGGTCAAGTCAAACTCACTAATCGGACAATCTTGGATGGGTTACGAAAAATATTGGAAGGAAAGGTTGGAATGTGGCCAGACTACCTACAAGACATCATGTGGGCCTACAAAACTACCCCAAGGACAACAACACAAGAGTCACCATTTGCATTGGTCTATGGGATGGATGCAGTTATTCCATCAAAAACGATTTTCCCTTTGTACATGCTTAATAATTATTCTGAGGAGGCAAATGATAAAGGAAAATGAACGGAATTAGATTTAATAGAGGAGAAAAGAATAAGGGCTCAATTGAATTCCTTACATTACCAGACTTTAATAAGAAGTCTTTATGCTTTGAAAGTAATAATGAGGGACTTTAAAGAAGGGGATAAAGTGTTAAGGAAGGTATTCCTTCATACATAAGAAAAGTGTTTGTGCAAGTTGGGTCTGAATTGAGAAGGTCTGTATACGGTAACGAATAAAATCAAGTCAGGGACATACAGACTCAAGGATAAGCATCTAAGCTTTTATTTTTTTCGACTTCAAAGTTTTTCTTTAGATATTCTCTCTATAGTAACCTTTTCGAGGTCCTCAACAACCTTCTCAAAGTAACACCTAATTTTAGCAAAAGATTCAATGAGACCGTCCACCAGGGTATTTCTTTGGAGTTCTTGAGTAACCCAATTCTCCTTCTCATCATCATATTTTACCTTATCCTCGGAAAGGCTAGCCTCCAAAGAGGAGATGTTATTGTTGTATTCATCAGACTTCTTTTTCTCTTGGGTAAGTTTGTTTTGACACTCTGCATCCTAGGAGGCTCTCCCTTCAAGTCTTCATTCACCTTCTTTAAGTTGTTCACCTCGATACTAGATTTGGTCGCATCGGATTTGATCTTGTTGACCTCGGAATTCAAGCTTTTACCTATGACCTTCAGGTTGGCCACTTCACCATTCAGCTATTTTAATTTAGTGATCAAGCTCCTCACATCGGCCCTTCTCCGAATGACTTCATTCTTGTAGTGATCTTTGCGATTGGCCTTCCTCTCAAGCTGAGCAGCAACGCGCAACAACCTATTAAGTTCATTGGCGACAAAATCGTTCTCATAGACATCAAAGTAAGTAGAAGTATGAGTAAGAGGTTCTTCTTCCCCAAGAATTTCTTCTTGATTCACCTGGACAACACCTGGTCTTTTCTGGATAACAAACTCTCCAACCGAATCAGAATCAACTATAACAACCTTCTTTATTGGGGGAAGACTGGGGCCGGTTGTATTATTGTTTTCTTCGTCACTGACAACTTGTTTCTTCTTTTTCTTCTGAGCTGAAAATATTTGTGGCTTTACAACACCAACCCTCCCAGTTGGTCTCACTTCGACCGTCGTCTCATAATCAATAACAACCCTTTGCTCCTCTAGAATCTCAGGAGGCAACGAGTTATGAACCTCAGTTGGCTCTTCTGGTTGGTGCTCAGCTTGAGGTTTCTCTTCAACTTCCAAATTTTGGGCCTCGTGAACATCGATTTGTGGTTCTTCTTGAACTCCCCTTCATGCTCTTCTTGGACTTTAGTCCTTGGGTCTCCTTGGATATCATAATCCAAACCAGCATCTGCATCAGCATCATCCTCCTCCTCTTCTTTGGTCTTTTCATCCTCCTCTTCGGATTTCTCGGCATCAAGGTGGCTAGGAGCTCTAGCAAGAGTAGGAAGAAACAATATGTTGTCCAAGCCTTCCAAGCGCTTAAGGACAATAATTTCTGAGGGAGGAACCATGAGCTACAACAAAGACTTCTTCTGAGCAGCTTTATACCTCCAGAGCTGGCTTCTGACCAGGTTTGAGGGATTAAAGCACCAATGGACTTATAACTCAATTTTCACTTGTCCAGAGACTCAGCTTCTCAAAATATTTATTTGTAGAGGCTACATAGTCTTTGAAGGGTTTGGTAGTCCTTTTCATAATTGTCAAGAAGAAAAAATTTATTCTTAACGTATTATAGAGCATCATCCAATAAAACGGTGAAAGTAAATACCTCTTCCTCACCATCTCAGAGTCAACCGATGGGGAAGGTCCGGGGAGTTTTCAATGCCAGACTTCCACACTACGGAGATGAAAACAAATTTCTGTCTTCACTTCTTATCAGCTTCCAGGAACTTCTTCACCACCTTGTACAACCTTGCTAAATCAAGGGAGTAGAATGGGTAGTGGGAATTCTTAGCCACCCCTGAACTCAATATAAGCTCTTCCATGGAAAGCTCAGTCTCAGAGATCCTGGAGGCCATAATACAAGCCATTAGTGTATACCACATATTAGGACCGGCTTGTGAGGGGAAAATCTTGATAAGATTAAAGTACTCTACTAAAGAAGGGTCTAAAGGAAGACGAAGACCGCAGTTCATTAACTGTGTATAGAGAACCATCTCACGGTCCCGGGCGGACAAGGGTGTCTCAACAACAGTTGGGAAGCAGATTGTGACAATTTCAGGGATACACCATCGGTCCCTGAACTTCACCTCCTCGGATGAATGAAAGTACTTATATTTTATTTTGAAAAGAGCAAACAGGTGTTTGGGTTCGATCCCGCAAAGTTTGTCGCCTAGGATATCTTCCAGGTTCGAGGATAAACCTGACTTGCTCCTTTTTTTCTTTCTGACCTTCTTTGGGGGTGATGTGACTCAACCTTCCAGGGGAGGAGGGGATTTTTCTTCATTCACCAAGGATGGTTCGGGGGTAAGATTTAGGGCAAGACTGGCTTGAATAGGATGTGCCTCCACCACGACTGCATCGTCTATCTCCTGGTTGCTTTCAGGTTCGTCTATCAATGTTCTTTATGACATCTCAGGGATGGTCTTCAACACCTGTTCCAGTCGGACACCTCTTGAGGAAAGTTTCCGAGGAATACATCTGGGAGTAGTCTGAGGAGACCCTTGAGGAGTTACTTTATGGGTTATTGTGGAGGAAGATATTTTAATTCTAACCGATTTTTTAGCCACCTCAGGAGACCTTTTCCTCTTTGGTTGATCTTTTTTATTTAAGTCAGGAGACTTATTCTTTTCTTCACCCATGGTCAAGAACAAAGATGATTTAGAAGATGAAGATGAAGGGTCAACCTTGTTGTTCCTTAAGCAAGCTTGAACAGGGGTCTGAACTCTATCACTGGTTTGGATGCGTTCCTGAAAAAGAGACCAATTGTCACAAAAAATCAAATTGTAGATATCTGCAGGAGTGGGAGAATCTCTAATTCCAGAAGCCTACGATCCACAACCCTATTTTAAAAATTGAACCACCTCCAAATTTTATATCTTTCGAGATTAATAAATTCTTTAGATATTAAGGGTTAAAAAGAAAATGAGTTTAAAGAAGTTTTTACCTCTCAAGAACCAATTTTCTATCCTTTGGGATGAACATAGAAGAAAATATGAAAACTTAAAAAGAAGGGATGAATTAGATATCTATAGAAAAGGAATTGAGGGGAGGTGAAGGGTCTGCCTAAAATAAAATCCTTATCAACACGTTACTAGGGTACAAGTATACTCACAAGTGTGTGTTTATGGATGATTGACACTTAGCAAAAGAAATAATGCAGATTTAAAAGATCTCTGACACTAACGCACGCTAAATCCAAAAGAAAGTAGATTAGGATGAGTTCATGATGACCACGAGAGAGATTGTAAACCCAAAATAGACTTTATAAAGTGCAGACCGAGAAGGTAAAGTAAAAAGGCTAATGGAGAGCAGCTAAGTACTAAAGCCCAAAATGTTTTGATGATCAAAGGAAGACAACTTTCCAAGAAGCCCGATTTGAGGAAGTGTGATGATATAAGGAGGTGTGATGATCCGAGGAGGTGATCCCAAAAAGGCTTAAAGGAAAGAAAAAACTTCGGATAGTAATCAGTCATTGCTCATATATCTTCGCAAGGATTGGGGGCTACTGACCAGAGAAGGAAAATATGGGCTATAATAGCAAGTTTTATTATTATTATACATATGTAAGGTCTTATTTAATTTATTAAGGACTAAACTAAAGCAAACATAAGGATTGAGGGGGTAAGATGTTAGACCTTTAAAAGTTGTTTACAAATAGGAGAAGAGTGAGGTGAGAAAGTCCATTATTAATGGCAAATGTGTAATTTCACCACCTACTCCATACACTATATAAAGTACACTCCTTTTTTGGGGAATGTGCTAATAATTAATGAATGATTGAGACATTTATTCCTTTTCTCTACTTCTTTTTTTTCCAAAGTTTCTCTCTCTAAAATCACTCTCCTACAAATATTTCTTTAACGTTTAATCTCATAAAAACATTTTTTTTAGTGAGGATCAACATATTAAAGACCTTCAGACTTATCAATCCCTAGTTGTGAGTTTGTTGACAATGGTAAGCCAAGTTATGAAGGAGTGCCTTGGGATAGAGTATCATCATCATTCGAGGTTGGCGGAATATCATTGACTGCACTTATGATTTCAGCGAGTTGGGGTTACAGGCGTCTATTAGGAGCCCTTGCAAGGAAAGTCCAAACCCGCGTCCGGTTATAGGAATATCTTTAACCAAAGTGAAATTTTGCAATATCACAAGATTGGTTATACTAGGGCCATTACGGTTTGCAAGGGAAGTTGTAAATAACCAATGTTCGTGCCAGATTGAAGTATTATTCTCATTACCGACGATAACCTTGTAGAGGTCCTTTGCGTGATTTTGCATACTAAGGATTTTTCGCCGTCCCCAACTAGCATTAGATGGGTGTGGGAGAGTCAAAATGATTTTATTTTTTATTTTTTCTGCAATAGTCCACTGCGCCCATATTGAATTTTTATTATTAGTCAATATGGACCAAACTGTTTTAATCATTGCACTTTTAAAAACTTTGCATTATATGTTAAATGGATCCACCATTAGGGAATCGATTCAAATTAAACTCTGATGGTGCATGTTCATTTAATGGTGAATCAAGTGGTGGATTTTTAGTTAGAAACTCATATGGCTATCTGATTGCTTATGGTTGTAGATTATATGGAAAACAGTCAACATTAATAGAAGAAACTTGGGGATTCCTTAATGTCTTAATGTTATGTCATAACCTAGGCAATACCTTTGTTGATATCGATATATATTCTAAGATTCTATTTAACTTATTGGTTGATGACTGGTCTCCTTGGTTTCTTTCTCTCATACTTGATTGTATTCGCAAATTGATAACTTCCAACATGACTTTGAGACTAATTTTCAGAGAGCAGAGATTTGTAGTAGATTGTCTTGCAAAATTTTCCCTCAAACAAAAATCCAACTATAATATTACCCAAGTTGATGCTCATGCACAACTTCCAGCAGTATTATTTTTGGAAGGCCTTAATATTGGTTATTTGAGATTAAACTCCCTTTAATTATTTATTTATTTTCCTTTGATTATTACTAACAATTCAAAGCAGGTTACTCAAACCTGACAAATAAACTTTATCTTCATTCCAGGTCAAGACATTATATCAAGCTGAATTCAAACATACCTACATGAAAAACTTAGACCACATAAAGATTCACGTATATTAGAGCTGGAATTTGGGATAGTCGAACAAGCATATAGCACCAACTTATTTACTGCATCAAAAAACTAATAAATTATTGACAATCCAACAACTTGATTTCTACCACAATTCATTTGATATTAAGACAACGACCTCTAACAGACTGTTTCAATAGGCTTAAGTTCTAAGAACTAAATTGCTAGAGTTTAGAACTAAATTATATTTTCATTCAACATTTCATTTCAATTCAACATTTCATTTCAACACTAGGTTTTGCTAAATGTACGTAGAGATAATTTCTTTAAGGATTTTCAATAAGATTCTCTTTTGGCAAAAGAAAACCTGATATTCAATTATTGATTTCATGTGTTATAACAAAAAAATATAAAAAATTGATATGCAATTAGTAATAATTTTATATATTTAAAAAAACAATTCTCTTATATAAGATTAACAATTGGCAATTGACACGTTTAGTTCACATATTATTGATGGTCATGCCACATGTTTTATACGTGACAAACTTACCAAATGTATTGCTTTTGAACTAATTGTATATTCACCTTCTTGAACAAAATGTATTGTTTTTTGTAGTTTTTTCTCTCTCATCTCTTCGTGAAATATTTTTATATTTTTGTCATGTTGTAAATAATTATAAACATTCTATTGGGAATATTGTTTAGAGATTTCCGGATAAACTCTGAATTCTTGTTTTAACAATTTCAGATTGAAATTATTTTGGTGGTTCTCCAAAAGTTTCAACCGGATAAAATGAGAGCTTTTCTTTTGAACAACAAGAATCAATATTTTTGTTATGTTCTATTTTTTAATAGAATCATACTTATTTATTCAACCCAAATATTTAAACTGTAAAACAACTTTAATGTCCAGAAAGCGGCTATAATTTCAAATTATAAAACAGACCAACAATTCAAATTCAAATTCAAATTAATTTTCCAAATTCAAAAGTTCCATGAATTTTCATAATATCCTTATCATTTAAAATAAAATTAACCCAAGCGAGGATCCACCCCTTGGACCCACTAATCATAATATATTCTAACAAGCGTGTGCTCCACACTCTCCGACTTGATCGATAATATATTATGACTACATTGGTCCACTAGTTATCCAACAATCTTCCCCCATTTTAGTGCAATTCATGTTTAACTAAAACAAAGTCACAACAAATAACAAATTTCTGCGTAAATGAAATATCGTGACGATTGAATTTTATATTAGTATATTACACATTTCAAATATTCAAATATCAAAGTATCACTAATGATTTAACCTTTACTATCCATAATGAATACTCGAAGATAATATACACATAAATTTACTTTCTCAAATTTTCTTACTTGACAATATCTTTTACTAGCCTTGTGTCTTTATCCTTCGTAAGCATATCAAAGCCAAGTCTTGTCTTTTACTCTTGGACATGCATATATGACCTCCCGTTCACCTCTGACCATACCCCGCTCATTATACACCTTTCCACACCCTATGTAACTACCCCAAGCCCTTTTAAGTACTTCAATATGTGGAAGCTCCACCCCAGTTTCAAGGACCTGGTCCTCAGTAACTGGAGCCCCCCCTCGCACCTGAACCCAATGGCAAATCTAGTTTTTAAGTTAGCTAGACTGGTCCCCTCTCTTATTTCCCTAAACAAATCCGCTTTTAGTGATATTAGCGACCGTGTTGAGAAGGCTAGAAATGCTCTAGCCCATGCTCAGGAGAACCTCCTTAGTTACCCCTCGAATCGAAATTTCATCTCTCTTGAAAAATCGGCTTCCGACTCCTACATTTTCTTCAGCCAGGCGGAGGAATCTTTCCTTAAGCAAAAATCCAGAGAAACCTGGCTTCAGCTTGGGGACAAGAACACAAAGTTTTTCCATAATAGCATCCGAGCCCATAGAGCTAGAAATAAGATTCTCTCTATTCTAAAGTAGGACGGCTCCTTAAGCTCTAACCCCCGAACTATCGCCTCCACCTTCACCAATTACTTCCGTAATCAACTAGGAACCCCCAGTTCAAAAAACTACCTCGGCCCTGATCGAATTGAGAATCTGATCAAATCCTCGGTTCCCCCGCATTTAATCCCGAACATAACTAATCCGATTACAAATGAAGAAATCAAGCAAGCTCTTTTCTCAATTAACAGTGAAAAGGCCCCTGGACCTGATGGCTACAGTGCATATTTTTTCCAAACCTGCTGGTCTACAGTAGGCCATGACGTCTGCGATGGGATTAAATCTTTCTTCTCCGAAGGAAAAATGGATCCTAGCTGGAACAAAACCCTCATAGCCCTCATACCCAAAATAGACTCTCCCACTCACCCCTCGGACTTCAGACCTATTGCCTGCTGCAATGTTATCTAAAAAACAATCTCAAAGATCATTGCAAATCGGATTAAGCCAGCGCTCCCATTCATTATAGATCCCTCCAAATCCGCCTTTGTCCCGGGTAGATCTATAGTGGACAACATTCTTCTCTCTCAAAATCTTCTTCATGGGTACCACACTAACCGTAAAGGACCCAGATGTGCCCTTAAGATAGACCTAAAAAAAGCTTTTGACAATGTCAGATGGGAACTCGTTCTTGACATCTTGCTTGCCATGAACTTCCCCATTGACATGATAAACTGGATCATTCAATGCATTACCACCCCCTCCTATGCAGTTAGCATAAATGGTAAGTCTTCGGAATTCTTCCCAGGGGCTAAAGGTCTCAGGCAAGGAGACCCGCTGTCCCCGTATATTTTTGTTATTGTAATGCAGGTACTCTCCAACATCCTCCAGGAAAAAAGCCGCCACCCAGCTTTCGGATTCCATTGGAAATGTCAAAAACTCTGTATCATCAACTTGTGCTTTGCAGACGACCTCCTAATCCTTTGCAGAGCCAACCTTCCCTCCGTTAAGCTCATCCTTGAAGGACTACAAGAATTTGCAACCCTCTCAGGCCTCCAGCTCAACCCCTCCAAAAGCCACATCTTCTTCTCTAGTACTTCCACGAGCACTAAACAAGAAATCCTCTCCCTCATCAACTTCGTAGAAGGTTCCCTCCCCGTTCGTTACCTGGGAGTTCCCCTCATCACCTCCCGCCTAACCTACAACGACTGTAGACCCCTTTTCCTTAAAATAACCAACCGAATTAACTCTTGGACCTCAAAGCACCTCTCTTATGCCGGGCGCCTTCAGCTCATCAACTCTGTTCTTTTTGCGAGCCAAGTTTACTGGTCCTCAATTTTCATTCTCCCAGTCAGAGTCCTCAAAGAGCTATCCCAGCACATCCGCAGATTTCTCTGGTCCGGGTCAGAAATGAAGATAACAGGAGCAAAGATAGCTTGGGAAAGGGTAGCAGTGTCCAAAGAGGAGGGCGGCCTTGGGATCCCAGATTTAAAAACCTGGAATCAGGCGGCTGCCCTAAAACTCCTCTGGTCAATTCTCACAAAAAATGAGAACTCCATTTGGACCCAATGGATACTGATAGAAAAGATAAAGAACAACTACTTTTGGACCATCCCCACTCCATCAAATGGTAGCTGGAGCTGGAGGAAAATACTCAACCTTCGGAAAGTAGCAGCAAATCTCTACAAAGTCATAATTGGAAATGGAGCAGACACATCCATCTGGCATGATCCTTGGTTATTCACCACCTCCCTGACCAACCTGTATGGCCCCTCCATCCAAAATCTATCCCGCCTTCGGAACATTCAAAAGGTGAAAGACCTCTTTCAAAATGGCAGATGGGCATGGCCCTCCCAAGCCAGAGCCCCTAATCGAAACCTTAACCCCCATTTGACTGAAATTATAACCGTCATCCAAAACCTCCCCCCCCCCCCTCATCCTCAAAGGACTCTTTCATATGGCTCCCCAACAAACCCCACCATTTTTTCACCATCAGTAGCACCTACAAATCCCTTAAGCCCACTAGAAGTAAAGTTGCCTGGTCTGACCTTGTCTGGCACAAGTTTTCGATTCCCAGACACTCCTTCATCACTTGGCTAGCAATTCATCACAAGCTCACTACAAGAGACATGCTTATTTCATGGGGATTGGACTCCCCCCCCCCAACTTGTGTTCTATGTGAAACCTCAGCGGAAAATTTGGAACACCTCCTAACCCAATGCCATTACTCCACTGCTATTTGGGAATCTCTATCCCAGAAACTGCTATTCCCCTCCCCCCCTAGCCCCCTTGGCCGCAATGGTTAGATCAAGCAAGTACATGGACTAATTCAAAGGATAATAGAAAGCCTCGCTGGAAAACAGCCTTCTGCGCCACAGTCTACTACATTTGGAAGGAAAGAAACGATAGAATCTACAACAACAGGCAATCCCCCTTCTCCAGTATAGTACACCATACCGTTTTAAAGGAACAAAAGCCAACTTCACTGGATAATCCGGCCAATCCATTTCCCTCATCTATTACAATGTAACTTAATCTTGGGATCATCCCACTAGAATTTTTGTATCTCTACTTGTAAGAGGCACTCGCCTCCTAAAAACCCATATAAATTTTACTCATTAATTTAAACGCTTTTTATACCAAAAAATAAATAACTTAAATAAATATAGCAACTTTCGCATGCGTTGACATCTACTGAGAATATATATATATATATATATATATATATATATATATATATATATATATATATATATAACCGTACGGGCATTAATCATTTATATTAAAAGTTTGACGAACATTCCGTTCAAAATTATTAAGGCAATTTATATAACACTTAAAAGTAGTTTCAATTTGCATGCAGTTAAATTGTCTAAATAGTAAGAAAATTTGATTCTTATCTGTATATTAAATCAGGAACGACTTAATTAAGCATTTATGACCGTGTAATTGCTTACATGGGTAACTATGCAGCCGTTATTCCTTCCATTTATTATTCTATTCAATTTGCATTAATTTCTCAACCCTGTATATAAGATAACAAATGATTCACTTTAGTGAAGGTATGTAACTTAATTCACCTGCTACATAACTAGACATGCAAATATAATTAATTTAAACAACAACCCTAATTTTTTTATCTGTTTTGTAATTTAAGTGAATACCATATATATATATATATTCAATCAACTACCCAATCAATTGGCTGTCTGGCCATGTCTTCCAGTATTTAGATGCGGATGCTCATTTACAAACACGCATTCTTAGCAGCAGTACCAATGGTCATTATTCCAGGTTGTTAATGGAGTATTCCATTGACTCAAATCACAAATAGGACCCGTACGTCTGCATTTACGATTACTTTTCAATGCAGTCTTCTATTGTTACTGTATTTATTGCGTCAAACTTGCATAAAAATTTACTTAAATAGTGAATTATAATATAAAAATATATCGCATGCAAATACTAGTTTTTAAAATTCGGTTAGATTGTGTATCCAAACATACAAAATGGTAGATAAATGATTGAAGCAGTTTCATTTTTAATAACAACTGCATGTGCAGTTTGCATGCTGACAACAAATTACAGAACAACTACTTTGCATGCGGAATAGTAAATTACATCTACATGTGCAATTTGCATATCGTACAGTTAAGTACATTAGATAGCATACAAATTGATTTTACACTTGCTTTGAAATTGAAGTCATATAAAGTTATTAACTGCAGTTGTTTGGCGTATAATAATTTGCATGTCGTACAGTTAAGTAACATTTTTTAACAAATATTGACAGAAATTCAAGCCGTTTGATTTTGCATCAGTTTATTCTACATGTTCATACGTTTTAAGATAACAAGCACAGCGGTTTCATGTAGTTAAAACACAAAAACCCTACGTTTTCATGTCATTCAAAAATGCATACCGTTTTATTTACTATTTATATAATTGAATTTCCTACATGAATAAAATATGGGTTTACTTATGATAATATATGATTTTACATGATTTTTAAACTCTAAAATATCATCAATTTCATAATCACTCAAAACTAGGAATTCAATTTCAACTTTAAGCATAAGTCTGGTTAGAAAAATCGCACATTTTCTTTTTCTAAAACAAAAAAATCAAAACATGTTTTCTTCGTATAACAAATCACTTCAAGAATTTTTAGCTTTGGATCGACATTTATAACAACCAAAACAATATTAATCGAGTATGTGTATTTTTTATCACCATTTTGATAATCTAAAAACTAGACTTGATTATGAATTATTCTAGGGATGACAATAAATCTCTTCATTTAAATTTTCATACAAATATCTTCATAAAACAAGAACAAATAATTTCAATCTTTTGTGGGGAGTATTGTTTAGAGATTTCCGGATAAACCCTAAAGTCTTGTTTTAACGATTTCAGATTGAAATTATTTTGGTGGTTTTCCAAAATTTCCATGAATTTTCATAATATCCTTATCATTCAAAATAATTTTAGCAAATCCCCCATGTATTTTATACTCTCCGACTTGCTCGATAATATATTATGACTACATTGGTCCACTAGTTAATCAAATTCACTAAAATATCCACAACACTCTCCTCTTTTTATCTTTTCTTTTTTTTTATCCGAATTTTAAAAAAATTGTATATTTCAGCTTGCGAAAAAAACAAGCTGAAAAACATATATTATTTCGGTAATAATTTTAGACAGGAAAAATGCTCCCACAATAAAATTTATTAGGTTATTGAAAGACGAAGAATAAGTTTCACATTTTGAAGAAACGTGTTATGCTATTTACTTAATTTAAGATTTGAATATTAGATAAAAAAAAGAGAGTAAAATAAAAGCAAATACAATTATGCTTCCGATTTGTTGTACTTTTTTCAAAAAACAGCTAGCTGTGGGTATACAAAATACAGGACCGAACAACTACTTTAAAAGCTGATGAAAGAGGTAGAAAAAGAAAAATTATTGGTTATATTTAATATTATGTATAATTTATAATTTATAATTTGTTTTGACATAGTCCGTAAAGTGTAGCCGAGTCGGTGGAGTACGGTATATTCGTGATCAAAGGTCCTGCATTCCAGTCGTGTGTTCGAGTTTTTCTACAAACGTTTTTTACGAGTCTGGCATCTTGTGTGGTGTTGGTTTTGAGGTTATTGTATCGGACCGAAGATTTATCCTGTGCGTGTTCGTTGTATAGCGGCGTCAGGTTACTTCCGAAAAAAATATTGTTTTGATATCAATTTTTTTTTATATATAAATTCATATTTTATATTTAGTAATTTAATTTTATATTTTTGAGTTATAAACTTTCACATTGTCTACGGTCAGAGGTGGCAAACGGTTCAAACCGCGAACCATCAGAACCGTTTAACAGAGAACCGCGGTTTGCGGTCCTCACGGTTTGCGGTCCCGGCGGTTTACTCCTTATACGATTCTGGCGGTTTGCAGTCTTAACGGGCAAGTTTCGCAGTTTACCCACCAGTTTATCCACAAGAAAAACCATTTAGATATCATTTATCAAAATATTTTATAATATTATTTAAAATGAATTTGTAAGTGTTAATTGAATCTAATTTCAATAATTGAGATATGTACTAAACGAGTTAATTATGGTATTTAATATATTTTAATTTAAATACTATATCATTTTAATCGAAATTCTATAATCAAGCAATTACATTCTATAAAAAATAATTGTAATATGATTTTGATATGTTGATTATATTTATATATCTAAGATATTTATTTAATATTAGGTAGATATTAAATAAAATATACACATCTAATTGTATTTTGATTACAACTTTCAATATTATTGAAAATATTTTTAAGATTATAAAATTAATAATTTGATTGTCTTAAACAAGATATCGTAAACAATATAATTGTAATATGACTTGTATATTGTTTGATTATATTTAGATATTTAAGATATTTTATTTAATATTAGGTACATATTAAATAATATATACCTATTAGACATATAATTGGATTCTGATGTTAAATTATTAGGTAGTTCTTTAAATCTTTCAAGCTTGAAGTGTATATGTTTAGATGATTTAAATAGTTTACGGCTATTATTTTTCCCTAATAGTTCGAATTCCCTATTTATAATAGTTCGAAGAAAAACTGGATTTAAAAAAAAGAATAGTTCGAATTCCCTATTTATAGAGTTATAATTTTTTTTTTAAATAATAGTTCGAATTTCCTATTTATATAGTTTTTTATTTTTAAATATTAGTTCGAAATCCTATGTATAGAGTTTTGATTTTTTTTTAAATAGTACAAATTGCATACTTATAAAAAAAATTATAATTTTTTTTGTTCAAAAAAACAGCCGTGGATGACGTCAGCAAATGACGTCATTCGTGACGTCACCCGTGCGGACCATCCGGTCAGACGTGCGGATGGTCCGCACAGTTCAAAGTAAAATGGCTAGTTAAATTAAACTACCCGTAGCGGTCCGATTTTGAATTTTTTTTATGGGTCTCCCCTATAAATAGAGGAGACCCCAACTCCAAACTCACACACTCTCTAAATCTACTCTACATCTCTCTAAATCTCTCTACTTGTTCTAGAATATCTATACAACTCTACTTTCTTAATTTACATACTGTAGTTCTACTTTCGAAATAGTTAGATTTTTTTTCCGAAAAATAATTGTTATTAGTTTTTATAAGTTATTATTTGTGAGTATCCCAAATCCCAATGGCGTTTTATGGTTTCAACAACAGGTTAGGACAAGCAACTCCAAAAACTGATTTTTTGGAATTTTCTTCCTTTATGATGTCGCCTCCACCCGAGAGGGATCCGATCACACGACGCGTCAAATCTTCCATTGCACCTACGAATATGAGTAAGACCGTCAAATAAACTTTTAGTTTCAAGATAACCGATAAGGAGAGAAGAAGCGTCAAACCTGCCAATACTACACGTACGACTTTGAGTAAGACCGCCAAACAAACTTTTAGTTCCAAAATGGTCGACAAGGTGACACGAAGTGTCAAACACCCGACTATAACTAAGAGTAAGACCGTTGTTCCTAAACAAAGTCTTAGTACGAAGACGAAGATGGTCGATTTGATTGCTGCTGCGTTAAGTAAGGTTAATCGTGAGACTCGAGGATAAGTTTTGGGAGATCCTTTATAAATTGCAGTTACTGTTGAGAAAGTTTTGCGTCTTAAAAAAGTGGCTAGCGACAAGAGACTAAAAAATGTATTTTAGATTTTGTATTTTAATTTGAAATCATTTGTACAACTCCTTC
Organism: Limnanthes douglasii subsp. nivea; assembly: GCA_036936605.1. Taxonomy (NCBI): domain Eukaryota; kingdom Viridiplantae; phylum Streptophyta; class Magnoliopsida; order Brassicales; family Limnanthaceae; genus Limnanthes; species Limnanthes douglasii. The sequence continues at coordinate 322,031,504 of JAUPFV010000003.1, forward strand.
CCGCAAGAGTATAAACTGTGCACGGCTAAATAAAAAAATTTATCTTTTATTATAATAAGGAGTTGTACTATCAAATAATTTTAAGATAACATTTTTATTAAAAAATTAATAATAACAACATAACTTGTTATATTAAATATTTTAATATAAGTTGTAATATTTTAGCATGATAAAATCCGATTTTGGTTTAAAAAATAATAAATAACACTTGTAATATTTAAAACCAAATCACAATAATAATATTTAAAATGTAATATTAAAATTAAAACAATATAACTTGTAATATTTTAGCATGATAAAATTTGATTTTGGTTTAAAAAACAATAAATAACACTTGTAATATTTAAAACCAAATCACAATAATAATATTCAAAATGTAATATTAAAATTAAAACAATATAACTTGTAATATTTTAGCATGATAAAATCTGATTTTGGTTTAAAAACCAATAAATAACACTTGTAATATTTAAAACCAAATCACAATAATAATATTCAAAATGTAATATTAAAATTATAACAATATAACCTGTAATCTTTTACCATGATAAAATCTGATGTTGGTTTAAAAAATAGTAACAAACACTTGTAATATTTAAAAGCAAATCACAATAATAATATTCAAAATGTAATATTATAATTAAAACAATATATCTTGTAATATTTTAGCATGATAAAATTTGATTTTGGTTTAAAAAACAATAAATAACACTTGTAATATTTAAAACCAAAAAACAATAAATAACACTTGTAATATTTAAAACCAAATCACAATAATAATATTCAAAATGTAATATTAAAATTATAACAATATAACTTGTAATCTTTTACCATGATAAAATCTGATGTTGGTTTAAAAAATAATAACAAACACTTGTAATATTTAAAACCAAATCACAATAATAATATTCAAAATGTAATATTAAAATTAAAACAATATAACTTGTAATCTGTTACCATGATAAAGATCTGATTTTGGTTTAAAAAATAATAAAAAGCACTTGTATTATTTAAAACCAAATCACAATAGTAATCAAAATCTAATATTAAAATTATAACCATAAAATTTATAATATTTTAACATGATAAGATATAGTTTTGGAGTTACAAACCCTACTAATATTGGATCCCAAAACATAATAATAATATTCAAAATATAATAATAATATAAATAATATTCAAAAAATTGGATTATATAATAATTACAACACTTAAAACATTAATAACCAAAACAAATTAATACTAACCAAAATGTAATAATAATTTTATAATCATATACAATATCTCAATATCTTTTAAATATAACTTAAGATATGATTTTGGCTATAAAATAATTAAAACACTTATAATATTTACAAATAAACCGCAGTTTGCGGTTTTGGTGGTTTGCGGTCCTGCGGTTAGTCCTTATGCGGTCCTGGTGGTTTGCGGTCCTAACAGTTTGCAGTTCTAATGTACCAGTTAAATAATTTACCCGCCGATTTACAAACAGTTCTCCAACTTTTAACCGCGGTTCCAGAATCATTTGCCACTTCTGACTCAGCCGTTGTCCATGTATTTAATCTAGTTTATTCCGAAATGGAACCAACGAATCAGTTGTTTGTAATATATTATAGCTCATAATCTACTTGGGCCGAACAATAAACAAGAGTTTAATATTAATTATTCGGAAGAAGTTTATTTGATTTATATATACAACTAGAAATTAATAAGTACTTTAGCCATTGACAAAATAGATGTCTCACATCACATCAACAAAAGAAAATTAATAAGTGCTTTAGTCTTACAATAGCTGTCTTAACAACCGAATTAGAAATTATGTACTCGCTGCTTTCAAACTCTCCGACTTTTCTTGGGAGATTAGTTTAAGATACTTCCAATGGGGTATGCAGGCCGAAGTTGATAAAATACAAAAGCAAAACACTTCGATTTAGAAAAGCAAAGCAAAGCAAAACAAAATTAACAAACAATATGGAAAAATATTTTCATAAAATAGTGGAAACCAATATTAATACTTGTTGGGAGGTAAAATAGAAGAAGTCTTAACTTATATGATGTGATAAATAATATAAAAGGACACTATAATGTTTTATTTTTTAAGTATAAAAGCATTTCTAAAATTAATATATAAAAGAAAAGTACAACAAGAGTAGGTATATATCATATATTCTAAATTTAGTTTTTTATTATTTTATCTTTCAATAAAATCTTTTCATTCTTTCTAACTGTTTATCCTCTTTTCTAAGGCTGAAATATTTTTCACCATATTTGATAAATGCGTTAAATCTCGTCAAAGACGTGGTCGGTAGGAAATATTTTTTTTTCTACTTCTTTAATCAAAAGCATGATTAACGTTTTAGAAGAATTTTCCATAATCCCAACTAGTCAAATCCATTTAATTACATGATTTTCTTTTTTACGAAGCTGAAGTTATTTCAAAAAAACATAGAGCTAATTTTTTACCCAAGAATCTTTTCATTTCCTTTGCGCTTCCAATTAACGATGTTGATTCCTCTTCTTCACCTTTGTTTTCTCCAATCAGTCCGTAACAATGCAAATACCATAACAGATTTCTAGTATTTTTCCACTCTTGTTCAGGTCTAAAAAGGAATGGAAGAAGCCATAGTTGCAACATTGAAAATTAAAATCTTTGTTAAAGTGGTTAACCCATCAAAATCATTGTATAACTTGACTTCGTTGAAACCATCCTCTTTCAAGCATCTCAACACACATATATATCTTAAATACATTAAAGAAACAAAAGAAATTTTGCACAATTGTTGTAACTTTACGTTGGCAGCAACGTTTGCTCAGGGTATACCAAAAAACAAACTTTCTTTCATTTCTTGGACACAAGAAAATTCACAGGAAAAGTTAACGTAAGTAACTGGGATTCAAGACACTTACTTATAGAATTCACTCTCAAGGATGATATGTGCTAGATGTGGTATAGGAGAAATTGGACTTGGAGATAAGATTATGAGAATTCTTAGATGGACCCCCTATTTCAACCCAAGATATGAGATTCGAGTCACTCATATATGGATTCGTATCGAAAAAGTCCCTGAATATATGTTCAAGGAGGAAATAATACACAATATTGTTGAAACCGTAGGCATGCCTCTCAAGATTTGGATCCCTCCTAAGAACAGAGCATTCTTTAATGCTTGTTATTCTCTTATTTAATTATATATAACACAGAGACTTCAACATGAGGTTTGGGCTAGATTCGGAGAAAATGAAGGGTGCTGGCTACAACTAAGCTACAAGGAGGTTCCAGCATACTGTAACCATTGCTTCCATATAGGCCATGATAAAATAAAGTACAGAAAAAAGATTCAAAGGCCACAAGAAACTAAAACTGATCGCAAAATTCACCAAAACATTGAAGAAAAAACAAGGTAATGCTACTCAACTAAGCAACAACTTCAATCAATTGTTATCTTGCCAGAGCCAAATGCAAATGATGATAGTAAGGAGAAATCTAAAGTTAAATACAAGCAGCAAGAGCAGGTTCCCACACACAAAACTATTCCTAACAATCAACTGAATCCTAGAAACCAAGATAATAAAGAAGACAAGGCTGATCAAACTTTTAAGAAGAATCAATATGACTTATCAATGATTGACAGTACCCCGAGGAGTGATGAGATCATCAAAGCCATAAAAAATATAGAAGAAGATTATAGTAGTAATAAGGATAATGATCAAGAACCAAAATTATATTACATTTCCAAAAATGACAATTTTGGAAGCTTTCCTCCAACTCCCATCCTTAAAAGGAAAGAAGCTGATGAAAGCTTTCAAGACTTGCTCAACAAGAGATTAAAAGACGCAAAACACAAAAGCAGAACTGCTAAAGGAATCCCCAAGTCTTTGTTTGGGACAAGCAAGAAAAGTAAACCCAATAGTGATCATAATTAACATCCTCAATTAGAATATAAGAGGCATTAACAATAAATCCTCTTTGAGAAGATTAAAGTACATTAGCACCAAAGAGAAAATCAGTATAGTTACCTTACATGAGCCTATGGTAAGCTCTGATCAAATTATGTTTGTGGCTTCTAATCTTGGTTTAAACCACTACTCTACTAATTACTCTGGGAAACTTTGGCTATTATGGAATGACTGGTTCAAGGAGAACATTATCAAAGATCATCCTCAGCTGCTTAATGCTGAGATAACTTTCATCAACCTAAACAAATCCTTCTCTTTAACTTCTGTTTACGCCAAATGTCAAAGGCTTAACAGATATGATCTTTGGACCAATCTTGCTAACATCTCTACCTATGCTAAAGAATGGATTGTAATTGGTGACTTTAACACCATTTCCAATCCATCTGAGCAAAAATGATGTGTTAATTAATACAGAAATAATGCCGAAGATTTTAATGATGCAATAAGCCAGTGCAACCTGGAGGAAGCTGGATTCAATGGCAATCAATTCACTTGGACGAACAAGATCAAATGGAAACGCCTCGACCATGTTCTCTACAACACTAAATGGATTGATTACTTCTACAACAACACTTTCACACATCTTCCCAAAATATGCTTTGATCACATGCCTATTATTATCTCCATCTCTACTGGAAAAACTAACAAAAAATCATGTTTCAAATTTCTTAATATGTGGTGCTTACATGATGAATTCTTACCTTTTGTCAAAGCTAATTGGATTTTGAAATGCAGGGAAACCCTTTGAATAAATTTTCAAATAAAAGAAAAAGATTGAAAACAGCCCTCAAAGGATGGAATGCTGACATTTTTGGAAGTGTCTTCAACAAAGTTTTTGAGGCTAAAAAAGAATTTAGTAAGAGGGAGGAGTTATTCAGAGACAATAAGAGTGATGCCAACAAAATGAACTGGTCTAAAGCCAATGCTAATCTGCTCAGTGCTCTAGCTCAAGAAGAAGCTTATTGGTATAAAAAACTTACTCATCCTGGTTTAAAGACGGAGACCGAAACTCTAAAATATATCAAAACTATGTGAAAAGGAAGAAAAAAGAAACAAAATCAACAAAATTAAAGATAAATCTAATTGGTTAACAGATGAGTTTCTTATTAATAGATCTGCTGAAAAATACTTTATGAATATTCTTAATGATACTCCTTATGTTATAATGATTCTGAAACTAACCTCTTAAACATCTATCCATTTAATGATATTTTTTAGATTGTTACAAAACAGGACAACGAGAATCTTATGAACCTGCCAACAGAAGAGGAAATCTTTCAAGCAATAAAATGATTAAATCCTTCTAGCGCAGTCGGAATGGATGGCTTCAACTTAACTTTATACACATCATGTTAGAGTATCATTAAGGAAGACATCACATAAGCTATCTGCTACTTCTTCAAAGGCCATCCCATTCCTCAAGGGGTCTTGGCCACAAGTTTAGTCTTAATTCCTAAATTCAGTAATCCTTCTAGTTGGAAAGAGTACAGGCCAATAAGCATTTTCTCTATGTGCAATAGAGTTATATCTAAACTCCTAAGTAACAGAATTAACAATATTTTTCCTAAACTCATTTACGATAATCAAGGTGCATATGTGGTTAATAGATCAATTCAAGATAACATTTTACTAGCTAATGAACTGATATACGACTTGGATAGAAAGACAAAGTCTGGGAACATTATGATCAAATTAGACATGACCAAGGCCTTTGACATAATACCCACCACTTTGTCAAAAATGTTCTTTTAACTTACGACTTTAACAACAGTTTTTTCAATATTATTAAATCTATGATAAGCAAGTTCAAAGTCTTTATTCTCATCAATGGGAGCGTTGTAGGTTTCTTTAGCACCAAAAGGGGTTTAAGACAATGAGACCCATTGTCTACTTGCCTTTTCATAATAGCTTAAGAGGTTAAAATAAGGGGCTTTAATCTGTTATTCTATAATAACAAGCATACTCGGTATAAAACTAGGACTCACATTTGCATTCCCTCTTTAGCTTTTGCAAACGATATGCTAATTTTTACGAATGCCTCTAACTATGCAATTGCTACTATAAGTAACTTTTTACATGCATATCAAGAAGCTTCTGGACAGTTGATTAACAAAGAAAAAACAACCATCACCACTGCTTCTTACTTTCATGCCTACAAAGTGAATGCTATCATGAATGACACTAGATTTAGAAGGGATGACCTGCATATAACCTACCTGGGTGTGAGTATCGACAAGAATAATTGGTCCAGAAATTTTGAGTGCTTATCAATAACATCAGATCTAGAATTAATGAATGACAAGATAAGAAACTCTCATATGCTGGAAGGCTAAGTCTTATAAACATCATTCTAATGGCCATACAAAGTTATTGGATCCAAAGCAATAATCTCCCTAAAGGCACTATAGAGAGAATCGAGAAGATTTTTCAACATCTTCCTTTTGGAGTCCAATAATGAAGTCTCCAAGATTCATTGGTGCAGTTGGAGTACAATTTTCAAAACCTTTTCTGAAAAGGGCTTAAATGTAAAAAACTTAAAGGATATCCAAGAAGCTATTTCTTGTAATTTGTGTATCAAATTCAGAAAAAAAAAACACTCACTGGGCTAGGTACACCTATAGTATCTACAACAAAAACATCTATCCCCTTCTAGTAGACTTCAAACTTAACAAGTGTTATAAGGTCTCCACAAACGATTGGCTTCTATTAAGGATATTAGTGAGCCTAAAGTGAATTGGATTATTCGAAATGGTGGACTGATTTCTGGATCGATACTTGGATTAGAGACACTTCTTTAATTTAAGTTAACAGCAATCAAAACAACATGAAGTTCAACTATGATAAGGTCAACAACTACTGGTGCAACAATGATTGGAACATTTCTAACCTTATCCTTATTCTATCTTCTAGAGACCTGATCAACATTAATAAGCATAAAGTAGATAAAATACAAGAAGATTCTATTCACTGGATGATTTGCAAAGATGGTAAGTTCAATCTCAGAGATACTTGGGAATATGTATGGATCGAGCACAACCAAAGCAACCTCTTTGGAAAACTTTGGAATAGTATCACGTCCAGAAAATGCTCCTTAATTACCTGGAGAATGCTCCAAAATTGGCTCGCTACTGATGATAACCTGCAAAAAAATATAACATTAGCATGAAAATGTTATTTCTAAAATTCTCAAGAAAGCATTAAGCACCTGTTTGTGGAGTGCAAGTTGGCCTGAAACGTTTGGAGCCATTTCTCTTCAATTTTCAAAGTCAAGATAATGAGATTAATGACCATTCATCACCTCATCAAAAAATGGATTTAGACCTCTAAAAAGAAAATTCACATTAGCAGTATCCTTCCTCAGAATATATATTGGGTCATCTGGAAGCTGAGAAATACAGCTAAAATAAAAAACCAAATTATTGATACATTCTCTGTTATAAACCACATCAATCATATTATTACAAGCTTAGATCACGCTAACCTTTTCACTTCGAAACAGTGGGCTCCCTTCCATGATCCCCCAAGAAGATCGGTTGCTTAAATAGACTTAAGATTAGCAATCATAAACTTGTTGCATGGCAGCTTCCAAATCAGAATAGAATTAAAGTAAATACGGATGGTTCTTATCTCCAAAATAGAGAATCCAGTGGTAGCGTAATCATTAGAAAAAAGTGATGGTTCTCTTATTTCTGGCCATGGTAGACTTTACAGAAAACTTTATTCGCTTCATGCTGAGACCAGGGCTCTTCTCGATGCTCTCATAATCTGCTAGGAAAATAACTGGAGCGACGTTGATTTTGAAAATTATTCTGAGATTTTATTTGTTAGCTTCTGGAAATCACTCAAAGGATAATGGAAATCTTCTGAAGTGTTGCTGTAATGTTTTCAAGCATTTTGTGCAAAAAAAACCCTCCGACCGAAGACTAGTGGTAGGTGGTCCCGCCGAGCTTTTGCTATAATCATCAAGCACATCAATCACACTCAGAACAAGGATGTTGACTGGTTGGAAACGTGGACGCAGAGGTGCAAAATGAGGCTTTTCTTCAACTATCTCAATGCCCTTGCATATCTCAAAGAAATTGTTCTGCTTGAAAGCCAAGGGCTAGGATATTTCATGGATATCACTTAACTCTGGTAGATCTATGCTTAAGAACTATTACCATCTACACTAATTCCTGTCTTGAAAATTAATTGAAGAAGCAACCAATTGAGGAGGTGATTTCAAGTGATGCTCGAAAGAAAATAAAGATGCAAACTTGAACTATCGTTGCATAAAAAATGGATATTGTAGCTCTCTCTAGGTTTACAGAGCTAGATTAAGGCAAGATGGAGAAGCATTATACTTGAGAAGGTGATTTCAAGTGGCACTCGAAAGAAAATAAAGATGTAAATTTGATATGTAGTTGCAGAAAAAGCGAGCTTCTGAAATGTAGAAATTCTTTCAAATTTTCAGTTTGGCGCCTTAAGTTTGTGGGTCCACTGTCTAGAAAAAAGATTTTCAAATTCAAACACCGTCGATGACTTATGATACTTTCTAACCGGTTTCATCGGCGTCGTTACTACCATCGGCCGGTGGTGGTGGTGTTTACGCATCCTCATCCCGTGTCTCTTCTCTCCGGTTCATGTATTTTGGTTCAGCGTGTCATCCTTGTCGCTGGTTGTGGTACGGGACTGCCATATTTTTTCCATCATCGTCCTCCTCATGCTTCTAGCGTGACTTTTGGCTCTCTCGGGCAGTGCATGGGTCTTGGATCTCTCGTTGGTGTCTGTGTGATTTCAGTGGATCTCACCAGCCCAGATTACCCAAGATCCATGAGAAAGCATTGCCTCGAGATGTTTTTTCTTTATGGTCTAAGCGATTGAGTTGGCGTCCCTCTGTTGTCGACGGCCAGTGGCTTCCACCGTGGCTCTCGGATTTTCCCGGCTGCCCTTGCGATTGTGTCATCTTTACTACATCGTTCTCAGCCGCATCTTCAAAGTTTCACTTGTGGATTTAACTTCTTGTTTGCAGGTGGTGTCTCGGTCGGAGGCGTTAAACACAGTTCTTGCAGCTGTATAAGAAGTCATGCATAATCTTTTAAATGCGTCATCGTCGTTGATGTATGCGTCCCCGTCGATGACTGGTTTTCCATTTTTTATGACAGCGCTGGTAAACCCAGATCTATACCCACGGGTTGCTTTCCGTCGAAGGACGGGACCACATTTTCTTCCCCTAGTCGGCTTTCCATGTTCGCGACCGCTTACCTTCAGTACTGGCTTTATATCTTGGCTAATCGGAATGCTTGTAGCCTACTCTCTATTTTATCGTTATCGGATATTGGGGCACATAGAGATCTGTGTCACCTTGAAAGGATGGGTTGTTTTACTATATCTTTACTGTCCACTAATCTATCTTATTCTCTTAAAAGTACTTTAAATGTTTTAACTATATATATTTATAGTTATTTTTCAATTAGCCTATTAATTAATTTTCTCGTGGATGTGTGGTGCCGTTTTGCTAAGTTCGTGGGGTCATCTAGTCAAATATATCATGTTAAAAAAAATTTAATAGTTGTAAAAACTTATATTAATGGATTTATTTTAATTCATCTATGGATCGTAGTTTCCACTGAAGCTTATAGTCGGGTGATGGTGGCGAGCCGGATAAAGGATAACTCTGACTTAGGTTCTACTTTTGTCTCTAACGGTAAAGAAAGGAGCCATCGACTAGTGCACTGTAGGTTTGGATTTGTCCTCCGACAGGACCATCGACGAGAGCTCAGTAAGTCTTCTATTTTATGAAAATAGCATCTTGGAACGTTCGGGGACTAAATGACCCTGTCAGACAAAAGGACGTCACTGATTTTATTATTAGTAATAGTATATCTTTGTTAATCCTGGTAGAAACTAAAGTCCAGCTGTTCAAAATAGAATCTATAACTAAGAAGATGGTTCCTTTTTGGCATGTCATTTCTAACCACACTGATCACCCGTTAGGTAGAATTTGGATTGTTTGGAACCCTAGTGTAATAACTATTACTAAAGTTTCCCAATCTCCGCAATTTATCCACTGTTTAGCTAATTGTCATAATATCGCTGCCGCATTTCGTTTTACTGCTATTTATGCTTTTAATGAAGCTTCAGAGAGAGTTCAACTGTGCAATGACTTGTCTACTATATCCATGGTAGATAAACATATTCCTTGGGTTTCTCTCGGAGACTTCAATGTCATCCGCCACCCGGATGAGCGTTTAGGTTCCTCTGAGAATTGGACTTCGGCCATTGACGACTTTAACTATTGTTTCTTCCGTAGTGAGCTTAGCGACCTTAGATCCTCTGGTTTCCATTTCACGTGGATTAACAAGCAGCCTGATAATCCCATTCTCTCCAAGATTGACAGAGTTCTTGTCAACCCTGTATGGGACGACCTGTTCCCTATGTCATTTGCCCAATTTGGTTACCTGCGTACCTCTGACTACACCACGGTCACGCTAAACCTTAGTTTGCCTCATCAAAAGCGGAAAAATCCTTTCAAATTTTTTAACATGTGGCAAGCTCATCCGGAATTTAAAAATATTGTTTCTTCAAATTGGAATCATCCTATTGCTTCTTCTGGGATGAGATTGGTTACCGAAAAACTTTTAAGATTGCAGTCTGATCTTGTTTGTCTTAACCGTAAAGGGTTTAGTGACATTAGCTCCAGAGTTTCGAGTGCCCAAAATAAATTATTCCTGGAGCAGTCTAATCTGGCTAATGATCCGCTTAACCCGATTCTTCTCTCGGATGAAAGTGAAGCCTCAACTTCCTTCATCTTCCTCAGTCGATCCGAAGAGTCCTTTCTTAAGAAAAAATCTAGGAAAAATTGGATAAAGCTTGGGGATAAAAATACTAATTTTTTTTCAAAATAGTATAAAAGCCCGTCTTTTCCGTAATAAAATCATCTCTATTAACAATGAGTTTGGAGTTACTATCTCAACTCCAACGAGTGTGGCCAATGTTTTTGTGAGATATTTTGAAAACTCTCTAGGTTCGAGACTCTCTGATGGTTATCCGGGTCTAGAAACTGTCTCTTCCCTTCTTTCTTCTTAAGTTACCCCCTCTCACCAGGTTTCGATGATTCGTGAGATCTTTTGTGAAGAGATCAAATCCGCTCTATTCAGTATTGAAAGCAATAAATCTCCGGGTCCTGATGGTTTCAACTCCTCATTTTTTAAAACTAATTGGAGCATTGTTGGCCATGATATCCGTAATGGTGTCCTCGAATTCTTCCGTACCTCCTCTCTGGACCAATCTTGGAGCTCCACCTCTATTGCTCTTATCCCCAAAAAGGATTCCCCCTCGGGGCCTGCCGATTTTAGACCCATTGCTCTTTGTAATGTTCTTTACAAGATTATCTCTAAAATCTTAGCCAAAAGAATTAAGGATTCTTTCCCCTTTCTTATTAATAATTCCCAATCGGCCTTCATGGAGGGTAAGAACATCTCGGATAACATCCTTTTATCTCAGGAGCTTCTCCGTGGGTACCATTCTAATCGTAGCAACAAAAGAGTCGCTCTCAAAATAGACTTAATGAAAGCATTTGATAATGTCAGATGGCACCTCATACTTGATATCCTTGTTGCTATGAATTTCCCCGAGAAAATGATCACCTGGATCATTAAATGCATTTCCTCTCCGTCGTATTCTATCAACATTAACGAAGACCCATATGGAAATTTCAAAGGTCGGAAAGGATTGAGACAAGGAGATCCTCTCTCCCCCTTTCTTTTTGTCCTTGTTATGCAAGTTCTTTCTAGCATCCTCAAGGAGAAAAGTAAGGATAAAAAGTTTCATTTGCATTGGAAATGTCAAAAGCTCAAAATAATTAACCTATGCTTTGCCGATGATCTCATGATCTTTTGCCATGGCGACGAAAAGTCCCTCCATCTTATTAAAGAGGCCCTTGACGAGTTATTTTCCCTTTCTGGTCTCAAAGTCAACCCTTCCAAAAGTCATATCTATTTTTCGGGTATCGAAGATTCCCTTCGGGTTAACCTTCTTTCCATTTTGGGATTCCCGGAAGGCTCTCTGCCCGTTAAATACTTAGGAGTCCCCCTTCTCACCAGTCGCCTCACCAACTCGGACTGTCGTCCTCTCCTCCACAAAATTACCTCTCGTATTAATTCTTGGACTTCTAGTCATTTTTCGTATCCCGGTAGACTCCAGCTTATTAAATCAGTCTTATTCGCTGGTCAGGTCTATTGGTCTTCCATTTTCATCCTCCCCTCTAGAATTCTCAAAGAACTGTCCCAAAATCTTCATCGTTTTCTTTGGTCGGGTACTGCTATAAAATTATATGGTGCCAAAGTTGCTTGGACTACTGTTACATTGCCCATGTTGGAGGGCGCCCTTGGGGTTCTAGATCTAAAAATCTAGAATCAGGCGGCCGTCCTCAAGCACTTTTGGTATATCATAAGTAATAACAATCATTCCATCTGGAGTGATTGGATTAAAATGGAAAAAATCAAAAATGGGAATTTTCGACCCTCCAGATCGGATCCTCTTCCCCTTGGATCTATAAGAAAATTCTACGTCTTCGCCCTTTGGCTTATAATCTGGACAGGGTGGCCATCGGAAATGGCTCGAACACTTCCTTCTGGTATGATCCTTGGCTCCTCTCCTCTTCTCTTGCATCCCATTATGGCGACAACACTATTTCGGACTCTAGGCTTGGGGAAAACCTAAAAGTTTCAGACATTATTAGTAATGGCCACTGGAACTGGCCCGCCAACCTTAGACCCGCGAGATCTCGGAGCCGTGCTAATCTGTTGGAGATCCAATGTACCAAGACTACCTGGCGGTATAATATCTTTCTAATTTTTTGCTTTTTATTGCAGGTCCTGTCCTGGCGTGTGCAGCTCGAGGAGTTCTATGGTAGACGTTTGGCAGCTGACACGGATGACCATTCTGTAGGACCGATACACTTCTACTTTGCGAGTCTGGTCTGCAATTTTCTATTTGATCGTACCTTATGTTATTTCATTTAGATGTGATTGTATACTCGGGGTATGCCCGAGTTTTCTTGTATGAACCCTATTTCAATTAATTTAAAGCTTTATTTCACCCAAAAAAAAGGTTTGTGGACCTAATTTGTAGCATTTTAACTATTATCCTATTATGGGGCTTTGATTTAATAAATACTAATTATAATAAAAAAAAGTGTTTAAATTTTTAGAAAAAGAGTGTTAAAAATGTCTTTTTCATGTTTACAATTATTTTTCCGTCATTAAAAATGTTCTTTATTAAATTCATGGTTTTAGTGGAGTAATACTTATTAGATTCTTAGTATTTTACCTATGTCTTTTACTCTGCCCCGATAAAAGATGAATTAACTTTTTAAGGTATTGTTTATTACTATATTTTGTGATGATAACTTTATTTCGACCGCGATTGAATTAGTTTATAAACGTATTATTTTCTTCAATTTTTTTTATTCATAACCTAATGGATGTTTTAAAATATTTTTTGTGTAATTAATTGAAGGTTTTTTGGTTTAGGTTTGTTAATTTAAGAAAACGTGAAATATTTGGGGCAATAATGGAGTTTTAAAGTTAAATTTAGATCATGAAGTAAAAATTAACAAAGAATATGAAAGTTTTATGTATTGGACAATGACTATCCCTCATTATTCTTTGACAAACATACTCAATTTTCCATTCTCAATTACTACTTGAATTCTTGTTTCAAAGATATACAATTTTGAGTATCGTGTCTTGTATCGGTGTGATACTTACAAAAACGAGTATTACGATTCTTCCTCGGTGTCTGGATGGGTAAGGGCCTTCGGAATTGTGAATGACTCTTGGTCCTGTCGTAAATTTTTGTCGTGTTCTCAATCAATTCTGTAAAATAACTGAGTGGAACCCATTGATTTCCTCTAGGCCTACATTGTTGGCCTTGATGAGATTGATTCGACGTGTGTCGTCGAGAACTCTGACCAGAATCCTTCGAAGGATTATTAGAGGAGGCTTGTGATTAACCACAAGCATGTGGCTAGAAAGTGATCATAAATGGTTTATCCTATCGAGGTCGCCTTAACAATTTAGTTTCCTCCATTGTTATCAATTTCCAAACTTGGTTCAACAAACCATCCTAAGTTTTCGCTTTCTTTCTGGTGATTGTATCAGCCAATTCTCCGATTAACAGCCTTTGCCTAAGGGAAGCTATGACCATTTGTTCAAAGAAATAAACCAACTTATCTTTCATGTTCACGAACGACAGAACATATTCTTTTAAACCTTCATTTGGAAGTTGGTGACAATGAATTATGGTTTATGCTTTTCCTCTAAGTTCCTTTCTTCTCACAAACTGCCTTTGAAAAGCCATCAAGAACATATCAATTTATTGTATTGACCCATCTGGGAGTCTATTGTACCACTTCAAAGCGATGCACTTGAAAGTTTGAGAGAAAGATTTACATAATAACTTATTATCATCGTTATCATCGATACTCATCATGAAATTATTTAATTATTTAAGATGATTATCCGGATTCTTACTGTCGTCGTATTTATCCATTTTAGATATATCAAAGCTCTAAGGAGGTGTTCGCACACAATCTTTGCTGACAAAGGCGACTGTCTCCAATTTTTCCCCTGGCTAAACCAATGCTCTTCACCATAATTAAAAAATATACTGGGTTCAGATCTGATTGTGAACTGATCACTTAATAATTGATATATACTATGTTTTGTTGACCATTTGATTTTTCCCCGCTAGTCTTTCTTTTTGCCTTTGTCTTTCCGATGTTTGTTCTCTAAGGCTTCTTGCTTCTCCGACCGCTTATTTCAATTATGAATATTTTTACATCGGAGTTTATCATGCTGCTTATTTTTCTTATGCTTTTGATAATGATCACTACTTGATGAGGACGGCATACATTAGATAAAAATATGTAATTTTTATTAGACTCCGAAGAGCTAAAATCACCTTTGACTTGAGGCTCTCTTCTAGAAACCTAGTGGTTTTTATGAGAAAAATCCTCTGAAACCGGTTTCATATAACTTGGAGGATTTTCATCCAGCACAACCAAATCTTTCTCAACTTGTCTACGTATTCCAAAAACTTCAATTTCTTTGCATAACTCAATAAGATCTTTTCCCCCGTAATATTTATTCTTTCTCGTGGTTCTCGGATGATACTCGAATATTTTATTCTTCTACCATGACCTCTTCATTAACAACGAGAGAGGTTCAAATGTACCTCGTTCTTCATTATCTGAAAGAGTTTGAAAAAACTGTTATTTTTCAAGCTTTGTATTTTGTTATCCAGGTGCTTGTGCTCCCACTGTGGTTGGCAATCTGATGAGGTAAAATATGTAGATAGAGTATTTTAGTGATTTAGAAATGGAGTATTAATTATTTTTATAGAGAGTAGAGAGGTAATCTAGCTGCTTATTTAATCTTAGAGGTAATTTCAGTTCAATCTCTTAAATGATGTTTGTAATAGTATTTATACTTCGATTTTGGGTTAAAGAATCATACGGGTCGGGTCATGCTTATGGGTCAAACCTCAAAACCCTCATAGCCTATTTGACCAAAATTCGATTAGTAGTTTCAAAACCCTGATAGTTGAGCTTAAAATACATAATACAATAGTGAATACATAATAAAAATTAGATTAAAAAAAAACTCAAATATATATATATATATATATGTGAAAACTGTATATTAGTAACTATATTATAAAAAACAAATACTAAAACTAAATAAACATGAAAAACAAGATTAATAGATTGGAAAATGAAATAAAAAATCAGAAAAAGTTCATAAATATAAAAACAAATTCATTTTTCACCATATGTAGATCAGTTATGTACCTATGGTGGTGTATTGATGGTGCACAACATATGCACCATGGTGTAAGCTTTACGCGCTAATTGTTCACAAGAGCAGCATTATTGGTGTCGTTCGTATTCCTGTTGATTCCGGCTGGAAAGATAAAAACTAAAAAATTAAAAATGATTGAAAAAAATTAAAAAAGACATCTCGGTAGAGAAAGAGAATGATTGAATTTGTTCACCACGGTGGTTGAGAAGCTTACTTCGCAGGAATTCGTAAAAAGATAACGAAGAAGAAAGAAAGTGAGAGAAATGATAGTCGGAGTGTTCTGTTGAATGAGTGTATAAGTTTTGATCGCATAATTTTTTTATATATTTCGATAAGAGTAATTTTATATAAAAAAAGAATAGAATTATACCACTTTCATGTGAACTTAAAATTGGATGGGATTAAAAACCCATTTAGGTGAACTTAGTTTGATCCATAAAAAATAGCCTAAACCTTATTGTTAATAAACAAAGAGAGAAGTAGCCGCCAATAAACGGCTAGGGTTTCTAATTATTAGAAAGTGTATATTACATAGAGTTTAAATCTATTATTTATAGATAAACTATATGGGCTAATAGGCTTATGCCTTATATCTCTAACACCCTCTCTCAAACTAGCTGCTTATTCTTGCATTGTGAGTTTGTTACACAAAATAAAAACCAAAATTGAAACATCAACGAATCAAAACAAAACATCAAAACCAAAATCGAAACGTCAAAATCCAAAAATCAAACTCCAATCTTCAAGCTCCAATCTTCAAACTCCAATCGTCAAGCTCCAATCTCCAAACTCCAAAACTCAAAACTAATCCAAACGAAATCCAAACACCAAACGAATCTAAACGAAGTCAAGCAAAGCCAAACAAAGCCAAAACAAAACCAAACAAGTCCAAACTAATCCAAACAAGTCCAAACAAAGCCAAACGAATCCAAACGAAGCCTAACCAAGCCAAACGAAGCCAGAATAAAGCCAAACAAATCCAAACAAATCCAAACGAATCCAAAACAAATCCAAACGAAGTCAAATGAATCCAAACGAAGCCAAACAAATCCAAACAAAACCAAACGAAACCAAACGAAACCAAACGAAACCAAACGAAACCAAACGAAACCAAACGAAACCAAACGAAACCAAACGAAACCAAACGAAATCAAACAAAATCCAAATGCCAAATTCAAATACTAAATCCAAATCCAATCAAACCCAAAATCCAAAATCAAACAAGGTCCGAATTCCAAATCTCAGTGGTCCAGCAAAATCAAATCCAAATCCAAATCCAAATACCAAACTAATATCCAAAAACCAAACTAAATTCAATTTCCAATTTCTAATTGCCAATTTTAAATTTCCAAAATCAAAATCAAAATCAATTTGAATTCACGGTTTTACCAACAAGACTGCTGTACTGTTCCAGTTGTGATTTCTCCCAAACCGTAGCACCGAATCATAATCCGACCAGTCATATTGAAGGGTTGGATGTCCTGAACATGCTCTCCAAAATTCAGTAAAAACGGACATCGTTTGCCTTTTGATCGGACCGTTTTATTGGAGCTGCACACAACAAATCCGAAAACCGAAAACTATATATATTCTGACGAAAAGCAGATCAAAATTTCCAACACAAATCCAATCTAAAAACAAGATAAAAAATTGGAAATCACACGAAAGCAGATCCAAAACAATATCAAAGTCCAACAATAATATAACTCTCTATCGGATTTTAACATGCTCTGTCAAGATCAATACCAATACATAATCCAAAATTGTCGAACATATCCAAGATTTCTAAATAAATCCAATTCCAAACCGAAATCCAATACTACTACGAAATTGAATACCTGGTAGATCTACAAAACAGGGGGATCTCGACGGTTCCCCGATCAGATCAACCTGGCTCTAATACCATGTTAATAAACAAAGAGAGAAAAGAGAGAAGTAGCCGCCAATAAACAGCTATGGTTTCTGATTATTAGAAAATGTATATTACATAGAGTCTAAATCTATTATTTATAGATAAACTATATGGGCTAATGAGCTTAGGCCTTATATCTCTAACACTTATATTTTTTTTGCCAGGTTTCCCACTAAATTGCTTATTTAATTCTTTATTACTAAGGAACGCGACTACGATCTATCCTTCGCTAGCATAAAATACTATTTTTATTTTTGTATATTTTTAAACATAAATGATTTATAAGTATTGGAGTCGGGGATTAAATATTTTAAAGCGTGAACTACACATAAATATCCAACCAAGTATTTTATTATTAATTAATATCTAAAAATAGATGAGGATAAAAATTCAAAAACATTTTTTTTGAACTATTTTTTAATATTTTAAAATGTCCGTAATTTTTAAACCGTAGTTCTAAAAAATCCAAAAAGTACCATCGGTTTTTTTTAAGAAGAACAAAACTAGATCCGTTAATGATAATTTTTTATTAGTGTTGGTCCTAACATGCGAGACCACGCACAAAAAACATGCAACACAAAGCATAAATAAACATGTTAAACGATAAAGATGCGAGACTAGGGGTGTGATAAAAAAATCAATAGATCTAGTTTTTTTCGTCTTTAAAAAAATATTCGGTCTTCCATGATTTACTATGTCTCATTTCACATGATTTAATAATGTTTGGTCCCTCAACTTTATTACGGGTGGTCTCGCATGATGGATTATGTCTAGTCTCTAATATTTTTTATATCTAGTCTCGCATGATTGATTATGTCTTGTATCACTTGTTTTTTTTTTATGTATGGTCTCGCATATTTATTTATGTCTAATGTCACTTATTTTTTATGATAGGTTTTGTAATTTTCGTTAGCTTACTTGCTGAAACAAAATTCATCAATAAATCTAGTTTTGTTCGTTTTAAAAAATCAAAGCCGGTGATTTTTTTTTCAAACTCCTATTTGAACGATAAAGACGTTTAAAAAAGACAATAAAAAATAAAAGTTTGGTTTAAAAATTAAAAGACGTTACCCCGCTGATGAAATACGGTACATGAGGCATTATTAAAAAAAGTTGGCATTGAATGGTAGTTAAATACAAAAAATAGAGCAATATTGAAATCTCAAGTACTGAATGGCAGTTTAATTAATGACAATATCATATTTTGAAAGCTTAATATTTGTGAAAATGGTGTTGAAAAAATTGAGAAGAAATTGGGTGACAATGGTGATAACCAGGCTAAAAAAATCGGAGTCTCGTTTACATACCCAAATAAGAGGGTCAAAACGTTTATATTTGGAGATAAGCTAGTTCGCAACGAAGAAAAATATATAAAAAAGACCAACTAGTTAAAGGTTATTGATAAAAGAAAAGTGTATGGTTTTATCCAAACGACACTTCAAAAATTAAAAGGATACCAATGAACACAGTAGATTAATTAAAGACTGATGATCTTTGACGAAGGATTATCATTCAGTTTGAGATTTGAGTTTAAAAGCATTTAAAGTTTGTTCCATTCTTCCACACCACTTTCTCTCATTCAAAATTTACAATTTTGCAGGCTCATGGTATTTGAACAATTCACTAGAAAAAAGAAGTGGAGACCTCTGATTGTAAGTACAATTCCTCACCACAAGCTGGACGATGTCTAAGGTATGTAAGAAGTGGAATCGATCATGGATCGTCTTCTATTAAAATCCCATCTTCAACCTTTTGATATTCTTTGACAAGTTTGGGAACTTAGTAATCTTGATGCACCCTCTTAATTTAAAATGTATTAGAGAGTTGAGATGTTCAGTTGAGATGTTGAATTGATAGTGGGATTTCCACCAAACTAATACAACCTTTATAATTCACATATATGAGGTTTTTGAGATCTGTTATGAATGGTGGGATCTTTTTCAAAGTCTTACAGCCTTCTAGTGACAAATGTGTGAGATTCTGAAGATATTGTATGGATGATGAGATTTTTCTCAAACTATCACAGCCTGTGAGATCCAATTCTTGGAGATTCTCTGCTAGGGAGAGATCTGGGATTTCAGTCAATTTGTAGCAGTATTGAAGACGGAGAACTTTCAAGCTTTCAAGATTCTGCAGCAATTTAACAAGTCTGTATTAGAGTTGATAAAATCACTAAAAAAACAAAGGCATTGGGGCTCTAATTAGGACTAATGATATAAGTATTCAATGAGAGTTATAATTATAACATTTGGATGAGCACCTTTAAAGTATTCCAAAAAAAAATTAAGCGGTTAGTTATTGAATATTCAAAATTAAAAAATTTATTTTTATTTCTCTTGAGGTTATTACAAAACGAGTCCGTTAAACTTTTTCTAACAATAAATTATTATATTTATGAATTCATTACAGCTATAAACATATAGGATTGGACTATGGTTTACAAATTATATGTAGGTTTCTGTGAGCTTCTAACTAACACACGGTTAAAATCTTTATTGAAATCTTTAAATTATCGATTTGGAAAGTAGTAATGAGATATGAGTTGAGTGTTTGACTTCTGCTTGTGTGAAATATACTTTATTATTCACTTAGCAATCGACATAGATTAAATCAAATATTATAATTGAAAAAGCATAGATATGACATGAATATAAGAAAAAGCAATTTTGTTTTTTGAGAAATACTCATGAACTTCATCCTATAAACAAACCAAATAGATAGTAAACCTTACTTGTGTTCCACTCCAGAGTTGTTTGAATTGTCCATGTGATATGTGTACTTCAACGAGATTGTTAAAACTAGATAGTCCATGCAATCGGCTTGTATGGCAATCAAAATACTTGAGTCCATCAGGTAATGATTTAAAGCTTTTGGGAACGCGGATTTTGGAATTACCAGGCCGAGAACGAGACGAATTTGAATAAAACATACCAAGGATCTTTGCAATGCCGCTGCGACGGCGAATTACGGAATTATCAGACGGAGAATATGATGAATTGGAATCGATAATTCTGAGGAACTGAAGTTCATCCATCTTTGCGAAAGTTTCAGAAGTTAAGCCGTTCACCTTTACTTCTGACATATCAAAATTTATACATCTAATCTTCTCCGTCCCCTTAAAAAAAGACAATTAGCAACTTAGTGTATAAACCAAACATGAAAGGAAGAAGGTTGATAGACATGATTTCTTACTGTGTTTCTTCTCAATACATCACACACATCCTCGTGGCGCCATAGCCTGCTTCTTGATTCATTAATGGCAATATTCAGACCCATTAGTTGTACCAAATCATGCATTTCGACCGCATCAACGCCAACATTTGAAGTTATGTCCGTGATTGATTTGGTTATGGGACTAATGTATATAAGAGACTTGTGAATTAGATCGTCGATTCCCAAAGGCACAGCCGAATAACAACCAGCAAGTACATTTTGAACCGTATTATTACTTATACCTTTAAAGAAACATGCAATATCAAGAAATATCTCCTTCGATTCAACATCTAGGCTATCATAACTTGTTTTGAACACATTTGAAATTTGCGGAAGAGGAACTTTCTTTAACTTAATCAATGCACCTTCCCAAAGTTGACGTTGAACCTTCCCACGTAAGGATAAGCCAAGCGCTCTAAGTACCAGAGGGACACCTTTTGCATATTCTACCATCTTGTTTGAAATCTCCGGGTATGGCATGATTGGGTCTTCTGGGTATAAGGCATGATAACTAAGAAGCTCCAAAGCATCCTTGTCATCCAACAACTCCATTTCATAAACATTTTTGATGTCATGAGCCTCAAGAACTTGTCTATCCCTTGTAGTTACGATAACTCTACTTCCTCGGCCAAATTGTTGCCTCCCACCACGCTTGCCAATCAATTTTTCAAGATATGATGAATCATCAACATCGTCAAGAACCACAACTACTTTTGTACGCCTTAGCCTATCGTTTGTGAAGGAATCTCCAATATGAGGTGTGGGTTTGTTCAATATGTCGTCATTTAACAGGTTAGAAACTAGATTACCTCTCATACTACCTAAATCTTCTTTTTTTGTTTTTTCCCTTACATTTTCCAGAAAATAATAGCTCTCAAATCTGCCGGATAAGTGTTTGAAAACTTCTTTAGCAATGGTAGTCTTACCGGCACCGGCCATTCCCCAAATTCCAACAATACGAAAATCATCTGGTGATTCTTCAATCCGTAATAACCTCATGATATTATCAATTCGCGACTTTGTTCCTATTAATCCCTCAGAATCACAGTCATTATTGGAACCTTTTTGCAAAACATCCAAAACATAATCTACGATGGAGTCTACGAGAATATCATCTCCTCTGGGGGTGCAAAAAGTAATAATAAGTAAGACAGAAAAAAGAACAAAATAATCTTCTAGAAACTTACAAGTCAGTAGTTTACCCAAATTTGATTGATTCCCAACCAGATAGTCTGCCTGCATCTTTTAAAGCAATTCTCCATTCCTCCTTCTTGCTCTCATATATATTTGGGAGTCTATCGAATGAACTTCCAAATATACCAGTTTGATTCCGTACATTAGTGGGTTGTGCATGATCAATAAAGACTGGTACAACTATCTGATTCAGTGTCTGCCTGCACTCGAGAATCTTCACGAGCTCATCCAAGCACCATTTTGAATCCGCATAGTTTTCCGTGAAAATTATGAGAGCAATTTTGGATCCTTCGATTGCTCTGATGAGTGCTGGAGAAATCTCTTCTCCTCTCCGTAGTTTATCGTCATCGAAGAACGTCTGAATCTTCTTACTTCGCAAAGCTTTGAGGAGAAAACGGGTGAACCTGATACGACTGTCTTGGCCTCTGAAACTGAGGAAGACATCGTATCTAGGCGAAAGTGATGAAGAAGAAGACGCCATAAAATATGAAAAGGTAAATTTAGAAGCTTAAAAGGATTGGTTTATCAAAATCAAACTTGGTTGCTCAAAAAACTTTACTTAGATACAAGATCTTATAGCCAAAGGGGATTGAAGGATGAGTTTGACTTTGGTGACCTTCGTAGATATTTCTTGGACAACACCGTCATTTGATTTAATTTAGTGGCACTGTATTTATTACATGCAGACGACTTGTTTTGATATTTCATACCATTCAAGTTGAATAACAAAATGAGCCTTTATACAGTTATTTTAGGAAACTTTATTAGATCCATAACCTTAACCCTTATTTACACTGGTTGTATTATATAATGCTGATATTTTATTTTATGATGAATCGATGTTTCCTTCAAATTATAAGATTTTTTTTCTAATATTTTGCTTCGATTTATAAAAGAAGGTATTTTTTTTTCTAAAATTATTGGGTTTTATTAATGCATTTTTGAAAATTACAGGGGTCTAGCAGAAAACTTGAAAAAGAGACTAATTATAAAAGGAGGGAAAACGAAATTTGAAATCTAACCTTTGGCTCTCAGTTCCAAACAACCAAGAACTTTCGCAAGCTTCCAAAAATTCAAAGAATGAAGTCAAATTGATAACTCATAGCTTTGAAGTCTTTATTCATCCTCCATGTTCCTCAAATAGCATAATCCAATACTCTCAAGAAAAACAATCGCTCTCAGTTCATTTGGAGCAGAAGAATTGTTGAAGTTCATGTCTTCTTTCGATCTCAACGTATGTTTTGCTACCCAGTCTGCCACTTTGTTTTATTCGTGAAAAACATGTTTTATCGTCATATCTGAGGATATCAGATTGCAGCAGTAACTAATAAGAGGATCCAGAAACCAAATCGACTTCCCACTGCTAATCAAGTCAATCAGAATGCTAGAATCTACTTCAACATCCACACTCGTAATGCCTAGATATTTACACATTGACAGACCATCCATAAGAGCCATAGCTTCAACAATATCAGTAGTGTTTTTCTCATATACTCTTCTGTAGCCTATAATGATAGTTCGATCATGACTCATAATCAAACCACCACCACTTGATTTCCCAGATAGTAGAGATGCTCCGTCGGTGTTTAATTTCTAACGATTGAGTTTGGAAACTACCTATTTAAGTAAGATTGGAATCATATGCTTAGTTTTCTGAATGTTACATCCCATAAGATTTGCCACTTTGATATCATTTCCCAAGTGTCGATTCCTGATTAGATTTGCGTTGTTTAAACAAGTGAGAATGTGGATCAAATGGTTGATAAGAGTTGCTGAAGGTATCTGGATGTCCTGATATTTTTTCAAGTTTCTAGCTCTCCATATTACCCAAGCTATGATTGCAGGAATAATCGATCTAATGTTGCATATGTTCGTAGAAGAACAGTACCGTGTACGTATCATATGAGTAAGAGACACGTTTCTTGATATAGTTATACCGAGAATAGTGCTGAAATAGTTCCAAACTCACCGGGACTAATTGCATTGCACCATCACATGATTTGAAATTTCTTCGTTTTCGCAGAATTGACTTTGTGATGCCAGCTGAAGCTTCCTTCTCTGCAAATTTACATCGGTAGGTATCCAGTTCAACAAGGTTCTCCAAAGAAGAAAATAGCATTTTTTTGGGATTACTGCATTCCAGCTTTACTTGTAAAGGTTTGATTCAATTCCATGAATTCTTATAACATTTAATGTTAGATTTGTATTGAACTTTCCATCAGGTGTTAAAGCCCACATGATTCTGTCAGAACATTCACCACTGGACTGGGGACAGTTGAACTTAATTTCTCCATATTCCAGTTTCCATTAACCTAGAAACTACAAACATCAGTATTAACATCCGATTTCTTAATTATCTCCTTTATTGAAATGTATCAATGCTCTTTCAGTACACCATCTATCCCGATAGAAGTCAATATCACCACACCCAAGAACCCAAAAATAAACCTGTTAGCCTTGTCTCTGATTCCAGTGAGCCTGGTCCAAATTCTCGATATTTTATTGGGTATGGGGTAGGTATATATTTGTACTTTTTACAATAAATGGAAAATATAAGATTTAAACATAGACTTTTGTTTGATCTGAGATTAAACCATATCTTATAAGAAAATGTTTCCTATAACATTTAAATCTTCTTAATGTTGAATCCCCCTTCAGCATATGGCTTGCAAATTCTATTCCATGAAGACCAGTTTATTGTGCTCGTCTCCATCTTATTACCCCATAAAAACTTGTTGAATAAGTTTTCAATCCTCCTTATTAATGCTTTAGGAAGAATCAAATTTTGGACATGATACCGATGATTAAAACTAACCTTCCACCAAAAAGACAGTGTGTAGCTATCCCAATCAGTAATCCTCTCTCTAATTCTTGAAACTAAACTGTCAAAGTGGCTAATCCTACTTTTGTTGCTGATTATAACCCCAAGATACTTGAAAGGCATAAAACTATGTTTCATCCCCAAGTTTCTTTTAGTAACAGTGATCAATGGATGTGTCATGTTCTATGCAACAATTAGCTTAGACTTGTCTCTATTAATAATTTGACCATAAATATTTTGATAGTGTGACACGAATTAAGTGACTTTTGAAAGAGAGGCACAAGAGCCGTTGCAGAAGATAATGAAATCGTCTACGAAAGTCAAGCAAGGTATGGCTTGATTACCTCTTGGTTTATATCTTACAGTAGTATGATCTTCATTAATCTTCTTTAGACCTTGAACCATATACTCCTTAGCAAGAATAAACAAGCTGGGGGACAGAGGGTCCCCCTGTCTCAGCCCTTGATTTGACCTGAATAAGTCTTTGATAGCACTATTGATTATTAGGGAGAAGTGATTGTTCATTATATTGTTTTTTGTGAGATCATTAAAGCATACATTAAACCTAAAAGCCTCTAGAATTTCAAAAAGAAACCTGTGAGAGAGCCTATCAAAGGCCTTCTCTATATAGATCTTTAGTATAATGTTGATGTTATCCTTTGTTTTAAGATTTAAGTCATAACATAGCTCTTGAGTGATGAGTATGCTTTCATGGATACTTTTTTCCATGACAAAAGCTCCTTGCTCCTCAGATATCATCATGGGAAGAATTATGGCCAACGTCTAGTTGATAATTTTTTAGTAAATTCTGTTAAAAAGAGTAGATAAGCTTATATGACGAAATTTCTTTAATTCCTACAAAAGGTGACCTTAGGTATCAGGAATATCACAGAATCAAGAACACCAGTAGGTATTTTACTTCCTTTAAAGAATTCTTTGATTGCTGCACACAAATCTTCAGCTATTATAGTCCAACACTTCTTATAAAATATCTCGTTGAACCCATCAGGTCCAACAACTTTATTAGGATTAAGCTCACATACAATCGTGTAAGTTTCATCATCAGTAGGAGTTTCAACAAGCTTGGCATTGTCCTCTGTAGTAACAAGCTTAGGGATAACGTTAGTAATATCAGAAATATCATTATAGTCAGCATTATTATCAGAAACATTTAAAAGGGTATGAAAGTATGAGATAACTGAGTTGGTGATAGACTCTTGATCCTCCAACCAGTTGCTCCCATCCAAAATTCTATGGATTTTATTCATTTTAGTTGTTTTTCGAAAAAATTGTGAAAAAGGTGGTATTCTTATCACTATCTTTCAGCCAAGAGGTGTGAGTGTTTTGTTCTCAGAATCTTTCCTCCCTAGCCAACAACTCTAAGTGGCCATCTTTTGCCTTGTCCAGTAGAGTTTTATCAAAACTGTTATTTGTAGTATGGTACTTAGTTTCAATAAAAGCAATATCCTCTACAATTTGTTTTATAGCATCAAACACATTGCCGAAATCATTTTTGTTATAGAGCTTCAAGCCTTCTTTCATCCTTTTCAGTTTCCACCATAGATTTTGTAAATGATTCCCATGAGCATATTTAGACCAGATTCTGTCAACAGTTTCAAGGAATCTAGGATGCATAGTCCACATGTTTAAAATATGTAATTTTTATTAGACTCCGAAGAGCTAGAATCACCTTTGACTTGAGGCTCTCTTCTAGAAACCTAGTGGTTTTTAGGAGAAAAATCCTCTGAAACCGGTTTCATATAACTTGGAGGATTTTCATCCAGCACAACCAAATCTTTCTCAGCTTGTCTACGTATTCCAAAAACTTCAATTTCTTTGCATAACTCAATAAGATCTTTTCGCCCGTAATATTTATTCTTTCTCGTGGTTCTCGGATGATACTCGAATATTTTATTCTTCTACCATGACCGATTCATTAACAACGAGAGAGGTTCAAATGTACCTCGTTCTTCATTATCTGAAAGAGTTTGAAAAAACTGTTATTTTTCAAGCTTTGTATTTTGTTATCCAGGTGCTTGTGCTCCCACTGTGGTTGGCAATCTGATGAGGTAAAATATGTAGATAGAGTATTTTAGTGATTTAGAAATGGAGTATTAATTATTTTTATAGAGAGTAGAGAGGTAATCTAGGTGCTTATTTAATCTTAGAGGTAATTTCAGTTCAATCTCTTAAATGATGTTTGTAATAGTATTTATACTTCGATTTTGGGTTAAAGAATCATACGGGTCGGGTCATGCTTATGGGTCAAACCTCAAAATCCTCATAGCCTATTTGACCAAAATTCGATTAGTAGCTTCAAAACCCTGATAGTTGAGCTTAAAATACATAATACAATAGTGAATACATAATAAAAATTAGATTAAAAAAAACTCAATATATATATGAAAACTGTATATTAGTAACTATATTGTAAAAAACAAATACTAAAACTAAATAAACATGAAAAACAAGATTAATAGATTGGAAAATGAAATAAAAAATCAGAAAAAGTTCATAAATATAAAAACAAATTCATTTTTGCACCATATGTAGATCAGTTATGTACCTATGGTGGTGTATTGATGGTGCACAACACATGCACCATGGTGTAGGCTTTACGCGCTAATTGTTCACAAGAGCAGCATTATTGGTGTCGTTCGTATTCCTGTTGATTCCGGCTGGAAAGATAAAAACTACAAAATTAAAAATGATTGAAAAAAAATTAAAAAAGACATCTCGGTAGAGAAAGAGAATGATTGAATTTGTTCACCACGGTGGTTGAGAAGCTTACTTCGCAGGAATTCGTAAAAAGATAACGAAGAAGAAAGAAAGTGAGAGAAATGATAGTCAGAGTGTTCTGTTGAATGAGTGTATAAGTTTTGATCGCATAATTTTTTTATATATTTCGATAAGAGTAATTTTATATAAAAAAAGAATAGAATTATACCACTTTCATGTGAACTTAAAATTGGATGGGATTAAAAACCCATTTAGGTGAACTTAGTTTGATCCATAAAAAATAGCCTAAAGCTTATTGTTAATAAACAAAGAGAGAAAAGAGAGAAGTAGCCGCCAATAAACGGCTAGGGTTTCTAATTATTAGAAAGTGTATATTACATAGAGTCTAAATCTATTATTTATAGATAAACTATATGGGCTAATAGGCTTATGCCTTATATCTCTAACACCCTCTCTCAAACTAGCTGCTTATTCTTGCATTGTGAGTTTGTTACACAAAATAAAAACCAAAATTGAAACATCAACGAATCAAAACAAAACATCAAAACCAAAATCGAAACGTCAAAATCCAAAAATCAAACTCCAATCTTCAAGCTCCAATCTTCAAACTCCAATCGTCAAGCTCCAATCTCCAAACTCCAAAACTCAAAACTAATCCAAACGAAATCCAAACACCAAACAAATCTAAACGAAGTCAAGCAAAGCCAAACAAAGCCAAAACAAAACCAAACAAGTCCAAACTAATCCAAACAAGTCCAAACAAAGCCAAACGAATCCAAACGAAGCCTAACCAAGCCAAACGAAGCCATAATAAAGCCAAACAAATCCAAACAAATCCAAACGAATCCAAAACAAATCCAAACGAAGTCAAACGAATCCAAACGAAGCCAAACAAATCCAAACAAAACCAAACGAAACCAAACGAAACCAAACGAAACCAAACGAAACCAAACGAAACCAAACAAAATCAAACAAAATCCAAATGCCAAATTCAAATACTAAATCCAAATCCAATCAAACCCAAAATCCAAAATCAAACAAGGTCCGAATTCCAAATCTCAGTGGTCCAGCAAAATCAAATCCAAATCCAAATCCAAATACCAAACTAATATCCAAAAACCAAACTAAATTCAATTTCCAATTTCTAATTGCCAATTTTAAATTTCCAAAATCAAAATCAAAATCAATTTGAATTCACGGTTTTACCAACAAGACTGCTGCACTGTTCCAGTTGTGATTTCTCCCAAACCGTAGCACCGAATCATAATCCGACCAGTCATATTGAAGGGTTGGATGTCCTGAACATGCTCTCCAAAATTCAGTAAAAACGGACATCGTTTGCCTTTTGATCGGACCGTTTTATTGGAGCTGCACACAACAAATCCGAAAACCGAAAACTATATATATTCTGACGAAAAGCAGATCAAAATTTCCAACACAAATCCAATCTAAAAACAAGATAAAAAATTGGATATCACACGAAAGCAGATCCAAAACAATATCAAAGTCCAACAATAATATAACTCTCTATCGGATTTTAACATGCTCTGTCAAGATCAATACCAATACATAATCCAAAATTGTCGAACATATCCAAGATTTCTAAATAAATCCAATTCCAAACCGAAATCCAATACTACTACGAAATTGAATACCTGGTAGATCTACAAAACAGGGGGATCTCGACGGTTCCCCGATCAGATCAACCTGGCTCTAATACCATGTTAATAAACAAAGAGAGAAAAGAGAGAAGTAGCCGCCAATAAACAGCTATGGTTTCTGATTATTAGAAAATGTATATTACATAGAGTCTAAATCTATTATTTATAGATAAACTATATGGGCTAATGAGCTTAGGCCTTATATCTCTAACACTTATATTTTTTTTTGCCAGGTTTCCCACTAAATTGCTTATTTAATTCTTTATTACTAAGGAACGCGACTACGATCTATCCTTCGCTAGCATAAAATACTATTTTTATTTTTGTATATTTTTAAACATAAATGATTTATAAGTATTGGAGTCGGGGATTAAATATTTTAAAGCGTGAACTACACATAAATATCCAACCAAGTATTTTATTATTAATTAATATCTAAAAATAGATGAGGATAAAAATTCAAAAACATTTTTTTTGAACTATTTTTTAATATTTTAAAATGTCCGTAATTTTTAAACCGTAGTTCTAAAAAATCCAAAAAGTACCATCGGTTTTTTTTAAGAAGAACAAAACTAGATCCGTTAATGATAATTTTTTATTAGTGTTGGTCCTAACATGCGAGACCACGCACAAAAAACATGCAACACAAAGCATAAATAAACATGTTAAACGATAAAGATGCGAGACTAGGGGTGTGATAAAAAAATCAATAGATCTAGTTTTTTTCGTCTTTAAAAAAATATTCGGTCTTCCATGATTTACTATGTCTCATTTCACATGATTTAATAATGTTTGGTCCCTCAACTTTATTACGGGTGGTCTCGCATGATGGATTATGTCTAGTCTCTAATATTTTTTATATCTAGTCTCGCATGATTGATTATGTCTTGTATCACTTGTTTTTTTTTATGTATGGTCTCGCATATTTATTTATGTCTAATGTCACTTATTTTTTATGATAGGTTTTGTAAGTTTCGTTAGCTTACTTGCTGAAACAAAATTCATCAATAAATCTAGTTTTGTTCGTTTTAAAAAATTAAAGCCGGTGATTTTTTTTTCAAACTCCTATTTAAACGATAAAGACGTTTAAAAAAGACAATAAAAAATAAAAGTTTGGTTTAAAAATTAAAAGACGTTACCCCGCTGATGAAATACGGTACATGAGGCATTATTAAAAAAAGTTGGCATTGAATGGTAGTTAAATACAAAAAATAGAGCAATATTGAAATCTCAAGTACTGAATGGCAGTTTAATTAATGACAATATCATATTTTGAAAGCTTAATATTTGTGAAAATGGTGTTGAAAAAATTGAGAAGAAATTGGGTGACAATGGTGATAACCAGGCTAAAAAAATCGGAGTCTCGTTTACATACCCAAATAAGAGGGTCAAAACGTTTATATTTGGAGATAAGCTAGTTCGCAACGAAGAAAAATATATAAAAAAGACCAACTAGTTAAAGGTTATTGATAAAAGAAAAGTGTATGGTTTTATCCAAACGACACTTCAAAATTAAAAGGATACCAATGAACACAGTAGATTAATTAAAGACTGATGATCTTTGACGAAGGATTATCATTCAGTTTGAGATTTGAGTTTAAAAGCATTTAAAGTTTGTTCCATTCTTCCACACCACTTTCTCTCATTCAAAATTTACAATTTTGCAGGCTCATGGTATTTGAACAATTCACTAGAAAAAAGAAGTGGAGACCTCTGATTGTAAGTACAATTCCTCACCACAAGCTGGACGATGTCTAAGGTATGTAAGAAGTGGAATCGATCATGGATCGTCTTCTATTAAAATCCCATCTTCAACCTTTTGATATTCTTTGACAAGTTTGGGAACTTAGTAATCTTGATGCACCCTCTTAATTTAAAATGTATTAGAGAGTTGAGATGTTCAGTTGAGATGTTGAATTGATAGTGGGATTTCCACCAAACTAATACAACCTTTATAATTCACATATATGAGGTTTTTGAGATCTGTTATGAATGGTGGGATCTTTTTCAAAGTCTTACAGCCTTCTAGTGACAAATGTGTGAGATTCTGAAGATATTGTATGGATGATGAGATTTTTCTCAAACTATCACAGCCTGTGAGATCCAATTCTTGGAGATTCTCTGCTAGGGAGAGATCTGGGATTTCAGTCAATTTGTAGCAGTATTGAAGACGGAGAACTTTCAAGCTTTCAAGATTCTGCAGCAATTTAACAAGTCTGTATTAGAGTTGATAAAATCACTAAAAAAACAAAGGCATTGGGGCTCTAATTAGGACTAATGATATAAGTATTCAATGAGAGTTATAATTATAACATTTGGATGAGCACCTTTAAAGTATTCCAAAAAAAAAATTAAGCGGTTAGTTATTGAATATTCAAAATTAAAAAATTTATTTTTATTTCTCTTGAGGTTATTACAAAACGAGTCCGTTAAACTTTTTCTAACAATAAATTATTATATTTATGAATTCATTACAGCTATAAACATATAGGATTGGACTATGGTTTACAAATTATATGTAGGTTTCTGTGAGCTTCTAACTAACACACGGTTAAAATCTTTATTGAAATCTTTAAATTATCGATTTGGAAAGTAGTAATGAGATATGAGTTGAGTGTTTGACTTCTGCTTGTGTGAAATATACTTTATTATTCACTTAGCAATCGACATAGATTAAATCAAATATTATAATTGAAAAAGCATAGATATGACATGAATATAAGAAAAAGCAATTTTGTTTTTTGAGAAATACTCATGAACTTCATCCTATAAACAAACCAAATAGATAGTAAACCTTACTTGTGTTCCACTCCAGAGTTGTTTGAATTGTCCATGTGATATGTGTACTTCAACGAGATTGTTAAAACTAGATAGTCCATGCAATCGGCTTGTATGGCAATCAAAATACTTGAGTCCATCAGGTAATGATTTAAAGCTTTTGGGAACGCGGATTTTGGAATTACCAGGCCGAGAACGAGACGAATTTGAATAAAACATACCAAGGATCTTTGCAATGCCGCTGCGACGGCGAATTACGGAATTATCAGACGGAGAATATGATGAATTGGAATCGATAATTCTGAGGAACTGAAGTTCATCCATCTTTGCGAAAGTTTCAGAAGTTAAGCCGTTCACCTTTACTTCTGACATATCAAAATTTATACATCTAATCTTCTCCGTCCCCTTAAAAAAAGACAATTAGCAACTTAGTGTATAAACCAAACATGAAAGGAAGAAGGTTGATAGACATGATTTCTTACTGTGTTTCTTCTCAATACATCACACACATCCTCGTGGCGCCATAGCCTGCTTCTTGATTCATTAATGGCAATATTCAGACCCATTAGTTGTACCAAATCATGCATTTCGACCGCATCAACGCCAACATTTGAAGTTATGTCCGTGATTGATTTGGTTATGGGACTAATGTATATAAGAGACTTGTGAATTAGATCGTCGATTCCCAAAGGCACAGCCGAATAACAACCAGCAAGTACATTTTGAACCGTATTATTACTTATACCTTTAAAGAAACATGCAATATCAAGAAATATCTCCTTCGATTCAACATCTAGGCTATCATAACTTGTTTTGAACACATTTGAAATTTGCGGAAGAGGAACTTTCTTTAACTTAATCAATGCACCTTCCCAAAGTTGACGTTGAACCTTCCCACGTAAGGATAAGCCAAGCGCTCTAAGTACCAGAGGGACACCTTTTGCATATTCTACCATCTTGTTTGAAATCTCCGGGTATGGCATGATTGGGTCTTCTGGGTATAAGGCATGATAACTAAGAAGCTCCAAAGCATCCTTGTCATCCAACAACTCCATTTCATAAACATTTTTGATGTCATGAGCCTCAAGAACTTGTCTATCCCTTGTAGTTACGATAACTCTACTTCCTCGGCCAAATTGTTGCCTCCCACCACGCTTGCCAATCAATTTTTCAAGATATGATGAATCATCAACATCGTCAAGAACCACAAGTACTTTTGTACGCCTTAGCCTATCGTTTGTGAAGGAATCTCCAATATGAGGTGTGGGTTTGTTCAATATGTCGTCATTTAACAGGTTAGAAACTAGATTACCTCTCATACTACCTAAATCTTCTTTTTTTGTTTTTTCCCTTACATTTTCCAGAAAATAATAGCTCTCAAATCTGCCGGATAAGTGTTTGAAAACTTCTTTAGCAATGGTAGTCTTACCGGCACCGGCCATTCCCCAAATTCCAACAATACGAAAATCATCTGGTGATTCTTCAATCCGTAATAACCTCATGATATTATCAATTCGCGACTTTGTTCCTATTAATCCCTCAGAATCACAGTCATTATTGGAACCTTTTTGCAAAACATCCAAAACATAATCTACGATGGAGTCTACGAGAATATCATCTCCTCTGGGGGTGCAAAAAGTAATAATAAGTAAGACAGAAAAAAGAACAAAATAATCTTCTAGAAACTTACAAGTCAGTAGTTTACCCAAATTTGATTGATTCCCAACCAGATAGTCTGCCTGCATCTTTTAAAGCAATTCTCCATTCCTCCTTCTTGCTCTCATATATATTTGGGAGTCTATCGAATGAACTTCCAAATATACCAGTTTGATTCCGTACATTAGTGGGTTGTGCATGATCAATAAA
The DNA here is from genome assembly GCA_036936605.1 of Limnanthes douglasii subsp. nivea. Lineage (NCBI taxonomy): Eukaryota > Viridiplantae > Streptophyta > Magnoliopsida > Brassicales > Limnanthaceae > Limnanthes > Limnanthes douglasii. The sequence goes on from JAUPFV010000003.1 coordinate 322,065,491, forward strand.
GACTGGTACAACTATCTGATTCAGTGTCTGCCTGCACTCGAGAATCTTCACGAGCTCATCCAAGCACCATTTTGAATCCGCATAGTTTTCCGTGAAAATTATGAGAGCAATTTTGGATCCTTCGATTGCTCTGATGAGTGCTGGAGAAATCTCTTCTCCTCTCCGTAGTTTATCGTCATCGAAGAACGTCTGAATCTTCTTACTTCGCAAAGCTTTGAGGAGAAAACGGGTGAACCTGATACGACTGTCTTGGCCTCTGAAACTGAGGAAGACATCGTATCTAGGCGAAAGTGATGAAGAAGAAGACGCCATAAAATATGAAAAGGTAAATTTAGAAGCTTAAAAGGATTGGTTTATCAAAATCAAACTTGGTTGCTCAAAAAACTTTACTTAGATACAAGATCTTATAGCCAAAGGGGATTGAAGGATGAGTTTGACTTTGGTGACCTTCGTAGATATTTCTTGGACAACACCGTCATTTGATTTAATTTAGTGGCACTGTATTTATTACATGCAGACGACTTGTTTTGATATTTCATACCATTCAAGTTGAATAACAAAATGAGCCTTTATACAGTTATTTTAGGAAACTTTATTAGATCCATAACCTTAACCCTTATTTACACTGGTTGTATTATATAATGCTGATATTTTATTTTATGATGAATCGATGTTTCCTTCAAATTATAAGATTTTTTTTTCTAATATTTTGCTTCGATTTATAAAAGAAGGTATTTTTTTTTCTAAAATTATTGGGTTTTATTAATGCATTTTTGAAAATTACAGGGGTCTAGCAGAAAACTTGAAAAAGAGACTAATTATAAAAGGAGGGAAAACGAAATTTGAAATCTAACCTTTGGCTCTCAGTTCCAAACAACCAAGAACTTTCGCAAGCTTCCAAAAATTCAAAGAATGAAGTCAAATTGATAACTCATAGCTTTGAAGTCTTTATTCATCCTCCATGTTCCTCAAATAGCATAATCCAATACTCTCAAGAAAAACAATCGCTCTCAGTTCATTTGGAGCAGAAGAATTGTTGAAGTTCATGTCTTCTTTCGATCTCAACGTATGTTTTGCTACCCAGTCTGCCACTTTGTTTTATTCGTGAAAAACATGTTTTATCGTCATATCTGAGGATATCAGATTGCAGCAGTAACTAATAAGAGGATCCAAAAACCAAATCGACTTCCCACTGCTAATCAAGTCAATCAGAATGCTAGAATCTACTTCAACATCCACACTCGTAATGCCTAGATATTTACACATTGACAGACCATCCATAAGAGCCATAGCTTCAACAATATCAGTAGTGCTTTTCTCATATACTCTTCTGTAGCCTATAATGATAGTTCGATCATGACTCATAATCAAACCACCACCACTTGATTTCCCAGATAGTAGAGATGCTCCGTCGGTGTTTAATTTCTAACGATTGAGTTTGGAAACTACCTATTTAAGTAAGATTGGAATCATATGCTTAGTTTTCTGAATGTTACATCCCATAAGATTTGCCACTTTGATATCATTTCCCAAGTGTCGATTCCTGATTAGATTTGCGTTGTTTAAACAAGTGAGAATGTGGATCAAATGGTTGATAAGAGTTGCTGAAGGTATCTGGATGTCCTGATATTTTTTCAAGTTTCTAGCTCTCCATATTACCCAAGCTATGATTGCAGGAATAATCGATCTAATGTTGCATATGTTCGTAGAAGAACAGTACCGTGTACGTATCATATGAGTAAGAGACACGTTTCTTGATATAGTTATACCGAGAATAGTGCTGAAATAGTTCCAAACTCACCGGGACTAATTGCATTGCACCATCACATGATTTGAAATTTCTTCGTTTTCGCAGAATTGACTTTGTGATGCCAGCTGAAGCTTCCTTCTCTGCAAATTTACATCGGTAGGTATCCAGTTCAACAAGGTTCTCCAAAGAAGAAAATAGCATTTTTTGGGATTACTGCATTCCAGCTTTACTTGTAAAGGTTTGATTCAATTCCATTAATTCTTATAACATTTAATGTTAGATTTGTATTGAACTTTCCATCAGGTGTTAAAGCCCACATGATTCTGTCAGAACATTCACCACTGGACTGGGGACAGTTGAACTTAATTTCTCCATATTCCAGTTTCCATTAACCTAGAAACTACAAACATCAGTATTAACATCCGATTTCTTAATTATCTCCTTCATTGAAATGTATCAATGCTCTTTCATTACACCATCTATCCCGATAGAAGTCAATATCACCACACCCAAGAACCCAAAAATAAACCTGTTAGCCTTGTCTCTGATTCCAGTGAGCCTGGTCCAAATTCTCGATATTTTATTGGGTATGGGGTAGGTATATATTTGTACTTTTTACAATAAATGGAAAATATAAGATTTAAACATAGACTTTTGTTTGATCTGAGATTAAACCATATCTTATAAGAAAATGTTTCCTATAACATTTAAATCTTCTTAATGTTGAATCCCCCTTCAGCATATGGCTTGCAAATTCTATTCCATGAAGACCAGTTTATTGTGCTCGTCTCCATCTTATTACCCCATAAAAACTTGTTGAATAAGTTTTCAATCCTCCTTATTAATGCTTTAGGAAGAATCAAATTTTGGACATGATACCGATGATTAAAACTAACCTTCCACCAAAAAGACAGTGTGTAGCTATCCCAATCAGTAATCCTCTCTCTAATTCTTGAAACTAAACTGTCAAAGTGGCTAATCCTACTTTTGTTGCTGATTATAACCCCAAGATACTTGAAAGGCATAAAACTATGTTTCATCCCCAAGTTTCTTTTAGTAACAGTGATCAATGGATGTGTCATGTTCTATGCAACAATTAGCTTAGACTTGTCTCTATTAATAATTTGACCATAAATATTTTGATAGTGTGACACGAATTAAGTGACTTTTGAAAGAGAGGCAACAGAGCCGTTGCAGAAGATAATGAAATCGTCTACGAAAGTCAAGCAAGGTATGGCTTGATTACCTCTTGCTTTATATCTTACAGTAGTATGATCTTCATTAATCTTCTTTAGACCTTGAACCATATACTCCTTAGCAAGAATAAACAAGCTGGGGGACAGAGGGTCCCCCTGTCTCAGCCCTTGATTTGACCTGAATAAGTCTTTGATAGCACTATTGATTATTAGGGAGAAGTGATTGTTCATTATATTGTTTTTTGTGAGATCATTAAAGCATACATTAAACCTAAAAGCCTCTAGAATTTCAAAAAGAAACCTGTGAGAGAGCCTATCAAAGGCCTTCTCTATATAGATCTTTAGTATAATGTTGATGCTATCCTTTGTTTTAAGATTTAAGTCATAACATAGCTCTTGAGTGATGAGTATGCTTTCATGGATACTTTTTTCCATGACAAAAGCTCCTTGCTCCTCAGATATCATCATGGGAAGAATTATGGCCAACGTCTAGTTGATAATTTTTTAGTAAATTCTGTTAAAAAGAGTAGATAAGCTTATATGACGAAATTTCTTTAATTCCTACAAAAGGTGACCTTAGGTATCAGGAATATCACAGAATCAAGAACACCAGTAGGTATTTTACTTCCTTTAAAGAATTATTTGATTGCTGCACACAAATCTTCAGCTATTATAGTCCAACACTTCTTATAAAATATCTCGTTGAACCCATCAGGTCCAACAACTTTATTAGGATTAAGCTCACATACAATCGTGTAAGTTTCATCATCAGTAGGAGTTTCAACAAGCTTGGCATTGTCCTCTGTAGTAACAAGCTTAGGGATAACGTTAGTAATATCAGAAATATCATTATAGTCAGCATTATTATCAGAAACATTTAAAAGGGTATGAAAGTATGAGATAACTGAGTTGGTGATAGACTCTTGATCCTCCAACCAGTTGCTCCCATCCAAAATTCTATGGATTTTATTCATTTTAGTTGTTTTTCGAAAAAATTGTGAAAAAGGTGGTATTCTTATCACTATCTTTCAGCCAAGAGGTGTGAGTGTTTTGTTCTCAGAATCTTTCCTCCCTAGCCAACAACTCTAAGTGGCCATCTTTTGCCTTGTCCAGTAGAGTTTTATCAAAACTGTTATTTGTAGTATGGTACTTAGTTTCAATAAAAGCAATATCCTCTACAATTTGTTTTATAGCATCAAACACATTGCCGAAATCATTTTTGTTATAGAGCTTCAAGCCTTCTTTCATCCTTTTCAGTTTCCACCATAGATTTTGTAAATGATTCCCATGAGCATATTTAGACCAGATTCTGTCAACAGTTTCAAGGAATCTAGGATGCATAGTCCACATGTTTAAAATATGTAATTTTTATTAGACTCCGAAGAGCTAGAATCACCTTTGACTTGAGGCTCTCTTCTAGAAACCTAGTGGTTTTTAGGAGAAAAATCCTCTGAAACCGGTTTCATATAACTTGGAGGATTTTCATCCAGCACAACCAAATCTTTCTCAGCTTGTCTACGTATTCCAAAAACTTCAATTTCTTTGCATAACTCAATAAGATCTTTTCGCCCGTAATATTTATTCTTTCTCGTGGTTCTCGGATGATACTCGAATATTTTATTCTTCTACCATGACCGATTCATTAACAACGAGAGAGGTTCAAATGTACCTCGTTCTTCATTATCTGAAAGAGTTTGAAAAAACTGTTATTTTTCAAGCTTTGTATTTTGTTATCCAGGTGCTTGTGCTCCCACTGTGGTTGGCAATCTGATGAGGTAAAATATGTAGATAGAGTATTTTAGTGATTTAGAAATGGAGTATTAATTATTTTTATAGAGAGTAGAGAGGTAATCTAGCTGCTTATTTAATCTTAGAGGTAATTTCAGTTCAATCTCTTAAATGATGTTTGTAATAGTATTTATACTTCGATTTTGGGTTAAAGAATCATACGGGTCGGGTCATGCTTATGGGTCAAACCTCAAAATCCTCATAGCCTATTTGACCAAAATTCGATTAGTAGCTTCAAAACCCTGATAGTTGAGCTTAAAATACATAATACAATAGTGAATACATAATAAAAATTAGATTAAAAAAAACTCAATATATATATGAAAACTGTATATTAGTAACTATATTGTAAAAAACAAATACTAAAACTAAATAAACATGAAAAACAAGATTAATAGATTGGAAAATGAAATAAAAAATCAGAAAAAGTTCATAAATATAAAAACAAATTCATTTTTGCACCATATGTAGATCAGTTATGTACCTATGGTGGTGTATTGATGGTGCACAACACATGCACCATGGTGTAGGCTTTACGCGCTAATTGTTCACAAGAGCAGCATTATTGGTGTCGTTCGTATTCCTGTTGATTCCGGCTGGAAAGATAAAAACTAAAAAATTAAAAATGATTGAAAAAAAATTAAAAAAGACATCTCGGTAGAGAAAGAGAATGATTGAATTTGTTCACCACGGTGGTTGAGAAGCTTACTTCGCAGGAATTCGTAAAAAGATAACGAAGAAGAAAGAAAGTGAGAGAAATGATAGTCAGAGTGTTCTGTTGAATGAGTGTATAAGTTTTGATCGCATAATTTTTTTATATATTTCGATAAGAGTAATTTTATATAAAAAAAGAATAGAATTATACCACTTTCATGTGAACTTAAAATTGGATGGGATTAAAAACCCATTTAGGTGAACTTAGTTTGATCCATAAAAAATAGCCTAAACCTTATTGTTAATAAACAAAGAGAGAAAAGAGAGAAGTAGCCGCCAATAAACGGCTAGGGTTTCTAATTATTAGAAAGTGTATATTACATAGAGTCTAAATCTATTATTTATAGATAAACTATATGGGCTAATAGGCTTATGCCTTATATCTCTAACACCCTCTCTCAAACTAGCTGCTTATTCTTGCATTGTGAGTTTGTTACACAAAATAAAAACCAAAATTGAAACATCAACGAATCAAAACAAAACATCAAAACCAAAATCGAAACGTCAAAATCCAAAAATCAAACTCCAATCTTCAAGCTCCAATCTTCAAACTCCAATCGTCAAGCTCCAATCTCCAAACTCCAAAACTCAAAACTAATCCAAACGAAATCCAAACACCAAACAAATCTAAACGAAGTCAAGCAAAGCCAAACAAAGCCAAAACAAAACCAAACAAGTCCAAACTAATCCAAACAAGTCCAAACAAAGCCAAACGAATCCAAACGAAGCCTAACCAAGCCAAACGAAGCCATAATAAAGCCAAACAAATCCAAACAAATCCAAACGAATCCAAAACAAATCCAAACGAAGTCAAACGAATCCAAACGAAGCCAAACAAATCCAAACAAAACCAAACGAAACCAAACAAAACCAAACGAAACCAAACGAAACCAAACGAAACCAAACGAAACCAAACGAAACCAAACAAAATCAAACAAAATCCAAATGCCAAATTCAAATACTAAATCCAAATCCAATCAAACCCAAAATCCAAAATCAAACAAGGTCCGAATTCCAAATCTCAGTGGTCCAGCAAAATCAAATCCAAATCCAAATCCAAATACCAAACTAATATCCAAAAACCAAACTAAATTCAATTTCCAATTTCTAATTGCCAATTTTAAATTTCCAAAATCAAAATCAAAATCAATTTGAATTCACGGTTTTACCAACAAGACTGCTGCACTGTTCCAGTTGTGATTTCTCCCAAACCGTAGCACCGAATCATAATCCGACCAGTCATATTGAAGGGTTGGATGTCCTGAACATGCTCTCCAAAATTCAGTAAAAACGGACATCGTTTGCCTTTTGATCGGACCGTTTTATTGGAGCTGCACACAACAAATCCGAAAACCGAAAACTATATATATTCTGACGAAAAGCAGATCAAAATTTCCAACACAAATCCAATCTAAAAACAAGATAAAAAATTGGATATCACACGAAAGCAGATCCAAAACAATATCAAAGTCCAACAATAATATAACTCTCTATCGGATTTTAACATGCTCTGTCAAGATCAATACCAATACATAATCCAAAATTGTCGAACATATCCAAGATTTCTAAATAAATCCAATTCCAAACCGAAATCCAATACTACTACGAAATTGAATACCTGGTAGATCTACAAAACAGGGGGATCTCGACGGTTCCCCGATCAGATCAACCTGGCTCTAATACCATGTTAATAAACAAAGAGAGAAAAGAGAGAAGTAGCCGCCAATAAACAGCTATGGTTTCTGATTATTAGAAAATGTATATTACATAGAGTCTAAATCTATTATTTATAGATAAACTATATGGGCTAATGAGCTTAGGCCTTATATCTCTAACACTTATATTTTTTTTTGCCAGGTTTCCCACTAAATTGCTTATTTAATTCTTTATTACTAAGGAACGCGACTACGATCTATCCTTCGCTAGCATAAAATACTATTTTTATTTTTGTATATTTTTAAACATAAATGATTTATAAGTATTGGAGTCGGGGATTAAATATTTTAAAGCGTGAACTACACATAAATATCCAACCAAGTATTTTATTATTAATTAATATCTAAAAATAGATGAGGATAAAAATTCAAAAACATTTTTTTTGAACTATTTTTTAATATTTTAAAATGTCCGTAATTTTTAAACCGTAGTTCTAAAAAATCCAAAAAGTACCATCGGTTTTTTTTAAGAAGAACAAAACTAGATCCGGTAATGATAATTTTTTATTAGTGTTGGTCCTAACATGCGAGACCACGCACAAAAAACATGCAACACAAAGCATAAATAAACATGTTAAACGATAAAGATGCGAGACTAGGGGTGTGATAAAAAAATCAATAGATCTAGTTTTTTTCGTCTTTAAAAAAATATTCGGTCTTCCATGATTTACTATGTCTCATTTCACATGATTTAATAATGTTTGGTCCCTCAACTTTATTACGGGTGGTCTCGCATGATGGATTATGTCTAGTCTCTAATATTTTTTATATCTAGTCTCGCATGATTGATTATGTCTTGTATCACTTGTTTTTTTTTATGTATGGTCTCGCATATTTATTTATGTCTAATGTCACTTATTTTTTATGATAGGTTTTGTAAGTTTCGTTAGCTTACTTGCTGAAACAAAATTCATCAATAAATCTAGTTTTGTTCGTTTTAAAAAATCAAAGCCGGTGATTTTTTTTTCAAACTCCTATTTGAACGATAAAGACGTTTAAAAAAGACAATAAAAAATAAAAGTTTGGTTTAAAAATTAAAAGACGTTACCCCGCTGATGAAATACGGTACATGAGGCATTATTAAAAAAAGTTGGCATTGAATGGTAGTTAAATACAAAAAATAGAGCAATATTGAAATCTCAAGTACTGAATGGCAGTTTAATTAATGACAATATCATATTTTGAAAGCTTAATATTTGTGAAAATGGTGTTGAAAAAATTGAGAAGAAATTGGGTGACAATGGTGATAACCAGGCTAAAAAAATCGGAGTCTCGTTTACATACCCAAATAAGAGGGTCAAAACGTTTATATTTGGAGATAAGCTAGTTCGCAACGAAGAAAAATATATAAAAAAGACCAACTAGTTAAAGGTTATTGATAAAAGAAAAGTGTATGGTTTTATCCAAACGACACTTCAAAAATTAAAAGAATACCAATGAACACAGTAGATTAATTAAAGACTGATGATCTTTGACGAAGGATTATCATTCAGTTTGAGATTTGAGTTTAAAAGCATTTAAAGTTTGTTCCATTCTTCCACACCACTTTCTCTCATTCAAAATTTACAATTTTGCAGGCTCATGGTATTTGAACAATTCACTAGAAAAAAGAAGTGGAGACCTCTGATTGTAAGTACAATTCCTCACCACAAGCTGGACGATGTCTAAGGTATGTAAGAAGTGGAATCGATCATGGATCGTCTTCTATTAAAATCCCATCTTCAACCTTTTGATATTCTTTGACAAGTTTGGGAACTTAGTAATCTTGATGCACCCTCTTAATTTAAAATGTATTAGAGAGTTGAGATGTTCAGTTGAGATGTTGAATTGATAGTGGGATTTCCACCAAACTAATACAACCTTTATAATTCACATATATGAGGTTTTTGAGATCTGTTATGAATGGTGGGATCTTTTTCAAAGTCTTACAGCCTTCTAGTGACAAATGTGTGAGATTCTGAAGATATTGTATGGATGATGAGATTTTTCTCAAACTATCACAGCCTGTGAGATCCAATTCTTGGAGATTCTCTGCTAGGGAGAGATCTGGGATTTCAGTCAATTTGTAGCAGTATTGAAGACGGAGAACTTTCAAGCTTTCAAGATTCTGCAGCAATTTAACAAGTCTGTATTAGAGTTGATAAAATCACTAAAAAAACAAAGGCATTGGGGCTCTAATTAGGACTAATGATATAAGTATTCAATGAGAGTTATAATTATAACATTTGGATGAGCACCTTTAAAGTATTCCAAAAAAAAATTAAGCGGTTAGTTATTGAATATTCAAAATTAAAAAATTTATTTTTATTTCTCTTGAGGTTATTACAAAACGAGTCCGTTAAACTTTTTCTAACAATAAATTATTATATTTATGAATTCATTACAGCTATAAACATATAGGATTGGACTATGGTTTACAAATTATATGTAGGTTTCTGTGAGCTTCTAACTAACACACGGTTAAAATCTTTATTGAAATCTTTAAATTATCGATTTGGAAAGTAGTAATGAGATATGAGTTGAGTGTTTGACTTCTGCTTGTGTGAAATATACTTTATTATTCACTTAGCAATCGACATAGATTAAATCAAATATTATAATTGAAAAAGCATAGATATGACATGAATATAAGAAAAAGCAATTTTGTTTTTTGAGAAATACTCATGAACTTCATCCTATAAACAAACCAAATAGATAGTAAACCTTACTTGTGTTCCACTCCAGAGTTGTTTGAATTGTCCATGTGATATGTGTACTTCAACGAGATTGTTAAAACTAGATAGTCCATGCAATCGGCTTGTATGGCAATCAAAATACTTGAGTCCATCAGGTAATGATTTAAAGCTTTTGGGAACGCGGATTTTGGAATTACCAGGCCGAGAACGAGACGAATTTGAATAAAACATACCAAGGATCTTTGCAATGCCGCTGCGACGGCGAATTACGGAATTATCAGACGGAGAATATGATGAATTGGAATCGATAATTCTGAGGAACTGAAGTTCATCCATCTTTGCGAAAGTTTCAGAAGTTAAGCCGTTCACCTTTACTTCTGACATATCAAAATTTATACATCTAATCTTCTCCGTCCCCTTAAAAAAAGACAATTAGCAACTTAGTGTATAAACCAAACATGAAAGGAAGAAGGTTGATAGACATGATTTCTTACTGTGTTTCTTCTCAATACATCACACACATCCTCGTGGCGCCATAGCCTGCTTCTTGATTCATTAATGGCAATATTCAGACCCATTAGTTGTACCAAATCATGCATTTCGACCGCATCAACGCCAACATTTGAAGTTATGTCCGTGATTGATTTGGTTATGGGACTAATGTATATAAGAGACTTGTGAATTAGATCGTCGATTCCCAAAGGCACAGCCGAATAACAACCAGCAAGTACATTTTGAACCGTATTATTACTTATACCTTTAAAGAAACATGCAATATCAAGAAATATCTCCTTCGATTCAACATCTAGGCTATCATAACTTGTTTTGAACACATTTGAAATTTGCGGAAGAGGAACTTTCTTTAACTTAATCAATGCACCTTCCCAAAGTTGACGTTGAACCTTCCCACGTAAGGATAAGCCAAGCGCTCTAAGTACCAGAGGGACACCTTTTGCATATTCTACCATCTTGTTTGAAATCTCCGGGTATGGCATGATTGGGTCTTCTGGGTATAAGGCATGATAACTAAGAAGCTCCAAAGCATCCTTGTCATCCAACAACTCCATTTCATAAACATTTTTGATGTCATGAGCCTCAAGAACTTGTCTATCCCTTGTAGTTACGATAACTCTACTTCCTCGGCCAAATTGTTGCCTCCCACCACGCTTGCCAATCAATTTTTCAAGATATGATGAATCATCAACATCGTCAAGAACCACAAGTACTTTTGTACGCCTTAGCCTATCGTTTGTGAAGGAATCTCCAATATGAGGTGTGGGTTTGTTCAATATGTCGTCATTTAACAGGTTAGAAACTAGATTACCTCTCATACTACCTAAATCTTCTTTTTTTGTTTTTTCCCTTACATTTTCCAGAAAATAATAGCTCTCAAATCTGCCGGATAAGTGTTTGAAAACTTCTTTAGCAATGGTAGTCTTACCGGCACCGGCCATTCCCCAAATTCCAACAATACGAAAATCATCTGGTGATTCTTCAATCCGTAATAACCTCATGATATTATCAATTCGCGACTTTGTTCCTATTAATCCCTCAGAATCACAGTCATTATTGGAACCTTTTTGCAAAACATCCAAAACATAATCTACGATGGAGTCTACGAGAATATCATCTCCTCTGGGGGTGCAAAAAGTAATAATAAGTAAGACAGAAAAAAGAACAAAATAATCTTCTAGAAACTTACAAGTCAGTAGTTTACCCAAATTTGATTGATTCCCAACCAGATAGTCTGCCTGCATCTTTTAAAGCAATTCTCCATTCCTCCTTCTTGCTCTCATATATATTTGGGAGTCTATCGAATGAACTTCCAAATATACCAGTTTGATTCCGTACATTAGTGGGTTGTGCATGATCAATAAAGACTGGTACAACTATCTGATTCAGTGTCTGCCTGCACTCGAGAATCTTCACGAGCTCATCCAAGCACCATTTTGAATCCGCATAGTTTTCCGTGAAAATTATGAGAGCAATTTTGGATCCTTCGATTGCTCTGATGAGTGCTGGAGAAATCTCTTCTCCTCTCCGTAGTTTATCGTCATCGAAGAACGTCTGAATCTTCTTACTTCGCAAAGCTTTGAGGAGAAAACGGGTGAACCTGATACGACTGTCTTGGCCTCTGAAACTGAGGAAGACATCGTATCTAGGCGAAAGTGATGAAGAAGAAGACGCCATAAAATATGAAAAGGTAAATTTAGAAGCTTAAAAGGATTGGTTTATCAAAATCAAACTTGGTTGCTCAAAAAACTTTACTTAGATACAAGATCTTATAGCCAAAGGGGATTGAAGGATGAGTTTGACTTTGGTGACCTTCGTAGATATTTCTTGGACAACACCGTCATTTGATTTAATTTAGTGGCACTGTATTTATTACATGCAGACGACTTGTTTTGATATTTCATACCATTCAAGTTGAATAACAAAATGAGCCTTTATACAGTTATTTTAGGAAACTTTATTAGATCCATAACCTTAACCCTTATTTACACTGGTTGTATTATATAATGCTGATATTTTATTTTATGATGAATCGATGTTTCCTTCAAATTATAAGATTTTTTTTCTAATATTTTGCTTCGATTTATAAAAGAAGGTATTTTTTTTTCTAAAATTATTGGGTTTTATTAATGCATTTTTGAAAATTTCAGGGGTCTAGCAGAAAACTTGAAAAAGAGACTAATTATAAAAGGAGGGAAAACGAAATTTGAAATCTAACCTTTGGCTCTCAGTTCCAAACAACCAAGAACTTTCGCAAGCTTCCAAAAATTCAAAGAATGAAGTCAAATTGATAACTCATAGCTTTGAAGTCTTTATTCATCCTCCATGTTCCTCAAATAGCATAATCCAATACTCTCAAGAAAAACAATCGCTCTCAGTTCATTTGGAGCAGAAGAATTGTTGAAGTTCATGTCTTCTTTCGATCTCAACGTATGTTTTGCTACCCAGTCTGCCACTTTGTTTTATTCGTGAAAAACATGTTTTATCGTCATATCTGAGGATATCAGATTGCAGCAGTAACTAATAAGAGGATCCAAAAACCAAATCGACTTCCCACTGCTAATCAAGTCAATCAGAATGCTAGAATCTACTTCAACATCCACACTCGTAATGCCTAGATATTTACACATTGACAGACCATCCATAAGAGCCATAGCTTCAACAATATCAGTAGTGCTTTTCTCATATACTCTTCTGTAGCCTATAATGATAGTTCGATCATGACTCATAATCAAACCACCACCACTTGATTTCCCAGATAGTAGAGATGCTCCGTCGGTGTTTAATTTCTAACGATTGAGTTTGGAAACTACCTATTTAAGTAAGATTGGAATCATATGCTTAGTTTTCTGAATGTTACATCCCATAAGATTTGCCACTTTGATATCATTTCCCAAGTGTCGATTCCTGATTAGATTTGCGTTGTTTAAACAAGTGAGAATGTGGATCAAATGGTTGATAAGAGTTGCTGAAGGTATCTGGATGTCCTGATATTTTTTCAAGTTTCTAGCTCTCCATATTACCCAAGCTATGATTGCAGGAATAATCGATCTAATGTTGCATATGTTCGTAGAAGAACAGTACCGTGTACGTATCATATGAGTAAGAGACACGTTTCTTGATATAGTTATACCGAGAATAGTGCTGAAATAGTTCCAAACTCACCGGGACTAATTGCATTGCACCATCACATGATTTGAAATTTCTTCGTTTTCGCAGAATTGACTTTGTGATGCCAGCTGAAGCTTCCTTCTCTGCAAATTTACATCGGTAGGTATCCAGTTCAACAAGGTTCTCCAAAGAAGAAAATAGCATTTTTTTGGGATTACTGCATTCCAGCTTTACTTGTAAAGGTTTGATTCAATTCCATGAATTCTTATAACATTTAATGTTAGATTTGTATTGAACTTTCCATCAGGTGTTAAAGCCCACATGATTCTGTCAGAACATTCACCACTGGACTGGGGACAGTTGAACTTAATTTCTCCATATTCCAGTTTCCATTAACCTAGAAACTACAAACATCAGTATTAACATCCGATTTCTTAATTATCTCCTTCATTGAAATGTATCAATGCTCTTTCATTACACCATCTATCCCGATAGAAGTCAATATCACCACACCCAAGAACCCAAAAATAAACCTGTTAGCCTTGTCTCTGATTCCAGTGAGCCTGGTCCAAATTCTCGATATTTTATTGGGTATGGGGTAGGTATATATTTGTACTTTTTACAATAAATGGAAAATATAAGATTTAAACATAGACTTTTGTTTGATCTGAGATTAAACCATATCTTATAAGAAAATGTTTCCTATAACATTTAAATCTTCTTAATGTTGAATCCCCCTTCAGCATATGGCTTGCAAATTCTATTCCATGAAGACCAGTTTATTGTGCTCGTCTCCATCTTATTACCCCATAAAAACTTGTTGAATAAGTTTTCAATCCTCCTTATTAATGCTTTAGGAAGAATCAAATTTTGGACATGATACCGATGATTAAAACTAACCTTCCACCAAAAAGACAGTGTGTAGCTATCCCAATCAGTAATCCTCTCTCTAATTCTTGAAACTAAACTGTCAAAGTGGCTAATCCTACTTTTGTTGCTGATTATACCCCAAGATACTTGAAAGGCATAAAACTATGTTTCATCCCCAAGTTTCTTTTAGTAACAGTGATCAATGGATGTGTCATGTTCTATGCAACAATTAGCTTAGACTTGTCTCTATTAATAATTTGACCATAAATATTTTGATAGTGTGACACGAATTAAGTGACTTTTGAAAGAGAGGCAACAGAGCCGTTGCAGAAGATAATGAAATCGTCTACGAAAGTCAAGCAAGGTATGGCTTGATTACCTCTTGCTTTATATCTTACAGTAGTATGATCTTCATTAATCTTCTTTAGACCTTGAACCATATACTCCTTAGCAAGAATAAACAAGCTGGGGGACAGAGGGTCCCCCTGTCTCAGCCCTTGATTTGACCTGAATAAGTCTTTGATAGCACTATTGATTATTAGGGAGAAGTGATTGTTCATTATATTGTTTTTTGTGAGATCATTAAAGCATACATTAAACCTAAAAGCCTCTAGAATTTCAAAAAGAAACCTGTGAGAGAGCCTATCAAAGGCCTTCTCTATATAGATCTTTAGTATAATGTTGATGCTATCCTTTGTTTTAAGATTTAAGTCATAACATAGCTCTTGAGTGATGAGTATGCTTTCATGGATACTTTTTTCCATGACAAAAGCTCCTTGCTCCTCAGATATCATCATGGGAAGAATTATGGCCAACGTCTAGTTGATAATTTTTTAGTAAATTCTGTTAAAAAGAGTAGATAAGCTTATATGACGAAATTTCTTTAATTCCTACAAAAGGTGACCTTAGGTATCAGGAATATCACAGAATCAAGAACACCAGTAGGTATTTTACTTCCTTTAAAGAATTCTTTGATTGCTGCACACAAATCTTCAGCTATTATAGTCCAACACTTCTTATAAAATATCTCGTTGAACCCATCAGGTCCAACAACTTTATTAGGATTAAGCTCACATACAATCGTGTAAGTTTCATCATCAGTAGGAGTTTCAACAAGCTTGGCATTGTCCTCTGTAGTAACAAGCTTAGGGATAACGTTAGTAATATCAGAAATATCATTATAGTCAGCATTATTATCAGAAACATTTAAAAGGGTATGAAAGTATGAGATAACTGAGTTGGTGATAGACTCTTGATCCTCCAACCAGTTGCTCCCATCCAAAATTCTATGGATTTTATTCATTTTAGTTGTTTTTCGAAAAAATTGTGAAAAAGGTGGTATTCTTATCACTATCTTTCAGCCAAGAGGTGTGAGTGTTTTGTTCTCAGAATCTTTCCTCCCTAGCCAACAACTCTAAGTGGCCATCTTTTGCCTTGTCCAGTAGAGTTTTATCAAAACTGTTATTTGTAGTATGGTACTTAGTTTCAATAAAAGCAATATCCTCTACAATTTGTTTTATAGCATCAAACACATTGCCGAAATCATTTTTGTTATAGAGCTTCAAGCCTTCTTTCATCCTTTTCAGTTTCCACCATAGATTTTGTAAATGATTCCCATGAGCATATTTAGACCAGATTCTGTCAACAGTTTCAAGGAATCTAGGATGCATAGTCCACATGTTTAACAATTTGAATAAAGGCTTGAAAGTGTCCATGTTGGATGATATAAAAACACAGATAGGTGAATGATCTGAACATGTCTTAGCCAGGTGAACCACCATAGTGTTGTCAAAATAATTGATCCATCAGTTGTTATAAAGTACATTGTCCAGTCTCTTCCACTTCCTTCCATTAGTCTATGTGTATTTGGATCCAGAAAAGCCTCCATCAGTTAAGTTACAGTCAAGAATTAAATTGCTGAAGTCATTCATTCTATTCAAACAGACTCTAGTACATGAAAGTTGCTCTTCAGTGTTAAGGGTGACGTTGAAATCACCAACAAGAATCCATTCAGTAGTATTCTCATTAATTCTTATTAAAGAATCCCATAGGTCCAGTCTATGAGTTATGTTGCACTTAGCATACACAAAAGTTAGTTTAAAATTCTTATTCAGGTTAGGATAGCTTACATTGACAGTAATACACTACTCTTTATCACAAAGAACTTCAACATTGTAATCATCAGCTTAGAAAATCCAGATTTTATTGTTTACATTGCTTAAGTAGTGACAATAACCAATCTTTTTTGCCACAACATCCAACTTAGATTCATGAACCATAGGCTCTTGAGTAACCATGAAAGCAGGTTTCTCAGACCTTTTTAATGAACTTAACCTCCTCATTTTATGCTTGTTTCCCAGCCTTCTGACATTCCAGTTTAATAGCTTGATAGTCATTTTATAGATTTCGATTTAGCAGCCTTTACAACTACAATAGCTTGGTTGAGGTTGGGCATTTACTATTCCAGTTCCTGACTTTCTTAAATTTCTTATGTTACATATTATTGAATTTATTACCTTTCTAATCTTGTGTACGAGTACATGGCAGATTGCCTGTTGTTTCTTTGGTTAGAGAACCATCAATCTTCTCAATTTCAAACAAGGATCTCCTATCAAGAGTGTGCAGTGCCTCCATCATTTCAGGATCATTATTACACTGCTTTACATTTTCAATGTTATAGGCAATGTCTTTTGAGGATTCTTTGTCTTCTAAAGTAACGTTTTGTATTTCATTTATGCCAAGCATAGATATTACAGTATCAATTTGTTGATAATTCTAGTCAACTTTATCCATAGGTTTCTTATCAATTATAAATGATTTGAGTTGAGGTGTTATGCCATTGTTCTTGGGACCCAAGTCGTTTTTTAAAGAGTTCTTTCATTTTCTGATAATCTTGCTTCTTCTTACAAACACTTTCATTGTGCCCAATGTGCTTGCAAACATTACGGTAACTGGGATGAAAACCAAATACAACATCCAGACTGAACTCTTCATCATCTCAAAACTTGATCTTAATGTTATTGATTAATGGTTTTGATATGTCCAGTTCCATCCAAAATTTGACGCAGTTAAACCTTGCTCTGTTAATCAGAGGGATCCAGACCTTCAAGAGAATACCCATAAACTTTGCAATTTCAAGAATTGTACCTTCATTGTACCTGAACTCGGGAAAATTGGCTATTATTACCCAGAAGGGAGTTAAAAGGCTCTCTTTGTTCGGATCAAACTAGGGACTCCACTTGAGAAACTGCATAGTCACCAACTTTCCATACGTTTCGATACCAGAGTCTTTTTAGGTCTTTAGCACTTTCTAATTCAATAAACACATGCATGTAGTCCCATTGAGACACATTAAACGGGCTGGAAAAGTTAAAATTGGCCATAAAATCTTTGATTACTTCGTATTTCGGTTTACCATAGGCAAATTTTCATATGATAGTATGTTTAGATATCCGTTGAAGACGTTTCCATTCTTCTTTCTCGAAATTAGTTGTCATATGTTCCTGATCTTGAGTAACAATAACATTTCGATGAGAAATTCTTTAACTTCTTGGTTTCATAACATCAACAAACGAATTTGTTGCATCTCGATAATCAGATGTTTTTCTATAATCATTACTATATATCGAGTTTTCAAAGGCAAGATTGGATATTACTCTCGTCCTCTAATCTGGTATTGATCTTGGGCAATCGTCTTTCGTACTCTGCTCTTGATTCCTAAAGCAAGAGATTTTTTTTAAAAAAAAAACAGAATTATCGGGCATGGATTTTATAGAACTTGGAGCAATTGGAGAAATTTCTTCTTTTTCCGTAAAAAAAGAATTCATAGCCGAAAGAATCAATCTAAATAAGATTGATCCTCAAAAGTTACCGAGGCAATTCGCTGTTATTGGTTTCCTTAACGTAGAGTTTGCCATTGAGAATTGATTCATTCTATAAGTTTTTCTTTTAAATTTTCTTTTTTAAAAGTTGCAAAGTAAATGGTAAGTAAAAAAACATGTTTTAAAAGAAACTACATACTTCTGGTTAAATAATTTGAAGTACAATAAAAGACAAACCATCTAAATAACATCAATATCAATATTTTGCTTTGATTAGTTATAAACTAGAAAATACTAAATCCAGCCCACTAATCCATAGTTATACTCTAGCCTCTTAGTTTATACGTTTGTAATGAGTGGTATTATTAAATGGCTTAAATTTATTTTTTTATATTTTGTAACTTTCTTAGAAAAAAAATACTAGTGTTATGGATTCCCTTTCCATTGTCAATGGGTTAAATTTATTATAAAATGCCATTGTCAATTATATGTTTTAGATACTATTATGTTATGGATTCCCTTTCCATTTCTTTTTCTATATTAATTTTGCGGTAAAATAGTAGGTCAAGGCAAAAAGAGAAAAGTATTCATCTTTACTCGAGGATAGTTTAACCCTCTTCTTTTCATAATTGATCAGTTATTATATAAACTCATGGAAAAAATCAATTAAAGTATATTATATAAAAGAAATTAACTTTTTAATTATATTTTACATAAACCATCTTTTTATACGTATCATTATATATATTACATTTTTTTTATTTTCTTTTTATGTATTTTTTAAATAATATATTTCAAACCTTAATTCTCAAGAAAAAGGATTTTATACGTACCATTATATATATTACATTTTTTTTATGTATTTTTTAAATAATATTTTTCAAACCTTAATTCTAAAAAAAAAAACTAGATCCATGTATGATATATTTTAATTTGTTTTGGAATTTTGTTTTCGGAAGCCTAGTTATCATTCTCTCATATCCAGTTTTCTGGTTTGGCATTTATCATCTACGCTATATACTCGCATTTATCAATTTTATTTTACATTAGTTTCACATCTATTCTAAAACATTAGTTTATCATCTATCGTATAGTCTATATGTCTCGCATCTATCATCTAAAAATTAAGTTTAAAATCTATCATCTAGAGTTTATGATGTGCATCTATCATATCTATTTTACATTGGTTCTGCATTTATCATCTTAAAATTGAGTCTCGCATCTATGATTTCTATTTTTATATTAGTCCTGCATATATCATATAAAACATATCTCATATATCATCGAGCCTTTATGCTTCACATCTATCATTTTCACTTTACATTAGTCTCGCATACATCATTTAAAAATTAAGTATGATGATTTTATTTTATTTTTTCTTAATTTTCTTATCAACAAAGTAATCTTTTATTAATTTTGGAGAAAATTACACAGTCTAAGGCCCAAAATTTTGGCATATACATTTGATGAGAAAATAAATTGGAGGGATTTTGAAACTTAAAATACTTTAATGAAAATTTTGGCGGTAACCAAGTAGCTAGTCACCTTCATTTACTTTAAATTTTATCTTCTTTTGACCAACTAAAATTATATAAATTCATGTTTCCCAAAGATCAAAGGTCCAATCTTAGAATTAGAGAATTTTCTAAGAGAATTCTTCACACCATAGAGGTAACTTGACCTTCTGCGATTTTCTTCAGAAATTTGGTGTTGGTCAAGATAATTATTATTTTCATTGTTGATTCCTTCTTTACTCTTCAATCTTTCTCACCCTTCTTTTCTAACTTTTTTGCTTGCGATTTTAGATATCATAGCTTTTGTGTTTTTCAGGATGTGTTCGACATCATTTTCTTCAAAAATTTGGTGTTTGTCAAGATAATTATTGTTTTCATTATCAATTCCCTATTTACTCTTCAATCTTTCTTAGCATTTTTTTCTAACTTTTTCATTTGATATTTTAGAATTTACAACTTTTCTGTTTTTTAAGATTTTCTCTACATCATTTTCTTTATTTTACTTCAATGTCAAGAGAATTTTAGAAATAAGAGAATCAGAGAATTTTTTAGAACAATTACATTGATAAAGTCTACAATTCCAGGTAATGATTTATCTTTGTTGTTTTTTAAATCTGTTATGTGTTCTTTAGGATCCATTTTCATTAAATCCTTGTTAGATATGTCTGAATGTTGATCAATTAAAGTTGATGTTAACCATTAGCTAATATTTCAAATAGAATATTAGAATCTGTCTCTATCTGAATTATGTTGATTTTTTAGGAATTACATATTATAAGACCACCAAGTAAGGCCTTACACTCAACAATAAGATGGGATTGTTTCCCGTAGATTATTTCAAAGACACTAATAATATTTCCTCTATTATTTCAGATAATCCCCCCGCACCACTAGTTTCTCCAGATGAGATACATGACCCATGAATATTTAGTTTTTATATGTTACGTCAAGGTAGTTTCCACTTACGGTATATGCAAATCTTTGGTTTTATTAATAAATATAAACACCTTAGTTCATATAATACTTTTGAATCATGACCCCAATAATATCTCTTGAAAAAATCTGCATTGTCAAGACTTGTTAGCATATATTTAATCGGTTCAATAAAAGATTTATAGCTAATTACACTATCGCCATTTTTGTGTCATGCTTTCCATATGACCTAACTGATAATCGGAGAAATTATATTTCTTGAGTGAACATTTTTTTCGTTGACCAAAACAAGTTCCTTATCAATTGAGGAAATAACATGTTCATTACGATTAAAATACCAAATAGACCATTGAATTATTTCAAAACCTCTAAGACACCTTACATTAGATAAATAGATGTTGGACTGTTTCAAAATTATAACAAAATTTACATTTAGAAACCATGTTAAATATATTATTCTAAAGAATATATTCGATTGTTATCGAGTTCTTCAAAGTTCTCCATAGGAGGAAAGATCATTTGGGAGAAATGGAACGATACCAAAGACATTTAAAATATCTTGAAGTCTTACATTTTTCCATAATTATGTTCCATCTATATTTTGTTTTAAAAGTCCCCAATTTTTGTTAGAGTCTATTTGGTAGAACCTTTGGTAGAATGCATCAAATTTATATTTGTAATTTTGCTAATGTGTGAAGGATTCACAATATGTCTTAAGTAATCAAGGTTTCAATGATCTACTATCCAAACTCTTTTGAATTTTTCTCCACAATACCATGAGTTATCTTTATTGTTATCAAGAAGAATAAAAGGTTGAGAAGAGCATCATATTTCAGTCCAAAAATCAATATTACCGAAACTAATCTTTAAAAAAAAATCGACTAAGTTTTTAATTTTTAATAACCTTCTCCATGTTTTGGAACACCTAGCTTTTGCTTTAACTATAGAAAAAACACTTGAAATATAATATATTGATTGTATAAATTTGTCCCATAAGGTGTTTTAAGCTCTTAACCTGAACCAGATCTTGCAAGAAAAATTATTTTAGAAGTCCTCTATACTTCTAAGGTTTAGTTCATCTTCCTCGTAAGGTTTACAAAGTTTAGTCAAACTGATCCAATGAGTATTGAGTTTAACCAAAGGAAACGATTAAACATACTTTTAATTATGTTTATAACATACTTGGATAGAGAGTTACTTTGGATTTGGTAGATTGGTATAGGTAAGAGGACATATTGAATAAGCATGAGCCTACCAGCAAAGGATAAAGTGATATAATCTTATTCTAATATCTTACTCTCTTTTTTTGTTACCAAGTCACCAAAGATATTAATTTTGTTGTTAAAATTATATGTGATACCAAGGTATTTGAATGGAAGAAGACTATGGCTAAAACCAATCAATGTTTCTGATTGTCTAATTCTTATATCAGCCATTCTTGTGGAAGTGTAGAATTTTTCTTTTTCTTTATTAATGATCTGCCCTAACTAGTCTTGGTTATTTAATACTATAAGAAGAAGTGTAAGCCAAGGTTGAGAAATCATATATGATATAGTAAGTAGATCTATATAACTTCTCGATTTAAACCTCATTCAAGCTTGTTATCTAGTAGTCTCCTAATACATCTTATAAGAAATTCCTCAGCTATAATAAAGAGTCTTTGTGATAAATGATCCTCGTTGCCTAACACATTTGTTTGATTTGAAAAAAAAACCCTTGTACTCACCATTAACCATGGCGTAGTAGTTTATGGACTCAATGATTTTTAATATCAGATTAAGAAACTTTTGATCAAAACCAAATGATTTAATGATTTTTATAATGAAGACGAAATATAATCTCTCAAATGCTTTTGACATATTTATTTTTATCACTAAGTTTCCACCTCTTACCTTATAATTCAATTTATATGCTACTTCTTGAACAAGAAGAATGTTGTCATGGAAATTTTTACCATTGACAAAACCTCCTTGCTCATTTGATATAAGTTCAGGTACTAAAGAGGCTAGTTTATTGTTTAATATCTTTAAAAGGATCATGTTTAGCATTGTACATATGCTTATTGTCCTGAAGTCATTCCAAACTTGAGGATGATCTGTTTTAGGAATTAAACATATTCAGGTAGCATGAATACCTATAAAAATTGGGTGATTTTTTGAGAAATCCATACAAGCTTCCCACAAGTTCTTATTTATAATATGCCAACAGTGTTGAAAAAATTTGACAGCGAATTCATCAATCCATGTAACATTATTTGGACTAAGAGATTTAATAATATAGTGAATTTTTTATTTTGTAGGTAATAAGATTAGCAACCTATTGTCGTCCTCGGTTATGAGATTGGGTATAATTAGATCAACGTCTTCAATCTTTGCTTAGGGAGTATGAGTAATAAGAATTTCCTTAAAATAATCAACTATTGATACTTATAATTTTTCTTGTTCTTGAATTCATCGACCATTTAAGTGAATACCTTTTATTTTGTTCATTTTTCTCTTTAATTTAACAAAACTCTGAAAATTGACTATATTTTTGTCTTCATTCTTAAGCTAGTCTGAATGACTTTTTTTCTCCCAGAAGGCATCCTCTTTAGCTAAAAGTTAAACATGAACCGTTCTAGCTTTTGGAAGATTAACTTTATCTTTTGAACTTTTAGAGTTTTTGTAACATATTTCTTTAAATTTGACTCTCTCTTCACCTTTTATGATTGAATCAAATAAGTTCCCGAATACCTCTTAGTTCCAACTTATTAGGTTTTTTACCTTTTAAACTTATGCCATAATAAATGAATTGGAGGATCATGCATCTATTCATTCCAGTTTTCCCTTACCATGTCAAGAAAGTTAGAGTGTGAGAACCACATGTTTTAAAATTTAAAGCTTAACTTAGTCTTGGAATTATATTTTGATATATAAATACTTATAGGAGTATGATATGACCCTGTTCTTGAGAGGTGTTTTACCTTAGCATTTTTAAAACAAATAAGACCATATAAGGTTATAAATAACCTTGTCTAAACTTTTCACTTCATGTTGTTAGTCTAGGAAGTATCTAGATCCTCAATACCTAACATCTTCCAAGCCACAATCCTGAATAGCGTTGTTGAAATCCTCTGTACTTCTTCAGCATAAGGTAGAGAGATATAGTTTCTCCTCAGAATTAGATATAGAGTTGAAATCTCCCAACACTATCCATTCGTGAGTTTGGACATATAGCTCTCTTCAACTGTTCTAAAGAGTTATCATTTTGGTTCCAATGCACCTTGCTTATACAATAGTGATAAAAAATCCTTATCTAAAGTCTTATATCTGACTTTTTAAATGAAGGAATTTATCTTGGTTTTTCTGTTACTTCAACTGAATATTCATCCTTCCATATTACCCATATTTTATTGTTGATATTTTTTGTACTAAAATGAAAGCCTATTTTTTTAACTAAACGTAATTGATCAATGATAGTTCTAGAAATGTTTGGGACCATATTTTTCTACCAAATAAGGTCATTAGCTTAGAGAGAGAAACATAGGATTGTAGAGAGAGAAAGTGGTAAGAGTAAATACTATATGAAATGTTCGCCCACCCACAAAAAAAACGTTCCTTATAGTAACAGCGGTGGGTCTAATTCTATATATTTTTCCTACTTAATTTTATTCTTACTCTTTTATACACTTATTTTCCCATATTATTATTTATATAGTAGATCCTTATTATTTACCAATCTATCACTATTGTTATACATTATTACCAATACATTAGCTCATCATTTGATCACGTCAATCCAAAATGACTGAGATATTTTACTTCATCATCAATCACCACAAATCATTGGCTCTTCAAAGGTCATGAATTGACTATTTTCCATCATTTTAATTTCTTTAAGTCTTCTTATTGTAAAACTGTTCCCAAGCCCTCTTGAATTTCATTTGAATATATTAATAGTAATTTAGAAGTGGTAAAAAGGGTCTGTGGGACCTTTTAGATAGCATGGCTTTGGTTGAAAAAAGGGCCTTTCATATTTCTAGCTATAGATTTTTTCATTTTCTTACTCCAGATTTTTTTAAAGTTTTTTTGTCAAGTGTTAGTCATTTTCTCACGCAAGTATACGCGGTCAAATAGTAGCAAGTAATAAGTAAGAAAGATCGTTCCCACGAAGACTAGGTGTATAAGACAAGAATTCACTTATGCAACAACGTATGATTATTAAACTAATGTTTGAACGAGTAATAGAGTATGAATGTAACTAAACAAATCAACTAACGAGATTATCTAACGAGTTTACTTATGCAAGAGAAAACATGGAACCCTAACTTCATTGTTTATTTTACTCAGAGTATTAATATACTTAATCAATATGTAAGATAACTACGATTACTAATCAGATAACATGAAATCAGAATACGCTACCTTTCAGTACACGTAAACCAAACCACTTAAACAACCACAAAGAGATATCAGTTAAGCAGACACCGCTTGCATAACAATCCTATATGTCTATATGAATTGAGGTATAATTATTTTTAAGCACAAGTTATCTATTTCAATTACATAGGGTAATATGATATGGTTAATGACATATTACGAATCATGAACAATCACAATATGAATCATTCAAGAACCTATGCTAGCATGACAAGTTCTAAACCCTTAAATCCACTTTCGCATTCATTAAAGATTAACAAACTAGATGTTCGCAACGCATCTAACGATAAACACAACCATACTAGGTAACCGATAAACATATCTCACAAATCAATTAAGCAATAAACCCTAAATATTATTCAAACAAATTCGCTAAGGTTCCATGACAACGATTAGTTCATATTTGACCAAATTATCATCATGGGTGCAAAAGTTAACATAATTTTATAGAAAGAATGTAAATAACGAATAAAAGTTTAGAGAAAGTTAAACCGAACAACTGCCGTAAGTATCGCCTGACAGAAACACCAATCGGGAAACTACCGTAGTCGTCGCCGCGTTTTGATCTCCGTCTAGTAGCTGCTGCCGATCGAAAACGGCGGTAGCTGTCACCTGCGGCCTCTCGAAAAACACCAAAGCAACTGCCTACCTCCTGCCGGCTGGTTGTATGTTGCCGCTGCCGAAAGAAAACAATAAAATAGGTTGCTAACCCCTCTTGCCAAAAGACCATCAGCCTTGGGGAATATTATATGCCTATCAACATGTATAGATGTGAACGACGTGACGACTGAATTTTTTTACTCTCGCTGAGCTGAGTGCTGCCAAATAGGAGCACGAGGGAAACGATCGGATCAGATCTTTCAGAACGGATGTATTAACATAAGTGGTGGATTCTCTATCCACCCGCACACAACTCCATGATTAGATTAACAGATTTATCATACTCAAGAGCGCCTTTAAGAATACTTGAAAAACACGTTAAAATACTTTAAAACACAAAGAATACTTGAGAACCGGCGACGATTTTAAGAAGTATGGAAGCATAATAAGTGGCATGAAATGCAATTATCAAGCTTCACTTTACTAAGAGTAGGGGGGAAACCGAGAGGCTACCTATGTTCCTGTTAGAGAAAGAAGTTTCTGAGCCTATTGTTTCAATCTCTTTATGATCAAAATACATAATTCTTGTGTTAATTTATTATAATGTCTCTATTATGTCAACATCTTTTATCTCTAATCTCTTTTGATCTTTTCTATTGTTTATATTAGATATATATGAGGGTTCATATCCTAAAATATTTCTTAGTTAATCAGTATTACTCTTATACTCCGGGTATAACAATTACAACAATTAATATCAAGATAGTTCTTTTGAGATAAAAAAGGTGGCTTGTCCTCGAGTCTCCTTTTTTTGCTAATTTGTTGCAGTTACATTGTTTGTGAGAATCTCTGGTTGATCTTCTTTGTCGATTATAGACTTGAATTTGGGAATCCATACTTAATTTTGAGATATATTAGGTTGAGTTTTGTTATCCATGTTTTCCAACTCTTCTTTCTTAGTTAGAAGCTTTTTGCAGCTTGTATTTTGGTGACCAAGGTGAAAGCATCGAGAACAATAAAATAACATTTCACCATATATAATGTCTTCCCAATATCCTTCGTTGTCTCCGAATCTATCCAAACGTTTTTTATTAACTCGTTGGATACATCTAATAGACATACTTTGTTGGAGTTATATCTTACCCGATTTTTTTACATGAACCCATGTTGTAAGAGGATTACGAATGAACATTGTTATTCCTTCGATAGTATCTTAATTGATCATATATTCTGGCATGTTTGGAAATACGATCCACGCAGAAGCTATTGGCGATTCTCTTAAACGGTCGAAGAAAGGATCACATCTAAAAAGTCTCATGGGTTTGGAGGGTACAACCCAAATGTTTCTTTGCCATAGTTTCTCAAGTTCTTCTTGTAAGTCAAACTCTATTAGAGTGTGTCTAATATCCCAAATATAGATAAATATTTATCTTTTAAATCTAAAAAAATCTATAATTTTTTTAATGGAATCCATTTGAGGTCTTCCTAAAAATAACTTCTACAGTAAAGTGAATTTTAACTTTTGCTTCAGATTTTTTTTACCCAAGTCAGAGAACTGAATGAGCATATGACTGTCTTTTTGGGAGACTGTAATATTTTTATGATTAATTTATCTTGCTTTTTTCTTTGTAATCTCAACATAAAATAATAAATGAGATCTCAGTGTTCTTCTTGATTTTCTTAATGAATTTCTGTTTGTTTTTGTACATATTACTCGAAAGTTGGATTATGCGTTACATTGGAGTTTATTGAAATATTTGGAGTGTTGTGTTTTGTTTCAAACTGATCTTTCTGATTATCGGATAAAGCAGGGAATTCCAATTCCGGATCATAACTATTCTTTTTTTTTTATTTCTTCATTGATGCGAAACTCTGTTTTGCATTGTAAGAACTTTATTTTTGGAGGATTTATTCTCAGTTGAGGTATGTTTATGTGAATAATGTTGTAATGATATAGTGTGGGAATATTATACTCCTTCCTTCATAATATTTTACGGTAAAGACAAGCAAAAAGCTAGTCTCGATAATTAAACAAGAACCAAAATCTCATTGCATTTCGATAATTACTCATATCATCTCATTATTTGAAGATCTTGATGTTTTTACCACTATTAAATAATTTATCTTTTTGTAGGAAATTATATTTTTTGTTCGAATATAAAAAAATGTTAATGTTATAAATAAACTTCTTTCATATATATATATATATATATATATATATATATATATATATATATATATATATATATATAATTTTATTTCACTTTTGTTTAATTATTTTATTATATTAATTTTAATTTATTTATACATTTATTTTAATCTTACTTAAATCGGAAAATAAATTACAGAATGATATGTCGGGCCATATTTTTAATTATCATTACCAATTTTAATCAAATAATTTTTAAAATTAAAAATACATTTTCGGATCCTTTTGTTTACTTGGGCAAAATATGTCTTGCTGATTACTGTATTGGACCACTCTTCTGCTTATATTTTTTTTTTGAAAAATAATCAAATGTTTTTTAGACTTGTTTCAAGGCTATATTTTTTTGTTATTATCCTATCTATTTGCGGTAAAAACCTATTTTGAACGGTTTCTAAATCTCTTCAAATGTTTGGAAGCCTATATCTTCCTTCAATCTATTAATTTAGGTGGTCACTAATTGGTTATTTATACTAATTCTCATTATAATAAACAACAATCTTGTTATGATGCACATAATTATGGTAAGTTTTAAAGATAAAATTGTTCATACTCTAAAAGTCAAAATATATTCATAAAAAACTTAACATATTAATTTATATAACGTTATATTGACTGGTCGTAGAAAAATATTTATTTGTGTAAATTTGCTAGTTAATATTTTGATTTTTCCAATTATTATTTTGAGAACCCGCAAAGTACTCATCTTACCATTTGATTCTTCGTGAATGAGGAGAATGTTTCGTCGCTTTAGTCAGATGTTCATCTAACTCTAGCTCAGTTGGCAAGAGCAAGAGCCTTGTCCGTAGAGTTTTGGGCTCAAGTTGCCACTTCAACAGTTAATTTAACATGACACATAACCTTTTTATTAACTGTCATTGCTAGTTTATTATTAGTTTATTATTGCATGTATATATGCATCCTTAGACTATGTGCAGCAGCCGCGTGTATTTGATACACGCCGGCAGTAAAAGATGGTTTGGATTCAAAAGATGAACCCAATCCATCTTTTAAAGAACCAATTGCAGCATGTTATTTGGCATGCTGCAGTCTACTTTTTAGAAAAACGGGTTTTTAAAAAAATGGCTGGTCAAAAAATTAAAAAAAGTATACCATTATTTATTTATTTATTTAGTATTTTCAAAATGATTTTTGGAACATTTTTGTAAGTTAAAAAAATAAATAAATTATACCATGATTTATAATTTCTTAAGATCTATAAATAGAGACTTGTTTTGATTGATTCGGACAACGAAATTTTTTTAAGTTTTTTTATTAAGTATATCCGAAACAATTTTCGGAACATTTTGTAAGTTAAAAAAATAAATAAATTATACCATGATTTATAATCTCTTGAGATCTACAAATAGAGACTTGGTTTGATTGATTCGGACAACGAAATTTTTTAAGTTATTTTTATTAAGTATTTCCGAAACAATTTTGGGAACATTTTTGTAAGTTAAAAAAATAAATAAATTATACCATGATTTATAATTTCTTGAGATCTATAAATAGAGACTTGGTTTGATTGATTCCGACAACGAAATTTTTTAAGTTATTTTTATTAAGTATTTCCGAAACAATTTTCGGAACATTTTTGTAAGTTAAAAAAAAAATTATACTATGATTTATAATTTCTTGAGATCTATAAATAGAGACTTGGTTTGATTGATTCGGACAACGAAATTTTTTAAGTTATTTTTATTAAGTATGTCCGAAACAATTTTCGGAACATTTTTGTAAGTTAAAAAAATAAATAAATTATACCATGATTTATAATTTCTTGAGATCTAGACTTGGTTTGATTGATTCGGACAACGAAATTTTTTAAGTTATTTTTATTAAGTATTTCCGAAACAATTTTCGGAACATTTTTGTAAGTTAAAAAAAATAAATAAATTATACCATGATTTATAATTTCTTGAGATCTATAAATAGAGACTTGGTTTGATTGATTCGGATAACAAAATTTTTTACGTTATTTTTATTAAGTATTTCCGAAACAATTTTCGGAACATTTTTGTAAGTTGAAAAATAAATAAATTATACCATGATTTATAATTTCTTGAGATCTATAAATAGAGACTTGGTTTGATTGATTCGGACAATGAAATTTTTTAAGTTATTTTTTTTAAGTATTTCCGAAACAATTTTCGGAACATTTTTGTAAGTTAAAAAAATAAATAAATTATACCATGATTTATAATTTCTTGAGAACTATAAATAGAGACTTGGTTTGATTGATTCGGACAACGAAATTTTTTAAGTTATTTTTATTAAGTATTTCCGAAACAATTTTCGGAACATTTTTGTAAGTTAAAAAAATAAATAAATTATACCATGATTTATAATTTCTTGAGATCTATAAATAGAGACTTGGTTTGATTGATTCGGACAACGAAATTTTTTAAGTTATTTTTATTAAGTATTTCTAAAACAATTTTCGGAACATTTTTGTAAGTTAAAAAAAATAAATAAATTATACCATTATTTATAATTTCTTGAGATCTATAAATAGACACTTGGTTTGATTGATTTGGACAACAAAATGTTTTAAGTTATTTTTATTAAGTATTTCCGAAACAATTTTCGGAACATCTTTGTAAGTTAAAAAAATAAATAAATTATACCATGATTTATAATTTCTTGAGATCTATAAATAGTAGGTAAAAGACAACAATTATATCAATCTATAAAAATGATTTTAATAAATTCATTACAAAACTTAAAAAATTAAAGTTCGTAATGTTATTGATATAGTTACATTTAAAAAAATTAAATCATCGATAATTTAAGTAATAATTTGGTAAATAAAAATTAAACAAATAAATTTAGGTGACCAATAATATATTTTATTAAATTTGTATTATGTATTATATTTTATGTATTATATATTATGTATTATATTTTTAATTATTTCAATTTTATGTATTAAACAAATACATTATGTTAATTTTAAAAAATTATTTATATTTGTAATACATTATGTATTAACTTATGTATTAATATATTTTTAATACATTATGTATTAAACAAATATATTATGTATTATATTTTTAATTATTTCAATTATATAGTTTTTATTTGTAAAGAAAATATATTATGTTAATTTAAAAAAATTATTTATTTTAATATATATAATTTTAATGTAAATATATAGTAAATAATAAGAAAGATAAATAAAAATATATGGTAGGATATTGTATCGTAGAATGATGTGGAAGAGAGAGAAATATGGTGGGGTATGCTGAAAGATGAAATATGCACTATTGTGGGGAGTGAGAATTTTTGCAGAATTATTTGGAGAGTATGCTGATGTGGCGCTGATGTGGCGCGCTTTTGGGAGATGAAATATCCCCACTGTACAACCAATATCAGTAACGTTTTTTTCTACACAGCCATTATTGAATAATACATATCATTACTATGTTATACCATTTAGCGTTAATTTTAGACGTTTATGCACCTAAATCCAAGCATTCAAAACTAGAATCCACCAAAAAAATATTAAAAGTCAAACTTAATTTATTTGTCACTAAATCTTAATTTGAAGTTAAGAACTTTGCATAAAAAAGATAAAATAATTACTAAAATCATCTAAATTTACTTCATATAATATATTCTAATTAACCATACTGGAAGTATCAGTTCGAGACAAGAGACAACTTGTAATATCGATCATTCTTAAATCATAATTTATCATTTTCAAGATTAGAAATAAAAAAGAAAAAAATAGTAGAACAAGCACACAAGACAGACTTAACATGGTTTAGATTGTGAAAAAATCATACATCCT
Source organism: Limnanthes douglasii subsp. nivea (assembly GCA_036936605.1). Classification (NCBI taxonomy): domain Eukaryota; kingdom Viridiplantae; phylum Streptophyta; class Magnoliopsida; order Brassicales; family Limnanthaceae; genus Limnanthes; species Limnanthes douglasii. The sequence goes on from JAUPFV010000003.1 coordinate 322,097,111, forward strand.
TTGGAAATATAAATTCTTTTATAAATAAGTAGATTACAAAAAAAATCTAAGACAAAAATAACTCAATCATTGTTTGTTACAAAAGATTACGTGATTCATAAATCTCTTTGATTGGTTTTTATCTCTGATCGCACTGATCTCTCAAAAGACGTAGAGTTATTTTTCCCACCATGGAAATATGTTGCTCACGAAAAGTCGTCGTCTCACGACAGTTTGTAATTTTATATCTTATTCTATTTAAAGGTTCAGGAAAATCATAATTCTTCCTCAGATGTTCCAAATTAAAGCTGATTAATCAATGATTGTGATAAATCATAATCCCTGGAAACCTTATTAAATCATAATTAATATAAAAGACTATTAATATGAAATCTAATTAATATAGAAAGGTCAATTGAATATGAAACATAACAAGTAGGAGAATATGATTTGGTCTAACCGTGGGCGAACCTGTTTTGGATCAACATTCAGATCAAACTACTTCAGATACACTCGCTTTGGGCGAGCCTGTTTTGGATCAGCATTCTTTGGATTATACCATATCTCTCTCGACTTAAAATTCACCACTCTTGACAGCGTGTCTTAACCCTTAAGTTCCAGCAAAAGTCTAAGTTTCAAAGTTTAAGTTCAAGCTTCAGCGTAGGATTTTCAATAGTTTTTACTTATACATGTAACCGGCAGATCCAATTACCCCCGTATAGTAATTTTTTTTACATCTATATGCGAATTACTTCTAACATACATATAACACACCAAAACGAATTAAAACCAAATATTTTTTATATTAAATAATTATATTTAAATTTATTATTCTCTTACTAGCGAGTAGATCATCTATTACCATATATTATTTAATTATTATTGTCAATTATTATTTTATATCGATTGTGTTTTAGGAATAAGTTAATTACCTGAAACGTTTTCCAATTACTAATAGGTATGTGGAAAAGGTTACTAATAGATATTTAAAGCATGTTTTTTTATACTAAAATATCATTTTAAATAATAAACGCACACACAATACAATAAACTCACGAGTCTTTGAATTAGGCATTAAAATTAATTATCTATTTGTATATTTAAATTTTAAATATTCGTATTTATATAACTGTAATTTTTTGTAACTTGATAATATTTGAAGAATCCAATATTTTATATATTTTAAGACAAATAAAGCAAAATCCATTTATGATTTTGATTAGGTTAGGTATTATCCCTTCAGTCGAAGCAACGTTTGGCCGAAGCACCTTCGGCAGCAGCACCAAAGCATTATTTCACAGAATGTAAATACATAAAGGTAAGCCTGCAAATCGTAACGGCTAGTTTTTCTTAGGCAAAACGTAACGGCTAGTTTCTAGAGAGAGAAGCTCTCTCTAGAAACAACCTGCAAATCTCAATATCCTTCCAAACAAACACTCTGATCTTCACTTTCAATCTGTTATACTCCCCAACACAAGTTAATGTACTTGTGGATGGGGAGTCTTTTCTCATTCTCTGTAAATCCGTGGGTATAGGAGCATTAAAAACTCACCCCACACCTCTTCCATCGCCATTAATGGAGGTTACCATCTCTCCATTAAAGTCAGAAACAGTGCCTTTATTACGCAGCCTCCTAGGAGACCATTATGAGACCACATCCACGCTTAACCACCAAGCATTTATCAATCCAGGCATTATTCAGTCTCCCAAGGTAGAACCTTTGAAGGTGAAACGCTGCACCTTCTTCTCCTTCCATCGAGAAGCGCCGTCCATGGCTCCAAACCCGAGTAAACTCACTCTCTCACTCTCTGCCTCCCCTCGAAAAAGTCCACTCAAATCACCCTATCACACGCCTTCTGACATTGCTTCTAATTCTTTTTGCTGGCCTTGCCTCTCTCTTCACCTGGCCAATCGTGAGAGCAGAGCATGTACAAATGCATTTAAGTCTCACTCCCCTCTCTCCTCTTCTCTCTCTTCATTAAAGCTTCTCCTATCGTGCAAGCAAAACCCTAATTGCACCCTCTAGCTTCCTCAAACCTCTCGCCTGCCGCCTATACACCCCACTCCCATAAAACCACTGCATCTCCTCTCACCCACTCACTTCACCATCGTCACCACCCCTCGTCAACTCTATCTGCAAAACACAAACCACCCACCAGAAAATAAAACCTCCTGGCAGTTACACTGCAAATCTGAAACCGTCCTCTCCCCTAGCAACTTTGCGCCCACTCATCCTCTCTACTCCACAAAAAACCGCCTCTCACAACCATTATATCTCTCCTCTTGCAAATCTGAAACCACCCTCTTCCCTATCACCCTTGTGCCCACTCCTCCTCCTCTCTACTCCACTAAAAACTGCCTCTCACAACCACTCTATCTCTCTTCCTGCACATCTGAAACCGCCCTCCTCCCTATCACCTCTGTGCCCACTCCTACTCTCTACTCCACAAAAAACCGCCCCTCTCAACCTCTCTATCTCTCCTCTTGCTCACCCTCACCAAAAATGGTGGAAACAAGAAGGAGCTCCTCCTCCAGACGTTCAAACCGTAAGATCACTCCTCGCTTTAACAGAAAACCAGTCCCTCCTCCACCAGCCACTTCTTCGAGACCCTCCAGCCCTAGCACTTCTCTGTCTCTCGAGACCCGATCATCGTCTCCTTCTTCCATCTCTCCTCCGAAATCTGCTGGCATGCATGGACTCCCTCTGTCCGTGCATGGATCCCCCCACCGATCTCACCCAACCGCAAGCAACTAGCCAAACAGCCCGTCGATTCAGACATGCATGACAGGGCTCCCTCCCCTCTGTCCCTCTCCCCCCCGGGAACCAAAGCCATAGCCATCGAAAGCTCTGAGGAAGAAGACCCATCAGAAATCGGGCCTTCTCCATCGCCGACAAGGGACCAGCAACTACGAGCCATCTTCGACAGCAACGAAAGACTCCTCAAGGCCATCACTGACCTTGAAGACAATCCGCGTCCCTCCTTCGTCACAACGGAATCCCACTCGAAGTCTTGCCATCATGGAAGCGAGTCGGCCTCCATCCCCGGGTTGGTCTGGTCGACCTCCACCACTCCCCTCAACCCTCCACCAATCCCTCCACCCTTACCTCAAACCACCCAGCCATCAAATCAACACTCACCCCACCCAAGCAACTCTGCGTCGTCCACTTTCTCTAACCCTATTTCCATGGCTTCATGCATGCAAAACCTCATGCATGCAAACCAAAACCCTAACTGCATGCACGAGCCCTCCCTAGCAAGTTTCTTATCTCTAGCCCCTCCCCCTTCGATCGTCGAAACCACAACCGTAACCAGCAGATACCTATTTAACAATGCCTACCCGACAACCCTCCACCCTCACATAACCACCCCTTCCCCTCAAACCAGTGTACTCTCCACAGCCGTCCTCACTCTTCAACAAGCCATCCAAGCAAGTAAAGCCTTAGCGTCCCTTCCCAGAAACCAGGATCAGACCTCCACCATCATCCACACTACTGCCCCTCCACCATCCCAAACACCCAAACTAAACCCTATCCCAACTCCTTCGTCATTTCCTAAATCCTACCCTGGCCGAAACAGCAAAGGCCATGCTTTCTCCAGACCCTCGAAGGCCCACCGTCCCCTTGGAATCCGTCCCGACCTCGCCGGACCTTGGAAGCAAAATAGTGCATTCCGACACTTTCGTGGAAACAGCAACCCCATCTCCCCTCAACTTGCCGCAGAATCATCCTCGATGCTCAACATTCACCATCCTGGAGCACCGACCAGATCCTGGGCCCACATTGTAGCTCAACCTGACCCACGATCCCCCATGAAGATCCAAAAAACCGAAGACATTCTCATAGACCACGACACCTTAGTCTTCCATGATGACGCGATATCGGGTGACAAAGAGGACTGGGCAAAATGCCTCTCCGGTTATTTCCTATCAAAGAAAAGAACAGTATCCCACGTGCAAACCCTAGCTAACCAAATTTGGAGTACCTACGGCCTCCAAGAATGTAAACCTACCCCATCCGGCCACTATTTTTTCAAATTTTCCACAGCCGACAACGCAACGGAAGTCCTGGAAAAATCCCCTTGGTTTTTCAGCAGCCACCCGGTATTCCTAAAGAGGTGGGAGCCAATGGAAACCTTGACGAGAGAGGCCCTAAAAGCTATCCCTCTCTGGGTCAAGTTTCATGGCATGCCACACGAGCTATGGACGGAAAAGGGGCTGGGCATCCTGGGAAGCTATTTAGGAACCCCCATTTATGTTGACAGCCAAACAGCGGACAGAACCCGGTTGAACTATGCCCGGATCTGTATCATAATGTAAGCCACCTCAAACTTTCCCTCCTCCATCACCATCCGTTGCCTGGGGAAAGACCACGTCATTCAAGTGGAATTTCAAGGCCTCCCCACAATCTGCAACCGATGCTTTTCATTTGGACACGCTGCCGCAGCTTGCCACATAGCCGCGGACCCTGCTCACACTTCAAGTCTCAACACTCACCGCCCCAGAAAAGAACCCATGATCAACCCACCGCACATCACACTATCAGACTCAAGTAATAGCGAAGCCCCCACACCGGATAAATTAAGACAAATGACCATTCAAAACAGTTGGACCAAGAGTTTTATCATCGCAAGTAACACCCTTGCAGCAGCCCAGATAGGACACGAAGAAGGCGAACCGTCCTCAACAGAGATCACTTCCCCAAGACCTAAAGCAGCCAATAACGCCGCTGTCTCAAGTATGTACGGGGAAAACCCCAAAATGTATTAACTTTCCTTTATATTCATCCTGTTTAATTCAAATGAAACTTGCATGTTGGAATGTTAGAGGGTTCAACGACCCTGTGCGCCAAAAAGACGTACGTCACTTAGTTTTTAAGAATAACATAAACATCATATGCCTCCTGGAAACCAAGGTTAAAGTCCCTAATACTGAGGCCATAATGAGAACCATGCTGCCTTTCTGGCACTACCACACTAACCATGAATCCCATCACTTGGGAAGAATCTGGATAGCTTGGAACCCTAGTGTCTGCAGCCTATCCATTTTAGATATTACGGCCTAGACCATTGACTGCTCTATAGTTTGGACTGCCAGAAACTCCCAATTCAATCTAACGACTGTTTATGGCTTTAATGACCATGCAAACCGGCTCCCTCTTTGGAGCAAGCTTCAATCCATAGCCCTTAATAACACCAACTCCCCTTGGATTGTTGTCGGGGATTTCAATGCCATTAGAAGCCCTCAGGAGAAAACCAGCCAAGACCCTCAATGGAGCAGCTCCATTGAAACTTTCAATGACTGTTGTAGAATCTGTAACCTCGAGGATCTCCGCTCCACGGGATTCCAATTCTCTTGGTTCTACAGACAAGATTCTAACCCTATATCCTCTAGAATCGATCGTGCTCTGATTAATGCCGATTGGGACGACTCATTCCCGAACTCTTTTGCTCACTACGACATCCCTCTCACCTCTGACCACACCCCGATAATTATCCACCTTTCCACCCCTTACTCGACCTCCCCCCATCCCTTCAAATACTTCAACATGTAGAAACTCCATCCGAGTTTCCAGGATTTGGTCCTCAACAATTGGAACACCCCCACCCATCAAAGCCCAATGGAAAATCTAGCCACCAAGCTCTCTAGGCTCGTCCCCTCCCTAATCTCCCTAAACAAAGCCGTCTTTAGTGATATTAGCGACCGTGTTGCGAAGGCTAGAACCTCCCTTGTCCAAGCCCAAGAAAACCTCTTTAACTCCCCCTCAAACCAGTCTTTAATTTCCCTTGAAAAAACGGCTTCAGACTCCTACATCTTCTACAGTCGAGCGGAGGAATCTTTCCTCAAGCAGAAATCCAGAGAAACCTGGCTCAAGCTCGGGGACAAGAATTCCAAATTCTTCCATAACAGTATCCGAGCCCACAGAGCCAGGAATAAGATCCTCTCCATCATGAAAGAGGACGGTTCCATAAGCTCCAACCCCCGCACCATCACTGCCACCTTCAACAATTTCTTCTTAAACCAATTAGGCTCCCCTAGTTCGAAAGACTACCCTGGTCCGGATCGAATCCGAAATCTAATCAAAACCTCGGTACCCCAAGATCTTATCTCGGACATGATCAAACCCATCTCAAATGAAGAAATAAAGCAAGCCCTTTTTGCGATTAACAGTGACAAGGAGCCTGGCCCTGACGGTTTCAGCGCAGACTTCTTCAAGACCTGCTGGACAACAGTAGGCCATGACGTCTGCGAGGGTGTCAAATCCTTCTTCTCAAAAGGGAAAATGGACCCCAACTGGAACAAAACCCTAATAGCCCTCATCCCCAAAACGGATACCCCCTCTCATCCATCAGACTTCAGACCTATAGCCTGCTGCAACGTGATTTACAAAACCATCTCGAAGATCATAGCAAATCGCATCAAGCCAGCACTCCCAACCCTCATCGACCTCTCCCAATCCGCCTTCATACCAGGAAGATCAATAGTGGACAACATCCTTCTCTCCCAAAATCTCCTGCATGGGTACCACGCTAATCGCAAAGGCCCTAGATGTGCCCTCAAAATAGACCTTAGAAAAGCTTTCGATAATGTCAGATGGGAACTCGTTCTTGACATACTGCTTGCCATGAACTTCCCCATTGACATGATAAATTGGATCATCCAATGCATCACCACCCCATCCTACGCCGTTTGCATAAACGACAAGACCTCAAGCTACTTCCCGGGTGCCAAAGGCCTCAGGCAAGGAGACCCCCTTTCCCCGTATATTTTTGTTATGGTAATGCAGGTACTCTCCAGCATCCTCCAGGAAAAAAGCAGACATACATCTTTCGGATTCCATTGGAAATGTCAAAAGCTCTGTATCATCAACCTATGCTTCGCAGACGACCTCCTTATCCTCAGCAGAGCAAACTCTCCATCCATCAAACTCATCCTAGAAGGCCTTCAAGAATTTGAAACCCTATCAGGGCTTCAACTGAACCCCGCCAAAAGTCACATTTTCTTCTCCGGAACCTCCCCAGGCATCAAGCATGAAATCCTCTCCCTTCTCAACTTCATCGAAGGCTCCCTGCCAGTCCATTACCTAGGAGTTCCCCTCATCACATCACGCCTAACCTATAACGATTGCAGACCCCTATTCCTCAAAATCACTAACCGAATCAACTCTTGGACTTCGAAGCAGCTTTCTTACGCTGGTCGCCTTCAGCTTATCACCTCTGTCCTCTTCGCTACCCAAGTCTACTGGTCCTCAATCTTCATCCTCCCAATCAGAGTCCTCAAAGAGCTCTCACAGTTCTTACGTAGATTCCTCTGGTCTGGCTCAGAAATGAAGATCACAGGATTAAAAATCGCCTGGGAAAGGATAGTCGTGTCCAAAGAAGAGGGTGGCCTTGGGATCCCAGACCTAAAAATATGGAATCAGGCGGCCGCCCTAAAACTCCTCTGGTCCATCCTCACAAAAAATGAGAACTCCCTTTGGACAAAATGGATTCTAATGGAAAAAATAAAAAACAAAAGTTTATGGACCATTCCCGTTCCCCCAAACGAGAGTTGGAGCTGGAGAAAAATCCTCAACCTCCGCCCAGTAGCAGCAAACCTCTACAGAGTCGTAATCGGCAATGGAGAAGACACATCCATATGGCATGACCCCTGGCTTTTCTCCACCTCACTGATCAACCGCTACGGACCCTCTATCCAATCCCTCTCCCGTCTTCGAAACTTAACAATGGTGAAAGACCTCAACCAAAGCGGCCGCTGGATGTGGCCCCCCCAAGCCAGAGCTCCCAACAGAAACCTCAACCCCTCCCTAACAGAAATAACATCAGCCATCCAGAACCTTCCCCCCCCCCTCCCATGCAAAGGACTCATTTATATGGCTCCCCAACAAACAGCTCCTTACCTTCTCCATAAGCAGCACCTACAATTTCCTTAAACCAACCAGAAATAAGATCGCCTGGTCTTCACTTGTCTGGCACAAATACACAATCCCCAGACACTCTTTCATCACCTGGCTTGCAATTCATAACAAGCTCACCACCCGGGATAAACTCATCGCATGGGGACTGGACTCACCCCCGACCTGTGTCTTATGTGAAACATCGCATGAAAGCACAGAACACCTCTTTGCCCAATGCCATTACTCTAGTGCAATATGGGAATCCCTCGCACAAAAACTACTGTTTCCCTCCCCCCCCTTCCTTCTGGCCCCTATGGCTGGAACAAGCAAGCACATGGAACACCACAAAGGACAATCGAAAGACTCACTGGAAAACGACCTTCTGCGCCACAGTCTACTACATCTGGAGGGAAAGGAACGACAGAATATTCAACAACAAACAATCCCCCTTCACAAGCATAGCCCATCATGTACTATCTGACCTCAGATATCGGTTCAAAGGAACAAAAGCCAATTTCACTGGATAGCTTGCTACCCATAAGATCTCTCCAGTAATACAAATGTAATTTTAAATTCAGTAGCACTCTCAATCCAATCAGGATTTAAGCACTGTATTGAGGCACTTGCCTCCTGAACCCATGTACAACATTTTATTATTAATTTAAGCGTTTTTTATACCCAAAAAAAAAAGGTAAGCCAACTATAAAGTATTAATACTCACACAAATTACGATGTATCAATCATTTAGTTACATGTATCAATCATTTAGCTGTTAGAGTAATAAGAAGTTATAGATATAGTATCTAGTAAAGAGTAGAGGTGTCTAATGGTTCTGGAACCACGGTTCAAAGCTGACAACCTGCTTAAGAACTGGGGTTTACCTGCGAAACTGGCCCATTAGGACTGCAACCTGGCAGGACCGCAACCCACCAGGACCGCAGCCCGTCAGGACCGCCAGACCGTCAGGACCGCATAAGGAGCAACCCGGCAGGGCTGCAACCCGACATGACTGCGAAACCACGGTTTATTTGTAAAAAACCACGGTTTATTGGTAATTATTATAAATGTTTTATTTATTTTATAACCAAAATATTATATTTAAAAAATATTGAGATATTGCATATTATTATAGAATTATTATTACATTTTTGTTAATATTAATTTGTTTTGGTTATTAATATTTTAAGTGTTGTAATTATTATATAGTCTAAAATTTTAAATATTACTTATGTTATTATCACATTTTAAATATTATTATTATGTTTTTAGATCTAATATTAGTAGTGTTGATTTTAATATTACAAACCAAAACTATATCTTATTATGCTAAAATATTACAAAATTTATGGTTATAATTTTAATATTACATTTTGAATTTTATTACTATGATTTGTTTTAAAATATTACAAGTGTTATTTATTATTTTTAAGTTATATTGTTATAATTTTAATATTACATTTTGAATTTTATTATTGTGATTAGGTTTTAAATATTATAAGTGTTATTTATTATTTTTAAGTTATATTGTTATAATTTTAATATTACATTTTGAATTTTATTATTGTGATTAGGTTTTAAATATTACAAGTGTTATTTATTATTTTTAAGTTATATTGTTATAATTTTAATATTACATTTTGAATTTTATTATTGTGATTTGGTTTTAAATATAACAAGTGTTATTTATTATTTTTAAGTTATATTGTTATAATTTTAATATTACATTTTGAATTTTATTATTGTGATTTGGTTTTAAATATAACAAGTGTTATTTATTATTTTTAAGTTATATTGTTATAATTTTAATATTACATTTTGAATTTTATTATTGTGATTTGGTTTTAAATATAACAAGTGTTATTTATTATTTTTAAGTTATATTGTTATAATTTTAATATTACATTTTGAATTTTATTATTGTGATTTGGTTTTAAATATTACAAATGTTATTTATTATTTTTTAAACCAAAATCATATTTTATCATGCTAAAATATTACAAGTTATATTAAAATATTTAATATTACAAATGCTAAAATATTACAAGTCATATTAAAATATTTAATATTACAAATGCTAAAATATTACAAGTTATATTAAAATATTTAATATTACAATTGCTAAAATACATTTTTTAGTCTCTTGTCGCTAACCACTTTTTTAAGTCGCAAAACTTTCTCAACAGTAGCTGCAATTTGTAATGGGTCTCCCAAAACTTGTCCTCGAGTCTCACGATTAACCTTACTTAACGCAGCAGCAATCAAATCGACTATCTTCGTCTTCGTACTAAGACTTTGTTTAGGAACAACAATCTTACTCTTAGATAGTTCCTTTTTAGGAACCAAATTACTCTTAGATAGTTCCTTCGTACTAAGGCTCGTATCCATAGATAGTTTATATTGTTGATGATGTTAATCTCCTAAATAAATATATTTAATTAATTATATTTAATTATGCCATCATAATATAATTCCTTTTTAGGAACCAAATTACAGATAGTTAATTGAAACACATTTGGTATTTTTGAATTTATTTCACAACCAAATTACATGTGTTTATGCAATTGGGACATAATCCAAATTTATACAATTTTTAAAACTTTAAATTTATACTTCAAAAATTGAATACTTCAAATATTAAATTTATACTTCAAATGTTGTAAATTTGTAATCGAAATACAAGCAAGTAGATGTACTTAGTTTATTTAATATCTACATAATATTAAATAAAATATCTTAAATACATAAATATAAATAGAAAAGAAAACGTATCAAAATCAAATTACAATTATTTTTTTAGAATGTAATTGATGATTATAAAATTTCGATTAAAATGATAACATATTTAAATTAAAATACATGAAATAGAATAATTAACTCGTGTATATGGTACATATCTCAATTATTGAAATTAGATTCAATTAACACTTACAAATTATTTTAAATAACATTATAAAATATTCTGATAAACGGTTCTTAAATGGTTTGGCTGATGGTTTGAACTGATAAACGGTTCTTAAATGGTTCGTCTGGTGGTTTGAACTGGCGGTTTAACTGTGAAACTGGCCCATTAAGACTGCAAACTGGCATGACCGCCAGACCGTTAGGACCGCAGAAGAGCAACCCGGCAGGACCGCAACCTGGCAGGACCGCAACCTGGCAGGACCGCAACCCGCCAGGACCGCAACCCGGCAGGACTGCAACCCGTGGTTCTGATTTAAACGGTGCGGGTTGGTGCCGGTTCAACCCGTTTGCCACCCCTAGTCAAGAGATAAATAATTGTAAAATATGTTACATATATCTCTTCAAAAGGATTACAAACCTAATATTAAATCAATCGATTTTTTACCGGACCAAATTTGGGAATTTCGTTGGAGAAAAATGTTTCTATGATTTTTTAAAGTTTAAAAACAAAAATAAAGAAATAATAAACTGGATAAAATACGTAATGGCAGATTCAAAGTAATAAAAACCCACGTAGAAATGGTATTATTCGTAGAATCTTTTGCGTCTGAGTTTTGGTGCGTATCCTATTGCATACCATCATTGTCATTGAGGTTTACTTCTTTAGAATCCTATTTTTTTATATCATGATTTTATTGAGGAGCATCATTATTTTCTTCTTGTATTTGGAACTCTCCTCCAAATTGTTGTTCTTCTTATTATATTAGTTTCAGTTCTTCTTCCAGAATTTACAAAATTAATAAAATGTTATAATAAAGACATATTTATGTAAAATGTGAAACTTGACCACAAAACAGTGTGTAGATGTACATGTTCAGCTGTTATCTTTGTTATGGCTTCATTCAAATCTAATGTTGTTTTGCCCTCAATACCTAGCCATTTAAAGCATCTAGGTATCTTGTCTTTAATTTCATCCTTTTAGCATATGTTGTGTGTTCCATAACGGATATATATTAACAATACTTTACATACCATTTTTTTACTAAGTTATATTTAAAATAGAACAAAGAAATATACTAACTAGTAAAAGCGTAACACAAGTTATTATTGAGTTCATCAACTTTTCCCAAATTACTTCTGGTGCGATTTATTTCCGCCTGAGGGTAATCTCGCAAAGTGTTTAAAAGGTGTTTTGGGTATTTTGTGGTCTTTTGTGTTTAGTGTGGAGAGTAGAGATAATTAAGTTGTCTACTAGTGATAAATTCTGATTACTCTCATTAATGAAAATGGTTGGGGTATTTATACTTAATTACTGACCCATGAGCTTATTAGGTCGGGTTGTGAAGTCGGGTCACGTTTAAGGACTCATTAGTAATTTGGTTTAAAGTGATTAACAGCTAGCTTAGTCAATATTTAATACATTTGTCATGTTTGGAATTTCATTATAGTGGTTTGGTCCGAATTGCCCTTCGGATTTAGTCAAGTCACAGTAGCTTAAATATCCGAGCTCATCAACTTCAACTCAATTGTAGTTGTTTATTTTGTCTAGGGTTTCTACGTAATACACCTTTGTAGATGCTAGTACATGTCCAGATGTAGAGAAAAACAAGGTAGAACATGCTAACATTATGAAGACTGTCATAACATCTTCTATTGTCTATTCACCTAGTGTTTTTGTTGCTTTACTTATAAAATCCTATCAACATGCAAAAACATTAGTTAAAAAGGATAGATGCAAAACATGTCTAATTGATAGATGCAGAATCTATTCAAATGTGAAATGAGAGTTAAAAAACGAGATGCAGAACCTATCCAAATGCTAAAATGAGATGTGAAACTTGTATTAATATCGATAGATGCGAAACCCAGGCTAATGTGAAAGATGACTAATGTGATAGAATCGAAACCTATCCAAATTTGAAGCAGAGTAAAAATGCTAGATGCAGAACTTTATACAAATGTTAAACTAAAGTAAAAGTGGTAGATGAGAAACCTATGCAAATGTGAAACAGGGCAGACGTAGTAGATGAGAAATCTATGAAAATTTGAAACCTATGCGAATGAGAAACCAATGCAATAATGTAAGAAAAGTTGGAACTGCATACGTTTATCATTTTGTTAGTGATTGGTCTTGCTCAGCTTTTATCAATTTTTCTTGATGTCTTATCCAAAAAGTATGTCTTTGTTATCCTTGATTGTTTTTTGTCTTCTAATTCAAAATATTTTGGTTCAAAATGTTTGGCTTGTAGCGGAATAATTTGATTTCCATGTTTTAAACCAAAGATGATCTTTACGTCATGGGTTGTAATCCGTAGAAACTTTCGGCACAATCTGAATGCTTCATTTTTGTCATCATATGTCTTTACTATTTGTTCAATTACATTCCAATGCTTTTTTAAAGAGTCTTCTTCTTCCCAAGATCGTATAATGCCTTTAAAACTGAATAAAAGGTCACTTTTTGCTGCTTCTATATATTATGGCATCACTTTTGTCACTTACATCTTTTTTATTAGTGCAAATAAGTCTGACCTATAAAAACATGTTTTTGGTGCTATTTTTCCTGTAAAAGCAATAAAATAAAACAAATAGATCAGCTATGATAGATGCGAAATCATTGGAAGTTATATTAGTGATAGATGTGAAACGTATGCAAATTTGAAACCATTGTAAATGTGATAGATGCACAACCTTTTAAAATTTTAACACATGTGACACACTGATAGATTTGAAACCTATGTTAATGTATAAGCACCGACACATTGATAGATGCGAAACTTATGTTAATGTATAACCAATACACATAGGAAGATGTGGAACCTATACAAACCTACAATTATGGCTAAAATATTAGATGCGAAACCTATACAAATGTAACGAAAGCACATCTAATTTGCAGTAACAATAGTAAGGCTATTTGAATACAAAATTGTACGGCGGTTATACAGGTAATATCAACATCTCGTGTCTCGCTAAAGCGAGACACGAGTAAACAGTATGATTAAGTGATTATCGGACTGAAAAATTGATATAAATAAAGTAGATAGTTTATGAAACTAGGCAATCGAACTAGTATAAATCACACAAAACTGATATATATGAAGTAGATTATGAGTACACTAACAGAATAACTCGAAAAATCAATGGAAATGGAGCCCTATGTTTCTTAAATTTGATAGAATCATACTGATTTTTCGAAGAAAAAGATGACATGACTTATTTTTATAACCCCGATATAGTTGTGAAGTTGTTGCATCATGAATCAGAAGGTGAATGCCCATACATCGGAGAGTGTATCGATGTAGTCCTCAGACGTTGAAGAAGAAGATGAAAGGTTCGAAGTGGGGTGAAGAAAGAAGGGACGTAGGAAGAGAAGGAAGGAATTTGGCCAGTTTTAAAACCTATATCTATATCGGAGGTAAATTTGTCAATTTTTTTGGATCTTTGTTTGTAATAGTTTTTCTTGTTAGGTCTTATATGGTAAGTCCCTTAATAGTAATAATAATAATAATAATTTTATTTTAGCCCTCAATGGGGTAGCTGAGTTGGTTGAGTAAGGCATGTTTGTGACCAAAGGTCATGAGTTCAAGTCCTTCAATATACGCCTTCTTGGCTGAGCCTGTCACCTTGTGTGGTTTACCTTCTTGCATTGGTTTACAAGCTATTGCGTTAAACTGAGGGTTTACCATGTAAGCACTGCGGGTTTTCTCCGAAAAATAATTATATTATTTTATTATACTATTTAGTTATAAAAAATATGACCTAATAGATAAATGAAACTATAATGTTTTAGAATTTATACCTTTCATTTAAGAGCCTTTTCTTTTCTAATGGATTTTTTCAATGGTATCACATTTGTAATTTTTTTATTACGATATGATCTTTAATTATTGCTATGATTGTTTGAAAAGTCATAAAATTATTTTTTTTATTTTTTTGGTTTATTTTATTATAATTCGTTATATAATAGTATTGTTCTATAATAAACACGATATAGTAAAATCTGATATCTTAGCATCCCTGAATAAACGAGATGCCTCAATTAAATCTGATATGATTACAAAGTTTCACAAGGCGTTCCATACGTTAGTACTTGAGTCTGTGTGGGAGTTGGTTACAGAAATATTGTGGCCCAATGATATGCCCATAGATGATCAATTGGGTATATATATGGATTATCCTAGTGCAATACCGTCCTTATTCCATCATTTGCAACCAATTGAATTATATAACATAAAAATATAGTATGATTTTTTCCCAAATTATGGATTGCATACAAATTTAAGTCTCTCAATACTTAAGTTGTTAGAGGATGCATTATGAAAAACAAATCACCATATTTTCAATATTAACATTAAAATCATGCCTATATTGTTGAAGACTTTTCAAATGTTGAAGGGAATGCGTTTGACAATAAAATGAAAATATATAATTCTTTTTTAAAGTATCCAATCATCATAAATCTAATATAAAACATAATAGGAAACTCAATAATTGTTGTTATATCACTAGCCAAACAAACTTTTCATGGAAAATATGAAATCTACTACTAATATATGTTTTATGGTTATCAAAATATTGCAACACTAATGTGCTCATAGAGGTTCGTGGGTGCAATCTACTTTGGGGTTGATTGCTTCCCTAATCCATTTTTTATATCTCCACCCATCTGTTATATAAAAATGAAGTACATTACAAAATATAAATTTCATCGTCTCCATCATATCCTTAATCTTATTGGGAACAACTACCTTGCCGAATATGGGACCTATGCGTGTTTGGTCCCTACCCCATCTTCAACTTTTGACTTATCAATTATTCAGTCTTTTTTAATAAAACATCGTTTCATATCGTTGGTTTCACTATTATTTTTAAGACATATGGTTATAAGACATAAATTTAACAGACTGTTAGACTTAGTTTTTTTACATTCGTTCGATCAATAATGTGTTTCCATACCAAAGATGTTTGTTCCTAGCATTCGAACTATTTGTAGTAGTAGCCCTAAATCAAGAATAAGTGAACACGCATCTTTATG
Organism: Limnanthes douglasii subsp. nivea; assembly: GCA_036936605.1. NCBI lineage: Eukaryota > Viridiplantae > Streptophyta > Magnoliopsida > Brassicales > Limnanthaceae > Limnanthes > Limnanthes douglasii. The sequence goes on from JAUPFV010000003.1 coordinate 322,112,920, forward strand.
TTTTCCTCAATATTAAAATCATCATCTAGGTATAAAGTTCTTGAAGAGTTAGGTTTCGCACTAGTAAATATATTTTTATGGATTTTCCATTGACCTTAGATATTTAGTGAAAAGTGTAGCTTCTAATTCACCATGCTAGAATACATTAGTAACATCCATTTGATATAGCTTAAAGATCAAATCTAGAAACAATTGACAACAAGACCTTAATAAGTGGTCGTTCCAAAACCAGTGATAATATTTTATCAAAATCACACCCTCGTTTTGTATAAAGTTCATATGTATGAGTTATGCCTTGTATTTGAGTAAATCAAAACCACAAATACATGTCTCCTTTTTAATAAACCATTACTCTCAACCAAGTTCTGACTTTTCGACTAGTTCACAAGAATTTAAGTATTTATTTTCTTGAAAGATCTCAACTCTTATCCTATGGATACGAGCCATTTTTTTATCATTGTCTCTGATTACATCGTGACATGTTTTAGGTTCAAGAATTTCTCCTTAAATTTTAGCGGATCAAGCATAATCAATTACCTCACCGAAACCATACATCTGTTATTGTTTGCTTTATCTTTGTGCTCTATCCCTCACCAAAAATACTTATCAAGCTCACTTTTCTCCCCCGTGTGATCATCTGAAGGCTGTCGAACAACATATAATCGGTCTGCAACAGACTCATACAAAGGTTGAACTTTCTCTCTACAACTCGAACGAGAACAAGGAAAAAAATCGTTTCCGATAAGAAGCATCACCAACCTCACTTTGTAGATCATATCCATTATCAACACTATTTCTCTTCCTGAGAGTACTAATATTGGATCTAGTATTTCAATTTGATTTTCTATTTTTTATTAGTATTGGTATTTGCATTTTTTTATCCATAAGAAACTCACAATGCAATTGCATTGGGAGTTTGAGGGAGGGTGTTAGAGTTATTAAATCGATTATAAATATTAAGCCCATTATCCTATATTATTATTCTATAAATAATTCTTAAAGTTTATGTAATTTAATCTTCTAAAATTATAATAAAACTATACCTCTTAAGAGAAATTCTTTCGAAAGACTTAGCAAAATTAATGAACTAGAATCAATAAATAAAATAAATATAGTGTAAATTCTCTGTATTAGAAAAACATGATTAGTCATTCAAAGAATATTTTATCCCCTATTCATAGGATTTACATAAATGTTTCACCAATTACTTAATTACACGTATGACCACTCAATAATTTACATGTGTCATTATGTTATAACCATCTAACAAACTTCCTTTCCGACCTATTTATAAATTGACACATGTTTAGAGGCGCGTATATGGCGTACCTCTAACGTGTCTTTAATAATCCATACCCTCGTCATGTTTTAAATTAGACCTCTTATCATAACTTTAATAAGATTTACCATCATCATAATCATGATTTTTCACTTTGTCGTGCTTCTTATATTTTTCTCGTCATAACTCTAATTTGCACCTTTGTCATTATTCTATATTATAATCTCGTTATATCATTGATTTAAGCCATTGTCAATATTCTAACAATCATCTCCTCGTATATATGATTTATATCTAGTCATATTTCTGAATTAAACCCTCGTCATTACTATGAAGTGTACTCTCACTAGTTTTATGATTTAATCCTTTGTCATCACTTTGAATTGTTCTTTCATCTCGTTATAAACTTCATGTAAATAAGGAATATATTCTCAAATTATATTTGGAATGAATATATAAGTTTGTATATATTTTTTTAAAATTTATGTAAGTATTAGTAGCATACTCTTTCCTACCCTGGTGGTGCAGGAAAGTTTTTAATGAGGTTCCCTCACAACCGAGTTATATATAATATTTCTTTGCCATCTTAAAACAACTTGCGCAATTTTTATCTTCTTGGACTGGAAGGCATTCCAACGAATGTTTGTCAGTAATTTATATCTTTTTGGACTCGAAAGGTCTTCCAACAAATGTTGGTCAACAATTTTTATTTTTTTTGGACATGAAGGGTGTATGAACGAATGTTGGTCAATAATTTTTTTCTTTTTGGACCGAAAGGGTCTTCCAACGAATGTTGACCAACAATTTTTATTATTTTGGTCTAGAAAGGCTTCCAACAAATGTTTTAAAACAATTTTTATGTTTTTGGACCGGAAGGGTCTTCCAAAAAATGTTGGTCAATAATTTTTATCTTTTTGGGCTAGAAGGCTCTTCCAATGAATGTTGTTAAGCAATTTTTATATGTTGGAACGAGGAGAAAGTTAAAAATATTTTATAAAAATTAAGCATAATAATATTTTCATATGATTTTGTTTAAAGAGAAGTCTAGAGACCTTTTATAAAAGTCAAGGCATAATAATATGTTCATATGAAAAATTCTAGAGGAGAAAGTTGAAAATATTTTATAAAATTTAAAGTATAATAATATTTTCATATGAAAAAAATATGGAGGAGAAGTCTGGAGATCTTTTATAAAATTTAAGGCATAATAAAAGTTTCATATGAAAAACTTTGGAGGAGAAAGTTGAAAAATCGTATATAAAAGTTGAAGCATAATACTATTTTCATATGAAAAAATTTGGTGGAGAAGTTTGGTTATTAAATTTAATGGTTAATAACATCTAAGATATGAAAAGGTTTAGTGGAGAAAATATAACTACAGAATACTTCATTAAGAACTTTCATAGTACAAAGTGTATTGTGAGAACACAAAGATTTAACAAAAATATGCCTATAACATAATTAGTTCCCAAGGTTTACACAAAAATATTGAAAATAAAAACTAAGTAACACACCCCAATCTTACTGAGAGGGGTTACCTTATTTGTTGCTTTCTGATGAACCATTATTGGATAAAGAACTAGTTGACGTTTCTGAATCACTTGATGACTCTTCATCTACTAGGGAAACCCCTTTCAGACGATGTTTTTCTATGACACGCTCCCAAAAAATTCTCGGCTTTAAGTTGGGAAAGCCTTCATGAATTTCTAATATTAAAGTATATTTGATCATCGCATCACTCTCTTCCAAAAGAGAGATACAATCAGCAGCATACTTGTCTAATAGATTGTTTCTCAGCATTGAGTTTTTCAATCTCTTTCACGGCCTTCTCAAACTATGTTTTTGTTCGAGGACAAGAATCAGATAGTCCATCAATAAGGGTATTCCGCTCAACATCTTTAGTAACAAACTTCTCCCGCTCATTGTCGAACTCATCCTTTTTTTTCAATTGAGCCTCAATCTTCGTTGCACGCTCAACAAAGAAAATCTTCTCAAAGGTAAGTTCTTCCTCCAGCTTCTTCATATTTGCCCATTTTTTGGATAAATTATTTCTCATATGATCCTTCTGATTGGTTTTTCTCTCAAGGAGAGCAGCACCCTGAAGTGATCTATTAAGCTCGTTCGCTACGAAGTTGTTCTAATAAACATCAAAATAAGCGGAGTTGAAATCCTCTGTACTTCTTCAGCATAAGGTAGAGAGATATAGTTTCTCCTCAGAATTAGATATAGAGTTGAAATCTCCCAACACTATCCATTCGTGAGTTTGGACATATAGCTCTCTTCAACTGTTCTAAAGAGTTATCATTTTGGTTCCAATGCACCTTGCTTATACAATAGTGATAAAAAATCCTTATCTAAAGTCTTATATTTGACTTTTTAAATGAAGGAATTTATCTTGGTTTTTCTGTTACTTCAACTGAATATTCATCCTTCCATATTACCCATATTTTATTGTTGATATTTTTTGTACTAAAATGAAAGCCTATTTTTTTAACTAAATGTAATTGATCAATGATAGTTCTAGAAATGTTTGGGACCATATTTTTCTACCAAATAAGGTCATTAGCTTAGAGAGAGAAACATAGGATTGTAGAGAGAGAAAGTGGTAAGCGTAAATACTATATGAAATGTTCGCCCACCCACAAAAAAAACTTTCCTTATAGTAACAGCGGTGGGTCTAATTCTATATATTTTTCCTACTTAATTTTATTCTTACCCTTTTATACACTTATTTTCCCATATTATTATTTATATAGTAGATCCTTATTATTTACCAATCTATCACTATTGTTATACATTATTACCAATACATTAGCTCATCATTTGATCACGTCAATCCAAAATGACTGAGATATTTTACTTCATCATCAATCACCATAAATCATTGGCTCTTCTAAGGTCATGAATTGACTATTTTCCATCATTTTAATTTCTTTAAGTCTTCTTATTGTAAAACTGTTCCCAAGCCCTCTTGAATTTCATTTGAATATATTAATAGTAATTTAGAAGTGGTAAAAAGGGTCTGTCAGACCTTTTAGATAGCATGGCTTTGGTTGAAAAAGGGCCTTTCATATTTCTAGCTATAGATTTTTTCATTTTCTTACTCCAGATTTTTTTTATGTTTTTTTGTCAAGTGTTAGTCCTTTTCTCACGCAAGTATACGCGGTCAAATAGTAGCAAGTAATAAGTAAGAAAGATCGTTCCCACGAAGACTAGGTGTATAAGACAAGAATTCACTTATGCAACAACGTATGATTATTAAACTAATGTTTGAACGAGTAATAGAGTATGAATGTAACTAAACAAATCAACTAACGAGATTATCTAACGAGTTTACTTATGCGAGAGAAAACATGGAACCCTAACTTCATTGTTTATTTTACTCAGAGTATTAATATACTTAATCAATATGTAAGATAACTACGATTACTAATCAGATAACACGAAATCAGAATACGCTACCTTTCAGTACACGTAAACCAAACCACTTAAACAACCACAAAGAGATATCAGTTAAGCAGACACCGCTTGCATAACAATCCTATATGTCTATATGAATTGAGGTACAATTGTTTTTAAGCACAAGTTATCTATTTCAATTACATAGGGTAATATGATATGGTTAATGACATATTACGAATCATGAACAATCACAATATGAATCATTCAAGAACCTGTGCTAGCATGACAAGTTCTAAACCCTTAAATCCACTTTCGCATTCATTAAAGATTAACAAACTAGATGTTCGCGACGCATCTAACGATAAACACAACCATACTAGGTAACCGATAAACATATCTCACAAATCAATTAAGCAATAAACCCTAAATATTATTCAAACAAATTCGCTAAGGTTCCATGACAACGATTAGTTCATATTTGACCAAATTATCATCATGGGTGCAAAAGTTAACATAATTTTATAGAAAGAATGTAAATAACGAATAAAAGTTTAGAGAAAGTTAAACCGAACAACTGCCGTAAGTATCGCCTGACAGAAACACCAATCGGGAAACTACCGTAGTCGTCGTCGCGTTTTGATCTCTGTCTAGTAGCTGCTGCCGATCGAAAACGGCAGTAGCTGTCACCTGCGGCCTCTCGAAAAACACCAAAGCAACTGCCTACCTCCTGCCGTCTGGTTGTATGTTGCCGCTGCCGAAAGAAAACAATAAAATAGGTTGCTAACCCCTCTTGCCAAAATACCGTCAGCCTTGGGGAATATTATATGCTGATCAACAGGTATAGATGTGAACGACGTGACGACTGAATTGTTTTACTCTCGCTGAGCTGAGTGCTGCCAAATAGGAGCACGAGGGAAACGATCGGATCAGATCTTTCAGAACGGATGTATTAACATAAGTGGTGGATTCTCCATCCACCCGCACACAACTCCATGATTAGATTAACAGATTTATCATCCTCAAGAGCGCCTTTAGGAATACTTGAAAAACACGTTAAAATACTTTAAAACACAAAGAATACTTGAGAACCGACGACGATTTTAAGAAGTATGGAAGCACAATAAGTGGCATGAAATGCAATTATCATCAAGCTTCACTTTACTAAGAGTAGGGGGAAACCGAGAGGCTACTTATGTTCCTGTTAGAGAGAGAAGTTTCTGAGCCTATTGTTTCAATCTCTTCATGATCAAAATACATAATTCTTGTGTTAATTTATTATAATGTCTCTATTATGTCAACATCTTTTATCTCTAATCTCTTTTGATCTTTAAATTGTTTATATTAGATATATATGATGGTTCATATCTAAAATATTTCTTAGTTAATCAGTATTACTCTTATACTCCAGGTATAACAATTACAACAATTAATATCAAGATAGTTCTTTTGAGATAAAAAAGGTGGCTTGTCCTCGAGTCTCCTTTTTTTGCTAATTTGTTGCAGTTACATTGTTTGTGAGAATCTCTAGTTGATCTTGTTTGTCGATTATAGACTTGAATTTGGGAATCCATACTTAATTTTGAGATATATTAGGTTGAGTTTTGTTATCCATGTTTTCCTACTCTTCTTTCTTAGTTAGAAGCTTTTTGCAGCTTGTATCTTGGTGACCAAGGTGAAAGCATCGAGAACAATAAAATAACATTTCACCATATATAATGTCTTCCCAATATCCTTCGTTGTCTCCGAATGTATCCAAACGTTTTTTATTAACTCGTTGGATACATCTAATAGACATACTTTGTTGCAGTTATATCTTACACGATTTTTTTACATGAACCCATGTTGTAAGAGGATTACGAATGAGCATTGTTATTCCTTCGATAGTATCTTAATTGAGCATATATTCTGGCATGTTTGGAAATACGATCCACGCGGAAGCTATTGGCGATTCTCTTAAACGGTCGAAGAAAGGATCACATCTAAAAAGTCTCATGGGTTTGGAGGGTACAACCCAAACGTTTCTTTGCCGTAGTTTCTCAAGTTCTTCTTGTAAGTCAAACTCTATTAGAGTGTGTCTAATATCCCAAATACAGATAAATATTTATCTTTTAAATCTAAAAAAGTCTATAATTTTTTTAATGGAATCCATTTGAGGTCTTCCTAAAAAAAACTTCTACAGTAAAGTGAATTTTAACTTTTGCTTCAGATTTTTTTTACCCAAGTCAGAGAACTGAATGAGCATATGACTGTCTTTTTGGGAGACTGTAATATTTTTATGATTAATTTATCTTGCTTTTTTCTTTGTAATCTCAACATAAAATAATAAATGAGATCTCAGTGTTCTTCTCGATTTTCTTAATGAATTTCTGTTTGTTTTTGTACATATTACTCGAAAGTTGGATTATGCCTTACATTTGAGTTTATTGAAATATTTGGAGTGTTGTGTTTTGTTTCAAACTGATCTTTCTGATTATCGGATAAAGCAGGGAATTCCAATTCCGGATCATAACTATTTTTTTTTTTATTTCTTCATTGATGCGAAACTCTGTTTTGCATTGTAGGAACTTTATTTTAGGAGGATTTATTCTCAGTTGAGGTATGTTTATGTGAATAATGTTGTAATGATATAGTGTCGGAATATTATACTCCTTCCTTCATAATATTTTACGGTAAACAAAAGCAAAAAGCTAGTCTCGATAATTAAACAAGAACCAAAATCTCATTGCATTTCCATAATTACTCGTATCATCTCATTATTTGAAGATCTTGATGTTTTTACCACTATTAAATAATTTATCTTTTTGTAGGAAATTATATTTTTTGTTCTAATATCAAAAAAATGTTAATGTTATAAATAAACTTCTTTCATATATATATATATATATATATAATTTTATTTCACTTTTGTTTAATTATTTTATTATATTAATTTTAATTTATTTATATATTTATTTTAATCTTACTTAAATCGGAAAATAAATTACAGAATGATATGTCGGGCCATATTTTTAATTATCATTACCAATTTTAATCAAATAATTTTAAAATTAAAAATACATTTTCGGATCCTTTTGTTTACTTGGGCAAAATATGTCTTGCTGATTACTGTATTGGACCACTCTTCTGCTTATATTTTTTTTTTTGAAAAATAATCAAATGTTTTTTAGACTTGTTTCAAGGCTATATTTTTTTGTTATTATCCTATCTATTTGCGGTAAAAACCTATTTTGAACGGTTTCTAAATCTCTTCAAATGTTTGGAAGCCTATATCTTCCTTCAATCTATTAATTTAGGTGGTCACTAATTGGTTATTTATACTAATTCTCATTATAATAAACAACAATCTTGTTATGATGCACATAATTATGGTAAGTTTTAAAGATAAAATTGTTCATACTCTAAAAGTCAAAATATATTCATAAAAAACTTAACATATTAATTTATATAACGTTATATTGACTGGTCGTAGAAAAATATTTATTTGTGTAAATTTGCTAGTTAATATTTTGATTTTTCCAATCATTATTTTGAGAACCCGCAAAGTACTCATCTTACCATTTGATTCTTCGTGAATGAGGAGAATGTTTCGTCGCTTTAGTCAGATGTTCATCTAACTCTAGCTCAGTTGGCAAGAGCAAGAGCCTTGTCCGTAGAGTTTTGGGCTCAAGTTGCCACTTCAACAGTTAATTTAACATGACACATAACCTTTTTATTAACTGTCATTGCTAGTTTATTATTGCATGTATATATGCATCCTTAGACTATGTGCAGCAGCAGCCCGTATTTGATACACGCCGGCAGTAAAAGATGGTTTGGCTTCAAAAGATGAACCCAATCCATTTTTTAAAGAACCAATTGCAGTATGCCATTTGGCATGCTGCAGTGTATTTTTTTTAGAAAAACGGTTTTTTACAAAAATGGTTGGTCAAAAAATTAAAAAAAGTATACCATTATTTATAATTTTTTGATTTTGTTTCATTCCGATCCCGAATTTTTTTGAGCTTTTTATTTATTTAGTATTTTCAAAATGATTTTTGGAACATTTTTGTAAGTTAAAAAAATAAATAAATTATACCATGATTTATAATTTATTGAGATCTATAAATAGACTTGTTTTGATTGATTCGGACAACGAAAATTTTTTAAGTTTTTTTTATTAAGTATTTCCGAAACAATTTTCGGAACATTTTTGTAAGTTAAAAAAATAAATAAATTATACCATGATTTATAATTTCTTGAGAACTATAAATAGAGACTTGGTTTGATTGATTCGGACAACGAAATTTTTTAATTTATTTTTATTAAGTATTTCCGAAACAATTTTTGGAACATTTTTGTAAGTTAAAAAAATAAATAAATTATACCATGATTTATAATTTCTTGAGATCTATAAATAGAGATTTGGTTTGATTGATTCGGACAACAAAATTTTTAAGTTATTTTTATTAAGTATTTCCGAAACAATTTTCGGAACATTTTTGTAAGTTAAAAAAAATAAAATTGTACCATGATTTATAATTTCTTGAGATCTATAAATAGAGACTTGGTTTGATTGATTCGGACAACGAAATTTTTTAAGTTATTTTTTTTAAGTATTTCCGAAACAATTTTTGGAACATTTTTGTAAGTTAAAAAAATAAATAAATTATACCATGATTTATAATTTCTTGAGATCTATAAATAGAGACTTGGTTTGATTGATTCGGACAACGAAATTTTTTAAGTTATTTTTATTTAGTATTTTCAAAATGATTTTTGGAACATTTTTGTAAGTTAAAAAAAATAAATAAATTATACCATGATTTATAATTTCTTGAGATCTATAAATAGAGACTTGGTTTGATTGATTCGGAAACGAAATTTTTTAAGTTATTTTTATTAAGTATTTCCGAAACAATTTTCGGAACATTTTTGTAAGTTAAAAAAATAAATAAATTATACCATGATTTATAATTTCTTGAGATCTATAAATAGAGACTTGGTTTGATTGATTCGGACAACGAAATTTTTTAAGTTATTTTTATTAAGTACTTCTGAAACAATTTTCGGAACATTTTTGTAAGTTAAAAAAAATAAATAAATTATACCATTATTTATAATTTCTTGAGATCTATAAATAGAGACTTGGTTTGATTGATTCGGACAACGAAATGCTTTAAGTTATTTTTATTAAGTATTTCCGAAACAATTTTCGGAACATCTTTGTAAGTTAAAAAAATAAATAAATTATACCATGATTTATAATTTCTTGAGATCTATAAATAGTAGGTAAAAGACAATAATTATATCAATCTATAAAAATGATTTTAATAAATTCATTACAAAACTTAAAAAATTAAAGTTCATAATGTTGTTGATATAGTTACATTTAAAAAAAATTAAATCATTGATAATTTAAGTAATAATTTGGTAAATAAAAATTAAACAAATAAATTTAGGTGATGAATAATATATTTTATTAAATTTGTATTATGTATTATATTTTATGTATTATATTTTTAATTATTTCAATTTTATATATTAAACAAATACATTATGTTAATTTTAAAAAATTATTTATATTTGTAATACATTATGTATTAACTTATGTATTAATACATTTTTAATACATTATGTATTAAACAAAAATAGTATGTATTATATTTTTAATTATTTCAATTTTATAGTTTTTATTTGTAAAGAAAATATATTATGTTAATTTAAAAAAATTATTTATTTTAATATATATAATTTTAATGTAAATATATAGTAAATAATAAGAAAAATAAATAAAAATATATGGTAGGATATTGTATGGTAGAATGATGTGGAAGAGAGAGAAATATGGTGGGGTATGCTGAAACATGAAATATGCACTGTTGTGGGGAGTGGGAATTTTTGCAGAATTATTTGGAGAGTATGCTGATGTGGCGCGCTTTTGGGAGATGAAATATCCCCACTGTACAACCAATATCGGTAACGTTTTTTTCTACACAACCATTATTGAATAATACATATCATTAAAATGTTATACCATTTAGCGTTAATTTTAGAAGTTTATGCACCTAAATCCAAGCATTCAAAACTAGAATCCACAAAAAAATATTAAAAGTCAAACTTAATTTATTTGTCACTAAATCTTAATTTGCAGTTAAGAACTTTGCATAAAAAAGATAAAATAATTACTAAAAGCATCTAAATTTACTTCATATAATATATTCTAATTAACCATACTGAAAGTATCAGTTCGAGACAAGAGACAACTTATAGATATAGTATCTAGTGAAGAGTAGAGGTGTCTGATGGTTCTGGAACCACGGTTCAAAACTGACAACCTGCTTAAGAACTGGCGGTTTACCTGCGAAACTGGCCCATTAGGACTGCAACCTGGCAGGACCGCAACCCGTCAGGACGGCCAGACCGTCAGGACCGCATAAGGAGCAACCCTGCAGGATTGCAACCCGACAGGACTGCAACCCGGCAGGACTGCGAAACCACAGTTTATTTGTAAAAAACCGCGGTTTATTGGTAAATATTATAAATGTTTTATTTATTTTATAACCAAAATATTATATTTAAAAAATATTGAGATATTGCATATTATTATAGAATTATTATTACATTTTTGTTAATATTAATTTGTTTTGGTTATTAATATTTTAAGTGTTGTAATTATTATATAGTCTAAAATTTTAAATATTACTTATGTTATTATCACATTTTTAATATTATTATTATTATGTTTTTAGATCTAATATTAGTAGTGTTGATTTTAATATTACAAACCAAAACTATATCTTATCATGCTAAAATATTACAAAATTTATGGTTATAATTTTAATATTACATTTTGAATTTTATTACTATAATTTGTTTTTAAATATTACAAGTGTTATTTATTATTTTTAAGTTATATTGTTATAATTTTAATATTTCATTTTGAATTTTATTATTGTGATTAGGTTTTCAATATTACAAATGTTATTTATTATTTTTAAGTTATATTGTTATAATTTTAATATTACATTTTGAATTTTATTATTGTGATTAGGTTTTAAATATTACAAGTGTTATTTATTATTTTTAAGTTGTATTGTTATAATTTTAATATTACATTTTGAATTTTATTATTGTGATTTGGTTTTAAATATAACAAGTGTTATTTATTATTTTTAAGTTATATTGTTATAATTTTAATATTACATTTTGAATTTTATTATTGTGATTTGGTTTTAAATATAACAAGTGTTATTTATTATTTTTAAGTTATATTGTTATAATTTTAATATTACATTTTGAATTTTATTATTGTGATTTGGTTTTAAATATAACAAGTGTTATTTATTATTTTTAAGTTATATTGTTATAATTTTAATATTACATTTTGAATTTTATTATTGTGATTTGGTTTTAAATATTACAAATGTTATTTATTATTTTTTAAACCAAAATCATATTTTATCATGCTAAAATATTACAAGTTATATTAAAATATTTAATATTACAAATGCTAAAATATTACAAGTCATATTAAAATATTTAATATTACAAATGCTAAAATATTACAAGTTATATTAAAATATTTAATATTACAATTGCTAAAATACATTTTTTTGTCTCTTGTCGCTAACCACTTTTTTAAGTCGCAAAACTTTCTCAACAGTAGCTGCAATTTGTAATGGATCTCCCAAAACTTGTCATCGAGTCTCACGATTAACCTTACTTAACGCAGTAGCAATCAAATCAACCATCTTCGTCTTCGTACTAAGACTTTGTTTAGGAACAACGGTCTTACTCTTAGTCTTGGTTATAGTTGGATGTTTGACACTTCGTGTCACCTTGTCGACCATTTTAGAACTAAAATTTGGTTTGGCGGTCTTACTAAAAGTCGTACGTGTAGTACTAACAAGTTTGACGTTTCGCCTCTCCTTATCAGAAATTTTCAAACTAAAATTTTGTTTGAGAGTCTTACTCATATTCGTAGTATCAGACCCCTCTCGGGTGGAGGAGACATCATAAAAGAAGAAAATTCCAAAAAATCAGTTTTCAGAGTTGCTTGTCCTAACCTGTTGTTGAAGCCACAAGACGGCATTGGAAATAGAAAATAAGCACAAATAATAACTAATACAAACTAATAACAATTTTTTTCGAAAAAAAATCTAACTATTTCGAAAATAGAAGTACGATATGTAAAATACAAAAGTAAAGCTTAATAACAAAATCTAGAACAAGTTGAGAGATTTAGAGAGTTTATAGTAGATTTAGAGAGTGTCTGAGGTTGGAGTTGGGGTCTCCTCTATTTATATGGGACACCCAATTTTGTTTTTTTGAAAAATCCGAAAAAAAAATTTCGTCCGGACCATCCGGGGCATCCGGACGAAATGTCCGGATGCCCGAACCTGTCTTTCGGACCATCCGGACATTTCGTTCGGATGTATCCGGGGCATCCGGACATTTCGTCTGGATGCCCCGGATTCAAAAGCAACGGCTAGTTTCATAAACTAGCCGTTGCATTTGAATCGTGCGGACCATCCGCACGTCTGACCGGATGGTCCGCACGGTGACGTCACGGATGACGTCACTTGCTAACGTCATCCGTGACTGCTTTTTTAAAAAAAAAAATTATAAAAGATTAATTTTTTTAAAAGTTAAGCACTTTAAACTATTTAAAAAAAAATCAAAACTCTATATATAGGATTCCGCACTAATATTTTAAAAAAAATTAAAAAAATTTATATAAATAGGAAATTCGAACTATTATTTAAAAATAAATAAAAATCTATAAATAGATTTTTCGAACTATTAGTTTTTTAATAATTTTAGTACTTTTATGAAAAAAATATATATTAAATTCTGTAGATTAATGAAAGAAATTTTATATTATAAACCCTTCCTTTTTTTCTAGTTTATTGAAAGAAATTTTATATTATTAACAAGTTAATTTGGAACATAATAGATAGTTTATATTGTTGATGATGTTAATCTCCTAAATAAATATATTTAATTAATTATATTTAATTATGCCATCATAATATAATTCCTTTTTAGGAACCAAATTACAGATAGTTAATTGAAATACATTTGGTATTTTTGAATTTATTTCACAACCAAATTACATGTGTTTATGCAATTGGAACATAATCCAAATTTATACAATTTTTAAAACTTTAAATTTATACTTCAAAAATTGAATACTTCAAATATTAAATTTATACTTCAAATGTTGTAAATTTGTAATCGAAATACAAGTAGATGTACTTATTTTATTTAATATCTACCTAATATTAAATAAAATATCTTAAATAGATAAATATAAATAGAAAAGAAAACGTATCAAAATCAAATTACAATTATTTTTTAGAATGTAATTGATGATTATAAAATTTCGATTAAAATGATAACATATTTAAATTAAAATACATGAAATAGAATAATTAACTCGTGTATATGGTACATATCTCAATTGTTGAAATTAGATTCAATTAACACTTACAAATTATTTTGAATAACATTATAAAATATTCTCATAAACGGTTCTTAAATGGTTTGGCTGATGGTTTGGCTGATGGTTTGATCTTAAATCGTTCGTCTGGTGGTTTGAACTGGCGGTTTAACTCTGAAACTGGCCCATTAAGACTGCAAACTGGCAGGACCGCCAGACCGTTAGGACCGCATAAGAGCAACCCGGCAGGACCGCAACCTGGCAGGACCGCAACCCGCCAGGACCGCAACCCGGCAGGACTGCAACCCGTGGTTCTGATTTAAACGGTGCGGGTTGGTGCCGGTTCAACCCGTTTGCCACCCCTAGTCAAGAGATAAATAATTGTAAAATATGTTACATATATCTCTTCAAAAGGATTAGAAAACCTAATATTAAATCAATCGATTTTTTACCGGACCGGACCAAATTTGGGAATTTCGTTGGAGAAAAATGTTTCTATGATTTTTTAAAGTTTAAAAACAAAAATAAAGAAATAATAAACTGGATAAAATACGTAATGGCAGATTCAAAGTAATAAAAACCCACGTAGAAATGGTATTATTCGTAGAATCTTTTGCGTCTGAGTTTTGGTGCGTATCCTATTGCATACCATCTTTGTCATTGAGGTTTGCTTCTTTAGAATCCTATTTTTTGATATCATGATTTTATTGAGGAGCATCATTATTTTCTTCTTGTATTTGGAACTCTCCTCCAAATTGTTGTTCTTCTTATTATATTAGTTTCAGTTCTTCTTCCAGAATTTACAAAATTATTAAAATGTTATAATAAAGACATATTTATGTAAAATGTGAAACTTGACCACAAAACAGTGTGTAGATGTACATGTTCAGCTGTTATCTTTGTTATGGCTTCATTCAAATCTAATGTTGTTTTGCCCTCAATACCTAGCCATTTAAAGCATCTAGGTATCTTGTCTTTAATTTCATCATTTTAGCATATGTTGTGTGTTCCATAATGGATATATATTAACAATACTTTACATACCATTTTTTTACTAAGTTATATTTAAAATAGAACAAAGAAAGATACTAACTAGTAAAAGAGTAACACAAGTTATTATTGAGTTCATCAACATTTCCCAAATTACTTCTGGTGCGATTTATTTCCGCCTGAGGGTAATCTCGCAAAGTGTTTAAAAGGTGTTTTGGGTATTTTGTGGTCTTTTGTGTTTAGTGTGGAGAGTAGAGATAATTAAGTTGTCTACTAGTGATAAATTCTGATTACTCTCATTAATGAAAATGGTTGGGGTATTTATACTTAATTACTGACCCATGGGCTTATTAGGTCGGGTTGTGAAGTCGGGTCACGTATAAGGACTCATTAGTAATTTGGTTTAAAGTGATTAACAGCTAGCTTAGTCAATATTTAATACATTTGTCATGTTTGGAATTTCATTATAGTGGTTTGGTCCGAATTGGCCTTCGGATTTAGTCAAGTCATAGTAGCTTAAATATCCGAGCTCATCAACTTCAACTTAATTGTAGTTGTTTATTTTGTCTAGGGTTTCTACGTAATACACCTTTGTAGATGCTAGTACATGTCCAGATGTAGAGAAAAACAAGGTAGAATATGCTAACATTATGAAGACTGTCATAACATCTTCTATTGTCTATTCACCTAGTGTTTTTGTTGCTTTACTTATAAAATCCTATCAACATGCAAAAACATTAGTTAAAAAGGATAGATGCAAAACATGTCTAATTGATAGATGCAGAATATATTCAAATTTGAAACGAGAGTTAAAAAGCGAGATGCAGTTGCTATCCAAATGCTAAAATGAGATGTGACACTTGTATTAATATCGATAGATGCGAAACCCAGGCTAATGTGAAAGATGACTAATGTGATAGAATCGAAACCTATCGAAATTTGAAGTAGAGTAAAAATGCTAGATGCAGAACTTTATACAAATGTTAAACTAAAGTAAAAGTGGTAGATGAGAAACCTATGCAAATGTGAAACAGGGCAGACGTAGTAGATGAGAAATCTATGAAAATTTGAAACCTATGCGAATGAGAAACCAATGCAATAATGTAAGAAAAGTTGGAACTGCATACGTTTATCATTTTGTTAGTGATTGGTCTTGCTCAGCTTTTATCAATTTTTCTTGATGTCTTATCCAAAAAGTATGTCTTTGTTATCCTTGATTGTTCTTTGTCTTCTAATTCAAAATATTTTGGTTCAAAATGTTTGGCTTGTAGCGGAATAATTTGATTTCCATGTTTTAAACCAAAGATGATCTTTACGTCATGGGTTGTAATCCGTAGAAACTTTCGGCACAATCTGAATGCTTCATTTTTGTCATCATACGTCTTTACTATTTGTTCAATTACATTCCAATGATTTTTTAAAGAGTCTTCTTCTTCCCAAGATCGTATAATGCCTTTAAAACTGAATAAAAGGTCACTTTTTGCTGCTTCTATATATTATGGCATCACTTTTGTCACTTACATCTTTTTTATTAGTGCAAATAAGTCTGACCTATAAAAACATGTTTTTGGTGCTATTTTTCCTGTAAAAGCAATAAAATAAAAAAAATAGATCAGCTATGATAGATGCGAAATCATTGGAAGTTATATCAGTGATAGATGTGAAACGTATGCAAAATTTGAAACCATTGTAAATGTGATAGATGCACAACCTTTTAAAATTTTAACACATGTGGAACCTATACAAACCTACAATTATGGCTAAAATATTAGATGCGAAACCTATACAAATGTAACGAAAGCACATCTAATTTGCAGTAACAATAGTAAGGCTATTTGAATACAAAATTGTACGGCGGTTATACAGGTAATATCAACATCTCGTGTCTCGCTAAAGCGAGACACGAGTAAACAGTATGATTTAGTGATTATCGGACTGAAAAATTGATATAAATAAAGTAGATAGTTTATGAAACTAGGCAATCGAACTAGTATAAATCACACAAAACTGATATATATGAAGTAGATTATGAGTACACTAACAGAATAACTCGAAAAATCAATGGAAATAGAGCCCTATGTTTCTTAAATTTGATAGAATCAAACTGATTTTTCGAAGAAAAAGATGACATGACTTATTGTTTTAACGCCGATATAGTTGTGAAGTCGTTGCATCATGAATCAGAAGGTGAATGCCCATACATCGGAGAGTGTATCGATGTAGTCCTCAGACGTTGAAGAAGAAGATGAAAGGTTCGAAGTGGGGTGAAGAAAGAAGAGACGTAGGAAGAGAAGGAAGGAATTTGGCCAGTTTTAAAACCTATATCTATATCGGAGGTAAATTTGTCAATTTTTTTGGATCTTTGTTTGTAATAGTTTTTCTTGTTAGGTCTTATATGGTAAGTCCCTTAATAGTAATAATAATAATAATAATTTTATTTTAGCCCTCAATGGGGTAGCTGAGTTGGTTGAGTAAGGCATGTTTGTGACCAAAGGTCATGAGTTCAAGTCCTTCAATATACGCCTTCTTGGCTGAGCCTGTCACCTTGTGTGGTTTACCTTCTTGCATTGGTTTACAAGCTATTGCGTTAAACTGAGGGTTTACCATGTAAGCACTGCGGGTTTTCTCCGAAAAATAATTATTTTATTTTATTATACTATTTAGTTACAAAAAAATATGACCTAATAGATAAATGAAACTATAATGTTTTAGAATTTATACCTTTCATTTAAGAGCCTTTTCTTTTCTAATGGATTTTTTCAATGGTATCACACTTGTAATTTTTTTATTACGATATGATCTTTAATTATTGCTATGATTGTTTGAAAAGTCATAAAATTATTTTTTTTTATTTTTTTGGTTTATTTTATTATAATTCGTTATATAATAGTATTGTTCTATAATAAACACGATATAGTAAAATCTGATATCTTAGCATCCCTGAATAAACGAGATGCCTCAATTAAATCTGATATGATTACAGAGTTTCACAAGGCGTTCCATACGTTAGTAATTGAGTCTGTGTGGGAGCTGGTTACAGAAATATTGTGGCCCAATGATATGCCCATAGATGATCAATTGGGTATATATATGGATTATCCTAGTGCAATACCGTCCTTATTCCATCATTTGCAACCAATTGAATTATATAACATAAAAATATAGTATGATTTTTTCCCAAATTATGGATTGCATACAAATTTAAGTCTCTCAATACTTAAGTTGTTAGAGGATGCATTATGAAAAACAAATCACCATATTTTCAATATTAACATTAAAATCATGCCTATATTGTTGAAGACTTTTCAAATGTTGAAGGGAATGCGTTTGACAATAAAATGAAAATATATAATTCTTTTTTAAAGTATCCAATCATCATAAATCTAATATAAAACATAATAGGAAACTCAATAATTGTTGTTATATCACTAGCCAAACAAACGTTTCATGGAAAATATGAAATCTACTACTAATATATGTTTTATGGTTATCAAAATATTGCAACACTAATGTGCTCATAGAGGTTCGTGGGTGCAATCTACTTTAGGGTTGATTGCTTCCCTAATCCATTTTTTATATCTCCACCCATCTGTTATATAAAAATGAAGTACATTACAAAATATAAATTTCATCGTCTCCATCATATATTTAATCTTATTGGGAACAACTACCTTGCCGAATATGGGACCTATGCGTGTTTGGTCCCTACCCCATCTTCAACTTTTGACTTATCAATTATTCAGTCTATTTTAATAAAACATCGTTTCATATCGTTGGTTTCACTATTATTTTTAAGACATATGGTTATAAGACATAAATTTAACAGACTGTTAGACTTAGTTTTTTTACATTCGTTCGATCAATAATGTGTTTCCATACCAAAGATGTTTGTTCCTAGCATTCGAACTATTTGTAGTAGTAGCCCTAAATCAAGAATAAGTGAACACGCATCTTTATGTTTTCCTCAATATTAAAATCATCATCGAGGTATAAAGTTCTTGAAGAGTTAGGTTTCGCACTAGTAAATATATGTTTATGGATTTTCCATTGACCTTAGATATTTAGTGAAAAGTGTAGCTTCTAATTCACCATGCTAGAATACATTAGTAACATCCATTTGATATAGCTTAAAGATCAAATCTAGAAACAATTGACAACAAGACATTAATAAGTGGTCGTTCCAAAACCAGTGATAATATTTTATCAAAATCACACCCTCGTTTTGTATAAAGTTCATATGTATGAGTTATGCCTTGTATTTGAGTAAATCAAAACCACAAATACATGTCTCCTTTTTAATAAACCATTACTCTCAACCAAGTTCTGACTTTTCGACTAGTTCACAAGAATTTAAGTATTTATTTTCTTGAAAGATCTCAACTCTTATCCTATGGATACGAGCCATTTTTTTTATCATTGTCTCTGATTACATCGTGACATGTTTTAGGTTCAAGAATTTCTCCTTAAATTTTAGCGGATCAAGCATAATCAATTACCTCACCGAAACCATACATCTGTTATTGTTTGCTTTATCTTTGTGCTCTATTCCTCACCAAAAATACTTATCAAGCTCACTTTTCTCCCCCGTGCGATCATCTCAAGGCTGTCGAACAACATATAATCGGTCTGCAACAGACTCATACAAAGGTTGAACTTTCTCTCTACAACTCGAACGAGAACAAGGAAAAAAATCGTTTCCGATAAGAAGCATCACCAACCTCACTTTGTAGATCATATCCATTATCAACACTATTTCTCTTCCTGAGAGTACTAATATTGGATCTAGTATTTCAATTTGATTTTCTATTTTTTATTAGTATTGGTATTTGCATTTTTTTATCCATAAGAAACTCACAATGCAATTGCATTGGGAGTTTGAGGGAGGGTGTTAGAGTTATTAAATCGATTATAAATATTAAGCCCATTATCCTATATTATTATTCTATAAATAATTCTTAAAGTTTATGTAATTTAATCTTCTAAAATTATAATAAAACTATACCTCTTAAGAGAAATTCTTTCGAAAGACTTAGCAAAATTAATGAACTAGAATCAATAAATAAAATAAATATAGTGTAAATTCTCTGTATTAGAAAAACATGATTAGTCATTCAAAGAATATTTTATCCCCTATTCATAGGATTTACATAAATGTTTCACCAATTACTTAATTACACGTATGACCACTCAATAATTTACATGTGTCATTATGTTATAACCATCTAACAAACTTCCTTTCCGACCTATTTATAAATTGACACATGTTTAGAGGCGCGTATATGGCGTACCTCTAACGTGTCTTTAATAATCCATACCCTCGTCATGTTTTAAATTAGACCTCTTATCATAACTTTAATAAGATTTACCATCATCATAATCATGATTTTTCACTTTGTCGTGCTTCTTATATTTTTCTCGTCATAACTCTAATTTGCACCTTTGTCATTATTCTATATTATAATCTCGTTATATCATTGATTTAAGCCATTGTCAATATTCTAACAATCATCTCCTCGTATATATGATTTATATCTAGTCATATTTCTGAATTAAACCCTCGTCATTACTATGAAGTGTACTCTCACTAGTTTTATGATTTAATCATTTGTCATCACTTTGAATTGTTCTTTCATCTCGTTATAAACTTCATGTAAATAAGGAATATATTCTCAAATTATATTTGGAATGAATATATAAGTTTGTATATATTTTTTTAAAATTTATGTAAGTATTAGTAGCATACTCTTTCCTACCCTGGTGGTGCAGGAAAGTTTTTAATGAGGTTCCCTCACAACCGAGTTATATATAATATTTCTTTGCCATCTTAAAACAACTTGCGCAATTTTTATCTTCTTGGACTGGAAGGCAATCCAACGAATGTTTGTCAGTAATTTATATCTTTTTGGACTCGAAAGGTCTTCCAACAAATGTTGGTCAACAATTTTTATTTTTTTTGGACATGAAGGGTGTATGAACGAATGTTGGTCAATAATTTTTTTCTTTTTGGACCGAAAGGGTCTTCCAACGAATGTTGACCAACAATTTTTATTATTTTGGTCTAGAAAGGCTTCCAACAAATGTTTTTAAACAATTTTTATGTTTTTGGACCGGAAGGGTCTTCCAAAAAATGTTGGTCAATAATTTTTATCTTTTTGGGCTAGAAGGCTCTTCCAATGAATGTTGTTAAGCAATTTTTATATGTTGGAACGAGGAGAAAGTTAAAAATATTTTATAAAAATTAAGCATAATAATATTTTCATATGATTTTTTTTAAAGAGAAGTCTAGAGACCTTTTATAAAAGTCAAGGCATAATAATATGTTCATATGAAAAATTCTAGAGGAGAAAGTTGAAAATATTTTATAAAATTTAAAGTATAATAATATTTTCATATGAAAAAAATATGGAGGAGAAGTCTGGAGATCTTTTATAAAATTTAAGGCATAATAAAAGTTTCATATGAAAAACTTTGGAGGAGAAAGTTGAAAAATCGTATATAAAAGTTGAAGCATAATAATATTTTCATATGAAAAAATTTGGTGGAGAAGTTTGGTTATTAAATTTAATGGTTAATAACATCTAAGATATGAAAAGGTTTAGTGGAGAAAATATAACTACAGAATACTTCATTAAGAACTTTCATAGTACAAAGTGTATTGTGAGAACACAAAGATTTAACAAAAATATGCCTATAACATAATTAGTTCCCAAGGTTTACACAAAAATATTGAAAATAAAAACTAAGTAACACACCCCAATCTTACTGAGAGGGGTTACCTTATTTGTTGCTTTCTGATGAACCATTATTGGATAAAGAACTAGTTGACGTTTCTGAATCACTTGATGACTCTTCATCTACTAGGGAAACCCCTTTCAGACGATGTTTTTCTATGACACGCTCCCAAAAAATTCTCGGCTTTAAGTTGGGAAAGCCTTCTTGAATTTCTAATATTAAAGTATATTTGATCATCGTATCACTCTCTTCCAAAAGAGAGATACAATCAGCAACATACTTGTCTAATAGATTGTTTCTCAGCATTGAGTTTTTCAATCTCTTTCACGGCCTTCTCAAACTATGTTTTTGTTCGAGGACAAGAATCAGATAGTCCGTCAATAAGGGTATTCCGCTCAACATCTTTAGTAACAAACTTCTCCCGCTCATTGTCGAACTCATCCTTTTTTTTTCAATTGAGCCTCAATCTTCGTTGCACGCTCAACAAAGAAAATCTTCTCAAAGGTAAGTTCTTCCTCCAGCTTCTTCATATTTGCCCATTTTTTGGATAAATTATTTCTCATATGATCCTTCTGATTGGTTTTTCTCTCAAGGAGAGCAGCACCCTGAAGTGATCTATTAAGCTCGTTCGCTACGAAGTTGTTCTAATAAACATCAAAATAAGCGGAGGCAGGGGAAACATTTTATATATTCTCTAGAATTTATTCTTGGTTACCTTGACTAGTGGCATACCTCCTTTGAGAAACATATTTTCTAGCAAAGTCCGAGTCGACAATGACTATTTTCTAATAGAAGGCAAGCTTAGAACCATCATGTTATCATCTTCTTCTTCACCAATAATATTCTTCTTTCCTCTATCTTTGGAAGTATATGTTTTCTATGGACTTATAGCACCATATTTGCCACCAGGTCTCACCTAAACTACACCTCAGGTTCAAATTTGACTTCTTGTCTCCTCCTGACCTCAGTTTCCATACTACCATCACCATTAGTATCATCTCTTTCTTATTTTTCTTGTTTAAAGTCTCGTTGGTTGGGAGTCCTAGCCTTAGTGGGGAGAAAGACAAGGTGGTCTAAGCACTCAAGTCGTTTTGTACTGCATTCTATGTGGGAAACACCATAAGTTTTTTATGATTTTTGTTTTAGTCAGATCAGACCTCCAAAGACGACTCTTGGAAAAATTCGAAGGACTAAAACACCTATCGAAGTGATGAGACCAATTACATTTGGCCGAGTAGCTCAATTGTGCAAAAAACTGACTAGCTGACTCCATATGGTCCTCGAACGATTTGGAAATCCCTTTCATTCCTACTCTAAAAAAACTTTAGTAGAGTAGATAAATTGAATAAGTAAAGATAAACCAATACTATAAATAAGTACCTCGACTTGTCCACTTCAACATAATACGATGGGGTATCTCAATAGAGATCTCAAAGCATGTCTCCCATAATCCGGAGACGAAGATGAATCTTTGGTTCCATTTTTTTAGCTTGTAAGAGACTGTTTATAATTTTGAGTATAAAGGAAAATTAGAGCTTTTAGCCACACATGTCATCCCAATAAACTACTTCATGAAAAATCCAATCTAGGCGATCCGAGAAGGCATAATGCAAGCCAAAAGTGTGAACCAAATGTTGGAGCGGCTTGGGTCGCAAATACGTTTATCATATCAAAGTAAAAAATCAATTCATGATCCCAAATAGACAAAGATGTTTCCCTAACCTCAGGAAGCCAAATTTTGATGGAGTCTGGAATCCCCGTTGGTCCCTAAGGTTAATAAGTTGAAAGACTAATAACACTTTTGTCACGCCTCGGACAAGTATGACCAGGTGCTAAGAAATATGAGGATCGGTTGGAATATTGTTACCTGAAGTGCCTACTGCTTCAGAATGGTTCTTTATGGGGGGGGCATTGACCGTAATATGTTATTTGAATAATTTGTAGGGATTGGGTTCTTCTTTTATGCTGACAACGTTTCTTTCTTCAGCCCTCCTCCCAATGTTGAACCACTCCTAAATTTTGTATCTCCCAACTGCTTGAGATTCTTTAGGCATGAAAGGTCAAAGAAAGCATTTAGTGAAGTAGTCTGTTTCTCTCTCTCTCAAAAAAAGTTTTCTTTATCTCTCTAGATATGACAAATACAAGTAACTTTAAAATTAAGAATGTAATCAAGTATTTATAGAGAAAGTGTGGGCTTCTAATGGTTACGAAAGTCCAAGTAAACAAAAATGGCTTCTTAGATAACCTGTACCTAAGAAAGACGAAGAGTTTTATGGAACAGTTACTACACCTGTAATCCAAAATAACGTGTATCGAGAAGGGTAAAGGTTTTCTAATATGAGTTTTCATCTAAAAATACTTTTGGATGTTATGTTTTATGTGTCAAGGAGCAGTCAACACATTGAAGCAAATAACTTCATCAATCTAAAATTTTCTGACAAGTAGACAGGATGTAACATGCACGCTACCTGTAAAAAACTACCCAAACACGCAACCTAAAACAAATGATGTATGAATATAAACTCATCATCACCAATACTGAAGTTACGAGCCTGAAGAAGTACATGAGAAGAATAACCCGATGAAGTGTCTAGGGAAGAATAATTCGAGGTGACCTTGTGGAAGAATTATCCGAGGAGACATGTATATAACATACTTGGATAGAGAGTTACTTTGGATTTGGTAGATTGGTATAGGTAAGAGGACATATTGAATAAGCATGAGCCTACCAGCAAAGGATAAAGTGATATAATCTTATTCTAATATCTTACTCTCTTTTTTTGTTACCAAGTCACCAAAGATATTAATTTTGTTGTTAAAATTATATGTGATACCAAGGTATTTGAATGGAAGAAGACTATGGCTAAAACCAATCAATGTTTCTGATTGTCTGATTCTTATATCAGCCATTCTTGTAGAAGTGTAGAATTTTTCTTTTTCTTTATTAATGATCTGCCCTGACTAGTCTTGGTTATTTAATGCTATAAGAAGAAGTGTTAGCCAAGGTTGAGAAATCATATATGATATAGTAAGTAGATCTATATAACTTCTCGATTTAAACCTCATTCAAGCTTGTTATCTAGTAGTCTCCTAATACATCTTATAAGAAATCCCTCATCTATAATAAAGAGTCTTTGTGATAAAGGATCCTCGTTGCCTAACACATTTGTTTGATTTAAAAAAAAAACCCTTGTACTCACCATTAACCATGGCGTAGTAGTTTATGGACTCAATGATTTTTAATATCAGATTAAGAAACTTTTGATCAAAACCAAATGATTTAATGATTTTTATAATGAAGACGAAATATAATCTCTCAAATGCTTTTGACATATTTATTTTTAACACTAAGTTTCCACCTCTTACCTTATAATTCAATTTATATGCTACTTCTTGAACAAGAAGAATGTTGTCATGGAAATTTTTACCATTGACAAAACCTCCTTGCTCATTTGATATAAGTTCAGGTACTAAAGAGGCTAGTTTATTGTTTAATATCTTTAAACGGATCATGTTTAGCATTGTACATATGCTTATTGTCCTGAAGTCATTCCAAACTTGAGGATGATCTGTTTTAGGAATTAAACATATTCAGGTAGCATGAATACCTATAAAAATTGGGTGATTTTTTGAGAAATCCATACAAGCTTCCCACAAGTTCTTATTTATAATATGCCAACAATGTTGAAAAAATTTGACAGCGAATTCATCAATCCATGTAACATTATTTGGACTAAGAGACTTAATAATATAGTGAATTTTTTATTTTGTAGGTAGTAAGATTAGCAACCTATTGTCGTCCTCGGTTATGAGATTGGGTATAATCAGATCAACGTCTTCAATCTTTGCTTAGGGAGTGTGAGTAATAAGAATTTCCTTAAAATAATCAACTATTGATACTTATAATTTTTCTTGTTCTTGAATTCATCGACCATTTAAGTGAATACCTTTTATTTTGTTCATTTTTCTCTTTAATTTAACAAAACTCTGAAAATTGACTATATTGTTGTCTTCATTCTTAAGCTAGTCTGAATGACTTTTTTTCTCCCAGAAGGCATCCTCTTTAGCTAAAAGTTAAAGATGAACCGTTCTAGCTTTTGGAAGATTAACTTTATCTTTTGAACTTTTAGAGTTTTTGTAACATATTTCTTTAAATTTGACTCTCTCTTCACCTTTTATGATTGAATCAAATAAGTTCCCGAATACTTC
Source organism: Limnanthes douglasii subsp. nivea (assembly GCA_036936605.1). Lineage (NCBI taxonomy): Eukaryota > Viridiplantae > Streptophyta > Magnoliopsida > Brassicales > Limnanthaceae > Limnanthes > Limnanthes douglasii. The sequence goes on from JAUPFV010000003.1 coordinate 322,138,953, forward strand.
TTAGTTCCAACTTATTAGGTTTTTTACCTTTTAAACTTATGCCATAATAAATGAATTGGAGGATCATGCATTTATTCATTCTAGTTTTCTCTTACCATGTCAAGAAAGTTAGAGTGTGAGAACCACATGTTTTAAAATTTAAAGCTTAACTTAGTCTTGGAATTATATTTTGATATATAAATACTTACAAGAGTATGATATGACCCTGTTCTTGAGAGGTGTTTTACCTTAGCATTTTTTAAACAAATGAGACCATATAAGGTTATAAATAACCTTGTCTAAACTTTTCACTTCATGTTGTTAGTCTAGGAAGTATCTAGAGCCTCAATACCTAACATATTCCAAGCCACAATCTTGAATAGCGTTGTTGAAATCCTTAGTACTTCTTCAACATAAGGTAGAGAGATATAGTTTCTCCTCAGAATTAGATATAGAGCTGAAATCTCCCAACACTATCCATTCGTGAGTTTGGACACATAGCTCTCTTCAACTGTTCTAAAGAGTTATCATTTTGGTTCCAATGCACCTTGCTTATACAATAGTGATAAAAAATCCTTATCTAAAGTCTTATATTTGACTTTTTAAATGAAGGAATTTATCTTGGTTTTTCTGTTACTTCAACTGAATATTCATCCTTCCATATTACCCATATTTTATCGTTGATATTTTTTGTACTAAAATGAAAGCCTATTTTTTTAACTAAATGTAATTGATCAATGATAGTTCTAGAAATGTTTGGGACCATATTTTTCTACCAAATAAGGTCATTAGCTTAGAGAGAGAAACATAGGATTGTAGAGAGAGAAAGTGGTAAGAGTAAATACTATATGAAATGTTCGCCCACCCACAAAAAAAACTTTCCTTATAGTAACAGCGGTGGGTCTAATTCTATATATTTTTCCTACTTAATTTTATTCTTACCATTTTATACACTTATTTTCCCATATTATTATTTATATAGTAGATCCTTATTATTTACCAATCTATCACTATTGTTATACATTATTACCAATACATTAGCTCATCATTTGATCACGTCAATCCAAAATGACTGAGATATTTTACTTCATCATCAATCACCATAAATCATTGGCTCTTCTAAGGTCATGAATTGACCATTTTCCATCATTTTAATTTCTTTAAGTCTTCTTATTGTAAAACTGTTCCCAAGCCCTCTTGAATTTCATTTGAATATATTAATAGTAATTTAGAAGTGGTAAAAAGGGTCTGTCAGACCTTTTAGATAGCATGGCTTTGGTTGAAAAAGGGCCTTTCATATTTCTAGCTATAGATTTTTTCATTTTCTTACTCCAGATTTTTTTAATGTTTTTTTGTCAAGTGTTAGTCCTTTTCTCACGCAAGTATACGGGGTCAAATAGTAGCAAGTAATAAGTAAGAAAGATCGTTCCCACGAAGACTAGGTGTATAAGACAAGAATTCACTTATGTAACAACGTATGATTATTAAACTAATGTTTGAACGAGTAATAGAGTATGAATGTAACTAAACAAATCAACTAACGAGATTATCTAACGAGTTTACTTATGCGAGAGAAAACATAGAACCCTAACTTCATTGTTTATTTTACTCAGATTATTAATATACTTAATCAATATGTAAGATAACTACGATTACTAATCAGATAACATGAAATCAGAAGACGCTACCTTTCAGTACACGTAAACCAAACCACTTAAACAACCACAAAGAGATATCAGTTAAGCAGACATCGCTTGCATAACAATCCTATATGTCTATATGAATTGAGGTACAATTGTTTTTAAGCACAAGTTATCTATTTCAATTACATAGGGTAATATGATATGGTTAATGACATATTACGAATCATGAACAATCACAATATGAATCATTCAAGAACCTGTGCTAGCATGACAAGTTCTAAACCCTTAAATCCACTTTCGCATTCATTAAAGATTAACAAACTAGATGTTCGCGACGCATCTAACGATAAACACAACCATACTAGGTAACCGATAAACATATCTCACAAATCAATTAAGCAATAAACCCTAAATATTATTCAAACAAATTCGCTAAGGTTCCATGACAACGATTAGTTCATATTTGACCAAATTATCATCATGGGTGCAAAAGTTAACATAATTTTATAGAAAGAATGTAAATAACGAATAAAAGTTTAGAGAAAGTTAAACCGAACAACTGCCGTAAGTATCGCCTGACAGAAACACCAATCGGGAAACTACCGTAGTCGTCATCGCGTTTTGATCTCCGTCTAGTAGCTGCTGCCGATCGAAAACGGCAGTAGCTGTCACCTGCGGCCTCTCGAAAAACACCAAAGCAACTGCCTACCTCCTGCCGTCTGGTTGTATGTTGCCGCTGCCGAAAGAAAACAATAAAATAGGTTGCTAACCCCTCTTGCAAAAATACCGTCAGCCTTGGGGAATATTATATGCTGATCAACAGGTATAGATGTGAACGACGTGACGACTGAATTGTTTTACTCTCGCTGAGCTGAGTGCTGCCAAATAGGAGCACGAGGGAAACGATCGGATCAGATCTTTCAGAACGGATGTATTAACATAAGTGGTGGATTCTCCATCCACCCGCACACAACTCCATGATTAGATTAACAGATTTATCATCCTCAAGAGCGCCTTTAAGAATACTTGAAAAACACGTTAAAATACTTTAAAACACAAAGAATACTTGAGAACCGACGACGATTTTAAGAAGTATGGAAGCACAATAAGTGGCATGAAATGCAATTATCATCGAGCTTCACTTTACTAAGAGTAGGGGGGAAACCGAGAGGCTACTTATGTTCCTGTTAGAGAGAGAAGTTTCTGAGCCTATTGTTTCAATCTCTTTATGATCAAAATACATAATTCTTGTGTTAATTTATTATAATGTCTCTATTATGTCAACATCTTTTATCTCTAATCTCTTTTGATCTTTTCTATTGTTTATATTAGATATATATGAGGGTTCATATCCTAAAATATTTCTTAGTTAATCAGTATTACTCTTATACTCCGGGTATAACAATTACAACAATTAATATCAAGATAGTTCTTTTGAGATAAAAAAAGGTGGCTTGTCCTCGAGTCTCCTTTTTTTGCTAATTTGTTGCAATTACATTGTTTGTGAGAATCTCTGGTTGATCTTCTTTGTCGATTATAGACTTGAATTTGGGAATCCATACTTAATTTTGAGATATATTAGGTTGAGTTTTGTTATCCCTGTTTTCCTACTCTTCTTTCTTAGTTAGAAGCTTTTTGCAGCTTGTATCTTGGTGACCAAGGTGAAAGCATCGAGAACAATAAAATAACATTTCACCATATATAATGTCTTCCCAATATCCTTCGTTGTCTCCGAATCTATCCAAACGTTTTTTATTAACTCGTTGGATACATCTAATAGACATACTTTGTTGCAGTTATATCTTACACGATTTTTTTACATGAACCCATGTTGTAAGAGGATTACGAATGAACATTGTTATTCCTTCGATAGTATCTTAATTGAGCATATATTCTGGCATGTTTGGAAATACGATCCACGCAGAAGCTATTGGCGATTCTCTTAAACGGTCGAAGAAAGGATCACATCTAAAAAGTCTCATGGGTTTGGAGGGTACAACCCAAACGTTTCTTTGCCATAGTTTCTCAAGTTCTTCTTGTAAGTCAAACTCTATTAGAGTGTGTCTAATATCCCAAATACAGATAAATATTTATCTTTTAAATCTAAAAAAGTCTATAATTTTTTTAATGGAATCCATTTGAGGTCTTCCTAAAAAAAACTTCTACAGTAAAGTGAATTTTAACTTTTGCTTCAGATTTTTTTTACCCAAGTCAGAGAACTGAATGAGCATATGACTGTCTTTTTGGGAGACTGTAATATTTTTATGATTAATTTATCTTGCTTTTTTCTTTGTAATCTCAACATAAAATAATAAATGAGATCTCAGTGTTCTTCTTGATTTTCTTAATGAATTTCTGTTTGTTTTTGTACATATTACTCGAAAGTTGGATTATGCCTTACATTGGAGTTTATTGAAATATTTGGAGTGTTGTGTTTTGTTTCAAACTGATCTTTCTGATTATCGGATAAAGCAGGGAATTCCAATTCCGGATCATAACTATTCTTTTTTTTTTATTTCTTCATTGATGCGAAACTCTGTTTTGCATTGTAGGAACTTTATTTTTGGAGGATTTATTCTCAGTTGAGGTATGTTTATGTGAATAATGTTGTAATGATATAGTGTCGGAATATTATACTCCTTCCTTCATAATATTTTACGGTAAACAAAAGCAAAAAGCTAGTCTCGATAATTAAACAAGAACCAAAATCTCATTGCATTTCGATAATTACTCCTATCATCTCATTATTTGAAGATCTTGATGTTTTTACCACTATTAAATAATTTATCTTTTTGTAGGAAATTATATTTTTTGTTCTAATATCAAAAAAATGTTAATGTTATAAATAAACTTCTTTCATATATATATATATATATAATTTTATTTCACTTTTGTTTAATTATTTTATTATATTAATTTTAATTTATTTATACATTTATTTTAATCTTACTTAAATCGGAAAATAAATTACAGAATGATATGTCGGGCCATATTTTTAATTATCATTACCAATTTTAATCAAATAATTTTTAAAATTAAAAATACATTTTCGGATCCTTTTGTTTACTTGGGCAAAATATGTCTTGCTGATTACTGTATTGGACCACTCTTCTGCTTATATTTTTTTTTTGAAAAATAATCAAATGTTTTTTAGACTTGTTTCAAGGCTATATTTTTTGTTATTATCCTATCTATTTGCGGTAAAAACCTATTTTGAACGGTTTCTAAATCTCTTCAAATGTTTGGAAGCCTATATCTTCCTTCAATCTATTAATTTAGGTGGTCACTAATTGGTTATTTATACTAATTCTCATTATAATAAACAACAATCTTGCTATGATGCACATAATTATGGTAAGTTTTTAAGATAGAATTGTTCATACTCTAAAAGTCAAAATATATTCATAAAAAACTTAACATATTAATTTATATAACGTTATATTGACTGGTCGTAGAAAAATATTTATTTGTGTAAATTTGCTAGTTAATATTTTGATTTTTCCAATTATTATTTTGAGAACCCGCAAAGTACTCATCTTACCATTTGATTCTTCGTGAATGAGGAGAATGTTTCGTCGCTTTAGTCAGATGTTCATCTAACTCTAGCTCAGTTGGCAAGAGCAAGAGCCTTGTCCGTAGAGTTTTGGGCTCAAGTTGCCACTTCAACAGTTAATTTAACATGACACGTAACTTTTTTATTAACTGTCATTGCTAGTTTATTATTGCATGTATATATGCATCCTTAGACTATGTGCAGCAGCCGCCCGTATTTGATACACGCCGGCAGCAAATGATGGTTTGGCTTCAAAAGATGAACCCAATCCATCTTTTAAAGAACCAATTGCAGCATGCCATGAGGCATGCTGCAGTGTATTTTTTTAGAAAAATGGTTTTTTAAAAAAATGATTGGTCAAAAAATTAAAAAAAGTATACCATTATTTATAATTTTTCGATTTTGTTTCATTCCGATCCCGAAATTTTTTGAGCTTTTTTATTTATTTAGTATTTTTTTGTAAGTTAAAAAAATAAATAAATTATACCATGATTTATAATTTATTGAGATCTATAAATAGACTTGTTTTGATTGATTCGGACAACGAAAATTTTTTAAGTTTTTTTTATTAAGTATTTCCGAAACAATTTTCAGAACATTTTTGTAAGTTAAAAAAATAAATAAATTATACCATGATTTATAATTTCTTGAGAACTATAAATAGAGACTTGGTTTGATTGACTCGGACAACGAAATTTTTTAATTTATTTTTATTAAGTATTTCCGAAACAATTTTTGGAACATTTTTGTAAGTTAAAAAAATAAATAAATTATACCATGATTTATAATTTCTTGAGATCTATAAATAGAGATTTGGTTTGATTGATTCGGACAACGAAATGTTTTAAGTTATTTTTATTAAGTATTTCCGAAACAATTTTCGGAACATTTTTGTAAGTTAAAAAAAAAATTATACCATGATTTATAATTTCTTGAGATCTATAAATAGAGACTTGGTTTGATTGATTCGGACAACGAAATTTTTTAAGTTATTTTTTTTAAGTATTTCCGAAACAATTTTTGGAACATTTTTGTAAGTTAAAAAAAAAAAAATTATACCATGATTTATAATTTCTTGAGATCTATAAATAGAGACTTGGTTTGATTGATTCGGACAACGAAATTTTTTAAGTTATTTTTATTTAGTATTTTCAAAATGATTTTTGGAACATTTTTGTAAGTTAAAAAAAATAAATAAATTATACCATGATTTATAATTTCTTGAGATCTATAAATAGAGACTTGGTTTGATTGATTCGGAAAACGAAATTTTTTAAGTTATTTTTATTAAGTATTTCCGAAACAATTTTCGGAACATTTTTGTAAGTTAAAAAAATAAATAAATTATACCATGATTTATAATTTCTTGAGATCTATAAATAGAGATTTGGTTTGATTGATTCGGACAACGAAATTTTTTAAGTTATTTTTATTAAGTATTTCTGAAACAATTTTCGGAACATTTTTGTAAGTTAAAAAAAATAAATAAATTATACCATTATTTATAATTTCTTGAGACCTATAAATAGAGACTTGGTTTGATTGATTCGGACAACGAAATGTTTTAAGTTATTTTTATTAAGTATTTCCGAAACAATTTTCGGAACATCTTTGCAAGTTAAAAAAATAAATAAATTATACCATGATTTATAATTTCTTGAGATCTATAAATAGTAGGTAAAAGACAACAATTATATCAATCTATAAAAATGATTTTAATAAATTCATTACAAAACTTAAAAAATTAAAGTTCATAATGTTATTGATATAGTTACATTTAAAAAAAAATTAAATCATTGATAATTTAAGTAATAATTTGGTAAATAAAAATTAAACAAATAAATTTAGGTGATCAATAATATATTTTATTAAATTTGTATTATGTATTATATTTTATGTATTATATATTATGTATTATATTTTTAATTATTTCAATTTTATGTATTAAACAAATACATTATGTTAATTTTAAAAAATTATTTATATTTGTAATACATTATGTATTAACTTATGTATTAATACATTTTTAATACATTATGTATTAAACAAATATATTATGTATTATATTTTTAATTATTTCAATTTTATAGTTTTTATTTGTAAAGAAAATATATTATGTTAATTTAAAAAAATTATTTATTTTAATATATATAATTTTAATGTAAATATATAATAAATAATAAGAAAGATAAATAAAAATATATGGTAGGATATTGTATAGTAGAATGATGTGGAAGAGAGAGAAATATGGTGGGGTATGCTGAAACATGAAATATGCACTGTTGTGGGGAGTGGGAATTTTTGCAGAATTATTTGGAGAGTATGCTGATGTGACGCTGATGTGGCGCTTTTGGGAGATGAAATATCCCCACTGTACAACCAATATCAGTAACGTTTTTTTCTACACAGCCATTATTGAATAATACATATCATTACTATGTTATACCATTTAGCGTTAATTTTAGAAGTTTATGCACCTAAATCCAAGCATTCAAAACTAGAATCCACAAAAAAATATTTAAAGGCAAACTTAATTTATTTGTCACTAAATCTTAATTTGCAGTTAAGAACTTTGCATAAAAAAGATAAAATAATTACTAAAAGCATCTAAATTTACTTCATATAATATATTCTAATTAACCATACTGAAAGTATCAGTTCGAGACAAGAGACAACTTGTAATATCGATCATTCTTAAATCATAATTTAGCATGTTCAAGATTAGAAATAAAAAAGAAAAAATAGTAGAACCAAGCACACAAGACAGACTTAACATGGTTTAGATTGTGAAAAAATCATACATCCTTTGGAAATATAAATTCTTTTATAAATAAGTAGATTACAAAAAAATCTAAGACAAAAATAACTCAATCATTGTTTGTTACAAAAGATTACGTGATTCATAAATCTCTTTGATTGGTTTTGAGACGACAGTTTGTAATTTTATATCTTATTCTATTTAAAGGTTCAGGAAAATCATAATTCTTCTTGAGATGTTCCAAATTAAAGCTGATTAATCAATGATTGTGATAAATCATAATCCCTTAATAGAGGAAACCTTATTAAATCATAATTAATATAAAAGACTATTAATATGAAATCTAATTAATATAGAAAGGTCAATTCAATATGAAACATAACAAGTAGGAGAATATGATTTGGTCTAACCGTGGGCGAACCTGTTTTGGATCAACATTCAGATCAAACTACTTCAGATACACTCGCTTTGGGCGAGCCTGTTTTGGATCAGCATTCTTTGGATTATACCGTATCTCTCTCGACTTAAAATTCACCACTCTTGACAGCGTGTCTTAGCCCTTAAGTTCCAGCAAAAGTCTCAGTTTCAAAGTTTAAGTTCAAGCTTCAGTGTAGGATTTTCAGTAGTTTTTACTTATACATGTAACCGGCAGATCCAATTACCCCCGTATAGTAATTTTTTTGTACATCTATATGCGAGTTACTTCTAACATACATATAACACACCAAAACGAATTAAAACCAAATATTTTTTATATTAAATAATTATATTTAAATTTATTATTCTCTTACTAGCGAGTAGATCATCTATTACCATATATTATTTAATTATTATTGTCAATTATCATTTTATATCGATTTTGTTTTAGGAATAAGTTAATTACCTGAAACGTTTTCCAATTACTAATAGGTATCTGGAAAAGGTTACTAATAGATATTTAAAGCATGTTTTTTTATACTAAAATATCATTTTAAATAATAAACGCACACACAATACAATAAACTCACGAGTCTTTGAATTAGGCATTAAAATTAATTATCTATTTGTATATTTAAATTTTAAATATTCGTATTTATATAACTGTAATTTTTTGTAACTTGATAATATTTGAAGAATCCTATATTTTAAGACAAATAAAGCAAAATCCATTTATGATTTTGATTAGGTTAGGTATTATCCCTTCAGTCGAAGCAACGTTTGGCCGAAGCACCTTCGGCAGTAGCACCAAAGCATTATTTCACAGAATGTAAATACATAAAGGTAAGCCAACTATAAAGTATCAATACTCACACAAATTACGATGTATTACATGTATCAATCATTTAGCTGTTAGAGTAATAAGAAGTTATAGATATAGTATCTAGTGAAGAGTAGAGGTGGAACCACGGTTCAAATAATAAGAAGTTATAGATATAGTATCTAGTGAAGAGTAGAGGTGGAACCACGGTTCAAAGCTGACAACTTGCTTAAGAACTGGCGGTTTACCTGCGAAACTGGCCTATTAGGACTGCAACCTGGCAGGACCGCAACCCGCCAGGACCGCAGCCCGTCAGGACGGCCAGACCGTCAGGACCGCATAAGGAGCAACCCTGCAGGATTGCAACCTGACAGGACTGCAACCCGTCAGGACTGCGAAACCACGGTTTATTTGTAAAAAACCGCGGTTTATTGGTAAATATTATAAATGTTTTATTTATTTTATAACCAAAATATTATATTTAAAAAATATTGAGATATTGCATATTATTATAGAATTATTATTACATTTTTGTTAATATTAATTTGTTTTGGTTATTAATATTTTAAGTGTTGTAATTATTATATAGTCTAAAATTTTAAATATTACTTATGTTATTATCACATTTTAAATATTATTATTATGTTTTTAGATCTAATATTAGTAGTGTTGATTTTAATATTACAAACCAAAACTATATCTTATCATGCTAAAATATTACAAAATTTATGGTTATAATTTTAATATTACATTTTGAATTTTATTACTATAATTTGTTTTTAAATATTACAAGTGTTATTTATTATTTTTAAGTTATATTGATATAATTTTAATATTACATTTTGAATTTTATTATTGTGATTAGGTTTTCAATATTACAAGTGTTATTTATTATTTTTAAGTTATATTGTTATAATTTTAATATTACATTTTGAATTTTATTATTGTGATTTGGTTTTAAATATAACAAGTGTTATTTATTATTTTTAAGTTATATTTTTATAATTTTAATATTACATTTTGAATTTTATTATTGTGATTTGGTTTTAAATATAACAAGTGTTATTTATTATTTTTAAGTTATATTGTTATAATTTTAATATTACATTTTGAATTTTATTATTGTGAGTTGGTTTTAAATATAACAAGTGTTATTTATTATTTTTAAGTTATATTGTTATAATTTTAATATTACATTTTGAATTTTATTATTGTGATTTGGTTTTAAATATTAAAAATGTTATTTATTATTTTTTAAACCAAAATCATATTTTATCATGCTAAAATATTACAAGTTATATTAAAATATTTAATATTACAAATGCTAAAATATTACAAGTCATATTAAAATATTTAATATTACAAATGCTAAAATATTACAAGTTATATTAAAATATTTAATATTACAATTGCTAAAATACATTTTTTAGTCTCTTGTCGCTAACCACTTTTTTTAAGTCGCAAAACTTTCTCAACAGTAGCTGCAATTTGTAATGGATCTCCCAAAACTTGTCCTCGAGTCTCACGATTAACCTTACTTAACGCAGTAGCAATCAAATCAACCATCTTCGTCTTCGTACTAAGACTTTGTTTAGGAACAACGGTCTTACTCTTAGTCTTGGTTATAGTTGGATGTTTGACACTTCGTGTCACCTTGTCGACCATTTTAGAACTAAAATTTGGTTTGGCGGTCTTACTAAAAGTCGTATGTGTAGTACTAACAAGTTTGACGTTTCGCCTCTCCTTATCAGAAATTTTCAAACTAAAATTTTGTTTGAGAGTCTTACTCATATTCGTAGGTTCAGTGGCACATTTGATGCGTCGTGTGATCAGATCCCTCTCGGGTGGAGGAGACATCATAAAAGAAGAAAATTCCAAAAAATCAGTTTTCAGAGTTGCTTGTCCTAACCTGTTGTTGAAGCCACAAGACGGCATTGGAAATAGGAAATAAGCACAAATAATAACTAATACAAACTAATAACAATTTTTTTCGAAAAAAAAATCTAACTATTTCGAAAATAGAAGTACGATATGTAAAATACAAAAGTAAAGCTTAATAACAAAATCTAGAACAAGTTGAGAGATTTAGAGAGTTTATAGTAGATTTAGAGAGTGTGTGAGGTTGGAGTTGGGGTCTCCTCTATTTATAGGGGAGACCCAATTTTTTTTTTTTGAAAAATCCGAAAAACAAATTTCGTCCGGACCATCCGGGGCATCCGGACGAAATGTCCGGATGCCCGAACCTGTCTTTTGGACCATCTGGACATTTCGTCCGGATGTATCCGGGGCATCCGGACATTTCATCTGGATGCCCCGGATTCAAAAGCAACGGCTAGTTTCATAAACTAGCCGTTGCATTTGAATCGTGCGGACAATCCGCACGTCTGACCGGATGGTCCGCACGGTGACGTCACGGATGACGTCACTTGCTAACGTCATCCATGACTGATTTAAAAAAAAAAAAATTATAAAAGATTAATTTTTTTAAAAGTTAAGCACTTTAAACTATTTAAAAAAAAATCAAAACTCTATATATAGGATTCCGCACTAATATTTTAAAAAAAATTTAAAAAATTTATATAAATAGGAAATTCAAACTATTATTTAAAAATAAATAAAAATCTATAAATAGATTTTTCGAACTATTAGTTTTTTAATAATTTTAGTACTTTTATGAAAAAAATATATATTAAATTCTGTAGAATAATGAAAGAAATTTTATATTATAAACCCTTCCTTTTTTTCTAGTTTATTGAAAGAAATTTTATATTATTAACAAGTTAATTTGGAACATAATAGATAGTTTATATTGTTGATGATGTTAATCTCCTAAATAAATATATTTAATTAATTATATTTAATTATGCCATCATAATATAATTCCTTTTTAGGAACCAAATTACAGATAGTTAATTGAAATACATTTGGTATTTTTGAATTTATTTCACAACCAAATTACATGTGTTTATGCAATTGGAACATAATCCAAATTTATACAATTTTTAAAACTTTAAATTTATACTTCAAAAATTGAATACTTCAAATATTAAATTTATACTTCAAATGTTGTAAATTTGTAATCGAAATACAAGTAGATGTACTTATTTTATTTAATATCTACATAATATTAAATAAAATATCTTAAATACATAAATATAAATAGAAAAGAAAACGTATCAAAATCAAATTACAATTATTTTTTAGAATGTAATTGATGATTATAAAATTTCGATTAAAATGATAACATATTTAAATTAAAATACATGAAATAGAATAATTAACTCGTGTATATGGTACATATCTCAATTATTGAAATTAGATTCAATTAACACTTACAAATTATTTTAAATAACATTATAAAATATTCTGATAAATGGTTCTTAAATGGTTTGTCTGATGGTTTGAACTGATCTTAAATGGTTCGTCTGATGGTTTGAACTGGCGGTTTAACTGTGAAATTGGCCCATTAAGACTGCAAACTGGCAGGACCGCCTGACCGTTAGGACCGCATAAGAGCAACCCGGCAGGACCGCAACCTGGCAGGACCGCAACCCGCCAGGACCGCAACCCGGCAGGACTGCAACCCGTGGTTCTGATTTAAACGGTGCGGGTTGGTGCCGGTTCAACCCGTTTGCCACCCCTAGTCAAGAGATAAATAATTGTAAAATATGTTACATATATCTCTTCAAAAGGATTAGAAAACCTAATATTAAATCAATCGATTTTTTACCGGACCAAATTTGGGAATTTCGTTGGAGAAAAAAGTTTCTATGATTTTTTAAAGTTTAAAAACGAAAATAAAGAAATAATAAACTGGATAAAATACGTAATGGCAGATTCAAAGTAATAAAAACCCACGTAGAAATGGTATTATTCGTAGAATCTTTTGCGTCTGAGTTTTGGTGCCTATCCTATTGCATACCATCATCGTCATTGAGGTTTACTTCTTTAGAATCCTATTTTTTTATATCATGATTTTATTGAGAAGCGTCATTATTTTCTTCTTGTATTTGGAACTCTCCTCCAAATTGTTGTTCTTCTTATTATATTAGTTTCAGTTCTTCTTCCAGAATTTACAAAATTATTAAAATGTTATAATAAAGACATATTTATGTAAAATGTGAAACTTGACCACAAAACAGTGTGTAGATGTACATGTTCAGCTGTTATCTTTGTTATGGGTTCATTCAAATCTAATGTTGTTTTGCCCTCAATACCTAGCCATTTAAAGCATCTAGGTATCTTGTCTTTAATTTCATCATTTTAGCATATGTTGTGTGTTCCATAATGGATATATATTAACAATACTTTACATACCATTTTTTACTAAGTTATATTTAAAATAGAACAAAGAAAGATACTAACTAGTAAAAGAGTAACACAAGTTATTATTGAGTTCATCAACTTTTCCCAAATTACTTCTGGTGCGATTTATTTCCGCCTGAGGGTAATCTCGCAAAGTGTTTAATAGGTGTTTTGGGTATTTTGTGGTCTTTTGTGTTTAGTGTGGAGAGTAGAGATAATTAAGTTGTCTACTAGTGATAAATTCTGATTACTCTCATTAATGAAAATGGTTGGGGTATTTATACTTAATTACTGACCCATGGGCTTATTAGGTCGGGTTGTGAAGTCGGGTCACGTTTAAGGACTCATTAGTAATTTGGTTTAAAGTGATTAACAGCTAGCTTAGTCAATATTTAATACATTTGTCATGTTTGGAATTTCATTATAGTGGTTTGGTCCGAATTGCCCTTCGGATTTAGTCAAGTCACAGTAGCTTAAATATCCGAGCTCATCAACTTCAACTCAATTGTAGTTGTTTATTTTGTCTAGGGTTTCTACGTAATACACCTTTGTAGATGCTAGTACATGTCCAGATGTAGAGAAAAACAAGGTAGAATATGCTAACATTATGAAGACTGTCATAACATCTTCTATTGTCTATTCACCTAGTGTTTTTGTTGCTTTACTTATAAAATCCTATCAACATGCAAAAACATTAGTTAAAAAGGATAGATGCAAAACATGTCTAATTGATAGATGCAAAATCTATTCAAATGTGAAATGAGAGTTAAAAAGCGAGATGCAGTTGCTATCCAAATGCTAAAATGAGATGTGACACTTGTATTAATATCGATAGATGCGAAACCCAGGCTAATGTGAAAGATGACTAATGTGATAGAATCGAAACCTATCGAAATTTGAAGCAGAGTAAAAATGCTAGATGCAGAACTTTATACAAATGTTAAACTAAAGTAAAAGTGGTAGATGAAAAACCTATGCAAATGTGAAACAGGGCAGACGTAGTAGATGAGAAATCTATGAAAATTTGAAACCTATGCGAATGAGAAACCAATGCAATAATGTAAGAAAAATTGTTACTGCATACGTTTATCATTTTGTTAGTGATTGGTCTTGCTCAGCTTTTATCAATTTTTCTTGATGTCTTATCCAAAAAGTATGTCTTCGTTATCCTTGATTGTTCTTTGTCTTCTAATTCAAAATATTTTGGTTCAAAATGTTTGGCTTGTAGCGGAATAATTTGATTTCCATGTTTTAAACCAAAGATGATCTTTACGTCATGGGTTGTAATCCGTAGAAACTTTCGGCACAATCTGAATGCTTCATTTTTGTCATCATATGTGTTTACTATTTGTTCAATTACATTCCAATGCTTTTTTAAAGAGTCTTCTTCTTCCTAAGATCGTATAATGCCTTTAAAACTGAATAAAAGGTCACTTTTTGCTGCTTCTATATATTATGGCATCACTTTTGTCACTTACATCTTTTTTATTAGTGCAAATAAGTCTGACCTATAAAAACATGTTTTTGGTGCTATTTTTCCTGTAAAAGCAATAAAATAAAACAAATAGATCAGCTATGATAGATGCGAAATCATTGGAAGTTATATCAGTGATAGATGTGAAACGTATGCAAAATTTGAAACCATTGTAAATGTGATAGATGCACAACCTTTTAAAATTTTAACACATGTGACACACTGATAGATTTGAAACCTATGTTAATGTATAAGCACCGACACATTGATAGATGCGAAACTTATGTTAATGTATAACCAATACACATAGGAAGATGTGGAACCTATACAAACCTACAATTATGGCTAAAATATTAGATGTGAAACCTGTACAAATGTAACGAAAGCACATCTAATTTGCAGTAACAATAGTAAGGCTATTTGAATACAAAATTGTACGGCGGTTATACAGGTAATATCAACATCTCGTGTCTCGCTAAAGCGAGACACGAGTAAACAGTATGATTTAGTGATTATCGGACTGAAAAATTGATATAAATAAAGTAGATAGTTTATGAAACTAGGCAATCGAACTAGTATAAATCACACAAAACTGATATATATGAAGTAGATTATGAGTACACTAACAGAATAACTCGAAAAATCAATGGAAATGGAGCCCTATGTTTCTTAAATTTGATAGAATCATACTGATTTTTCGAAGAAAAAGATGACATGACTTATTGTTTTAACGCCGATATAGTTGTGAAGTCGTTGCATCATGAATCAGAAGGTGAATGCCCATACATCGGAGAGTGTATCGATGTAGTCCTCAGACGTTGAAGAAGAAGATGAAAGGTTCGAAGTGGGGTGAAGAAAGAAGAGACGTAGGAAGAGAAGGAAGGAATTTGGCCAGTTTTAAAACCTATATCTATATCGGAGGTAAATTTGTCATTTTTTTTGGATCTTTGTTTGTAATAGTTTTTCTTGTTAGGTCTTATATGGTAAGTCCCTTAATAGTAATAATAATAATAATAATTTTATTTTAGCCCTCAATGGGGTAGCTGAGTTGGTTGAGTAAGGCATGTTTGTGACCAAAGGTCATGAGTTCAAGTCCTTCAATATACGCCTTCTTGGCTGAGCCTGTCACCTTGTGTGGTTTACCTTCTTGCATTGGTTTACAAGCTATTGCGTTAAACTGAGGTTTTACCATGTAAGCACTGCGTGTTTTCTCCGAAAAATAATTATTTTATTTTATTATACTATTTAGTTCTAAAAAATATGACCTAATAGATAAATGAAACTATAATGTTTTAGAATTTATACCTTTCATTTAAGAGCCTTTTCTTTTCTAATGGATTTTTTCAATGGTATCACACTTGTAATTTTTTTTATTACGATATGATCTTTAATTATTGCTATGATTGTTTGAAAAGTCATAAAATTATTTTTTTTATTTTTTTGGTTTATTTTATTATAATTCGTTATATAATAGTATTGTTCTATAATAAACACGATATAGTAAAATCTGATATCTTAGCATCCCTGAATAAACGAGTTGCCTCAATTAAATCTGATATGATTACAGAGTTTCACAAGGCGTTCCACACGTTAGTACTTGAGTCTGTGTGGGAGCTGGTTACAGAAATATTGTGGCCCAATGATATGCCCATAGATGATCAATTGGGTATATATATGGATTATCCTAGTGCAATACCGTCCTTATTCCATCATTTGCAACCAATTGAATTACATAACATAAAAATATAGTATGATTTTTTCCCAAATTATGGATTGCATACAAATTTAAGTCTCTCAATACTTAAGTTGTTAGAGGATGCATTATGAAAAACAAATCACCATATTTTCAATATTAACATTAAAATCATGCCTATATTGTTGAAGACTTTTCAAATGTTGAAGGGAATGCGTTTGACAATAAAATGAAAATATGTAATTCTTTTTTAAAGTATCCAATCATCATAAATCTAATATAAAACATAATAGGAAACTCAATAATTGTTGTTATATCACTAGCCAAACAAACTTTTCATGGAAAATATGAAATCTACTACTAATATATGTTTTATGGTTATCAAAATATTGCAACACTAATGTGCTCATAGAGGTTCGTGGGTGCAATCTACTTTGGGGTTGATTGCTTCCCTAATCCATTTTTTATATCTCCACCCATCTGTTATATAAAAATGAAGTACATTACAAAATATAAATTTCATCGTCTCCATCATATATTTAATCTTATTGGGAACAACTACCTTGCCGAATATGGGACCTATGCGTGTTTGGTCCCTACCCCATCTTCAACTTTTGACTTATCAATTATTCAGTCTCTTTTAATAAAACATCGTTTCATATCGTTGGTTTCACTATTATTTTTAAGACATATGGTTATAAGACAAAAATTTAACAGACTGTTAGACTTAGTTTTTTTACATTCGTTCGATCAATAATGTGTTTCCATACCAAAGATGTTTGTTCCTAGCATTCGAACTATTGGTAGTAGTAGCCCTAAATCAAGAATAAGTGAACACGCATCTTTATGTTTTCCTCAATATTAAAATCATCATCTAGGTATAAAGTTCTTGAAGAGTTAGGTTTCGCACTAGTAAATATATTTTTATGGATTTTCCATTGACCTTAGATATTTAGTGAAAAGTGTAGCTTATAATTCACCATGCTAGAATACATTAGTAACATCCATTTGATATAGCTTAAAGATCAAATCTAGAAACAATTGACAACAAGACCTTAATAAGTGGTCGTTCCAAAACCAGTGATAATATTTTATCAAAATCACACCCTCGTTTTGTATAAAGTTCATATGTATGAGCTATGCCTTGTATTTGAGTAATTCAAAACCACAAATACATGTCTCCTTTTTAATAAACCATTACTCTCAACCAAGTTCTGACTTTTCGACTAGTTCACAAGAATTTAAGTATTTATTTTCTTGAAAGATCTCAACTCTTATCCTATGGATACGAGCCATTTTTTTTATCATTGTCTCTGATTACATCGTGACATGTTTTAGGTTCAAGAATTTCTCCTTAAATTTTAGCGGATCAAGCATAATCAATTACCTCACCGAAACCATACATCTGTTATTGTTTGCTTTATCTTCGTGCTCTATCCCTCACCAAAAATACTTATCAAGCTCACTTTTCTCCCCCGTATGATCATCTGAAGGCTGTCAAACAGCATATAATCGGTCTGCAACAGACTCATACAAAGGTTGAACTTTCTCTCTACAACTCGAACGAGAACAAGGAAAAAAATCGTTTCCGGTAAGAAGCATCACCAACCTCACTTTGTAGATCATATCCATTATCAACACTATTTCTCTTCCTGAGAGTACTAATATTGGATCTAGTATTTCAATTTGATTTTCTATTTTTTATTAGTATTGGTATTTGCATTTTTTTTATCCATAAGAAACTCACAATGCAATTGCATTGGGAGTTTGAGGGAGGGTGTTAGAGTTATTAAATCGATTATAAATATTAAGCCCATTATCCTATATTATTATTCTATAAATAATTCTTAAAGTTTATGTAATTTAATCTTCTAAAATTATAATAAAACTATACCTCTTAAGAGAAATTCTTTCGAAAGACTTAGCAAAATTAATGAACTAGAATCAATAAATAAAATAAATATAGTGTAAATTCTCTGTATTAGAAAAACATGATTAGTCATTCAAAGAATATTGTATCCCCTATTCATAGGATTTACATAAATGTTTCTCCAATTACTTAATTACACGTATGACCACTCAATAATTTACATGTGTCATTATGTTATAACCATCTAACAAACTTCCTTTCCGACCTATTTATAAATTGACACATGTTTAGAGGCGCGTATATGGCGTACCTCTAACGTGTCTTTAATAATCCATACCCTCGTCATGTTTTAAATTAGACCTCTTTCATAACTTTATTAAGATTTACCATCATCATAATCATGATTTTTCACTTTTTCGTGCTTCTTATATTTTTCTCGTCATAACTCTAATTTGCACCTTTGTCATTATTCTATATTATAATCTCGTTACATCATTGATTTAAGCCATTGTCAATATTCTAACAATCATCTCCTCGTATATATGATTTATATCTAGTCATATTTCTGAATTAAACCCTCGTCATTACTATGAAGTGTACTCTCACTAGTTTTATGATTTAATCCTTTGTCATCACTTTGAATTGTTCTTTCATCTCGTTATAAACTTCATGTAAATAAGGAATATATTCTCTTCATATAATATAACCTTATCAGGACTTCCCATAGTCTTTAAAAATTATTTACTTAAATATATACGCATGTGCATGCGCTTCCAAATTAATTATTCCAATATAATATATACGCGTGTGCTACCAAATTTACAAATTTCACACTATACATCAAAAACATTATTAATTTTTCTGACAACAAACTACCATCACTTTGTATTGGACCACATATCTGCCCCTTAATACTACTCCATCTAATGGTTACTATTTTTAAACAATCAACCATTTATCCACTAACTCAGAAAAAACTCTACGTCCTCCTATTATTCATGTTTTATAACATTGTTTCTCTCACTATAGACATTTTCTTCTCCTAAAATAATGATATCACCTCTACATAGCACAAAACTCCCACTATATCATTCTCAAAGTAATTAGACTATTTACTATTTTATTAAATATTATCCACTTCTAAAGTTCAAAAACTATCATCTTCAAAACTACTCGCTTAAGGTTTCTCAAAAACCATATATTTTTAAAAACAAAACTAAAACAAATTCAACTTCATCCATACAATCTTAAGAAATTCCTTATATCCCCTATTTCTTTTTTTTATAATAAAAATGCATGGTACTAACAGAACATATACCAAAATAAAATCACCACAAAATTTACTTTTAAGGAAGAAGTCATAAACTTAGACCCAACAGAATTACCAACATATGAACTTGAAAGTTCAGATTTATAGCAAAAAATTTTTAGCAACCAATCTAAGCATTATAAATATATGTGTGAGAAAGATAACCAAATGTTTAAATTTGAATATGGAATCCGAGACTATATAGCCACTCACTAACCTAAAGTAGGTGATTTATCCCATCATATTATTGGAGATAAAAGCTGTTTTTAGCTCTATTTGAATAAAGTTTATGATTACATTTTAATCCTTATATTACTGATTTTTTCAGGCAAGTTAGAATTTTTCCCACTCAACTAACAAACAATGGGTGACATGTCCTTCTTATTGTCCTATAAAGTTCTCTTGTGTTAAATAGCAAAATTCCTCTTGAATTTTCTTTATACATTGTTAAAATTGAAAAGCTTCAGAATAACCCTTTCTATCTTTTAACCTTAAAAGAATCAATTCGAATTGTCAGTGTACCGTACTCTGACCATCAATGTGAAACAAGTATTATTTATGGCCTTGATGGATTTGGTCAAATAGAAAAAAGATGAATGAAAACATGTAAGATACGGTCATTACTATTCCATTATATTAGTCATTTTATCCTTTTTAAATATCCTAACCATTGCTTTGAATTATTTTGTAGATTTAGAAAACGTTATCGCACCGTTCAACAAGTTTTTTTGCGATGAGAAGCCTAGAAATTTTTTTTTTTTCTGCCGATCCATCTTTCCAGTAGACTTTATCTATTTATAGCCAAAACTTTAATAAAAGTCGGGTTGTGGCTACTTCTGAAATTACTATGACTGAAAATGGTTAGCCCATATTATACAATACTAAGGAAACAGTCACTACTAAATAATTTTGTGCATATTGCGATAACACAGAAGATCTCAAAATTCGTAAAGATTCAGCTTTAACGTACCAAAAGAGAAAATAACAAAAGATGGAGAGAGTAACAAGACCTCCCGAAAATAATCTTCTCCACAGAAAAATACCATTGCAGCCAGCTCAAACACCACGTTAAAAAACACTACACTAATTAACATATTTCAAACCACAACCCCAAGTCAAACAAATGATATATCCCTTAATAAAGAAGATACTGACCTTTTGCTCTACATTGAACCTCTCCAAAAGAAGCAAAAAACAAAACCAAACCACAACAAAGATACCCTTGAAATAAATTCCGAAAGAGAAGATCATAGGACTTTAAAGAACTCATTACCTTCTCAAAACTGTCATGTTAGACACAATTATTCCCTTGACACAAAGCTATACACAACTTACCGGCCAACCATCAACATAAATCTCAAAAATAAATTTTGCTTATACTGGGAATCCAACACTTTTCGAGTGCCAAGTGTTGCACTACCCCAACATGGCTCAATACAATAATATGAGTTACTTTAATAATGTACAAGATAATTAGAAATTCAACTTGAGGTTAGTATTCAATGTTAGATTACTTTTTCAGAAATTTGAAAATTTACATATTACCCCGGCTTTTCATACTTGTAAGAGTACTCACAACTCCATGATATTTTTCTATATGACAATAACTTCTACTGGTATTAATGGCAACTTGAAAAAATTATGATTGACTAAAAACAACAAAGAAGAGAACTGATTATCTTTCAACAAGGATTATAAAAAATAAAAGCCTATTGGATGCCTTGATTCAAACAATGTACTACCTCTCACGATAAGAGCTAATCAAACAAGGTATTACCTTAACGACTCATAATACCAATACAATCTTACAACTCAATATTCTCTTTTAACAACATAAAAGTTGAATTGTTGAAATAAATTATTTGGTTATTCAAGTAAATGCTTTAAAATATGAACTCACCATAATGCTTTAAAAGATGAAAAAAGATAGTGACCATGGTACTTTCAAAATCATAAGTGAGAAAGAATAAGCTGCATTCACAACAAGTGAAGTTTTGATAAGTGAAAAAAAATTACCCTATCAATCATTATTGCAAATCCTACTATTCATAGGTGTCGGATTATGCTATGAGGGTTGTTTTGATTCGAGAGGAAGGTAATTTACCAAAACCAGTTTATTACGTTAGTAAAAGTCTTATGGATGCTGAGAAATTTTATTTAAAGTTAGAAGAGTTGGCCCTCGCACTAGTAAGTGATGCTCGGAAAAATAAAACCTTAATTTCAGGGTCATTGTATCATCGTACGAACATCTTTCCCATTGAAAAATATGTTATAAAGGTCTGATATATCAGGATGACCAAGTGGTTGATTGAATTGAGAGATTTGATATTGAATTTGAACCTATAACTACAATCAAAGCAGAAGCCTTGGCAGATTTCTTAGTCGAATTTCATTCTAAATGGTGAGATATGGAGGTTGATACATATAAAATTTGAGTTAGAATGGACAGTATGAACAGATGAAGGGTCAATTGCATTAGGATACAAGACATGGGTGAAGTTAATTTATCCAGAAGGAACTTCCATGTATCAAGCTATCTGTTTCAAGTTTAAAGCATCAAATAATGAGGCATAGTATGAAGCCGCTTTAACATGATTGAGACTCACTCAAATTTGTTGGGCTAAAAAGTAAGGTTGATAAGCCACTCCCAACTTCTTATAAATCATACATTTGGTCAATCTGAGGCAAGTAAATATCATTAGGTGAAGTATTTGATAGCGTTAAAGGTCTTAATATTAATCTTGGAAAGAATCAGATACAAACATGTTTATAGATCTGAACATTTTATGATTGACTTTTTGGATCCGACTTCGTATTCTGAGGAGTACCCTTATATTATCCCATAAGAAAATCATTCAATAACAAAATGACCAGAGTTAGTTGAAGGGTCAGTCGAAGCCTTTCAAATTTCTGGAAGCATTGCAAAAGATCGAAGAGTGAAACTATTGAATTTTTCTATAAATAATGTGTTACTCGTTGACAAAGTAACGTGTAAAAGAATATGGTTTAAGACATATGGATATATGCTCCTTGAAGATATTTTTTATAAAATATATTTTTGTAGGAATTTACTTCGATTCCTCGTAGATAATGAATCACAAATGATATTATCAGAATTTCATGATGGGGAAGGATCCGCACATTGTGGGTATAAAACTTTGATACGTAGAGTCTTTCTTGTAGGATATTATTGGCCTACAATCGCCTAGGATTTCAAAGAGTTAAAATATGACGCTTGTCACAGGTTTGCTAACGTAGTTCATGTACCAGGAGTGCCTCTTTGATCAATATCTGAGTCATTACCTTTTGTTTGATGGGACATTGCTGTAGTCGAACCTTTACCGATGGTATTAGGGGGACGACAGACAACAATTGTTGCGGTAGACTATTTCTCTAAATGGGTAGAAACTGAATCATTAGCAGGAACAAAAGCTAAGGACATGATCATATTCATTGTTTCTAATATTTGTTGTCCTTTTGTGGTTCCAAGGAAAAGAACGTTGGATAATGGGCCACAGTTTGGAAACAAAGAAATGAAGGCTTTTTGTTATGCCAAAGGAAAACAACAATGTTTATCAACACCTTTCCATCCCCAAAAAATGGCCAAATCGAGGTTACTAATCGAACGATTCTTAATGGTTGAGAAATAATTTTGAAGGCAAGGCTGGGAAATGATCGGATTTTTTAAAAGAATTTTTATGGGCATACATAACAATTCTTCAAACAGCCATCCAAGAATCACCGTTTGCGTTAGTCGACGAGAAGGATGTTCTTGTTTAATACAAAGTAATCTTCCATTCATATCTAATCAACGTATACTCCAAAGAAGCCAACGATAAAGGAAAGCATACAGAGTTAGATTAGAAAGAAGAGAAGAATAATTGAATTCTTTGCACTATCAAACTCTGATGAGAAGTCGGTACACTTCAAACATTGGATGACAAGAACTTAAATTAGGGGACAGCGTGTTGGGAGAAATATTTCTTAATACGAAAGAAAAACGTTTTGAGAAGCTATGGCCTAATTGGGAGGGTCTGTATACCGTAACTAAGAAGGTAACTTCAGAGACCTATCAACTCAAAGACAAAGAAGGAAGAGATCTTCATCACCCGTGGAATATTGAGCAACTCAAATTATATTTGGAATGAATATATAAGTTTGTATATATTTTTTTAAAATTTATGTAAGTATTAGTAGCATACTCTTTCCTACCCTGGTGGTGCAGGAAAGTTTTTAATGAGGTTCCCTCACAACCGAGTTATATATAATATTTCTTTGCCATCTTAAAACAACTTGCGCAATTTTTATCTTCTTGGACTGGAAGGCATTCCAACGAATTTTTGTCAGTAATTTATATCTTTTTGGACTCGAAGGGTCTTCCAACAAATGTTGGTCAACAATTTTTATTTTTTTGGACATGAAGGGTCTATGAACGAATGTTGGTCAATAATTTTTTTCTTTTTGGACCGAAAGGGTCTTCCAACGAATGTTGACCAACAATTTTTATTATTTTGGTCTAGAAAGGCTTCCAACAAATGTTTTTAAACAATTTTTATGTTTTTGGACCGGAAGGGTCTTCCAAAAAATGTTGGTCAATAATTTTTATCTTTTTGGGCTAGAAAGCTCTTCCAATGAATGTTGTTAAGCAATTTTTATATGTTGGAACGAGGAGAAAGTTAAAAATATTTTATAAAAATTAAGCATAATAATATTTTCATATGATTTTTTTAAAGAGAAGTCTAGAGACCTTTTATAAAAGTCAAGGCATAATAATATGTTCATATGAAAAATTCTAGAGGAGAAAGTTGAAAATATTTTATAAAATTTAAAGTATAATAATATTTTCATATGAAAAAATTATGGAGGAGAAGTCTAGAGATCTTTTATAAAATTTAAGGCATAATAAAATTTTCATATGAAAAACTTTGGAGGAGAAAGTTGAAAATCGTATATAAAAGTTGAAGCATAATAATATTTTCATATGAAAAAATTTGGTGGAGAAGTTTGGTTATTAAATTTAATGGTTAATAACATCTAAGATATGAAAAGGTTTAGTGGAGAAAATATAACTACAGAATACTTCATTAAGAACTTTCATAGTACAAAGTGTATTGTGAGAACACAAAGATTTAACAAAAATATGCCTATAACATAATTAGTTCCCAAGGTTTACACAAAAATATTGAAAATAAAAACTAAGTAACACACCCCAATCTTACTGAGAGGGGTTACCTTATTTGTTGCTTTCTGATGAACCATTATTGGATAAAGAACTAGTTGACGTTTCTGAATCACTTGATGACTCTTCATCTACTAGGGAAACCCCTTTCAGACGATGTTTTTCTATGACACGCTCCCAAAAAATTCTCGGCTTTAAGTTGGGAAAGCCTTCATGAATTTCTAATATTAAAGTATATTTGATCATCGCATCACTCTCTTCCAAAAGAGAGATACAATCAGCAACATACTTGTCTAATAGATTGTTTCTCAGCATTGAGTTTTTCAATCTCTTTCACGGCCTTCTCAAACTATGTTTTTGTTCGAGGACAAGAATCAGATAGTCCATCAATAAGGGTATTCCGCTCAACATCTTTAGTAACAAACTTCTCCCGCTCATTGTCGAACTTATCCTTTTTTTTTCAATTGAGCCTCAATCTTCGTTGCACGCTCAACAAACAAAATCTTCTCAAAGGTAAGTTCTTCCTCCAGCTTCTTCATATTTGCCCATTTTTTGGATAAATTATTTCTCATATGATCCTTCTGATTGGTTTTTCTCTCAAGGAGAGCAGCACCCTGAAGTGATCTATTAAGCTCGTTCGCTACGAATTTGTTCTAATAAACATCAAAATAAGCTGAGGCAGGGGAAACATTTTATATATTCTCTAGAATTTATTCTTGGTTACCTTGACTAGTGGCATACCTCCTTTGAGAAACATATTTTCTAGCAAAGTCAGAGTCGACAATGACTATTTTTTAATAGAAGGCAAGCTCGGAGCTATCATGTTATCATCTTCTTCTTCACCAATAATATTCTTCTTTCCTCTATCTTTGGAAGTATATGTTTTCTATGGACTTATAGCACCATATTTGCCACCAGGTATCACCTAAACTACACCTCAGGTTCAAATTTGACTTCTTGTCTCCTCCTGACCTCAGTTTCCATACTACCATCACCATTAGTATCATCTCCTTCTTATTCGTCTTGTTTAAAGTCTCGTTGGTTGGGAGTCCTAGCCTTAGTGGGGAGAAAGACAAGGTGGTCTAAGCACTCAAGTCATTTTGTACTGCATTCTATGTGGGAAACACCATAAGTTTTTTATGATTTTTGTTTTAGTCAGATCAGACCTCCAAAGACGACTCTTGGAAAAATTCGAAGGACTAAAACACCTATGGAATTGATGAGACCAATTACATTTGGCCGAGTAGCTCAATTGTGCAAAAAACTGACTAGCTGACTCCATATGGTCCTCGAACGATTTGGAAATCCCTTTCATTCCTACTCTAAAAAAACTTTAGTAGAGTAGATAAATTGAATAAGTAAAGATAAACCAATACTATAAATAAGTACCTCGACTTGTCCACTTCAACGTAATACGATGGGGTATCTCAACAGAGATCTCAAAGCATGTCTCCCATAATCCGGAGACGAAGATGAATCTTTGGTTCCATTTTTTTAGCTTGTAAGAGACTGTTTATAATTTTGAGTATAAAGGAAAATTAGAGCTTTTAGCCACACACGTCATCCCAATAAACTACTTCATGGAAAATCCAATCTAGGCGATCCGAGAAGGCATAATGCAAGCCATAAGTGTGAACCAAATGTTGGAGCGGCTTGGGTCGCAAATACGTTTATCATATCAAAGTAAAAAATCAATTCATGATCCCAAATAGACAAAGATGTTTCCCTAACCTCAAGAAGCCAAATTTTGATGGAGTCTGGAATCCCCGTTGGTCCCTAAGGTTAATAAGTTGAAAGACTAATAACACTTTTGTCACGCCTCGGACAAGTCTGACCAGGTGCTAAGAAATATGAGGATCGGTTGGAATATTGTTACCTGAAGTGCCTACTGCTTCAGAATGGTTCTTTATGGGGGGGGGGGGCATTGACCGTAATATGTCATTTGAATAATTTGTAGGGATTGGGTTCTTCTTTTATGCTGACAACGTTTCTTTCTTCAGCCCTCCTCCCAATGTTGAACCACTCCTAAATTTTGTATCTCCCAACTGCTTGAGATTCTTTAGGAATGAAAGGTCAAATAAAGCATTTAGTGAAGTAGTCTGTTTCTCTCTCTCTCAAAAAAAGTTTTCTTTATCTCTCTAGATATGACAAATACAAGTAACTTTAAAATTAAGAATGTAATCAAGTATTTATAAAGAAAGTGTGGGCTTCTAATGATTACGAAAGTCCAAGTAAACAAAAAGGGCTTCTTAGATAACCTGTACCTAAGAAAAACGAAGAGTTTTATGGAACAGTTACTACACCTGTAATCCAAAATAACGTGTATCGAGAAGGGTAAAGGTTTTCTAATATGAGTTTTCATCTAAAAATACTTTTGGATGCTATGTTTTATGTGTCAGGGAGCAGTCAACACATTGAAGCAAATAACTTCATCAATCTAAAATTTTCTGACAAGTAGACAAGATGTAACATGCACGCTACCTGTAAAAAACTACCCAAACACGCAACCTAAAACAAATGATGTATGAACATTCAGATCAAACTACTTCAGATACACTCGCTTTGGGCGAGCCTGTTTTGGATCAGCATTCTTTGGATTATACCATATCTCTCTCGACTTAAAATTCACCACTCTTGACAGCGTGTCTTAGCCCTTAAGTTCCAGCAAAAGTCTCAGTTTCAAAGTTTAACTTCAAGCTTCAGCGTAGGATTTTCAGTAGTTTTTACTTATACATGTAACCGACAGATCAATTACCCCCGTATAGTAATTTTTTTTACATCTATATGCGAGTTACTTCTAACATATATATAACACACCAAAACGAATTAAAACCAAATATTTTTTATATTAAATAATTATATTTAAATTTATTATTCTCTTACTAGCGAGTAGATCATCTATTACCATATATTATTTAATTATTATTGTCAATTATTATTTTATATCGATTGTGTTTTAGGAATAAGTTAATTACCTGAAACGTTTTCCAATTACTAATAGGTATCTGGAAAAGGTTACTAATAGATATTTAAAGCATGTTTTTTTTATTCTAAAATATCATTTTAAATAATAAACGCACACACAATACAATAAACTCACGAGTCTTTGAATTAGGCATTAAAATTAATTATCTATTTGTATATTTAAATTTTAAATAATCGTATTTATATAATTGTAATTTTTTGTAACTTGATAATATTTGAAGAATCCTATATTTTAAGACAAATAAAGCAAAATCCATTTATGATTTTGATTAGGTTAGGTATTATCCCTTCAGTCGAAGCAACGTTTGGCCGAAGCACCTTCGGCAGTAGCACCAAAGCATTATTTCACAGAATGTAAATACATAAAGGTAAGCCAACTATAAAGTATCAATACTCACACAAATTACGATGTATCAATCATTTAGTTACATGTATCAATCATTTAGCTCTTAGAGTAATAAGAAGTTATAGATATAGTATCTAGTGAAGAGTAGAGGTGTCTAATGGTTCTGGAACCACGGTTCAAAGCTGACAATCTGCTTAAGAACTGGCGGTTTACCTGCGAAACTGGCCCATTAGGACTGCAACCTGGCAGGACCGCAACCCGTCAGGACGGCCAGACCGTCAGGACGGCCAGACCGTCAGGACCGCATAAGGAGCAACCCTGCAGGATTGCAACCCGGCAGGACTGCGAAACCACGGTTTATTTGTAAAAAACCGCAGTTTATTGGTAAATATTATAAATGTTTTATTTATTTTATAACCAAAATATTATATTTAAAAAATATTGAGATATTGCATATTATTATAGAATTATTATTACATTTTTGTTAATATTAATTTGTTTTGGTTATTAATATTTTAAGTGTTGTAATTATTATATAGTCTAAAATTTTAAATATTACTTATGTTATTATCACATTTTAAATATTATTATTATGTTTTTAGATCTAATATTAGTAGTGTTGATTTTAATATTACAAACCAAAACTATATCTTACCATGCTAAAATATTACAAAATTTATGGTTATAATTTTAATATTACATTTTGAATTTTATTACTATAATTTGTTTTTAAATATTACAAGTGTTATTTATTATTTTTAAGTTATATTGTTATAATTTTAATATTACATTTTGAATTTTATTATTGTGATTAGGTTTTCAATATTACAAGTGTTATTTATTATTTTTAAGTTATATTGTTATAATTTTAATATTACATTTTGAATTTTATTATTGTGATTAGGTTTTAAATATTACAAGTGTTATTTATTATTTTTAAGTTGTATTGTTATAATTTTAATATTACATTTTGAATTTTATTATTGTGATTTGGTTTTAAATATAACAAGTGTTATTTATTATTTTTAAGTTATATTGTTATAATTTTAATATTACATTTTGAATTTTATTATTGTGATTTGGTTTTAAATATAACAAGTGTTATTTATTATTTTTAAGTTATATTGTTATAATTTTAATATTACATTTTGAATTTTATTATTGTGATTTGGTTTTAAATATAACAAGTGTTATTTATTATTTTTAAGTTATATTGTTATAATTTTAATATTACATTTTGAATTTTATTATTGTGATTTGGTTTTAAATATTACAAATGTTATTTATTATTTTTTAAACCAAAATCATATTTTATCATGCTAAAATATTACAAGTTATATTAAAATATTTAATATTACAAATGCTAAAATATTACAAGTCATATTAAAATATTTAATATTACAAATGCTAAAATATTACAAGTTATATTAAAATATTTAATATTACAATTGCTAAAATACATTTTTTTGTCTCTTGTCGCTAACCACTTTTTTAAGTCGCAAAACTTTCTCAACAGTAGCTGCAATTTGTAATAGATCTCCCAAAACTTGTCCTCGAGTCTCACGATTAACCTTACTTAACGCAGTAGCAATCAAATCAACCATCTTCGTCTTCGTACTAAGACTTTGTTTAGGAACAACGGTCTTACTCTTAGTCTTGGTTATAGTTGGATGTTTGACACTTCGTGTCACCTTGTTGACCATTTTAGAACTAAAATTTGGTTTGGCGGTCTTACTAAAAGTCGTACGTGTAGTACTAACAAGTTTGACGTTTCGCCTCTCCTTATCAGAAATTTTCAAACTAAAATTTTGTTTGAGAGTCTTACTCATATTCGTAGGTTCAGTGGCACATTTGATGCGTCGTGTGATCAGATCCCTCTCGGGTGGAGGAGACATCATAAAAGAAGAAAATTCCAAAAAATCAGTTTTCAGAGTTGCTTGTCCTAACCTGTTGTTGAAGCCACAAGACGGCATTGGAAATAGGAAATAAGCACAAATAATAACTAATACAAACTAATAACAATTTTTTTTGAAAAAAAAATCTAACTATTTCGAAAATAGAAGTACGATATGTAAAATACAAAAGTAAAGCTTAATAACAAAATCTAGAACAAGTTGAGAGATTTAGAGAGTTTATAGTAGATTTAGAGAGTGTCTGAGGTTGGAGTTGGGGTCTCCTCTATTTATAGGGGAGACCCAATTTTTTTTTTTTGAAAAATCCGAAAAAAAAATTTCGTCCGGACCATCCAGGGCATCCGGACGAAATGTCCGGATGCCCGAACCTGTCTTTCGGACCATCCGGACATTTCGTTCGGATGTATCCGGGGCATCCGGACATTTCGTCTGGATGCCCCGGATTCAAAAGCAACGGCTAGTTTCATAAACTAGCCGTTGCATTTGAATCGTGCGGACCATCCGCACGTGTGACCGGATGGTCCGCACGGTGACGTCACGGATGACGTCACTTGCTAACGTCATCCGTGACTGATTTTTTTTTAAAATCTTTTTTTTATAAAAGATTAATTTTTTTAAAAGTTAAGCACTTTAAACTATTTAAAAAAAAATCAAAACTCTATATATAGGATTCCGCACTAATATTTTAAAAAAAATTAATTTTTTTTATATAAATAGGAAATTCGAACTATTATTTAAAAATAAATAAAAATCTATAAATAGATTTTTCGAACTATTAGTTTTTTAATAATTTTAGTACTTTTAGGAAAAAAATATATATTAAATTCTGTAGATTAATGAAAGAAATTTTATATTATAAACCCTTCCTTTTTTTCTAGTTTATTGAAAGAATTTTTATATTATTAACAAGTTAATTTGGAACATAATAGATAGTTTATATTGTTGATGATGTTAATCTCCTAAATAAATATATTTAATTAATTATATTTAATTATGCCATCATAATATAATTCCTTTTTAGGAACCAAATTACAGATAGTTAATTGAAATACATTTGGTATTTTTGAATTTATTTCACAACCAAATTACATGTGTTTATGCAATTGGAACATAATCGAAATTTATACAATTTTTAAAACTTTAAATTTATACTTCAAAAATTGAATACTTCAAATATTAAATTTATACTTCAAATGTTGTAAATTTGTAATCGAAATACAAGTAGATGTACTTATTTTATTTAATATCTACCTAATATTAAATAAAATATCTTAAATACATAAATATAAATAGAAAAGAAAACGTATCAAAATCAAATTACAATTATTTTTTAGAATGTAATTGATGATTATAAAATTTCGATTAAAATGATAACATATTTAAATTAAAATACATGAAATAGAATAATTAACTCGTGTATATGGTACATATCTCAATTATTGAAATTAGATTCAATTAACACTTACAAATTATTTTAAATAACATTATAAAATATTCTGATAAACGGTTCTTAAATGGTTTGGCTGATGGTTTGAACTGATCTTAAATGGTTCGTCTGGTGGTTTGAACTGGCGGTTTAACTGTGAAACTGGCCCATTAAGACTGCAAACTGGCAGGACCGCCAGACCGTTAGGACCGCATAAGAGCAACCCGGCAGGACCGCAACCTGGCAGGACCGCAACCCGCCAGGACCGCAACCCGGCAGGACTGCAACCCGTGGTTCTGATTTAAACGGTGCGGGTTGGTGCCGGTTCAACCCGTTTGCCACCCCTAGTCAAGAGATAAATAATTGTAAAATATGTTACATATATCTCTTCAAAAGGATTATAAAACCTAATATTAAATCAATCGATTTTTTACCAGACCGGACCAAATTTGGGAATTTCGTTGGAGAAAAATGTTTCTATGATTTTTTAAAGTTTAAAAACAAAAATAAAGAAATAATAAACTGGATAAAATACGTAATGGCAGATTCAAAGTAATAAAAACCCACGTAGAAATGGTATTATTCGTAGAATCTTTTGCGTCTGAGTTTTGGTGCGTATCCTATTGCATACCATCATTGTCATTGAGGTTTACTTCTTTAGAATCCTATTTTTTGATATCATGATTTTATTGAGGAGCATCATTATTTTCTTCTTGTATTTGGAACTCTCCTCCAAATTGTTGTTCTTCTTATTATATTAGTTTCAGTTCTTCTTCTAGAATTTACAAAATTATTAAAATGTTATAATAAAGATATATTTATGTAAAATGTGAAACTGGACCACAAAACAGTGTGTAGATGTACATGTTCAGCTGTTATCTTTGTTATAGCTTCATTCAAATCTAATGTTGTTTTGCCCTCAATACCTAGCCATTTAAAGCATCTAGGTATCTTGTCTTTAATTTCATCATTTTAGCATATGTTGTGTGTTCCATAATGGATATATATTAACAATGCTTTACATACCATTTTTTTACTAAGTTATATTTAAAATAGAACAAAGAAAGATACTAACTAGTAAAAGAGTAACACAAGTTATTATTGAGTTCATCAACTTTTCCCAAATTACTTCTGGTGCGATTTATTTCCGCCTGAGGGTAATCTCGCAAAGTGTTTAAAAGGTGTTTTGGGTATTTTGTGGTCTTTTGTGTTTAGTGTGGAGAGTAGAGATAATTAAGTTGTCTACTAGTGATAAATTCTGATTACTCTCATTAATGAAAATGGTTGGGGTATTTATACTTAATTACTGACCCATGGGCTTATTAGGTCGGGTTGTGAAGTCGGGTCACGTTTAAGGACTCATTAGTAATTTGGTTTAAAGTGATTAACAGCTAGCTTAGTCAATATTTAATACATTTGTCATGTTTGGAATTTCATTATAGTGGTTTGGTCCGAATTGCCCTTCGGATTTAGTCAAGTCACAGTAGCTTAAATATCCGAGCTCATCAACTTCAACTCAATTGTAGTTGTTTATTTTGTCTAGGTTTTCTACGTAATACACCTTTGTAGATGCTAGTACATGTCCAGATGTAGAGAAAAACAAGGTAGAACATGCTAACATTATGAAGACTGTCATAACATCTTCTATTGTCTATTCACCTAGTGTTTTTGTTGCTTTACTTATAAAATCCTATCAACATGCAAAAACATTAGTTAAAAAGGACAGATGCAAAATATGTCTAATTGATAGATGCAGAATCTATTCAAATGTGAAATGAGAGTTAAAAAGCGAGATGCAGAACCTATCCAAATGCTAAAATGAGATGTGAAACTTGTATTAATATCGATAGATGCGAAACCCAGGCTAATGTGAAAGATGACTAATGTGATAGAATCGAAACCTATCGAAATTTGAAGCAGAGTAAAAATGCTAGATGCAGAACTTTATACAAATGTTAAACTAAAGTAAAAGTGGTAGATGAGAAACCTATGCAAATGTGAAACAGGGCAGACGTAGTAGATGAGAAATCTATGAAAATTTGAAACCTATGCGAATGAGAAACCAATGCAATAATGTAAGAAAAGTTGGAACTGCATACGTTTATCATTTTGTTAGTGATTGGTCTTACTCAGCTTTTATCAATTTTTCTTGATGTCTTATCCAAAAAGTATGTCTTTGTTATCCTTGATTGTTCTTTGTCTTCTAATTCAAAATATTTTGGTTCAAAATGTTTGGCTTGTAGCGGAATAATTTGATTTCCATGTTTTAAACCAAAGATGATCTTTACGTCATGGGTTGTAATCCGTAGAAACTTTCGGCACAATCTGAATGCTTCATTTTTGTCATCATACGTCTTTACTATTTGTTCAATTACATTCCAATGCTTTTTTAAAGAGTCTTCTTCTTCCCAAGATCGTATAATGCCTTTAAAACTGAATAAAAGGTCACTTTTTGCTGCTTCTATATATTATGGCATCACTTTTGTTACTTACATCTTTTTTATTAGTGCAAATAAGTCTGACCTATAAAAACATGTTTTTGGTGCTATTTTTCCTGTAAAAGCAATAAAATAAAACAAATAGATCAGCTATGATAGATGCGAAATCATTGGAAGTTATATTAGTGATAGATGTGAAACGTATGCAAATTTGAAACCATTGTAAATGTGATAGATGCACAACCTTTTAAAATTTTAACACATGTGACACACTGATAGATTTGAAACCTATGTTAATGTATAAGCACCGACACATTGATAGATGCGAAACTTATGTTAATGTATAACCAATACACATAGGAAGATGTGGAACATATACAAACCTACAATTATGGCTAAAATATTAGATGCGAAACCTATACAAATGTAACGAAAGCACATCTAATTTGCAGTAACAATAGTAAGGCTATTTGAATACAAAATTGTACGGCGGTTATACAGGTAATATCAACATCTCGTGTCTCGCTAAAGCGAGACACGAGTAAACAGTATGATTTAGTGATTATCGGACTGAAAAATTGATATAAATAAAGTAGATAGTTTATGAAACTAGGCAATCGAACTAGTATAAATCACACAAAACTGATATATATGAAGTAGATTATGAGTACACTAACAGAATAACTCGAAAAATCAATGGAAATGGAGCCCTATGTTTCTTAAATTTGATAGAATCATACTGATTTTTCGAAGAAAAAGATGACATGACTTATTGTTTTAACGCCGATATAGTTGTGAAGTCGTTGCATCATGAATCAGAAGGTGAATGCCCATACATCGGAGAGTGTATCGATGTAGTCCTCAGACGTTGAAGAAGAAGATGAAAGGTTCGAAGTGGGGTGAAGAAAGAAGAGACGTAGGAAGAGAAGGAAGGAATTTGGCCAGTTTTAAAACCTATATCTATATCGGAGGTAAATTTGTCAATTTTTTTGGATCTTTGTTTGTAATAGTTTTTCTTGTTAGGTCTTATATGGTAAGTCCCTTAATAGTAATAATAATAATAATAATTTTATTTTAGCCCTCAATGGGGTAGCTGAGTTGGTTGAGTAAGGCATGTTTGTGACCAAACGTCATGAGTTCAAGTCCTTCAATATACGCCTTCTTGGCTGAGCCTGTCACCTTGTGTGGTTTACCTTCTTGCATTGGTTTACAAGCTATTGCGTTAAACTGAGGGTTTACCATGTAAGCACTGCGGGTTTTCTCCGAAAAATAATTATTTTATTTTATTATACTATTTAGTTATAAAAAATATGACCTAATAGATAAATGAAACTATAATGTTTTAGAATTTGTACCTTTCATTTAAGAGCCTTTTCTTTTCTAATGGATTTTTTCAATGGTATCACACTTGTAATTTTTTTATTACGATATGATCTTTAATTATTGCTATGATTGTTTGAAAAGTCATAAAATTTTTTTTATTTTATTTTTTTGGTTTATTTTATTATAATTCGTTATATAATAGTATTGTTCTATAATAAACACAATATAGTAAAATCTGATATCTTAGCATCCCTGAATAAACGAGATGCCTCAATTAAATCTGATATGATTACAGAGTTTCACAAGGCGTTCCATACGTTAGTACTTGAGTCTGTGTGGGAGCTGGTTACAGAAATATTGTGGCCCAATGATATGCCCATAGATGATCAATTGGGTATATATATGGATTATCCTAGTGCAATACCGTCCTTATTCCATCATTTGCAACCAATTGAATTATATAACATAAAAATATAGTATGATTTTTTCCCAAATTATGGATTGCATACAAATTTAAGTCTCTCAATACTTAAGTTGTTAGAGGATGCATTATGAAAAACAAATCACCATATTTTCAATATTAACATTAAAATCATGCCTATATTGTTGAAGACTTTTCAAATGTTGAAGGGAATGCGTTTGACAATAAAATGAAAATATATAATTCTTTTTTAAAGTATCCAATCATCATAAATCTAATATAAAACATAATAGGAAACTCAATAATTGTTGTTATATCACTAGCCAAACAAACGTTTCATGGAAAATATGAAATCTACTACTAATATATGTTTTATGGTTATCAAAATATTGCAACACTAATGTGCTCATAGAGGTTCGTGGGTGCAATCTACTTTGGGGTTGATTGCTTCCCTAATCCATTTTTTATATCTCCACCCATCTGTTATATAAAAATGAAGTACATTACAAAATATAAATTTCATCGTCTCCATCATATATTTAATCTTATTGGGAACAACTACCTTGCCGAATATGGGACCTATGCGTGTTTGGTCCCTACCCCATCTTCAACTTTTGACTTATCAATTATTCAGTCTATTTTAATAAAACATCGTTTCATATCGTTGGTTTCACTATTATTTTTAAGACATATGGTTATAAGACATAAATTTAACAGACTGTTAGACTTAGTTTTTTTACATTCGTTCGATCAATAATGTGTTTCCATACCAAAGATGTTTGTTCCTAGCATTCGAACTATTTGTAGTAGTAGCCCTAAATCAAGAATAAGTGAACACGCATCTTTATGTTTTCCTCAATATTAAAATCATCATCGAGGTATAAAGTTCTTGAAGAGTTAGGTTTCGCACTAGTAAATATATGTTTATGGATTTTCCATTGACCTTAGATATTTAGTGAAAAGTGTAGCTTCTAATTCACCATGCTAGAATACATTAGTAACATCCATTTGATATAGCTTAAAGATCAAATCTAGAAACAATTGACAACAAGACATTAATAAGTGGTCGTTCCAAAACCAGTGATAATATTTTATCAAAATCACACCCTCGTTTTGTATAAAGTTCATATGTATGAGTTATGCCTTGTATTTGAGTAAATCAAAACCACAAATACATGTCTCCTTTTTAATAAACCATTACTCTCAACCAAGTTCTGACTTTTCGACTAGTTCACAAGAATTTAAGTATTTATTTTCTTGAAAGATCTCAACTCTTATCCTATGGATACGAGCCATTTTTTTATCATTGTCTCTGATTACATCGTGACATGTTTTAGGTTCAAGAATTTCTCCTTAAATTTTAGCGGATCAAGCATAATCAATTACCTCACCGAAACCATACATCTGTTATTGTTTGCTTTATCTTTGTGCTCTATCCCTCACCAAAAATACTTATCAAGCTCACTTTTCTCCCCCGTCTGATCATCTGAAGGCTGTCGAACAACATATAATCGGTCTGCAACAGACTCATACAAAGGTTGAACTTTCTCTCTACAACTCGAACGAGAACAAGGAAAAAAAATCGTTTCCGATAAGAAGCATCACCAACCTCACTTTGTAGATCATATCCATTATCAACACTATTTCTCTTCCTGAGAGTACTAATATTGGATCTAGTATTTCAATTTGATTTTCTATTTTTTATTAGTATTGGTATTTGCATTTTTTTATCCATTAGAAACTCACAATGCAATTGCATTGGGAGTTTGAGGGAGGGTGTTAGAGTTATTAAATCGATTATAAATATTAAGCCCATTATCCTATATTATTATTCTATAAATAATTCTTAAAGTTTATGTAATTTAATCTTCTAAAATTATAATAAAACTATACCTCTTAAGAGAAATTCTTTCGAAAGACTTAGCAAAATTAATGAACTAGAATCAATAAATAAAATAAATATAGTGTAAATTCTCTGTATTAGAAAAATATGATTAGTCATTCAAAGAATATTTTATCCCCTATTCATAGGATTTACATAAATGTTTCACCAATTACTTAATTACACGTATGACCACTCAATAATTTACATGTGTCATTATGTTATAACCATCTAACAAACTTCCTTTCCGACCTATTTATAAATTGACACATGTTTAGAGGCGCGTATATGGCGTACCTCTAACGTGTCTTTAATAATCCATACCCTCGTCATGTTTTAAATTAGACCTCTTATCATAACTTTAATAAGATTTACCATCATCATAATCATGATTTTTCACTTTGTCGTGCTTCTTATATTTTTCTCGTCATAACTCTAATTTGCACCTTTGTCATTATTCTATATTATAATCTCGTTATATCATTGATTTAAGCCATTGTCAATATTCTAACAATCATCTCCTCGTATATATGATTTATATCTAGTCATATTTCTGAATTAAACCCTCGTCATTACTATGAAGTGTACTCTCACTAGTTTTATGATTTAATCATTTGTCATCACTTTGAATTGTTCTTTCATCTCGTTATAAACTTCATGTAAATAAGGAATATATTCTCAAATTATATTTGGAATGAATATATAAGTTTGTATATATTTTTTTAAAATTTATGTAAGTATTAGTAGCATACTCTTTCCTACCCTGGTGGTGCAGGAAAGTTTTTAATGAGGTTCCCTCACAACCGAGTTATATATAATATTTCTTTGCCATCTTAAAACAACTTGCGCAATTTTTATCTTCTTGGACTGGAAGGCATTCCAACGAATGTTTGTCAGTAATTTATATCTTTTTGGACTCGAAAGGTCTTCCAACAAATGTTGGTCAACAATTTTTATTTTTTTTGGACATGAAGGGTGTATGAACGAATGTTGGTCAATAATTTTTTTCTTTTTAGACCGAAAGGGTCTTCCAACGAATGTTGACCAACAATTTTTATTATTTTGGTCTAGAAAGGCTTCCAACAAATGTTTTTAAACAATTTTTATGTTTTTGGACCGGAAGGGTCTTCCAAAAAATATTGGTCAATAATTTTTATCTTTTTGGGCTAGAAGGCTCTTCCAATGAATGTTGTTAAGCAATTTTTATATGTTGGAACGAGGAGAAAGTTAAAAATATTTTATAAAAATTAAGCATAATAATATTTTCATATGATTTTTTTTAAAGAGAAGTCTAGAGACCTTTTATAAAAGTCAAGGCATAATAATATGTTCATATGAAAAATTCTAGAGGAGAAAGTTGAAAATATTTTATAAAATTTAAAGTATAATAATATTTTCATATGAAAAAATTATGGAGGAGAAGTCTGGAGATCTTTTATAAAATTTAAGGCATAATAAAAGTTTCATATGAAAAACTTTGGAGGAGAAAGTTGAAAAATCGTATATAAAAGTTGAAGCATAATAATATTTTCATATGAAAAAATTTGGTGGAGAAGTTTGGTTATTAAATTTAATGGTTAATAACATCTAAGATATGAAAAGGTTTAGTGGAGAAAATATAACTACAGAATACTTCATTAAGAACTTTCATAGTACAAAGTGTATTGTGAGAACACAAAGATTTAACAAAAATATGCCTATAACATAATTAGTTCCCAAGGTTTACACAAAAATATTGAAAATAAAAACTAAGTAACACACCCCAATCTTACTGAGAGGGGTTACCTTATTTGTTGCTTTCTGATGAACCATTATTGGATAAAGAACTAGTTGACGTTTCTGAATCACTTGATGACTTTTCATCTACTAGGGAAACCCCTTTCAGACGATGTTTTTCTATGACACGCTCCCAAAAAATTCTCGGCTTTAAGTTGGGAAAGCCTTCATGAATTTCTAATATTAAAGTATATTTGATCATCGCATCACTCTCTTCCAAAAGAGAGATACAATCAGCAACATACTTGTCTAATAGATTGTTTCTCAGCATTGAGTTTTTCAATCTCTTTCACGGCCTTCTCAAACTATGTTTTTGTTCGAGGACAAGAATCAGATAGTCCATCAATAAGGGTATTCCGCTCAACATCTTTAGTAACAAACTTCTCCCGCTCATTGTCGAACTCATCCTTTTTTTTTCAATTGAGCATCAATCTTCGTTGCACGCTCAACAAAGAAAATCTTCTCAAAGGTAAGTTCTTCCTCCAGCTTCTTATTATTTGCCCATTTTTTGGATAAATTATTTCTCATATGATCCTTCTGATTGGTTTTTCTCTCAAGGAGAGCAGCACCCTGAAGTGATCTATTAAGCTCGTTCGCTACGAAGTTGTTCTAATAAACATCAAAATAAGCGGAGGCAGGGGAAACATTTTATATATTCTCTAGAATTTATTCTTGGTTACCTTGACTAGTGGCATACCTCCTTTGAGAAACATATTTTCTAGCAAAGTCCGAGTCGACAATGACTATTTTCTAATAGAAGGCAAGCTCGGAGCCATCATGTTATCATCTTCTTCTTCACCAATAATATTCTTCTTTCCTCTATCTTTGGAAGTATATGTTTTCTATGGACTTATAGCACCATATTTGCCACCAGGTCTCACCTAAACTACACCTCAGGTTCAAATTTGACTTCTTGTCTCCTCCTGACCTCAGTTTCCATACTACCATCACCATTAGTATCATCTCCTTCTTATTTTTCTTGTTTAAAGTCTCGTTGGTTGGGAGTCCTAGCCTTAGTGGGGAGAAAGACAAGGTGGTCTAAGCACTCAAGTCGTTTTGTACTGCATTCTATGTGGGAAACACCATAAGTTTTTTATGATTTTTGTTTTAGTCAGATCAGACCTCCAAAGATGACTCTTGGAAAAATTCGAAGGACTAAAACACCTATGGAAGTGATGAGACCAATTACATTTGGCCGAGTAGCTCAATTGTGCAAAAAACTGACTAGCTGACTCCATATGGTCCTCGAACGATTTGGAAATCCCTTTCATTCCTACTCTAAAAAAACTTTAGTAGAGTAGATAAATTGAATAAGTAAAGATAAACCAATACTATAAATAAGTACCTCGACTTGTCCACTTCAACGTAATACGATGGGGTATCTCAACAGAGATCTCAAAGCATGTCTCCCATAATCCGGAGACGAAGATGAATCTTTGGTTCCATTTTTTTAGCTTGTAAGAGACTGTTTATAATTTTGAGTATAAAGGAAAATTAGAGCTTTTAGCCACACATGTCATCCCAATAAACTACTTCATGGAAAATCCAATCTAGGCGATCCGAGAAGGTATAATGCAAGCCATAAGTGTGAACCAAATGTTGGAGCGGCTTGGGTCGCAAATACGTTTATCATATCAAAGTAAAAAATCAATTCATGATCCCAAATAGACAAAGATGTTTCCCTAACCTCAGGAAGCCAAATTTTGATGGAGTTTGGAATCCCCGTTGGTCCCTAAGGTTAATAAGTTGAAAGACTAATAACACTTTTGTCACGCCTCGGACAAGTCTGACCAGGTGCTAAGAAATATGAGGATCGGTTGGAATATTGTTACCTGAAGTGCCTACTGCTTCAGAATGGTTCTTTATGGGGGGGGGGCATTGACCGTAATATGTTATTTGAATAATTTGTAGGGATTGGGTTCTTCTTTTATGCTGACAACGTTTCTTTCTTCAGCCCTCCTCCCAATGTTGAACCACTCCTAAATTTTGTATATCCCAACTGCTTGAGATTCTTTAGGTATGAAAGGTCAAAGAAAGCATTTAGTGAAGTAGTATGTTTCTCTCTCTCTCAAAAAAAGTTTTCTTTATCTCTCTAGATATGACAAATACAAGTAACTTTAAAATTAAGAATGTAATCAAGTATTTATAGAGAAAGTGTGGGCTTCTAATGGTTACGAAAGTCCAAGTAAACAAAAAGGGCTTCTTAGATAACCTGTACCTAAGAAAGACGAAGAGTTTTATGGAACAGTTACTACACCTGTAATCCAAAATAACGTGTATCGAGAAGGGTAAAGGTTTTCTAATATGAGTTTTCATCTAAAAATACTTTTGGATGCTATGTTTTATGTGTCAGGGAGCATTCAACACATTGAAGCAAATAACTTCATCAATCTAAAATTTTCTGACAAGTAGACAGGATGTAACATGCACGCTACCTGTAAAAAACTACCCAAACACGCAACCTAAAACAAATGATGTATGAATATAAACTCATCATCACCAATACTGAAGTCACGAGCCTGAAGAAGTACATGAGAAGAATAACCCGATGAAGTGTCTAGGGAAGAATAATTCGAGGTGACCTTGTGGAAGAATTATCCGAGGAGACATGTATATAACATACTTGGATAGAGAGTTACTTTGGATTTGGTAGATTGGTATAGGTAAGAGGACATATTGAATAAGCATGAGCCTACCAGCAAAGGATAAAGTGATATAATCTTATTCTAATATCTTACTCTCTTTTTTTGTTACCAAGTCACCAAAGATATTAATTTTGTTGTTAAAATTATATGTGATACCAAGGTATTTGAATGGAAGAAGACTATGCCTAAAACCAATCAATGTTTCTGATTGTCTGATTCTTATATCAGCCATTCTTGTGGAAGTGTAGAATTTTTCTTTTTCTTTATTAATGATCTGCCCTGACTAGTCTTGGTTATTTAATGCTATAAGAAGAAGTGTTAGCCAAGGTTGAGAAACCATATATGATATAGTAAGTAGATCTATATAACTTCTCGATTTAAACCTCATTCAAGCTTGTTATCTAGTAGTCTCCTAATACATCTTATAAGAAATCCCTCAGCTATAATAAAGATTCTTTGTGATAAAGGATCCTCGTTGCCTAACACATTTGTTTGATTTGAAAAAAAAACCCTTGTACTCACCATTAACCATGGCATAGTAGTTTATGGACTCAATGATTTTTAATATCAGATTAAGAAACTTTTGATCAAAACCAAATGATTTAATGATTTTTATAATGAAGACGAAATATAATCTCTCAAATGCTTGTGACATATTTATTTTTAACACTAAGTTTCCACCTCTTACCTTATAATTCAATTTATATGCTACTTCTTGAACAAGAAGAATGTTGTCATGGAAATTTTTACCATTGACAAAACCTCCTTGCTCATTTGATATAAGTTCAGGTACTAAAGAGGCTAGTTTATTGTTTAATATCTTTAAAAGGATCATGTTTAGCATTGTACATATGCTTATTGTCCTGAAGTCATTCCAAACTTGAGGATGATCTGTTTTAGGAATTAAACATATTCAGGTAGC
Source organism: Limnanthes douglasii subsp. nivea (assembly GCA_036936605.1). Lineage (NCBI taxonomy): Eukaryota > Viridiplantae > Streptophyta > Magnoliopsida > Brassicales > Limnanthaceae > Limnanthes > Limnanthes douglasii. Next base: position 322,182,030 of record JAUPFV010000003.1, read on the forward strand.
ATGAATACCTATAAAAATTGGGTGATTTTTTGAGAAATCCATACAAGCTTCCCACAAGTTCTTATTTATAATATGCCAACAGTGTTGAAAAAATTTGACAGCGAATTCATCAATCCATGTAACATTATTTGGACTAAGAGACTTAATAATATAGTGAATTTTTTATTTTGTAGGTAGTAAGATTAGCAACCTATTGTCGTCCTCGGTTATGAGATTGGGTATAATCAGATCAACGTCTTCAATCTTTGCTTAGGGAGTGTGAGTAATAAGAATTTCCTTAAAATAATCAACTATTGATACTTATAATTTTTCTTGTTCTTGAATTCATCGACCATTTAAGTGAATACCTTTTATTTTGTTCATTTTTCTCTTTAATTTAACAAAACTCTGAAAATTGACTATATTGTTGTCTTCATTCTTAAGCTAGTCTGAATGACTTTTTTTCTCCCAGAAGGCATCCTCTTTAGCTAAAAGTTAAAGATGAACCGTTCTAGCTTTTGGAAGATTAACTTTATCTTTTGAACTTTTAGAGTTTTTGTAACATATTTCTTTAAATTTGACTCTCTCTTCACCTTTTATGATTGAATCAAATAAGTTCCCGAACACTTCTTAGTTCCAACTTATTAGGTTTTTTACCTTTTAAACTTATGCCATAATAAATGAATTGGAGGATCATGCATTTATTCATTCTAGTTTTCTCTTACCATGTCAAGAAAGTTAGAGTGTGAGAACCACATGTTTTAAAATTTAAAGCTTAACTTAGTCTTGGAATTATATTTTGATATATAAATACTTACAAGAGTATGATATGACCCTGTTTTTGAGAGGTGTTTTACCTTAACATTTTTTAAACAAATGAGACCATATAAGGTTATAAATAACCTTGTCTAAACTTTTCACTTCATGTTGTTAGTCTAGGAAGTATCTAGAGCCTCAATACCTAACATATTCCAAGCCACAATGCTGAATAGCGTTGTTGAAATCCTTAGTACTTCTTCAGCATAAGGTAGAGAGATATAGTTTCTCCTCAGAATTAGATATAGAGTTGAAATCTCCCAACACTATCCATTCGTGAGTTTGGACACATAGCTCTCTTCAACTGTTCTAAAGAGTTATCATTTTGGTTCCAATGCACCTTGCTTATACAATAGTGATAAAAATCCTTATCTAAAGTCTTATATTTGACTTTTTAAATGAAGGAATTTATCTTGGTTTTTCTGTTACTTCAACTGAATATTCATCCTTCCATATTACCCATATTTTATCGTTGATATTTTTTGTACTAAAATGAAAGCCTATTTGTTTAACTAAACGTAATTGATCAATGATAGTTCTAGAAATGTTTGGGACCATATTTTTCTACCAAATAAGGTCATTAGCTTAGAGAGAGAAACATAGGATTGTAGAGAGAGAAAGTGGTAAGAGTAAATACTATATGAAATGTTCGCCCACCCACAAAAAAAACTTTCCTTATAGTAACAGCGGTGGGTCTAATTCTATATATTTTTCCTACTTAATTTTATTCTTACCCTTTTATACACTTATTTTCCCATATTATTATTTATATAGTAGATCCTTATTATTTACCAATCTATCACTATTGTTATACATTATTACCAATACATTAGCTCATCATTTGATCACGTCAATCCAAAATGACTGAGATATTTTACTTCATCATCAATCACCATAAGTCTTCTAATGTCATGAATTGACTATTTTCCATCATTTTAATTTCTTTAAGTCTTCTTATTGTAAAACTGTTCCCAAGCCCTCTTGAATTTCATTTGAATATATTAATAGTAATTTAGAAGTGGTAAAAAGGGTCTGTCAGACCTTTTAGATAGCATGGCTTTGGTTGAAAAAGGGCCTTTCATATTTCTAGCTATAGATTTTTTCATTTTCTTACTCCAGATTTTTTTAATGTTTTTTTGTCAAGTGTTAGTCCTTTTCTCACGCAAGTATACGCGGTCAAATAGTAGCAAGTAATAAGTAAGAAAGATCGTTCCCACGAAGACTAGGTGTATAAGACAAGAATTCACTTATGCAACAACGTATGATTATTAAACTAATGTTTGAACGAGTAATAGAGTATGAATGTAACTAAACAAATCAACTAACGAGATTATCTAACGAGTTTACTTATGGGAGAGAAAACATGGAACCATAACTTCATTGTTTATTTTACTCAGAGTATTAATATACTTAATCAATATGTAAGATAACTACGATTACTAATCAGATAACACGAAATCAGAATACGCTACCTTTCAGTACACGTAAACCAAACCACTTAAACAACCACAAAGAGATATCAGTTAAGCAGACACCGCTTGCATAACAATCCTATATGTCTATATGAATTGAGGTACAATTGTTTTTAAGCACAAGTTATATATTTCAATTACATAGGGTAATATGATATGGTTAATGACATATTACGAATCATGAACAATCACAATATGAATCATTCAAGAACCTGTGCTAGCATGACAAGTTCTAAACCCTTAAATCCACTTCCGCATTCATTAAAGATTAACAAACTAGATGTTCGCGACGCATCTAACGATAAACACAACCATACTAGGTAACCGATAAACATATCTCACAAATCAATTAAGCAATAAACCCTAAATATTATTCAAACAAATTCGCTAAGGTTCCATGACAACGATTAGTTCATATTTGACCAAATTATCATCATGGGTGCAAAAGTTAACATAATTTTATAGAAATAATGTAAATAACGAATAAAAGTTTAGAGAAAGTTAAACCGAACAACTGCCGTAAGTATCGTCTGACAGAAACACCAATCGGGAAACTACCGTAGTCGTCGCCGCGTTTTGATCTCCGTCTAGTAGCTGTTGCCGATCGAAAACGGCAGTAGCTGTCACCTGCGGCCTCTCAAAAAACACCAAAGCAACTGCCTACCTCCTGCCGTCTGGTTGTATGTTGCCGCTGCCGAAAGAAAACAATAAAATAGGTTGCTAACCCCTCTTGCAAAAATACCGTCAGCGTTGGGGAATATTATATGCCGATCAAAATGTATAGATGTGAACGACGTGACGATTGAATTGTTTTACTCTCGCTGAGCTGAGTGCTGCCAAATAGGAGCACGAGGGAAACGATCGGATCAGATCTTTGGTTCCTCTCCATCCACCGCCTCCTCGGTTTCTTATCGTATCTTTTCAGATCTACGGTATAGATTCCAATGTACCAAGACTACCTGGCGGTATAATATCTTTCTAATTTTTTGCTTTTTATTGCAGGTCCTGTCCTGGCGTGTGCAGCTCGAGGAGTTCTATGGTAGACGTTTGGCAGCTGACACGGATGACCATTCTGTAGGACCGATACACTTCTACTTTGCGAGTCTGGTCTGCAATTTTCTATTTGATCGTACCTTATGTTATTTCATTTAGATGTGATTGTATACTCGGGGTATGCCCGAGTTTTCTTGTATGAACCCTATTTCAATTAATTTAAAGCTTTATTTCACCCAAAAAAAAAGGTTTGTGGACCTAATTTGTAGCATTTTAACTATTATCCTATTATGGGGCTTTGATTTAATAAATACTAATTTTAATAAAAAAAGTGTTTAAAGTTTTAGAAAAAGAGTGTTAAAAATGTCTTTTTTCATGTTTACAATTATTTTTCCGTCATTAAAAATGTTCTTTATTAAATTCATGGTTTTAGTGGAGTAATACTTATTAGATTCTTAGTATTTTACCTATGTCTTTTACTCTGCCCCGATAAAAGATGAATTAACTTTTTAAGGTATTGTTTATTACTATATTTTGTGATGATAACTTTATTTCGACCGCGATTGAATTAGTTTATAAACGTATTATTTTCTTCAATTTTTTTTATTCATAACCTAATGAATGTTTTAAAATATTTTTTGTGTAATTAATTGAAGGTTTTTTGGTTTAAGTTTGTTAATTTAAGAAAACGTGAAATATTTGGGGCAATAATGGAGTTTTAAAGTTAAATTTAGATCATGAAGTAAAAATTAACAAAGAATATGAAAGTTTTATGTATTGGACAATGACTATCCCTCATTATTCTTTGACAAACATACTCAATTTTCCATTCTCAATTACTACTTGAATTCTTGTTTCAAAGATATACAATTTTGAGTATCGTGTCTTGTATCGGTGTGATACTTACAAAAACGAGTATTACGATTCTTCCTCGGTGTCTGGATGGGTAAGGGCCTTCGGAATTGTGAATGACTCTTGGTCCTGTCGTAAATTTTTGCCGTGTTCTCAATCAATTCTGTAAAATAACTAAGTGGAACCCATTGATTTCCTCTAGGCCTACATTGTTGGCCTTGATGAGATTGATTCGACGTGTGTCGTCGAGAACTCTGACCAGAATTCTTCGAAGGATTATTAGAGGAGGCTTGTAATTAACCACAAGCATGTGGCTAGAAAGTGATCATAAATGGTTTATCCTATCGAGGTCGCCTTAACAATTTAGTTTCCTCCATTGTTATCAATTTCCAAACTTGGTTCAACAAACCATCCTAAGTTTTCGCTTTCTTTCTGGTGATTGTATCAGCCAATTCTCCGATTAACAGCCTTTGCCTAAGGGAAGCTATGACCATTTGTTCAAAGAAATAAACCAACTTATCTTTCATGTTCACGAACGACAGAACATATTCTTTTAAACCTTCATTTGGAAGTTGGTGACAATGAATTATGGTTTATGCTTTTCCTCTAAGTTCCTTTCTTCTCACAAACTGCCTTTGAAAAGCCATCAAGAACATATCAATTTATTGTATTGACCCATCTGGGAGTCTATTGTACCACTTCAAAGCGATGCACTTGAAATTTTGAGAGAAAGATTTACATAATAACTTATTATCATCATTATCATCGATACTCATCATGAAATTATTTAATTATTTAAGATGATTATCCGGATTCTTACTGTCGTCGTATTTATCCATTTTAGATATATCAAAGCTCTAAGGAGGTGTTCGCACACAATCTTTGCTGACAAAGGCGACTGTCTGCAATTTTTCCCCTGGCTAAACCAATGCTCTTCACCATAATTAACAAATATACTGGGTTCAGATCTGATTGTGAACTGATCACTTAATAATTGATATATACTATGTATTGTTGACCATTTGATTTTTCCCCGCTAGTCTTTCTTTTTGCCTTTGTCTTTCCGATGTTTGTTCTCTAAGGCTTCTTGCTTCTCCGACCGCTTATTTCAATTATGAATATTTTTACATCGGAGTTTATCATGCTGCTTATTTTTCTTATGCTTTTGATAATGATCACTGCTTGATGAGGACAGCATACATTAGATAAAAATATGTAATTTTTATTAGACTCCGAAGAGCTAGAATCACCTTTGACTTGAGGCTCTCTTCTAGAAACCTAGTGGTTTTTAGGAGAAAAATCCTCTGAAACCGGTTTCATATAACTTGGAGGATTTTCATCCAGCACAACCAAATCTTTCTCAGCTTGTCTACGTATTCCAAAAACTTCAATTTCTTTGCATAACTCAATAAGATCTTTTCGCCCGTAATATTTATTCTTTCTCGTGGTTCTCGGATGATACTCGAATATTTTATTCTTCTACCATGATCTCTTCATTAACAACGAGAGAGGTTCAAATGTACCTCGTTCTTCATTATCTGAAAGAGTTTGAAAAAATTGTTATTTTTCAAGCTTTGTATTTTGTTATCCAGGTGCTTGTGCTCCCACTGTGGTTGGCAATCTGATGAGGTAAAATATGTAGATAGAGTATTTTAGTGATTTAGAAATGGAGTATTAATTATTTTTATAGAGAGTAGAGAGGTAATCTAGCTGCTTATTTAATCTTAGAGGTAATTTCAGTTCAATCTCTTAAATGATGTTTGTAATAGTATTTATACTTCGATTTTGGGTTAAAGAATCATACGGGTCGGGTCATGCTTATGGGTCAAACCTCAAAATCCTCATAGCCTATTTGACCAAAATTCGATTAGTAGCTTCAAAACCCTGATAGTTGAGCTTAAAATACATAATACAATAGTGAATACATAATAAAAATTAGATTAAAAAAAACTCAATATATATATGAAAACTGTATATTAGTAACTATATTGTAAAAAACAAATACTAAAACTAAATAAACATGAAAAACAAGATTAATAGATTGGAAAATGAAATAAAAAATCAGAAAAAGTTCATAAATATAAAAACAAATTCATTTTTGCACCATATGTAGATCAGTTATGTACCTATGGTGGTGTATTGATGGTGCACAACACATGCACCATGGTGTAGGCTTTACGCGCTAATTGTTCACAAGAGCAGCATTATTGGTGTCGTTCGTATTCCTGTTGATTCCGGCTGGAAAGATAAAAACTAAAAAATTAAAAATGATTGAAAAAAAATTAAAAAAGACATCTCGGTAGAGAAAGAGAATGATTGAATTTGTTCACCACGGTGGTTGAGAAGCTTACTTCGCAGGAATTCGTAAAAAGATAACGAAGAAGAAAGAAAGTGAGAGAAATGATAGTCAGAGTGTTCTGTTGAATGAGTGTATAAGTTTTGATCGCATAATTTTTTTATATATTTCGATAAGAGTAATTTTATATAAAAAAAGAATAGAATTATACCACTTTCATGTGAACTTAAAATTGGATGGGATTAAAAACCCATTTAGGTGAACTTAGTTTGATCCATAAAAAATAGCCTAAACCTTATTGTTAATAAACAAAGAGAGAAAAGAGAGAAGTAGCCGCAAATAAACGGCCAGGGTTTCTAATAATTAGAAAGTGTATATTACATAGAGTCTAAATCTATTATTTATAGATAAACTATATGGGCTAATAGGCTTATGCCTTATATCTCTAACGCCCTCTCTCAAACTAGCTGCTTATTCTTGCATTGTGAGTTTGTTACACAAAATAAAAACCAAAATTGAAACATCAACGAATCAAAACAAAACATCAAAACCAAAATCGAAACGTCAAAATCCAAAAATCAAACTCCAATCTTCAAGCTCCAATCTTCAAACTCCAATCGTCAAGCTCCAATCTCCAAACTCCAAAACTCAAAACTAATCCAAACGAAATCCAAACACCAAACAAATCTAAACGAAGTCAAGCAAAGCCAAACAAAGCCAAAACAAAACCAAACAAGTCCAAACTAATCCAAACAAGTCCAAACAAAGCCAAACGAATCCAAACGAAGCCTAACCAAGCCAAACGAAGCCATAATAAAGCCAAACAAATCCAAACAAATCCAAACGAATCCAAAACAAATCCAAACGAAGTCAAACGAATCCAAACGAAGCCAAACAAATCCAAACAAAACCAAACGAAACCAAACGAAACCAAACGAAACCAAACGAAACCAAACGAAACCAAACGAAACCAAACGAAACCAAACGAAACCAAACAAAATCAAACAAAATCCAAATGCCAAATTCAAATACTAAATCCAAATCCAATCAAACCCAAAATCCAAAATCAAACAAGGTCCGAATTCCAAATCTCAGTGGTCCAGCAAAATCAAATCCAAATCCAAATCCAAATACCAAACTAATATCCAAAAACCAAACTAAATTCAATTTCCAATTTCTAATTGCCAATTTTAAATTTCCAAAATCAAAATCAAAATCAATTTGAATTCACGGTTTTACCAACAAGACTGCTGCACTGTTCCAGTTGTGATTTCTCCCAAACTGTAGCACCGAATCATAATCCGACCAGTCATATTGAAGGGTTGGATGTCCTGAACATGCTCTCCAAAATTCAGTAAAAACGGACATCGTTTGCCTTTTGATCGGACCGTTTTATTGGAGCTGCACACAACAAATCCGAAAACCGAAAACTATATATATTCTGACGAAAAGCAGATCAAAATTTCCAACACAAATCCAATCTAAAAACAAGATAAAAAATTGGAAATCACACGAAAGCAGATCCAAAACAATATCAAAGTCCAACAATAATATAACTCTCTATCGGATTTTAACATGCTCTGTCAAGATCAATACCAATACATAATCCAAAATTGTCGAACATATCCAAGATTTCTAAATAAATCCAATTCCAAACCGAAATCCAATACTACTACGAAATTGAATACCTGGTAGATCTACAAAACAGGGGGATCTCGACGGTTCCCCGATCAGATCAACCTGGCTCTAATACCATGTTAATAAACAAAGAGAGAAAAGAGAGAAGTAGCCGCCAATAAACAGCTATGGTTTCTGATTATTAGAAAATGTATATTACATAGAGTCTAAATCTATTATTTATAGATAAACTATATGGGCTAATGAGCTTAGGCCTTATATCTCTAACACTTATATTTTTTTGCCAGGTTTCCCACTAAATTGCTTATTTAATTCTTTATTACTAAGGAACGCGACTACGATCTATCCTTCGCTAGCATAAAATACTATTTTTATTTTTGTATATTTTTAAACATAAATGATTTATAAGTATTGGAGTCGGGGATTAAATATTTTAAAGCGTGAACTACACATAAATATCCAACCAAGTATTTTATTATTAATTAATATCTAAAAATAGATGAGGATAAAAATTCAAAAACATTTTTTTTGAACTATTTTTTAATATTTTAAAATGTCCGTAATTTTTAAACCGTAGTTCTAAAAAATCCAAAAAGTACCATCGGTTTTTTTTAAGAAGAACAAAACTAGATCCGTTAATGATAATTTTTTATTAGTGTTGGTCCTAACATGCGAGACCACGCACAAAAAACATGCAACACAAAGCATAAATAAACATGTTAAACGATAAAGATGCGAGACTAGGGGTGTGATAAAAAAAATCAATAGATCTAGTTTTTTTCGTCTTTAAAAAAATATTCGGTCTTCCATGATTTACTATGTCTCATTTCACATGATTTAATAATGTTTGGTCCCTCAACTTTATTACGGGTTGTCTCGCATGATGGATTATGTCTAGTCTCTAATATTTTTTATATCTAGTCTCGCATGATTGATTATGTCTTGTATCACTTGTTTTTTTTATGTATGGTCTCGCATATTTATTTATGTCTAATGTCACTTATTTTTTATGATAGGTTTTGTAAGTTTCGTTAGCTTACTTGCTGAAACAAAATTCATCAATAAATCTAGTTTTGTTCGTTTTAAAAAATCAAAGCCGGTGATTTTTTTTTCAAACTCCTATTTGAACGATAAGGACGTTTAAAAAAGACAATAAAAAATAAAAGTTTGGTTTAAAAATTAAAAGACGTTACCCCGCTGATGAAATACGGTACATGAGGCATTATTAAAAAAAGTTGGCATTGAATGGTAGTTAAATACAAAAAATAGAGCAATATTGAAATCTCAAGTACTGAATGGCAGTTTAATTAATGACAATATCATATTTTGAAAGCTTAATATTTGTGAAAATGGTGTTGAAAAAATTGAGAAGAAATTGGGTGACAATGGTGATAACCAGGCTAAAAAAATCGGAGTCTCGTTTACATACCCAAATAAGAGGGTCAAAACGTTTATATTTGGAGATAAGCTAGTTCGCAACGAAGAAAAATATATAAAAAAGACCAACTAGTTAAACGTTATTGATAAAAGAAAAGTGTATGGTTTTATCCAAACGACACTTCAAAAATTAAAAGGATACCAATGAACACAGTAGATTAATTAAAGACTGATGATCTTTGACGAAGGATTATCATTCAGTTTGAGATTTGAGTTTAAAAGCATTTAAAGTTTGTTCCATTCTTCCACACCACTTTCTCTCATTCAAAATTTACAATTTTGCAGGCTCATGGTATTTGAACAATTCACTAGAAAAAAGAAGTGGAGACCTCTGATTGTAAGTACAATTCCTCACCACAAGCTGGACGATGTCTAAGGTATGTAAGAAGTGGAATCGATCATGGATCGTCTTCTATTAAAATCCCATCTTCAACCTTTTGATATTCTTTGACAAGTTTGGGAACTTAGTAATCTTGATGCACCCTCTTAATTTAAAATGTATTAGAGAGTTGAGATGTTCAGTTGAGATGTTGAATTGATAGTGGGATTTCCACCAAACTAATACAACCTTTATAATTCACATATATGAGGTTTTTGAGATCTGTTATGAATGGTGGGATCTTTTTCAAAGTCTTACAGCCTTCTAGTGACAAATGTGTGAGATTCTGAAGATATTGTATGGATGATGAGATTTTTCTCAAACTATCACAGCCTGTGAGATCCAATTCTTGGAGATTCTCTGCTAGGGAGAGATCTGGGATTTCAGTCAATTTGTAGCAGTATTGAAGACGGAGAACTTTCAAGCTTTCAAGATTCTGCAGCAATTTAACAAGTCTGTATTAGAGTTGATAAAATCACTAAAAAAACAAAGGCATTGGGGCTCTAATTAGGACTAATGATATAAGTATTCAATGAGAGTTATAATTATAACATTTGGATGAGCACCTTTAAAGTATTCCAAAAAAAAATTAAGCGGTTAGTTATTGAATATTCAAAATTAAAAAATTTATTTTTATTTCTCTTGAGGTTATTACAAAACGAGTCCGTTAAACTTTTTCTAACAATAAATTATTATATTTATGAATTCATTACAGCTATAAACATATAGGATTGGACTATGGTTTACAAATTATATGTAGGTTTCTGTGAGCTTCTAACTAACACACGGTTAAAATCTTTATTGAAATCTTTAAATTATCGATTTGGAAAGTAGTAATGAGATATGAGTTGAGTGTTTGACTTCTGCTTGTGTGAAATATACTTTATTATTCACTTAGCAATCGACATAGATTAAATCAAATATTATAATTGAAAAAGCATAGATATGACATGAATATAAGAAAAAGCAATTTTGTTTTTTGAGAAATACTCATGAACTTCATCCTATAAACAAACCAAATAGATAGTAAACCTTACTTGTGTTCCACTCCAGAGTTGTTTGAATTGTCCATGTGATATGTGTACTTCAACGAGATTGTTAAAACTAGATAGTCCATGCAATCGGCTTGTATGGCAATCAAAATACTTGAGTCCATCAGGTAATGATTTAAAGCTTTTGGGAACGCGGATTTTGGAATTACCAGGCCGAGAACGAGACGAATTTGAATAAAACATACCAAGGATCTTTGCAATGCCGCTGCGACGGCGAATTACGGAATTATCAGACGGAGAATATGATGAATTGGAATCGATAATTCTGAGGAACTGAAGTTCATCCATCTTTGCGAAAGTTTCAGAAGTTAAGCCGTTCACCTTTACTTCTGACATATCAAAATTTATACATCTAATCTTCTCCGTCCCCTTAAAAAAAGACAATTAGCAACTTAGTGTATAAACCAAACATGAAAGGAAGAAGGTTGATAGACATGATTTCTTACTGTGTTTCTTCTCAATACATCACACACATCCTCGTGGCGCCATAGCCTGCTTCTTGATTCATTAATGGCAATATTCAGACCCATTAGTTGTACCAAATCATGCATTTCGACCGCATCAACGCCAACATTTGAAGTTATGTCCGTGATTGATTTGGTTATGGGACTAATGTATATAAGAGACTTGTGAATTAGATCGTCGATTCCCAAAGGCACAGCCGAATAACAACCAGCAAGTACATTTTGAACCGTATTATTACTTATACCTTTAAAGAAACATGCAATATCAAGAAATATCTCCTTCGATTCAACATCTAGGCTATCATAACTTGTTTTGAACACATTTGAAATTTGCGGAAGAGGAACTTTCTTTAACTTAATCAATGCACCTTCCCAAAGTTGACGTTGAACCTTCCCACGTAAGGATAAGCCAAGCGCTCTAAGTACCAGAGGGACACCTTTTGCATATTCTACCATCTTGTTTGAAATCTCCGGGTATGGCATGATTGGGTCTTCTGGGTATAAGGCATGATAACTAAGAAGCTCCAAAGCATCCTTGTCATCCAACAACTCCATTTCATAAACATTTTTGATGTCATGAGCCTCAAGAACTTGTCTATCCCTTGTAGTTACGATAACTCTACTTCCTCGGCCAAATTGTTGCCTCCCACCACGCTTGCCAATCAATTTTTCAAGATATGATGAATCATCAACATCGTCAAGAACCACAACTACTTTTGTACGCCTTAGCCTATCGTTTGTGAAGGAATCTCCAATATGAGGTGTGGGTTTGTTCAATATGTCGTCATTTAACAGGTTAGAAACTAGATTACCTCTCATACTACCTAAATCTTCTTTTTTTGTTTTTTCCCTTACATTTTCCAGAAAATAATAGCTCTCAAATCTGCCGGATAAGTGTTTGAAAACTTCTTTAGCAATGGTAGTCTTACCGGCACCGGCCATTCCCCAAATTCCAACAATACGAAAATCATCTGGTGATTCTTCAATCCGTAATAACCTCATGATATTATCAATTCGCGACTTTGTTCCTATTAATCCCTCAGAATCACAGTCATTATTGGAACCTTTTTGCAAAACATCCAAAACATAATCTACGATGGAGTCTACGAGAATATCATCTCCTCTGGGGGTGCAAAAAGTAATAATAAGTAAGACAGAAAAAAGAACAAAATAATCTTCTAGAAACTTACAAGTCAGTAGTTTACCCAAATTTGATTGATTCCCAACCAGATAGTCTGCCTGCATCTTTTAAAGCAATTCTCCATTCCTCCTTCTTGCTCTCATATATATTTGGGAGTCTATCGAATGAACTTCCAAATATACCAGTTTGATTCCGTACATTAGTGGGTTGTGCATGATCAATAAAGACTGGTACAACTATCTGATTCAGTGTCTGCCTGCACTCGAGAATCTTCACGAGCTCATCCAAGCACCATTTTGAATCCGCATAGTTTTCCGTGAAAATTATGAGAGCAATTTTGGATCCTTCGATTGCTCTGATGAGTGCTGGAGAAATCTCTTCTCCTCTCCGTAGTTTATCGTCATCGAAGAACGTCTGAATCTTCTTACTTCGCAAAGCTTTGAGGAGAAAACGGGTGAACCTGATACGACTGTCTTGGCCTCTGAAACTGAGGAAGACATCGTATCTAGGCGAAAGTGATGAAGAAGAAGACGCCATAAAATATGAAAAGGTAAATTTAGAAGCTTAAAAGGATTGGTTTATCAAAATCAAACTTGGTTGCTCAAAAAACTTTACTTAGATACAAGATCTTATAGCCAAAGGGGATTGAAGGATGAGTTTGACTTTGGTGACCTTCGTAGATATTTCTTGGACAACACCGTCATTTGATTTAATTTAGTGGCACTGTATTTATTACATGCAGACGACTTGTTTTGATATTTCATACCATTCAAGTTGAATAACAAAATGAGCCTTTATACAGTTATTTTAGGAAACTTTATTAGATCCATAACCTTAACCCTTATTTACACTGGTTGTATTATATAATGCTGATATTTTATTTTATGATGAATCGATGTTTCCTTCAAATTATAAGATTTTTTTTCTAATATTTTGCTTCGATTTATAAAAGAAGGTATTTTTTTTTCTAAAATTATTGGGTTTTATTAATGCATTTTTGAAAATTACAGGGGTCTAGCAGAAAACTTGAAAAAGAGACTAATTATAAAAGGAGGGAAAACGAAATTTGAAATCTAACCTTTGGCTCTCAGTTCCAAACAACCAAGAACTTTCGCAAGCTTCCAAAAATTCAAAGAATGAAGTCAAATTGATAACTCATAGCTTTGAAGTCTTTATTCATCCTCCATGTTCCTCAAATAACATAATCCAATACTCTCAAGAAAAACAATCGCTCTCAGTTCATTTGGAGCAGAAGAATTGTTGAAGTTCATGTCTTCTTTCGATCTCAACGTATGTTTTGCTACCCAGTCTGCCACTTTGTTTTATTCGTGAAAAACATGTTTTATCGTCATATCTGAGGATATCAGATTGCAGCAGTAACTAATAAGAGGATCCAGAAACCAAATCGACTTCCCACTGCTAATCAAGTCAATCAGAATGCTAGAATCTACTTCAACATCCACACTCGTAATGCCTAGATATTTACACATTGACAGACCATCCATAAGAGCCATAGCTTCAACAATATCAGTAGTGTTTTTCTCATATACTCTTCTGTAGCCTATAATGATAGTTCGATCATGACTCATAATCAAACCACCACCACTTGATTTCCCAGATAGTAGAGATGCTCCGTCGGTGTTTAATTTCTAACGATTGAGTTTGGAAACTACCTATTTAAGTAAGATTGGAATCATATGCTTAGTTTTCTGAATGTTACATCCCATAAGATTTGCCACTTTGATATCATTTCCCAAGTGTCGATTCCTGATTAGATTTGCGTTGTTTAAACAAGTGAGAATGTGGATCAAATGGTTGATAAGAGTTGCTGAAGGTATCTGGATGTCCTGATATTTTTTCAAGTTTCTAGCTCTCCATATTACCCAAGCTATGATTGCAGGAATAATCGATCTAATGTTGCATATGTTCGTAGAAGAACAGTACCGTGTACGTATCATATGAGTAAGAGACACGTTTCTTGATATAGTTATACCGAGAATAGTGCTGAAATAGTTCCAAACTCACCGGGACTAATTGCATTGCACCATCACATGATTTGAAATTTCTTCGTTTTCGCAGAATTGACTTTGTGATGCCAGCTGAAGCTTCCTTCTCTGCAAATTTACATCGGTAGGTATCCAGTTCAACAAGGTTCTCCAAAGAAGAAAATAGCATTTTTTTGGGATTACTGCATTCCAGCTTTACTTGTAAAGGTTTGATTCAATTCCATGAATTCTTATAACATTTAATGTTAGATTTGTATTGAACTTTCCATCAGGTGTTAAAGCCCACATGATTCTGTCAGAACATTCACCACTGGACTGGGGACAGTTGAACTTAATTTCTCCATATTCCAGTTTCCATTAACCTAGAAACTACAAACATCAGTATTAACATCCGATTTCTTAATTATCTCCTTCATTGAAATGTATCAATGCTCTTTCAGTACACCATCTATCCCGATAGAAGTCAATATCACCACACCCAAGAACCAAAAAATAAACCTGTTAGCCTTGTCTCTGATTCCAGTGAGCCTGGTCCAAATTCTCGATATTTTATTGGGTATGGGGTAGGTATATATTTGTACTTTTTACAATAAATGGAAAATATAAGATTTAAACATAGACTTTTGTTTGATCTGAGATTAAACCATATCTTATAAGAAAATGTTTCCTATAACATTTAAATCTTCTTAATGTTGAATCCCCCTTCAGCATATGGCTTGCAAATTCTATTCCATGAAGACCAGTTTATTGTGCTCGTCTCCATCTTATTACCCCATAAAAACTTGTTGAATAAGTTTTCAATCCTCCTTATTAATGCTTTAGGAAGAATCAAATTTTGGACATGATACCGATGATTAAAACTAACCTTCCACCAAAAAGACAGTGTGTAGCTATCCCAATCAGTAATCCTCTCTCTAATTCTTGAAACTAAACTGTCAAAGTGGCTAATCCTACTTTTGTTGCTGATTATAACCCCAAGATACTTGAAAGGCATAAAACTATGTTTCATCCCCAAGTTTCTTTTAGTAACAGTGATCAATGGATTTGTCATGTTCTATGCAACAATTAGCTTAGACTTGTCTCTATTAATAATTTGACCATAAATATTTTGATAGTGTGACACGAATTAAGTGACTTTTGAAAGAGAGGCAACAGAGCCGTTGCAGAAGATAATGAAATCGTCTACGAAAGTCAAGCAAGGTATGGCTTGATTACCTCTTGCTTTATATCTTACAGTAGTATGATCTTCATTAATCTTCTTTAGACCTTGAACCATATACTCCTTAGCAAGAATAAACAAGCTGGGGGACAGAGGGTCCCCCTGTCTCAGCCCTTGATTTGACCTGAATAAGTCTTTGATAGCACTATTGATTATTAGGGAGAAGTGATTGTTCATTATATTGTTTTTTGTGAGATCATTAAAGCATACATTAAACCTAAAAGCCTCTAGAATTTCAAAAAGAAACCTGTGAGAGAGCCTATCAAAGGCCTTCTCTATATAGATCTTTAGTATAATGTTGATGCTATCCTTTGTTTTAAGATTTAAGTCATAACATAGCTCTTGAGTGATGAGTATGCTTTCATGGATACTTTTTTCCATGACAAAAGCTCCTTGCTCCTCAGATATCATCATGGGAAGAATTATGGCCAACGTCTAGTTGATAATTTTTTAGTAAATTCTGTTAAAAAGAGTAGATAAGCTTATATGACGAAATTTCTTTAATTCCTACAAAAGGTGACCTTAGGTATCACGAATATCACAGAATCAAGAACACCAGTAGGTATTTTACTTCCTTTAAAGAATTCTTTGATTGCTGCACACAAATCTTCAGCTATTATAGTCCAACACTTCTTATAAAATATCTCGTTGAACCCATCAGGTCCAACAACTTTATTAGGATTAAGCTCACATACAATCGTGTAAGTTTCATCATCAGTAGGAGTTTCAACAAGCTTGGCATTGTCCTCTGTAGTAACAAGCTTAGGGATAACGTTAGTAATATCAGAAATATCATTATAGTCAGCATTATTATCAGAAACATTTAAAAGGGTATGAAAGTATGAGATAACTGAGTTGGTGATAGACTCTTGATCCTCCAACCAGTTGCTCCCATCCAAAATTCTATGGATTTTATTCATTTTAGTTGTTTTTCGAAAAAATTGTGAAAAAGGTGGTATTCTTATCACTATCTTTCAGCCAAGAGGTGTGAGTGTTTTGTTCTCAGAATCTTTCCTCCCTAGCCAACAACTCTAAGTGGCCATCTTTTGCCTTGTCCAGTAGAGTTTTATCAAAACTGTTATTTGTAGTATGGTACTTAGTTTCAATAAAAGCAATATCCTCTACAATTTGTTTTATAGCATCAAACACATTGCCGAAATCATTTTTGTTATAGAGCTTCAAGCCTTCTTTCATCCTTTTCAGTTTCCACCATAGATTTTGTAAATGATTCCCATGAGCATATTTAGACCAGATTCTGTCAACAGTTTCAAGGAATCTAGGATGCATAGTCCACATGTTTAACAATTTGAATAAAGGCTTGAAAGTGTCCATGTTGGATGATATAAAAACACAGATAGGTGAATGATCTGAACATGTCTTAGCCAGGTGAACCACCATAGTGTTGTCAAAATAATTGATCCATCAGTTGTTATAAAGTACATTGTCCAGTCTCTTCCACTTCCTTCCATTAGTCTATGTGTATTTGGATCCAGAAAAGCCTCCATCAGTTAAGTTACAGTCAAGAATTAAATTGCTGAAGTCATTCATTCTATTCAAACAGACTCTAGTACATGAAAGCTGCTCTTCAGTGTTAAGGGTGACGTTGAAATCACCAACAAGAATCCATTCAGTAGTATTCTCATTAATTCTTATTAAAGAATCCCATAGGTCCAGTCTATGAGTTATGTTGCACTTAGCATACACAAAAGTTAGTTTAAAATTCTTATTCAGGTTAGGATAGCTTACATTGACACTAATACACTGCTCTTTATCACAAAGAACTTCAACATTGTAATCATCAGCTTAGAAAATCCAGATTTTATTGTTTACATTGCTTAAGTAGTGACAATAACCAATCTTTTTTGCCACAACATCCAACTTAGATTCATGAACCATAGGCTCTTGAGTAACCATGAAAGCAGGTTTCTCAGACCTTTTTAATGAACTTAACCTCCTCATTTTGTGCTTGTTTCCCAGCCTTCTGACATTCCAGTTTAATAGCTTGATAGTCATTTTATAGATTTCGATTTAGCAGCCTTTACAACTACAATAGCTTGGTTGAGGTTGGGCATTTACTATTCCAGTTCCTGACTTTCTTAAATTTCTTATGTTACATATTATTGAATTTATTACCTTTCTAATCTTGTGTACGAGTACATGGCAGATTGCCTGTTGTTTCTTTGGTTAGAGAACCATCAATCTTCTCAATTTCAAACAAGGATCTCCTTTCAAGAGTGTGCAGTGCCTCCATCATTTCAGGATCATTATTACACTGCTTTACATTTTCAATGTTATAGGCAATGTCTTTTGAGGATTCTTTGTCTTCTAAAGTAACGTTTTGTATTTCATTTATGCCAAGCATAGATATTACAGTATCAATTTGTTGATAATTCTAGTCAACTTTATCCATAGGTTTCTTATCAATTATAAATGATTTGAGTTGAGGTGTTATGCCATTGTTCTTGGGACCCAAGTCGTTTTTTAAAGAGTTCTTTCATTTTCTGATAATCTTGCTTCTTCTTACAAACACTTTCATTGTGCCCAATGTGCTTGCAAACATTACGGTAACTGGGATGAAAACCAAATACAACATCGAGACTGAACTCTTCATCATCTCAAAACTTGATCTTAATGTTATTGATTAATGGTTTTGATATGTCCAGTTCCATCCAAAATTTGACGCAGTTAAACCTTGCTCTGTTAATCAGAGGGATCCAGACCTTCAAGAGAATACCCATAAACTTTGCAATTTCAAGAATTGTACCTTCATTGTACCTGAACTCGGGAAAATTGGCTATTATTACCCAGAAGGGAGTTAAAAGGCTCTCTTTGTTCGGATCAAACTAGGGACTCCACTTGAGAAACTACATAGTCACCAACTTTCCATACGTTTCGATACCAGAGTCTTTTTAGGTCTTTAGCACTTTCTAATTCAATAAACACATGCATGTAGTCCCATTGAGGCACATTAAACGGGCTGGAAAAGTTAAAATTGGCCATAAAATCTTTGATTACTTCGTATTTCGGTTTACCATAGGCAAATTTTCATATGATAGTATGTTTAGATATCCGTTGAAGACGTTTCCATTCTTCTTTCTCGAAATTAGTTGTCATATGTTCCTGATCTTGAGTAACAATAACATTTCGATGAGAAATTCTTTGACTTCTTGGTTTCATAACATCAACAAACGAATTTGTTGCATCTCGATAATCAGATGTTTTTCTATAATCATTACTATATATCGAGTTTTCAAAGGCAAAATTGGATATTACTCTCGTCCTCTAATCTGGTATTGATCTTGGGCAATCGTCTTTCGTACTCTGCTCTTGATTCCTAAAGCAAGAGATTTTTTTTTTAAAAAAAACAGAATTATCGGGCATGGATTTTATAAAACTTGGAGCAATTGGAGAAATTTCTTCTTTTTCCGTAAAAAAAGAATTCATAGCCGAAAGAATCAATCTAAATAAGATTGATCCTCAAAAGTTACCGAGGCAATTCGCTGTTATTGGTTTTCTTAACGTAGAGTTTGCCATTGAGAATTGATTCATTCTATAAGTTTTTCTTTTAAATTTTCTTTTTTAAAAGTTGCAAAGTAAATGGTAAGTAAAAAAACATGTTTTAAAAGAAACTACATACTTTCCGGTTAAATAATTTGAAGTACAATAAAAGACAAACCATCTAAATAACATCAATATCAATATTTTGCTTTGATTAGTTATAAACTAGAAAATACTAAATCCAGCCCACTAATCCATAGTTATACTCTAGCCTCTTAGTTTATACGTTTGTAATGAGTGGTATTATTAAATGGCTTAAATTTATTTTTTTATATTTTGTAACTTTCTTAGAAAAAAAATACTAGTGTTATGGATTCCCTTTCCATTGTCAATGGGTTAAATTTATTATAAAATGCCATTGTCAATTATATGTTTTAGATACTATTATGTTATGGATTCCCTTTCCATTTCTTTTTCTATATTAATTTTGCGGTAAAATAGTAGGTCAAGGCAAAAAGAGAAAAGTATTCATCTTTACTCGAGGATAGTTTAACCCTCTTCTTTTCATAATTGATCAGTTATTATATAAACTCATGGAAAAAATCAATTAAAGTATATTATATAAAAGAAATTAACTTTTTAATTATATTTTACATAAACCATCTTTTTATACGTATCATTATATATATTACATTTTTTTTATTTTCTTTTTATGTATTTTTTAAATAATATATTTCAAACCTTAATTCTCAAGAAAAAGGATTTTATACGTACCATTATATATATTACATTTTTTTTATGTATTTTTTAAATAATATTTTTCAAACCTTAATTCTAAAAAAAAAAACTAGATCCATGTATGATATATTTTAATTTGTTTTGGAATTTTGTTTTCGGAAGCCTAGTTATCATTCTCTCATATCCAGTTTTCTGGTTTGGCATTTATCATCTACGCTATATACTCGCATTTATCAATTTTATTTTACATTAGTTTCACATCTATTCTAAAACATTAGTTTATCATCTATCGTATAGTCTATATGTCTCGCATCTATCATCTAAAAATTAAGTTTAAAATCTATCATCTAGAGTTTATGATGTGCATCTATCATATCTATTTTACATTGGTTCTGCATTTATCATCTAAAAATTGAGTCTCGCATCTATGATTTCTATTTTTATATTAGTCCCGCATATATCATATAAAACATATCTCATATATCATCGAGCCTTTATGCTCCACATCTATCATTTTCACTTTACATTAGTCTCGCATACATCATTTAAAAATTAAGTATGATGATTTTATTTTATTTTTTCTTAATTTTCTTATCAACAAAGTAATCTTTTATTAATTTTGGAGAAAATTACACAGTCTAAGGCCCAAAATTTTGGCATATACATTTGATGAGAAAATAAATTGGAGGGATTTTGAAACTTAAAATACTTTAATGAAAATTTTGGCGGTAACCAAGTAGCTAGTCACCTTCATTGACTTTAAATTTTATCTTCTTTTGACCAACTAAAATTATATAAATTCATGTTTCCCAAAGATCAAAGGTCCAATCTTAGAATTAGAGAATTTTCTAAGAGAATTCTTCACACCATAGAGGTAACTTGACCTTCTGCGATTTTCTTCAGAAATTTGGTGTTGGTCAAGATAATTATTATTTTCATTGTTGATTCCTTCTTTACTCTTCAATCTTTCTCACCCTTCTTTTCTAACTTTTTCACTTGCGATTTTAGATATCATAGCTTTTGTGTTTTTCAGGATGTGTTCTACATCATTTTCTACAAAAATTTGGTGTTTGTCAAGATAATTATTGTTTTCATTATCAATTCCCTATTTACTCTTCAATCTTTCTTAGCATTTTTTTTCTAACTTTTTCATTTGATATTTTAGAATTTACAACTTTTCTGTTTTTTAAGATTTTCTCTACATCATTTTCTTTATTTTACTTCAATGTCAAGAGAATTTTAGAAATAAGAGAATCAGAGAATTTTTTAAAACAATTACATTGATAAAGTCTACAATTCCAGGTAATGATTTATCTTTGTTGTTTTTTAAATCTGTTATGTGTTCTTTAGGATCCATTTTCATTAAATCCTTGTTAGATATGTCTGAATGTTGATCAATTAAAGTTGATGTTAACCATTAGCTAATATTTCAAATAGAATATTAGAATCTGTCTCTATCTGAATTATGTTGATTTTTTAGGAATTACATATTATAAGACCACCAAGTAAGGCCTTACACTCAACAATAAGATGGGATTGTTTCCCGTAGATTATTTCAAAGACACTAATAATATTTCCTCTATTATTTCAGATAATCCCCCCGCACCACTAGTTTCTCCAGATGAGATACATGACCCATGAATATTTAGTTTGTATATGTTACGTCAAGGTAGTTTCCACTTACGGTATATGCAAATCTTTGGTTTTATTAATAAATATAAACACCCTAGTTCATATAATACTTTTGAATTATGACCCCAATAATATCTCTTGAAACAATCTGCATTGTCAAGACTTGTTAGCATATATTTAATCGGTTCAATAAAAGATTTATAGCTAATTACACTATCGCCATTTTTGTGTCATGCTTTCCATATGACCTAACTGATAATCGGAGAAATTATATTTCTTGAGTGAACATTTTTTTCGTTGACCAAAACAAGTTCCTTATCAATTGAGGAAATAACATGTTCATTACGATTAAAATACCAAATAGACCATTGAATTATTTCAAAACCTCTAAGACACCTTACATTAGATAAATAGATGTTGGACTGTTTCAAAATTATAACAAAATTTACATTTAGAAACCATGTTAAATATATTATTCTAAAGAATATAGTCGATTGTTATCGAGTTCTTCAAAGTTCTCCATAGGAGGAAAGATCATTTGGGAGAAATGGAACGATACCAAAGACATTTAAAATATCTTGAAGTCTTACATTTTTCCATAATTATGTTCCATCTATATTTTGTTTTAAAAGTCCCCAATTTTTGTTAGAGTCTATTTGGTAGAACCTTTGGTAGAATGCATCAAATTTATATTTGTAATTTTGCTAATGTGTGAAGGATTCACAATATGTCTTAAGTAATCAAGGTTTGAATGATCTACTATCCAAACTCTTTTGAATTTTTCTCCACAATACCATGAGTTATCTTTATTGTTATCAAGAAGAATAAAAGGTTGAGAAGAGCATCATATTTCAGTCCAAAAATCAATATTACCGAAACTAATCTTTAAAAAAAAATCGACTAAGTTTTTAATTTTTAATAACCTTCTCCATGTTTTGGAACACCTAGCTTTTGCTTTAACTATAGAAGAAAGACTTGAAATATAATATATTGATTGTATAAATTTGTCCCATAAGGTGTTTTAAGCTCTTAACCTGAACCAGATCTTGCAAGAAAAATTATTTTAGAAGTCCTCTATACTTCTAAGGTTTAGTTCATCTTCCTCGTAAGGTTTACAAAGTTTAGTCAAACTGATCCAATGAGTATTGAGTTTAACCAGAGGAAACGATTAAACATACTTTTAATTATGTGTATAACATACTTGGATAGAGAGTTACTTTGGATTTGGTAGATTGGTATAGGTAAGAGGAAATATTGAATAAGCATGAGCCTACCAGCAAAGGATAAAGTGATATAATCTTATTCTAATATCTTACTCTCTTTTTTTGTTACCAAGTCACCAAAGATATTAATTTTGTTGTTAAAATTATATGTGATACCAAGGTATTTGAATGGAAGAAGACTATGGCTAAAACCAATCAATGTTTCTGATTGTCTGATTCTTATATCAGCCATTCTTGTGGAAGTGTAGAATTTTTCTTTTTCTTTATTAATGATCTGCCCTAACTAGTCTTGGTTATTTAATGCTATAAGAAGAAGTGTTAGCCAAGGTTGAGAAATCATATATGATATAGTAAGTAGATCTATATAACTTCTCGATTTAAACCTCATTCAAGCTTGTTATGTAGTAGTCTCCTAATACATCTTATAAGAAATCCCTCAGCTATAATAAAGAGTCTTTGTGATAAATGATCCTCGTTGCCTAACACATTTGTTTGATTTGAAAAAAAAAACCCTTGTACTCACCATTAACCATGGCGTAGTAGTTTATGGACTCAATGATTTTTAATATCAGATTAAGAAACTTTTGATCAAAACCAAATGATTTAATGATTTTTATAATGAAGACGAAATATAATCTCTCAAATGCTCTTGACATATTTATTTTTATCACTAAGTTTCCACCTCTTACCTTATAATTCAATTTATATGCTAGTTCTTGAACAAGAAGAATGTTGTCATGGAAATTTTTACCATTGACAAAACCTCCTTGCTCATTTGATATAAGTTAAGGTACTAAAGAGGCTAGTTTATTGTTTAATATCTTTAAAAGGATCATGTTTAGCATTGTACATATGCTTATTGTCCTGAAGTCATTCCAAACTTGAGGATGATCTGTTTTAGGAATTAAACATATTCAGGTAGCATGAATACCTATAAAAATTGGGTGATTTTTTGAGAAATCCATACAAGCTTCCCACAAGTTCTTATTTATAATATGCCAACAGTGTTGAAAAAATTTGACAGCGAATTCATCAATCCATGTAACATTATTTGGACTAAGAGACTTAATAATATAGTGAATTTTTTATTTTGTAGGTAATAAGATTAGCAACCTATTGTCGTCCTCGGTTATGAGATTGGGTATAATCAGATCAACGTCTTCAATCTTTGCTTAGGGAGTGTGAGTAATAAGAATTTCCTTAAAATAATCAACTATTGATACTTATAATTTTTCTTGTTCTTGAATTCATCGACCATTTAAGTGAATACCTTTTATTTTGTTCATTTTTCTCTTTAATTTAACAAAACTCTGAAAATTGACTATATTTTTGTCTTCATTCTTAAGCTAGTCTGAATTACTTTTTTTCTCCCAGAAGGCATCCTCTTTAGCTAAAAGTTAAACATGAACCGTTCTAGCTTTTGGAAGATTAACTTTATCTTTTGAACTTTTAGAGTTTTTGTAACATATTTCTTTAAATTTGACTCTCTCTTCACCTTTTATGATTGAATCAAATAAGTTCCCGAATACTTCTTAGTTCCAACTTATTAGGTTTTTTACCTTTTAAACTTATGCCATAATAAATGAATTGGAGGATCATGCATCTATTCATTCCAGTTTTCCCTTACCATGTCAAGAAAGTTAGAGTGTGAGAACCACATGTTTTAAAATTTAAAGCTTAACTTAGTCTTGGAATTATATTTTGATATATAAATACTTACAGGAGTATGATATGACCCTGTTCTTGAGAGGTGTTTTACCTTAGCATTTTTAAAACAAATAAGACCATATAAGGTTATAAATAACCTTGTCTAAACTTTTCACTTCATGTTGTTAGTCTAGGAAGTATCTAGAGCCTCAATACCTAACATCTTCCAAGCCACAATCCTGAATAGCGTTGTTGAAATCCTTTGTACTTCTTCAGCATAAGGTAGAGAGATATAGTTTCTCCTCAGAATTAGATATAGAGTTGAAATCTCCCAACACTATCCATTCGTGAGTTTGGACACATAGCTCTCTTCAACTGTTCTAAAGAGTTATCATTTTGGTTCCAATGCACCTTGCTTATACAATAGTGATAAAAAATCCTTATCTAAAGTCTTATATCTGACTTTTTAAATGAAGGAATTTATCTTGGTTTTTCTGTTACTTCAACTGAATATTCATCCTTCCATATTACCCATATTTTATTGTTGATATTTTTTGTACTAAAATGAAATCCTATTTTTTTAACTAAACGTAATTGATCAATGATAGTTCTAGAAATGTTTGGGACCATATTTTTCTACCAAATAAGGTCATTAGATTAGAGAGAGAAACATAGGATTGTAGAGAGAGAAAGTGGTAAGAGTAAATACTATATGAAATGTTCGCCCACCCACAAAAAAAACTTTCCTTATAGTAAAAGCGGTGGGTCTAATTCTATATATTTTTCCTACTTAATTTTATTCTTACTCTTTTATACACTTATTTTCCCATATTATTATTTATATAGTAGATCCTTATTATTTACCAATCTATCACTATTGTTATACATTATTACCAATACATTAGCTCATCATTTGATCACGTCAATCCAAAATGACTGAGATATTTTACTTCATCATCAATCACCACAAATCATTGGCTCTTCAAAGGTCATGAATTGACTATTTTCCATCATTTTAATTTCTTTAAGTCTTCTTATTGTAAAACTGTTCCCAAGCCCTCTTGAATTTCATTTGAATATATTAATAGTAATTTAGAAGTGGTAAAAAGGGTCTGTCAGACCTTTTAGATAGCATGGCTTTGGTTGAAAAAGGGCCTTTCATATTTCTAGCTATAGATTTTTTCATTTTCTTACTCCAGATTTTTTTAATGTTTTTTTGTCAAGTGTTAGTCCTTTTCTCACGCAAGTATACGCGGTCAAATAGTAGCAAGTAATAAGTAAGAAAGATCGTTCCCACGAAGACTAGGTGTATAAGACAAGAATTCACTTATGCAACAACGTATGATTATTAAACTAATGTTTGAACGAGTAATAGAGTATGAATGTAACTAAACAAATCAACTAATGAGATTATCTAACGAGTTTACTTATGCAAGAGAAAACATGGAACCCTAACTTCATTGTTTATTTTACTCAGAGTATTAATATACTTAATCAATATGTAAGATAACTACGATTACTAATCAGATAACATGAAATCAGAATACACTACCTTTCAGTACACGTAAACCAAACCACTTAAACAACCACAAAGAGATATCAGTTAAGCAGACACCGCTTGCATAACAATCCTATATGTCTATATGAATTGAGGTACAATTGTTTTTAAGCACAAGTTATCTATTTCAATTACATAGGGTAATATGATATGGTTAATGACATATTACGAATCATGAACAATCACAATATGAATCATTCAAGAACCTATGCTAGCATGACAAGTTCTAAACCCTTAAATCCACTTTCGCATTCATTAAAGATTAACAAACTAGATGTTCGCAACGCATCTAACGATAAACACAACCATACTAGGTAACCGATAAACATATCTCACAAATCAATTAAGCAATAAACCCTAAATATTATTCAAACAAATTCGCTAAGGTTCCATGACAACGATTAGTTCATATTTGACCAAATTATCATCATGGGTGCAAAAGTTAACATAATTTTATAGAAAGAATGTAAATAACGAATAAAAGTTTAGAGAAAGTTAAACCGAACAACTGCCGTAAGTATCGCTTGACAGAAACACCAATCGGGAAACTACCGTAGTCGTCGCCGCGTTTTGATCTCCGTCTAGTAGCTGCTCCCGATCGAAAACGGCGGTAGCTGTCACCTGCGGCCTCTCGAAAAACACCAAAGCAACTGCCTACCTCCTGCCGTCTGGTTGTATGTTGCCGCTGCCGAAAGAAAACAATAAAATAGGTTGCTAACCCCTCTTGCCAAAAGACCATCAGCCTTGGGGAATATTATATGCCGATCAACATGTATAGATGTGAACGACGTGACGACTGAATTTTTTTACTCTCGCTGAGCTGAGTGCTGCCAAATAGGAGCACGAGGGAAACGATCGGATCAGATCTTTCAGAACGGATGTATTAACATAAGTGGTGGATTCTCTATCCACCCGCACACAACTCCATGATTAGATTAACAGATTTATCATCCTCAAGAGCGCCTTTAAGAATACTTGAAAAACACGTTAAAATACTTTAAAACACAAAGAATACTTGAGAACCGGCGACGATTTTAAGAAGTATGGAAGCATAATAAGTGGCATGAAATGAAATTATCAAACTTCACTTTACTAAGAGTAGGGGGGGAAACCGAGAGGCCACCTATGTTCCTGTTAGAGAGAGAAGTTTCTGACCCTATTGTTTCAATCTCTTTATGATCAAAATACATAATTCTTGTGTTAATTTATTATAATGTCTCTATTATGTCAACATCTTTTATCTCTAATCTCTTTTGATCTTTTCTATTGTTTATATTAGATATATATGAGGGTTCATATCCTAAAATATATCTTAGTTAATCAGTATTACTCTTATACTCCTGGTATAACAATTACAACAATTAATATCAAGATAGTTCTTTTGAGATAAAAAAGGTGGCTTGTCCTCGAGTCTCCTTTTTTTGCTAATTTGTTGCAGTTACATTGTTTGTGAGAATCTCTGGTTGATCTTCTTTGTCGATTATAGACTTGAATTTGGGAATCCATACTTAATTTTGAGATATATTAGGTTGAGTTTTGTTATCCATGTTTTCCTACTCTTCTTTCTTAGTTAGAAGCTTTTTGCAGCTTGTATTTTGGTGACCAAGGTGAAAGCATCGAGAACAATAAAATAACATTTCACCATATATAATGTCTTCCCAATATCCTTCACTGTCTCCGAATCTATCCAAACGTTTTTTATTAACTCGTTGGATACATCTAATAGACATACTTTGTTGCAGTTATATCTTACACGATTTTTTTTACATGAACCCATGTTGTAAGAGGATTACGAATGAAAATTGTTATTCCTTTGATAGTATCTTAATTGATCATATATTCTGGCATGTTTGGAAATACGATCCACGCAGAAGCTATTGGCGATTCTCTTAAACGGTCGAAGAAAGGATCACATCTAAAAAGTCTCATGGGTTTGGAGGGTACAACCCAAATGTTTATTTGCCATAGTTTCTCAAGTTCTTCTTGTAAGTCAAACTCTATTAGAGTGTGTCTAATATCCCAAATACAGATAAATATTTATCTTTTAAATCTAAAAAAGTCTATAATTTTTTTAATGGAATCCATTTGAGGTCTTCCTAAAAATAACTTCTACAGTAAAGTGAATTTTAACTTTTGCTTCAGATTTTTTTTACCCAAGTCAGAGAACTGAATGAGCATATGACTGTCTTTTTGGGAGACTGTAATATTTTTATGATTAATTTATCTTGCTTTTTTCTTTGTAATCTCAACATAAAATAATAAATGAGATCTCAGTGTTCTTCTTGATTTTCTTAATGAATTTCTGTTTGTTTTTGTACATATTACTCGAAAGTTGGATTATGCGTTACATTGGAGTTTATTGAAATATTTGGAGTGTTGTGTTTTGTTTCAAACTGATCTTTCTGATTATCGGATAAAGCAGGGAATTCCAATTCCGGATCATAACTATTTTTTTTTTTATTTCTTCATTGATGCGAAACTCTGTTTTGCATTGTAAGAACTTTATTTTTGGAGGATTTATTCTCAGTTGAGGTATGTTTATGTGAATAATGTTGTAATGATATAGTGTGGGAATATTATACTCCTTCCTTCATAATATTTTACGGTAAAGACAAGCAAAAAGCTAGTCTCGATAATTAAACAAGAACCAAAATCTCATTGCATTTCGATAATTACTCCTATCATCTCATTATTTGAAGATCTTGATGTTTTTACCACTATTAAATAATTTATCTTTTTGTAGGAAATTATATTTTTTGTTCGAATATAAAAAAATGTTAATGTTATAAATAAACTTCTTTCATATATATATATATATATATATATATATATATATATATATATAAAATTTTATTTCACTTTTGTTTAATTATTTTATTATATTAATTTTAATTTATTTATACATTTATTTTAATCTTACTTAAATCGGAAAATAAATTACAGAATGATATGTCGGACCATATTTTTAATTATCATTACCAATTTTAATCAAATAATTTTTAAAATTAAAAATACATTTTCGGATCCTTTTGTTTACTTGGGCAAAATATGTCTTGCTGATTACTGTATTGGACCACTCTTCTGCTTATATTTTTTTTTTGAAAAATAATCAAATGTTTTTTAGACTTGTTTCAAGGCTATATTTTTTTGTTATTATCCTATCTATTTGCGGTAAAAACCTATTTTGAACGGTTTCTAAATCTCTTCAAATGTTTGGAAGCCTATATCTTCCTTCAATCTATTAATTTAGGTGGTCACTAATTGGTTATTTATACTAATTCTCATTATAATAAACAACAATCTTGTTATGATGCACATAATTATGGTAAGTTTTAAAGATAAAATTGTTCATACTCTAAAAGTCAAAATATATTCATAAAAAACTTAACATATTAATTTATATAACGTTATATTGACTGGTCGTAGAAAAATATTTATTTGTGTAAATTTGCTAGTTAATATTTTGATTTTTCCAATTATTATTTTGAGAACCCGCAAAGTACTCATCTTACCATTTGATTCTTCGTGAATGAGGAGAATGTTTCGTCGCTTTAGTCAGATGTTCATCTAACTCTAGCTCAGTTGGCAAGAGCAAGAGCCTTGTCCGTAGAGTTTTGGGCTCAAGTTGCCACTTCAACAGTTAATTTAACATGACACATAACCTTTTTATTAACTGTCATTGCTAGTTTATTATTGCATGTATATATGCATCCTTAGACTATGTGCAGCAGCCGCGTGTATTTGATAATGGTTTGGATTCAAAAGATGAACCCAATCCATCTTTTAAAGAACCAATTGCAGCATGCTATTTGGCATGCTGCAGTCTATTTTTTTTAGAAAAACGGTTTTTTAAAAAAATGGTTGGTCAAAAAATTAAAAAAAGTATACCATTATTTATTTATTTATTTAGTATTTTCAAAATGATTTTTGGAACATTTTTGTAAGTTAAAAAAATAAATAAATTATACCATGATTTATAATTTCTTGAGATCTATAAATAGAGACTTGTTTTGATTGTTTTGATGGATTCGGACAACGAAATTTTTTTAAGTTTTTTTATTAAGTATTTCCGAAACAATTTTCGGAATATTTTTGTAAGTTCAAAAAATAAATAAATTATACCATGATTTATAATTTCTTGAGATCTACAAATAGAGACTTGGTTTGATTGATTCGGACAACGAAATTTTTTAAGTTATTTTTATTAAGTATTTCCGAAACAATTTTCGGAACATTTTTGTAAGTTAAAAAAATAAATAAATTATACCATGATTTATAATTTCTTGAGATCTATAAATAGAGACTTGGTTTGATTGATTCGGACAACGAAATTTTTTAAGTTATTTTTATTAAGTATTTCCGAAACAATTTTCGGAACATTTTTGTAAGTTAAAAAAAAATAAATAAATTATACCATTATTTATAATTTCTTGAGATCTATAAATAGACACTTGGTTTGATTGATTTGGACAACGAAATGTTTTAAGTTATTTTTATTAAGTATTTCCGAAACAATTTTCGGAACATCTTTGTAAGTTAAAAAAATAAATAAATTATACCATGATTTATAATTTCTTGAGATCTATAAATAGTAGGTAAAAGACAACAATTATATCAATCTATAAAAATCATTTTAATAAATTCATTACAAAACTTAAAAAATTAAAGTTCGTAATGTTATTGATATAGTTACATTTAAAAAAATTAAATCATCGATAATTTAAGTAATAATTTGGTAAATAAAAATTAAACAAATAAATTTAGGTGATCAATAATATATTTTATTAAATTTGTATTATGTATTATATTTTATGTATTATATATTATGTATTATATTTTTAATTATTTCAATTTTATGTATTAAACAAATACATTATGTTAATTTTAAAAAATTATTTATATTTGTAATACATTATGTATTAACTTATGTATTAATATATTTTTAATACATTATGTATTAAACAAATATATTATGTATTATATTTTTAATTATTTCAATTATATAGTTTTTATTTGTAAAGAAAATATATTATGTTAATTTAAAAAAATTATTTATTTTAATATATATAATTTTAATGTAAATATATAGTAAATAATAAGAAAGATAAATAAAAATATATGGTAGGATATTGTATCGTAGAATGATGTGGAAGAGAGAGAAATATGGTGGGGTATGCTGAAAGATGAAATATGCACGGGGAGTGGGAATTTTTGCAGAATTATTTGGAGAGTATGCTGATGTGGCGCTGATGTGGCGCGCTTTTGGGAGATGAAATATCCCCACTCTAAAACCAATATCAGTAACGTTTTTTTCTACACAGCCATTATTGAATAATACATATCATTACTATATTATACCATTTAGCGTTAATTTTAGAAGTTTATGCACCTAAATCCAAGCATTCAAAACTAGAATCCACCAAAAAAATATTAAAAGTCAAACTTAATTTATTTGTCACTAAATCTTAATTTGAAGTTAAGAACTTTGCATAAAAAAGATAAAATAATTACTAAAAGCATCTAAATTTACTTCATATAATATATTCTAATTAACCATACTGGAAGTATCAGTTCGAGACAAGAGACAACTTGTAATATCGATCATTCTTAAATCACAATTTATCATTTTCAAGATTAGAAATAAAAAAGAAAAAAATAGTAGAACAGGCACACAAGACAGACTTAACATGGTTTAGATTGTGAAAAAATCATACATCCTTTGGAAATATAAATTCTTTTATAAATAAGTAGATTACAAAAAAAATCTAAGACAAAAATAACTCAATCATTGTTTGTTACAAAAGATTACGTGATTCATAAATCTCTTTGATTGGTTTTTATCTCTGATCGCACTGATCTCTCAAAAGACGTAGAGTTATTTTTCCCACCATGGAAATATGTTGCTCACGAAAAGTCGTCGTCTCACGACAGTTTGTAATTTTATATCTTATTCTATTTAAAGGTTCAGGAAAATCATAATTCTTCCTGAGATGTTCCAAATTAAAGCTGATTAATCAATGATTGTGATAAATCATAATCCCTTAATATAGGAAACCTTATTAAATCATAATTAATATAAAAGACTATTAATATGAAATCTAATTAATATAGAAAGGTCAATTGAATATGAAACATAACAAATAGGAGAATATGATTTGGTCTAACCGTGGGCGAACCTGTTTTGGATCAACATTCAGATCAAACTACTTCAGATACACTCGCTTTGGGCGAGCCTGTTTTGGATCAGCATTCTTTGGATTATACAATATCTCTCTCGACTTAAAATTCACCACTCTTGACAGCGTGTCTTAGCCCTTAAGTTCCAGCAAAAGTCTCAGTTTCAAAGTTTAAGTTCAAGCTTCAGCGTAGGATTTTCAATAGTTTTTACTTATACATGTAACCGGCATATCCAATTACCCCCGTATAGTAATTTTTTTGTACATCTATATGCGAATTACTTCTAACATACATATAACACACCAAAACGAATTAAAACCAAATATTTTTTATATTAAATAATTATATTTAAATTTATTATTCTCTTACTAGCGAGTAGATCATCTATTACCATATATTATTTAATTATTATTGTCAATTATTATTTTATATCGATTGTGTTTTAGGAATAAGTTAATTACCTAAAACGTTTTCCAATTACTAATAGGTATCTCGAAAAGGTTACTAATAGATATTTAAAGCATGTTTTTTTATACTAAAATATCATTTTAAATAATAAACGCACACACAATACAATAAACTCACGAGTCTTTGAATTAGGCATTAAAATTAATTATCTATTTGTATATTTAAATTTTAAATATTCGTATTTATATAACTGTAATTTTTTGTAACTTGATAATATTTGAAGAATCCAATATTTTATATATTTTAAGACAAATAAAGCAAAATCCATTTATGATTTTGATTAGGTTAGGTATTATCCCTTCAGTCGAAGCAACGTTTGGCCGAAGCACCTTCGGCAGCAGCACCAAAGCATTATTTCACAGAATGTAAATACATAAAGGTAAGCCTGCAAATCGTAACGGCTAGTTTTTCTTAGGCAAAACGTAACGGCTAGTTTCTAGAGAGAGAAGCTCTCTCTAGAAACAACCTGCAAATCTCAATATCCTTCCAAACAAACACTCTGATCTTCACTTTCAATCTGTTATACTCCCCAACACAAGTTAATGTACTTGTGGATGGGGAGTCTTTTCTCATTCTCTGTAAATCCGTGGGTATAGGAGCATTAAAAACTCACCCCACACCTCTTCCATCGCCATTAATGGAGGTTACCATCTCTCCATTAAAGTCAGAAACAGTGCCTTTATTACGCAGCCTCCTAGCAGACCATTATGAGACCACATCCACGCTTAACCACCAAGCATTTATCAATCCAGGCATTATTCAGTCTCCCAAGGTAGAACCTTTGAAGGTGATACGCTGCACCTTCTTCTCCTTCCATCGAGAAGCGCCGTCCATGGCTCCAAACCCGAGTAAACTCACTCTCTCACTCTCTGCCTCCCCTCGAAAAAGTCCACTCAAATCACCCTATCACACGCCTTCTGACATTTCTTCTAATTCTTTTTGCTGGCCTTGCCTCTCTCTTCACCTAGCCAATCGTGAGAGCAGAGCATGTACAGATGCATTTAAGTCTCACTCCCCTCTCTCCTCTTCTCTCTCTTCATTAAAGCTTCTCCTATCGTGCAAGCAAAACCCTACATGCACCCTCTAGCTTCCTCAAACCTCTCGCCTGCCGCCTATACACCCCACTCCCATAAAACCACTGCATCTCCTCTCACCCACTCACTTCACCATCGTCACCACCCCTCGTCAACTCTATCTGCAAAACACAAACCACCCACCAGAAAATAAAACCTCCTGGCAGTTACACTGCAAATCTGAAACCGTCCTCTCCCCTAGCAACTTTGCGCCCACTCATCCTCTCTACTCCACAAAAAACCGCCTCTCACAACCATTATATCTCTCCTCTTGCAAATCTGAAACCACCCTCTTCCCTATCACCCCTGTGCCCACTCCTCCTCCTCTCTACTCCACTAAAAACTGCCTCTCACAACCACTCTATCTCTCTTCCTGCACATCTGAAACCGCCCTCCTCCCTATCACCTCTGTGCCCACTCCTACTCTCTACTCCACAAAAAACCGCCCCTCTCAACCTCTCTATCTCTCCTCTTGCTCACCCTCACCAAAAATGGTGGAAACAAGAAGGAGCTCCTCCTCCAGACGTTCAAACCGTAAGATCACTCCTCGCTTTAACAAAAAACCAGTCCCTCGTCCACCAGCCACTTCTTCGAGACCCTCCAGCCCTAGCACTTCTCTGTCTCTCGAGACCCGATCATCGTCTCCTTCTTCCATCTCTCCTCTGAAATCTGCTGGCATGCATGGACTCCCTCTGTCCGTGCATGGATCCCCCCACCGATCTCACCCAACCGCAAGCAACTAGCCAAACAGCCCGTCGATTCAGACATGCATGACAGGGCTCCCTCCCCTCTGTCCCTCTCCCCCCCGGGAACCAAAGCCATAGCCATCGAAAGCTCTGAGGAAGAAGACCCATCAGAAATCGGGCCTTCTCCATCGCCGACAAGGGACCAGCAACTACGAGCCATCTTCGACAGCAACGAAAGACTCCTCAAGGCCATCACTGACCTTGAAGACAATCCGCGTCCCTCCTTCGTCACACCGGAATCCCACTCGAACTCTTGCCATCATGGAAGCGAGTCGGCCTCCATCCCCGGGTTGGTCTGCTCGACCTCCACCACTCCCCTCAACCCTCCACCAATCCCTCCACCCTTACCTCAAACCACCCAGCCATCAAATCAACACTGACCCCACCCAAGCAACTCTGCGTCGTCCACTTTCTCTAACCCTATTTCCATGGCTTCATGCATGCAAAACCCCATGCATGCAAACCAAAACCCTAACTGCATGCACGAGCCCTCCCTAGCAAGTTTCTTATCTCTAGCCCCTCCCCCTTCGATCGTCGAAACCACAACCGTAACCAGCAGATACCTATTTAACAATGCCTACCCGACAACCCTCCACCCTCACATAACCACCCCTTCCCCTCAAACCAGTGTACTCTCCACAGTCGTCCTCACTCTTCAACAAGCCATCCAAGCAAGTAAAGCCTTAGCGTCCCTTCCCAGAAACCAGGATCAGACCTCAACCATCATCCACATTACTGCCCCTCCACCATCCCAAACACCCAAACTAAACCCTATCCCAACTCCTTCGTCATTTCCTAAATCCTACCCTGGCCGAAACAGCAAAGGCCATGCTTTC
Source organism: Limnanthes douglasii subsp. nivea (assembly GCA_036936605.1). Taxonomy (NCBI): domain Eukaryota; kingdom Viridiplantae; phylum Streptophyta; class Magnoliopsida; order Brassicales; family Limnanthaceae; genus Limnanthes; species Limnanthes douglasii. The sequence goes on from JAUPFV010000003.1 coordinate 322,217,370, forward strand.
TCCAGACCCTCGAAGGCCCACCGTCCCCTTGGAATCCGTCCCGACCTCGCCAGACCTTGGAAGCAAAACAGTGCATTGCGACACTTTCGTGGAAACAGCAACCCCATCTCCCCTCAACTTGTCGCAGAATCATCCTCGATGCTCAACATTCACCATCCTGGAGCACCGACCAGATCCTGGGCCCACATTGTAGCTCAACCTGACCCACGATCCCCCATGAAGATCCAAAAAACCGAAGACATTCTCATAGACCACGACACCTTAGTCTTCCATGATGACGCGATATCGGGTGACAAAGAGGACTGGGCAAAATGCCTCTCCGGTTATTTCCTATCAAAGAAAAGAACAGTATCCCACGTGCAAACCCTAGCTAACCAAATTTGGAGTACCTACGGCCTCCAAGAATGTAAACCTACCCCATCCGGCCACTATTTTTTCAAAATTTCCACAGCCGACAACGCAACGGAAGTCCTGGAAAAATCCCCTTGGTTTTTCAGCAGCCACCCGGTATTCCTAAAGAGGTGGGAGCCAATGGAAACCTTGACGAGAGAGGCCCTAAAAGCTATCCCTCTCTGGGTCAAGTTTCATGGCATGCCCCACGAGCTATGGACGGAAAAGGGGCTGGGCATCCTGGGAAGCTATTTAGGAACCCCCATTTATGTTGACAGCCAAACAGCGGACAAAACCCGGTTGAACTATGCCCGGATCTGTATCATAATGTAAGCCACCTCAAACTTTCCCTCCTCCATCACCATCCGTTGCCTGGGGAAAGACCACGTCATTCAAGTGGAATTTCAAGGCCTCCCCACAATCTGCAACCGATGCTTTTCATTTGGACACGCTGCCGCAGCTTGCCACATAGCCGCGGACCCTGCTCACACTTCAAGTCTCAACACTCACCGCCCCGGAAAAGAACCCATGATCAACCCACCGCACATCACACTCTCAGACTCAAGTAATAGCGAAGCCCCCACACCGGATAAATTAAGACAAATGACCATTCAAAACAGTTGGACCAAGAGTTTTATCATCGCAAGTAACACCCTTGCAGCAGCCCAGATAGGACACGAAGAAGGCGAACCGTCCTCAACAGAGATCACTTCCCCAAGACCTAAAGCAGCCAATAACGCCGCTGTCTCAAGTATGTACGGGGAAAACCCCAAAATGTATTAACTTTCCTTTATATTCATCCTGTTTAATTCAAATGAAACTTGCATGTTGGAATGTTAGAGGGTTAAACGACCCTGTGCGCCAAAAAGACGTACGTCACTTAGTTTTTAAGAATAACATAAACATCATATGCCTCCTGGAAACCAAGGTTAAAGTCCCTAATACTGAGGCCATAATGAGAACCATGCTGCCTTTCTGGCACTACCACACTAACCATGAATCCCATCACTTGGGAAGAATCTGGATAGCTTGGAACCCTAGTGTCTGCAGCCTATCCATTTTAGATATTACGGCCTAGACCATCCACTGCTCTATAGTTTGGACTGCCAGAAACTCCCAATTCAATCTAACGACTGTTTATGGCTTTAATGACCATGCAAACCGGCTCCCTCTTTGGAGCAAGCTTCAATCCATAGCCCTTAATAACACCAACTCCCCTTGGATTGTTGTCGGGGATTTCAATGCCATTAGAAGCCCTCAGGAGAAAACCAGCCAAGACCCTCAATGGAACAGCTCCATTGAAACTTTCAATGACTGCTGTAGAATCTGTAACCTCGAGGATCTCCGCTCCACGGGATTCCAATTCTCTTGGTTCTACAGACAAGAGTCTAACCCTATATCCTCTAGAATCGATCGTGCTCTGATTAATGCCGATTGGGACGACTCATTCCCGAACTCTTTTGCTCACTACGACATCCCTCTCACCTCTGACCACACCCCGATAATTATCCACCTTTCCACCCCTTACTCGACCTCCCCCCATCCCTTCAAATACTTCAACATTTAGAAACTCCATCCGAGTTTCCAGGATTTGGTCCTCAACAATTGGAACACCCCCACCCATCAAAGCCCAATGGAAAATCTAGCCACCAAGCTCTCTAGGCTCGTCCCCTCCCTAATCTCCCTAAACAAAGCCGTCTTTAGTGATATTAGCGACCGTGTTGCGAAGGCTAGAACCTCCCTTGTCCAACGCCAAGAAAACCTCTTTAACTCCCCCTCAAACCAGTCTTTAATTTCCCTTGAAAAAACGGCTTCAGACTCCTACATCTTCTACAGTCGAGCGGAGGAATCTTTCCTCAAGCAGAAATCCAGAGAAACATGGCTCAAGCTCGGGGACAAGAATTCCAAATTCTTCCATAACAGTATCCGAGCCCACAGAGCCAGGAATAAGATCCTCTCCATCATGAAAGAGGACGGTTCCATAAGCTCCAACCCCCGCACCATCACCGCCACCTTCAACAATTTCTTCCTAAACCAATTAGGCTCCCCTAGTTCGAAAGACTACCCTGGTCCGGATCGAATCCGAAATCTAATCAAAACCTCGGTACCCCAAGATCTTATCTCGGACATGATCAAACCCATCTCAAATGAAGAAATAAAGCAAGCCCTTTTTGCGATTAACAGTGACAAGGCGCTTGGCCCTGACGGTTTCAGCGCAGACTTCTTCAAGACCTGCTGGACAACAGTAGGCCATGACGTCTGCGAGGGTGTCAAATCCTTCTTCTCAAAAGGGAAAATGGACCCCAACTGGAACAAAACCCTAATAGCCCTCATCCCCAAAACGGATACCCCCTCTCATCCATCAGACTTCAGACCTATAGCCTGCTGCAACGTGATTTACAAAACCATCTCGAAGATCATAGCAAATCGCATCAAGCCAGCACTCCCAACCCTCATCGACCTCTCCCAATCCGCCTTCATACCAGGAAGATCAATAGTGGACAACATCCTTCTCTCCCAAAATCTCCTGCATGGGTACTACGCTAATCGCAAAGGCCCTAGATGTGCCCTCAAAATAGACCTTAGAAAAGCTTTCGATAATGTCAGATGGGAACTCGTTCTTGACATACTGCTTGCCATGAACTTCCCCATTGACATGATAAATTGGATCATCCAATGCATCACCACCCCATCCTACGCCGTTTGCATAAACGACAAGACCTCAAGCTACTTCCCGGGTGCCAAAGGCCTCAGGCAAGGAGACCCCCTTTCCCCGTATATTTTTGTTATGGTAATGCAGGTACTCTCCAGCATCCTCCAGGAAAAAAGCAGACATCCATCTTTCGGATTCCATTGGAAATGTCAAAAGCTCTGTATCATCAACCTATGCTTCGCAGACGACCTCCTTATCCTCAGCAGAGCAAACTCTCCATCCATCAAACTCATCCTAGAAGGCCTTCAAGAATTTGAAACCCTATCAGGGCTTCAACTGAACACCGCCAAAAGTCACATTTTCTTCTCCGGAACCTCCCCATGCATCAAGCATGAAATCCTCTCCCTTCTCAACTTCATCGAAGGCTCCCTGCCAGTCCATTACCTAGGAGTTCCCCTCATCACATCACGCCTAACCTATAACGATTGCAGACCCCTATTCCTCAAAATCACTAACCGAATCAACTCTTGGACTTCGAAGCAGCTTTCTTACGCTGGTCGCCTTCAGCTTATCACCTCTGTCCTCTTCGCTACCCAAGTCTACTGGTCCTCAATCTTCATCCTCCCAATCAGAGTCCTCAAAGAGCTCTCACAGCTCTTACGTAGATTCCTCTGGTCTAGCTCAGAAATGAAGATCACAGGATTAAAAATCGCCTGGGAAAGGATAGTCGTGTCCAAAGAAGAGGGTGGCCTTGGGATCCCAGACCTAAAAATCTGGAATCAGGCGGCCGCCCTAAAACTCCTCTGGTCCATGCTCACAAAAAATGAGAACTCCCTTTGGACAAAATGGATTCTAATGGAAAAAATAAAAAACAAAAGTTTATGGACCATTCCCGTTCCCCCAAACGAGAGTTGGAGCTGGAGAAAAATCCTCAACCTCCGCCCAGTAGCAGCAAACCTCTACAGAGTCGTAATGGGCAATGGAGAAGACACATCCATATGGCATGACCCCTGGCTTTTCCCCACCTCACTGATCAACCGCTACGGACCCTATATCCAATCCCTCTCCCGTCTTCGAAACTTAACAATGGTGAAAGACCTCAACCAAAGCGGCCGCTGGATGTGGCCCCCCCAAGCCAGAGCTCCCAACAGAAACCTCAACCCCTCCCTAACAGAAATAACATCAGCCATCCAGAACCTTCCCCCCCCCCCCTCCCATGCAAAGGACTCATTTATATGGCTCCCCAACAAACAGCTCCTTACCTTCTCCATAAGCAGCACCTACAATTTCCTTAAACCAACCAGAAATAAGATCGCCTGGTCTTCTCTTGTCTGGCACAAATACACAATCCCCAGACACTCTTTCATCACCTGGCTTGCAATTCATAACAAGCTCACCACCCGGGATAAACTCATCGCATGGGGACTGGACTCACCCCCGACCTGTGTCTTATGTGAAACATCGCATGAAAGCACAGAACACCTCTTTGCCCAATGCCATTACTCTAGTGCAATATGGGAATCCCTCGCACAAAAACTACTGTTTCCCTCCCCCCCTTCCTTCTGGCCCCTATGGCTGGAACAAGCAAGCACATGGAACACCACAAAGGACAATCGAAAGACTCACTGGAAAACGGCCTTCTGCGCCACAGTCTACTACATCTGGAGGGAAAGGAACGACAGAATATTCAACAACAAACAATCCCCCTTCACAAGCATAGCCCATCATGTACTATCTGACCTCAGATATCGGTTCAAAGGAACAAAAGCCAATTTCACTGGATAGCTTGCTACCCATAAGATCTCTCCAGTAATACAAATGTAATTTTAAATTCAGTAGCACTCTCAATCCAATCAGGATTTAAGCACTGTATTGAGGCACTTGCCTCCTGAACCCATGTACAACATTTCATTATTAATTTAAGCGTTTTTTATACCCAAAAAAAAAGGTAAGCCAACTATAAAGTATTAATACTCACACAAATTACGATGTATCAATCATTTAGTTACATGTATCAATCATTTAGCTGTTAGAGTAATAAGAAGTTATAGATATAGTATCTAGTAAAGAGTAGAGGTGTCTAATGGTTCTGGAACCACGGTTCAAAGCTGACAACCTGCTTAAGAACTGGGGTTTACCTGCGAAACTGGCCCATTAGGACTGCAACCTGGCAGGACCGCAACCCGCCAGGACCGCAGCCCGTCAGGACCGCCAGACCGTCAGGACCGCATAAGGAGCAACCCGGCAGGACTGCAACCCGACATGACTGCGAAACCACGGTTTATTTGTAAAAAACCACGGTTTATTGGTAAATATTATAAATGTTTTATTTATTTTATAACCAAAATATTATATTTAAAAAATATTGAGATATTGCATATTATTATAGAATTATTATTACATTTTTGTTAATATTAATTTGTTTTGGTTATTAATATTTTAAGTGTTGTAATTATTATATAGTCTAAAATTTTAAATATTACTTATGTTATTATCACATTTTAAATATTATTATTATGTTTTTAGATCTAATATTAGTAGTGTTGATTTTAATATTACAAACCAAAACTATATCTTATCATGCTAAAATATTACAAAATTTATGGTTATAATTTTAATATTACATTTTGAATTTTATTACTATGATTTGTTTTAAAATATTACAAGTGTTATTTATTATTTTTAAGTTATATTGTTATAATGTTAATATTACATTTTGAATTTTATTATTGTGATTAGGTTTTAAATATTATAAGTGTTATTTATTATTTTTAAGTTATATTGTTATAATTTTAATATTACATTTTGAATTTTATTATTGTGATTAGGTTTTAAATATTACAAGTGTTATTTATTATTTTTAAGTTATATTGTTATAATTTTAATATTACATTTTGAATTTTATTATTGTGATTTGGTTTTAATTATAACAAGTGTTATTTATTATTTTTAAGTTATATTGTTATAATTTTAATATTACATTTTGAATTTTATTATTGTGATTTGGTTTTAAATATAACAAGTGTTATTTATTTTTTTTAAGTTATATTGTTATAATTTTAATATTACATTTTGAATTTTATTATTGTGATTTGGTTTTAAATATAACAAGTGTTATTTATTATTTTTAAGTTATATTGTTATAATTTTAATATTACATTTTGAATTTTATTATTGTGATTTGGTTTTAAATATTACAAATGTTATTTATTATTTTTTAAACCAAAATCATATTTTATCATGCTAAAATATTACAAGTTATATTAAAATATTTAATATTACAAATGCTAAAATATTACAAGTCATATTAAAATATTTAATATTACAAATGCTAAAATATTACAAGTTATATTAAAATATTTAATATTACAATTGCTAAAATACATTTTTTAGTCTCTTGTCGCTAACCACTTTTTTAAGTCGCAAAACTTTCTCAACAGTAGCTGCAATTTGTAATGGATCTCCCAAAACTTGTCCTCGAGTCTCACAATTAACCTTACTTAACGCAGCAGCAATCAAATCGACCATCTTCGTCTTCGTACTAAGACTTTGTTTAGGAACAACAATCTTACTCTTAGATAGTTCCTTTTTAGGAACCAAATTACTCTTAGATAGTTCCTTCGTACTAAGGCTCGTATCCATAGATAGTTTATATTGTTGATGATGTTAATCTCCTATATAAATATATTTAATTAATTATATTTAATTATGCCATCATAATATAATTCCTTTTTAGGAACCAAATTACATATAGTTAATTGAAACACATTTGGTATTTTTGAATTTATTTCACAACCAAATTACATGTGTTTATGCAATTGGAACATAATCCAAATTTATACAATTTTTAAACTTTAAATTTATACTTCAAAAATTGAATACTTCAAATATTAAATTTATACTTCAAATGTTGTAAATTTGTAATCGAAATACAAGCAAGTAGATGTACTTAGTTTATTTAATATCTACATAATATTAAATAAAATATCTTAAATACATAAATATAAATAGAAAAGAAAACATATCAAAATCAAATTACAATTATTATTTTAGAATGTAATTGATGATTATAAAATTTCGATTAAAATGATAACATATTTAAATTAAAATACATGAAATAGAATAATTAACTCGTGTATATGGTACATATCTCAATTATTGAAATTAGATTCAATTAACACTTACAAATTATTTTAAATAACATTATAAAATATTCTGATAAACGGTTCTTAAATGGTTTGGCTGATGGTTTGAACTGATAAACGGTTCTTAAATGGTTCGTCTGGTGGTTTGAACTGGCGGTTTAACTGTGAAACTGGCCCATTAAGACTGCAAACTGGCATGACCGCCAGACCGTTAGGACCGCATAAGAGCAACCCGGCAGGACCGCAACCTGGCAGGACCGCAACCTGACAGGACCGCAACCCGGCAGGATCGCAACCCGGCAGGACTGCAACCCGTGGTTCTGATTTAAACGGTGCGGGTTGGTGCCGGTTCAACCCGTTTGCCACCCCTAGTCAAGAGATAAATAATTGTAAAATATGTTACATATATCTCTTCAAAAGGATTAGAAAACCTAATATTAAATCAATCGATTTTTTACCGGACCAAATTTGGGAATTTCGTTGGAGAAAAATGTTTCTATGATTTTTTAAAGTTTAAAAACAAAAATAAAGAAATAATAAACTGGATAAAATACGTAATGGCAGATTCAAAGTAATAAAAACCCACGTAGAAATGGTATTATTCGTAGAAATGGTATTATTCGTAGAATCTTTTGCGTCTGAGTTTTGGTGCGTATCCTATTGCATACCATCATTGTCATTGAGGTTTACTTCTTTAGAATCCTATTTTTTGATATCATGATTTTATTGAGGAGCATCATTATTTTCTTCTTGTATTTGGAACTCTCCTCCAAATTGTTGTTCTTCTTATTATATTAGTTTCAGTTCTTCTTCCAGAATTTACAAAATTATTAAAATGTTATAATAAAGACATATTTATGTAAAATGTGAAACTTGACCACAAAACAGTGTGTAGATGTACATGTTCAGCTGTTATCTTTGTTATGGCTTCATTCAAATCTAATGTTGTTTTGCCCTCAATACCTAGCCATTTAAAGCATCTAGGTATCTTGTCTTTAATTTCATCATTTTAGCATATGTTGTGTGTTCCATAATGGATATATATTAACAATACTTTACATACCATTTTTTTACTAAGTTATATTTAAAATAGAACAAAGAAAGATACTAACTAGTAAAAGAGTAACACAAGTTATTATTGAGTTCATCAACTTTTCCCAAATTACTTCTGGTGCGATTTATTTCCGCCTGAGGGTAATCTCGCAAAGTGTTTAAAAGGTGTTTTGGGTATTTTGTGGTCTTTTGTGTTTAGTGTGGAGAGTAGAGATAATTAAGTTGTCTACTAGTGATAAATTCTGATTACTCTCATTAATGAAAATGGTTGGGGTATTTATACTTAATTACTGACCCATGGGCTTATTAGGTCGGGTTGTGAAGTCGGGTCACGTTTAAGGACTCATTAGTAATTTGGTTTAAAGTGATTAACAGCTAGCTTAGTCAATATTTAATACATTTGTCATGTTTGGAATTTCATTATAGTGGTTTGGTCCGAATTGTCCTTCGGATTTAGTCAAGTCACAGTAGCTTAAATATCCGAGCTCATCAACTTCAACTCAATTGTAGTTGTTTATTTTGTCTAGGGTTTCTACGTAATACACCTTTGTAGATGCTAGTACATATCCAGATGTAGAGAAAAACAAGGTAGAACATGCTAACATTATGAAGACTGTCATAACATCTTCTATTGTCTATTCACCTAGTGTTTTTGTTGCTTTACTTATAAAATCCTATCAACATGCAAAAACATTAGTTAAAAAGGATAGATGCAAAACATGTCTAATTGATAGATGCAGAATCTATTCAAATGTGAAATGAGAGTTAAAAAACGAGATGCAGAACCTATCCAAATGCTAAAATGAGATGTGAAACTTGTATTAATATCGATAGATGCGAAACCCAGGCTAATGTGAAAGATGACTAATGTGATAGAATCGAAACCTATCGAAATTTGAAGCAGAGTAAAAATGCTAGATGCAGAACTTTATACAAATGTTAAACTAAAGTAAAAGTGGTAGATGAGAAACCTATGCAAATGTGAAACAGGGCAGACGTAGTAGATGAGAAATCTATGAAAATTTGAAACCTATGCGAATGAGAAACCAATGCAATAATGTAAGAAAAGTTGGAACTGCATACGTTTATCATTTTGTTAGTGATTGGTCTTGCTCAGCTTTTATCAATTTTTCTTGATGTCTTATCCAAAAAGTATGTCTTTGTTATCCTTGATTGTTCTTTGTCTTCTAATTCAAAATATTTTGGTTCAAAATGTTTGGCTTGTAGCGGAATAATTTGATTTCCATGTTTTAAACCAAAGATGATCTTTACGTCATGGGTTGTAATCCGTAGAAACTTTCGGCACAATCTGAATGCTTCATTTTTGTCATCATATGTCTTTACTATTTGTTCAATTACATTCCAATGCTTTTTTAAAGAGTCTTCTTCTTCCCAAGATCGTATAATGCCTTTAAAACTGAATAAAAGGTCACTTTTTGCTGCTTCTATATATTATGGCATCACTTTTGTCACTTACATATTTTTTATTAGTGCAAATAAGTCTGACCTATAAAAACATGTTTTTGGTGCTATTTTTCCTGTAAAAGCAATAAAATAAAACAAATAGATCAGCTATGATAGATGCGAAATCATTGGAAGTTATATTAGTGATAGATGTGAAACGTATGCAAATTTGAAACCATTGTAAATGTGATAGATGCACAACCTTTTAAAATTTTAACACATGTGACACACTGATAGATTTGAAACCTATGTTAATGTATAAGCACCGACACATTGATAGATGCGAAACTTATGCGAAACTTATGTTAACTCGAAAAATCAATGGAAATGGAGCCCTATGTTTCTTAAATTTGATAGAATCATACTGATTTTTCGAAGAAAAAGATGACATGACTTATTGTTTTAACGCCGATATAGTTGTGAAGTCGTTGCATCATGAATCAGAAGGTGAATGCCCATACATCGGAGAGTGTATCGATGTAGTCCTCAGACGTTGAAGAAGAAGATGAAAGGTTCGAAGTGGGGTGAAGAAAGAAGAGACGTAGGAAGAGAAGGAAGGAATTTGGCCAGTTTTAAAACCTATATCAATATCGGAGGTAAATTTGTCAATTTTTTTGGATCTTTGTTTGTAATAGTTTTTCTTGTTAGGTCTTATATGGTAAGTCCCTTAATAGTAATAATAATAATAATAATTTTATTTTAGCCCTCAATGGGGTAGCTGAGTTGGTTGAGTAAGGCATGTTTGTGACCAAAGGTCATGAGTTCAAGTCCTTCAATATACGCCTTGTGTGGTTTACCTTCTTGCATTGGTTTACAAGCTATTGCGTTAAACTGAGGGTTTACCATGTAAGCACTGCGGGTTTTCTCCGAAAAATAATTATTTTATTTTATTATACTATTTAGTTATAAAAAATATGACCTAATAGATAAATGAAACTATAATGTTTTAGAATTTATACCTTTCATTTAAGAGCCTTTTCTTTTCTAATGGATTTTTTCAATGGTATCACACTTGTAATTTTTTTATTACGATATGATCTTTAATTATTGCTATGATTGTTTGAAAAGTCATAAAATTATTTTTTTTATTTTTTTGGTTTATTTTATTATAATTCGTTATATAATAGTATTGTTCTATAATAAACACGATATAGTAAAATCTGATATCTTAGCATCCCTGAATAAACAAGATGCCTCAATTAAATCTGATATGATTACAGAGTTTCACAAGGCGTTCCATACGTTAGTACTTGAGTCTGTGTGGGAGCTGGTTACAGAAATATTGTGGCCCAATGATATGCCCATAGATGATCAATTGGGTATATATATGGATTATCCTAGTGCAATACCGTCCTTATTCCATCATTTGCAACCAATTGAATTATATAACATAAAAATATAGTATGATTTTTTCCCAAATTATGGATTGCATACAAATTTAAGTCTCTCAATACTTAAGTTGTTAGAGGATGCATTATGAAAAACAAATCACCATATTTTCAATATTAACATTAAAATCATGCCTATATTGTTGAAGACTTTTCAAATGTTGAAGGGAATGCGTTTGACAATAAAATGAAAATATATAATTCTTTTTTAAAGTATCCAATCATCATAAATCTAATATAAAACATAATAGGAAACTCAATAATTGTTGTTATATCACTAGCCAAACAAACTTTTCATGGAAAATATGAAATCTACTACTAATATATGTTTTATGGTTATCAAAATATTGCAACACTAATGTGCTCATAGAGGTTCGTGGGTGCAATCTACTTTGGGGTTGATTGCTTCCCTAATCCATTTTTTATATCTCCACCCATCTGTTATATAAAAATGAAGTACATTACAAAATATAAATTTCATCGTCTCCATCATATATTTAATCTTATTGGGAACAACTACCTTGCCGAATATGGGACCTATGCGTGTTTGGTCCCTACCCCATCTTCAACTTTTGACTTATCAATTATTCAGTCTCTTTTAATAAAACATCGTTTCATATCGTTGGTTTCACTATTATTTTTAAGACATATGGTTATAAGACATAAATTTAACAGACTGTTAGACTTAGTTTTTTTACATTCGTTCGATCAATAATGTGTTTCCATACCAAAGATGTTTGTTCCTAACATTCGAACTATTTGTAGTAGTAGCCCTAAATCAAGAATAAGTGAACACGCATCTTTATGTTTTCCTCAATATTAAAATCATCATCTAGGTATAAAGTTCTTGAAGAGTTAGGTTTCGCACTAGTAAATATATTTTTATGGATTTTCCATTGACCTTAGATATTTAGTGAAAAGTGTAGCTTCTAATTCACCATGCTAGAATACATTAGTAACATCCATTTGATATAGCTTAAAGATCAAATCTAGAAACAATTGACAACAAGACCTTAATAAGTGGTCGTTCCAAAACCAGTGATAATATTTTATCAAAATCACACCCTCGTTTTGTATAACGTTCATATGTATGAGTTATGCCTTGTATTTGAGTAAATCAAAACCACAAATACATGTCTCCTTTTTAATAAACCATTACTCTCAACCAAGTTCTGACTTTTCGACTAGTTCACAAGAATTTAAGTATTTATTTTCTTGAAAGATCTCAACTCTTATCCTATGGATACGAGACATTTTTTATCATTGTCTCTGATTACATCGTGACATGTTTTAGGTTCAAGAATTTCTCCTTAAATTTTAGCGGATCAAGCATAATCAATTACCTCACCGAAACCATACATCTGTTATTGTTTGCTTTATCTTTGTGCTCTATCCCTCACCAAAAATACTTATCAAGCTCACTTTTCTCCCCCGTGTGATCATCTGAAGGCTGTCGAACAACATATAATCGGTCTGCAACAGACTCATACAAAGGTTGAACTTTCTCTCTACAACTCGAACGAGAACAAGGAAAAAAATCGTTTCCGATAAGAAGCATCACCAACCTCACTTTGTAGATCATATCCATTATCAACACTATTTCTCTTCCTGAGAGTACTAATATTGGATCTAGTATTTCAATTTGATTTTCTATTTTTTATTAGTATTGGTATTTGCATTTTTTTATCCATAAGAAACTCACAATGCAATTGCATTGGGAGTTTGAGGGAGGGTGTTAGAGTTATTAAATCGATTATAAATATTAAGCCCATTATCCTATATTATTATTCTATAAATAATTCTTAAAGTTTATGTAATTTAATCTTCTAAAATTATAATAAAACTATACCTCTTAAGAGAAATTCTTTCGAAAGACTTAGCAAAATTAATGAACTAGAATCAATAAATAAAATAAATATAGTGTAAATTCTCTGTATTAGAAAAACATGATTAGTCATTCAAAGAATATTTTATCCCCTATTCATAGGATTTACATAAATGTTTCACCAATTACTTAATTACACGTATGACCACTCAATAATTTACATGTGTCATTATGTTATAACCATCTAACAAACTTCCTTTCCGACCTATTTATAAATTGACACATGTTTAGAGGCGCGTATATGGCGTACCTCTAACGTGTCTTTAATAATCCATACCCTCGTCATGTTTTAAATTAGACCTCTTATCATAACTTTAATAAGATTTACCATCATCATAATCATGATTTTTCACTTTGTCGTGCTTCTTATATTTTTCTCGTCATAACTCTAATTTGCACCTTTGTCATTATTCTATATTATAATCTCGTTATATCATTGATTTAAGCCATTGTCAATATTCTAACAATCATCTCCTCGTATATATGATTTATATCTAGTCATATTTCTGAATTAAACCCTCGTCATTACTATGAAGTGTACTCTCACTAGTTTTATGATTTAATCCTTTGTCATCACTTTGAATTGTTCTTTCATCTCGTTATAAACTTCATGTAAATAAGGAATATATTCTCAAATTATATTTGGAATGAATATATAAGTTTGTATATATTTTTTTAAAATTTATGTAAGTATTAGTAGCATACTCTTTCCTACCCTGGTGGTGCAGGAAAGTTTTTAATGAGGTTCCCTCACAACCGAGTTATATATAATATTTCTTTGCCATCTTAAAACAACGTGCGCAATTTTTATCTTCTTGGACTGGAAGGCATTCCAACGAATTTTTGTCAGTAATTTATATCTTTTTGGACTCGAAAGGTCTTCCAACAAATGTTGGTCAACAATTTTTATTTTTTTTGGACATGAAGGGTGTATGAACGAATGTTGGTCAATAATTATTTTTTTTTGGACCGAAAGGGTCTTCCAACGAATGTTGACCAACAATTTTTATTATTTTGGTCTAGAAAGGCTTCCAACAAATGTTTTTAAACAATTTTTATGTTTTTGGACCGGAAGGGTCTTCCAAAAAATGTTGGTCAATAATTTTTATCTTTTTGGGCTAGAAGGCTCTTCCAATGAATGTTGTTAAGCAATTTTTATATGTTGGAACGAGGAGAAAGTTAAAAGTATTTTATAAAAATTAAGCATAATAATATTTTCATATGATTTTTTTTAAAGAGAAGTCTAGAGACCTTTTATAAAAGTCAAGGCATAATAATATGTTCATATGAAAAATTCTAGAGGAGAAAGTTGAAAATATTTTATAAAATTTAAAGTATAATAATATTTTCATATGAAAAAATTATGGAGGAGAAGTCTGGAGATCTTTTATAAAATTTAAGGCATAATAAAAGTTTCATATGAAAAACTTTGGAGGAGAAAGTTGAAAAATCGTATATAAAAGTTGAAGCATAATAATATTTTCATATGAAAAAATTTGGTGGAGAAGTTTGGTTATTAAATTTAATGGTTAATAACATCTAAGATATGAAAAGGTTTAGTGGAGAAAATATAACTACAGAATACTTCATTAAGAACTTTCATAGTACAAAGTGTATTGTGAGAACACAAAGATTTAACAAAAATATGCCTATAACATAATTAGTTCCCAAGGTTTACACAAAAATATTGAAAATAAAAACTAAGTAACACACCCCAATCTTACTGAGAGGGGTTACCTTATTTGTTGCTTTCTGATGAACCATTATTGGATAAAGAACTAGTTGACGTTTCTGAATCACTTGATGACTCTTCATCTAATAGGGAAACCCCTTTCAGACGATTTTTTTCTATGACACGCTCCCAAAAAATTCTCGGCTTTAAGTTGGGAAAGCCTTCATGAATTTCTAATATTAAAGTATATTTGATCATCGCATCACTCTCTTCCAAAAGAGAGATACAATCAGCAACATACTTGTCTAATAGATTGTTTCTCAGCATTGAGTTTTTCAATCTCTTTCACGGCCTTCTCAAACTATGTTTTTGTTCGAGGACAAGAATCAGATAGTCCATCAATAAGGGTATTCCGCTCAATATCTTTAGTAACAAACTTCTCCCGCTCATTGTCGAACTCATCCTTTTTTTTTCAATTGAGCCTCAATCTTCGTTGCACGCTCAACAAAGAAAATCTTCTCAAAGGTAAGTTCTTCCTCCAGCTTCTTCATATTTGCCCATTTTTTGGATAAATTATTTCTCATATGATCCTTCTGATTGGTTTTTCTCTCAAGGAGAGCAGCACCCTGAAGTGATCTATTAAGCTCGTTCGCTACGAAGTTGTTCTAATAAACATCAAAATAAGCGGAGGCATGGGAAACATTTTATATATTCTCTAGAATTTATTCTTGGTTACCTTGACTAGTGGCATACCTCCTTTGAGAAACATATTTTCTAGCAAAGTCCGAGTCGACAATGACTATTTTCTAATAGAAGGCAAGCTCGGAGCCATCATGTTATCATCTTCTTCTTCACCAATAATATTCTTCTTTCCTCTATCTTTGGAAGTATATGTTTTCTATGGACTTATAGCACCATATTTGCCACCAGGTCTCACCTAAACTACACCTCAGGTTCAAATTTGACTTCTTGTCTCCTCCTGACCTCAGTTTCCATACTACCATCACCATTACTATCATCTCCTTCTTATTCGTCTTGTTTAAAGTCTCGTTGGTTGGGAGTCCTAGCCTTAGTGGGGAGAAAGACAAGGTGGCCTAAGCACTCAAGTCGTTTTGTACTGCATTCTATGTGGGAAACACCATAAGTTTTTTATGATTTTTGTTTTAGTCAGATCAGACCTCCAAAGACGACTCTTGGAAAAATTCGAAGGACTAAAACACCTATGGAATTGATGAGACCAATTACATTTGGCCGAGTAGCTCAATTGTACAAAAATCTGATTAGCTGACTCCATATGGTCCTCGAACGATTTGGAAATCCCTTTCATTCCTACTCTAAAAAAACTTTAGTAGAGTAGATAAATTGAATAAGTAAAGATAAACCAATACTATAAATAAGTACCTCAACTTGTCCACTTCAACGTAATACGATGGGGTATCTCAACAGAGATCTCAAAGCATGTCTCCCATAATCCGGAGACGAAGATGAATCTTTGGTTCCATTTTTTTAGCTTGTAAGAGGCTGTTTATAATTTTGAGTATAAAGGAAAATTAGAGCTTTTAGCCACACATGTCATCCCAATAAACTACTTCATGGAAAATCCAATCTAGGCGATTCGAGAAGGCATAATGCAAGCCATAAGTGTGAACCAAATGTTGGAGCGGCTTGGGTCGCAAATACGTTTATCATATCAAAGTAAAAAATCAATTCATGATCCCAAATAGACAAAGATGTTTCCCTAACCTCAGGAAGCCAAATTTTGATGGAGTCTGGAATCCCCGTTGGTCCCTAAGGTTAATAAGTTGAAAGACTAATAACACTTTTGTCACGCCTCGGACAAGTCTGACTAGGTGCTAAGAAATATGAGGATCGGTTGGAATATTGTTACCTGAAGTGCCTACTGCTTCAGAATGGTTCTTTATGGGGGGGGGGCATTGACCGTAATATGTTATTTGAATAATTTGTAGGGATTGGGTTCTTCTTTTATGCTGACAACGTTTCTTTCTTTAGCCCTCCTCCCAATGTTGAACCACTCCTAAATTTTGTATCTCCCAACTGCTTGAGATTCTTTAGGCATGAAAGGTCAAAGAAAGCATTTAGTGAAGTAGTCTGTTTCTCTCTCTCTCAAAAAAAGTTTTCTTTATCTCTCTAGATATGACAAATACAAGTAACTTTAAAATTAAGAATGTAATCAAGTATTTATAGAGAAAGTGTGGGCTTCTAATGGTTACGAAAGTCCAAGTAAACAAAAAGGGCTTCTTAGATAACCTGTACCTAAGAAAGACGAAGAGTTTTATGGAACAGTTACTACACCTGTAATCCAAAATAACGTGTATCGAGAAGGGTAAAGGTTTTCTAATATGAGTTTTCATCTAAAAATACTTTTGGATGCTATGTTTTATGTGTCAGGGAGCAGTCAACACATTGAAGCAAATAACTTCATCAATCTAAAATTTTCTGACAAGTAGACAGGATGTAACATGCACGCTACCTGTAAAAAACTACCCAAACATGCAACCTAAAACAAATGATGTATGAATATAAACTCATCATCACCAATACTGAAGTCACGAGCCTGAAGAAGTACATGAGAAGAATAACCCGATGAAGTGTCTAGGGAAGAATAATTCGAGGTGACCTTGTGGAAGAATTATCCGAGGAGACATGTATATAACATACTTGGATAGAGAGTTACTTTGGATTTGGTAGATTGGTATAGGTAAGAGGACATATTGAATAAGCATGAGCCTACCAGCAAAGGATAAAGTGATATAATCTTATTCTAATATCTTACTCTCTTTTTTTGTTACCAAGTCACCAAAGATATTAATTTTGTTGTTAAAATTATATGTGATACCAAGGTATTTGAATGGAAGAAGACTATGGCTAAAACCAATCAATGTTTCTGATTGTCTGATTCTTATATCAGCCATTCTTGTGGAAGTGTAGAATTTTTCTTTTTCTTTATTAATGATCTGCCCTGACTAGTCTTGGTTATTTAATGCTATAAGAAGAAGTGTTAGCCAAGGTTGAGAAATCATATATGATATAGTAAGTAGATCTATATAACTTCTCGATTTAAACCTCATTCAAGCTTGTTATCTAGTAGTCTCCTAATACATCTTATAAGAAATCCCTCAGCTATAATAAAGAGTCTTTGTGATAAAGGATCCTCGTTGCCTAACACATTTGTTTGATTTGAAGAAAAAAACCCTTGTACTCACCATTAACCATGGCGTAGTAGTTTATGGACTCAATGATTTTTAATATCAGATTAAGAAACTTTTGATCAAAACCAAATGATTTAATGATTTTTATAATGAAGACGAAATATAATCTCTCAAATGCTTTTGACATATTTATTTTTAACACTAAGTTTCCACCTCTTACCTTATAATTCAATTTATATGCTACTTCTTGAACAAGAAGAATGTTGTCATGGACATTTTTACCATTGACAAAACCTCCTTGCTCATTTGATATAAGTTCAGGTACTAAAGAGGCTAGTTTATTGTTTAATATCTTTAAAAGGATCATGTTTAGCATTGTACATATGCTTATTGTCCTGAAGTCATTCCAAACTTGCGGATGATCTGTTTTAGGAATTAAACATATTCAGGTAGCATGAATACCTATAAAAATTGGGTGATTTTTTGAGAAATCCATACAAGCTTCCCACAAGTTCTTATTTATAATATGCCAACAGTGTTGAAAAAATTTGACAGCGAATTCATCAATCCATGTAACATTATTTGGACTAAGAGACTTAATAATATAGTGAATTTTTTATTTTGTAGGTAGTAAGATTAGCAACCTATTGTCGTCCTCGGTTATGAGTTTGGGTATAATCAGATCAACGTCTTCAATCTTTGCTTAGGGAGTGTGAGTAATAAAAATTTCCTTAAAATAATAAACTATTGATACTTATAATTTTTCTTGTTCTTGAATTCATCGACCATTTAAGTGAATACCTTTTATTTTGTTCATTTTTCTCTTTAATTTAACAAAACTCTGAAAATTGACTATATTGTTGTCTTCATTCTTAAGCTAGTCTGAATGACTTTTTTTCTCCCAGAAGGCATCCTCTTTAGCTAAAAGTTAAAGATGAACCGTTCTAGCTTTTGGAATATTAACTTTATCTTTTGAACTTTTAGAGTTTTTATAACATATTTCTTTAAATTTGACTCTCTCTTCACCTTTTATGATTGAATCAAATAAGTTCCCGAATACTTCTTAGTTCCAACTTATTAGGTTTTTTACCTTTTAAACTTATGCTATAATAAATGAATTGGAGGATCATGCATTTATTCATTCTAGTTTTCTCTTACCATGTCAAGAAAGTTAGAGTGTGAGAACCACATGTTTTAAAATTTAAAGCTTAACTTAGTCTTGGAATTATATTTTGATATATAAATACTTACAAGAGTATGATATGACCCTGTTCTTGAGAGGTGTTTTACCTTAGCATTTTTTAAACAAATGAGACCATATAAGGTTATAAATAACCTTGTCTAAACTTTTCACTTCATGTTGTTAGTCTAGGAAGTATCTAGAGCCTCAATACCTAACATATTCCAAGCCACAATCCTGAATAGCGTTGTTGAAATCCTTAGTACTTCTTCAGCATAAGGTAGAGAGATATAGTTTCTCCTCAGAATTAGATATTGAGTTGAAATCTCCCAACACTATCCATTCGTGAGTTTGGACACATAGCTCTCTTCAACTGTTCTAAAGAGTTATCATTTTGGTTCCAATGCACCTTGCTTATACAATAGTGATAAAAAATCCTTATCTAAAGTCTTATATTTGACTTTTTAAATGAAGGAATTTATCTTGGTTTTTCTGTTACTTCAACTGAATATTCATCCTTCTATATTACCCATATTTTATCATTGATATTTTTTGTACTAAAATGAAAGCCTATTTTTTTAACTAAATGTAATTGATCAATGATAGTTCTAGAAATGTTTGGGACCATATTTTTCTACCAAATAAGGCCATTAGCTTAGAGAGAGAAATATAGGATTGTAGAGAGAGAAAGTGGTAAGAGTAAATACTATATGAAATGTTCGCCCACCCACAAAAAAAACTTTCCTTATAGTAACAGCGGTGGGTCTAATTCTATATATTTTTCCTACTTAATTTTATTCTTACCCTTTTATACACTTATTTTCCCATATTATTATTTATATAGTAGATCCTTATTATTTACCAATCTATCACTATTGTTATACATTATTACCAATACATTAGCTCATCATTTGATCACGTCAATACAAAATGACTGAGATATTTTACTTCATCATCAATCACCATAAATCATTGGCTCTTCTAAGGTCATGAATTGACTATTTTCCATCATTTTAATTTCTTTAAGTCTTCTTATTGTAAAACTGTTCCCAAGCCCTCTTGAATTTCATTTGAATATATTAATAGTAATTTAGAAGTGGTAAAAAGGGTCTGTCAGACCTTTTAGATAGCATGGCTTTGGTTGAAAAAGGGCCTTTCATATTTCTAGCTATAGATTTTTTCATTTTCTTACTCCAGATTTTTTTAATGTTTTTTTGTCAAGTGTTAGTCCTTTTCTCACGCAAGTATACGCGGTCAAATAGTAGCAAGTAATAAGTAAGAAAGATCGTTACCACGAAGACTAGGTGTATAAGACAAGAATTCACTTATACAACAACGTATGATTATTAAACTAATGTTTGAACGAGTAATAGAGTATGGATGTAACTAAACAAATCAACTAACGAGATTATCTAACGAGTTTACTTATGCGAGAGAAAACATGGAACCCTAACTTCATTGTTTATTTTACTCAGAGTATTAATATACTTAATCAATATGTAAGATAACTACGATTACTAATCAGATAACACGAAATCAGAATACGCTACCTTTCAGTACACGTAAACCAAACCACTTAAACAACCACAAAGAGATATCAGTTAAGCAGACACCGCTTGCATAACAATCCTATATGTCTATATGAATTGAGGTACAATTGTTTTTAAGCACAAGTTATCTATTTCAATTACATAGGGTAATATGATATGGTTAATGACATATTACGAATCATGAACAATCACAATATGAATCATTCAAGAACCTGTGCTAGCATGACAAGTTCTAAACCCTTAAATCCACTTTCGCATTCATTAAAGATTAACAAACTAGATGTTCGCGACGCATCTAACGATAAACACAACCATACTAGGTAACCGATAAACATATCTCACAAATCAATTAAGCAATAAACCCTAAATATTATTCAAACAAATTCGCTAAGGTTCCATGACAACGATTAGTTCATATTTGACCAGATTATCATCATGGGTGCAAAAGTTAACATAATTTTATAGAAAGAATGTAAATAACGAATAAAAGTTTAGAGAAAGTTAAACCGAACAACTGCCGTAAGTATCGCCTGACAGAAACACCAATCGGGAAACTACCGTAGTCGTCGTCGCGTTTTGATCTCCGTCTAGTAGCTGCTGCCGATCGAAAACGGCAGTAGCTGTCACCTGCGGCCTCTCGAAAAACACCAAAGCAACTGCCTACCTCCTGCCGTCTGGTTGTATGTTGCCGCTGCCGAAAGAAAACAATAAAATAGGTTGCTAACCCCTCTTGCCAAAATACCGTCAGCCTTGGGGAATATTATATGCTGATCAACAGGTATAGATGTGAACGACGTGACGACTGAATTGTTTTACTCTCGCTGAGCTGAGTGCTGCCAAATAGGAGCACGAGGGAAACGATCGGATCAGATCTTTCAGAACGGATGTATTAACATAAGTGGTGGATTCTCCATCCACCCGCACACAACTCCATGATTAGATTAACAGATTTATCATCCTCAAGAGCGCCTTTAAGAATACTTGAAAAACACGTTAAAATACTTTAAAACACAAAGAATACTTGAGAACCGACGACGATTTTAAGAAGTATGGAAGCACAATAAGTGGCATGAAATGCAATTATCATCAAGCTTCACTTTACTAAGAGTAGGGGGAAACCGAGAGGCTACTTATGTTCCTGTTAGAGAGAGAAGTTTCTGAGCCTATTGTTTCAATCTCTTTATGATCAAAATACATAATTCTTGTGTTAATTTATTATAATGTCTCTATTATGTCAACATCTTTTATCTCTAATCTCTTTTGATCTTTAAATTGTTTATATTAGATATATATGATGGTTCATATCTAAAATATTTCTTAGTTAATCAGTATTACTCTTATACTCCGGGTATAACAATTACAACAATTAATATCAAGATAGTTCTTTTGAGATAAAAAAAAGTGGCTTGTCCTCGAGTCTCCTTTTTTTGCTAATTTGTTGCAGTTACATTGTTTGTGAGAATCTCTAGTTGATCTTCTTTGTCGATTATAGACTTGAATTTGGGAATCCATACTTAATTTTGAGATATATTAGGTTGAGTTTTGTTATCCATGTTTTCCTACTCTTCTTTCTTAGTTAGAAGCTTTTTGCAGCTTGTATCTTGGTGACCAAGGTGAAAGCATCGAGAACAATAAAATAACATTTCACCATATATAATGTCTTCCCAATATCCTTCGTTGTCTCCGAATCTATCCAAACGTTTTTTATTAACTCGTTGGATACATCTAATAGACATACTTTGTTGCAGTTATATCTTACACGATTTTTTTACATGAACCCTTGTTGTAAGAGGATTACGAATGAGCATTGTTATTCCTTCGATAGTATCTTAATTGAGCATATATTCTAGCATGTTTGAAAATACGATCCACGCAGAAGCTATTGGCGATTCTCTTAAACGGTCGAAGAAAGGATCACATCTAAAAAGTCTCATGGGTTTGGAGGGTACAACCCAAACGTTTCTTTGCCATAGTTTCTCAAGTTCTTCTTGTAAGTCAAACTCTATTAGAGTGTGTCTAATATCCCAAATACAGATAAATATTTATCTTTTAAATCTAAAAAAGTCTATAATTTTTTTAATGGAATCCATTTGAGGTCTTCCTAAAAAAAACTTCTACAGTAAAGTGAATTTTAACTTTTGCTTCAGATTTTTTTTACCCAAGTCAGAGAACTGAATGAGCATATGACTGTCTTTTTGGGAGACTGTAATATTTTTATGATTAATTTATCTTGCTTTTTTCTTTGTAATATCAACATAAAATAATAAATGAGATCTCAGTGTTCTTCTTGATTTTCTTAATGAATTTCTGTTTGTTTTTGTACATATTACTCGAAAGTTGGATTATGCCTTAAATTGGAGTTTATTGAAATATTTGGAGTGTTGTGTTTTGTTTCAAACTGATCTTTCTGATTATCGGATAAAGCAGGGAATTCCAATTCCGGATCATAACTATTCTTTTTTTTTATTTCTTCATTGATGCGAAACTCTGTTTTGCATTGTAGGAACTTTATTTTTGGAGGATTTATTCTCAGTTGAGGTATGTTTATGTGAATAATGTTGTAATGATATAGTGTCGGAATATTATACTCCTTCCTTCATAATATTTTACGGTAAACAAAAGCAAAAAGCTAGTCTCGATAATTAAACAAGAACCAAAATCTCATTGCATTTCGATAATTACTCCTATCATCTCATTATTTGAAGATCTTGATGTTTTTACCACTATTAAATAATTTATCTTTTTGTAGGAAATTATATTTTTTGTTCTAATATCAAAAAAATGTTAATGTTATAAATAAACTTCTTTCATATATATATATATATATAATTTTATTTCACTTTTGTTTAATTATTTTATTATATTAATTTTAATTTATTTATACATTTATTTTAATCTTACTTAAATCGGAAAATAAATTACAGAATGATATGTCGGGCCATATTTTTAATTATCATTACCAATTTTAATCAAATAATTATAAAATTAAAAATACATTTTCGGATCCTTTTGTTTACTTGGGCAAAATATGTCTTGCTGATTACTGTATTGGACCACTCTTCTGCTTATATTTTTTTTTTTGAAAAATAATCAAATGTTTTTTAGACTTGTTTCAAGGTTATATTTTTTTGTTATTATCCTATCTATTTGCGGTAAAAACCTATTTTGAACGGTTTCTAAATCTCTTCAAATGTTTGGAAGCCTATATCTTCCTTCAATCTATTAATTTAGGTGGTCACTAATTGGTTATTTATACTAATTCTCATTATAATAAACAACAATCTTGTTATGATGCACATAATTATGGTAAGTTTTAAAGATAAAATTGTTCATACTCTAAAAGTCAAAATATATTCATAAAAAACTTAACATATTAATTTATATAACGTTATATTGACTGGTCGTAGAAAAATATTTATTTGTGTAAATTTGCTAGTTAATATTTTGATTTTTCCAATTATTATTTTGAGAACCCGCAAAGTACTCATCTTACCATTTGATTCTTCGTGAATGAGGAGAATGTTTCGTCGCTTTAGTCAGATGTTCATCTAACTCTAGCTCAGTTGGCAAGAGCAAGAGCCTTGTCCGTAGAGTTTTGGGCTCAAGTTGCCACTTCAACAGTTAATTTAACATGACACATAACCTTTTTATTAACTGTCATTGCTAGTTTATTATTGCATGTATATATGGGCTTAAATCGATGTCTAGTCCTTCGACTATCACGTTTTCTTTCATTTAGTCCCTCGACTAAAAAATCACCGGTGAGGGTCCCTCGACTATCCCATTTTCTTTCATTTAGTCCTTCGACTTTAAAATCGCCAGTGAAGGTCCCTGGACTTTGAAAAATCTATAAATTTAGTCCTTGAATCTAAGAAAAAACCCCAAATGAGGGACTAAATTTATAGATTTTTGCAAAGTCCAGGGACCCTCACCGGTGATTTTAAAGTCGAAGGACTAAATGAAAGAAAATGGGATAGTCGAGGGACCCTCACCGGTGATTTTTTAGTCGAGGGACTAAATGAAAGAAAACGTGATAGTCGAGGGACTATTTCCTGATTTAAGCCTGTATATATGCATCCTTAGACTATGTGCATCAGCAGCCCGTATTTGATACACGCAGGCAGTAAAAGATGGTTTGGCTTCAAAAAATGGTTGGTAAAAAAATTAAAAAAAGTATACCATTATTTATAATTTTTCGATTTTGTTTCATTCCGATCCCGAAATTTTTTGAGCATTTTATTTATTTAGTATTTTCAAAATGATTTTTGGAACATTTTTGTAAGTTAAAAAAATAAATAAATTATACCATGATTTATAATTTATTGAGATCTATAAATAGACTTGTTTTGATTGATTCGGAAAACGAAATTTTTTTAAGTTTTTTTTATTAAGTATTTCCGAAACAATTTTCGGAACATTTTTGTAAGTTAAAAAAATAAATAAATTATACCATGATTTATAATTTCTTGAGAACTATAAATAGAGACTTGGTTTGATTGATTCGGACAACGAAATTTTTATTTTTATTTTTATTAAGTATTTCCGAAACAATTTTTGGAACATTTTTGTAAGTTAAAAAAATAAATAAATTATACCATGATTTATAATTTCTTGAGATCTATAAATAGAGATTTGGTTTGATTGATTCGGACAACAAAATTTTTAAGTTATTTTTATTAAGTATTTCCGAAACAATTTTCGGAACATTTTTGTAAGTTAAAAAAAATAAAATTATACCATGATTTATAATTTCTTGAGATCTATAAATAGAGACTTGGTTTGATTGATTCGAACAACGAAATTTTTTAAGTTATTTTTTTTAAGTATTTCCCAAACAATTTTTGGAACATTTTTGTAAGTTAAAAAAATAAATAAATTATACCATGATTTATAATTTCTTGAGATCTATAAATAGAGACTTGGTTTGATTGATTCGAACAACGAAATTTTTTAAGTTATTTTTATTTAGTATTTTCAAAATGATTTTTGGAACATTTTTGTAAGTTAAAAAAAATAAATATATTATACCATGATTTATAATTTCTTGAGATCTATAAATAGAGACTTGGTTTGATTGATTCGGAAAACGAAATTTTTTAAGTTATTTTTATTAAGTATTTCCGAAACAATTTTCGGAACATTTTTGTAAGTTAAAAAAATAAATAAATTATACCATGATTTATAATTTCTTGAGATCTATAAATAGAGACTTGGTTTGATTGATTCGGACAACGAAATTTTTTAAGTTATTTTTATTAATTACTTCTGAAACAATTTTCGGAACATTTTTGTAAGTTAAAAAAATAAATAATTTATACCATTATTTATAATTTCTTGAGATCTATAAATAGAGACTTGGTTTGATTGATTCGGACAACGAAATGTTTTAAGTTATTTTTATTAAGTATTTCCGAAACAATTTTCGGAACATCTTTGTAAGTTAAAAAAATAAATAAATTATACCATGATTTATAATTTCTTGAGATCTATAAATAGTAGGTAAAAGACAACAATTATATCAATCTATAAAAATGATTTTAATAAATTCATTACAAAACTTAAAAAATTAAAGTTCATAATGTTATTGATATAGTTACATTTAAAAAAAAATAAATCATTGATAATTTAAGTAATAATTTGGTAAATAAAAATTAAACAAATAAATTTAGGTGATGAATAATATATTTTATTAAATTTGTATTATGTATTATATTTTATGTATTATATTTTTAATTATTTCAATTTTATGTATTAAACAAATACATTATGTTAATTTTAAAAAATTATTTATATTTGTAATACATTATGTATTAACTTATGTATTAATACATTTTTAATACATTATGTATTAAACAAATATATTATGTATTATATTTTTAATTATTTCAATTTTATAGTTTTTATTTGTAAAGAAAATATATTATGTTAATTTAAAAAAATTATTTATTTTAATATATATAATTTTAATGTAAATATATAGTAAATAATAAGAAAAATAAATAAAAATATATGGTAGGATATTGTATGGTAGAATGATGTGGAAGAGAGAGAAATATGGTGGGGTATGCTGAAACATGAAATATGCACTGTTGTGGGGAGTGGGAATTTTTGCATAATTATTTGGAGAGTATGCTGATGTGGCGCGCTTTTGGGAGATGAAATATCCCCACTGTACAACCAATATCAGTAACGTTTTTTTTCTACACAGCCATTATTGAATAATACATATCATTACTATGTTATACCATTTAGCGTTAATTTTAGAAGTTTATGCACCTAAATCCAAGCATTCAAAACTAGAATCCACAAAAAAATATTAAAAGGCAAACTTAATTTATTTGTCACTAAATCTTAATTTGCAGTTAAGAACTTTGCATAAAAAAGATAAAATAATTACTAAAAGCATCTAAATTTACTTCATATAATATATTCTAATTAACCATACTGAAAGTATCAGTTCGAGACAAGAGACAACTTGTAATATCGATCATTCTTAAATCATAATTTAGCATGTTCAAGATTAGAAATAAAAAAGAAAAAATAGTAGAACCAAGCACACAAGACAGACTTAACATGGTTTAGATTGTGAAAAAATCATACATCCTTTGGAAATATAAATTCTTTTATAAATAAGTAGATTACAAAAAAAATCTAAGACAAAAATAACTCAATCATTGTTTGTTACAAAAGATTACGTGATTCATAAATCTCATTGATTGGTTTTGAGATCAACATTCAGATCAAACTACTTCAGATACACTCGCTTTGGGCGAGCCTGTTTTGGATCAGCATTCTTTGGATTATACCATATCTCTCTCGACTTAAAATTCACCACTCTTGACAGCGTGTCTTAGCCCTTAAGTTCCAGCAAAAGTCTCAGTTTCAAAGTTTAAGTTCAAGCTTCAGAGTAGGATTTTCAGTAGTTTTTACTTATACATGTAACCGGCAGATCCAATTACCCCCGTATAGTAATTTTTTTGTACATCTATATGCGAGTTACTTCTAACATACATATAACACACCAAAACGAATTAAAACCAAATATTTTTTATATTAAATAATTATATTTAAATTTATTATTCTCTTACTAGCGAGTAGATCATCTATTACCATATATTATTTAATTATTATTGTCAATTATTATTTTATATCGATTGTGTTTTAGGAATAAGTTAATTACCTGAAACGTTTTCCAATTACTAATAGGTATCTGGAAAAGGTTACTAATAGATATTTAAGGCATGTTTTTTTATACTAAAATATCATTTTAAATAATAAACGCACACACAATACAATAAACTCACGAGTCTTTGAATTAGGCATTAAAATTAATTATCTATTTGTATATTTAAATTTTAAATATTCGTATTTATATAATTGTAATTTTTTGTAACTTGATAATATTTGAAGAATCCTATTTTTTAAGACAAATAAAGCAAAATCCATTTATGATTTTGATTAGGTTAGGTATTATCCCTTCAGTCGAAGCAACGTTTGGCCGAAGCACCTTCGGCAGTAGCACCAAAGCATTATTTCACAGAATGTAAATACATAAAGGTAAGCCAACTATAAAGTATCAATACTCACACAAATTACGATGTATCAATCATTTAGTTACATGTATCAATCATTTAGCTGTTAGAGTAATAAGAAGTTATAGATATAGTATCTAGTGAAGAGTAGAGGTGGAACCACGGTTCAAAGCTAACAACCTGCTTAAGAACTGGCGGTTTATCTGCGAAACTGGCCCATTAGGACTGCAACCTGGCAGGACCGCAACCCGCCAGGACCGCAGCCCGTCAGGACGGCCAGACCGTCAGGACCGCATAAGGAGCAACCCTGCAGAATTGCAACCTGACAGGACTGCAACCCGGCAGGACTGCGAAACCACGGTTTATTTGTAAAAAACCGCGGTTTATTGGTAAATATTATAAATGTTTTATTTATTTTATAACCAAAATATTATATTTAAAAAATATTGAGATATTGCATATTATTATAGAATTACTATTACATTTTTGTTAATATTAATTTGTTTTGGTTATTAATATTTTAAGTGTTGTAATTATTATATAGTCTAAAATTTTAAATATTACTTATGTTATTATCACATTTTAAATATTATTATTATGTTTTTAGATCTAATATTAGTAGTGTTGATTTTTATATTACAAACCAAAACTATATCTTATCATGCTAAAATATTACAAAACTATAATTTTAATATTACATTTTGAATTTTATTACTATAATTTGTTTTTAAATATTACAAGTGTTATTTATTATTTTTAAGTTATATTGATATAATTTTAATATTACATTTTGAATTTTATTATTGTGATTAGGTTTTCAATATTACAAGTGTTATTTATTATTTTTAAGTTATATTGTTATAATTTTAATATTACATTTTGAATTTTATTATTGTGCTTTGGTTTTAAATATAACAAGTGTTATTTATTATTTTTAAGTTATATTGTTATAATTTTAATATTACATTTTGAATTTTATTATTGTGATTTGGTTTTAAATATAACAAGTGTTATTTATTATTTTTAAGTTATATTGTTATAATTTTAATATTACATTTTGAATTTTATTATTGTGATTTGGTTTTAAATATAACAAGTGTTATTTATTATTTTTAAGTTATATTGTTATAATTTTAATATTACATTTTGAATTTTATTATTGTGATTTGGTTTTAAATATTACAAATGTTATTTATTATTTTTTAAACCAAAATCATATTTTATCATGCTAAAATATTACAAGTTATATTAAAATATTTAATATTACAAATGCTAAAATATTACAAGTCATATTAAAATATTTAATATTACAAATGCTAAAATATTACAAGTTATATTAAAATATTTAATATTACAATTGCTAAAATACATTTTTTAGTCTCTTGTCGCTAACCACTTTTTTAACTCGCAAAACTTTCTCAACAGTAGCTGCAATTTGTAATGGATCTCCCAAAACTTGTCCTCGAGTCTCACGATTAACCTTACTTAACGCAGTATCAATCAAATCAACCATCTTCGTCTTCGTACTAAGACTTTGTTTAGGAACAACGGTCTTACTCTTAGTCTTGGTTATAGTTGGATGTTTGACACTTCGTGTCACCTTGTCGACCATTTTAGAACTAAAATTTGGTTTGGCGGTCTTACTAAAAGTCGTACGTGTAGTACTAACAAGTTTGACGTTTCGCCTCTCCTTATCAGAAATTTTCAAACTAAAATTTTGTTTGAGAGTCTTACTCATATTCGTAGGTTCAGTGGCACATTTGATGCGTCGTGTGATCAGATCCCTCTCGGGTGGAGGAGACATCATAAAAGAAGAAAATTCCAAAAAATCAGTTTTCGGAGTTGCTTGTCCTAACCTGTTGTTGAAGCCACAAGACGGCATTGGAAATAGGAAATAAGCACAAATAATAACTAATACAAACTAATAACAATTTTTTTCGAAAAAAAAATCTAACTATTTCGAAAATAGAAGTACGATATGTAAAATACAAAAGTAAAGCTTAATAACAAAATCTAGAACAAGTTGAGAGATTTAGAGAGTTTATAGTAGATTTAGAGAGTGTGTGAGGTTGGAGTTGGGGTCTCCTCTATTTATAGGGGAGACGCAAAAAAAAAATTTGAAAAATCCGAAAAAAAAATTTCGTCCGGATGCCCGAACCTGTCTTTCGGACCATCCGGACATTTCGTCTCGATGCCCCGGATTCAAAAGCAACGGCTAGTTTCATAAACTAGCCGTTGCATTTGAATCGTGCGGACAATCCGCACGTCTGACCGGATGGTCCGCACGGTGACGTCACGGATGACGTCACTTGCTAACGTCATCCATGACTGATTTTTTTAAAAAAAAATTATAAAAGATTAATTTTTTTAAAAGTTAAGCACTTTAAACTATTTAAAAAAAAATCAAAACTCTATATATAGGATTCCGCACTAATATTTTAAAAAAAATTAAAAAAATTTATATAAATAGGAAATTCGAACTATTATTTAAAAATAAATAAAAATCTATAAATAGATTTTTCGAACTATTAGTTTTTTAATAATTTTAGTACTTTTATGAAAAAAATATATATTAAATTCTGTAGATTAATGAAAGAAATTTTATATTATAAACCCTTCCTTTTTTTCTAGTTTATTGAAAGAAATTTTATATTATTAACAAGTTAATTTGGAACATAATAGATAGTTTATATTGTTGATGATGTTAATCTCCTAAATAAATATATTTAATTAATTATATTTAATTATGCCATCATAATATAATTCCTTTTTAGGAACCAAATTACAGATAGTTAATTGAAATACATTTGGTATTTTTGAATTTATTTCACAACCAAATTACACATGTTTATGCAATTGGAACATAATCCAAATTTATACAATTTTTAAAACTTTAAATTTATACTTCAAAAATTGAATACTTCAAATATTAAATTTATACTTCAAATGTTGTAAATTTGTAATCGAAATACAAGTAGATGTACTTATTTTATTTAATATCTACATAATATTAAATAAAATATCTTAAATACATAAATATAAATAGAATAGAAAACGTATCAAAATCAAATTACAATTATTTTTTAGAATGTAATTGATGATTATAAAATTTCGATTAAAATGATAACATATTTAAATTAAAATACATGAAATAGAATAATTAACTCGTGTATATGGTACATATCTCAATTATTGAAATTAGATTCAATTAACACTTACAAATTATTTTAAATAACATTATAAAATATTCTGATAAACGGTTCTTAAATGGTTTGGCTGATGGTTTGAACTGATCTTAAATGGTTCGTCTGGTGGTTTGAACTGGCGGTTTAACTGTGAAACTGGCCCATTAAGACTGCAAACTGGCAGGACCGCCTGACCGTTAGGACCGCATAAGAGCAACCCGGCAGGACCGCAACCTGGCAGGACCGCAACCCGCCAGGACCGCAACCCGGCAGGACTGCAACCCGTGGTTCTGATTTAAACGGTGCGGGTTGGTGCCGGTTCAACCCGTTTGCCACCCCTAGTCAAGAGATAAATAATTGTAAAATATGTTACATATATATCTTCAAAAGGATTAGAAAACCTAATATTAAATCAATCGATTTTTTACCGGACCAAATTTAGGAATTTCGTTGGAGAAAAAAGTTTCTATGATTTTTTAAAGTTTAAAAACAAAAATAAAGAAATAATAAACTGGATAAAATACGTAATGGCAGATTCAAAGTAATAAAAACCCACGTAGAAATGGTATTATTCGTAGAATCTTTTGCGTCTGAGTTTTGGTGCCTATCCTATTGCATACCATCATCGTCATTGAGGTTTACTTCTTTAGAATCCTATTTTTTGATATCATGATTTTATTGAGAAGCGTCATTATTTTCTTCTTGTATTTGGAACTCTCCTCCAAATTGTTGTTCTTCTTATTATATTAGTTTCAGTTCTTCTTCCAGAATTTACAAAATTATTAAAATGTTATAATAAAGACATATTTATGTAAAATGTGAAACTTGACCACAAAACAGTGTGTAGATGTACATGTTCAGCTGTTATCTTTGTTATGGGTTCATTCAAATCTAATGTTGTTTTGCCCTCAATACCTAGCCATTTAAAGCATCTAGGTATCTTGTCTTTAATTTCATCATTTTAGCATATGTTGTGTGTTCCATAATGGATATATATTAACAATACTTTACATACCATTTTTTTACTAAGTTATATTTAAAATAGAACAAAGAAAGATACTAACTAGTAAAAGAGTAACACAAGTTATTATTGAGTTCATCAACTTTTCCCAAATTACTTCTGGTGCGATTTATTTCCGCCTGAGGGTAATCTCGCAAAGTGTTTAAAAGGTGTTTTGGGTATTTTGTGGTCTTTTGTGTTTAGTGTGGAGAGTAGAGATAATTAAGTTGTCTACTAGTGATAAATTCTGATTACTCTCATTAATGAAAATGGTTGGGGTATTTATACTTAATTACTGACCCATGGGTTTATTAGGTCGGGTTGTGAAGTCGGGTCACGTTTAAGGACTCATTAGTAATTTGGTTTAAAGTGATTAACAGCTGGCTTAGTCAATATTTAATACATTTGTCATGTTTGGAATTTCATTATAGTGGTTTGGTCCGAATTGCCCTTCGGATTTAGTCAAGTCACAGTAGCTTAAATATCCGAGCTCATCAACTTCAACTCAATTGTAGTTGTTTATTTTGTCTAGGGTTTCTACGTAATACACCTTTGTAGATGCTAGTACATGTCCAGATGTAGAGAAAAACAAGGTAGAATATGCTAACATTATGAAGACTGTCATAACATCTTCTATTGTCTATTCACCTAGTGTTTTTGTTGCTTTACTTATAAAATCCTATCAACATGCAAAAACATTAGTTAAAAAGGATAGATGCAAAACATGTCTAATTGATAGATGCAGAATCTATTCAAATGTGAAATGAGAGTTAAAAAGCGAGATGCAGTTGCTATCCAAATGCTAAAATGAGATGTGACACTTGTATTAATATCGATAGATGCGAAACCCAGGCTAATGTGAAAGATGACTAATGTGATAGAATCGAAACCTATCGAAATTTGAAGCAGAGTAAAAATGCTAGATGCAGAACTTTATACAAATGTTAAACTAAAGTAAAAGTGGTAGATGAGAAACCTATGCAAATGTGAAACAGGGCAGACGTAGTAGATGAGAAATCTATGAAAATTTGAAACCTATGCGAATGAGAAACCAATGCAATAATGTAAGAAAAGTTGGAACTGCATACGTTTATCATTTTGTTAGTGATTGGTCTTGCTCAGCTTTTATCAATTTTTCTTGATGTCTTATCCAAAAAGTATGTCTTCGTTATCCTTGATTGTTCTTTGTCTTCTAATTCAAAATATTTTGGTTCAAAATGTTTGGCTTGTAGCGGAATAATTTGATTTCTATGTTTTAAACCAAAGATGATCTTTACGTCATGGGTTGTAATCCGTAGAAACTTTCGGCACAATCTGAATGCTTCATTTTTGTCATCATATGTCTTTACTATTTGTTCAATTACATTCCAATGCTTTTTTAAAGAGTCTTCTTCTTCCTAAGATCGTATAATGCCTTTAAAACTGAATAAAAGGTCACTTTTTGCTGCTTCTATATATTATGGCATCACTTTTGTCACTTACATATTTTTTATTAGTGCAAATAAGTCTGACCTATAAAAACATGTTTTTGGTGCTATTTTTCCTGTAAAAGCAATAAAATAAAACAAATAGATCAGCTATGATAGATGCGAAATCATTGGAAGTTATATCAGTGATAGATGTGAAACGTATGCAAAATTTGAAACCATTGTAAATGTGATAGATGCACAACCTTTTAAAATTTTAACACATGTGACACACTGATAGATTTGAAACCTATGTTAATGTATAAGCACCGACACATTGATAGATGCGAAACTTATGTTAATGTATAACCAATATACATAGAAAGATGTGGAACCTATACAAACCTACAATTATGGCTAAAATATTAGATGCGAAACCTGTACAAATGTAACGAAAGCACATCTAATTTGCAGTAACAATAGTAAGGCTATTTGAATACAAAATTGTACGGCGGTTATACAGGTAATATCAACATCTCATGTCTCGCTAAAGCGAGACACGAGTAAACAGTAGATAGTTTATGAAACTAGGCAATCGAACTAGTATAAATCACACAAAACTGATATATATGAAGTAGATTATGAGTACACTAACAGAATAACTCGAAAAATTAATGGAAATGGAGCCCTATGTTTCTTAAATTTGATAGAATCATACTGATTTTTCGAAGAAAAAGATGACATGGCTTATTGTTTTAACGCCGATATAGTTGTGAAGTCGTTGCATCATGAATCAGAAGGTGAATGCCCATACATCGGAGAGTGTATCGATGTAGTCCTCAGACGTTGAAGAAGAAGATGAAAGGTTCGAAGTGGGGTGAAGAAAGAAGAGACGTAGGAAGAGAAGGAAGGAATTTGGCCAGTTTTAAAACCTATATCTATATCGGAGGTAAATTTGTCATTTTTTTTGGATCTTTGTTTGTAATAGTTTTTCTTGTTAGGTCTTATATGGTAAGTCCCTTAATAGTAATAATAATAATAATAATTTTATTTTAGCCCTCAATGGGGTAGCTGAGTTGGTTGAGTAAGGCATGTTTGTGACCAAAGGTCATGAGTTCAAGTCCTTCAATATACGCCTTCTTGGCTGAGCCTGTCACCTTGTGTGGTTTACCTTCTTGCATTGGTTTACAAGCTATTGCGTTAAACTGAGGTTTTACCATGTAAGCACTGCGTGTTTTCTCCGAAAAATAATTATTTTATTTTATTATACTATTTAGTTCTAAAAAATATGACCTAATAGATAAATGAAACTATAATGTTTTAGAATTTATACCTTTCATTTAATAGCCTTTTCTTTTCTAATGGATTTTTTCAATGGTATCACACTTGTAATTTTTTTTATTACGATATGATCTTTAATTATTGCTATGATTGTTTGAAAAGTCATAAAATTATTTTTTTTATTTTTTTGGTTTATTTTATTATAATTCGTTATATAATAGTATTGTTCTATAATAAACACGATATAGTAAAATCTGATATCTTAGCATCCCTGAATAAACGAGATGCCTCAATTAAATCTGATATGATTACAGAGTTTCACAAGGCGTTCCATACGTTAGTACTTGAGTCTGTGTGGGAGCTGGTTACAGAAATATTGTGGCCCAATGATATGCCCATAGATGATCAATTGGGTATATATATGGATTATCCTAGTGCAATACCGTCCTTATTCCATCATTTGCAACCAATTGAATTACATAACATAAAAATATAGTATGATTTTTTCCCAAATTATGGATTGCATACAAATTTAAGTCTCTCAATACTTAAGTTGTTAGAGGATGCATTATGAAAAACAAATCACCATATTTTCAATATTAACATTAAAATCATGCCTATATTGTTGAAGACTTTTCAAATGTTGAAGGGAATGCGTTTGACAATAAAATGAAAATATATAATTCTTTTTTAAAGTATCCAATCATCATAAATCTAATATAAAACATAATAGGAAACTCAATAATTGTTGTTATATCACTAGCCAAACAAACTTTTCATGGAAAATATGAAATCTACTACTAATATATGTTTTATGGTTATCAAAATATTGCAACACTAATGTGCTCATAGAGGTTCGTGGGTGCAATCTACTTTGGGGTTGATTGCTTCCCTAATCCATTTTTTATATCTCCACCCATCTGTTATATAAAAATGAAGTACATTACAAAATATAAATTTCATCGTCTCCATCATATATTTAATCTTATTGGGAACAACTACCTTGCCGAATATGGGACCTATGCGTGTTTGGTCCCTACCCCATCTTCAACTTTTGACTTATCAATTATTCAGTCTCTTTTAATAAAACATCGTTTCATATCGTTGGTTTCACTATTATTTTTAAGACATATGGTTATAAGACATAAATTTAACAGACTGTTAGACTTAGTTTTTTTACATTCGTTCGATCAATAATGTGTTTCCATACCAAAGATGTTTGTTCCTAGCATTCGAACTATTGGTAGTAGTAGCCCTAAATCAAGAATAAGTGAACACGCATCTTTATGTTTTCCTCAATATTAAAATCATCATCTAGGTATAAAGTTCTTGAAGAGTTAGGTTTCGCACTAGTAAATATATTTTTATGGATTTTCCATTGACCTTGAAAAGTGTAGCTTATAATTCACCATGCTAGAATACATTAGTAACATCCATTTGATATAGCTTAAAGATCAAATCTAGAAACAATTGACAACAAGACCTTAATAAGTGGTCGTTCCAAAACCAGTGATAATATTTTATCAAAATCACACCCTCGTTTTGTACAAAGTTCATATGTATGAGCTATGCCTTGTATTTGAGTAATTCAAAACCACAAATACATGTCTCCTTTTTAATAAACCATTACTCTCAACCAAGTTCTGACTTTTCGACTAGTTCACAAGAATTTAAGTATTTATTTTCTTGAAAGATCTCAACTCTTATCCTATGGATACGAGCCATTTTTTTATCATTGTCTCTGATTACATCGTGACATGTTTTAGGTTCAAGAATTTCTCCTTAAATTTTAGCGGATCAAGCATAATCAATTACCTCACTGAAACCATACATCTGTTATTGTTTGCTTTATCTTCGTGCTCTATCCCTCACCAAAAATACTTATCAAGCTCACTTTTCTCCCCCGTGTGATCATCTGAAGGCTGTCAAACAGCATATAATCGGTCTGCAACAGACTCATACAAAGGTTGAACTTTCTCTCTACAACTCGAACGAGAACAAGGAAAAAAATCGTTTTCGGTAAGAAGCATCACCAACCTCACTTTGTAGATCATATCCATTATCAACACTATTTCTCTTCCTGAGAGTACTAATATTGGATCTAGTATTTCAATTTGATTTTCTATTTTTTATTAGTATTGGTATTTGCATTTTTTTTATCCATAAGAAACTCACAATGCAATTGCATTGGGAGTTTGAGGGAGGGTGTTAGAGTTATTAAATCGATTATATATATTAAGCCCATTATCCTATATTATTATTCTATAAATAATTCTTAAAGTTTATGTAATTTAATCTTCTAAAATTATAATAAAACTATACCTCTTAAGAGAAATTCTTTCGAAAGACTTAGCAAAATTAATGAACTAGAATCAATAAATAAAATAAATATAGTGTAAATTCTCTGTATTAGAAAAACATGATTAGTCATTCAAAGAATATTTTATCCCCTATTCGTAGGATTTACATAAATGTTTCTCCAATTACTTAATTACACGTATGACCACTCAATAATTTACATGTGTCATTATGTTATAACCATCTAACAAACTTCCTTTCCGACCTATTTATAAATTGACACATGTTTAGAGGCGCGTATATGGCGTACCTCTAACGTGTCTTTAATAATCCATACCCTCGTCATGTTTTAAATTAGACCTCTTTCATAACTTTAATAAGATTTACCATCATCATAATCATGATTTTTCACTTTTTCGTGCTTCTTATATTTTTCTCGTCATAACTCTAATTTGCACCTTTGTCATTATTCTATATTATAATCTCGTTATATCATTGATTTAAGCCATTGTCAATATTCTAACAATCATCTCCTCGTATATATGATTTATATCTAGTCATATTTCTGAATTAAACCCTCGTCATTACTATGAAGTGTACTCTCACTAGTTTTATGATTTAATCCTTTGTCATCACTTTGAATTGTTCTTTCATCTCGTTATAAACTTCATGTAAATAAGGAATATATTCTCTTCATATAATATAACCTTATCAGGACTTCCCATAGTCTTTAAAAATTATTTACTTAAATATATACGCATGTGCATGCGCTTCCAAATTAATTATTCCAATATAATATATACGCGTGTGCTACCAAATTTACAAATTTCACACTATACATCAAAAACATTATTAATTTTTCTAACAACAAACTACCATCACTTTGTATTGGAACACATATCTGCCCCTTAATACTACTCCATCTAATTGTTACTATTTTTAAACAATCAACCATTTATCCACTAACTCAGAAAAAACTCTACGTCCTCCTATTATTCATGTTTTATAACATTGTTTCTCTCACTATAGACATTTTCTTCTCCTAAAATAATGATATCACCTCTACATAGCACAAAACTCCCACTATATCATTCTCAAAGTAATTAGACTATTTACTATTTTATTAAATATTATCCACTTCTAAAGTTCAAAAACTATCATCTTCAAAACTACTCGCTTAATGTTTCTCAAAAACCATATATTTTTAAAAACAAAACTAAAACAAATTCAACTTCATCCATACAATCTTAAGAAATTCCTTATATCCCCTATTTCTTTTTTTTATAATAAAAATGCATGGTACTAACAGAACATATACCAAAATAAAATCACCACAAAATTTACTTTTAAGGAAGAAGTCATAAACTTAGACCCAACAGAATTACCAACATATGAACTTGAAAGTTCAGATTTATAGCAAAAAAAATTTAGCAACCAATCTAAGCATTATAAATATATGTGTGAGAAAGATAACCAAATGTTTAAATTTGAATATGGAATCCGAGACTATATAGCCACTCACTAACCTAAAGTAGGTGACTTATCCCATCATATTATTGGAGATAAAAGCTGTTTTTAGCTCTATTTGAATAAAGTTTATGATTACATTTTAATCCTTATATTACTGATTTTTTCAGGCAAGTTAGAATTTTTCCCACTCAACTAACAAACAATGGGTGACATGTCCTTCTTATTGTCCTATAAAGTTCTCTTGTGTTAAATAGCAAAATTCCTCTTGAATTTTCTTTATACATTGTTAAAATTGAAAAGCTTCAGAATAACCCTTTCTATCTTTTAACCATAAAAGAATCAATTCGAATTGTCAGTGTACCGTACTCTCACCATCAATGTGAAACAAGTATTATTTATGGCCTTGATGGATTTGGTCAAATAGAAAAAAGATGAATGAAAACATGTAAGATACGGTCATTACTATTCCATTATATTAGTCATTTTATCCTTTTTAAATATCCTAACCATTGCTTTGAATTATTTTGTAGATTTAGAAAACGTTATCGCACCGTTCAACAAGTTTTTTTGCGATGAGAAGCCTAGAAATTTTTTTTTTGCCGATCCATCTTTCCAGTAGACTTTATCTATTTATAGCCAAAACTTTAATAAAAGTCGGGTTGTGGCTACTTCTGAAATTACTATGACTGAAAATGGTTAGCCCATATTACACAATACTAAGGAAACAGTCACTACTAAATAATTTTGTGCATATTGCGATAACACAGAAGATCTCAAAATTCGTAAAGATTCAGCTTTAACGTACCAAAAGAGAAAATAAAAAAAGATGGAGAGAGTAACAAGACCTCCCGAAAATAATCTTCTCCACAGAAAAATACCATTGCAGCCAGCTCAAACACCACGTTAAAAAACACTACACTAATTAACATATTTCAAACCACAACCCCAAGTCAAACAAATGATATATCCCTTAATAAAGAAGATACTGACCTTTTGCTCTACATTGAACCTCTCCAAAAGAAAAAAAAACAAAACCAAACCACAACAAAGATACCCTTGAAATAAATTCCGAAAGAGGAGATCATAGGACTTTAAAGAACTCATTACCTTCTCAAAACTGTCATGTCAGACACAATTATTCCCTTGACTTATGTATTAATACATTTTTAATACATTATGTATTAAACAAATATATTATGTATTATATTTTTAATTATTTCAATTTTATAGTTTTTATTTGTAAAGAAAATATATTATTTTAATTTAAAAAAATTATTTATTTTAATATATATAATTTTAATGTAAATATATAGTAAATAATAAGAAAGATAAATAAAAATATATGGTAGGATATATTGTACGGTAGAATGATGTGGAAGAGAGAGAAATATGGTGGGGTATGCTGAAAGATTACGTGATTCATAAATCTCATTGATTGGTTTTGAGATCAACATTCAGATCAAACTACTTCAGATACACTCGCTTTGGGCGAGCCTGTTTTGGATCAGCATTCTTTGGATTATACCATATCTCTCTCGACTTAAAATTCACCACTCTTGACAGCGTGTCTTAGCCCTTAAGTTCCAGCAAAAGTCTAAGTTTCAAAGTTTAAGTTCAAGCTTCAGCGTAGGATTTTCAGTAGTTTTTACTTAAACATGTAACCGGCAGATCCAATTACCCCCGTATAGTAATTTTTTTGTACATCTATATGCGAGTTACTTCTAACATACATATAACACACCAAAACGAATTAAAACCAAATATTTTTTATATTAAATAATTATATTTAAATTTATTATTCTCTTACTAGCGAGTAGATCATCTATTACCATATATTATTTAATTATTATTGTCAATTATTATTTTATATCGATTGTGTTTTAGGAATAAGTTAATTACCTGAAACGTTTTCCAATTACTAATAGGTATCAGGTTACTAATAGATATTTAAAGCATGTTTTTTTATACTAAAATATCATTTTAAATAATAAACGCACACACAATACAATAAACTCACGAGTCTTTGAATTAGGCATTA